>SEMN01000020.1:0-1302500 GCA_005408345.1 Macquaria australasica | reverse complement strand
TTGGTATTTCTTTAATCTTGAAGAGGTTACTGTGTCATACCTGTGGCTACATACTCGACCTTTAATGCCGTTTTCGACACGAACGGCAGAGTCTCTTACAGCTCTTATTTATATATATATTTTTATTTTTTTATTTTTTTTTATTTCATTTTTTATAAATAACGCGGTCGCGTTCAACAAGGTTTACATGAGGAAAACACTCGGTAGTTTGGCTAAATCCCAGCCCCTGTAACTGAGTCAGAGAGAGCTGGTCCAGGGCAGGAGGTGATGTCAGCAGGACTGGTATGAGGTCTGACATCAGCCAGACAGTCTCTGAAAACTAGACCTGTGTCGACTCGGGCCAAATAAGGAGGGAAGAAGCCCAGGTACTCGGTGGCGAATGGTAATTCAGGCTTATAACTAAGACTTTTATCACAGTTTAAACTTTAGATCTACCAACGTGGCATTGTTCTGGTCTCTGTGCTGCCTGTCATGTCCACACCAATCACTGCCGGTGTTAACTGGGTTTATGTCGGGTGTTTTTCTCTTTCTTTGTCACTGCAGTGAGTCTCAAGGTAAAACTCCCAGCATCATTCCAGTCAGCACACCATGGCTGGCTTCAGGCAAGAGGATGTCGAGTTGTATTATGAGATGGGAGAGGAGCTGGGCAGGTATGTCATTGTCTTTTCTTCTCTGACAAAGCACATTTTTATCTGAAAGCATCCGTCCGATACCCTTACTGTAGTCAGTGTTCGGAGGACAGCTCTAATACAAGTGTGAATGCACCCGAAACACATTTATGATGCTTTAGGATCTATTAATTTATGCCACGTTTGAAGGTCTTTAGAGATTCATGTGTCCAAATGTGTAGTGTTGTGGGAAAACAAATGCCTGCCTGATGGCATTGAAAAACGGTGTAATGAGTTGGTAGTATGTGCATAGCATGCCAGTTAGTTTTCATCTGTGAAACAACTCAGGTGAATTGTTAAAGCAAGGTACCAGATAGCTGCAGCACTTGTCTTTTAAAACTGTATGGCTGAGCACAAATGTATGTTTTTCTGATTCCCAGTGCTTGTAGTTTTTCACAAATGTATATATTTTTTAAAAGTGAGTGTGAAGTGTAATCGGATCACACATGGTTACTTGAGATGTGTTTTGATGCCAGTTATGAGCTGCAAACCATGCAAAACATTAGATCCAAAACATTAGATCCAAAACATTAGATCCAATGAAGGCCAAAATATTTAAGTATGTGTCAGCAACATTTTAAATATCCCTTTAATATCATTTTTACTCTGTGCTTGATAGTTTGTGAATGAGTCATCAAATTGTAATTGATTAAACTCAACTTTCTATCTGAGCTGGGGTTTTTTCTGCAGTAATGCAGCAAAAGTATGACATCACTGCCTCTCAATGTGCCTTTCCACCTCTGCTGTGTGTGTGTGTGTGTGTGTGTGTGCGCTGAGATAGAAAGGTGTTCAAACATTAAATAGGAGAACATTCAATTCTCTGCACAGTCATGCATTATGAAATTCTTTCTCTTCTCTCACCTTCATGTGGTCTTATTGTTCTTATCAGTAATGTTGTTGTTATTATTATTATTATTATATAAAACAAAACTCCAGATTACATATATTCCCATTATCTTTGTTTACTGTACAATAGTTGTACATTCAGCATCACATATCAGTTTTCAAGCTTGTTTGCCTGCTACTTGGACAACTAACAATCATTTTCATTCCAGTTATTTTAGTAATCCATCACTTAGTCTAGTGTTTCCCAACCCAGGGGTCGGGATCCCCTAGTGGGTCCCCAAGATAAATCTGAGGGGTCACAAGATCACTGCAAAAATCTCTTGAGTCCTTAAAGTTTCCTAAAACAAGTGAAAGAGTCTGCCAGTGCAGTGAGAATACTTCTACATCTTTCCTATTAGATCAACTTGTTTCAAGTATTATTTCATGTTTGTAGAAAAATCTTTAAACAAGTTGATTTTTATTGGAAACGGGCTGAAATGTACTCACTGTACTTGCAGATCTTTTCACTTGTTTTAAGAAAATTTGGGTTTTTTTTATGATTTGATTATAGACTGAAATGACTTGATAAGGTGTGTATTTTGTTACAGTGATGATTTTCACGTTATTTTCTTGTGAAATACTTGATACTTTCACCTCTTTAGGCTTCTAAAATCCGTCAAATGAAACAGTCTGAGAAAGAAGGGGTCACAACTAGAAGTTGCTTCATTAAGCCAAAAAAGTTGAGAGGCACTGACTTAATCTATAAAATGTTAAAAAATAATGATTACTGGCCATCCCAAGTTATCATAGCCCAAAGTCATGTATTGATATAGCTTATGTACTCTGGCCAGCAGCCAAGAATTCATCATTATAATAACATGAAGCTGAAGCTGGTCCATATTATCCTTTTTTTTTAACCTCCCTTTGTTCTCTCTTCCCTGCAGCGGACAGTTTGCCATCGTTCGTAAGTGTAAGGAGAAGAGCACAAGTGTCGAGTACGCAGCCAAGTTCATCAAGAAGCGGCGGCTGTCGTCCAGCCGGCGGGGGGTGAGCCGCGAAGAGATCGAGCGCGAAGTCAACATCCTGCGGGAGATCCAACACAGCAACATCATCACCCTGCACGACATCTTTGAAAACAAGACAGACGTGATCCTGATCCTGGAGCTGGTGTCCGGAGGGGAGCTGTTTGACTTCCTGGCTGAGAAGGAATCTCTGACGGAGGAGGAGGCCACCCAGTTTCTCAAGCAGATCCTGGACGGCGTTCAGTATCTACACTCCAAACGCATCGCCCACTTTGACCTCAAGGTCAGTGGTCTGTGTGGTTAAGGCGGCATGTGTGTGAGGCTCTGGGCCAGCAGTCGTAGTTGACATGTTAGTGAGAAGTTCTGTTGAGGTGTAAGAAGTTTATGTTGTACTTGAAGTATCTAGAGAAGTTTTTCCATCTGAAAGACAGGGCAGGGCTGTAGACACACACGGCTGTCAAGCTGCTTGGTGATACTGACGAGATATTTTTTGCTGAATATCTTTTGTATCAATAATAAAAAAAGATATTTTGGGGCTTTAAGATACACAAAAAAGTTGTATTAATTTCAAAGTCATATGGACATGATGATCAATCAGATGAGTTTCTTTCATTGTTAATTTCAGGAAGGTAACAGTCAAATAATTGCAGAAAATGGTGTCAGTTTATTGTAATACAAGTTTTAAGACCAAGAACCAACATTTAAACTATATTAAATAAAATCCAACTTTATTTATATAACACCCTTCATACAACATTATAGGCTACTTTATGTAAAACGTAAAAGAAAAGAATATAAAGATAATCTGATAACCAAATCTCTGTTTACACGTGTACTCATATCAAAACCTCATTCTCTCACTAATGTGTAGCCGTACTGTTTGTATCTTTCAGCCTGAGAATATCATGCTGCTGGACAAGAACGTCCCCAACCCCAGGATCAAGCTGATTGATTTTGGGATTGCTCATCAGATTAAAGCGGGAAATGAGTTCAAGAACATTTTTGGAACGCCGGAGTTTGTTGGTGAGATCGTGTTTCTTTCCCCTCCCGAACATCTTTTTCACAGAGTAAAAATGTTCCACTTTAAATCAGTCCTTGTGCTAGTGTGTGCCCACGCTGCAAGTAAATTAAACCTTGTAAGTGGATGATAGTGCGTTTCAGATCTCCACATCTGGTTTGAGTTCAAGCGTTCATTCCTCTGTGCTTTGCAGCGCCTGAAATAGTCAACTATGAGCCACTTGGACTGGAGGCGGACATGTGGTAAGATGTCAACATGTTTTGACTTTTTCCTCCTCTGAATCTGCGTACTGACCCCTGTGACAGTTTTCATCCATGTTTGGTTCTTATCTTCTCTGCAGGAGTATCGGAGTGATCACATACATTCTGTGAGTAATGTTTCCCATCGGTACTGGCATTCATCACTTCACCCCTCATCTACGTGTTTTCTAAAGCAAAGCTATTCATCTGTGTTCCCGCAGGTTGAGTGGTGCTTCACCGTTTCTGGGCGAGACCAAGCAGGAGACCCTGACAAACATCTCAGCTGTCAACTATGACTTTGATGAGGAGTATTTCAGCAACACAAGTGAGCTGGCTAAGGACTTCATACGCCGTCTGCTGGTCAAAGATCCCAAGTAGGAGCCTTTTCAGATTTTATGCCAAAAGCAAAGAAGAGAAATCTCTGTTGTGTAGACATATAAAAGTAATTTTCTCACTGGTGGATTATTTTATTTTGCAGGAAGAGAATGACGATTGATGACAGTCTTGAACACCCCTGGATAAAGGTGAGGGTTTTATTTAGCATTTATATCTGGTGGTGTAGCGTGACATTCACAGTCACGGTAACATTTAGGTAAGGTACTTGGCTGCTGTGCTGAGCTTTTTATTCATATTAAGAAACGTGTTCAAGACATATTTAATTTTCTGAAAGTGCTGAGAAATGAATCCACGCTTTTGTGTCTTCATGACTAGATTATTGTAATTCATTGTACTTTAAAACTCATCGAGATGTAGTTCAAAACGCTGCAGCCCAGCTTCTAACAAAGGGTTGGAGCTTAAAATTCAATATAAGATTTTAGTTGTTATAACTTACAAGGCTCTACATGTTCCCATATAGTAATGTAAAGTCTCTGAGGTCGGCTAACCAGTGTTTACTGGATGTTCGCTGAGCTCAACTCAGCCTCTTACTATTAGATCATCCAAAATGTAAAAATAAAACTCACTTACATGCTCTTTTTTTATTTTGTTGCTCTTGTGTTTAATACTATTCTGGCTGTTTGATATTTTGTGCTAAATGCTTCTATTGGGAGGTGCTATATAAATACATTTTTACTTACTTACTAAAGCTCATACCTAGGCAGATATTAGTTTATTGCAGATACAGGCATGCCAAAGATACGTTTGAGGTCATTAAAAAATAGTCTCTCTGTTACATAGTTTGTCCACCAGAGAGAGGTTTGTTGTTTAACTGCAAATTGTCCTGGTCAGTTCATACCTTGGTCACAATTCTTTAATAAAGCAAATTTAAGAAACCCTAACCCTAAAAAATGTTTATGTTATGTGTTTACTTATCATCTAATATCATTATCAGATCTTTTAAGCTCTCAAATATCAGTATTGATATCGGCCTCAAAAATCCAACATTGATATGTTATAAAATGACCATCCTTATTTACAACTTTTACATTTTTCCCTCTCCAGGTGATTAAGAGGCGAAATGTCCGCCAGGAGGAGAGAGACCACAAGCCTGAGCGCCGACGCCTGAAGACCACTCGTCTGAAGGAGTACACCATCAAGTCCCACTCCAGCATGCCACCCAACAACACTTACGTCAACTTTGAGCGCTTCTCCCAAGTCCTCGAGGAGATCACGGCAGCAGAGGAAGGCCTGAGGGAGCTGGAGCGCAATCAGCGCTCGTGCCGGGATGACGTAGCAGCGCTGCTGTCCATATATGAGGAGAAGGAGGGTTGGTACAAGGAGGAGAACCAGAGCATCTCCAGCGACCTGAGCCACATCCGCCAAGAGCTGCAGCGCAGTCAAGCCCAGCGCAAGAAGAGCCAAGAGGAGACCCGGCTCACCATGCAGGCCGCCAACATCCTCAAGCGCAAGTTTGGGCGCCTGGAAAACCGCTACGACGTCCTGGCTGAGCAGGTGGCCTCTGAGGTCCGCTGGGTGGAGGAGCTGGTTAAGTCCATATCTGTAGAGAAGGACGGCCTCGGCTCTGGCAGCATGCCCTGAGCCGGGCCGACGTCCAGCAATGACACTTTGATTCTCAAGTACCCTCCTGCCCGTCTTCTCTGCGTGTGTCCTACACGGTGGAGCTTGAGCGGGTCAGTTGTCATCATAAGCTGCTGCTGCCCACCCTTTTTAGGTCATGCTTGAGAGAACCAGAAAGAAGCAGAGAGGCAATATGTTAAAGCCATTCCCCCATGAAAAGGCTCATTCCTGTGTTTTATACGTTTTATTTATAATTTTAGAAATTGTACGTGCTGTTATTATTTGACCGTCATGCATCGTAGTTAACACAATTATTAGCAAACTATTTGAGCTTTTTTGTTTTCTTTTTTTTTTTTTCTTTTGCTGTTGTCAGTATTGCAGATGGAAAACACATTAGTTTATTTTTCTTAGCCTGGTTATCTTTTTAGGAACTTAAGTACATCTGAATTTGCTAGTGCTGTAAAAGCCTCTTGCCTCAGGTTATTGGCCAGTTATGTGAGAAAGCGCATAGTGTCAGGTTTGCACAGAGAGTTCAGGGGTATTTATTTATCCACTTACATTTCAGATTCGATTGCAGCTGACATCAAACTTCTCTCATATGTCGGGTTAGAGTGTCGACTATAAAGGATGCAATAAACATAAACTCTCAGCATAGAAAAAAAGAAAGAATTGCTGGGTAATACTTTATTTTACAGGTCTGTGATTTCCTGAAAGTTTCCTGGAAAAAAAACATGTAGTTTGGTTCTAATTATTATAGACAAATAGAGACAGAGAGGTCTGAGACCGTTATTTTAGTTGTGTTGAGTTTATTATTGATTTCCATGAATTAAATTGCTCCATTTAAATTTAAGTATTTATTCATCATCAGTCATTATAGGAAACCTTACTCTTCATATATGCTGTATTTTATGTTTGTTTGTGGACACATTTCACATTTTGCATGTTCAGCTCACACGCTATCCTCTGACTAAAAGTCTCAAGGTTGTGCTAGCTTAGCATTTGAAAGTGTACCAACTTATCACTCTATTTTACCTATAATCAGTACCACATTACATTGTTCTTTCCAGGAAACCACCTAGGAAATTATTTGGAAATAAATCCGAATTCACAGACCCGTAAAATAAAGTGTTACCAGATTAAGCATGTATAAACTCATCTTTGCAGTGCCTGTAAACTGATCAGCCTTATTGCCTCTGCAATCAGTCATCTGTCATTGAGTTAATAGCATTTCTGTCACGTTGATATTGCTCAATTGGTGTCTTAAACGCAACAACTTTTG
Organism: Macquaria australasica; assembly: GCA_005408345.1. Lineage (NCBI taxonomy): Eukaryota > Metazoa > Chordata > Actinopteri > Centrarchiformes > Percichthyidae > Macquaria > Macquaria australasica. The sequence goes on along the minus strand of SEMN01000020.1, from coordinate 1,295,493 downwards.
CACAGTAGCCTTGTAAACCAAATAGTGTGCATGGAAACTTTCTGTATAAACTGTAACTCTTGTTAGTGTTTCTGTTTTCATCCGGACCGTCCCTGCACACTCAAACATTCCATCGATATGTTTCACATCCAGGCAACACATTCCCCATGTATAGCATAGAAAGTGTATGATGTAGTCAATCATATTTTTCAGTAGATAAATGTACTCATTTGCACTTAAAACGATTATAGCAATGTTCCAAAATATATTTTAATCTGTCTCTTAAGCGTAAGAAAGAGCTGTAAAAATGAACTGTCGGGACTTGTTTCAAATAAACAAAGTTATCACTGTCACCAGGTCGTATTCATGTGATGATGTTATTGTGTGAATTGGATCTAATCTCACTTGAACTTAATTCTATCTCGACTCTGTGATAACATTATTCAGGTTGTTGTCTCCTTGTACACATACTCGTGATGCAGAAAACACCTTGTAAAAGAGACCTCCCCTCTACTTGATTATATAGAAATTATGTTCTTACTGCCGTATTGTGCTCAGTGACGATGGTAGTTTTTGTTTTGTAACAGTACAATTTACCCTCACCTTTATACATATGCTGTTTGACATTAATGCCCCATTTTTTACTGCTGGTACTTAAGTATTATAGAGGGAAATATTGGGCTTTTTTTACTCTATTACATTTATTTGACAGCTGTAGTTACTTTACAGATTAAGATTTTACATAAAAAAAACATACTGAGTCTATAGAATGATCATGTGTTGTAGATTAAAACACCCCAAAGTATATAAAATATTTTAAATTAGCTTCACCTCCACCAGCCACAACAGTAAAATGCTGCTTAGACATTCATGTATCAATAATAATATACTGTATATACTGCATAATGAGAAGGTTACTTTAAGTACATTTTGCTGCTAATACTTGTGTACTTTTACTTAAGTTACATTTTCAGTGCAGGACTGGAGTATTTTTATAATGTGGTATTGCTACTTTCACTTTAGTAAAGGATTTCAATACTTCCTCCACAACTCTTATTTTGATATTATCTTATTTTTGTGTTAATTTACAGATTTATTAAATATTATTAACAAAAATGTGACGTGTAATATGTAAATGTGGCAGTAATATCTGTCAGATTACTTAAGGTTGTACACAGGAAAGACCACATGGATGTCTCTGGAGCTGGATGAGTTTTCCACCAAGCAACAAACTGTCACATCCTCAGGAAATACAGCTCTCAGTATCTGTTTGACAGATGCCCTCTGGTGGTGGTGCACCAAAATACATGATGTTTAAAAAGCTGCATTTGAATCTCACATTAAGCAGCCAAAAAGCATAAACGTCATATTTTTGTGAAGACACAACCTGAAAGTCTGAGCCGACTGGTCTGGCGAGGAAAGGCTGGTTGTTCAGAAAGAACTGATGTTCTGCTTTTCCTTCCAAATCTCGACAACTGCGTAAGAACATCTGAGCGAGGCCATGGAGATGATTGGAGATAAAAGCAGAGGACTATAAAAGAATCTGTATGCATGACCAGATATACCATGTAAAAAATATATATAAGGGGGCCCCGGGGGCAAAAGATAGTGGGGTCAGCCTCTACTGACCCCTCACCTGTCACCACGTTCTCATTAAATCAGAGGTTTTCTTTCTCGGTGACTCCAAGGTAATTTGATTAAATAGAACTTCATTTAGAAATGTGCAACATGAGAACAAAATATTATAAAATAATAAAGCTCTTAGGTTGTGACGTGACAGGACACACCTTTGTTGATGTTGTATCATGTATCAGTTTGTAGGTCTATGTATGTAAATCAGTGAGAGGCAGAGATGGAGTCTGCCTGATGACGCTCAGAGATTTTTTTACAAGATGGTTTTAAATATATTATATTATTAAGCTATGCGTTTATCTGCTGCAGTTACTTTCTTCAGCAGACTTCATTCAATTCAACATCTCTGATAAAGCTCTGAACAGCGACCAAAAGGAAACTCAGCTATTTTACGATGTTCTTCAAATTAAAAAAAAATTAAAAAAAAATTCAAATATATATATATATATATATATATATATATATATATATATATATATATATATATACACACACACACACACACACACACACACACACACACATATATGTATATAGAAAGTCACATTTACTGCTGTCCAATAGCAAAAGTAAATCCTGACTCAGTAAAGGCTCTCTTGGTGTTTTGGCACCTTTTGTACACAAAACCACAAAGCAGTACAGAATATTTTAATGATTTTATTTGTATATTAATGATGTCAGTAATAAATAATTAATAAATAACAACCTTGTCATCAGTTTGTTTTCATAAGTCCTTACAGCTGTTTGTTTGCTGATGATAAGTGTATCAAATGTCCTCTGTAAGATAGTCTGTTTTGTACAGCATCCTTTAACCTTTATGTGTGATAATGTAAATGTAAAGTTGTTGGGGTTGTTTTTTTTTGTTTACAAATGATACAAAGAACTTTTAAAAACCATTTTGAAACAAATGGATAACCGGAGTCAAACTGCTACAATCACTACAATGACTGCACGATGAGAGGAGACAGAAAGAGCTGCTCATCTGTGTGTTAAAGTCAGCTGTGACAGCGTGTGGACTCCTTGGCAGTGGTGTCAGGAAAAACTGCAGTCTGTGGATTCATGATTTCAGTTCAACCGTCTCTGAAGAAGTCCAAGGACAGGCGGTGCTTCCTCGTTGTCTGTCCTTCTGTTTTCCTTCATCCTGGTCCAGGTCAACACAAGTCCATTGTTGGAGAGTAGGAATGTTAACTGTTTATGCGTCTTTCAGGGAATTAATGTGGGCACAGAGTTTCAGTGCAGGTCCCAGTTTAAGGTTCATGGTGCTGACCAGGTGGTCCTCTGTTAGAAGCAGCAGAGCCTGTCCATCTATTTCCTGCGAGCGAAACTCCTCAGCTACATCCTGACCTCCTGGAGAAAAGAGAAGATCGAGACTGAATAAACAGAGCGTGTGTCCCTTGTCCATTTTGATGTATTTTGTTAGCTGTTATTTACTTACTTATTATGATCTTTATATCTCTATATGACTATTTATGCTTAAATTATGAATACAGAGTTTATACAACAACATATAAATTTTTACCATGTCAAAAACAGGGGCCTCCTTTTATTTATTTAAAGCTACCTTTGCTGCTTTGAACATCTGGCGGCATTAATTTATGCACAGGAGGTGATGTGCTTTATGTTCTTGAAGTCAGCAACATATATGTTTGCAATATAAATGAAAGGAAAGCTGCTTATTTTGCTTTAACAGCAAGCGGCACCACGACTTAACAGAAGAAAAAAGTGTGCTACCTACATACATAAATTCAAATGTAAGAAATAACCCAATGCTTTTGCTGTTATTGTTGTTTGCTTTTGTTTATTTTAAGATGTGAGAAGTGAAAGGCAGGAAATGGAGCGCAGTTGAGCTACTAAGGTTTGGGAAAAACATGGAGTTTTGTTTGTTTGGGAAATGTTATTTTGTTTACAGGTTACTGTATTAATCAATATGTTGGTTGTCATGCTGAATATCAATATATAGTGAAGTAATCTTGTAAAGTAGAAAGTAAAAGTAATAAAATGTTTACCACCACAGCCACCCAACTAGGAATCCTTTAAGAGCTGCTTTAGATTAAATAGTTGTGTTGTATTTTTTGGGAAATCCCTCATTTCTATTCTAAACTCAAACACATCAACAAGTGTCACAGAACTGGGAACTGATTGATTGCCAAATGAACAGTGCAAAAATCATGCAAATGAAAATATATTTTTAATATGAAAACTTCTGATACAGCTGGAAAAACGAGCTGTATTTGTTCTTCAGAGGTGCTTTTTCCACATTCGATTCATTTTATAACCTAACAGGAACATTTTACTTCTTTCCTTTTTTTAAATATTATTTTTTTGGGGGCATTTGTGCCTTTGATTGACAGGAAATAGTTGAGAGATAGACAGGAAATGTGGGGAGTGAGAGGGTTCCCCAGCTGGACTCGAAGCGGGGACATTGTGGTTCACGTGGTACAGTATGTGTCTTTAGCCCCAAGCCACCATGACGCCCCATTTTATATTATGCATATTTGCCCTGGTCTGAGTTAAATTCCTACCCCAGTACACATAGTATGCAACTATATCTGCCATTTTCAGAGACAAAAGGTGCGTTAAAGTCGGAGCAGTACCTGGCAGGGAGTTGATAAAGGAAAACACTTGTTCTACGTCCCACTGAGATGGACAGCCGACGTCTTCTTCTTCTTCCTCTCCTTCTCCGTCAGAAACACTGATCGTTTCCGTCATCCTCTGCTCCTGCTCTCTCTCCTGCTCTCTCTCCCGCTCTCTCTCGGCCTGTTTGCGGAGCCTGGTTGTCATGGGAACGGGAGGCTCATCTTCCTCCTCCTCTTCCTCCTGCTCGTCCTCCTCTCTCAGTGAGCTTTGCTGGGTCTCCTCTGAGCCAAACGACCCGTGAGCCTGCGGAGCACAAAGACCATCAGATAAATACTGGATCTGCTGTGTTTTGGTGAAGACTACTTACAGTAAAGGTCAACCAGGTATTAGCCTTGGTCATCACAGATAAAATTTAGGATGTGAAATCTGCATTTTAAAGGAATTAATGCATTACATGGTTTTTCTCTCATGTTGCATGATGGGTCATTAAGGAACTAAAATAATGTAATTAGTCTGAATTTTAAGAAGTATTAATTTTAAAGCATAAAAATGTGCCATTGTTCCACTTAAAAGCAAGTATTATTAAAATGTCTTCAAAAACATATTTCAGTTAAACCTAAATATCATTTGATTGAATTGATGTATTTAACATGAAATTCTTTCTGTATGCGACAGAATCTTATTTTTGCGTTCTGGACAAAGTTATTTTACGGATGAAACGACTTTGAAGCCAAATTTCTAACATCTTCAACTAATTTTTAATGACTCACTTTTATTGGAAAACATTTTACAAGGTATTATTTTACTTTTACTGCATTTAACTTTGGCCATTTTAACTCTCTTCCTACCTGTTTTGTTTTTACTTTCACATTTTTTCTTTATTGTTTTACTGTTTAACTGTTTTATTTGACTCTACTTTTTCTCTCATTATTTTTTATATATTTTTTTTTCCTGTCTTATTTCATTATCTTCGTTATTGTTATTTTCATTACACTGTTTCATTCTGTTGTTTTATTGTAAAGCATTTTTAACTTTATCTAGAAAAGGCCCATATAAATGTATTTTTTTTATTACCTTGCTTTGATTGGTAGTACTAGAGTTACTTAATTTAACTCTGTAGAAACAAATACATTTTGATTCAGTTTGACGCTGCAGCAAGTCAGTAAGGCATGAAGAAAAATGAAAAGTTGTCTTATGGACCGGTGGTTTCCAACCTCGGGGTCAGGAACCCATAAGGGAGTGAAAGATAAATCTGATGATTACCAGGATACAGAAAGCAGAAAAAAAACATTTCTGCCACACAAGGTCATGTTTATTTTGTCCTCTTTGATTTTTTTTTTTTTTTTGTGGAAATTTTCAGGTCACTTGAAATGGAAAGAAACACGAATTGAATCCTGTCTTTTTGAAATAGTTCTGTACAATTTTGAGAATGTGTTCACAAGCCTCCAAAGCTTTGCTCCTGTCAGATGCAGCTGTTCCCCAGAGAGTATCGCGTCTCACAGGACCAGAGATCCCTGCAGCACTTTTTAGCTACACGCATCATGTCAGTGATATCACCTGACCTGTCTCAGAAAATGCTCTCTGGAGGCTCCATTGACTCTGCTGGGGGGTCGTCCTCTCCTGCCCACGGGCCTGTGACCCCAGCGACCCGCTCTCAGCATGGTGATACGCTTAGTGCAGCTCACACTGAACCTAAACACAGACAGACTCAAAATAGTCAATTACAGTTCAAACAGTCCACTGCCGATGATCACATTTGTGCAATGATGGCGCTGAAGTCATGATGTCATTCTTGAAGTCCAAAAAGCCCTCTGAGATTTTACCTTCCTGTGTGTACTGAGTGCAGACAGTTAGACAGACATTTGTCATTTGAGTCTGCATCTGGACTCAAAGCTGTCCTCTCTTTGATGCCTGGATGGAGACTCAAAGGGAAACCTGGGAGTGATTATACACTTGAGACTTTTTCTTATAACCCAAGTGTAGCTCAATGGCTTCCAGATGTCAGATGACGTGTCTCACCACCACTGAGAGAGTTTACTTGCCTAGAGGAAGTAAACATAATGCTGCGTTCTTTGTCTTTATTTATCCAAGGAAGGATGCTCTTTTGCATCAAAACCCTGCTTCTTCCTTCATCAGGTTCCAACCAATGTTTTGTTGATCTCTGAGCAGCTGGACTACACTCTGCAGTAAAGTGCCTTGCTCAAGAGCATGTCTAGTTGTTGAGGGATGACAGTGTTACTGATTATTTACACATACTTTTGCAGACCGTGTGATAAATTTCAAACTAGGCAACAAACTTACATTAAAATAAAGCTGAAATACCCAATTCAGCATCAGAGTTGCTCTTTAAAATAATGTTCATCCAACATTATCAGTTAACTGTGTTGTGTTATTCTATATTTTTCTCATTGTCGGCAAAACCCATGAAAAGACCAAAACCAACGTGTTAGTCCATCCCTCAGTACTTCCCTACACTGTCTGTGAGAACGTTTATCTTTAAAATGTATCACAAATACATTGTTTAATTTTTTTTAAAGGCTGAGTAATTTCCTGAAACAGCTGGATGCCGTAGTTTTTAGCAAACGTTACTAAAACAGGAGTAAATAGTGCATTTGTTGGGGACTGCTCTCAGTATTTCTCGCAGCAGGATGGTGTTTGCGGGATTGACTCAAAATAAACTACAGTGTGTGTTCATGGCAAGGAAGGAACATGTTACCCAGGGCAACAGTGTGGCTTATCTTTATAGGTCTTTGTAGGTTTTGGACAATAATGCAGCTCGTCAGGATTTGGCTACACAAACAATGCCTGTTATTGCAATCAATCAGTTGTTGGTTTTGGTCTTTTCATGGGATTCGTTGACAATAAAACAATATATAACACTGCTAGCCCGATCCTTTATTATCAAATAAACAACAGTAGAGCAGGACTGGTTATTTGCCAGTAGAGTTGTGTGTCAATCTTTGCCCCTTTAATTCTGAGACTGCAGGTTTTCATCTGCTCAAGAAAAGGAAATGAAGTCTTGCCTAACTGAAACTCAACTTAGCATCAATTGAAATATCATTTTACTGTTGCTACAATACAGTTTTAGTACTGGGTTAACATTATTTCAGAGAACCATCCTGATGCTTGATGTGTTGTCAGTGTGCTATCTGAGAACCAGAGACGTGGCGATCTCATCTCGATGTGTGTGTGATATATTTACCTTCGGACACACGTCATGGAGCAGAAGCGTTTGGAGCGCAGAAACGTGTGAGCGTAACCTCTGCTCCCACAGAACTCACACTGCAGCACACCTGCCACACTCTGCCCCGGCTCTGCAACTTCACAGGACCAGCTGTTAGTCTCACACCCACACCCACACCCACACACACACACACACACACACACACACACACACACACACACACACACACCACCTCACCATCTGCTGCAGGGCCATCATTTTCCATCTCAGAGTCTGTTGAATCCGACTGGTCAGCATCCAGTGGACTGTCCTCCGCTGCTGCATCCCCGTTGGTTTGTATCTCCTGGGATTCAGGAAGTGAAGCCTGCTGCTCTGCTAACAGCGAGGAGGACACCACCTGCATTAAGAGGTGCATTAAGGTGCATTTAGAAAAATAAAGTCTCACACACTGACATGAAAAGACGTGGAGTGACAGGAGTCACTGGATTACAGTGACTAAAGTTAAAGAAATAGTTAAGTTGTATTTAAAGTAAAGTTATATTTTACTAAATGCTAATGCTAACAAGGACTGCAAATTAGCTATGATGTCGTGATCTAGATCTTCAAACAAACTCTCATTCAGCCTTTTCCCCTGCCTCCTGGACTCCTGGTTAAATTCACAAGAAAGCTGGATTTAATTAAATGCAGACAATCCTAGCAGACTAAGTGACCTACGGTAGAAACCTTGACCTAGAAACCTAGACATACTACCAAACAACAAAAACGCAAGACACAATGTCAGTTTAAAGGGTTTCAGGATAACATTTTAAATCAAAATTACCGGGAATGGCTCCAGGCCCTCTCGGATGACGAAGCCCTCGACGAGGTGAGTAAGGACGTGGGTTGTAAGTATCCTGTCAGGGCTCCCTGGGAGGCTGGCTGGGGAGGAGGGAGGCTGGCTGGGGCCTCTTACCGCTGCTGGCAGGATGGGAGGAGGCAGAGGAGGAGATGGAGGAGGAGGGTTGCTGCTGCTGCTGGTGGTGGTGGTGGTGGTGGTGAGCTGGGACAGCTCCTCTACCACTGGTGACCTGATCGCAGAGCAACTGGATATGATGGAGGATGAAGCCATCGCTGCTGAACAAAGAGATGCATCAAAGAAAACAGAACTGAGGGGTGTTTCATGAAGCAAGATTACCAGTTAAAAAGGTTTATTTTCAGGAAGTTCAGTTTCACGAGGCTAGTCTGGAGGGATAAGTTTCCATGGTAACTTAGGTCAGACTTATTTAAATGTCCTTTACGAAACTGAACGTTTAATTAAGTCTGTCCTGAGTTACCATGGAAACTAATCTCTCCAGACTAGCCTCGTCCCAGTCAGGTTACTCAGGCTGAACCAGTGTTACAGTCAGTCTGACCGACTGAAACACAGTGTTTTGTCCAAAGTTCCTCCCCCGACGATTCCTCTTCTGTTTGCAGTACATGTCAAATTCATGTCACATATTGACGGGGGATGCACTTTATTGTGTAATTAAAATCTGAGCTCATATCTCATATGTGTAAGTATCTGCACAGTATTTCAATCAACGTATGTGCTTTTAAATAAAGTTAATGGCCCGTGGCTGTAGCCTCACATTAAGACATATTTTCACCATTTCTTCTCTCTTTAAATGTCACTAAATAAAATTAAAGAACCATACACCCAGAAATCTATTTATCAAGAATGCAGAAAGCCAATTTGAAGGTATTTAAACTGTATTTTAACCATATGGAGGCTGGTATGTCAAAACAGGTAGCATAATCTAATCTAAACTGATAGAGAACTTACATTTCTAAAAAATGATAATTATCTTATTGTCTTGCTATAAAATAAATTGGGGATCTTACTTGATAAGTCAAAGTCGTTTAACAGTATCCTATACATCCAAACCAGCTTCATGAACCAGATCCACGTTCAGATTTTTTCAGGTTTTTCTGAGCCTCCTTTATGAAACATCCCTCTGGCGAGTCAGGAGAGTTTGTAGGCTTAGAAAGGGTTTTATTGTTTTGTCTTCTTTTCTATTTTATTCTTTCATTATCATATTTTACCTGCACCATTCTGCTTAGGAGGCACAATGAGAGGTGTAGGGGTCCTGTCTCTCTGTGGACCGGGGGGACCTTCATCTTTCCTCTCCTCTGAGCTCAATCCATTCACTTTGCATGTTTGCCCCGACTGAAATTCAAACCACAACAAACCCTTGATTAAAATAACACATACTGAGAACAGGCTACGCTTACAGAGATAACCACAGCGACTCACCGATGGAGTTTCATTGCGTCTGACCGGATGCACTTTCAGATCAACAGCCACCGTCTGAGGAGGGGGGAGGTTCTGGTAGGGCATCTGGACCAGAGCCTCCGCTACAGGCAGCTCCTGCTCTGTCAGCAGCACCCGCCCCGACTGGACGGCCAAAGCCTGGACTGAGTGCAGGGACAGCCTGTGGAGGGAGGCTGGGGGGTTCTGGGGCAGCCTGGGGAGAACCAGAGGTGGAGGAGGAGGTGGAGGCTGGTTCTGCACCTGTGGGAATGAGGTGCGACGCTGCGGAGCGGCCACCAGAGGAGGAGGCTGAGGCTGAACGGTGGCAGCCGGGATTGAGGTCTGAGCTGAAGATGCAAACACACTGGTGACAGACGGAGTAGAAGAAGAAGAAGGGGCTCGAGGGTCACTGCTGGTTTGTGACTGGGTGCTGGGAGTGGTCAGTCTTTTAACTGAAAGAGGAAGAGGGTTGGAGTTGGTTTCTTGAGGTGCTACTCTGAGGGCGATGGGCTGGAGCTGTCTGTGGTTTGGAGCTCCACCTGCAGCCTGCTGGAGGAAGAGCTGGTGGCGCGCCACCCGCTGGCCTGGTGGACAGGACAGCTGCTGCTTGACCAGAGCGTGGGTCTGCACCGGAGAGTAGGCTGCAAGGAGAGCAATGCATGCAAAGGAAGACATGAGGAACAAAAATGGACAAATACACAAAACATATATCACAAATGATCTATTCCAACTTTACAGGGTGTGTTATCGGTAATTTACCTGAAGGGGCCTTAAAAATTTCTTCCCCCACCCCTTCCCAGGTGTTATTGTTTACATATGGTTGATTGCTTGATTCTTAGGAGTGGTTGCTGTTCTTTGTGAGTGTATATATGCAGATTTGTTGTCATTTATTATATGAAATGGGATTTCTAGTAATCTTTCCTTTAAGCCTCAGTGTTTGAACACATTAGACCACCTGGGGTTATAATCTGGGGCCCTGAGGCCAGTCGGGTGACATCAGCCGGCCCTGTTTCTGTTGCGGTGTCGTTCAGCTGGTTGGTCTTCAGCGTGCAGATTGACGTCTTGGATAAAGAAGTGGTCGGAGTCAGGGCTTGGGACTTGGTGGATGGCTTTAAAATCACACTGTGGGCTGTAGCCAGAGCTCCAGGCAAGTGGGCACGCAGAGCTAGATTCTGCACCTGAATACACGCAAAAAGAAAGTCCCTTTTATGCTGTTTATAAAAGCCATGGGTTGTGTGGTTGACAGCCCTTCACTACCTTGTCCTTTCATGCAACTTTATTAATAGTTCCTCTTCTCACTTATATATTTTCCACATATCTTTTCATTTTGCATTGTGGCTCATGCTACAACAAGTCTATAATATTTGCATTCTTGTGGCATGCATGGGTTATTCTAATTTTGTGCCTGGCCAAGTTTGTACCTGAGAGGAGGTAGGTAAAGAGGAGCAGGAGGTGACGGCAGGGAGGTCTGATTGAACTGCAGCCACCGTGGCTGCAGGGGTTAGAATAAGCTAACAGAAGACAAGCAAAAGGCAGGGAGAGGCAGGTGGCTAGCTGGTTAGAAATAAAGACATTGCATGTTGTCACAAAATATAAGACAATGCATTCAGTAAAAATAGAAATAGCAAAATGGCAAATGAGCCATGCAGTTTCAAAGTACCAGTATGACAAACAGCTTGAGATATTTGAAAATGTTTGTACCATCTGAGTACGAAGGTACATCTGAGCTTGGTTACAGTTGGCCGGTCTGTTTCCCAGGAGCATGGCCTGCTGGGATATGGTGGTCGCTGCACCAGTGGAGTTGGAAGTTTGGGTTCGGCCAATCAGCTGGGCTGTCACTGGAGATGCTGGTAAAGTAATCTGGATTCGGGGTGGCGTGATGAAGATAATGATAAAAGAAAGATGCCGTTCGTGCTCAGAGCAGGTCAGATTGATGAGAGCGGTAACGCAGATACTTACTGAGTTTTGGGAAACACCAGCAGGCTGATGAACCAAACTGCCACTGGATGAAGAGGGTGACTGTCTCTGACAGACTGAAGCCTGAAAAGCATTGGAGAAACATCACACACCACTGTAGCTCTTTTAAAACGATTCTTCATGCTTGCACTAAAACATGACAGACACCATCTGACCTGCTGGATGGTGGCCAGACTCTGCAGATGGGGGGTGTGCTGGTGCTGCTGCAGGGCTGCTGTCTGCAGCATGATGTGCTGCTGCTGGGCTGCGTACATCTGATGCAGATACTGGGCCGCCATGCTCTGAGGTCTGTGGATGGCGTGCTGGATCACCTATTGCATCACATGATGGACACATCAAGAATTTTACAAATGAATTTCAGCCCACTATGTGCAGCACAAGGCTATTAATCTTTTGGATTTTAGTCCATTTACTGTTATTCCACTGACAAATGAAAATGTTGAAGCATTTAGAACATTTAGTTTTGAAAAAAATACAATTACCTGATGCTGGGATTTTCTTTGTAAAAGATACTTTTATTTTAATGGCTAAGGGCTTGAAATATTTTAAACCCTAACCATATCAGTAATTTGATTTCACTTTAGTGCTGTAAGCTATTTTATGTAGAAATCACTTTTTAAAAGAAATATATAACTCCTGATGGAATGAACAAAATATGTTTTTGAGTAGCCTCTTTCCTAAACAACATACAACAATATTATCTATTGAAAAAAAGTGTTCACAACAGTACAGAGGACTGTCTATTTTCTGTACTGCCTATCTTTCATTTTGCAAAATTTAAATACTCTGTATTGGCTCTAAGAGTTACAAGGGATCATCTATCACCTGGCTGCCAGACAACTCAAACAGTGCATGCAGAGGTCCCAGGTGCTGTCTATAACCTGGACCGCCTGACAGTCATCTCAAACAGTGCATGCAGAAGTCCCGGGTTCTGTCTATTACCTGGACCACCAGACAGTCAAGTCAAACAGTGCATGCAGAGGTCCCAGGTGCTGTCGATTACCTGGACCGCCTGTCTGTCGGGTGAGATGATGCTGAGGGAAGTAGAGGGCGCCTGGGTGCACGTGGTGCTGCCAGAGCCGACTGTTGCCATGGTGACAGCAGCTGATGTGGTGGGGGTGGGGGTGGTGGTGGTGGTGGTGGTGGCCACAGTCCTATTAGTGTCTGCCTGCTTCTCTCCTGGGCTCTGCCTATCCATCTCCCAGGTCACACAGAGATTCAGTAATGGGAAAACTGTGGAGGTGAAATAGACATTAATTAACAGGAGGTAGTTAAGTAAAACAGTTCCAATTTGAGTTAAGTCAGGGTAATAGAGATGTATTGCTTAGCTCTTTTGTTGTGTAGCAGTTTTCTCAACCGTCTCTCTGCAGCAAAAGCTTTCGGTTTAGTCAAGAAAAGAGATGCTATACACCAGTTGGAGCTTTAAATACTGAATAGTTGTTAGTCTGATATAAAACACCCAGCGTTCATGCTGCAAAAAGGTTGAACTCTGTTACTTTAATACAGGATTGAGCAGGTGGTTTTTCCTTTATAGATTATCTACATGCAAATCTACATCAACAAAATATATTCCATCACACTTCGAGGATACTTGGTTTGAGGAACCTTGACTAAACTTAACCTGTTAGATTTTAATTTGGCCATAATTGAAAGGTATCTCTGTGATCTTGTTTTAAAAATAGTTCACAGCAGCCTAAAATCGACCCATTCTTCTATAATTAAAGAATCGTCTACACTTACTTGGGGTATTGCAAAGCTATAGTAAAAATATCTTGTCTATAGAGAGGATGCCCGAATCATAATTTATTCATTCATGATACATGACATTTCAGTTCAGGTTGGTTTTAACTTGCTATACCCTCAAGGAAATTCACCCAAAAAGCACATAAATAAAAGAAATATAAAGCCACATAAATAATACATTTAAAATATAATCTATCAAGTGCAGAAATACACACAATACACTCCTGGTTCATAATAATCTGTCAGTAGATCTATATAAATATATGTACTGATTATATTAAACAACTCTATTATTTTCTTTTTAAGCCTATATATTTGTGGGAAAGTGCATGCTTTAAAAAAACTGTTTAAACAAACTAAACTTTGTGGTTTTTTAGAGCATCTTAAACTTTTGTTTAACCTTGGTCTCTTCAATATAGAAAGAATAAGTGAATCGTCTAATTATCATAGCAAGCAAGAAAAACAAAAATTGATCTATTGCATGTCACCTGTGAAAACATTGTTATGAAGACCTGATGAATATGTATGAAAAGGGTAAATCATTCACATTATTGATGCATTTTCAAAATGTGTGTACAGGTTATTTTGTGCCACAATCACATCTGTAAAGAGACAAACATCAAAGGTGATACAGTACTGCAGGGTTTGTTTTTCTCTCAATAAAGCCAGCTAAATATGAGTCAAATACTTTTATAATATTAAGTTAATAATCTCAAAGAACTAGCCTTAAAATAGTGAAATTCTTAGCCATATTCCATGAGGTTAAACACTGATGGTGTGTACTGCTATAGCAGCTTGAATATTGATTGATTTTTGCTGCAGAGCCGGTCCTGTCCAATTAAAACGCCGGCAGGATCTTCTCGATAAACCCTGAACAATCAAAAATGAGTGTGCTGAAATGCACTGTCCATAATTTAGGACGTACATAATACATTCAACAAATCAGGATGTCATTGCCCTGTCGGTCTGCCTCCCGCCGCTCATACAGCGCTTCATGCATGCACACATCATTCACCTCTTGTCGGCGTTACCTGCCTGGTATCGATAGACATGGGCCATCAGGAGCTGACCATACCCCGGAACACTGTCCCAGTCAGGAAGCCTACTGATGCGTCGGTAACCTACTGTCTAAAATGGAGATTTAAAAAAAAAAAAAATCAGACGGTAGGCTACATAGCAGGCAATAAAAAAAAACCTTGACACAGCACCGCTCACAGTGCGGGAGGACCTTCCACAGCCGGGGAGTCCGCCGCGCTCACCGCATGGAGAGTTAACATGTGTTTTTATCCGCTTTGAATTGCTTTTATTTAGCCAACTTGTATTATGACGATGCCTGGTGAAAGGCTTTAAATACTCGCTCAAAAAAAAAAAAAAAAGATATGGGTTTGAACTCTATCAGCTTTGTGGGGGAAAATCTCACAAAGATATGCGCCAGGAGACTATTTCAAAATGTAAGACACAATCCGGTGATGGGCTGATATCACAGACATTAAGTAACGTTATAATATTCCTTCCTATTTTCGGTTTGTTTTCTCAGAGAACACTTTTCACTTAGTTCACTTTAATTATATATAAAACAGGGGAAAAAAAACATTGCATGTAGGCTATATTTGACTGTGAAAAATGCTCTACAGCAGGTTCTTGCTCTGCAGACATAAATTCATGCATCATAAAAAATGACAATATATTGTCATTTCTTAATAGTAAATCAGTAGCCTATACAATAGACAAAGGGGAATCTGCAGCATCTACATGCAGTGACGATAGGCTTATGTAGAATATCGATGGCTTACTTGAGGAAACACAGACATAATTAATTGCGAGGAGTTTGTAAATGTTATTTTTTAAATATTGCCTATTGTGGAAGATTGGACTGCGAATGAAAAGATTGCCGAAAATGAGTAGGCATGCAGGCTTTGGACTGAATCTCAAACTAATTGGTCCGGATGGATTTTTTTCCAATTTCAGATTTTAGAATATATTCACAAACAAATGATGCATAGGCCTATTAATGCATAACTGAAATTAGCTAATTAGTTGGAGAAAGAAAAAAACAAAGAAGGAAAGAAGGAAAGAAAGAAGGAAAAAGTCGGTCATGTTTCCCATTTCAGTCTCTCTCTTTGTGTTTCTGCTTCTCTTTCTTTAAGGAGGACAAAGAAAAACAAACAAAGACAGAAAAGAGGCAAATGAAATCATTGCATTTATGCAGCAAACACAAACACAAAGGTTATTTTTGTGACAAGTTCCCCCCGAGACTGGTCATCATCACCTGTCGGGAGTTTCATCCAAGGAGAGGAGGAGCAACCGGTTCTCGGCTGCGAAGGATGCTCTTCTCACGTGGTATTCAAGTTCTGTCGGAAATATTTAAGTACCAGATAAACCTGCGTGAACCATGGACTGTAATTAATATGCAATATGTGTGTTTTGAACATACCTGCAAAGATACAAAGGTATGTTTAGTGGCTAACGGAGCCGCAGCAATAACCGACAGCAGCAGAGACAGATTCAATTATTTTTATTTTATGTTACTGTATATTTTGTTGTTGTAGCCTGATGTTGTATTGCATTAAATAAATAAATTAAATAAATTAAAGTTAATAATGTTAATATTCAAAGTCATTGTTAAATCATATTTTTGTTAGTCTGTGTAAACAAATATTATGGTGTGTAGGTACGTTCACATTTTTTCTCGTCATTTCAGTGCGGCAGCACAAAGTCGCTCACCTATTTCTAAAAATAAATGAAAAAAAAAACAAACAAACCCAAATGCTTTTGCTTTTGTTATCGGTCAATTTTTAAGTTATTTCCGAATGAAAGCACTTGAATGCGCGACATGTCTTGAGGGTTGCTGCGATGTCCGAGCTCAGCTGTTTGAACGTGAAAGCGTCACTTACCCACGTAAACTCTTCAGTTGGTACAGTCGCAATGCTGGCAAAGGATATATCTAACTTTTAGAAGATGTTGACCCCGTTATACTGGTTTGTTATACTTTGTTAGCTTAAAATCTGCGTGAAACAGTGTATTTTAATGTTTTTGACGTTATATTTGTTCAACGTCAGTTTACATGTCTGTGCGTCTGTATTGCGCCACCCCAAGCATTCCGACAATGGACTCGTCCGTCGTTAGGCCTTTGCGGTAGGGAGTTGTTTGGCGGACCCCGCAAGTTTTTCTCTACTTTACACGTTATTTTTGTTTCTCCGAAGGAGGGCGAATTCTCCGTTTATACCATAACTTGCCTCGCTGTCTGCTCGGTGTGTCTACGGACTGTACAAACGCAGTGTTTTGGGTGTGGTGCACAGCTGAAGAGCCAGAGAAGGAAGGGAAGCGGCGGTGAGCCGGACTGAGCTTATGATGCCGACGTTGCGGGACAGCACCATGTCCCACCCCGGCGAGAATTCCCACCAAGTCCGGGTGAAAGCGTATTATAAAGGGTAAGGAAACACCGCTTCTCCCAGCACGTCATCGGTCTTGTTAACAAGCCGACTTGGGGAAAGATGGCTAACCAGTTGGCTAACATTAGCTAACCCAGCTAACGGCTTGCTAACGTTGGGTACCAGGTTTAGGTAGACTTGTCCAGGCGGACAGACGGACAGACAGGTGAAACTGTCCAGACGCGTTGGCAGTGTAAAGCCAGGCTATCTCTGTTACACATTGTTTTTTATTAAGGGTTACAACTGGCCTAGCACGTCGTTACCACTGACCAGCATTCATTTCCCCGTTGGCAGTTTTGGCAAGTTAACATTTAAAGAGTGATGTTGTGTCATTTAGAGAGAGGTGGGCAGTATGACAACAGGACATCATAACAATTAGAAAGTCTTTATTGATTTGCATACTGTCCCGGTAACTGTTGAGGTTTGTTGTTGATGTTCATCAGGTTGGGCTGCAGGTCAAAATGCTGCTGTAGTGTTATAATACAACACGTCTTTTAAAATCTCACAATACAGTTATTCTGTTAACCCCAACCAGGGCTGCAACCAGTGATTATTTTCATTATCAGTTCATCTGTTGATTTATTGTTTTGATTAAGTGATGAAATGTCAAATAAATAGTGAACATGCCCACCACGAGTTCTGAAAGCCATAGGTTTGACCTCACTTTGCTTATTTTATATTTATATAACAGTCACAAAGCCCAAACATGTTTTATGCTTCATTAAAAGACTTAAATGATGAATCGATTATCAAAATTGCTGCTGATTATTTTTACCTGTCGATTAAGTAATCAATTAATTGTTTCAGCTCCTCTCAGTGGTGCCTAACATGAACCTAAATTAAACCCTAACCCCAATTAGGGAGAGCGGCACTATGGGAAATACAATTTGAAGGGGAAAGAAACTTGGACACAAGACAAACAATAGATTACAAACACATAAATATCAATGTAATATCCATCTCTGATAATGTCATGTATGGGGAACGGAGAGTTTTTGTCATACCAAGCCTGGCAGAGGCTGTTTTAGTTTCGCACTTGGACGTGATGATGGAAATCACCGGCCGCCCAGTTGTCGTCATGCCACTCCCTGCTCCACTGTCTCTTCTTCATGGAGCCAGTGATTGGAGCACAGCCAAGACTTGAAAAACGTGAAGTGCAACTCACCTCAGCCAGATGCAGTTGTATTTCTGACTGGCTTTATGACGCACCTCAGGAACAGTGTAAATGTATGTTGATCATTAGGTGTCATGTCGCAGAACAAAGCATCTGAAGTATTCATGAGGTTGCTGCTGAGGAATCTCAGTTATGTAGCCAAAGAGGGAATGCAGTAAAACAGTCTCATTGTTTGGCTATCGGGATGCATTAAGCCAGGATGTCAAAAGTGTTGTTGCTTCTGTGCAGAAGTTAGGAGTGGGAGGGAGTTAGACAAGCACCAAATCAATATTTTAGATTGGTGCTGTCAGACAAGGTATCGGCCACATGTCGGTACTGCTTCCTTACTCTCTGTTTTTATAAAATTGTAACAACACAACTTTTATAAACCTTCTAAAACAATGTAATTAAAATATGCACAAGCCTAAAAAGATTGTTGGTCAATGAATATCTACGCTTAAAGTGAATGAGTGATGCAAACAGTAGAGCTGAAACAATTACTAGTTGATCGTCAAAAAAGTACTAAATATTTTGAGAATCAATTAATTGTTTTTCAATCAAAGATGCTACAAATTTTCAGGTTCCAGCTTCTGAAATGGCAGGATTTGCTCCTTCTCTTTGTCATGTGTAACAAACTGGGTACTTTTGGCTTTTGGTCAGACCCAACAAGACATTTGAAGTTGTGATTGGCATTCTTTCTCTTACATGATTAATGATTCGATTTGATTAAGTAGAAAAAATAAATGGCAGATTAATCAGTATTGAAAATAATCGTTAGTTGCAGCCCTAGTAAACATGTAATGCTCGCCACTCTCCACCATGTGACATCAAGGCCTGAGAGTCTGCAGGTTTCTCTGTCATCCAAACACTACATGAGCTCATTTCACTGATTAGTTCCATTTAACCTGTCAGCTACTGCTTAGATTCTTTGTCCATCCTTTTAAACCTTAAAAACATCAAAATACCAAATGAAACACGACTCTCTCGGTGGCCGTACTCTGTGTCAGTGTCTCAGCTCATCTATTTTCAGTATAGTGTCCTTTTCGAGTCCATTCTCTCCTATTTGCATGTCTGTAGTCGGTCGCTGCCAGCATCAGCAGACTGGTGTCAGCCTGTAGCAGTCTCAGCCTGTCACTGGCTCGTCTTCATTTTGCTCTCATACAGGCTGATGGTCAATAGAGAGATGCACTGATCACATGACTGGAAACTGACAGTGATGCTGATACTGTACAATGGTAGCAGTGTGAGTGTGGTAGGGCTGCAACTAACCATTGTTTTTATTATCGATTCATCTCCTGATTATTTTCTCAATTGTTTTTTGTTCTCGGCTTCCCCGCAGACCCAAGTCATGTTTTTATGTGTTGTTTTTTTCCCCCATCCAATAGTTCAAAACCTGTAACAGATTCAAAACAGCAAATCCTCACATTTAAGAAGCTGGTACAAGCAAAGATTTGCCATGTTTTGCTTGAAAGGTGACTCAGTGATCAAAATAGTTGCCAATCTTTTCAGCTCTAGAAAAGATGTTGACACCGCTGTGTGTAATCACTGTCTATAGAAAAATGGAGACAGTACACTGTATCACACTCCAGTTACAGATCACGTTTTACATTCTGTTTAAGATTTGTGATTTGTTTTTTCTATATTTCTTATCAAATTACTACCCTTTCTGATCTTTGTGTTGTTATCCCACTCCTGATCCAACTCTACAATATTGGATATCTATCAATATCAAGTCCAATATTTGTTTAGTTTGATAATTTTTCCTACATGGTATTACAGATGCTCCGTGCCCACTTATACTCCTATAGGCATACATTTCAATTATTAAAGAAACAAATGCTTGACAGTTTAATTGCTCTCCTTTAAGAACATTTATAATTTGCATCACAGCTTTCCCTTGATGGCTTGTTATGCTTTGCTTCCTATAGTCTTTTGTAATGTGTTTTAATGGAGCACAAGGGCGTGTTTTTGACAGCTGACAAGCAAAGGAGCAAAAATGGATAAAGTTTTATATACAGCTAATCAAAAATATCAACCTTGATCCTGATCCTGCAGGTTGTTTCTGGATCTTCCTAATAGATACATGATGTGCAGATAGAGCAAATGACAGAAATTTATCAGGTAGTAATGTGAATAAGTAATTAATCGTGAGTATTTTTTTCTTATATGTTGTATGACAGATTTTATTTAGCCAGAATGGACCCATTCCTCTTTAAAACAAGACTAAGCAGGAGTTTCACAAAGAGTGTGTCTTGTGTTTGTTGATGAGTTGGTCAGGTTTTTAACCAAATATTTTCCTAGTTGGAGGAATCTGTTTGTGTGGGCTTAGGACAGCAATCTTCTGACACTTCTCCTCTTTCCGTGTTTGCCAGTCAGCTTACCGTAGTCCTGTTTGACGATATTGTCACACAAATTTTAAACTTTTTTTGTCAGCCTATTTCTAAAGAAAAAGTTAACATGCAACTCAAAGTTATTGCTCACAAAAATCCTGAGCTGTTAATACTGTAGCAGGTTTCTGTATGTCACTGCCAGTGTGTCACCATGTCGGGCCAGAAAAACTTTGTTTTGCAGAGTTGCCAACACCGACTAACACAAGGCTTCTTATGTGCCAGATCAACTTCAGGATTCCTGTGCGAGGCATGTTGTTTGGCAGGAAACTGGGATTACACCGGCCCGACGGAGCAGTTCAGTTATTTTAGAGCAGTCACTCTTCTTTTTCAAAGACCCTGTCGCCTGCATCAGTGCTTCAAGCCTTGGCTTTGTATAAGATACGGGAAGCTCTTGCCATTTACTTTTGCTCTGAAAGTCCCCCAAGCACTGAAGCACAGTCATTCACCCCCCCACCCAACCATCCACTAACACACATCTTCACTCATGATTGTAGCTAACGAGTCTTAAGTATCAGCAGCTGCTAACATGCATGTAATGTAGTGTCTCTCTCTCTCAGCGTCAACACATCATGCACATTATGTGTGTAATACAGTTCAAGTGTTTGCATGTATACACAAGTCTGTCCGTCATCACGAGCGTCTCAGGCTCAGCAGGAGTGCGTTTGGTTGGTGCTATTGTGCTTGGTGAGCCTCGTTGCCTGGAGACCACAGCATCCTGCAGTCTATGTTTCATTCACCTTGACCCTACTAGGGGGGGCGGAGTGGGAGGATTCAGGTGCTTTTTAGTGGATTGGGTGCATCTAGGTGGCTGTTTTGGTAACTTCAACTTCAGCATTCTGTATTTGCTTCAGTGTGTGTCTGCGTTGCTTCAAACATTAGTGTGTATATGTGCCAGCATGTGATTCTCGATAGGGAGTGTGCACGTGGGTTGAATGAAGGTGTTGCGGGGGGGGGCATACCCATGTGTGGCAGTGGTGACAGAGATGGATGGTCCGAGGTGCTCATGGAAGCCCAGAGAGGCGACCAGGCCCTACTTCCTGCTTGTGCACTCACCAGTAACAAATGGCTTCATGCCGGGCAGATGGAGCTGCAGAGTCCTACTCACGGTAGTTCAGACGCCAGGGGCACAGGCCAGCAGCCCCCCCCCCTCCTTTTAATTTAGCTGTACTGTAGGACGGCACAGAGCAAAGGAATGCCAGGTCTGTGTGGAATGCTACTTCCTCCCAGTTACTCCTCAGTGATGAGCTCCCAGTCGCTCACTGCAAAATCCTTCTGCCTTAGTCACCCTGAGGAATCCCACAGTTTGGTTTCCTTTGTTTAACACAGGCCCCTTCTTTTTGAACATAACTTTCGGTTCCTTTTTAGATTAAACTATCGGCTAATGTCTTATTAATAATTAGAAAAAATGCAGTATTGCCTAATGCATTTTCCAAATCAAAAGAAGTAGCACAGCTGTCTGCTCATCAGCGTAGTTGAGGAATTATTGTCACTTTCACTTCAGTTAAGTTTGTGAAGTGAAGTAATTGTTCTTTAATCTGCCTGATTATTTTCTTGATTAATCTGTTTGGGCCATAATATGTCAGTAAATGGTGAGAAATGCCCACCACAGGCCATCACAAAGGGTTAGGGTCCCAGATGATCCAAAACTCATTTGATATTTAGTTTAATATCAAAGAAGTCTAACAAAACCAGCAGAATATCATGTTTGAGTAGCTGGATCCAGATAATTCTTGGCATTTTCACAATTGTTGTCAATTAATTTTCTGTCAATCAACTTGCTGATTAATTGACTAATCATTTCATTATTTTCAATTTCAATAGTCATTATTTAGTTTTGGAACACATGAAGTGTACCCTTACTTTCAGTGGGTCTGGGATTACAAAGGAGAGAATGTACTATACAGCATATATAGTACATAGCTATATATACATAGCTGCATAGCTGCAGCTAATGTTGATTATTTTTTCAATGAGTCATTTATTGTAAGAAAAGCAAAAAAATAATTAAAAATGCCCAGGTTCTGAGAATCCAAGGTGACGCCTTTTTTAATGTCTTTGTCAGCGCAAAACCCAAAGATATTCAATTTAAAACGATAAAAAACACACAAAACCAACAAATTAGGCCTGCTACTAATTATTCATTGCTCTGTCTGAAACCTGTCATAAAATAGTTAACAATGCCTGTCACTATTTCCCAGAGTTGAAAGTGACGTATTCAAACCCAAAGATATTCACTTAACTCTCACATGACCAAGAACAGCAGCAAATCCTCATATTTCATCAGCTGGAACCACTGAATGTTTGACATTTTTTGACTGAAATGATTAATTTAGTATCAATATAATGGCAGATTCATTTTCTGTTTCAGCTTTAGAGCAAATATTTGGCATTTTTGCTTGATTGAACAACTTAAACGATTTTAAGTCAACAACTTTATGCTGATTGACCGCTCTACTATACAGCACTTAAAAACCTATAAAACGGCTGTTTTTGAAAATGAAAGTCACCTGGGTGACATAGATTAATAATGTCATATATTTGTATCACTTTGTTATCTCTGCCACTTTCCTGTAACTGCTTTAGCCATTAACTCAGCTTGTATCCGTGTCAGAGGCTGTTGTTTGAGACACCTGAGATGTGGCTAAACTTTAACTACAGTGTGTAGGCACACAGTGTTTAATGAACACCCACAGCTCAGGTCCAGTTACACGTGACACAGTTAAAGTCACCTCCTGGCATTAATACGCTGCCTGGATCGTCTACAGTCACACTGTGGGAACCTTTAGTGTTGTGTGTGTGTGTGTGTGTGTGTGTTCATGCACTCTATGTTCTGATGTTATCAGGGCTTTAGGAGGAAGTAGAGCTGCCATGCTGGTCCTAGAGGAGAGATCAGACTGTAGGAGTGTAGTTGCCAGTCTTTTCCTCCCCGCCCCCTCGCAGGCAATGATTAACACCAGCAGGATGGAGGAAGAGGGTGAGAAAAGAGAGGGAGGCATCAGTCTGAGCCTTACGTCAGTTAATTCTTGCTCAGAATGCTTTATTCATTCTTGATGTGCGATTTTCAGACAAGACAATTTAATACCTACCTGCTGTGCAAAAACTGAGCCACTCTCTGTAGATGCTCAACATTAATGTGAAACTGAAGTATCAGACAATAAATCACAGTCTTATTGTTATTTATGTTTTCTGCTCTTGGCAACGACTGACCCCGCAGTGACCTTACGCGCTCTATGCTGTCCTTGGACTTGCACAGTAGATGTCCTTGAAAGTGTGCGTTGTTTACTCCATGTGTTGGGATTTTATCATCCTGCTGTAAAGCTCTCAAGTTGATGAAAAACTGGGTTCATCTTTGACGATGGCAGTAAAGGGAGTAAGAGGTCCTTGTCCTTGTGGGACACTCCCTGGCTGGTGGGATTGCTTTTACACATCACCCCCTCTTTACATCCCTTTTTACTCCACCTCTTTACCATACTTATCCCCTTTCTTTTGGCCCCATTCTGTCTCCCCACTGGTGGAGCCTAAGCTCAGACCCCAGTCACCTGCAGACCTGTAAAAGCTAATGTGTGTACCATCTCCACCCCCCCGTTTTTGGGTTGTAAACACCGCTGAGGCTGGCCAGAGGGCTTTGGAGCAGGCAACATCAATCCTAACGCCGCCATGATATGATGAGGGGCAGATGATCCCATCTACAGGGATATAGATGCCCTCGGTCACCCACCGCTACGCTCCTTACCCCGTCTCTCACCATAATGTTTGAGTGTCTGTGTGAACTGAAGAGGCAGAGAGTGATGTACTTGTTGATTAAAAGCAGTAAGCCGAGTGTTCAAGGTTTTTCTTTTTGACTGCTCTTCAGGAATTGATGGAGTGCAGTGGTGTACAGTGAGCCTTAACCAAAGCGGTCAATACGACTCTGACCACCATCGCCTGTGATTCATTCTGCTTTAGTTTGTGGCTCGCTCTCCCTCACTCGTTTGCGGTCTTTCTTGCTCTCGTCTTTCTCACACCCACAATTATGCTGTACAGATGAATGCACACACAAATGTGACAGACTGCGAGACTGTGACACACACACAGCAGCGTTTTGGGGGGGGGGGATGATTACGCTCTCTCACCTCTTTCTCTCCCAATCAAAAGTCTGGCGTTCTCCAGAGTTCTCCCTTTGAGGGCATCAGAGAGGGGGGGGAGTGGGAGTGTTGTAACTTACTGATCAATTAGTCAGTTATCAAACAAAAACACCAAATATTCTCTGGTTCCAGCTTCTTAAATGTAAGGGTTTGGTGCTTTCTCTGTTTAATATAATTGTTAATTGAATATCTTTAGGCTTTTGGTTGGATAAAACAAGCCGTTTTAAAGATGTCACCTTGGGGTCTGGGAAATTGTAATTTAAATTTTTCACTATTTTCTGACATTTTGTAGACTAATTGATAATGTTGACAGTTGGCAGCCCTCGTGAAAATATCAAATTAGTATGTTTCGGTGTTTGTGGCATGTGTCTTAATATTGATTTCCTGTCACTGGTAATACGTCAAATTCACTATTTGAATTTTTTTCCCCCAATACTATTTTTGCACATTAAAATATGGCATGGTGAAAAATGTTTACTGTGTTGAAATAAAAACAAAAACAGCTCTGGAAGTAGTCTCTAAAAATCAACAATTTAAATGTTTTTAATGGTATTCGTTGCTTTAATAACAGATTTGTGCTGTACAACTAGGTGGTAGATGTTTTTTTATTTACATTTTTTTGCCCTTGGCCTACTATGTTTCACTCGGGATGCACCGATCTGACTTTTTCTCTCTCTATGCCGATTCCCATACCTCAGCCTTGGATATCTGCAGATTTGATACCAGTGCTGCCATTTTTCCAAATTTATAACGTGTGTACCTCTTTACTTAGAAGTCATTGGAATCATTTTTATGAAAGGTAACGCAATGACAGAGTTCGCTGTCGGTCTGAGAGCTGAGTCAGTGATCCATTGTGACTGAATGAATGCAACTGATACACAACATAAAATGTTATAATGACACTGACAAAGAAGAACTATTTAACGTGGAATCACAAAAGTTAAAAATAATTGTCTTCTCTGCAGGGACATCATGATCACTCATTTTGAGCCGTCCATCTCATTCGAGGGTCTGTACGGGGAGGTGAGGGACATGTGCTCCATGGACAACGACCAACTCTTCACCATGAAGTGGATCGACGAGGAAGGTAAGTCTCCCTTACCTCTTACCTCTCCATCCTTTACGTTTTCTCTCCATCTGTGCTTCAAGAGGATGCTGGAGTTTTTTTTTTTTTTTTCAAAAGTCATTTTACAGGAGAAATTTGTTTACAAGATCATCATCAAGTAGATTAAACACATTTAGAGGCCACTGGATGCAAAAAGTATGCTGCTGAAATTGCAGTGTTTTGTTTATCGCACATCGTAGATGGCGGACAAAGCTACCAACTCTGACGGTTTTTGCGTCGTCTCTCCAGTTAGCAGACATTTTCTTTGGCGTCTTCGTGTAACCCTTCTTCTTTACCCTAAGATGTTTGTGTTCCTCCGGTTTCGCGACAGTCACATGATGGAAACGTCCTCAACACGCCCACTCGCTCGTTGTGAACTATCCATTGACCTGCTCTATTCACACATGGGCTCAATCGGACATTACACAGACTTTGTACTAGGGTGCTGGCAGAGTAAAGCCTGTTTAACGTTCAGTCCAGCTGATTCAGATTGCGTTCTCGCACACACCTCCTCGGGGTAACGTCTAGATAGGTTCAGGGTTGCAGTGCATGTGTGAAAGACGCTTTAGTCAGGCAGCAGTTATAGTGTCATAGGAGAGATGGAGCCGTCACATCGCTCTGCTCTGGATAAGGTCAGCTTGCCCAAACTCATTAGACTCAGATCGGCTCCCACTGGTAGCCACCCACACACCATCACTGGAGTCATTAGCCTGTCTGAGAAAGAAAAGCTGCTTGATGGTTGTAATGAAGTACCCTGTTCAGTGGTAGCTGTCTCTCCTGTTGCCCCATCCATGGCAACCACATACAGCTCCTCAATGTGAGCTCAAGTCATTATCACGATAATTAGAAAATGTACCTATAATTAATTCATACTTATAACCCTGGTTTAAAGCTACCAAATACAACACTGTTTCTTGTGATCTACTATAAATACCATATAATTATATATGCTAAAAACTTTAAAAAGTGACTTTTTCTGTAAAAGGAATGCTGCACTTACTGTATCTTATCTCCACATGTTATAAAAAGGTTAGTTGGACTGTTAATCAGATAAAACAACACTTCCTGAAGCTCAGTTTGGACAGCAGTTTGAAGATGGCACGTCTTCAAACTGCAGGAAGGAGAAAGGACAAATTGGGCTTCAGGAAGTTGTGACGGGTACATTTTCTGACACTTCATACACCAAAACGATTTAGAAAATATTCAACAGGTTAATCACTAATGAAAATAATTGTTGTTCGCAGCCCCACTGTCGATATATTGGCCAATATTGGCATATATGTTTGCCAATACGTAGCAAGAAATTGCAGTACAGAATAGGGATTTTAATTCTCACGTTTTTCACAGATCGTCATGTAATATACTTGATTGCAGATCAAGTAATCACACGGAGAAGAAATCTACCGTATTGGCCCAAACATTTGACGATTAACAAGACACGCACATTCCTGTGCCCAGTAGTCTGAGGAAGAGCCTTGTGCTCGAAACGTTACAGCTAATAAAAATCCTTTTAACGGGAGGTACTTCTATCTTCGTCACCTGTGACAGCGGTAATTCCTGGCTGCTTGACAGATGATTGGGGCCGTGGCCTATTTCTGCAGCAAAGACGTCGGGAGACACTTTCAACTTGTTTTCACTCATCAGGAATGTGTTTCCTCTGTGGCAGTAAAAGACATTACCTGAGCTGTCAGAAACCCCTTCAGATTGAACTGTGCTAACTAACACTTTTAGGGCTGACTAACTCTAAAAGACACGTTATAAATGGACACTCGCTAGCCAAGCAACATTAAGGCTACAAACAACCCAAAATGCAACGCTCTCTGTAGGAGACGCTCTTTTCATTCAGAAAGAATATCTGATGTCCTCGAACATAATACAACCCCCGCTTTTCAAACTGGGATTTCCAGAAAAAGTATTGTCTTATATTTGTACCAATATGCCTTCTTGGCTGTGCTGCAACGAGTTTTTTCCATACGCGCATGTGTGCTCACAATCCAAAAAAAGATCAATCAGGTATGTGTTCGAATAGTAATTGAATAATATATTACTCGTATCCTTCCCTTTTTAAGAAATGCCAAAGATATGTTTGAGGTAATTTAGAAGCCGCATCATTAAATAGTTTGCCCACCAAGTTTTATTTTTCAACTGTAAGATGTTCGGCCCTATATATTCTTCAGGAAACAAATTAAAGGATTTAAAAAACAATAATATCAGTCAGTATATTGTTATCAGATTTTTTAAACTCTCAAATATTTATATTGGTAGCAGCCTCAAAAATCCTGTATCGGTCGGGCTATAATCCAAAGCACCACCTGTAAGATTGGTACCAAACCATACCAGGAAAAAAAATAAAATAAAAATCTTGTTGGCTGAGAGCTCTCACAAACTTTATGACACTTCCCGAAACCAAAAACTTTTCAGTAAAGATAAAACCAGACGTGACGGTTGTCGCAGTCCACCCACGATTTCTATCTCAACCTCAAGCAGTTTGTATCATTTTAAATATACACTGTGTGTCATAGTTTCTGTTCTCAAGCTATTTATAAAATCAGCGGTTTGTAGTTGTGATTAGTTAGGTAGAGCACTAAGAATAGAATTGATGGCGTGTGTGTCGGCTCACACTGCCTCTCCGAGTGTGTCACCCGACTCTATCTGTAAATGATAAGAAAATAATTAGATCTGCATCTGAGTGGCATTTTAATTATTAACTTAGGTTGATCACTGTATAAATAGGCCTGTACAATTAAAAGGAAACTATTTGAAAACTGCCGAAGTGTTCTCACGCACACCCACACACTTTTTTTTTTACAATGTTTACTTAAAGTTCATGTATTACAGTTCATGTCTAACCATTGCAGGTGTGATGTTCTTTTTTAAATGTCATACTGCGCTGCTGTATAACTCACCTTTTACACTCACAACCTTTTGCTCTTGGAAGCACAAAGAGCAAAAGGTTGCTTGCTGAGAAGCACAAAAAGGGCTTGGATTGTTAGCTATTCTGACAAGAACGTGATTAAAAACTAGATAAAACAAAATACAAAAAGGAAATGTATCAGTGTTGCCACAGTGCAGACAGATGAAAGGAAAGAAAATCTGCAGATTATGTTCTCGATTAATGGTTTTGTCTATAAAATGTCAGAAAATAGTGGAAAATGCACAAAATCCAAGGTGACGTCTTTAGATGTCTTGCTTTGTCCGGCTAACAGTCCAAAATCCAAAGATATTTAGTTTACCATCATGTGAGACAAACAAAAGCATCAAATCCTCACATCTGAGTAGCTGAAACTAGCAAATGTTGAAACCATTATACGATCATTAAAAAAGTTGCAGATTAATTTTCTGACAATCAACTAATTGTTTAATTAACTAATTGTTGCAGCTCTGATTTTATTACAAATAATTAAACACAAAAGTCTGACTAAAACGGAAATAAATAAGTCAGTTTCCACAGCTGAACTGTGGGTTATTTGTAAAATTCAGACACATTTTCTTACTCAATTCAATTCAGTTCAATTTGCTTTATTGGCATGAATGTAACAAAGTAAGAAAAAACTGTCCTCTCACTGTGTTGCTGTCAGTCCAAATGCTCTAACATGAAAAAGACAAATATTGTATCTCAGTAGTATACTTCAAATGTGACAGCTTTGGTTCCACAGTAAAATATATCTTACAGGTGAAATCTAATTCAAGTAAATGTAGGTTTCACAGAAACAAGGTTAGAGCAGAGGATGTAAAAGCGTCCTTCACCTGATTTCTCCCACTAAGTAACCTGCCGTCTTGTGTGTATTTTAATGTGGTGAATGACCTCTGGTGTCTCCTCTGCGGTTAGGTGACCCCTGCACCGTGTCGTCTCAGCTGGAGTTGGAAGAAGCGCTGCGTCTCTACGAGCTCAACAAAGACTCGGAGCTCATTATCCACGGTGAGCCTTACTGCTTCTCACGCAAGCAGTATTTCTAACATATCATATACAGTTTCAGGATTTTCGCAGGATGTTCTCGTGTCCTAAAATGTAAGTTGATGATTCGCGCCAGGTGTCTGGTCAGTAAGAGGTCCAGGTGCTTGGCCTGTTATCTTTGACTTTCTGCTGTTTGACTCACTTCTCTGTTGAGCTTTTTGTGACCTGTCAAGTTAGCAGCATTACTGTATTTTCCATTTCTGGTCGTTGAGCTACAGTTTACCAAACCTCAGGATCACAACTGACGAACAGTGGCAACACAGATCATCCTGAACTAAACCTGACGGTTTAGTAGTTAACTGCCTGCCAGTACAAGTAATTAGTCTCTGCTGCTAATATAAGAAGTAATCATGCAAAATTCAAAACATCTCCTTACAAAGTCAAATACAATTAATCTTTCACACTGTTTTAGTGAAGATTCTATATATTCCTTGGGCATGGTAAAACCTACAGAATTCACTTTTATATTTTTGTTTAGATTTTGCACTTAAATGCACAGAAGTAATGTATTTTATGATATACTATAGATAAAAGGGTTATTCATGTATATTCAGATTTCTTTCCTGGATATTAATAATAAAAAATAAATGTCTGCTTTGCTCCTGTGTTTACAAATATTACTAATATAAACAAATCTTTAACAGTACCTAAACAGAACCAGAAGCTATTAATCATTTTATTGTTATTTTTTAGGTGTAATCTAGTGTTTAAGTTTAAAAGAATCAATTTGGGAGTGATGGCAGCCTCCAGACTTGAGTTTTAAATTGACAAAGAGAGAAATATACGTGGCATCTCAATCTAGGAAAAGCCTACCACAATTTAAAACGTATAAACTAAAACAATTAATAATTTCAAGCACGTAGGCTTAAATATAAACAATGGGCATACAAATTAAGCAATGGATGCTCAGTATGAGTGGTTTTACAAAGCTGGTTATCAACTGTCTCTGTTAACTCTGGGTTTTCCAGTCCAGCTACGAGCGTGTTCATGTGAAAGAGGCAGAGTTGTTAATTACAAGCCCACATAATGAAGTACTTAATTTGATACGAGATTAAATGGTTCAACAAGGTGAAAAGTATATAATCACATAATTAGAATATATTCTAATTATGTGATTTATATTGTATACAATTCAATTATACAATTCATATTCTGTAGAAGAAGAAGCTTTAGAAACACTAGAAATAATTTCCTGATAACAAAAGTAAGGCTAAGGCTATAAATAAGTGCTGGAATTATTATATATGTCTTTAATACAGAGAGAAAATGTTTTGCTTTTTTGTCTGATGATGAACAAACTTATTATGAATATGTGATGCACATAAAAAAAAAACAACAACTTAAAAATAATGTTTCTGCTGCCAAAGCAGAGAGAAGAAAAGTAGTTAGCGCCTGATCGGGTCTATCTGACTGAGGTGTTGCATTTATAATAATGGGAGCTAATTCATTAAACTATTTCCAATTACCGTCACAAAGTCACCTCACGTCATGCTGAGTATGCAGTGAGGAAATAAGAGTGTGAAAGCATCGACACTCAGGAATTAAAGAATCTTTGTGCAATTAAAATGCAGCTAATCTATAATCGTTATTATCTATTCAGTGTCGAAACTATCCCTCCGTTTGTTAGAAGCTCTGTTTTTAAGACCAGAGTGGAAATGGAAAACCTTGAACCACAAAATGATTCTACTGATCTATAAAAATATCTATTGCTCTTTATTACTTGTCACTTTATTCTACTTTATCGGGATCCTGTAGGAATGATGACTATTTGTTTCCACTCATCTGATTGGTCAGCAGGTTTTGATATGATCGTCTGAAGTTAACCTGCTCCGAAGCAGCTTGCCTTTAAGTTATTTCCCTTTTTAAATTCTCTCTGTGCTTGTATATCTCTGATTAAATCTGAGCACAGACGGCTAGATACAGCACACGACAAAGAAGCATCAAAACATAAGGTTCATGCCGCACTAACCTGTGAAAACAAACAGTACTTCCACTGCTGACGTCTGTCTGCGGGCCCTTGAGCTAGTTCACATCCTTGTTTAAGCTTAGCATTCTTGACAAATAGTTGTACGACTCCATGAATCTAGAGGTCAGGGCTAACTCATGCACGGGGTGAGGGGAGGGGAGGGGGGTTGTGCATGTGGAGTGATACGGAACATTTGATTGACAGGCTATGTGTGTATTAGCATGTACCCTGGGGGTAGCGGGGATAGGGGGGCTGTGTGGTTAATGTAAACTTTTAATCAAACCAGAGGTGAGGGGTCAAGAGTGCAGTGGATGGCAGCATGACAGCAGAGGATGGAGGGTGGGGTGGAGGAGAGGATGTGACGGTGCTGCAGGGGGTCGCCAGGTCTGCTCGTTAAAGAGCTTGTCAGCTGTAGCCCACGCCTCGCCTCTGACTCACACTGCCCCCAGTCTAGCTCGACCCGTCGCGCTCTCTCTCTCTCTCACACACACATACACACACACGGACACACAAATAATCTTTGTCGGCTTCTTTAAGATTGTGTCTTTTCCCACTTCACTGTATGTTGCACACACACACACACAAACACGCTTCATCCGTCATAAAAACAAGATGAGTGAATTTCATCACAAATTGCTCGAGGCGACAGGTTTGCTACAGGTAGTCTTAACTGCCGCCATGATGAGAGGAAGTGAAATGTACTCAGCAGCGTACAAACACCTTGACATGAATGCTGTCAGACTCGCCTCCCTTAGATGAAATACACCTTCTAAATGTAACTGTGTGTTGTTGTTTTTTTTCTGCTTCCCAGTGTTCCCATGTATACCAGAGAAACCTGGCATGCCCTGTCCGGGAGAAGACAGTGAGTTAAACCTTTTCCTTCTTTAGTTTGACCTAATTTGTCAGCTGGGTTCCCAAAGAAACCTATATTCAATTTACATTTTAAATTTGAGGAACTTAAGCAAATTCTTTAACACAGGAGAATTTCAAAATGGCAATGGTTCAGACTTATGGACTTAAATAATGGTCAGTAAGATTTTTGAGTGTGTTAAACAATGTTTAGAAATAATTTCACACCCTTTGTAAACCTGTAAAAACTGCATGACAAATTTGAAGTTTGTGAATGTGTAGAAATATTTGTAGAAAAAATGTGTCTAAATTAAATGTGTGCACAAATTATATTAATAGTGAGACTGAGAAAAAAAAAATAGACTACAGATTAAAGACAGAAAACTGTGTGAAACTGAGCGCTCAAAGTTCCCACACTGTATGTGACACTGAAGTGACACATACACGTTTTAGTTACACGCATGAATTTTGGAAAGCAGGGCCAAAATGTACCTGTAACTTAAATGTGTGCGTGTGTAACTTAAGTGTCAAATTTTGAGTTTCTTTGACAGGTTTATAAAGTTTGATGTACTGTACATCCACAGCCTTCAAAATGATTTCTGAACATAATTTTACTAGCTCAAAATCTTACTGACTCTTAGATGAGCCCATACAAACTTCACGTATATACCATGCCATGTAAAAACGTTGTTTTTCAATGTTGTTTGATTGGCTCATGGTGATGATTCCAGCCTCCAAAAGTCAACACCTTCCCAAAGAACCCTTTTAAATCGTTGACACTTTATAGGACACTGATCTCAGTTTAGCTTTGCAGCAGGATAAAGAATTAATTTCCTAATGTGGGAGTAAATTCTATTTCAGATGGTCCACGTTTCTACACACTAATACACAAATGCACAGATAAAGCAGGACTTAGCCCTCCTTTTTGTCTTTTCACAGAGTCTATATATCGGCGAGGAGCCCGGCGCTGGAGGAAGCTTTACTATGCCAGCGGTCACGCCTTTCAGGCCAAGCGCTTTAACAGGGTGAGATGTGACACTGAATTCTGTTTAACAGTATTTGGCACTGTAAGGCCCTTCACTCATGTGCTTTCTTGGGTTTATATCACTTTATATTTAATATTGTGTATTTCACATATTTTACATTATCATCTTTGAATTATTGTCATGGGGGATATATCTGCTGTGTTATAAGTAAAACCTAAACACAATGGACATTTCTAAGCTTAGTTACTGTATGTGTATTTAAAGGTGAATGAGACATCCACTACCCGTAAGTGATTTGTCTTTGTATTTATTGATGGAGTAAGAGGGATGGTGGTGACACAGAACGATGGCTCTGTCAGGATTTGATTCTAGACCAGCAGGGCTACATGTGTCAGAAGCCGTCACAGCCTCTGTGGCATCTCCTGGAATATATTAATGTGTGCCTGTTTGTGTGTTTCTCTCCGTCTGCCCTCCTGAGCAGCGAGCCCACT
This sequence comes from Macquaria australasica, assembly GCA_005408345.1. NCBI lineage: Eukaryota > Metazoa > Chordata > Actinopteri > Centrarchiformes > Percichthyidae > Macquaria > Macquaria australasica. Next base: position 1,261,682 of record SEMN01000020.1, on the reverse strand, counting down.
GTGCCATCTGTGCGGACCGTATCTGGGGTCTGGGAAGACAAGGCTACAAATGCATCAACTGCAAACTGCTGGTGCACAAGAAGTGCCACAAACTGGTCACAATGGAGTGCGGCAGACCGATGATCCAGGTGACCGCTGCGACGAGTGTCACATGCATTAGCTTGATGCGTCACCATCTATGACTCATACGTATACTTTAAGATTGTATTCTGTTTCTGTGCTTATTATACTTAATGGAGAATGTTGTTGCCTAGGAACCAATGATGCCCGGCCCAGCGTCGAGTCCGTTAGACCCAGCTGAACAGTCAGGTAACACTAACTCATAAACACACACACACACACACTTCTAAAAGTGTTTGCAAATGGTAATTGGAAGTTCCTCGCACAAAATAAAAACGTATTGGTTTAGAAGCACATAAATTAAGAAAAAGCACGAGAGACAAACAAGTTTTTGCTTTATTTTTTTTTGCCATTTTAGCCTTTTATTATATAATGACAGCTGAAGAGAGACAGGAAAGGTGGGCGAGAGAGAGAGGGGATGACATGCAGCAGAGGGCCCGGGTGAGCTACCGGGGCGCCTCTTTGCCATTCATTTTGACATGAAGACTTAAATAGACTCATTGCCTGCAGCTTGAAAACGCTATTCTTAAAAAATAAGGTTGCTGATATCTTTCATTTTTGTTATTTTCAACAAATCCCATAAAAGACCAAAACACAACAGTCCGTCCCCCAATACTCTCTGACGTTCCCAGCCACTTTGTTCGTTTGGAAGATGTAAATCTTTCAAGACAGATCACAAACATATATTTAAATTTTTTTTAAAAAGCCTACAGCAGAGGCATCCTGGTAGCCTAGTGGTTAAGACGCATACTGAATAACTGCAGCGTTCCCGGTTCGATTCCAGCTGGGGACCTTTGTTGCATGTCATGCCTCTTTCTCTACCCATGTTTCCTGTCTATCTCCACACTGTCAGCTATCAAATAAAGGCAAAAGAAAATAGAGTCCTTTTTAGCAAATGTACTCTCAAACAGGAGTATATAGTGTTTTGGTTGGGGGCTGCAGATTTGGTACACTAGGGAGTACTTACAGCAGCAGCATGGTGTTTGTGGGATCAACTCAAAATAAACTACAGTGTCCATGTTCATCGTAGTAAAGGAACATGTCACTCTGTGCAAAGGTGTTCCTGTTTTTTCATGGGATTTATTAACTTTAAGAGAAATATAGAATATCACCAGACATATCCTTAAATAATAAATAAACTAAGCCCAGGAGCTTGTTGGCATTGGTATAGCAGCAGCCACCCAGACTACAAGGTGGTGAGCTGCATTTCGGGTTTACCTACAGCACCAGACTTAAGTCCAGTCAGGTGGTTGAGAGGCTGTCTGCAGTGAGAGAGCTTAGGATCGTTGCTATCGTTAGTGAGGCAGTTAAAACTCTTTCTACTGTAGATACTCGCAGGCCACCTGGGAAGTCGTGGGGTACGATCATGGAAACACTCGGGTGCAGATATCTTGGTTTATATGACTTAAATGATCACTGATGATATGAGAAGACATGTTTCTTCCCTGCGTGTATGTACAAATTAGAGTTACATTGTACTTATTATTTTAAATATCCTGGTTTTGTTGTATTGTTGAACAAGGGTGGATACAAAAGGGTATTTTCTTTTCCAACCAAGCAGCAGAGAGCAGGGCTGTGAACAAAGCGTGTGACTGTCTCTCACCTACTTTTTTCTCCTTCTTCTCTCTTCTCTCCTATTTTTTTTCCTCTCCTTACTCCCCCTCTCCTTCTGTCTGTCTGTCACTTTCTCCTCTCTCTCTCTCTCTCTCTCTCTCTCTCTCTCTGTCTCTCTCTCTCTCAGGCCCTCAGAACAAAGACTCCAGAGAAAGTTTGCCTTATGATGGAGAAGAGAAAGAGGTGAGAAGAGAAATCTTTTCAAACGCCGTTGATGTGTGACTCAGTCTGTCAGTCTGTCATGTTGTTATGATGGATATGTGTTTGTATGTGTATATTTAGAGAGAGAAATCAGAGCTGTTTGTGCGGGAGGGAGAAAGAATAAGATCGCCTTTAATTGGAAGCAGGGTTTTGTTGGCTCATTTTGCCATTGTTTATGTTTGAGTGATCCTTCTTCCGCCTGCTGTGCACGTGTGATATAGAGAGCCTGCATACGTAGGCACCCTTGCAGTGCTGTGGGTATTGATTTCCTTTGGTGGAGCTAATAAAGTAACCTTTTATCACAGCTCTTAACACCAGAGGCTGATTAATGGCCAGGGATGTAGTTTGGGGTTGGGGGTGGGGTGTTGGACAGAGCAGGAGACCTAAAGATGGAAAAAGAATGGATCGAGTTGGACACAGACTGAGATTAAAGAGGGCAAGCCAAATTATCTTATCGGCGGTTCCATGTCTGACTCTGGGGATGGGGGTTGTCACATGAAGGGAGGTTAGATGGATAGGTAGTGGAAATGGTTCACTAGAGATTACAGGAGAGAAGAGAACAGAGGGGAAGATAGGTGAGGAAATGGTGAAGGTGGTAGTCAGGTTTGCCGAGAAGTAGGACTAATACAGCAAGCGCTTAATCTACTGGAGAAAGACGAAGAAAGTCATTACTAAGATTTACTGTAAAAAAAGAAGTGGTGCTGGTTTAAGCTTCATTTACAAATCACCCAAAGGAAATCACCCTCTTGCACAAACCAAATCACCAGCTCTATCAATACTTCATTGAATATATTGAGAAAGGTTGATGGACTGAAATGTTGCATTACAAATTGTGGCAGAGTTGACTTTGCATTTATCACATCATGTTGTTTACCGTCCCCCCAGGCGCGAAGCAGTAGAGACACGGGTAAATCGCCTTCCAGCCTGGGCCTGGCAGACTTCGATCTGCTGAGGGTGATCGGCAGAGGCAGCTACGCCAAGGTGCTGTTGGTGCAGCTGAAGAAGACGGAGCGCATCTACGCCATGAAGGTGGTGAAGAAGGAGCTAGTCAATGACGATGAGGTAAACAACACTGGTGTATGACATAGCATCAAAGTCAAAATGTTGCCATTGTAGGTCAGCCCTTGCATGGACTCTGACACAGAGAGTTAGTGAGCTTTGATTAAAGTGATATAGTTCCAATAGCCGGTTCCATTTTTGATCCGGTAAAATACCCGAATTTGTTAAGCTCTGAGGCCAACGAATCCCTTATCGAATCTCTCATTCACGTTCTCTTATATAGTCTCTTTTGCCTCTTTCTGACACTACAGGCGTCTTCAAAGAAACAAAAACTGGTGAGGTATACAAACCCGCGCTAACTCAGCAACACAGCTGTTAACAAGACTGACTGACTGAACATGGCGGACTGCCTTAACTTAAACCATGACTTAACCGTTCCAAAGTGTGGATACACTTCAACAAAACAACTGTGAAATGCAGTATTTACTAGAGGTTACTCGCATGTCCTGCGCTGAATTATTATTACATTATGTTAAAGTGAGAACTGCTGCCACGGGCAGTGCAACAACGATTTCGCCTACAGGTGACGTTAAATGCATCGCGCATGCAGAAAAAAAAATGCAATTTATTTAGTTGATATTTGCAGAATGATAAAGTGGAGTTAATATTATTTTCACTGTTCCACAGCCCTTCAGAAAAATTAGTCAGGACAGGGTTAACGAATGTCATGCAGCAGTGACAAAATATGTGGTGAGAAGATGTCTTCATTCCCCGCCAAACAAACTACCCAAAAAAGATTCGATAGGGGATTCAAAAGGATTCTGAACATGATTCACATTCGATAAAATGCTATCAAACCCCACCCCTAATTATAATGTATTGACTCTATAAAAAGAAACAATTTTCTTTTACCACTTACTGTTACTGTTACCACTTACATTTTTGGATCTATACATGCAGTTTGAAGCTGTGTTAAAGAGTGAAATTAGCATTGATTGACTCACGATCGAAGACAAATCAGCCCCAAATTATCCTTTGAAGCACGGTTTCCACATGTGCCAGTATAGGTGTGTGTGAAAAGGACATGATGAGGGTGTTTCTAGAGTTGCATCTAACAATTATCTTCATTATCGATTAATCAATTGATTATATTCTCAATTGTTTGATTGTTCATACTATAAGACATTATAATAGTGAATAATGCCCCTCAGTTTCCCAAAGCCCAAGGGGGCGTCTTCAAATGTCATCTTTTGTCCGACCAAGAGTCCAAAATCTACAATTTACAATGATATAAAACAGGGAAATCCCCAAATTAGAGAGACTGGAACCAGAGAATGATTGGTATTTTTTCTTTTAAAAATAACTGAAATGATTAATCAATCTTCAAAATATTAGATAATATCAATGAACTTATTAATTAATTGACTAATCCCTGCAGCTTTAGATGTGTCATATAATCTTATAATACTTATTTGTTAATAGTGCAACAAGTGACTTAATACATTACAACTTGTTGTTTAGTTTGACCAGCCATCTTCTTTTGAGAGGCTTGAAGGTCTGTATGAACTTAAGAAGGAAAAATGTACAATATCTCAAAAGAGAAACTGTCCCTTTAAGTGTGCACGGTGTGACAACAACACAACACCTCCATCTATTGAGATGTGAGACGGTTAGTTAATAGTGAAGTCATCCGTCTTCTGTCACTGCCATGTACAATTAAAAGAATTAGCTCAATCAATGGGAGCTGTTATTTAATAGCACAGTGAACATTTGTCTCATGCGATTGAACGTCCATCTTGTGTATCTTGTCTGAAACACTTTGAATTAAGTTGACGGACCTTTTCCGAGCCATCAGTCTTCCTAAGAAGGTGTAGATAAACCATCATGTCATCAAAAATTGATCTCGACGTACACATGGAGCAGCACAGCCAGAGGCAACGGGAATAGTTAGCCTTGATTAGATGCACTTAGCGTGATTGACAAATTGACAAGTGTCTCTCGATCAATGGTGAAGTGTTCTGCTGTCCCTGCCCTGTCAGTGTGAGCAGCATCCGTGTCCAGACATATTATCATCCAGCCATCGATAGAGACCTGCTTCTACTGGCTCAGCCCTTTTCTCCTGCTGCTGCCCACTGTTCACATGAGCGAGCCGCTATCTGTACAGGATGGTGCTTATTCAGCTTTTATATAAGTTCAAGGGTACTTTGGTACAATGATCTCTGATTTACATTTGGGGGTTTTTTTGTTTTGTTTTTTTGTCTTCCAGGACATCGATTGGGTCCAAACAGAAAAGCACGTTTTTGAGCAGGCCTCCAATCATCCCTTCCTGGTCGGCCTCCACTCCTGTTTTCAGACAGAAAGCAGGTGAGAACACCTCTGCTGTACGAGCCATGCGGTTTCTCCAAGGCTCGGGGAAAGTCTGCAGAGATTTGGGGAAATAATCAGATTTTGATGTCTTTTAAAATAATTGAAAATGTATCAAAACGTCGATTAAGCAGCTGTCACGTAGGGTGACTGCTTACCCTGTCATAAGTCATACGCAAATGACAAAGTAGGTTGATTGTCACAAAACATTACAAAACAACGCACGTGTTTCCTCTCCTACTGCTGCTGTGGTTACAGTGTGGTTACAGTGTGGTTAAGTGTAAGCTAAATGGAAGACTTTGTTAAGGTCAGAGAAAGAGTGTGGGCATGATTATGGGTATGGAAGATCCCCATCACAGTTAAACCCCCTGAAAACTTGGTTTGGTGTTGGTATTTCTTAGTAACATTAAATACCCATGACTAAATAAGTAACAATCAAAGTTGAAGTTCAGAGAAAACATCCTTAGTTATTATTTATTAAGAGTTTACATCCAAAAACTCAGCTAATCTGCTTCACTAGGACTGTGTTGGTGTGGTGCGGTTTGATTAGAGTTAATTGACAGTTGATTGGAAACATAAGCAAACAACCTCACAACTGTGTTTATATTTTGATTCAAAATACTGATTGGGACATGGGGAAACTCTAGATTACATCAAATTCTCCACACTACTGCCTGATGCTGATCACCCCCTCCCCTTTCCTAGGTTTTTTTTTCTTTCTTTTGTTTTAGTTTTTGTTGACGCTTTGTGTCCAAGAGGCTGGAGTGGGTGGGTGTGTGGTTATACGTATGTTTTTGTAAGTTTTAAAAAACATAGATAAAATGAGTCAAATAAAATAAAAATCTCATGTGAAATAACCAAATCTGTTCTAGAGGAGGAGAGAGGAGTGTGTGTTCATTACTGACATTAAGAAGCTAATTCACAAAATAGGTTTTCAGGTCCTTTAAACGAAAACGGCATTAAGTTATGCATTCAAGTTAAGAAATAAACTCTATAACTTTGATGCTTCTTTTTACAGACTGTTCTTTGTTATTGAATATGTGAACGGTGGCGATCTCATGTTCCACATGCAGAGACAAAGGAAACTCCCAGAAGAACACGCCAGGTAGAGTCAATCTCTTTGTCACCCCGCTTGTCTCATGTCTCATTAAAACGAATAAGACTGATGTCATTCAGTGTCTTTTTGTTGTCACATGTGATTTTGAATACAGCTGAATTGTTCTCTATCTCCTTTTCAGATTCTACTCAGCGGAGATCAGTCTGGCGCTCAACTACCTCCACGAGCGGGGAATCATCTACAGAGATCTGAAACTGGACAACGTGCTGCTGGACTCTGAGGGACACATCAAACTTACAGACTACGGCATGTGCAAGGTGTGGTTTGCGGTTTCACTGTGTAGGACCGATTGAGGCTCTCATGATACCACAATGCACTTTGGATAAAAGCACCTGCAAAGCTGCACAAGTGTCGGTTTACAGCCCTCTGAGATGACCTCAGGGCTGATGATCTTTTTTGTTTTTGCAGGAGGGCTTGAGACCGGGCGATACAACGAGCACTTTCTGTGGTACCCCCAATTACATCGCCCCCGAAATACTCCGAGGAGAGGATTACGGTGAGAATTACAACACTTACCAGAAATACTATCCTTTTCTTCGATATGATACAGTATATGAGATATTGTGCAGTAATATCTGGGATTCTGCTCTCAGTCGTGATTATGGATGCTCCAGTGGTGCAGTACCTGGGTTATCTACTATTTGAAACATCATCTTCAAATTAAACATTTCAAAAAAATTTGAAAAATAAGGTGAAACTTATAAGGATCTCTGTGGGCATGAGAAACAAGAGCTAAAAATAAGCAAATAAACTAAAAAGCAGTAAAATAAAAACTAAAAAAATGAGCCAAAATAACCATGGAAGGAAATGTGACATCCTCTGAATAAACGCTGCTCTGTCTAAACTCATTTAGATTGTATTGGTTGAACAAAATTACGTGGTTAAGGATGACCAACGTGTATGAATCAAAGTTAAATGTGCTACAGCCATTAAGAACAAAGTTTGGTGTAGTCAAGTGTCAGTCATCAGTTTCTACATCTTAACTGAGTGCTGCATGTGAAACTATCTATAAACACAATACAATAAAAATAGAAAAAGAGCTCCCTGGTTACCAAGAGAGGTATCATAGCAATAAGTTCCACTGTTAAAAGATCATACCAGTGTTTTTACGCGTTACGCTCAGGGAAATAGGCGTTTTGACATGTCACAGTAGGAAAAGCACAGGTGTAAATAATAAAATGAGTGATGGCTGAATTCCATTTAGCTGCTTCACTTTCAGGGTCCTGGTTTTGTGCGTGCTGGCTCACTGTCACACTGTCATGGCTTACTGGGACACTTCAATAGAACGAAGCCATCTTTAATGTTATTAGTAACAGCTGTGCTTTTCCTGCAAGTCAAATTGTGTGTCAGAATCGCTTCATATGCATGTTACAATATTCCTGTTGGCTGCATTGTAATAATTAGACCCACCACGGTACCCTATATAATCCATTTTAGAAAAGAAACTAGATAAGCTTGCTTTTTCGTGACTAATCTTAAAGACAAACAGTTTAGTTTATCTGATAAATAACATAATTAAGCCTACTTAAATTACACATCTGCTTACTAGTTTTGCATGGGCCCCGCCTGCACAGCTAGTGACCAATTATAATGACGTGGAGACTGATTTATTTAGTGTACAAACAACAAAATAAAAGTTAACAAGCCTCTTGTGTGGATTCCACCTCTTGCTTTAAAAGAAATATGCAAGAGACCGGCAAAAAAGGAATTATTTGGGAAAATGTTCTACATGTGCTATTTGGAACAGGTTCCATTTTGGATTTGGTTCCCGGTCAGTAAAATATTAATTGAGCTCCGACGCTAACAAACCTCTTTTCAAACCTTTTATCTCTCCTCACTCTTTCTTTTAACATTTCACACATCGTGATGCTCGTCTCATTTTCAGGTTGTAGCTGCAGGTTGCTGCCACTAAAATTTTTAGTGTTTCTGTTTCTCAGCTGACAAAACGTCAATACACATCTTATTTTAGCCTTAAATTACTTGCAGATGTTGAAAGGTAAACATAATAAGCTTCAATAAGTGGATTCGATACTGCATTTGAATTTGATAAAATGCTATCGAACCGCATCCCTATGTGCTATTTTAAAGTATTTTGATCTTAAAAATAGATGGTGTGGAGCAACAACAAGTGATATTTCTGTCTTTCAAATGCTGCCCATGTCTAGTGAACTAATGTAACTGTTTTAATACATAACTGTGTATAATTCAATATACTGTAGTTAAGCTCTAATGGCTTGCTCTGGGAAAAAAAATGGTTAGCTGTAAAGTATGTTTTTTGTAGTCAAGGGGTGAAAGCATGCAAAAACACTGGTATGATGCTTTCATGGTGGGAGTGGTTGCTATGGTAACCCTAAAATACTGGCATGCTTTGTGCAGTTGTAAGCAGTCACTATAAAGTATATGAGTTAATGAGAATTGTGATTCAACATTGAATCATTGCGTTAAATGTGCTTGTATACCTTGGTTTGGTTGCTCTACTAGTGAGATTTTTGGACACATCTATCGTTCTTTTTGGGTTGCTGTTTTAAAACATCCTTCCTCCTGTCTGTGTTGCCTTCTTGTCAGAAATGTGATTTGTCGTGTACAATGTGTGTGTGTGTCTTCAGGGTTCAGTGTGGACTGGTGGGCGCTGGGCGTGCTGATGTTCGAGATGATGGCGGGCCGGTCGCCCTTCGACATCGTCGGGAGCTCTGACAACCCAGACCAGAACACAGAAGACTACCTCTTCCAAGGTAACACACACACACACTCACACACACTGTGAAGGTTTATAACCGGAGGAGAAAAACAGCGCAGTGGAAACATGCAACACCTTTGTATTGACACCTTTCTAATGGCCCCTTCTCCCAGTACCAGGCACATGCCATCTGTTACAGGGAGATGTGTGAATGCATGTGTGTTGTTTTTTCATTGTAAATATGGTCTCAAAATGTGTTGGTGTTTTCTTATAGCTGCCAGGAAAGTGTTGTATAGATGGGAATTAAAATATCACCACTTGACAGTCATATTTCAAGACACTTTTATCAAAAGCCATTGAAAGGCTGCTGTGTGTATGATCAACATGAGTATACCCGACGACAGGATTGAACTCATAACTGCAGCAGTGTCAGCACCATCCTCTGTCATTTTAGCCTCGTGGGACCGTCTGTCTCATCCCCTCTTCTTCCCCTTTTCCTCTCACCTCCTGCAGTAATATTGGAAAAACAGATCCGAATCCCCCGCTCGTTGTCTGTCAAAGCCGCCAGCGTCCTCAAGGGATTCCTCAACAAGGTAAGAAGGGGTCAGGATCTATCTTAAACAGTGTTCGCTCCAGCCGGCCCCTGAGAATGACATCATTATGTCCTTAGTTAGAGTCAACTGCCATCTCTCACTGTCTTGCATTCTTTTTCCCCTCTCTGTGTGTCAATGTGGCGCTCTCGCCTTTTCACCTATCCATACTTTTTTTTTTACTTTTCCCCTCACCAAATTTCACTCCTCTTTTCCACCTTTCTTGCAAATTCTCTCCTTTCTCACCTTCTCCACCTTTCTTGCCTCTCGTCTGACTTTTTGTCTTGTCTCTTCCACCATCATCTCCCACTGTCTCTCACCCTCCTTTCGCCCTCCCTCCCACAGGATCCCAAGGAGCGTCTAGGCTGCCACCCTCAGACAGGCTTTGCCGACATCATGGGCCATCCATTCTTCCGAAATGTCGACTGGGACCTTGTGAGTCATTCACTTTTATTCTTTTACTGTTTCTGTCTCTCACTTCTACTTTTCTTGACTCGCCTTAATCTCGATTTTCATCATAATCTCAAATGAAGGAAGTACATGCCAGTTGCCAAATTAGGTTAAAATCAATCCATATATTGATCCTGTAGAGAAGGAAAAACAGAAAGCTGCAGAAGGTCAAATCTAAGTGCATGTGGGTCACATTCTTTCTCTCATGCCCTGCGGGCGTAGAAGCTTTGTCAAAGCTGAGGGTTATTAGCGATTGGATGAGACTCATGTCCTTGTGGAAATCAGACAGACAGACAAACAGGCCAGGCAGAAGACTGACAACAGCAGAAATGGACAGACCAAGATAAGAGCTAAAGATGGAAAGGAAATGAGTAGAAATGTTGAGATCTGGATGTACATTTCCTTTTCATTTGTCTGACAGAAAAGTCATTTGAGCCATCAGATTATGAAACAACTATTCATTGTCTTAAGGAAGCCGTTAATAAATCCAAATTCAGTGTCATTGTTAAGGACTTGTGTTGTTCCAACTTCCTTTTTCTGAAGCTGTGGTTTGTAGCCTCGGTCACTGGTTTAAAAAAATGCACGTTTGAGTACTTTCTTTAGCTGTGACTGGTGTTTGTCGGTGTGTAATCCATTTATATTGTTCATGCTTTAAAACTGTACGTTTGATTATGAATGTGGAGCAGGGTGTTGGAAATGAACATCTAGGCTTGTATTTAAAGCAGTTAGTCTGTACAGATTGTAAAACCCTTTCGCAATATAAACAAGATTGACGTGGCTATATGAAGCATCACAGAATCACTTATAGCAATCCCACTGAAAGTTAAACTAGGACTAAAAATACTCAGTTATTTATGAAGCTTCCTGTTCTCAGTTTCAGCGATGAGTAAAAATTGTAATTTAAGAGTGAATGACATTCCTGTTTTATGACAGCTAGAACTGTATAATGAAACTGATGTCTTACAGTTTCTCCCAGTAGTTTTGGTGTCAACACATTCAAAAGACTGACAGGCTTATTTAGATATGATTTCATGTATCAACTATTATTTTCCCTACTGGTTAATATGTTGATAATTTTTTGATTAGACTATAAAATATTATAAAAATTGTGAAAAATGCACATTGCAAGTTGCAGAAATGTCTGCAAACTGTATTTTCTATCAGACTAATAGTCCAAAACACAATTTATATAAAAGGAAATCCACACATTTGAGAAGCTGGAATCAGCAAATGTTTGACATTTGTGTTTGAAAAGTGACAACAATTAATCGCTTATCAAAATACTTTGCCATTCATTTTCTGTTAATTGACTAATTGATTAATCGACTAATCGTTTCAACCTGAAGTTTTTGTACAAAATATTAAATACTGAAAATCTTTGCACACAGGTAAAGGCTGAAAATATATTAAAAATGCCAAATCAAATTTCATCTTTGGCTCAAGACTGAAGAATTTAATCTCTTGCTGCATATTGCTCTCATTAAAGTCAGTTCATTTTTTAAAATAATGTATTTTTTTAAATAAACGTTTTGTTGCCTAGCAGCGGGTTTGCAGGGGTTAACTTTTTGTAACAAATTTATAAACATGATTATTATAGTATAATTCAAACTGAAGGAAATGGAATTTAATTTGCATTTAAAAGGTTACATGCTGCTGTACCCTCCATCTTTTATTTTATTTTATTTTATTTATTTATTTATTTTAGCTTTATTGTTCCATTCCAAACTAAAAGAGATTTTGCCAAAAGTCTTTAAAGAAAAGCGAGTGTACTTCTGAAAGTCAGTACACGTGTAAATGATCAGGCACGTTTTATCTTCTCGAGCAGACAGACAGACAGACAGACAGACAGACAGACAGACATGACCTTAACAAATGGACAGACAGACATGCACCGGTGGATGACGTTACAGACAGACAGGGCAGCTCGCCAGGGATCACCATGACCTCTTTTTCCCTGTTTGGTCTGGAGCAGGGACCCACCAGTGGGTCAGAGTGTCTGGAGGGATCAGCTTACACCCCTCCCTTTCCCAACACATGCTCACGCTAACCTGAAAGTTTGCCCTGCGGTGCACCCATGGGCCTACAGGGGGAGCAGTTGTTGGCTTGCAGACAGAGAAGTAGTATAACAATTGAGAGACAGAGGAGGCTCTGTGAGTTACCTCCACACTGTGATAAATGTATTCACAGGCACTGAGTGCGTCATCAAGGTTTTAGTCACTGTTTTAAAAGGCTCGAGCTTTTTTGTTTTTTAAAAGGAGATGCTGTTGGTCTCAGCTGTAGTATTTATTTAAGGGAACAGAATATAAATCTTTGGTGGGATGGCCAAAGAAATTATTCAGTGCATTTCAGATTACAGATGACAGTTTGACTATCACTCTACGGCTGCAACTAACGATTAATTCCATTATCGATTAAGCTGCCAATTATTTTCTCATTTAATCCATTAATCATCTATAAAATGTCAAAAAAATGCCCGAGCCTGAAGTGATGTCTTCAAATTGCTTGCTTTGTCCGACCAAAAGATGAAGATATTTCATTGACTGCAATATATTACAAGAAAAGCCAGAAAGTGTTTGACATTTTCGCTTGAAAAATAACTGAAATTATTAATAAATTATCAAAGTACTTTCAGATTAATTGTCTTTCGATCGATTATTCAACTAATAGTTGCAGCTCAATATTGCTCTTCAGTTTAAATATTCAGAGTGATCACATGTGTTTTTAATGTCAGTAAAGACAAATAAGGTTGTTGTGTTCCCACCTGATTCCTGGTCTGTTGTTTCAGCTGGAGCAGAAGCAGGTGGTCCCTCCTTTCAAGCCCAACATCTCAGGGGAATTCGGACTGGACAACTTTGACGCCCAGTTCACCAACGAGCCCATCCAGCTCACGCCTGATGATGAGTGAGTTCCTATTTTATCATCTCTCTTTTTCATCTCATTATAATTAATATATAATAATAAAATAACAAATGTTCTTTTGTTCATTGTAGTGACGTGGTCAAGAAGATCGACCAGTCTGAGTTTGAAGGGTTCGAGTACATCAACCCACTCCTGATGTCGGCGGAGGAGTGTGTGTGAGGGATGCGACGTCTGCACTCACACACACTCACACACCACCCACCCACACTCATGCACGTGTTACGTGGCGTCTCAGTGTCTTCAAGCTGCATGGTTACGAGACAACCTGACGACATCAACCTTCTGTTCGAGGGCCGCACATGCACAGTAGAACGCTTATTTGCCAAATCCAGTCTCACACTCAGCCATTTATAACCACTTGCCCTTAAGCCTACCTTCTTTCTTAATTATTTTTATATCATGTAAATCTGCACTGATATCAATTTTCTCATCGGGGCCTCTTTATCTGTAGCCAACGAGGCTACAAAGTTCTTCCAAGGTTACTGTACATGGGAGTCGGGGAGGGTTGAGGCACGGCCCCTGACAGATGAACTGAACATCCTCTCCTTCCAGCTGGTGGGTTGTTTTCAATGCATATTTTATTTGTATATATATATGAATCTACTATTGAGGATAAACGCTAGACAAGGCCTTTTTAGCTTCAAGCCACAGTCGGACAAAACTGACAACTTAATCATCATAAAGTCATTTTGAATTTGGCTTTCTGGCGACACCCCTTCTGTAGAGGAAAAGAAGAATCATAACACTAGCCTTTTAAAAAAAAAAAAAAAGAAGAAAAAAAAAAGAAGAGAAACTATATATTTTTCTCATTTTTTTTATTTAACAACATAGCAGTCATTATATATGTTGTTCAGAGTGTTAAATGTCCAGCCTGAGTAACAGAACCAAAAAAAGGTTCAGGCTTTGTTGTTTAGATGAATACATAGCATCTGGAAAACAGAAGGTGTCTGCTGCGAGTCGCTTCTCCCAGAATGAAGGAGCGTACACAGCAGCATCCAACCTACACTAATAATGAGTTAATACTCTCAAACTGTGAATGAAAGAGCTCGCTATGCAGGGAAATGGGATGGAAGAGTAGCACATAATACCTGAACGCTGGAGCACAGGTTAAAGTTTTGCTGTGCAGACCATCCATGAAATAAACATTCACACAGGACCAAAAAAAAAACATTTTTCTGAAAAATGTCTTGCTGGTACATATTAGAAGGTGCAGTATACATAAGGAAGATGTGCTGTCCCAAATCATAGAATTTATATATTCAGATTTTTTTTTTGTGCTAATTTTTAATACTATTCCTTTCTGAAATGTATGGTCTGTTATCTATTTTTTTTTTTTTTTTTTGTACTTTCTCCATTCCATGTATGTCTTTCGTTGGAAATCAAAATACTAAGTGATTGTTGAAACGAGAGTTTGGTTAGAAGTCCAAAGCCGTGACACAGTGCAGTTTTGGTCCTAAAATGTGGCTTGAAAATTGTAACCTGTCTGCTGTGCTCACTTTTTTTTTACCATATCGAACCCGCAGTTCATTTTGTGAATTGGGTATTTTGTAAAACTGCTTTAAAGCATATGAAGGCTCTGTAGAGCTGCTCTCTTCTCCCTGACTCTGACACTAAGTGATGGTGCATGAACTTCCAGACCTGTCCAGTCGAAGCTTCTCCCTACTTGGAAAATGTTTTTGGGCTCACGTGGTGCCCGGAGGAACACATTCATCTGTTACACATGTTACTTTTACTTTGTTACTTTTTTGTGAATCAGATTTCATTTTGAATTTTCACTACATTGATTCTAAAATTTTACTGGGTGAACCCAATGGAAACACTATTTGTTGTACTTGTTGTGTTTTGGGAGTGTTTACCACCCAGAGGACTCTGCTGACATTTATTATTAGCGTGCAAAGAAAAAACACAGATGGTAAAATAAACATTTTATTTCTCTCCTTGTGGTAATATGTGCTTGTGTCAGTGTGAGTCTGTCATTCATTTAAAGGGGCACTCCACCGATTTTTACCAACACTCACAAAATTATCATTGAAATCATCAACACTGCTTTTTAAATTGTCCACTGTAGCATCAGAGCTATTCAAAAAAATATCTTGGAAATTCAGATTTATAACATCTATTTCTAATAATATGATTAATTGCTTTCCAAATCCTTTGGATGTTATTTTTACTGTCCTCTAATATTTTATTGTAGTATTCCATTTTCTGTAATCTCATAATGGAGATCATTCTTATACAACTTATATTTTCCTTCAGTTTCACTAGTTCTCAATTGTAAAAATGTCTTATAAAGTAGATTTTTCTTTTTGCACGCCCTTTGCAGACCTTTAGTCATCCATGGCTTTCCTTTATATTTATCTTTCACCAGCACTTTCTAATAGGACAATGTTTATTATTCAACTCTAAGAATGCAAACAAAAAAGCATCGTAGGCCTGATTAGGATCATCAACATACACCTCATCCCAGTTATAATTTGTAAGGTCCATTTTTAAGGCATCATTTCTTTCTGGTGTCCTTATTCTTGCTAATGTACATAAAGACTCACTTACACCAACTGAACATTTAACATTCAAATTACGTAAGATCACAAAAATAGGAAGATGATCACTTATATCGCTTAAAAGCAAACCACTTGTTGCTTGGTCATGAAAATGTTATCAATACATGTGGCACTTTCTTTAGTTATCCTACTAGGTTTGTCAATAAGAGGCCAAAGACCAAAACCAAACATTGCATTACAAAAGTCAGTTGTTAGTTTATGTTCATTCCATTTTAACAAATCAATATTTAAGTCACCACACACAAAGAGTGATTTCTTATCACATACTTTACCAAAAATATCAGCGGTGGTATTTATAAATTGGATCAATGCAAGAACCAGGTGTTCTGTATATACAACTCAAAATTATACTTTTAAATTTAGTAGAATGAATTTGAGTTGTCAAACTTTCCATGATATCATCAACAATTGTACTATCAATTACCTTACATTGAAAATCTTTCTGTACATAAAATGCAACGCCACCTCCCCTTTTATTTATCTGGTTTACACTAAAAAATGATATCCTTCTAACACAAAATCAGCACTCTATACAAAATGTGTACAGAGGCTTCTGCTATTAAAATGTAGAAATTAAAACCCCTCCAAGTTGAGGCTATTAAACTGATTCTCAGTATAATATTCAGAATTTGATTTGTAATCATAATAAAATTTTGCCTCAGGATCAATATTATTTTCAAAACTAAATAGTTTATATTCAGTCACATTTAGAAAACTTAGGTTTAACTCTTTTTCACTTTAGTCATTATGAGGAGTGCTGTCCAGCCTATAAAAACATGTCAACATGCTGTATAAGGTCTGCTGCTGCTCTGAAGGAAAAGAACCCTGATGATGTCATAGTGATACAGTTATCTTGACTTAGACTTGAGTTGCATTATGGGAAACGTATGCTCCAGTGTCTTTGAAGCTTGACTCATGCTAGGGACTGAAAGAGTGGACAGCTGAGCCTCTACTGCCGCAACATTATGCAAGTGCAATACTAAATCGCTAGAGTGCCCGTTTAATGTTGAGATAAACAAGGTTTTCTGCAGGGGTAGAATTTACTCACTTTAAGTAAATTCAGTTTCATGATTTTCCTCTTAATATAAAACCACATTATTTTTCCATTCAGTGTAGGCAGACACTGAGAACAAAAACTGTTTATGGAAATTACATGAATGAAACCAAACCTGATACCTTTTGAACAAAATGGAAACTTCCTGGTAGAGCTCCTGTTTAGTGTATTTCCTGTTTGCCAAAGAAAAAAATAACAGGGTGCTATGTTTTCTCATGTGAATTCAAAAATCTCACCTTTCCAAATTTTATAACACACACACACACACACACACACACACACACACACACACACACACAAACTTGCAATGTGAAGTGACACTAGTGAACCGGACACACACTGGAGTTGTTTTACAGACTCAGTCTACAGCCATGCTAGTGGCTCTGTAGATGCTAACACCAGCATGCTAACAATGACAGTGCTCACATGCTGCTGCTAAGCATGTAATGTCTACCATGTTCGCCGTCTTAGTTTTGGCAAAAAAAAAAACACAGTACAGCTGAGGCTGATGTGACTGTCACTAGCTGTTCAGGTATTTAGTCATAAACCAAAATATTGGACGAATTAAAATTTTGCCAAGATGATGTCTGTTGATCAGAAGTCAGAAGATCACCAAAATCAGTAGGCTTCATCCTCTGGGCACCATGAATATCTGCACAGATTTTCATGGCGATCCATCCAGTACTTGTTGAGATATTTTAGTGCACTGTTGAGATCATGCAAACACATGCCTGTCTGAACAAACTCGTACCATCAGGCTTGTGATAGCTTTACTGCTGAGACCAGACGTGAGCTCTCAGACCCACGTGGGCGTCTGGAGAGAAGGGAATTAGGTTTGAGTCGTTAAGCCTGAGCTTTTCCACTCCAGCTGCTTGTGTCTCCGCTGGTCACGTGACTCACGCCTGGTTTTTGGAAGGCCCTCGGCGTCCCCAGAGGTTAAAAGGTCATTGGCACCATTGCTCTCCCCTCTGCCCTCGGAGGTGGAAAAAAAAGGGTCATGGAAACGATGTGTCAAAAATAATAAAACAGATTGATTTGTGTGCTGCAATAACTCGCACAATGGTGGATAGAAACCCATTGTGTGAGGCTTATTTCACATCCTGCACCGCTAAACTATTGTATATTGTCTCAATCGAGCCAGATTTCGTGGAAAATTACTCCCCTTGTACGACTGCACGAGACAAATACAGCACTGCTGCACGCAGGACGAGTATGAATGTCTTTGCATAATTCTGTATTCCCATGATGGTATGTTTGACATTGTTCCTGTGCCCTCTCTGGTGGAGAACGGGGGTACGCCTCCCCAGGCACTGTGGCTCCACATCACCTTGTGGAAGACACAGGGAAGACTAACCTTGTATAATTAATGATGTAAAACGGAGGAGTATCTGAAAAACATCCTGCTTTAATTGCTCTTATCTTGTTGAGTGTTTTATTCCGTCCCTGAAGGAATTAATTAAGCCGCAGAAGAATCATACTTGGTGCTAAATGCAACCCCTTAGTAAAACACACACTGCAATTTAAGGTGCATCGTGTTCTACTTACACTACATTTACAGATGCTCTTGACTATAGTAGCCTACTAGAGGTAATTGATTTCCAACATCTATAGTTAAACACACTTGTACCGCCCTCACTGTAAGGTAGCTTCAAACTGGTGCGTGCTACTTCAGTGATTGTAATGATACAGTGGAGGCATCTTAACATATAAAAACATTTGTTTCATTAGCAGACACTTGAGATGATTCTTCATGACCAAGACTTCAGAAATGCCTACATACCGTATATAAATGAATGGGGCTTACAAGTAGAAATATGGCAGAACAACAGCTGTAATAAAATACATTGATTAGAGCAGGAGAAAAACACATACTGACATAAAACAGAGAAAGATCTCACTTTAGGCACTGAAGATGAGAATAAAAGGCTATATAGACCATTAATTATATATAATAAAACCTCAAGAACAATTACTTTGAATTAGCAATGCACTCACAGTTATGTAAATGGGTTATATTATGTTGAATGTCAAGTAGCAGCTTTTGGAAATCCCCTGTATGATGTAAATGTCTGACACATTTCTTTTTTTCAGTACGGTTTCAACTGCTGCTGTTTTTGTTTCTGGTTTGTCCTTTTGGCATATGCTGGATTTTTGCACGACTACAAGCATTAACATACAGTATTAAAGTATTTTCAACTCTACCTTAATATAAACTCTTCTCACATGCCATATGTACTGAAAGAGACTGTAATCGTTCCTGCTGCCCATACTGTTTGTGCAAAAATGCATTTCAGAGCTGAAAATGAAAAATCTGCACACTGCTGTCTCGTTCCAAGTTTTTCTTTTATTCTACATGGACTTGACAAGGTATCGACCACAAATGGTCTTCCTCAGGTAAAGGTGAGGCTGTGAACGCCCCTGTATATACACTCACAGTTGCCAGTTTATTAGGTACACCCAGCTAAAACTAATGCAGTCTAATACAACAATCCTGCTAATAAATCCTCCCTTCATGAAGGTTATAATGTTCAGTTTCTGTTTAAACTGTTTTAGAGAGGCGCGGATTCAACTTTATCGTCATTTTGGAGGCTGTAGTTTGTGGTGCTTTTGAGTTGTTATTGCATTATACAGAGAGGTGTTTCTATTATTATGTCCAATCCATATAGAAATGAGGGTAGTGTAAATAATAGAAGCACCCGTTAGTATAACACAATACAGTTCAACAGCACCACAAACTACATCCAACAAAATCATCATACAGTTAAAAATTAGCTCTACCTCAACCAACTACAAGAATAAAATCTTGCTTATACATTAATGCATGAGTAATAATAATCTAATGAAATACTATATAATACAACAGATATATATATAGTATGTCATTAGATATACTTTATACACTCACTCGCATTTTCCTGCATTGAATACTTTTGCATTTGATACTTTTAAGTACATGTTCTTGATAATACTTTGACTTAAGTAAAATCTTCAAAGCAGGACTTTACTTGTAACTGAGTATTTTTACAGTGTGGTATTAGTACTTTTACTGTAAAGGATCTGAATACTTCCTCCACCACTGCTTGATTACATCAGAATTTCCAGAATTTCCATTATTTTGTCTACTTCCTGTTTACACACAGTTGAATTATAAGGGCCAAGTGATGGCTACCCCTTTAATCAGAGACGCAGACATCAGAGAGCACGCCGAATGTCCGCCCGAAACTGTCTGACACCTCAGACTCTGCGGTGAAGGCATGTGACCTCAGACCAGCACTTCAGCAAGCATCATTACCCCAAATTACAGATACATCCACTGAACAACTCGGGACATATTTCAATATCCCCCATTGATCCCAGACAGGATGTATGAAAACGACTGTGAGGTCAGGAGTCTGCCCCCAGGGTCCACTTAGTACTAAGTCCAATAACAGTTAGGCAGAGTCTCGGCTAATGGAGAGGCTTATCAATGTGCTTGTCTGTTACACTCTGTCTGTGAGTCCCAGCTCCCCCACCACGCTACCTCATCCTTCAGCTTTTTTGCTTTACCCCTAATGAACAATCAGTGCAGGTCACAATATTGCAGATATGAGATTAATTTACTCCCTGCAGTACAAAGAGTGATGTTATTACAGAAAAATCAATGTCGCTCTTGTTGTTCTCTGGGGCTGGACAGGGTGTATGCACATCTGCTCTCATAATACAACTGCTGACCTTGCTGTCAGAGACTGAGCCAGAGAGAGAGGCTGCGGCGAAACGGCCGACGGTGTTGTTTATCGAAGCTTTATCAAGCCTCTCACAGACGTGTGACATCAGAGTGTGGTTCAGTCAGCCAGCCAACGTGTACTCCCTCTGAAATAAAACACACACACACACACACAAAAAAAACGTCATATGTAGACAAAGCATGATAACCTTTAGAGATTAAGATTTCAGCCAAGAACAGGCGTTATAGATGATAGTGTATATTCAGAGGCAAGAGTAAGAAGTTGCTAAAGGAATTCAACCTCCTTCAAATGAAAATATATGATCTATAATTCATAAAATCTCCTTCCCGACTTCCTCATACATCCTCATTTTATTCACTCCCATCATCACTAAAGGCACAATAGACTGCCTGAATGACCTCTTGACCTTTTTTTGCAGAGGAGAGGCCCATAAATAGAGGGGGAGGGGGGAGGGGAGGTGTGGGAGAAGAAGACCCTTTTGCCCAGTGAGTTTGTCCTCTCTTGTCTTCTCTTTTTTCCCCACAAACTTAATGGAAAGCCAAAGACAGAGAGATAAAGCTACGGGCATGTCAGTTCATGCCAGCAAATGTCAACCGAGCAGTGCTGGAAGAAGTATTCGTATCTTTTACTTCAGTAAAAGTACCAAAAGTATAAGTAGTCATTATGCAGAATGGCCCATTTCAGAATAATATTTATTCTGTTATTAAATTATAATTATTTATGCATTAATATGCACATCACTTTAATGTTGCAGCTAATAAAGACGGGGTTATTTCTAATTACTTTGTATACTGGTGGGTAGCTCAACCTGTCATAATATATCATAATTTATTGGTTGATTTATATGTTGTATTAAAAATCTAAATCTGTAAAGTAACAAGTAACTAAAGCTGCCAAACAACAGTGGAGTAAAAATGTAGTGGAGTAGAAGTTTAAAGTTGCATAAAATGGAAATACTCAGGTAAAGTACAAATATCTCAAAATTGTACTTAAGTACAGTACTTGAGTAAATGTACTTAGTTACATTCCACCACTACAACCGATGCCATGTCAATAAAACTGACCTACAACATGATTCAAGCCAAAAGCAGCCATGAAAAAACAAACATGAAGATGAATCTCTAAAAGAAAGTATATCCATTTTTAAGGGCGCTACTATGTATAAATCTGATAAATATTATAGTGAAATCATGCTGAAAAATCACATTTCTGATCAAATTTCCTCATTAAACTAAGCTTATAATTAAAACAAATGTGCAGTACTAAAGTGAGGACCCAATGCTGGACCCCAGTCTTGGCATCCTGACGTCTATCTGCACCTCTCTGCTCACAGCTTTAACTACTGCTGGAGGAAACAAATCTCTCCAAAGCTGTGCGAGACAGACAGACAAACACACAGACAGGCAGGCAGGCAGACAGACGAGAGACACCCCCGCATAGTTTCCGTCAGCCGGGTGACGTCTCCGCCTCTCAGCCCGTGTGCAGTGTGACGTTACGGGGCTGTAGTGGAACCTCTAGCTGCATCTTGTTGACGGTCCACCAGGCTTTTCCAGTACTGAGGAGACCGCGGGCGAGAGAGGACGACCGACACACAGCGTTCAGGTGAAGTGTTTTCACGATTTAAAACCAAAAAATAAAAAAAATAAAATAATAATAATAAAGATGGAGCTTTTAAATGGACATTTTTTAAATAGGCTGTGGGGTTTATTTTGACGATAGCGGATCCCAGCGCGTGACGACTAACGGTTGAGTCAGTTGAGTCGCAGCCGACGGAGGGGAGAGGAGGTGGGGGGCGAAGCTAACCTGGTTTAGCCTGCTGTATCGCTCTCTATCCTGGGGGGGTTTAGCCCGCTGTAATGTTAGCGCTTTCGGTCCTCTCGGTCAGCCAGCTTTATCGCTTTAATGCTCGGCTAGCCTGCTTTAATATTCCAGTAGGTTATCCTTCTCCGTAGCAACGGACACCGCTGTGTTACCACTCTCCGTTTGGTGGGTGAACCGTTTTATTATCGCTCTCATTCCTGGTTACGAATCGGGTTAAGTTAGCCTGCCTGTGGTGTTCGAGAGCCGGGTTACCCTGCTTCTTATAGTCGCCTGTGCCGGGGTAAGCTGGGGGTGGGGGGGTAGCTAAGCTAAGCTAGCTAGCGCAGTTAGTATTGAACGTTACCCGTTCAAAGACAAGATAGATATTTCTCCATTGATTTCCAGACAAATGCGCATATATATATATTTTTTTTTTTTACTCTTTCACTTTACGTTTGCGTCCATGTTTGTTAAGAAACCATCGTATTTACAATTTAAAATAATGCTACTCACAAATGCGTAATATTTAATGTCATGTTTCAAGCGGTCTGACCGTTGGGTAACCTATACCGGACAGGCACTCTACCTGTGTGTGTGTGTGTGAGTGTGTGTGAGAGAGACATACGGGCAAGCCGCGGTTGTAAGCCCCACCGTGCCCTCACCAAGTCGGTGTGTGCGTAAACGCTCGACTGCGGTGCCTTCCCAGACCAGACTAGTGTAGACAGTGAATGTCATTATCAGCGCTGTCTGCATACCAGTGCCGTCGTGGCGCGCCAGCAGAGGAGGCGAGGTACAGTTTGCAGACTGGAGAGGAGGAGGAGGAGGAAGAGGAGGAGGGGATAACTGGGGATGGAGCAGAGCAGAAGCAGTGTTATACGCGGTGTCCTTGCAGCAGCCAAAAAAAAAAAAAAAAAATAGGATACCAGAAGTAGGGGTGAGATTAAGACGTATTTTCTAATAGCTATTAATTGCTGCGAGGTTGTTTGAGAAATACCACCGCGTTATTTCTGACACCAATAAACCGATCTGGTTGGAGGTTTTAGCAGCCAAACCGGAGTCCCGGGCAGGCTGCTGCCTCCCTGTTGGTCGCCGATCTGATTTTGCGGTGGGTTTTTTCCTTCTCCATTCGGCCCACGGTGATATTTGCCATTGAAACGCCCACAAACAACAACCCGCGTCGGAATCGAGCTATAGCTTTGCACCGCCGCAGCATTTCAGTCTATGGACATAAAAACCCGATGGGGTGCTGAAATTTGCAAAAGCATGCAAATCCATTCACTGTGGTCAATTGACCGAATGTTCGTTTTTTCCTTTTTGACAAGCCGAAATCCCATTTAGTGTAGATTTATAAATTAAATGCTTTTCGCGAAAAGCATCACGCAAATGATACAGTAAATGTTGCATTTTCAAGCTGAAGTGCATTCAGTCTGTCGTCCCTTGGTGTCATACTGCAGCAGTAGCCATTATCATCCACATTGCGTTTTAAATTGGGGATACCAGCTAAGTGTTGTTTAGCTTATTACAGTCGATTTAGTAATTCCGCAGTAAAGCCGGAGAGTAAAAAAGGGGGAAACACTGCTTTCCACACGGCTGTATGTCAAGCTGTGAGAGGACTGAGAGAAGGGGTAGACTGCTGTTAACGCTTTTATCAATTGTTTTTCATGGAGTTGATGGGGTCAGCGTGGGGTAAGCAGACCTAGGGGAAGGCACAGTATGGTTGGGAAGGGCACTTTCATTTGCTAAGTGAAATGTTTTTGACCATTGTAACAGCCTTACATTAACAATGTAATGGGAGAGGGGCAAGGAGGTGGGGAATTTCGCTTGGGTTGTCATGTCTGGTCAACTTGTTTCGCTTGTTAAAATTCTCACTTTGTGCCAGAAAGTTTGTTTCAAAACCTTTGGTGAAAACCTCAATGCAAATTTCCCCTGGGGTTCAATTACAAGGGCTGGAAAAAGCCTTGTGTTTGTGTGAAGTATGGTAATGGCCATTTGGTTTAGTGGTCCATGCAAACAGCCATTGACCTCTTCGGCCCCCAGCCGGGACAGCAGCCATAAAGCATTTAAACTCCTTATGTATATTTCATGCTCCACAACGTTTTTTTTATGAGATAATTTTCAGTTTGTTTATTCCTCTACAGGAAAGGAATTGATTAGCTATAGTTTAGATAGTGAATGAATGATTTATTTTTTACGCCTCTTCTGTTTTCTAAATTCCTGTTTTTTCATGCTCAGGAATCGGATCAGAACATAAAAAACTTCCGTCACCATCATGCATGTGTCTAACTACCAGAAGATTTGTGTCATTTGAAAAGACTTAAGGCGGAAAAAAGACTCAGAGGAATACAAGAACTCAGCAGGCAGACAGAAACAACAATAACCCAGTGCTTAGACATGGCCAGCACCCAGACCAGTTTGAAAACCCCTTTCAAAGACTTGACCTCATTCAAGGGCACCACGAAACGGCTGTACAGAGAGCGACTGGAAGACGCGCCCATCAAGAAGCGAGTCATGGCGGAGATCAACCTGAAGCGTCGCAGCTTGGATTCCTTCCCCAAAACCCCCAAGGTGAAGAGGGAGCAGATTGAGGATCTGTGCCACGACTCTGACATGGATGTGGAAGGCCGAGCTGAACTGCATGTGGTGGGCTCTGCTAAAGCCCTGGACCTGAGCCCTGGGCTCAAACACACACTGGCCCAGTTCACCCTCAGCAGCCAGAGCTCCCTCGGGGGCCCAGCTGCCTTCTCAGCCCGCACTGGCCACGAGCATTCCCCGGCTGGCATGCCCCCTCTGCCCTCCCCTCCTGTTCTGGGAGGGGGCCCTCTGCTGGTTCCCTGTGACAGCTCCACCGAACTCACCCACTCACTGCTCGAAGGAGAGTCTATCTCCTGCTTCGTCGTTGGGGGAGAGAAGCGGCTTTGCCTGCCCCAAGTGCTCAACTCTGTGCTCCGCGACTTCTCGCTGCAGCAGATCAACACTGTGTGCGACGAGCTCTACGTCTACTGCTCACGTTGCGACGCTGAGCAGCTGCACATCCTTAAGGTGCTGGGCATTCTGCCGTTCAACGCACCTTCCTGTGGCCTCATTACATTGACGGATGCACAACGGTTGTGCAATGCACTGCTGCGTCCTGGGGCGGCCTTGCCTGCAGACCCCAGCGGTAAGCTGTTGACCCAGGGCCTGCTGAAAGACAGTGAAGCCAGCTTCCAGGTGGAGCACCAGTGTCTGGGGAAGTGCCAGGGTCTCTTTGTGCCCCAGTTTTACACCCAGCCGGAGGCACCCTGCATCCAGTGCGTTGAGTGCCAGTTGCTCTTTTCACCACAGAAGTTTGTCATGCATTCACACAAGTCACCTGATAAGAGGACCTGCCACTGGGGCTTTGACTCAGCCAAGTGGCCCTGCTACCTGCAGCTTTCCAGGAAGTACCAAGGCACGTCTGAGGAGCCAAAGCTCAAGCAGCTCCTGGACGAGGTGAAAGAGAAGTTCCACTACAAGCTCAAGAGGTCACTAGACAAAGTAAGTGCACTTCTGAATGATACTTGTGTCTTTGCTTGTGTACATGTAATAAATTATGCAACTTATGTTGGATGATGTGCTTTTAAAGTCTCATGAACTGGCTGGGTAGTTGGCCCTTCCTATCTAAAATGGTGCAATCCCATATTGTGTGTGGTCAGCAGGTTTGACCAGACTACCTTACAGCTGGTGTTTTCTTAAACCAGCGTTGACCTAGTATATGTGAGAGAGGCTTGGAACAGGTGGTGACATCTGCCTGGCAAGGTCTGATCAGATGAGGTTAGGCCAGCTGGCCATAGCTGAAGGGGAAGTGCATCATTTGTCCCCTCGGGTCACCTGGAGGTCACAGGGAAGAGCCTCTTTAACGCCTGTATTAAAACTACATGTCAGCAGTTAATTGTAAGATCGTTATTTAACTGTAAAATAAAAAACATTTTCTAGTTTGCCCCAACTGGAATTTGTATTTTTGTATTCGTACACATATTGAGAAAATGGTGCTTCTTGAAATAAGAAAATGTCTAGATGATGTGTATGAGCCACAGTTCCAGGATTGGAACATGGACATCATTAGTGGCCCTTTTTACCTCCAGGCAAACCTGAAAGTGAAATGGCTTCATTGCTTTACCCATAGTTATCACTGAAAGCCAGAATGCTGCAGAGTCTTCCAAATGATTTTGCCAATTCTTTTTATTCTTGCTGTGTAAAAAAAAAAATCATGTCAATGCAGTATCCAAGCCACAAGGGCAGCACGCCTATTGAAAAGTCAGCATTCAGTGGGGGGAAAAGCTCTAGATTGTTTCCCTGCCATTGACTGGTTTATGTCTCATGACCTCCCTCTGACCAGAGTGGGCTGCCCTTTTTGTATTGTTTTGTGGGTAAAGGTGGGGTTGTGCTTTTGTCTGTTTGGTGTGCTTTGTTCTAACTCAAATCCACCAGTTCAGATAGATTTTTGGTGAGGTAAAAAGAAAAGAAACACTGAAAAATATTCCACCTTTAACCAGCAAACACACATTTTTAACAGAAAGGGGCTCTACCACAACCTTTGCTGGCAAGATTTATTTGTGATAGCAGGCAGCAGGTTAAGTGAGAGACTGTGGAGTAGAGAGATGTGTGTGTTGATAGTGTGTGCAGGTGTGAGTATGCACATTTCTGAAACACAAGACACATTTTGTGTTGTTTGTGTAGGGAGAGATGCCTTGCTTTTTTTTCTTTCTGGTTACCTCAGTATGTGAATGTGCTGGAAATACATCTGCTGTCTCGTCTAGCGTCCCTACCGCATTCCTGTCTCGCCTCTTCCCAATTGTCTTCCTCCTCTCCCTCCGCCTTGGTTTAAGGTATGCATCTTGGAAGATGTAGACATTCTTTCTCAAAGGCACAGACATTTTAATACCACAGAGGGAAACGCGCACAAACAGCAACAGTCCACACACATGTACAAAACCATATACTCAAGGTGGATGATAAGTCCTACAATCTTTGGTGTGTGTGTGTTTATGTGTGAGACATTGCCAACCTCCGTGTGTGTGTGTGTGTGTGTGTGTGTGTGTAATGAGCTGGTAACTGGAGGCTAGTATGACACATCTTCGTCTCTCTGTCTCACACTTTGCCAGGCTCTCTGGAGCCTATGTCTCACCACAGTTTCAGGTGCTGTCTTCTCTCTGTGAGGTGATTTCTCAGTCTGGGTTTTTTTTTATTATTCCTTTTTGTTGTTTTAAAAAAAAATCTAGACTAGATTTGACTTTGTTCTGTTATTTGTGAGGGTTTGCCTTGATTTGGAAATGGTGTTGTCAAAATAATTGCGGAAGGGAAATTTTATGGAACAGCTAAGTTTGTGTAGACAGAGACACACAAAGTCACAAATGCCCAAATTCCTGGAAAGACAGTTGCCTGTGAGTCTACAGGAAGCAGGTGATTTTGGCATTAAAAGAGCATGCCACCCCCCACCTAAGCGGATGTAAGGGTGTGTGAAAGGTCAGTCGGCAGAGAACAAGGTGACCTGCCAGTGTCCAGCTTCACTCAGTCAGGGTTCCCTTCCAAGTCCAACCACTCTGTGTTTATGTGTGTGTATTTGTGTAATGAAAGTGTGTGTTTGACTGAACAGGAAGTGAGGCAGACGGACATGTCTCTCACCCTGAACATCCTCCAGACTCTCAGTGTCCAGCCGCCTCCACTGCACTGGCTGTGTGACTCATACTTTCCACATCCCAGTGGATGTTAGTGGAAGGCCAGCCAGGCAGCTTATAGTCACACATGCTTTTTAGAAAGATGGCTCGCCTTGGTGTGTTGGTCTAACCCTGACTGCAGACCCCTTTTCCCAATGGCCCTTATTTACACACAGTGTCAATGTGCACATTTACAAGCGGTTCATAGCTCTGGGACCTCTAAAAGAGAAGAGACACAAACAAGGGAGCCTTCTGGAAGTTTTTTTCCCACCTTCTCCAATGGCTACTAGTCCCATATCCTGTTAGGAGTGTTTGGTTTGAGAAGGTGCAGTTAAAAACTCCAGCACTTGCTCTCTATAAATGGCGCTTTGTGCCTGAAGGCACTGCTACCCTGTCTACTAATCCCTGCTGTGCAAATAGAGTTTGCTAGACAGACGCCAACAACAGACAGCAACAAGCTGAAGCCTTATTTCAAGAGTTACTTTAGTGTCTGACAGACAATGAGTACATTTTGCCTTCAGGGGTTGTGACAGACGCTTGTACTTTCCACTGAGACGAGATCATGTGTCGTCATTTTTATGGGGGATTTTTTTTTCAGGAAGTAACACAAACTCTCATTGATGATGATCATTTTTTTATTTGGGCTGCGTGTTTACATAGCTTGTCATCAGGCATGCTCTAGTGAAGCAGAGTATTAAAACATCTGAATGACAAAATCCCCAGTAGTACTCGCATTAGGTCAAGTTATATTTTAACATACAAAGATACACAAAGGTCATTTTTAAAATGTCTAAACTGTAAATGATTTTGTACTACTGTATAACATTGTGTGGGGTCATTGGTTTGAGTCATGAACTTTTATTTTTGTATGTCTAAGGTAGAAAAAATATGATGTTTCAAAATAAACATGATATTTTAGACATATTTCCCCACCCTAGCGAGCATAACCTCGCTCATAACCTCATGGCAGAACATGGTGAACATAGCTGTGTGTTGCTTGTTTGCCTCAGCCTTGTTTGTTGCGTTGTGTTGGCTCAGAGTCAGAAGTGTCAGACAGAGAGAACAGCCTTCCTCTGTCTGTCTCCCTGGCCGGGCTGACACAGAGGCTGCGGCACAGACGGTAGACAGCTGCATCTCTCTGGCTTCCTCTATTTGCTATTTGGAAACCAGTGACTTCATTACCGCAGACCAGTGCAGCTGCACTCTCTGGCTGTCTCCTGGGCTGTCTGCTCTGTCTGTCTGTCTGTCTGTCTGCCTGCTTGTCAGTCATTCACTTGGGCTGTAACTAATTGGATTTTGGCAGGCATGCTAATCGTTCACTGTGCTGCCTTTGCTATCTCTTCCTCATTGCTCTGACTTCCGTCTTCAACCGGCCTTCTTCTCCTGGGTTCATGTCCTCACCCATCTTGACTCATGGCCTTCACTCTTCACCATCCTTTGCTCACCATCATCCCTTTCTTCTAACCCAGACAGTTCTGCTGTTGCCCACATGTATCTGTAAACAGTCAATACCCCCTGGGCCCCAATCAGCGGACAGTAACAAAATAAGCAGCCAAATGACCCGATAAGTCAATTGTTACATAAGCAATAAGACCACTTGTGTGCGTCTGCAAGGCGGATGAGAGGAAAGCCAGTGGCTATTGATCGGGTCTCCAACCTTGATGGATGTGGCGAGTTGTCGGGTGACACAGACACTGAATAGAGGAGGAGATGGACCAAGAAGGAGGCAGGAGGAAACGGAAGAAAGAGTGAAATGAGGAGACTCAGTTACAGTGGCCGCTTCTGGTGTTGCAAAAGTTCCTGTCTGTGTTCTGATATGTGCACCAGTCTCAAAAGTTAACCTCACCTCTGCTTCTGCTGTCGCCTGCCTTAATGTTTGTAAATCAGAAAGGCTGCCTGACAGAGGTAGCGTCAGGCAGACGCAAAAGGACTATCTGTGGTTAGAAGACTTACCACCCCTGGGGGAGGCACTTGAGCAAATGAGGTAAGGGCGGAGGAGCATTAGAGAGTACGAAACAAAGGCGATAAGAGGGTAAGGCCAGGACAGGTGGGTCTGGCTATTGTCTCAGTCACAAATTGCTCTCCACTTTGGTCGTCTTCCATGAAACGGGCCGTGTCCACAGCCATTAGGTTGTTACAGGGGGCTTTGGGCCCCAGCTCTTCTTTCCCCAAGTTGAAAATTAACCTCCCCAAGACCTGAGCTGAACCACAAATGTAGCCTGGAACAGCCCTCTTGGCTGGCCAATCACATACCGGCTAGCTCGCATTTCCCCAGCGAACACTCTCTCCTTCGGCCCCCACCCCACCCCAAGACACCCATACACATATTTCTATGTCTGTTTCTATGTCTATGCATTTCCCAAAGAACAATTATCCACTTATACTGAATACACAGCAGCTTCTTTGAATGCTGGCCCAGAGGAACCTACAGTCTATCACAACTGTATGTAGTTTGGTGTGGGAGACCATGTTCCCTGTGTACAACAGGCTGTGCCTTGGCCAGTGTTTGCTGCCTGTTGTAAAGGGCTAAATGGGGCCCCACAAGGTAGGAGGGGCTGAGCCGAGGGTCCTCTGGTATGTCACCATCAGGTCAGTGCCAGTATCACAGCTCCGTAACAGCATTGCAGCTCACTGGAGGAATGCCAGTCATTACTTCTCAGTCTTTTTCTTAAATACATAAGAATCTTTTTAGTTTCAGAACCAACATTTGAAAATGGTCTCAGCCACAGTTCAATTCACTGCTTGGATTTGTAGTGCTCAGCTCACAGCTTATCCTGTGCACTACAACTCTACATGTAGACATTTACCGTTGGTTGACTGGTGGCAATTTCCCGCCATAGCCTCTTATTTTTGACTGTTTCTTCGGCTTGGACTCTTTTCCCACCTCACCACCAGAAGAAGATAATTTGCTGCTGTGGGACTGATGTGAGCTAGCCACAGCAGTAGGCAGCAGAGATAGGTCAGTCCAGATATAGTAGAGCCTCTGCCACGTCTGCCAACAGTCTCATAGACTAAACAAACTGGCTAAGCCCCTCCCAGCCAAATGTCCTGCAGGCTTTAAAAGAGTCCTGGACTGACAGCCTGTTTGCATGTACACTGTGCCCTGCCTCTCCCCCCTCAGGGCATCAGACCAGTTTGTTTCTTCTAAAGAAAATGAGAGCGAGAACAGTGAAAGAGACGGGTGTATAATGGGCTACGAGTTCCAACAAGACTGTAAGAAGAGAAAGCAGCTTGGATCGTAACACGTCTGACTAACTTGCCTGGGTTGTTTTCCATGAGACTGGAATAATGAGGAGTGGTATTAATTAATCGATGTGTTGATGAGAAGATTAACTGTCCACTGTCTGGTCTCCCTGGGAGACAGTCAGACGAGCAGGTTGTGTGTGCGTTGGGGGCAGGGACTCGTAGGCAAGGGAGGTATACTGTAAAAGGGCTGTGAGAGACTGCCAGCCTGTGCGTGTTGTGTGCAAGCAGAAGAGAGCGCGTTTGCATTTGAAAGACTCTTCTGTGCCGCCTTCCCGGTGGGAACGGTGATTAATGAAGATATAAATGGAGAGACCCAGAGACGGCGCTTTCCATAGGAACACCATATACACAGCAGACGCACACACACATACACACCATATAGACACTTAGACTCCCTCTCTGATATTTTCTCCCACAGCCACAGTCTCCCAGACAGGGAGATAAACACAGGATATCAAAGGCGTGTCATGAGTCCCGCTGGGCTGGCACCCGGCACATCCACAACACATTAAGCCAGCCACTACACTGATCAATTATGTATGTTGCAAACAGAGAAATCAGGGGAAAATAGTCGGCCTGTATGATTAAAGGAATCCCTATCCCTCCACTTTGCCAGTAATTTATTTTGCGTGTTTGGTAATGGCTCGTCATTTCCATATGGAAGCGATTCTGCTTGCATTGTTTGTTTGTGTCCACGTTTTTTTTTTTTTTTAAATATCAAATGGCCCCCATGTGCTTAATTGCACACGACAATGGCAGCCAAGTTAAGCGCTACTGTGGCCCATGCTAGTTTTGACCTTCAGCCTACGCAGCGGATTAAAGCAAGAAGCACAGCAAACCACTGTGAGATGCAAACTCGCCAAGCTTGGATAGGTGATTACTTGCCCTGTAAATCCTTTATTTTGCAGCCTCACCTTTGCCCCACTAACATCAAACACCCTCGAACTGTTTCTTTCCCTTCCTCTGCTGGCAGCTCCTATAACCTGTAAATCCTTATCTCACCAGGGGCCTGACTGATGTTGCTCAGGGCAAGGCTGTAAAGTTATAGCAACTGGGAAACAGACTGCATTAGTGAAGGTGAAACAAGTGAGGTTTTGTGGCTTGCCCAGGCTTCCATCTCTTGCTGCATCTGCCTTGCCAAATTCTGATGTGTTTATCTCACCGCTATTCCCACCTGCAGTGATGCCTCTCATGGGAATCATCTGTCTCCCTGATATCTCTTAGGGCAGACACACACATGCAAACATACAGTCTTCTTTGCCTCATATGCCTCAGGGGTCCGTACCGGCTCATCAAGATCCTCAAAATAGAAGACTGTTTCCCTCTAGATCCTCAACAGCCCCACTGCACCTCTTTACAGCATAAACTAAGTAGTAGACAATCCTCAAGGTTGTTGACCTCCAGATGCAATTAATCACCTATTGCCTATCATAAAACGTATACTGTGTATTTTTATTTGAGTGTACTTCAGCTATGGAAGCCCAATTAAGGGTTGCATGTGTTGAGACTGGTGAGTGCACTTTAGCATCCTTGCATGCAAGCTAATAGTCAAGTCCTCCTCAACTGTCCCCAAGCAACAGAGTGGTGTGTGCTTGTGTGTGCGACTCTTGTTGAGTACATGGCACAGATTCTTTGCGTGTCCAGCTTCGCTGTTGCTCGTATTAAAACAGCCTTGCTGCTGGGGTGACTTGGCCCACATGGAGCCTCATTGCCCTTGACTTTACCCTTTGAAGAGTGAAGCATTGCCTTTGGGGTTTACAGTCTGGTTGCATTTTAACTAGGTTCCTATGACAAGCGCACTTTGTTATGCCAGACATTTTTTTTGTCATCACTGTCAAAATTTACCATCTGAGACGCATCCTGATCCCAGATGAGGCCATATGTACAGTAGTTCTTCAGAAGAGTGACTCATGTTGAGGGAAGAGATCTACCCTCTAGCCAAATGATGGTAAATTTTGGCGAGGTTGCCTTTTCTGTCAGCTGCTTTGGCAGACAACCAAGCAGCCGTATTTTCTAATCTGTAAAGCAAGTGAGCCTCTTAAAAGCATGAAAGTTACTGTTGAAATTTTAACAACTCAAAACTTTTTGTCCTTGTATCATCTGAGGTGGATGACAGAAAGCCAGACTGTGACTTGACCCTGACGTGAGCTTTGAACGTGTCCGTATGATAACATGGCTTATTAGAGAGATGATACATACAGCGGCATGGGACGCTGTGCAGATGACACAGTCTGCAGTTCATGATTAAAGGAAGTCCAGGGGTCAAACACAGCCAGAAACACAGCCAGACGCACACAAACACAACCACTTCCTCCCGTCACCACGCCAACCCCATCCTGCAGCATGAGTCACGGTACTCCATCAGTGCTGCAGTCTGCTCTCCACTCATCAGCGTCAGTGTGGAGCCAGGACAAAGATTTATCACCGTCCCGGTCTCTCCCACAGTCTGTTTGATCTAGGCCCAGGTGTGTTCACTTAGAGCTCTGACTCAACTGTAATGACATTTACCAAACCCAGCCACGCTTTTCTTGGGCTGTTGTC
Source organism: Macquaria australasica (assembly GCA_005408345.1). Taxonomy (NCBI): domain Eukaryota; kingdom Metazoa; phylum Chordata; class Actinopteri; order Centrarchiformes; family Percichthyidae; genus Macquaria; species Macquaria australasica. Next base: position 1,228,032 of record SEMN01000020.1, on the reverse strand, counting down.
AAGCCTGCCTCAGACACTGACTGTTTTAATGAAGGAAGTCTGGTAATCAAGTGTGTGGACTGTGGGTTCACCTGTCATGCGTTTTGGTGCATTAATATCGGTGCAGGCAGGATGGAAAAGAAAATCCGCCTCCGGCCAAATGCTGGCAGATTTCTGTGTGTAGGTTTTGAAATTGAGGTTCATCTTTGAATAATTCAGATTTTGCCAGATTAAAAGTAAATGCATCTAGTAAATATTGCAGTCCACAAGCCATCAGAATCAGGTTTATTGCCAAGTAGGTTTTCACATACAAGGAATTTGCCTTGGTATATAACAATTAGAAAATATAAAGAAAGATAAAACAGGTACTTAAAGTCAAGAAGCATGAACATAAAATAGAAAATTGACAAGATATGAAAAATTATTATAAAAATACGTACAATAGATAGAAGAAGAATATGTACATTGTGAAAGTAGAGAGAATGGCTTTCAGAGACTTTTTTGAAAACCAAAGCTTGTGACAGAGAGAGAGAAGAGGGAGAGTCATGGTAGCTGATGCATTTGCATTATGGGAGGTGTGTGTGTTTGTGTGTGGGAGAGACAGCCTCGAGCCCGAGGGGCCTGGACAGCAAAGCCAAGCTGCCCATGCAGAGGCGAGCAGTAGAGACTTCAAACAAGCTCCTGCATGTAATATGGATGAGACCGGAGCAGTCAGAGGACCCAGGGCCTGTTTGGATTTAACTGTCTCTCTTTCCATGTGTGATAGACTTGACCCTTTGGGGCGTTTTGGCCATGCAGGTGGAGCTTTTCTCTTTGTAGGGCTGTGACTGTATCATGGGTCAGCCCCCTTACCCTCTCTCTTTCTCCACCCTTCCCTTCTTCTTCTTCCATCCTCTTTCCCCCCTCTGGCCTCGTTGCAGACAGCGACGACCAACCAAGCATTGACATTTACTGCAGTATTCCACATTACAGCAGAGCAGCCTCCGGAACTGCTGAAGAAGAAGTAAACAAACCACTGAAAGATATATGACCGCATAGGGCCAGTAAAGAAGGGGTTTTAGTCAGGGGCAACTCTTGCATTAAAACATTTAAACACTCACTTATTTAACTGTGAAGCCCATTTATCTTTAGACTTGTTTTTAGAGATGTAGCACAAGAATTAAGAGTTTTTATTTCCACCTTTCACCAGGACACATTAGCTAATTTTATGATTTAAGACTAGTCTTTAAATGGCAATCAGGCCAAATTATGATGATATTATTGTTGCTGGGTGATATAAAATACATTTAGCTACTGAATGGCTGTCAGTAGCTAAATTTTGGTGGATGCTGTGTAATTTATTGCAAAGACAGAGGGTTGGGCTGTGTCTCCATTTTGTGTTTTCTCTCTGTAGTGATAGCAGTGCATTGCTGGCGTGCTGACAGCCTCTCTCGGCTTTTAGTCTGCTTAGCAACGCTCGTCCTCTCTGCAGCTCTCTCACTCCCCTCTGTCTCCAAGCACTCTGAGTTGTTTCATCCATTCGAATAGCGAGCCGAGTTCCCTTAAAACCAGGCAGCTGAGTTGTGTTTGGGTGGTGCCAGTGTGTATGTGTGTTTCTCTCCCTAATTGCGGATTTGAACCAGTAACCCACCTCCAAACAGAGTCCCAAGGCAGCAAGCTTCTCTGGAGACTTTCTCTTTCGTTTTTGGTAAACACACACACACACACTCACTGGCCCAGATGAGGCTCAAATGATGAGTACAGTCATCTACAGACAAGACAAGAGCCCACTGGCCTCATTCTCAGTTGATGCGTCCTCCTGGGAGACTGAAGTGTGTCTACTTGTGTCTGTGTGCGCATCTGCACGACATTTGTGCTTGCGGTAAACTATGTCATCCTCCTCATCCTCCTCCTACACTGCTGGTTGATGGAGCTGTTGGTGGATTGGATGTCTGTTAACTTGCGTGTGCATCTTTGTGTGTACGTGTCTGTCTCCAGGCCTGGTTGACCCGACAGCTTTGGTAATTAACGCTCTGTGGGGACACCGGGGAAGGAAAGTGGAGCGCACACACACACACACACACACTGAGCTGCTGTGCTAGAGAGATGGTAAGCTGCACATGTGTATGCAGCTAGTATGCTCTCTTGCGCATGGATGATTTTTAAATGCCCTTCACTGACTCAAACGCACTCCTACTTCCATATGTGTGCATGATGAACGTCACTGGCCACATTTTGATACAGGCTTGTAATGCTTCATGTCAATGCTTGACATCAATTGGGGTAAGAGGGAATGCGAGGTAGATATATGAATTTTAGAGTCAGAACCATCACACCCTCATGATATTGCTCATGAGGTGAAATGACCTGGTAAGAAAAAGAATGCACTTTTCACTTTGTTACTGCGGTTGAAAGGGCAAACAGGAAATTTCAGATCTTTCAACCTGCATGCCGTGCCTGTCTTTCACAAGGCTGAATCATATTTGCTTTCTCATAAAGCTGCTTGATTACAGCTAAAATTATCTCACGTCTGTACTATTAATCGTAGAACTTGAGGTTGAGCATTTGAGGAGTGACATAATTTCATTGTACTTCTGATGCAATGTATCATCATCATGATCATTACTGATTAATTCATCATACAGTAGTATAGTAACCGGAGTTCAAAGGGACAAGATTGCTTGTTTTGTCTAACAGTTAAAAACCAAATGATTTCTTCTTGATAAATGGCTTACATGATTAATGATCAGAGTTTTCATGGATTAATTTTCCGTCGACCAGCTAATCGATCAGCACTAATCGTTTCTATGATAATTATGGCAACTAGATGCATAATGTTACTCAATCATATAGCCATAGTAGCATTTTAAAATGAAGTTAGACAGCTGAGTGAAAATGAGTTGGCTGGGACAGATGGGAATGATTTGTTTAGTATTTTTTAGAGCTAAAACAATTAGAAACAAGAAATAATAAGAAAATTAGACTGCAACAATTTAGTTGATTAATCGTTTAATTTATGAAGCATAAATGTCAAAGAATTCTCTCGTTCTAGCTTCTCAAATGTGGATATTTAATTTTTTTTTTTTTTTATGATAGTAAGGTCAATATTTTGGGTTTTGGACAAATCAAGACTAGGAAATCTTGATTGACGTTTCACAGACCAAACAAGTAGTCGATTTATCCTGAAAATAATTGTCAGATTGATTGATAATGAAAATAATCATCAGTTGCAGTCGCAGAATTTTTCTTTCACTCTTTTAATAAATACTATGTCATAAGATACTGTCTGTCTATGTGTGTGACGTAGGGGTTACCTTGGCCTGCCTAGTGTATTCCAGTCAGACAATTTGTCCATTCATGAGGTAACGTTATTACAACCCTCCTCATGTACTGCTGTGAATATAACCCGGAAGCCGCCGCCTGGGATTCAACTGTGAAACATGAGAAACGGAGGAGGGAAAGCGAGAGAGGGAGGGAGGGAGGGAGGGAGGGAGATGAATAGAAAAATTGATCGAGAGAGCTTAAAGAGACGTCTTTTTATGTGAGGGATCGAAGAGAAATACTGTAGCTGGTGTCAGTGGTGAAGCTAAAGTAGGTGGACAGAAGCATTTATTAGGGGGAGATTCCTCACTATCACTTTTATATAACTCTATTCATTTTCTCCCATTAACTGTTTCTCCGTTGGGTCCCATTGGCTGTGGCTATCATGGCTGTGGTGAGTGTGTGGATTGTTGTAAAATGGCTGACTGTAGCTGTAGCTATGGAGGAAGGAGCTCAACATGTTGGCAGGGAGGGGAAAGTGTGTGTGTGTGTGTTTGACGTGCGTGTGATGACTGTCTAGACAGAGTGCTCATGTGGCGCAATAATGTGCCCGAGGCCTGAAGCCAAAGCCATGCAGGAATGAACCTGTCCTTATCTGCCTGTGTGTGTGTGTGTGTGTGTGTGTGTGTGTGTGTGTGTGTGACCCTGGCATGACTAGTCTGGCTGATGCTTATCAGTGTGCTTGTCTGGTTCTGTTCTCTGTCTTTGTTTTTGGAAAGAAGGAGGAACAGGTGTGTGTTTGTGTGTGGGGGTGGGGGGGCACAAACAGACAGACAGTCAGTCACATGTTGTCTGTTTGTCTCTTCATCTGTTTCGGCAGTCTGTCTGTCCTTTTTATGTTTTTCTTTTCTTTTTACCTCTGTCACCTGTCTGTCTAACCGTCCACCTGTCAGACCTGTCCTTATCCGTGCCTTGCTCGGCTTTTATCACCGATTGTCTCTTTCGCTGAAGTGAAAGAAAAATAATCTTTTCAGCACATGCAGGAAGAAATACAATACGTTTCTTCCTCTAAGCACTAAGCGAAGAAGGGTCAAACACTTTGAGCAGTGAGGCAAGAAAAGATTATTGTTGGCTCTTGCTTTGAAGTGATCGAGAAATATGCCGTTTTTGTGGCAAATATACTTGACTTTTTTTTTATTATCCATTATTCTATTATACACAAGTATAACTGAAGACTTAAGCATTCACAGCAAGAACTGAAACATGTAGACTCTGAAAACCTCTGAGTTAATTAGAGAGCCTCTACCAAAAAGAAAAGGTGTATTCCTTTAAATTCCCCACTTTGCTGCCTGGTTCCCTCGTGGGTTGTTATTGATTTGGCTGCTGAAACAAAGCGCAGCTCCCAGTCCATGGATAAATGGCTTATTGGATTAAGACCTCCATATAAAGGCCTCTAGTGTCTGTGGGAGGTGGGGGGCAGGTGGGACCACCAGAGCACTGGACCCCAAATAAAGCACATAGAAAACTAGATCCCAAAGACAGATGCAGATTTTACACATCAGTCCTTCACTGCAAGCAAAAGACTAGATCGACTTGGGGAAACATTAAAGAAAAAGTGACATAAGATGAGTTTAAAGAGAAGACAAGAGTAATTGTCTTAATTCAGGCAGGCAAGATGCTTCAATATCTTGTCGTTGCATGGTTCCGGCCAGGAAGTGTATATATTATCTATGTATCTGTAGCTTGATCTTTGACACAGCTGACGACTGCAGCAGAACAGGATGTGGTCTAGAAACAGACAGGGCGTGACTGACTGTCTCTGGGAGTGTGACTGACTGTGTGTGTGTGTTTGTGTGTGTGTGTGAGTGTGAGTGTGTGTTCTTCCTTTCCTCCATCACTGTCTGAGGCAGAATGAAAAGGCACCCAAATAAAGGCTGTTTACTTCCTCCTGAGAGAGGAAAAAGGAGAATGAGCTGCAGTACTCTGTCCTCCTCTGCTACCCGCAGCCACCCCCCCCCACCCCCCACCCCGAATGCCAGGCTCATGAAGGGCTTAGAGGGGGGAGGAGGAAGAGGGAGGATGGGTGGCACAGTTATGTTTTGTGAACCCCTCTGTTTTCTGTCCCATGAGCGAGATTGTGGCGCTCGCCTGGGGTTTCTTTCAGTTTCCATACACGACCACTAATGCCCGGGTTTCAACAGATGTGAAGACAATTGGGCCCAACAGTGTTTATGTTTCAGGGCACAGAAAGGATTTTAAATAGATTTTGATAACACACACACACACACACACACACACACACACACGGCTTGGTGCTCTGGGATGAAAGGTCAAACCAAGGCTTGCGCACTCTTTATTGTGCCCTAGATAAGATTTGCCATTAGGCTAGCTGAGACTTGGTGTGTGTGTGTGTGTGTTACATCTTGGGCAGGGTTTTACAGTGCTACTGGTGATAAACTTGTATCTATGGCTGCAACTAACGATAATTTTCATCAGTCATTCTGCCGATTTCTTTCTTTCTGTTGATCTTTTTGTCATCAAATAATGAAAAATGCCCATCGCAATTTTCCAGAGCCCAAGTTCACATCTTTCAATATCTTGTTTTGTCTGAACAACAGTCCAAAACCCTGAAATATTCAGTTTACAGTGGTATAGATGGAGAAAAGCTGAAAATACTCAAATTTGAGAAGCTTAGCATTTCTGCTTGAAAATGACTCAAAAAATGAATAATTATCCAAATAGTTCCCAATTAATTTTCTGTCTATCAACTAACCAATTATTTATATATGTTTATATGCACTGAGACGGCAGTCATCTGGAGTGTCCATGTGACCGGAGTATGAAATCCAACCCTCTGAGCAGAGTTTAATTTCTAGCTTAAAATATAAATAAAACCCTCATCTAATTGCAAAGTGCACAAGCTTAAAATTACAAAAAAAAATTAAGCTTGCATGAGGATGTCAGCCTCCATTTCAAATGCCCCTTTGCTGTAAATTTCCAGCTAAAAAGAGAATACAGGCAACAAGTTATTGCTGGTGTAAATGAGATGTTAGTGCTTTGCAGTGGGAAGCACAGATGGAGCTCACCGTGGAAACACACGGCTGCCGCTGAAGTGCATTTACTCTCCGCCTGCGTTTGCCAGACTGTGTATGGTAATGTCCAGTCATGGATGTGTGTGTAGTAGAGTGGCGCTTGTTATTGTTGGATTTAACAGCACTCAGGCTTCACAGACACACACAGAAAAAACACTTTCTGCTCCATTAATGCGTCTGCTGTAGAAATGTCACGTGTGCTAATGGGCTGGGGACTAAACTGATGCTCTGGAAATGGGTCATATTGTAAAAGTTCACAAGGCCGTGTGTGTGTCTCGAGTTGCATCTAGCTGTGTAGTGATGGGACAAAGTGTGTGTGTGTGTGTGTGTGTGTGTGTGTGTAGCCGCAGCGGCAGGCAGACTGCTGGTGATTAGGAACAACAGGGCAGAGTTCAGCTGAGCGAGTGTGTGGAATGCTAATCCACATTGTCATACGTCGAGCCTCAGCCTGACAATGGGGTGGAGACATTGGGGGGCAAGGAGCTGTTTGTGTCTGTCTGTACATGTGTGTGCGCAGACCGAGCAGCAATACGGTGTGTGTTAAGAAAGCAGGGTGGGGGTAGGAAGGTAGAACAGACAAGAGAGGGAGAGAGATGGGCAACAGGGGGAAGAGGAAAACAGTCGTGCTGAAATGTGCATATGTTTGCACCCACACACATTCATTAAGGAATAGGCAGGAATAATGAGCAGGGGTGTGTGTGTGGGTCGTGGGCGTTAAGCTGTCAACTGTCAGGTAGACAGGAATTACAGGGAGAGACGCAGGCAACCATTAGTGGAACACACATACACACATACATACATACATACATACATACACATATGTATGTGTGTGTGTGTGTGTGTGTGTGTGTGTATATATATATATATATATATATATATACAATTTCTTTGTTGTGCTCACTCACACACACACACACACACACACACACACACACACACACACCTACCTTTTAATGAGCTGTCAGTTGTCCCATCAGCAGAGCAACTGCTGTCATAGGGGTCAAGCAGATGAAAGACCTCTGGGTGACCTGGTGTTAATGTCAGTTTGACCCCATGCTCTCCCTCTGTCTGTGTTTGTCTCACACACACACACTTGTGCAGGGGGAGTGGCAGATTTTAGATCAGGGGAATGTAGTAGCGAGTGCCATCAACACACACGCATTCAGACAACCTTGATATTGGAGGGAATCAAGCCAGCGAGGACCCTGTTCACCTCAACGCCACTGCAGTGGATTTATTGTTGTTTCTGTCAGTTCAACCTTCCCTCTATCTCTGCCCTGTCCCATCTCTCTCTCTCTCTCTTTTTCTGCCTCCCCTCTACTCCCTCCCTCCCTCCCTCCCTCCCTCCTCGTCAGTGCTGCAGTGCTGCCTTCTGGAGAAAAAAAGGACAAAACACCAACCACAAGCGCTTGTAAACCGACAAGCCCCCCTTCTACACACACTCACACACACACACAAACACACAGAGCGAGACTCACCTAGCAATGCATATGGCTCCAGCCTATTACATTTGCATGCACATGCTCATTCATCCATGCCCTTGTAAATAAGGGACTATCCCCTACACATACAGTACACGTGAATTCACACACACATACACAAATCAGGACTAGTAGTAGTTGTTTTGTCATAACATAAAAGGTAACTTAAACAGGTGCAGATGCAGTACAATTATTATTATATATGTAATACAATAGCAGTATAAATCTGTTATATACAATAACAGGAGGAGAGTTAAGAGTAGGGCTGCAGCCAACATTTATTTTCATTTATTGATTCATCTTTTTCTTATTTTTGGGATTATTTGATTAATCGTTCAGTCTCTGAAAATGTCACAAAATGGTGAAAAATGCCCCTTACAAATTTGCATAGCCTTGGGTGAAGATGTAAAACAGAGAAGCTATTTTGCTTCGTAAATGACTAAAAGATTTAAAATGTTTAACTATTCCTACAAAGTATACATTTTGACTTTGTGTGTGTGTGAAGGTGTTATGTGCATGCATTGGTATGGAAACAGGGCAGTGTGATTTATGAAAATAATATTGGCTAAAGCTGCTAAATAAAGCTGCTGCTAATATGAGTGTTAGGTGGCTAATATGTAGCTGTCACAGTAATTAGCCGTCACAGCCGTTTTGTTCTGAGGCTGTTTAGCTCTGGTAATGACAGTGCCTCTTAGCCGATACAGTGCAGAGGAAAATCTTTATGTCCAGCTGATGAAAGGCTGTCTGTTATTATTCACTGTGTCCAACTCTAAGTGTGTGTGTGTGTGTGTGTGCATTCTGTGGATAAACGTTTATAGATGGCTTTAAGTCAGTTATTGATGCTTTCTACAACCTCTATCTCTTTTTCCCTTCCTTCTGCTCTCTGCTTTTGCACTTTTCTCCTCATTGAATTCCCTCTCTATCCTCCTGTTTCTACTCCCGTCTCCATCTCTCTGTCTGTTGCTGCAGGCTAGCTAGCGGTTCATGTTGCGATGCTGGAAAGTCTTGTTCCTCTGGTGCCTATGCTACCTGTCAGTTCAGTTGAATGTGTGTGTGTGTGTGTGAACTGCAGGTAGCTTGTGTGTAGTGTCAGGCCTATCTGCCGCAGATAAGCATCAACTCCATCAGCTTGTGGCCTCTCGCTGAGCGTGTCCTGGATTTGCTCAAAAAAACACACAGACACACTCAGACACACATGGACACACAACTAGAGGCAGCGCCAGCAGTATTTGCTGAACACACATGGCTCAGAGGTTACGAAGCTGACACAATGAATCATAAACATTTCAACAGAAAATATGTCTTCACATTGAACGAGAGACTGACTCCAACCGCATTGCATGTATACCAATGAATCACGCGCACAGAGGCACAAAATGACAGGCCATGTTGTAGCCATGTTGACTATCAGCGTGGCTTTTCTTGTGTTTTATTCATAGGCTGTCCTCAGTGGGCTCATTCAGCCTCGACTCTTAGCTTACTCATTTTCCTGCTGCCTTTGTTTTCTCCGAGCCTGTATCACAGCGGACTCAGGCCATAGCTCACTCGCTGCTCACTTTGTCTCCATTTTCTATCTCTTGGATGTCATTCGTCTCTATTTCCTATCGTTTAGATGCCATTTGTCTCTATCTTCCCCTCTCTGCGACCTTACCCTCTGTGGTGCCAGTTGTAATTTTTTCCTCAACACTTTCTTCCTCTTGTTCCCACGCTCCCGCAACAGAGTCCGTGCATCATTTTAATTGTTCCTACAAATGTATTCTATTCTGCGCTCGTATGTCGGCGCTCTCTTTCTATGTCGTGTTTAACCTTGGTGTGTGTTTGTCTGTTGGTTTAATCGCCGCCTCTTTTCTCCGTGTGTTTCAGAAGGCAGTGGAGGAGGAGGAGGAGGAGAGCCAGGTGAGGAAGTCCTTGGCAGATCTCTGCTCCCCCAGCAGCAAGTTGGCCGACGCCAATCCTGCAAGAAAGGTCAGTCGTCAGTTCCCTCCCCGTATCCATCCACCCCATCTCTCCATCACCTCCTACCACTCCGACATCCCCTCCTCTCTTCCCCCTCCCCCTCCTCTACACGCAGGTCAGCTCTCAGGGTCACCACCCCCATCCTGACTGACAGACACACCCCCTGCTCACCCATTCATAGCGGCACGCTTCTCCTCTCTGTCAGGAAATACACTCATACAGCTGCTGAAAGGCTTTGCTCTTCACCTCCCCCTATCGCAGCCCACACACACACACACACACACACACACACACACATGCACCTTACATACACACACAGGGAAGAGGCTCTTTTATCATGATTACCTTTTTTTCTCCAACACGCACACACTTTCTCTCAGCTGATGCCTGATGGATGATCCCTCATCCACATGTATGCATGCATGTATTAGCTTTATTAGATTATGGCTCCATGAGCGCCATGTGCAGTACAGCACATTCCCTTCTCCTCCTGCTGCGTCTCTCCATGTATTCATGTGTATGCATGTGTGTGTACACGTGGGTGTGCGTGGGCATGCATCTTGTGATAATTTATCTATTCAACTGCAAAATTGAATGCAAAGATCAATAAATGTGGATGGAAGATGCCATTCTGTGCCTTTGTAACCGTAACACGAAGACAATGTTGCTGTGGCGTGTGATATTTATGTGTGTGTGTTTTTGTTTTTCACAGGGGAAAACATCTCCACCTACTCTGGTGTTCAACCGTCTTTTCTCAGACATCAAGGAGGAGCCAGGACACCCCACCCTGGTCCATCCCAGGTACTACACCTCATTAACTTTGATTAAACAACACCAATGCACCATTTTAGGGTTGCAGCTAACGGTTATTTTCATTATCGATTTATCTATAGGTTATATTAGAAAAGCAGCAAATCCTCACATTTGAGAAGCTGCAACCAGAGAATGTTTGGCATTTTTGCTTAATAAATGACTTAAACAATTCTTAACGAAATTATTACAGATTTATTTTCTGTCGATTGGCTAATCAGTTAATTGACTTATTGTTTCAGCTCTACGTCATTTTTATTTGTTGGTTTTAGGGCTGCAACTAACGATTATTTTCATTATCGATTAATCTGCCAATTATTGTGTTGATTAATTGTTGTAATAGTGAAAAAAATGCCATTCTCTCTAAGCCAGCGGTAATGTCTTCAATTTGCTTGTTTTGTCCAACCAACAGACAGAACCAAAAGATATTTGCTGTCACATATGACAAAGCAAAGCAAAGCAGCAAATGCTCACATTTGAGAAACTGCAACCAGAGAAAATGAAACGGTTAATCGATTATCAAAATGGTAGCCGATATAAATTTTGGATCAATTAATTGATCGTTGATCGTTGCAGTTCTATGACTAAGCACTTGTGCTGTGTGTTCTGGATTTTTTTGTAACAGAGTAGTTGCTTTTAGGTTGGTTAAGTTTTAGTCGGTTCGTTGTCGTAGGGAACATTAAAAGCACTAGTTGTTTAAAATGTTTTTTTTGGGTGGGTAGACTTTGCTTAAAAAAGCTTACCTGAAGCTGTTCCAGTTGGCCTGGTGTTATCTTTACAAGCCGGCTACCTCTGTGCCAGATACTGTAGGTGTATTTCTTTGCCCTTCTGCTTGAAATAATTACAAAGTAAAGTTAAGTTTCAATTTCTTTCTCAGTAAATGAAATTCCCATCCCTAATGTGTTGTTGCTGTGCTCTGTCCCTTCCTCGTCCTCTACCATTCATCACATGTGCCACTCCTCTCCCTCCCTCCTTCCCTTTTCTTCCCAAAGCCCTCGTTTCCTCTCTTCCGGGTCTCTGGTCCTCCCTCCATCCCTCTACCAGAGCATACCAGCCGGTGTTTGGATATGGCGCGCTCACACAGTAATCTGACCCAGATAAAAACTGGAATTAGATGGTTTACAGCGCCATGGCTACATGTGACTGCCTTGACATACTGACTGTGTGGAGGCTCACAGACGTCACTGCCAGACAAATTGGCAGGATTAGAGTTCTGGTCACCTACCAGCATCACATGACGGCTACACTCTCAAACCAGTCAGGACTTGCACAGACCAGTTTGGAGCAAGTCTTTTTGCATTGCAGCGTCAGTAACAATGAACTGCTACAGCCAAACGTCGTGCTAGACATCCGCAGAACTTAACGTCGTGTTGGGGTTACTACCAGCATCCATTAGCGGTACACTTGTCAAATACGAGGCAGGCTTACATTATTCAATCACATCTTAGTCGTTTCGTGTGAAGGGGTTTCAGATTCCCATTCAGGCGAGCAGGCAGTGCTGCGTTTCCATCCAGAGGAGAGGAAGCAAGGCTGGGTTGGTAGTGCTGTATTCTTTCAGACAGAGCCCCACTGAGCTGTCATGCTTAACCTAGTTCACAGCTCCAGCTCCGGCTCTGTGGGGGAGGGGTTCAAAGCTTCTCCTCTCCTCTCCTCTCCTCTCCTCTCCTCTCCTCTCCTCTCCTCTCCTCTCCTCTCCTCCATCTGCCTCTCTCTTTCTATTTCTCTCTCTCCTCCCTCCCTCCTTTCCCACCATGCAGCCAAGAATAGACAGATAGTGTTGGCTCACTGACTTCAGTGCATCTCCAGGCACTATCTCTCTCTCAGTTGTACCCACTACCTGGACATTTGTGATAAGCCGAAGGTCTGTTTAGGCTGATATTCTGTAAACACATGATAAGAAATATCCATATTCCACACTGTGTTTTCAGCTCCTGTCTTCAGATGGTGCAGTTACTGCAAGCTACAACAGCTTCTGTTGTTCTAATACTCTGATTCTGCTGTGTTTTATTGCTGTAGAGGTAAAAGGGCCATATAAGTTACTGCAGGTGTATATGTTGCTTTATGTATAACATTTTGCGATCTTTACTGCAAAGACAGAAGTATGTGAAAGGTGACACTCCTTCCATTATGACAAGAATAACACAAACAAAGACAAAACAGATGCTTGATTCAGTATGTACTTAATCAGCAGGATACCCCACCTTTCTACTAAACATACAATGCTATTGTATGTTTAGTAGAGTTAACATAAGAAAAGATTTATCTACAAATGAGGTTAGTTCAGTGCTTAAATGTCTTCTTTCTTCTTCTCTGTTTCTCTCCCAGTTACTACCTGTACACATACGATAAGATGGTGGCTCCCAACGTGTCTCTGCGGAGGGAGGCGGAGATGAGCCCCGAGATGTTTGGAGCGCTGCTCAAACATCACTACAGCCGCAGAGTGCTGGGCCACGACGAGCCACCCATGGGTCAGTAATGATACACACACATTAATACACACAGAGAGACAAATGGAAAGACATTTACTGAATATGCTATAGTCATGCTCAATTACAAACATAATGTTGGTGAAGTATTCCAGGAGCTACAACCATACAATTTAAAAGCCACTTCACTAAACTTTAGATTTAAACCTTTGAACAACCAGAAGGCCTGAGCCAGATAACCTAAGAGGTCTGATATTGGATAGGCAGGTCAGAGAGGTACTCGACTGTGGAGCACTGCCATGTTGGCTTTACAGACAAGAAGTAAAATGTGATTCAGTTTGATTTCACCTCTCCCAGACATAAAGTTCCCAAGACGTACTGAAAATTGTCATCCCTTTAGATACAAATCAGGCAAGTTCTGAAGGAAAAGTCCTACCCACTTCTCAAGTCTTTTCATTTTTATATTATGATCAACTGTGTCAACCACTGCTCTCAAATGTAATAACACTAAATTGGAATAATTACCTTTTCTTACTTGACCTTCACGTGAAAGTAAATGCAACAACCTACACTCTGTAAGTCTGTTCGTGCAAGTAAAAAACTGAAAAGAGCAAAACTGAAAGCAGGTGAAAGGGCAGGAAATTGCTTCCAGTATATCCATTAAATTATTAACTTTATAACTAGCTAATATCAGCTACATGCTCCAGGGTCTAGCGACATTACCCAACACGAGACGGCAGTAAAATGACAATAAAACAGTATTGATTTAAAGTGTGAAAGTTCATTTTTGACCTCGGAGACAATAACGTAAATCGAAAAAAAAACACCTTAAGTTTTTTGTGGTTGAAAGCTCTGGGGAAAAAGCTAGTAAATGGCCCTTGAGTTAAGATTTTGTATTAGAGCCAATTTCAAATGAAAGGATTTTCATAAGCAACCAAAGGGGGACAACACTGATGATATTTGATCATTTAATATGAATTATTATTCAATAAATACTCTTTGTGTGTACACTGTATGAACATTAGACACAAACGCGGCTGACGCATGCCTACTATAAATATGTGACACACATACAGCAAGAATGAGCGATTTACTAACATACAACATAAGCGGAAGAGACATGCAGATCATGTTCAAAGAGCAGACACATGTTTACTGTAAACATACAACCTACATCCAACACACACATTCATGCACACACATTTAACATTGCAGCCTGCAGCGATGCAGATAATCATGCTTTGACCTTCACATAAAGACTCTGGGGGGCACCTCACTATTGATGAACAAGAGGGGTGGAAAAGGCAGTGACCCTCTCTCCGCACTGTGTGTTTTTTTGTGCACTTAAATCTGTGTTTATTAAGCCTGCATTATTAAGATGTGTGTATATATATTTATAGAGAGAGCGAGAGAGAGGGTGATTCAGAGGAATAGTTTCCGTCTGCCATTATTACGCCACGTCTGACTGCCAGGCTGTCTCTCTCTCATATCTCTCAGGCGCTCTGCTCCCCTTTTTTCTTCTCCAACCAATCTGTCTCTCTTCCCTCCATCCTCCCTCTCTCTTTCCTGGCAGCTACCTCCACATCCTCTCTGAGTCCGTCCTCCGTCTGCTCCCGCACTTCCTCTTCCATCCATCCATTCATCCATCCTCTTTCTTCTCTGGCTCCCTTCATCTCTGCCTCCCTCACAGTCTGCTGTCACTTTTCTCCTCCTCCTCTTCATCCTCCCCCCCTGAATGCTCTCCTCTCCCAGTCTGTTTGTGTGCCTCTCTCTCTTGCTCCTCTGCATGTATGTGTGTGTACGCACATGCGCAAGCCAGCTTGAGTCAGTAAATGAGTGTTTGCTCTCCAGTGCCAGACATGCTGTGTACAGAGCATGCTGTTTCCTGTCACACACATACTGTATGAGTAGATTGGGCTGGTAAACAACCCACCGTTCTCCTGATCTCCCTGTCACTGTTTCTTCTTCTCTTTCTGTCTGTGAGCTTATACCTTCACACACACCATCATTACTAGCCTACACATGTCCCACTGCAGCATCTGTGCACGTGCCTTTGTGTGAGAGAGTGTGACGCCGCCTGTTTGATCTTTCTCCCATGATGTACACTTTTTTTAAAGGCCACAGTGAGGGAACAGGCCAGAGTTTAAACGGAGGAGCCCACGCAGAGCAGCGCAGCTCCCACACAAGGCCCTTTATTCCTTTCTATTCTCTCTCTCTGTGTGTCTGAGGGCACGCATACACAGTGAATGTGTGTGTGTGTTTGGTTCGTCGGCTGTTGCCGTGCCGTGCTTCTGCCGTGCCGTGCTTCTGCTTGCTTGTGTGTGCGCTCACGCTGAGAAAGAGGTGTGAGCTTCTATGAGCCTGTGCAAGGGTGTTACTAAGCGTAGGCGGGAGTGTACACCAGCTCGGCTCACACTTCCTGTCTTTCAACCACCTCCTCTCCTCTCCTTTTTTTTTTTTAACTCCTTACTTCATCCTCCTCTTCCTCCCTCCTCAGATCTTCATGCGTCGCCTCCCGTCGCTGCTGGCGCAGAGGAGGTCAAATCCCAACGTGCCGCTGCTGCCTCGGCCACCGAGCGGGAATGCCAAACCCAGGCAGTTTCCATGGAGACAAGCAGCCTGAGCTGCAAGAAAGCCACCCACAACCCCGCCCACACCCCTCCTCCTCCTCCTGCATCGTTGTTGTCGCCGATAACGGAAGTAGCGGCTAAGGACATGGCCTCTGCCATGAGCAGCGCTGCAGTGGTGATGGGAGGGCCGGAGGACGACAAGGACAGGATTGTTGTGGAGATCATGCAGATGTACAGCAAGCAGCAGGAGAAGCTCAACTCCACCCTGCACAAGCAGCTGCAGCTGGAAATGGTGAGTTGGCGGTTGGAAAGAACAAAAGACCAAGATAAAAATGAGCTCCTGACTAGACCATAACAGTCCTTGCCCATGAAAAATGTCCTTGACGTAGATGTGGAGGTGATGTTCACCTTCCACTGACCCCTCCATCTCTCCATCCCACCGCCTGAAAAAATCCAAAAGCCTATTCTGTCCAAATGTTGGAGTCAGATGGTTCAATTTGCAATTTGTAAAACAAATTCCCCAGTTCATGTAAATCACAATGTTTCACTAATATATAACATATTATTGTATATTATTAAAACACTCATAGACATATGGAAATAGAGTTGACCAACATTATAGTGACCTTCACATCTACTGCTGAATTATGTCACCCACCAATGGGATTCAGAGAGAAAATATTGGTTACAAAATAAAATGTAAGCAATTGTGCATTTTATGAAGATACTAGATAAGTTAAATGTGTGTGTATACACAAAACTTTCATTTTGTAGTTTGTCCAGCTTTTGTCTTGTTTTGCCCTTGACTACATCCACAATCCCACTGAATCTGTTAAAGGTCAGGTACATACACAGTTTTTGATTCTGTCCGAATTTGAGCAGCATGGCGTCATAAGCAGTAGAAGCCTGCATTCGAGTCCCTTGTGGTATCAAACATCTGACCTCCCTGTGAAGGGGCTGAAATGCAAAGCATTTTTCTCTACAGGGGTCAGTGAAGTATCACATTATTATTGTTATTTCCCTTGACTTAGTCTCTGTGTCTCCAGGAGCTGGAGGCGTTGCGTGGGGGCGAGGCGGCGAGGCTACGGGAGCTGAGCGCCGAGCAGCGGGAGCTGCGCTGCGAGCTGGAGGCGGTGCACAGCGAGCAGGCGCGGCAGCTCAGCCAGGCCCGCCAGGAACAGCTGGAGCTGGAGACCCGTCTGGAGCAGCTCCGACAGCAGGCCTGCGCCTGCGAGCCAGGGACACAACGCCAGCAAGAGGCCCACTACACTGCACAGGTATGGACACATGCATGCACAGCACTGATTTTGGCATCAGAAACGATCTGAGTGAATCACATGGACATATACGGTATGCACATTGGCTTGCATTACTTAACATATGCCAGTTTTTATCTCAAAGATGTTACAGCGCTACGCTCCAACCAAGGAAGCATCAGTGCAGCTCTCTACATATCTATACTCCCCTGCATGTTCTAAGCATTTACAACCAATTAATTCACTTTGTTTTCAATTTATCATCATGATAAAGAATTATAATGATAAAGAATTTTCCTTTGTGATATTGCTGAAAATATATTGACAATTTGCATTGTAACGCAGCACATTCAGACAACAGGGTGAGATATACAATATATAATGTACATAACATCACCCTATGAATCTTTTATCCTCAGTAAGTTCCCACTGGTGCAGCAGTATGCTGTTGATTAAATGTAAAAATATTTTGAGCTCTGTCTTTTAAATTTGCCCATCAGATAGTGGCACAGGTCACAAAGTCATCACTCACACATTTCCTCTAAGGGTAGTTGAGAGTGTTTTCTACCAAAACTTTGACACTGGAGATGTGGTTATAGTCTTTCTGTGACTGAGAGTTTCCCAACTAAATGATTTTGTGTGCATGCGTGTCCTATGAGAGTCACTATGCTGTTGAAGAGTGTGAAAGCACACATGAACACACACACTCAGGGCCTTTGTTTGGGTTTCCACTAGACTTAATCTTGAGATAGGTTTTGTTATGTTGGCCTGAGCTCAGGGCTGCAGTATCCCCCTCATGTCTGTTATTGATGCTCTGGCTCCTCCTGCCCCGCTCCCCCTGGCATCAAACTCAGGATGTCTGCCAGTTAGGAAAAGGGGTGTGTGCATGTGTTTGAGTGGTTATGAGATTAATGCTGGCCTGAAACTAGACATTGTGTGAAGTAATTTCCCAGTTTTACACAAATTTTCGAAGTCAGAGTAAAAACACAGCAGGTAATCTGTCAGTCACAGGTGTCTTTATACATGTTTTCTTGTTTGACTGATGTGAAAAATCACACAATTATTATTAGGGTCATTTTTACTTTGACATCAGAATCTGTGTCTGAGCATCAAAATGTGACCACTGATGTCTGAAAGAGCAACAAACAATGAGGGTTAGGGTCTCTCCAATCAGGTTTTGTCTGCAGTCACAAAATACAGTGCAACACCAGTAGATGGCCTATCTGCTATACTTTGCACAGCCTGTTATGATAGCCTACTAGCTAACTACTTTTCAGCTGCTATCTGTTTGTCTAAATGTTGTTGTAGGGTCTGTTTTGTGTACGTTTTACTGTATTTTTTAAGTCTCTTATAGGAAGAGAAGGGCTAACATTAAAAAGAATCTCTGAAACTCTTAATGGAGTTTTTTTATTGTGCGATGCTGAATTATTTTTTAATACGTCTAGAACTACACACCAGGACTTATGACAAACTGTTGATAAATGTGATAACGTGTTAGACTAAACGTCTTCTAATGTGATGCGGACATAAGTTGACCTCGTGTCTGCCTCTCTGTCTCCTCCCAGTTGTCGGAGCTGCGTCAGAGGCTGGAGCAGGCGGAGGCGGACCGGGAGGAGCTGCAGGAGGAGCTGCGCAGGGAGCGGGAGGCACGGGAAAAGCTGGAGCGCACAATCACCCAGCTCAAGCGGCAGATGGCCCTGTCTGGCACGGTGGGAGGCAGCCCCTCTCCTCCTCTTACCCCTTCCACCGGACCCCCTAACGCCCACTCCCCGCCCTTCTCCTCCTCTTCCTCCTTCTCAGAGGCCCCAGCGGCTGGCCAAAAGTAACTGCCACCCCTCCAGGCGCCTCCCTCCCTCATTCCTCTCCCCAATCACCCGCCAACTCTACAGACACAAACAAATCAGCCTGAAGCAGAAAGGAGCTTCACATCTCCTCAGGCTATTTTCAAGTTGTGCATCTCACCCTCCCCTTTTATTTCAGCGTAGGACTGACTTTTGTTTTTGTAATTTAACATCACTTAAAAGAAAAGTTTTCTGTTGTGTTTTTTATTATTCTTTCTTTTGCTCCCCTCTCCTCTCTTTGAGCAGTATTTAAAGATTTATTTTGGGGCATGTATGTTTTGATTTAATTTATAATTTTTACTGAACAAGCAGCTGCTTCACAGACGGGAGTTTGGTCATGTAGAGACCAACTCAACCCATCATTATGTTTTTTTTTCTCCCTCTCCCACGATGGTCTCCTCTCCCATCCCTTCTTGCGATCTCTGGATTCTGGAGCTTAATGACTTGGAGATTTCAGACTTCAGCTCAGACACACAGACTTGTCTCAGCTCCTTGCGGACGTCTCTTCATGCTACTACCTGGCACAGCAGCCGGTGCCCACAGACACATAATGGCGGCTGGTTTGCGTGCCCCTTCTCCGTCTTTCTGTATGTACAGCCCAAACGCTCAAGTACCAGCGACTGCAGGAAACTGCATGGACATTGTTTTTTGCTCCTTATAAAACACAGAAAGAAAAGTGTAACATGTTAAAAACATCAAATCTATATGGAGGAGAAAGACCTTTACTGTACAAAAAAAAGACAGATGTCGTAAAACCTCATGAAAATATGCCAATAGCGACGGCGAACTTGAAATGAGGTAGCTAGCTAGCAAATCGCCTTGCCTGGACTCCAGCTGCTCCTAACACAGACTAGTTTTCCTCTTCACTCTGCCGGACAGCACCTGGACTCTCCTGTTGTAGACCAAACAATCTGTCGGTTGATCCACCAGCTGCCCAGTGCCCCCCCTCACAGGAGGCCTCATACCTTCCTAGCGCCATTGCCCTCTGCTGGGAAACACTGTTGTTTTTCACCCACTTTGGGCTAGACAGGAAACACTGTGCTGTTTTCAGGCTTGGCATGAAGAAGCTCACGAGCAGTGTTATGCACTTAGTGCGCTCTCCTCCCCCAGAATCCCCTGGGAAAGGAATGTGTCTGGACACGGGGGCTGGCTGAGCCAGTGTAGCTTTTCTAAGAAAGAAGAAAGGCAGAGTCTCACATGTGCGGTAGCTGTACTGTCTTACCATAATACAAACGACATCCTTACACACTCAAGTGTGTCAGTGCAGTCCAGGCATTCAGGCAGAACAATGGCCCCAGCGTTCCCAGCAGATGATCAAAGCTCCACTCTGTCCCTGTTTTCTGGGCTTCTTTTTTTTGTATCATTTGACTTCATTGTTAGCAGACGGTTTTATCCCCACCCTGTTTGTCAGTGCGTCATCTAAGAATGTGGGTCACAGGTGAAAGCAGTTAGTCCAGGGTGGTTTGGGCCTCAGGTCCGGCCCCTGCTTCACGTTATTCTGCCTGGCTGAACAAACAGCACCGGGCAGTGAGAGGAAGCGAGGGGAGGCGAGGATTGAGGGGAGCACTCGGGGGACTGGTGCACTCTTCCCTGCGGCAGGCTGGGTGGCCCAGACGCCGGAGGTACAGAGGGAGCCCTTTTTGTTTAGTGCCGTCAGAATGGGGGCAGCTGTTGTTGTCTGGGGGCCTCTGCCCGCCCTCGGGTGAGACTGTACAGGATCCCCCCCCATCTCTCAACAACCTCCCTCCTCCTCTCTCACAAAACGACCGTCACTCACTCACACATACCCGTCCATCCATCTCCAGTGCCAGATCAGCTGGGGGTGTGCAGTGTTTTGTAGATGCCCAGGAGAGCGAGCCGATTTCCAGCCAGAGGAAGAGAGGACTTTTATTGTGTCAGTTGCCAGGCAAAAGCGCTTTTTATTGCCACTAAGGAGATCCTTGTAAGCGAGAGCGAGAGAGAGAGAGAGAGAGAGTGTGTGTGTGTGTGTGTGTGTGTGTGTGTAAATAATTGTTTAAAAAGAGAAGGGGATCAGCCTCAGCTAAACTCTGAGCTTTTTTTATGCATCTGCTATAAATGCAAATTGATAAAGACATTCCACTGTGCTCCATCCTGTTCAATGCAGATTTTCTTACACAGCTTCCCTTTACAATAACAGACCTTAAAGACCGGGCAGAGTACAGCTGTGGTTTGTTGATTGTCATAAAAGCAGGTGCAGGTGCAAGCCAGTAAAATCAAACCCATGCCCATGTACACTCTACTGTTGTTCCATCTAAACCTTTATTGAAATTATGAAAGAAAATATTTAACGTATTAACTAAAGATTTATATTCACTTTGTAAATACAGTAGTCATTAATATATTAACTGTTCTTATATGAAAAATCTTCAAAAGGTTATAGAAATCGGACCAGAACTGAGGCTTCAGATGTTTTTGCTTTCTTTTTAAAAAAACTTGATCTTTGCAGATATCAGAACTTGGCTTTTGTCGGATGTGGGGGAGTGAAATGCATGGTTTACTGAGACATGGCAAGGCAAGGCAAAATAGGAAAATAATACTTGGTTACACACTTTCCCCCTCTTTCTGAACTGATGCATTTGTTTTTTGTGCATTTCACCTTGACGGACGGTTTAACATGTAATGTAATGAGCTTTTTCCTCTTTGTTAAACCCCCCTCTCCCTGAGCTAAATTGAAAAACAAAACATTTGTTGAAGAAAATGCATTTTGGAAAAAAAGAAAACAAACAAAAAATGTTTTTTTTGCATGTTTTGCTGCCCTTTATGTTTTGTGTCACCGGGCCACTCTTATCAATCTGTTCATTGTTTAAAAAAAAAAAGAAAAGAAGATGTTTCCTTCCACATAACGCACAAACTACTGAGATGGTTCATGTGCATGAACATTGAACATGTGCAAGTTTTATATCATTATTGGTTTAGAGATTGGCTTAATATAAAGTCAGATTATGAAGAAAATAAAATGTAACCTAATTTGATTTGGAAATAATGTGAGAGTGTGTGGGTGTGTGTGTGTGTGAAAGAGAGAAATTGTGTGTGTGTGTATGTTTGTTGGCCTCCCACGTCTGACTGAAGCACAGCAGCTATAAAAAGGGAAAGAGAAAAACTTGCTCATGTAGCTCTGGATGTGTAGTTATGTTTTCTGATTCTGATCATATAATATCCTTGTCTGGATGTGTAAACATCACTCAAAAGATAATCAGTATTAGTTTTATTGACTTAATTACCTCTTCAGCAGAACAAAAAATAAACAAAAAAAATCATTTAAATTCATCACATTAGCAGATACTGTAACTAATCTGTCATCTCTATAATAGTCTTACTTTGTGTAATTTGCATTTTATACACAAGGGGGCGTTGTTTAGCTTCTTTAATTGTACACCACAATGGGGGAAAAAAGGACTAAATGTAAATGAAAGGTGAGAAAAATCCCTTGTAACACAGTGTGCTGGACCTTTTTGTATTTTGCAGTGTTATGAGAACTTGGATATGCTTTGTACAGAATTTTTACAGGTGTGAAGTTTGCCCAACTGATGAAAACAAGGTGAAAGGAGCAGAGCTTTACCATGTGAATACATTTGAATACAGGATTTACATACCCATTTCCTCCAGGCTATGTGAAGGAAACTAGTAAACAAATCCAAGGCGACCTTTGAACTGTTGCAGGCGGTATGCTTTTTAGTTGGGTGCATAACTTTCAGCCAGTAATTATTCTATGCCAGTGTGGGAGAGGTAGGAAGTAGGGCTGCATTGGTGATTGATCACACAGATCACTGGTTACTAAAAATAGGTACACCATGTTATAATTTATACACATCCTGCTATAGATGAAAAAAATATTCATGGCTTGGCTAAAAAGAACCCTTTTTCCCCTCAATGCTGTTCTGAAACATGAAACACAGTGTCTGTGTATGACCATTGCATACTACGTTGCCAATACTACAGTGTGATGAGACTTTTGTTCTTGCATGAATCGAGACACTGTTCTCCTACCTCATGTTGTGATATAAAAAGATGTTTTTTAAGCAGAAGACACTGCATCTCTAACTGTTTATCATTGATATTTACTAGTAAATTACATACCTGTAAATGCTTTTAGCTAATACCTCAGTTGTATCTAGTGTTCTTTTTTTCTGTTTTTGCCCTTCCCTGATTTCAGATATTGTAAATACACCCTGTATAGACAATGAACTTGGATCAAATTCAAGTAAAGATCTGTAGTGTCAAACCAGTGTTGTCTTTTTGCCTTTCTTGTCTGCTTGTGGTGCAGATTTTCTCCTCAAAACTTTCTTATTAACTTCACACATTTGCACAAGAAAGAAAGTAACTGCTGCCACAGTGTTGTACAGCTGATAAATATGATTTAAAGTCAACCATAATATGAACACAGTGAAGCCAGTGGTGTGCACACACTTTAAAAGGAGATGGGTAGAAAAAGCACAAAACAAAATGGCATCTCCAGAGCCAGGGCACGTCACTTGAAAAACAAGAATACGTGTAGAGCTAGTCAATTAATCGGCAACCCTTTTGATAATGGATTACTTGTTTCAGTGATTTGTCATGGAAAAATTACAAAATTTGCTGGTGCCAGCCTCTCGTATGTTTTTATTTGTCTTATAGGATAGTAAAGTGAATATCTCACCTTGTTGTTGGCACAAAACAAGCATTTCATAAATTATTAATCATCAAAGTATTTGGCAGATTAATCAATAATTAAAATAATCACAAAGTATCCCTGAATATGTGACAACTATATCTTCTGACATTAAACTATTTCATTAGATCCCCATGTTTCAAATTTATTGTTAAATCTGGCCTGCAAAATGATTTATTTTTCCCTTTTTCATTTTCCATTGTACCTTTTATTTTAAAGTAATCATTTAATTTTCTAGCAAGGCTGCAAAATCAGAGCATAAAAATAGTCTTTTTTATTTTATTTTACATTCAACCTTTAGCCAGCTGCACCTCACCGTGCATCAGCATGAACACTTAAGTCACCTGTCATCCAAATGGCTCCTGCTAAACCAAAAAGGGAAATGTTCCCTGGACCACAGACAGTTTTAAGAGGATATTTCCTCTTCTTTGTTCATGGAGTTTCCTGTCTCATCTGCAGAGAAAAGGCTGCCGTTTCCTGTAAAATACAATGTGAAGCAGCACTGTGGAGACGACAACCTGCAGTGGCCCCTCAGGTAACGAGTGGCAGCGCCGTGATGTAACATTAGAGCATCCTTTATTAGCCGGATGAAGGGAATGAAGCGGGTGCAAAAGTACCTTTAAAAAAAACAGTTTTTGTAATAATAGCCCGGTAGTCAGATAAGCCAAAAGTTATTTATACAAAAGGTGAATTCTTGAAGAATGTTATACCTTTTGTTTATGTAATTTAAGTTGTACTTTATTCCTGCCAGTACAGTCGTTCTGTTATTACATTGTATGTTCTGTTTGTACTCCATACCATGCAATCGTGGACTTAAATCAAAAATAAATCTGAATCTGTGACGCCAATTTAAGGGATTACCAGACTTATTTCAGTCCATTTAATAGTTGTTGATACATTTCACTCAAAACCACAAATGTCAACCTCATGTTTCCGTTAACTAAAAAGTCAGGGGATCAACAGGGGAAAGTACAGTAACAGTAACTTTCATCATTCGGGAACCATGAATGTCTGTACAAAATTTTGTAAATATTGAGATAGTTCACTGGGTAAGTGAAAACTTTGACCTGCTGGTGGCACTAGATTAAACTCTCCACTCACAGAAGCTGTCGGGAGGAACTGCTGCTAAGCCCTGCGTTAGCTGCAAGTCTGGACAGACTGCACTTAAAACAACTGCTATCAGAAGGCTGTTGAGGAAGCAGAGCCAGGCAATGTTCAGTCCCAGGTATGCAGGTATTCCCACAGGTAGCAGGGGGAGCACGGCCAGAAAAACCAGGAATAGGGCCCATGTGTTCAGTAATGTACACACGGCTCGGTGAAAAACACTTCTTCTCAAGTGAGTTCTACTTTGGTCTGTAATTTGGTCTTTCGGAGGAGGATTTTTTAATAATCGTGTGCTGCACCCAGCATGCAACGTTACACAGCCCAGAGTCAGGAGGAGCAACATGGCAACCTGCAGGATCTGAGCAGTGTGGAAGACCCAGCACTGGTTAATCTGGCTGTGAGACACATCCTCCAAGACGGGAATGAAGTCAGACAGCAGGAAGACGTAGAGAGCAGTGAGGTACCACAGGAGGCCGGTCACAAATAAGTAGACAGTCCATCTGGCTCTGGCGGTGGTGGGTTGCAACCTCTGAGTGACGGTGCAGAAATGGTCCAAACCAGCTAAGACCACAACAGGCCACTGCAGAGCACTGTAGACTTGTCCGAGGATTTGAACTAGCAAACATACATGGTACCTGGTCAGCTTCAAGCCCAGGAGGAGGACGTATCCATCAGCGTGGATGTGAAACGTGGTGACCGAGAGGGTCAGGGTTGTGTCGATGACAGCAAGGGAAACACTGAAAACTCCCAGGAAGCTCTTGCAGATGTGGTTCCTCTGGAGGAACACAAGGGTCCAGCTGAGCAGGCATTTTCCTCCCAGACCGAGCAGGATGGAGGGGATGGAGATATTCATGGTGTGCAGTCTGGGAGAGTTTTTAAACAGAAGTGCACTGTGTACTGTGGGACACCATGGAGACACTGCTGCTGCAGGGGGGAAAACAGCATTTTTAAATTTAAAGTTTTAAGTTAAGAAGCTTTCAGAGAGGTGTTGATTCAACCTTGTGATCATTTTCTAGGGCGTAGTTTGTTGTGCTGTTGACCTGTTTTGCATTAGAGGTGTTTCTAATATTTTGTCCACAACCATTTAAATTAATTAATGACCAACTAAACATTAACTTCTTTAGTTGAAATTCAGGCGATGTTCATGTCTTGTTTCACCATTCCCAGTCTTAATAGTGTGCTGTGCACTTTTATGTGCATGACACAATAAATAAATTATTAATTAACTTTTGGACAGCTGTTGTATCAGACTGCATTAGTTTTAGCTAGATCTACCTAATAAACTGGCAATGTATAAAGAGAAAATATCCAGATCAAGCGAAGATTTCTTCAAAAGTAATATTCTTCAAAAATATTGTTATCCTGTATTGTCCTTTTTTTCTTTTTTTTTTAGCTTTTGGAGCACAGTGGGGTCTGATATGTTACACAGATTAAAATAATACACTAGTTCGTTTGGATGTAATTTTTTCCATTAATTCTTTATCCGTACCTTCCTCTTGATTGATGCTACAGCTGTATTGCACTGCACCTCTGCTGCTGTTTTTTTGTTATCGACACACAGGTAACAGCAAGCAGCTAGAGCTGACCTTAATAGAAGTTGACATTGACCAAATATTTAAGCATGGAAAAAGTCACATTTATCACTGAAAATGCCATTATCAGAAAGATAACATTTCACTCTTTTCATTGCGTTTCTGAATTAAGATTACGTTTCAGTGCTACAAAGGAGCGCCAGAAGATTCATTTACCAAAGTCAGCTTTACACTTTAGTTTTAGTTTAGTTTGACGTGAGACTTTTGCAACACAACGCTCTCACTTACCTTTAGATTCATTACCTATGTGAATGCAGTCATCTGATGCAAAATGCAGCACCGTGCTGTACGTGTCAGTCTTCGTTTCCTTTTTTGAGATTATCAAGTGTGCTGGATCCAGCTTCAGTGCAGAAGGAGGCGTGGTTGGAAGAAAGGGAAGCCAGTTAGGCAACACATGTATCAGCTCTGAACAAGGAAGCTCATAAATCATGTAAACCCTATCTTAAATTAAATACTCTGTTCAGGGTTTTGTTTTTAATTACATGGAGTGGTGTTCAAACAGCCAAGCAATGCAAAAAGTACATGTTTTATTTCATGCAAGACTTTTTATGCAGTGCAATTGGAAAAACAACTTTACAGCACCAAAGGGCATGTAGGCGTCAACTGGGCCAAAGTACAAACTAAGTGTGGTTTCAGGACATAAAGAGGAAGCCAACTCAGCGCGGTCCACTCAAGTTTCATACGGTTTAGTTTTCATTCATGGTATTCAACTTCAAGGCAAATATGTCTCGAAGCCCTTCAGAATAAGGTAAAAGTTGTTCAAACATTATGTAATGCTGCTGTCTGAACGAGAGAGGCTCTGACACACTCTTTCCTGCCGGTGTCAAAACTGGTCTGTTTGAACTGTTGAACTGTTTCATTAACAAGCCTTGTAAATAATAAAGGCTTTAACTCCACATACTCCTGCTCTGCTCCTCCACTTGAAGGGCCTGAAGTTTGCCCTTTTGCACATGTTTAAAGTGTTTGTCTTGTTAAGCAAGTTTTTACTTGCTTCTTCCACTGATCTCATCTGCTTACAGCTCAAATCAATGAATATACTGATCAATTAAAAAAACTGATTAATTACATTTGCATTGCAATTATGCCTTGCAACTCTAAGATAATGACAAATGATAACAAACTATTTATATAGACCTATCTCTGTAATTTGGATCAAATAAGGAAAAAGATATATTAATTGACTTTTTTTAAATGTGTTTTATCATTTAAATTCAGTTTTGTTAAATTAATTTATAGCAGCATTTCTATGAAGTTAAACTTGCTAAGATGTTTCCTAATGTAGATGTGATTGGTGCAAAGCATTCCATGCGATTACAGATTTTGTAACACTACTTGCACAATGGTTCATTTTACAGAATTGCAAACCCCACAAAGGTCACACTGTGGTTGAGGGGAGTGATGATGCATCACCTTGAAATGAAGAGAAGCTCCGAGTATGTCTGTCATGGTTTCCCTGGAAACCTCAACAAAATACACATGAATTGTGCATGCTGGTGAAACGGCTCCAAAAAGTGTTAAATCTTTATGAAGTTTAACTGACAGTAGCTTTCCAAAGTTGCAGCTTGATTCACACCTGACATCACATGTAACGTTAGTATAAAATGTTAGTATAAGATATGTTGATTATTTTGTATACTAACTGCTAAAACAATATACTAGGACGATTAGTACGTAGTACATACTGTATAGAATTAGTAAGTAGTATGGATTTGAGACCAGTGATGCAAAGTAACCAAGTGGATCTACTTGACTACTTCAATTTTATGCTACTTTATACTTTTACTCCGCTACATTTCAAAGGGAAATACTGCACTATTTACTCCACGACATTTATTTTATAAGTCCAGTTCTGCCCAAGGTAATATAACGATTATTTATCTCCAGTTATTTTGCTCCGTGCTCTGCTGGTGGTTGTGTTTCTGTGTCACCAAACGTGGCGCTGTTGCTTTAACTGAACACCCTTCCCGCGCAGAGCTCGGCTCTCAGTGACGTCCCTGAACGTCACTTCCCCTCCTCCCCCGGCGGTCACGCACCGTTTTGTAATATTTCGGCTTTTAGAGCTGGACGGCGCCGTCTGTCTTTTAAATACACGCTTTAAATATCGTCTAAACACAGTCGAGTTGCGACGTGAGCACGTTTGCTTCTTTCTGACACAGTAAGGCTTCATTTTGTGCAGACGTTCAGACCCGGTTAGCTCGTTAACTAGCTGGCTTAATTGCTAGGTAACGGTCGCTGTCAACGGACCAACGGTTTTTTAAGATGGTGACCGACAGTTATATTCAGTTGGTGTTGTGTCAGTTAGCTGATTATCTACGAGTCGTGTGATATAAAAACACGGTTATCTCACTAATTTTGGGACCAAGGTCACTGTTAAACAATACAGGGAAGAAAGTGAATTTTACCTTAATTCTGTTGTGAATGCTAAAAGAAAGTTGTAGACCTTGGCTTGATATAGGTTAGGTAGATTGATTTATTTTCCCCAATATTTCATTAGTTAGATATTTCAATTAACGTTTGACTTTTTTGTTTTGTGGTAAATCATTACAGTCTGTTTGCTGAAGGACTGACACTATTTTATTGAGTGATTAGTTCCACGTTAAACATTTACTCTATGAAACCCCAAAAAAGACAAATACACACTTCTTCCTAACAGCCAGAAAACCCAAAGACGAAAGTAGCATAGTTGTCTATTAATTTGACGTGCTGTTTTTCTGTGTTTTACCTTTTTATTTAACAGTTAATCCCTTCAGCTCTTTTGTGAATCACCCTTTAATGTGACACTGTTACTTTTTGAACAACTCCTAAAAGTCATGACTGCTATGTTCATTGTCAATTATTCTGCTGATTGTTTTCTTCAATTAATTTATTGATCATTTTATCCACAAAATGTCAGAAAATAGCCCAGTATAATTTTTCCAGAGCCCAAGATGTTGATGTCATGATGTCTTTAAAGTGCTTGTTTTGTTCAAAATCCTAAAATATTCTATTTACAATGATATGAAACATAGAAAAGCAGCAAATTCTCATATCTGAGGTGCTGCAACCAGAAAATGTTTGGCATTGTAGCTGCATAAATGATTTTAAATGATCAATTGGTTATCCTAATACCGGTATGTACATATAATAGTTGGCACTTAATTTTCTGGCATCTCAAGTAATCCACTAACTGTTTCTACTCTACTTGAGTATACGTAGAATCTCATAGATTGTTTCTTTTCTTTAAATTATCAAAATATCTGTAGTAGATGTTTCTGTGTTGCTTCCCTGCAGAATGGAGAATTCAGCGGTCAGTCCATCATCGGGGCCCCTGGCAGTGCCGGACAGAGGCATGACGCAACCCTCGGCCCCCTCTGGTCAGCAGTCAGAGTCAGCCAGGCCCTCCAAGCACAGGGAGCACTCGTCCAAGTCACCAAGGAGACGGCAGAAGGGGACGAGGTCGCAGCGACGGGGGGGTGGTCATGAACAGCTGCTCTGGGAGATCGAGCGGCGGAGGTTGCCGGGCCAACATGAGCACTTGGAGCCCTCTGGCTCAGCGAGCGACACAGCGGAAAGCTCTCCAAAGAGGTTTGCACTGCTGGTTGCCAGCTGGTCCACCGTGCCACTGGCTCGACTCTGTTGCCCCAGACATGAGGTGATAGTGTCTTGACTTGTCCTCCTCTTTTTTCCCTCCTCACAGGAGAGCCCACTTTCTACATGGACCGTATCCAGCCACTCACTTCGGACCCAAAGCCTGTATTCTTCCCAACCCAACTTCAGTCATGTAAGCATGAGGGTGCTGAATGAGTCGAGCTTTGCGTGTACAAACTGTTTGTTGGGGACATTGACACAGAGAAGCTTGTGTAACCATGTGAGATAAGATAAAATGAGAATGCTGTGATTGGATATTACGTGAAATGGGATGGCTAACGGAGCAGACTACAGAAGCTTATTGTCACCTGGTCTCGAGTGTTTCCTTGGACTTGATCTGAAAACACACACACATACGAAATCATCTGCGCAATGCCTATCATCCGCCACCCCAAGGAGGAGAGAGACAAACGGTAAAGAGGAGACAGAAAGAGTTTTTTTATATTTTGATGTTTGGAATTTGGACGTCCCTCCTACAGACGTTACAGGTGTCATAACAGTTAATGAATGACTGCAACTGTTGGTACAATGTAGATTTATCTTTATTCAGAAGACGAGGTAAGACCTGGTCTCATGGTGGCATTTGACTTGTCAGGATCCAACAAACTGAATTAAATGAATTGGTTTGTTTCTTTGTTTCTAACATATTGACAGGCTCTGATTGTGTGTGTAAAATATGTGTGTTTGTTTTTTACTCTCTTGTGTGTCTGTTTTCGTGTCCCAGGCACATCCAGGACCCAGCCAGCCAGCGGCTCACCTGGAATAAACCTCCTGTCAACGTGCTTGTCATCAGGAAAATAAGAGATGAGAGCCTCGTCGAGCCTTTCAAAGAGCTCTGCAGGTTTCTAGTGGAGGTATGGGATCACAGGATTTGATAATATACAGTGTATTCTATATGTTTGTTATCATATATGTTATAGGTAGATTCTGATTCTTTCAGACGTCTCGAGATGCTCTTGATTATAGTTATTGCACATATTAATGGCACATCATTTGCAATTTGCACTGAACAGTTGACTCAATCCGTATTTTTTTTATCATATAAATCTGAGGTGTGTTCATGCACAGTACACAATTGAAGTTTCAAAATCTCAGAATTGGTGTGCTTATCCGGGTCCAGGTCATGTTCATTTAATGAATTATATCATAAGGAAGTATTGTTATATCCTGCTGTGAAGTACTGACAGAAATGTGGTAAGATTAAATCATTGTAGGCCATGTTGTCCCTAAGGGTTTTCCATCGTGCTTTCACACTTTGACCGTGAAACCGGTATTGAATTGCTTTCTATGTGGTATTAAAAAGTCTTAAATTGAATGCAGAAACCCTGGATTTGTGATGAGATAAACTTGAATTTGAACTTGACATTTAAATAATTGTAATATCACTACAGGCTGCAGCTGCACTCTTTATTGTTTTACTGCATTAAACTCAGTACTATAGTTGGATATCAGCTGTATCAACACCATCACCACCTCCACCTGCAGCACTCGATGTTTCTCAATGCTAAGATTGTTGTTTTCCAATGTTAGTCTACTGTATGTATTAAAATACCTGAGAGTAATACCAG
Organism: Macquaria australasica; assembly: GCA_005408345.1. Classification (NCBI taxonomy): domain Eukaryota; kingdom Metazoa; phylum Chordata; class Actinopteri; order Centrarchiformes; family Percichthyidae; genus Macquaria; species Macquaria australasica. The sequence goes on along the minus strand of SEMN01000020.1, from coordinate 1,196,821 downwards.
GTTGCAGTTGTGTGTTTAGTTTAATCAGTGGGGCCTCTCTTTTGTTTGAATTTTGAAATCAGATTGTCCATTTCATTGATTCCACCTACAGTTTCATCCTTGGCTGCTAGTAAACTGAACCTATGTTCCTACTGAGAACAGAGTGTGCACTGACACATTTGTGGTACTGAAGAGCAATAAGTCTTAACAAAAAGAATCCAGGAAATGAACCAGACATGTAGGTGAAAGTTACAGTCTGGTCTCATGCAGTTACGTCACTTTTCGGCCATGTTTCCAAAACAAGCTGCGCTTTGTGCAACAAGAACTCATGTATTTGCATTCCATACAAACACCGTCATATTAAACTACACATGTTTGGCATATGCTCAACTTCATTTTAGACAGAGTACTTTTGAGAGACATCTGTGTGTGTGTTTTGGCTGTCGTTACTAAAGCATGTCTTTGTGAATCAGGAGAAGCAGATGATGGTGTACGTGGAACGCAGGGTGGCAGATGATGCTACGCTGTCAAAGGACGAGGACTTCGGCTCCATCCGCAATCAGCTCTGCACCTTCAGAGAGGGTGAGACTCCTGTGGGTCCTACCACCTATCATCACACGATAAAGACACAAGCATTAATGAACTGAACTAATCGCATACGTTTGTATGATACTATGACGTAAAATATGCCATTAAAATAGGTATGTATATACAATTGAGTTAAAGTGAAGTTTCATTTCAAATTAAAAGTACTCATTCTGAGGACAATATGTCAATATGTAAGCAGTACTTTAATGTTGTGGTGTTTAATCGTGGTTCTACTGTTGAGTAGGTTAAACAACAGCAATACATAATACTTTATGAGCTTGTAGTTTTAGGTGTAGAATCTTAATTAGCTAAATAACCAGTAACAAAATCGGTTAAGATGAATCCAGTGTTGCTAAAAGTTCAGTGTCTCTTCCTGAGATGTAGTGGAGTATAACTAAGTCTCACAAAAAGGAAACCACTATGTCCTTTCTTGTACTTGAGTACTTTGTTAACCGCAGGGACTTTTCTGAAACAGGAAAAGTGTCACTCTTTTGGTTCTTACGTTCTTGAATGAAAATTGTTATTCTGTGCATTAAAATGAAAACAATATATATATTGAATATAGCAGTGTTTTTGTGTGCCTGCAGGTTATGATGATATCTCTGACTGCATAGACCTGATCATCTGTCTGGGTGGAGATGGTACTCTGCTCTACGCCTCCTCTCTCTTCCAGGTAATGATCACTGCAGGCAAGCTGAACTCACATGGCTTAAACATTTTATACTACATCAAAATTCCTTTAAAATGTAACATTATGTCTCAGTATTTATTCCTTTAAATCAAATTAAAGAACATTTATTTCTTATATCTTGTTCTTTGTAACCTTTGTGACTGTTAAATCTGTGATTTAACATGGATGTTTTGAGTGTATTTTATCTTTACATTGGTTTCCTTCTCTAGGATGACTTTCCTGCTTTTGCCTATTTTCTATTTTTTAAATGACTTATTGTAATCCTATTGTGATCACTGCAAAAAAAACAAAAACAAAAAAACAAACAAAGTAAAGGATTTTTCAAGTCAGGTCATTCTGTGAAACTAATTTGAATATTTTGCCTGTTGAAGTTGCCACCTTATGCCGCAGATTGTCAGATTGCTGAACATCATTTGAAGAGAAACAGCTGTGGCTAATTCTTTTTTTTTTTTTTTTTTTTTTTTGTTGGAAAAATTAAGATTCTAAAATGAGTCTCAGGTGTACACATGTGTTAAGAGGCTGCTATATACTGTTATTATACTGAATATTTAGTTTACTGTATAATTGCTCATAATAAGCTGTTTCCTGAATGAATGTCTATAAGATATTCCACAACAGATTTTGACTCTGCTGTCCCAACGGGGGAGAGAATTGTGAATCCAGCAAAGCAGCCAGACTTGACTGCTTTTCTTTTCTGCAGGGCAGCGTTCCTCCGGTTATGGCATTTCACCTCGGTTCTCTGGGTTTCCTGACGCCCTTCAAATTTGAGTCATACAAGACCGAAGTGGCCAAAGTGTTTGAAGGTAGAGTGGAGCTTTAAATGAAACATTGGTCTCCTGAAATAAATCATGTTCACGTCTTTTAGTTGTTAAAATAGCTGGACACATGGGTACAATTTTGTGTATTTGAATGCCACGTGTGTGCTTTTTTTTTGCACGTATGTCTGTATGTGGGTTTTCAGGCAACGCAGCCATCACTCTGCGCAGTCGTCTGAAGGTGAAGGTGGTGAAGGACATGCTTCAGAGAGCAGGCCAGCAGCCGTACAGCCGAGAGCCGCAGCTGCAGCAGGAACACAACGGACTCCTTCCTCATGGACACACCAACAGCGAGGCCGGCAAGGTCACCCTGCAGCTACAGGTGAGGACAAAGATGCACAAGAAGAAGAAGTGTCCATGTGGGCATATATGTTTTCTGGTCGTCTCGTTTTACTTTAAAAGTCCTTGAGACCTCTTTGTTGTCAAAGTGTAATTTCCTGATCGTTTGTATAATAGTTGAGAGGACCCAAGCGCTTCTTGAGCTAAAAAAATACACAAAGTAGGGTAAAGATGCAGATTGCAACCCCTTTACACTGCAGGAACTTTTCCAGGAACCATTTCAGGAACATGGGAACCTTACCAGCATTTCAACCAGAAGACTCAGGGACTAAATTTACTTAAACTGCTGCCAGGTGCCAGAAAAGTCCCTGCTCTGAGGAAGTTCTTTCTGAAACTAGTTTGCAGTGCTGAACGTCACTGATATGGTCAAACTCCAAACTCTTGGCTGCTACAACTTGTGTACAGCTTAATTCACACAATAAGGAAGTACTGTGCGAGACTAGAGTCCGTATCAGACATTTTCTAATGAAGTTTATTGACCTTGAAAACAAAGTTATGTTGTCAGCTTCTCGACTAGTCTAAAAAGAAAGCAAGACAAAGAGAGAGTGTATATGATTGCACAAGTTGCTGATTGTTTCATCACGACGACGAACTGAAGCGAGATAAATAACCTTAAGTCTCTCAGCAGACAGACGCTCTGGAGTTTTCAGTCTCCTTTTCCACTTTTGCATGTCTCCTTTGCACGCACACATCAGAGTCACACAACAGTAAATACAAACAACAGCATAACTCTTTTGTTGTTGTTTCCATGTGTATGAAAATTGTGTCTCAAATGCATTGTTTTTCAATCATTTATTGGACTTCTCTTCATGGTGACTCAGATGCAGTGGAAACGCCAACAGTAATGTTTAAAGGAGGACTTTTAGTTCCTAGTTTAGTTCGGCTGGTTCCACAGTTCTTGGAAATATTTGGTTGAAAAGGGCTGGTGTGCATTTTGTCCTCGTTATTAATTCCTGGTCACACCCCTAAGCCTGTAAAGATGACGGAGGCTTACACTGTGTGTGTGTGTGTGTGTGCGAGTGAGTGAGTAAGTATCCCTTGTTTCTGTTTCATCCTGGGTGTGTTCGTACATGTGTACAGCTCAGTGAGCAAGCCGGGTTGCTGTGGCGACAGTCATAATAAAGCTGCTGGGGTACATACACGGGAGAGAGAAAAGTCGGATGTTGTGAAGTTCTTTTAGAGCCAGTTGCCATGGAGACCATGGCGTCAACAATGAAGTCCACGGCAAATGGATATTTAATGAGCTCTGACGTTCTCGGTCTGACACACTCTGTAGCTAAACAACGCCTCACTGCTGCAGTCTCACACACACACACACACACACACACACACACACACACACACACACTGCTGCAGTTTGTCATTTTCAGTGCAACTCTTCTTTCCCTTCTCACCGGGTTTTTTTTCTCTCTCTCGTCTCATCGATTAAAGACGGTGATGGATTGTTTTGCTCTCTGAGTGTGACGTCATTACATCACGCCTGCTGTATCCAGCAGGATGTTTGCTCTGTGCTCAACTGACGTCAGTACATCTGCCAGACATCACTGCTCAGCGCTGCAGTACGCTGTGTGACCGACAAAAGTGTGGAACATGATTTGTATGCTCCTTGTCTGCACACCAGCATTTTTCTCTGCTTTTAGTTCCCTGGTGTAATGTGCGGTTGTAATGCACTGTAGGCCTGCGTCTGTTGCTGACTGATTTATTGTTTTTATTTAGTGCTTCGATTACATTTTGTTCCATATTTACTGTTTGTGAAAAGGAATTACATATTGAAGACTGCCCTATTGAGCTCAACACTGTATGGGGATATGAGCTAAATGTAATAATTTCATATTATTGAGTGGCTGTATAGAGCTTTTCCACATTATACAGCAAGAGCAGTGCAGTTATTTAGACTTTATCATCTCTGCCAAACAGGTTGTGTTTTGAGTTGTGTGCCTGTTTGTTAGCTGGATGTCTCAGAAATTACTTAACAAATATTAAAGGTGGGGTAGGCAGTATTGTTATGGAGTCATTGGCCAGCAAATCCATAATAACCGTTCAGCATATTATAATTCAAGTGGTCTGAGAGCAGACCTCTACTTCAGCCCCTCCTCTTGGCTCTGTTTTCAGGCTTCAGAAAATCTAGCCCGTGACGGGAAACTTTAGCCAATCACAGGTTATTTCAGAGAGACGGTGCGTTTGTATTGGCTGTTCTCCAAATGCAGATGCGCGTACACGTCCCTTCAGATGGTGAAAGTCTGATTTAATGGTGGAAAATCCTGCCGAAAATCCTGCAACTTGTGATAAATTGTCAATACCTTCTTTGCCTGCAGCATCACGTCCCTCCACATGGAGCTTCGGGCTCATTATCATCATCATAAGTTGTGGGTTTGGTGGGAGGGGCTTAGTGGAGTGAAGCTGTTCAGTACCAAGGAATGGGCTAAAATTCCTCCAAGCTGATGTGCAGGACTAATCAACAATTACCAGAAACGTTTAGATGCAGGTTCACATACTTTGCCACTCACAGATATGTGATATTGGATCATTTTCCTCAATAAATAAATGACCAAGTCTAATATTTTTGACTCATTTGTTTGATTTGGTTCTCTTTATCTGCTTTTCGGACTTGTGTGAAAATATGATGTAGTTTTAGGTCAAATTTATGCAGAAATATAGAAAATTCTGAAGGGTTCACAAACTTTCAAGCACCACTGTCTCAGCCCGTTCCTACGTGAACAGATTTTTCACCAGTTTATTTTTCAGCACTCTTTCTATACTTTTCATCCAATCTTCATGTTTGGTTAAGAACATATTTTGGTTGAAATTCATTTGTTTTTTTAATGTGCCATTCAATTTTCATGTTATTGGTTGCCAGTTTCATGTATAATAAATGTAGATGCACATCAAAACATTTATGGCATTTGGCCTATAGATGGCACTACAGTAACATGATGACAAAGCCTGAATATTCTCAAAGAAGGTTTAGGTTTTTCTCCAAAATCAATATGATCACCATTTTGTTACAGATCCAGATGGAAAACTATTGAATTGTCAAACTGGAAGATTGTGCAGCCTTTGTGGAGTTGCGTGTTCTCTGAGGGCCTTCTAATCTTAACTTACGTCTGTGTGTTTGTGTGTGTGTACAGGTGTTGAATGAGGTGGTGGTGGATCGAGGCCCGTCCTCCTACCTGTCCAATGTGGACTTGTACCTCGATGGGCGACTCATCACCTCAGTGCAGGGAGACGGTGAGGGCAGTCCTACACTTGTTCCTGTCATGTGATGTCACTCTGTTGTCCTGACTTGTTTCTTCTCAAACTGAAGCAAAGTAAAATAAATTATAGTGGGGCCACAACAGGCAACATGGACAGGAAGAACAATGTACAATTGAAGCACATCTGGTGAATTAATATGGTGAATGTGGTGAATTCCTCTCTCTGTTATCCAGGTGTGATCGTGTCCACACCTACAGGCAGCACAGCGTATGCAGCCGCAGCGGGAGCCTCCATGATCCACCCCAACGTACCCGCCATCATGGTCACCCCCATCTGCCCACACTCGCTCTCCTTCAGGCCCATCGTGGTCCCTGCTGGGGTGGAGCTCATGGTAAGAAGGAAGGGGAGGAGGCTGGACCGAGCTTTGTGCACACGTGCCGTTTACAGATAGTGTGTTAGTGTTAGTGAGGTGTTGGGCCATCATGAGCTGCCAGAACAGCTTCAGTGACAAAGATTCTCCAAGTCTCCATTTTTCTAAATGATATCCCTCATTTGGTGTTTTGATGATGGTGGTGAGTGGTGTCTAACACTTGGGCTAAAATCTCAGTTGTGTTGAGATCTGGGGACTGTCCACAGTTGGATTTGTTACGTTTCTCCACTCATTTCTCAGATTTTTCTTCATATGAATATATTTATTTTTTGTTGACCAAGTCAAGTTAATGTACAGTAAGTTCAGTGTTTTGTTTTTTTATTCTCCTACCGTACCGTGGACAACAACAGTTTCATACACACAAGGCATGAGCTCACAGTTTTCTGATTACCTGTAAACTAATTGAAATCCATCAATCTGTTAATGTCGGACTGCCCCACAACACCATGTGTGTTTATTCTCTGGAGGTACAGTAGTGTTCAAGGCCCCATTCTGTACCTGAGTGAAGGACTTTTTTTTAGTTACCGTACTAATTCCACATGCATTTTCTCTCATATATTTAACCAACCACTTTTTAGCCATGAAGTAATCTAAGGACATTCCCATCAGCCTCAGCTGTACTTTGTGTTCAGTGCTAATTAGCAAATGTTAGCATTGAACATGCTACAGTAAGACAGTGAACATGGCAAACATTATAGCTGCTAAACATCTGCATGTTAGCATTGTCATTGTGAGCTTGTCACGTTAGCATTTAGCTCTCAGAAGGGCTAGCACGGCTGTAGACTGTTGATATGACTTGTGTAGCTTGGAAACTGACAGTCTGTCCTCCTCACCCCCAAAACAGATCACCTTGTCCCCTGATGCCAGGAACACCGCCTGGGTGTCGTTTGATGGCAGGAAGAGACAGGAGATCCAATATGGAGACTGGTAAAGTTCATTAACTGTCATTATCAGCATCATCATTTTCCTCAATTTAGGATTAATTTGCTTCCTGCCTTTCTCCCAACAGTATCAAGATTACTACATCTTGTTACCCAGTGCCCTCCATCTGTTGCCATGACCTGGTGTACGACTGGTTCGAAAGCCTGGCTCAGTGTTTGCACTGGAACGTGCGCAAGAGGCAGGAGCGACTGGCGGACGTCTCGGACTCATCAGACACAGAAAACTGAATGAGTTGGTGCTTTTACTGGCCTTCGTTAAAGACATTCAGTCGACGCTCTCTGCAGCAGCTGAGTGAGTGAGTGAGAGGGAGGGGGGATCAGAGTTGTTCTGGGACGACCACGAGGTCGCCCTGCAAACATTTTCACGTCAAACACTGGACTGTGAAGGCGAGAGCACGTGTGTCCACAACCAAATGAGTGTTACATTAGTCCTATGAATAGCACGTACTACAAGCATACTGTGTATACAGTATGTCATACACGTGAGTAAGCATCGCATTACATTCCAGTTCAGATACAATCGAAAGAGAGGGAGAGAGCATGTTTCTCATCTGGAAATGGAAAAAAAACTACTGCAGTAACTTAAATGATTACAATATATTAATATTCTGAATGAGTACTCTGTTTTTATGTTTATTAATCATCAATGCGATGATCATGGTATAAGCTCGGTGAGATTATAGGTAGAAAAACACTGATACGTCAAGAAAAAGGACTAAATATAAATGTGTACATACAAGATTCTAGGAGACATTTATTTAATGTGATATTTATATATTTTCAGGATGGGAGCTATAAAGACTTAAAACTGAATTACTGTTACTGAGTCAGCCAAAGACTACTGTATGTTACTATTCTGATCCTACTTTCTGTACATCCTAACAGTAGATAGCAATTTTTTCAATTGCTTTCATAAGTCTTCTGCCCGAGTTAAATTCTACAAGTCAGATTGTCACAGAACAAATCAAAGTAGGATGAGTTGGAGGAACTTCGTTTTCATGATCATTAAGTTCATGTCAGTGAACTTGTCAAAGTCTGTAGCAGAAGGGAGTAGAATAAAAAATAAAGCGTAAACACTTGCTAACGTGTTTTTGTTCAGTCTGATCTTTGTGTGAACCCAAACTTTCTGAGTCTTCCCATTTAGCAGGATGTCATGAAATTATTTAAGGCATAAGAGTTTTTAACGCCAGCTACAATAAAACCAATTCTTATTTAACAGGAAAATAAAATTAAGCACTGAGTTTTCAAGTTTTTACAGTAACCAGCAATACTTTTAAACTTAAATATTATATTACTCCTGTTCAAATCTGGAGTTTTTACAATAAGCATTTTAAGATTCTTTCAGTCTAATACAACAGTCCTGCAGTAAATCCTCCCTTCACGAAGGTTATAATGTTCAGTTTTGGTTTAAACTTTTTTAGAGAGGTGTTGATTCAACTGTGTGATCATTTTGGAGGCTGCAGTTTGTGGTGCTGTTGAGTTGTTATTGCATTATACAGAGAGGTGTTTCTAATATTTAGTCTATCCTTATTTATATAAATGTGGTGGACAAAATAATATACAAACACCTGTCAGTATAACAATTCAACAGCACCACACACTGCATCTACCAAAATGATCAAAAAGTTCAGTCAATACGTTGCTATAAAACTGAATATTATAACCTTCATGAAGGTTTGATTTATGAACTGGCAACTGATAATCTCACCAACCTGCTGTTAGCATCTGCATTAGCAAGGCTAGACATTAGAGAATCAAGCTATTTCTTTCAATGTACAACAAAACAGCTGTAACGAGTAGTCAATTTGCTGCTATTCTGTTTCATAATGGACTTTAGGAAACTCTGATCAGTGTTTTTTAAGTATATGCTCATGTTTAATAGACTAACATTTGATAAACTGAAAAAATGATCAGTAGATAAATTCTTAATGAAAATATTAATTAGTTTTGGCCCTATATACAAGTCCTTTTTTGAGTTATTTATCAATGCTGCTAATGGAAATGATATAGTATGCATGAAATATTAACTTTTTAAATGTGTCGGACCTAACTGCTCAAAAAGTAGTCTCTCAGATTATACAGCATTTCAACCCGTCTTCAGAACTATGAATGAGTAATACCGATATTCATTTAATCTTTCCAACCAAATCAGGAGGATGTTTTGTTCCAGAGCACACATACAATGCCCAAAGAGAAGATATCTCACAGGAAAATGACAATATTTGTGTGCTTTCTATATTTTTATTGCAATAAGATACAGATATATTTCCAGACATCCAGTTTTGTTAAATTGTTCTCCAATATTGCATGAGACAGTCTTCAGGATGACACTGATCCAAATGTGGACAACTAGGTGATCAAAAGACACGTTTTGTTTTGTTTTTTTGACCAGAGATAAAACATGGATGTTTTACAGTTTCACTTTTTATTTCCCCCAGAAATGTGCGATGAGAAGCAGCAGCATAGAGAGTAATAATACTACAATTTACAACAGACCGATACTGTGCAACAGTCAAGAACAACTGGGAGAATAAGTTTTTTTTTTTTTTCTCTTTTGTGAAATGGTTATGCCAATATTGAGGGTACAGCGACTGGCAACTCAGGACACAGAGATGCACTTTGCCCGTTTGGGGAAGAAAAAAACAAACAAAGATATTAGAAAAGAAACAAGAGCAACAAACCTCAGTGGGAGGACAGGAGAACAAACTAAATTCAGTCTAGGCGAGTTCATTTTAGGCAAAACAAATGGACGACTGTACAGAAAGCTGTGTGGAAGATATTCAAATATTTACTGGAGACTTTTTGCCACTTCAGATTACGTGGGAACCGGCAGGTTGCGTCAGCGTTGCACAAGTGACTGGTTTTGAAACGTCGGGTCAATGACTGACCATTTTTAGTGAGAGAAAATACAGACGTGGCAGCGCACAACAAACCAACTAGATCACGCATTCAATGTTACGGTGGCAAATGTGAAAATAAGATGCTGATATCTAATAAATTCCCACTGTTTTCTAATCCCAGATGTTACCTTTAAATAACGATTACACGCTTGATGATCGTATAAAAACAAAAATGAGCATTACAAAACACTAAAAATTAAATACCTCCTAATACAAAAGAAAAGAAGGGGTGAAAAAAAAAAGCTGTTTTATAGTTTCTTAGACTAAGTATGTATATATATTTGATATATCAATAGAATCCATATATAAATGATACATTTCTATTTTTATACTTAAATATAATCCTTGCTATGACTAAAAAGAGCATCTAAGACAGAACATAATGTGAAGAAACAGCTTGGACCACGGCTGCCAGTTACTGGAAATTAAACTGTAGTCTGGTCAGTGGAGCTGGGTTCATGAAGCACGCCCACTGTTTTCACACATGACGGCAAAGTGCGAGACTAGACGGAACCGGTTTGGATGAGAGTCTAGTGCGAACTCCTTTTTAAATGGTTTCATTGAGACCAAAAATCTTTGTTTAGCTACATACTAACAACCCTGTGCTGTGCTTGTTTTTGTTAATCTTTATTTTTTTGTGAAAGGTTTGAGGAGTTTGACACTGAAGTTACAAAATGAACAAATTAACAAAACGTACCCCTCGCTCTCACACTCAACTCTCCCTATTAAATCAGCATGCATAACATCATTAGTTGTGTTTTGGCACTAGAGTTTGCTTTACTTTATGTCTGGTTCTGTTTGCAAATAGACAGTTAATCAGTCAACTTAATATCTTCTAGCTTTAGTTGTACAACAAATGCTGCAATCTTTTTTTAAAAAAGAAAATCAAGCTGTGTTCCAGATGAGTCCCACATTGTTAAACATGAACTACTTCAGATTGTGTAGAGGATTGCACTATGATCATCAGCCATTTAATTAAAAAAATTAATTACTTACTTACTGAAAATGGCAAGTACCTCAGGTGTACTACTCTGCTCTCCAAATACTCTATCCAGCCACAATATGGTCGATTCTTTTTAGGTTCTTTCGAGTAAACTACAGGATTTGGTCCATCTGGCTTAGTTCAGGTTTCAAAGCAGACTGGTCAGTTTGCTTTAAGGGCTGCCTGAGAAAGCTATCAGACTCACTGGCATTCGACAGGATGCGACTCGTGTTCCTGCCATAGTTAACTCAACAAAACACCAACAAAAAAAAGGGGTGAAAGAACGGGGGCTTTCTGGCTTTCTCCTGAACTAACATGACTGTACCAACGTGGCTCTTCTCCATCATCTGTATCTAAGTTCTGGATGTGACCTCACATACAAAACACCCAAATGTAACCAAAAGACAGGGGACATAAATAAAACAGTTTGAGTTGAAAGGACACAAAAAGCTACTTCATGACATGAGAAACCAAAAAAAGACAAAGAAGGGCTGTTTGTTGGTGTGACAGGTTTTTGTTGACAACTTCCTCAGGCAAACATTATGTTAAACGTGGCAGTTTTCATTTGAATATAAATAACATTTGGGTGGGAGGAATCTGATCCACCATAAGGCTTCTTTTTTAAATTTTTGTTTTCCCCCATTGTTGTAGCCATTTACTTTTCACCGCTGTGTCTATCCAGGTACTGGTCTATCGGTACTGTTTTAGTGGAAGATCTCAACAACAAGAGGTGGAGCCTCTCCTCGGCCTCAGCAGGCTCGGAGAGGCCGGACTAGCAGGTCCTGGGATCACAGGAGGAAGGGAGGGAAGGACAGAGAGAGAAAAGTAGATGGGATTGTAAGAAGTTTATGTTTCAGCAGTCTGGGGTTTAGTCTCACTCTCCGCACCTTCTTTCCTCTCTTGCGTCTCCTCCTCTTCCTCCTCCTCCTCCTCTTCTTCCTCCTCCTCCTCCTCCTCTGTGTGTTGCTCCAGCTCCTCCCTGGTGATCATCTCAAAGTCGTTTCCGTTGCTGTGCTGCGAGCCCTCGTCCTCCCGGCGGTCGCTGTCTGTGTCTGAGTGGCGATCTGTTCCCTCCCCCTCTGCTTCTTTACTCTCCTCCGGCCCTGCCTCTTTGCTCTCTTCCTCTTCATCCTCATCATCGTCATCGCCGTCCTTCTTCTCGCTGTCTGACTTCTCGTCACTGTCCGACTTCTGGGCCTTGGTGGAGGCGCCGTTGTCCTTCTCGTCCGTCTTGTCCGAGCCCTTCTTGCTGCTGGCTCGCGGTCCTTTGTACTCGTGAGTGTAGAGCGGCCTGAACGAGTCGATGAAACCGACGTCTGCCGTCAGGTTGGGGAGGAACCAGAAGTGGTGTCGCCCACCGGTCACCACCCAGATGATCAGAAAGAGGATGCAGCGGGCTGAGGGGAGAAGGAACAACCAGTGGGATCAATTTTAAACTGCAGCAATTTAAATATGTCAAACAAACGTCTCTTCTTAGGTAGCATTCAAATCTAGATGTTTATCTGTGCCTGTGATTGAATGCTTTGTCTGCAGCACTATTATTCCCCTATCAACCCTTACTGCACTGTAACTGTATCTCTAGTCTGTTTTTTATCCCGTCTACTTGTATTTTGTTGTATTATTTAGTATTTCATCTGAATTGATTTAACTTTTGTTGTTTTTAAAATGACATTCTAATGCATGTCTTCACCTTACATATTTACAGTTTAAAGTACACACTATGCTCTAACGTGCGCAACATCCATCAAATAAATCCTTCATGATGTATATAGACTTGTTTACATGGATATACTGTACATAACCACCCACTTCATGTATATAAAGTAATCTAGTACTTACTTTTTCTAGTAATTACTTTGCACTGTTTGTTTACAATCTAAAGAACACCTGACTTGTATGCTGTTGGTCATTTTTGCTTTTTTATGTATTTATATACACACCTATTTCTCACATGCGTGTATATAATAGTTCTATGTTTATGTTGTTGTCCTTGTTTTTATCTATGTCGATTTCTATCTTCCTGTAATTTGTTCTGTTTGTAACATTGAGAGCAACTTAAAACCAGAGTCAAACTCTTTGTATGTGTGGCCATTAAAGCCGATTCTGATAACTACTTGAATTGCCTTTTTGTTTGAAAGGTGCTATACAAATAAAGCTGTTGTCTTAACTGAAAATAATTCTTCACAACATTTTATTAATAAAATAAAGTCTACAGGTATGAAGCATGTCATTCTTGTCCATGCAACGCTGTGATGGTATGCATTATAGTATTTATGTTGCTGATGGCATCTCTATGGGAATGCAGGTTTTATTTATTTTATATTAATATACTTCATTTTACCATTTTTATACATACTTTTTTTTACTGTTTGACAATGGTCTTTACACTCTCAGTGGCCACTTTATTAGGTACACCTGTAAAATCTAATGCAATCCAATACAACAGCTCAGCCAAATTCTACCTTTACAAACATAATAATGTTCAGTTTTGATTGACACTGTCAAAGAGGTGTTAATTTAACTTTATGTTTATTACTCAGGTCGTACTTAGTGGTGTTGTTGTACTGGACTGCTTATATTCAAATGCGTTGCTAATGTGCAGGGTGGGCAAAACATTAGAATTAATAAACATTTAGTTAAGTAAAAATAAAAAAAAGTATATTTTTAACATTTGTTTTATGGTTTCAGCAGGGTCATGTTATTGCCTGAGAATGAGTGAGCTCAGCAAAGTAAATTCCTATCAACTACATCGATTCTTCACACAACTACTTCCGTCTTTTTGTGTGTACTGCTGCCCATCTCCTAATACAAGGTTTCAAACTGTTTCTATGCAAATAAAAAATGGATAGAGTGACATTTATTTAAAAAACATTTCTTTGATTAGTAATAAAGATTTTTGGTGGATTTTATACGTATTTAATTGAATAGCGGCAGATGTCTTACAGGAAATATTTTCAGAGGTCCCAGTGAGGTATTTTTTATCAAGTACATGTACTTACCAACAGCAAGAAGCAGTATACTGGCCACAAAGCAGCCGGCTGCAACACTTAGATAGTAAACTCCTACACGCATTTCTGCAGGCCACAGTGGGAACAGCGTGGCTGCTATTACCGCAATGACTGAAAGACAGAACACAAACACACACAGATGGTGCGAGTACAAAAAAGTAAAATCAGTAACAGATAACCCTCCATTCAGTTCTTCTTCATTCATGATTTTCACCCACTGACTCACCGAGTATCAGTCCCATGGCAAATGTCTTGAAATGGACAGGGTCGTAAATCCACACGTACACCTACAGAAGAGACACATTTTGGGTTTTGATGTCTTTTAGGATCACAAACACTTCTCCTCTTTATGCTTGTTCTCTAAGCACACTCACCTCATTTCCATCTAGAAACAGCTGATCGTCATGAGGCTCCAGTTTAAACTTCTTCTTCACCTCTTTCTTCTTCTTGGGGCTTCCAGGACTGTCATCCTAATTAAAATTAACAAATATTATATTTAAAAAATTTGCTTTCTTGTTGAGAATTAGATGAGAGGATTGATACCTCTCTCAGGTCCGTGCAGTAAATATGAAGCTACAGCCAGCAGCCGGCTAACTTAGCATAATGAATGGAAGCGGGGGAAACAGCTAGCCTGGCTCTGTCCGAAAGAAAACAAAATCCACCTACCAGCACCTCTAAAGATCAGTAATTACCACGTTATATCTCGTTTGTTTACTCCGGACAAAAACCAAAGTCTAAAATGACGATTTACAGTTTTTTCTCCAATCTTTTCATCTCACTCTAAGCAAGAAAGCGAATAAGAGTATTTCCCGAAACGTCAAATACTGGTAATTGGCTGGTCACACCATTAACTCAAACATTCAGTCATACTTTCTCTTTTCAGTGACCCAGAACCAGAAACTGAACACATCTAGTTTCTTCTTTCCATGACTTCTACAGATCTGTTCACTTTAAACCTGTGCAACAAAGTCAATATGCACCCATTCACTATGAGGTTAGGAGGCAGATCAGATTAGCAGTGTCGAGGCAACACTGACTGATCATAAAACAAACGTACAAAGCTGAAATCAGTCTGAACTGTGCAGCACTGATGACTCTGTTTCAGATGGATCCCACTGTCAAAGCAGCAAAAATGATCCATCAAAATACTCTGATGTCTGACAGTGAAGCACAAGCATTTTCAAGCCAAACTGTAAATTTGTTCTACAGTATTTATGGCATTTCAAATGGGAGATGTTCTGTCGAGCCCAAACATAAAAGCCTCCAACACTATATTGTTAAGAAGGTACAATCTGAGGGGTTTTGTCATCATGGAGGGCAACAGTGTTGGGTCACGTACGCTCTTCTCTTTCTTGGTTTCAGCAATCTCAGACTCTTTCTTCTTCTCTTTCTCCTTCTTCCCTTTTTTCTCCTCCTCTTTGCTGCTGTCGCCCTTGGCCTTCTCCTTCTCTTTCTCCTTTTCTTTCTCCTTCTCCTTCTCTTTCTTGGTGTCTTTCTCAGGTTTTTTCTTCATCACTTTGAGAGCCCGGTGGAAGAACTGCTTCTTTAGGAGTCTACAGAAGAAGGAGAAGGATGGTTATAAACAATGATTTAGTTTAAATCATCATTGTTTAAAGGGGACATCTGTCAGCGTGCACAGACTTAGCTGCTCGCTCTGCAAAACTGAAAGCACTTTTTAATAAAATTTTAGTTTCATGTCTGTAGGGCTTTAGTCAATTAAGTAGTAGTAAGTAATTTTTTAAGCAAAAATGCCAAAAATGCATTGTTTCCAGCTTCTCAAATGTGAATATTTGCTGGTTTTCTTCGTCTTCTATGAGAGTAAACTGAATATCTAGCAATTTGAAGGCATCATCTTGGGTTTTCATTATTTTCTGTCCTGCAAATGACAAATGATTATTCATCTACAAGATCAGAAGTGCAGCAGAGTGTGTTTCACAGCTGACCTGTTGCAGTAATCCAACACAGACTCCCTGGTGGTGAACAGCGCCTCCTCTCCCTTCTTAGCCTTGGCCCACTTGGAGTCCAGCAGACAGTCCACTGCCTTGGAGGCTAAATTTAGAGACACAATCAAAACCAGCTTTATTGGCCAAGTATGTGTACACATACGAGGAATTTGACTCGGATTTTTTTTTTCATTGCTCTCAGTGTACTCACAAAGAAATAGACATAACAGCTAAGAAGATGGACATAAACTGAATACATGACAGAACAGAGGTGCAGAAGTTTAGATGGAGAGAAATGTCCTCCTTTTTATCTTTAAACCTGCAATAACTGATTTTTTGTCCACTTGGGGGCAGCAGAAACAAGCTGTGAATAGAACATTGACATATCATCACCTTTTAAGGTGATATGGTGAACTTGTTTGCAGACAGTTGCCCATTTACTGCATTATCATTATTATTCATTTGGAGTTGTGTTTGTGGCAACCTGAGGGAAATATCTGGCTCTTCAGCTGCTAAATGCCTCACTGTCTTCACCAGCTAGTCACTAACTGTTACTGTCTGCTGTTTGGTGCTAAGCAGATAGTGTACAGTGGGTTTTCAGAGCTTTTTCTGCTGAAAACAGCTCCCTGCTGTGGCTAAAACTGAACCAAAACAGTAAACTTACGGACAATGAGCTGGGACCCACTATAAAGCCCCGTAAAGCCAAGGGGAGCTGCAGATTCAGGAGATAATTCTCTGTAGGTTCATTCACTACACAAAATTCTCATTTGATACATTGTTATTGTAAAAATATTGATCACAGCCGCTTTAAGAATGTCTACTCATCCCTTTATTTGACAAGGGAAACAAATGACACTTGAATAATGGCCACAGGCTGTAGACAGCTGTAGAAATATTACTATCCCCCAGCAATATGGTCATGTGATGTTGATGAGAGGAATAACCGGCCTCAGCAGTCATACCCTATTCTACCCACAGCTACTGAGCAAACAGCAGTTCCCAAAACTGACAAATGTTTTCCACCATGCCACAGAAAAAGACAAATACAAATACTGTGTGGGAGGAGCAGGTCTGCAGCGAAAACATTTGTTTAAGAATCTGACAACTCTTCAGCAGCGTGGCACCGAGCTTGCCCAAAAATTACTAATGTGAAAAACACAACAGAGCGTTGGTTTTTATTTACTGTGACAAAATCAAATGCAACTGGATCTTTGTTCAGTAAACACAACTGTCTGTGTGTTCCAACACAAACAGAGGGGCAGGGTTCGACATGACCCCCCCCCCCTTGCGTTGTGTGTTTTGCCTCCCATCCCACAGCTGAACACTAACCAATAAAGTAGTCGACTCGGTGGCCCATCATGTTCGTGGACTTGGTGGGACAGTTAAATCTGAGGTACTTGGCCACCGCCTTCTCCTCCTTGGTGGGCTCGCTCACCTCCTGCGGGGCACAGACAAACACACACATGAATACACACAGAGTCCTCCCAGCTGGTAAAACAGCTACAACAGCCAGTGTCGTATAACCAGAAGTTTGTAACCAGCCAATCAGCTCACAGTCTACTCCTCATGTCCAGAATCAATATTTTATTTTAAATCAATCAGGGAAAACACATCTGATGTGAGTCAACACAAGTAAGGAAAAATAATGCATCCATGTATTAAAAAAAGCGTAACATTAGATTTATCAGTATTAAGGAAAATGTGACAATTTATTTTGATAGAAACACCTTTTGTAAAACACAATGCTATAACCCTGTATAAAATCCTGGTACTACTAACTTGATATTATACCTTGATGTCAACACAACACCACCGCTTATTTATTTCCAGAACTGCCCGCCACAACCTAATACAACCAGAAATCCCTCTGTGTAAAAAAGTATACATTTCTATTGTCCGCAAAATCAAGTCTTCAATTTTACCCAACCAAGTTCACATTACGTTTAAAGGGTCAATCATTAATATTTTACTGTCCTTCATCACAAAATGACAATAATAGCTGTATCTGCATGGTTTGAAAATGTACTCTTTGCTTTACACAAAAAACAATCTTCTTTGCACAAAACTCCAAAGTTTCATTTTTGTGAACATATCTGAGAGGTAATCAATACTTGTTCAATTAATATTGAAATCTAAGTGGCTGAATAAAAGCCTGCTAAGTGCCTCCACCTCCAGAGACAGGTACACTTTGCAAATCCAGTTTCATATACTTTAGATGTTCATCTGTAGCAATAACAGCAAGTGGCCAAATCTTCTTCCTCCCTCCTCACAACATCTGCACTGACTGCCAGCAGCACTGAACCACATGCCAACACACAGAGGCAACGAGAGCATCAGCACAATGAAATCCAGGGCTGCTTCATCCAGTCCAGCTGGCTCCAGCCAGCAACATGAGGAAGACGAGGCCATCAAACAAGCCTTTGTTTAAAGAAGCAGGTATCAGTCACACAGCTCAGTTACATGAGACCCCAACACGGACAACCCCCTGTCACCGTCTATTTGATCTACCTGGCTTGATCCAATGAGGATTGGCCGCTCTGTTCTAAGCAAAGCAGGTCTCAGGTGTTGGTCACAGCCAGAGTATGTGAAGAATGATTGCTAGTGCTCCACACACAAAGACCGAAGTACTGGTCCTTTAAAATGTAACAGTTTTGGCTAGATATGTAACCCATTTCAACCCTTGAATGCTGTAAGGCACAATAGAAAATGGCATACAAATAATCAGGAGAAATAATGTCAAAAAAAGAGATAAGTGTTGTGTAATGCAGAGTGGCGATCTTAGTTGTGGTCCACTCATGAAGGAAATAACAGTATGTGTTGTTATGCAACTGAACTCGAACATGCACAGACCTACACTTAGTTGGGTGGTTTATTAGGAACACCTACCTCAAACTAATGCAGTCTAATGCAACAACAGCCCTGCAATAAATCGGTCCTAAATGAACCGTATGAAGTGAAGCCACTAGAAGTCTGTGGTGCTGCTGGACTACTGTATATTGAGTTATACTGAGGTGTTTCTAATATTTAGTCTACCCTTATTGATTTAAATGGAGTGGATAAAATCTTTTAAAACACCTTAAACAAAAACTGAACATCATAACCTTCATGGAGGTAGGATTTCATTATTGGCAGGCCTGTTGGATTACAGAGCATTAGTTATCTGGGTGTGTAACTGGCAACCAAGTGTATATTGAAATAATAGTCTTGGCTTCAAACCCATGTCAATCCTTTGATGTCGTGATGAAGCGCAATCAAATGGATTTAGAAAAATAAAGAGGAATTGTGTGTTGTAATAGAGAGCCTCTTTTGGTAGTGATATGCTCACAAATGAGGTAACTATGTGTTGTTATGCAACTGAACTCGAACAGACAAGAGAACTACACTCAGTTGCCAGTTTATTAGGTACACCTAGCTAAAACTAATGCAGTCGAACACAACAAACCTGCAGGAAATCCTCCCTTCATGAAGGTTATAAAGTTCAGTTTTGGTTTAAACTGTTTTAAAGAGGTGTTGATTCAACTTCATGGTCATTTTGGAGGCTGTAGTTTGTTGTGCTGTTGAATTGTATTGTCTTACACAGTACTCAAGAGAAATTGTGGCCCAAAAAAAAAGAGAGACAATTGTTGTGTAATGCAGAGCGATGATGTTGGTAACAAACAGGCCTCTTTAGCTGTGGTCCACTCAGTGGTATGTGTTGTTATGCAGCTGAACTTGAACACACGAGAGAACTATATTATAATGTCAGCCTCATGCCTTGAATAGGCAAATTCAACATTTTCATTCATCTACAATTACAACACATGGAGTGAAAAGAGTTCACTCTTACACTTAGTTTATCCCACTGCCTTGTAGGACACCGCTGTGTCACAAATCCATACTACATACTAACTGTATACAGTATGTACTATAATAATCTCTATAGCATGTTTTGCAACTAGTATACAACATGCTTAACTGTTTTGTACTAACAGGGAATTATACACTGCCACTGCCAACTACACATAACAAAGAACAAAATGTTTAATCTGTTTTATTTTTACCATCTGTGAGCTGCCCTGTCATTTCCTTTGTGGACTACATTGTGGAACAACAGTGATCATCAAAATCACACTCAAAATCGAGTTTTTCTTTATTACTATGAATTATGAGCACGCTATATTTTGTCCCCTTTCCAGTTTCATCACACAACGAACTCAAAACCTGATCTGAATTAGTACAGTACGAAACTAGGACACGTCTGATTGAAAACTACAAGCACACAATCATACCTAATCAAAATGACTCCAACCAGAGTTTTTGCTTATCTGGATCTTTATATCCATCAATGGGAGCCTGTTCTTTATGTGTCCTTCACAGGTGACTTATTTTGACCATCAGTGTCTGGCTTTGATGGTACAAACACGTCAGAAATGTGTGAATGTTTATGGGAAAAGCTTGGGATCCAAAACTCAAACTAATAAGACTTTATTTTATTTATTTTTCCTTTACATGCACTGGAGTTATTAGTAAGTTGCCTGAACCTGCAGTCACTCTACAAACTGTTGCTTTAACCGAAATCAATCCTCCAGTCTTTAAAGCGTCCGTGGAGCTACCTGCACACCCTGTCACCTCACGGTGCACCGGGCCGACTCACGGTCACCTCACGGTGCACCGGGCCGACTCACGGTCACCTCACGGTGCACCGGGCCGACTCACGGTCACCTCACGGTGCACCGGGCCGACTCACGGTCACCTCATTAACCTGAATTCCCGCAGGTCGCCCCGCGTTATGTAAACACGTCTCGGTTCGGGCTGACGCAGCTTAGCCAGACACCGTTTACAGCCAGCTCGACTAGAACAAAACCGGCTGGCTGGGCAGACGGCTCACCGGCCGACAACTATAACACCGTTTTTCACGTGTAGACCGGCGTGTGAGTGCCGCTGGTGGAAAGGATAATCGGCTCGGAAACGTCTCGTCAAAACACAAACACCAACGTTTGTTTTCGCTGGCCAGCTAATGCTAGCCGCCGTTAGCCATCACCGAGCTTCACCTGCCGCCCGTCAACGGCTGCCGCTATCAAACGTGCCGCGGCAGGTTGTAAACCAGCGACTGCTTTTTATGTGCTGTCCTTCAACTTGCGCGGGCAGTGGTTTTTTTTTTTTTTTTTTATGAATAAAGCGACGTTACCTGGATCCGCTTCTTGTGCCTCCTGCGCTCCGCCATGATCCTCCAACTCAGCTCCTCCGACGAGCGCGACGCTGCGCACGCGCACAGAGCGTGTAGTATCGCGAGACTGACCGATTAACGGTTGAAAAAAAAAAAAAGTTAATTTCATTCATAAATTATACAAACTATCTTTTCTCAGGGGGTTTTGGGAGCTCTTAAGCATCTTAATCTTTTTTATGCATATATTATATAATACTACAAAGTCCCAACTTTTACCTTTAAATTGTATTTACAGTAAATAAAGTATAAATATAATTTTGAGGTACATGTCCTTTACTTGATTATTTCCATTTTCTGCTACTTTAAACTTTTTACTCCACTACATTTATTTGATACCTTTAGTTACTAGTTACTTTGCAGATTCAGATTATTAATACAAAATATAAATAAACGAATAAATTATGATTTTTAGTTACCAGCTGCAACGTTAGTGATGCTTACACATTAATGCATCACTAATTATAGTCCAGTGATATAATATGTATTATTCTGAAATGGGCCGTTCTGCATACTGAGTACTTTTGATACTTTAAGTATATTTTATAGTTTCAACAGTCACTGAAATGTAATGACTTGTCAGGACCCCTTGAAAACAGGATGATGTATTTAAAGAGGCTAATCCTGTAAACAATAAATCAAAAAGCTACAGGTACAGCTAATAGATTTTGCCTGTTTCCAGCACTTTATATGTTATTATCTTAAAATATGTGATTTTTGACCTTCACTTATTTATTCTTTACCACGATATGAAGATAGTAGCTTACTGCAGGTTCCTATGTAGAAAAACACTTTATTTACAATCCAACAAACACAAAAAAGTATCAAACTTCCCAATCCAAAACACTTAGATATTTCATTATTCCATTATAAAGCCATTCCCATGTGATTTCTATGGTCCTTATGCAGGCCTACTGGAGAAATGACACTTAGCAGCTTAAAAAAAAAGTAAGTTTAAAGCTACAATCAGGCCTGTAATGAAAAAAGAAGAAAATAAAAATTATATTGGACCTTCTTATCTCATAATTTAAAATCCATATCAATTTCACTCCACAGTTGTTACATATTTAGGTAAATTATAAATAT
This sequence comes from Macquaria australasica, assembly GCA_005408345.1. Classification (NCBI taxonomy): domain Eukaryota; kingdom Metazoa; phylum Chordata; class Actinopteri; order Centrarchiformes; family Percichthyidae; genus Macquaria; species Macquaria australasica. The sequence continues at coordinate 1,174,721 of SEMN01000020.1, read as the reverse complement.
TTAGACACCTGGGCCTAGTGTGAGCCTGTGCATTAAACGACCTGGTAGCAAATAGTAAAAAAAAAAAGCATATTCAATCCAGTTAATCATTATTTACAAATCCACCACTGTGGCAGCAGGAGTTTAGGTGGTGCTGTGTTGTACTGTAGGTGCATCTGTCCACATTATCGGCGCTGATCAGGCCGTCTCACTGCTGGCAGATGGAGGGGAGTTGTTTTCTGTCTCGTGAAGGTGCTCTGTAGACTTGAGGACATCAGGGTCTCTTGGACTCGCCATCATCTCCTCACTGTTGCAGTTAACAGGGGAGCCGATCTCCGGTGAGCGGTCCCCGGGCTTCTCGGGAGTGGCCTGCAGGGCGGCGGTGGAGAGTGGCAGGTTCATCATGTACATCATGTTGCCCAGGCGCCTGGACACCTGTGCAGGATAAAGAAATGTGTCAGTCTCTGAAGGGACGATGTACCTGTAGAGGGCAGGAAGTGCTGCAGAGGGTGGTCACGATTATGAACACCTGTGCAATTCAATTCAATCAGTATAATGTTCCTACACAGGCCTTTTTCACAGAAGACATTTTGACATGTCACAGTAGAAAAAGCACAGGTGCAAATAATACAATTAATGATTTTTATTTATAATTAATTATTTTAGTAACACCTGTGCTTTTCCTACTGTGACAAGTCAAAATGTCTGCTGTGAAAAAAGGCCTATTGTACTCTATCACAAATGATCTTAGGTACATCTGATAATATAATCAGGTAAAATCTAGTTTAATTAATATTATATAGTTGTAATTTACCTAATATTGTCATTCTGATTTTCCATATTGTACTTTTACTATTGCTACTTCTGTTTACATGCAATATACCACATCTATTGCATGTTAAAGGTTTCTTTTATCCAAATTGAAGAGTCTAAGGATAGAGGATGTTGTACAGATATTAAAGCCCACTGAGGCAAATTTGTGATTTGAGATTTTGGGGTCTATAAATAAAGTTGATTTTGTTAATATTTTACTATTTTACTATTATATATTTATTTTGCGTAGTATTTCATGATTTTATTTTTAGGCTATTTTTATTGCTTGTATTATCTTTTATGCTTTTTTGGTTGTTTTGGTGTGCATTAGTCTCTAAATCCATTTTTAACATCCCATGTTTTGTCAGTCGCTTGTAAAGCACTGTGAATTGCACTTGATTTGTTTGAAAGGTGCTATATAAATACATTTTGACTGATTGATTGATTGACTTAAAATACCATATGTTATAGTCTCAAAAACCTGCATGTCTGATCAAAGATGAACAAAGGACATGACGAGCTTTACAAGTTGCATTTATTGAAGAGTTGTTGTGCAGCGTTGCACATGCATTCCTGAAATGTACTAAAGTAGCACACATCCCATCTTTATAGAGGTCAAGCCTTGATATTTCTTTCTTTTATGACTTGATTGTGAATTTTTTCAGGGCTCAGTCAGAGTCTGTGTGCCCTACCTGTGAGCGGATCTTAAGAGCTGGTCCCAGCTTGAGCCCCAGTGTGTCCAGTAGATGCTCCTCTGACAGGAGGGGCAGGGTCTCCCCGTCAATCATGTGGTCCTTGAATGTCTGCAAAGTGAATTGACACAAACATTAGACACAACAGAAAGAATCAAGAAGGAGAAAGTTACAGAAAACTGTGGGAACCAACCTGAGCATATTCCGAACATGTGGGTATGCTGTTGATAAAGTTGTAAACATCATTAACTGTCCACTTCCTCACGTCTTCGGACACCTCATCGCCATTTAGAAAGAGATTAGGTGGACCTGGAAAAGAATAATGACATACATCATTTGTGGGTGTTGTAAGATACACGTTAAATTAATTTGCTAAAAGAATATATTATAATCTATCTTTAGATTTGTTTTTCCCCAAACCCACCAGATGGAAGGAAACCATTTCCAGGGACTGGGAACACGTAAGGCATGCCTGCGAGCGGTCCGCCAGCGGAGGGATACATGAATTTCTCCTGGAAAGCTGAACATTGGCTGGATATGTCTTTATCATTTGTGCCGCTGTTGGCCACATCTGAGCATCCATCTTGACTGTTCACACAGGCTTTACGCAGGCCAGGCTCCCCCTCTTTGTAGTTCTTCCTGCTTCCTGTGGAGAGTTCAGAGTCCATTTTCGCCTGATGATGCGTCTTGCTGGTGGCACACTCCTCTCCCATGTCCCCCTTTGCCTCCACCTCTTTCTCCTCCCCTGATGTGGCTCCTGGGCTCTGCTCCACACTTTTGTCTTCAGTTTGGCCCTTCAGGTTGGCCCCATGGCTCTCTGCGCTCTTGTGAGCGGTCGGCCTCCTGCCGGCCCTGCGTCCCCTCTCTCTGTGCAGCGTGCTGATTGGTGGGTAAGGGCTGGCTGACATGAGTATGCTGTTGGAGTGAAGTTCATCCAGGGTGGGACGGTGGATGAAAACGTCGTGGCCATCTGGCATGCGCTGACGACCTCTGAACGCCATGGGGTTGGAAGGATACGACATGGGATTATCCATTCCCATAAGACCCTTCTGGTGGGCATTCTCCAGCTCCTTCTGATGCAGGATGGCGTTCATCTCCATTCTGAACAGGAGCACACACAAATATTAGACACAATTATTAGACACAAATATTAGATGCAAATATTACACATATTTGTACAACAATGAGGATGGAACCACATAATCACACTTTGTTAAAGCAGAGGGGACTGAATAAAGTCTGACATTGCATGAAATGTCTCACTTTTATTCAGCAACATGTGATGCAGACCCAGTAGTATAGTAAGTACAATTTTGAGGTATTTTATTCTACTTGTTACTTCTACTCCACTACATTTTAGAAGCCAATATTGTACTTTTTACTCCACATTTACATTACACTCTACATTTATTTGACAACATTAGTTACCAGTTACTTTGCAGAGTCTGATTATTAAAACAAAATATAAATCAACTAATACATTATAATGTATTATTATGGATTAAGCTACCAGCTGCAACATTAGTGATGCTTACAAATTAATGCATCACTAATTTATAATCCAGTGATATTGTATATATTATTTTGAAATGGGCCATTCTACATAATGACTACTTTTACTTTTGGTAGGCTACTTTAAGTATATTTCGATGCAAATACTAAGAGTATTTCTACACTGTGGTATTGCTACTTTTACTTAAGTAATCAATCTGAGTACTTCTTCCACCACTGTGCAGACCTGTGTGTAGGTGGAATGTCTGCACACACTACCTGGCTATGTTTTGCTTGTGAATGAGCTCCTGTCGCCGGGCAACTGTTTCCATGGGCTCCGAGTGCAAGAAGCCATAGCCGGCTGAGAGAGAGAGAAAAAGAGAGAGACAGGGCTGTTAATGCACATTCACATTCCTGACAGACAGGCTGGGAATTCTTTCAGGCAATGAATGTGCATCGGGCCGTGCTTACCTGCTCCAGGGAACGCTCTCCCAGGCAGGACATTGGCATGCGGAGGTAGAGGTGGACCCAGGTGAGGTCCCATGTGCATCTGTCTGGCATCAGAAGCTACCATCTCGGTGTTGGGAACCAGCTCCCTGATGACAGAAAAGCATGAGAAATCAGTCATCTAGACATGATATAAAGGGGGCAAGACATTTATAAATAGATAATCAGCTGTTTGCATCTTTAATAACTGTTATTTAAGGTATATTTTGGCCTCAATAAAATCATTTTCATTGTACAGAAAAGACAGAAAAGTGCATCAGATTCTTCTCTCAAGTAGCCATGTCTTCTTCATTTATGCACATGTAACTTACCATTCTCAGGGGTGCCCTTTACCAGAGAGCTACCGTTTCAGATTTAAGAGTGAATTCAGGTACACACCTCTCCATGAAGCGAGGTTCGAACTGTGCTGGCACCCCCTGTAACCTCTGCTGCCCCTGGGCGAGGATCTGTGGAGCCATGGCCATCTGGTTCCTCATTATCAACTCTTGCCTCTGCCTTAGCTCTGCGAGAGAAGAAAAAGCACCACAGGTCATGGGGAAGCCGGTTTAGCCACAATACCTGAGACATGCACTGACTGTGAAAGCTGCAGACTGCAGCAGGTAACAATCCACTAAAATCAATATGGGGCAGACAAGGTCACAAAGTTGGTTTAACCAGTTTGGAGCTCCAGATTGCAGCTTTATACACATTCTTATGGTTGTCTTAAGTTCTGCACCTATTTTAACTCTAATTTTTTAAAGGTTTTCTTGGACTTTATATTTCATGTTGTTATGTTGCTTCGTCCCCTCTGTGTTTTCATTTCTCACCTCCAGCTGACATGCCGTTGACCAGACGGTACCAGTGCTTCTCATCCAAAGCCCCCTGCTCTCCCAGCGCTGTCATCTTCCTCAGCTGCTCCCGTGGGGTCATGACACACACACACACGCGACCTTTGACCTCGACCTAAATGCTGTAGAAGTTCAAGTTTAAAGAGAGGGCCAGATCAACAGCTGCATTCCTACAAACGGTAACTACTCTTACAAACTGGTTTCTATATATGCAAACTGGTATATATGCATGATATATTGTAGCGAAATGTCAATTCATTAAAAAAAAGAACTTGGATGGATGTATACATTTAGTCATTTTGTTATTATTGCCACTAGGAGGCAGCAGATATCTATACATTAAAGAGCTGAACTCTCTGCTAGCATGTCATTTTCCAAAAGAAAAATATGTAATCTCACTAAAATACCAACAAACAAATGTTGTCACTAGACTTTGTTATCACACACATAAGAAAAAATAGCAAAACATATTTTATTCTATCAATCAAACTTAATTTTTACAGCATAAAGGATTGTTTTTGTTGTTGTTGCAGACAATGTAATGTGCCAGGTTAGTGAACTTATTTACGAGATTAGAACAGACTGGCAAAAAATATATAAAAAAACCTCTGCCAGTATGGGGTCCATGCACACACACACACACACACACACACACACACACACACACACACACACTGGCCAAATTCATTCCTTTGACCCCTTTCTCTCACCTCTTACCTCCACCCTCGCATTAAGCAATAATCTTAAACCAACTTTAACCCTAACCCTCACCGTAACGTAAACCTAATCCTAAACTTAAATTTAACACCTAAATCCAAATCCTAACCTTAACACTAAACCCTTAAAATGCGATATCAGCAAAAATTGTCCTTTTTTTTTGACTTGCAAGCCCATTTGGTCCTCGTAAGTATAGTAATGAAAGGACACACACGTACACTCATACACACACACACACATACACACCCCAAATGACCACATTGTCCTTGGCTGAGTCAGCAGCTTGTGTACACAGTCACAATCGACTTAAACACCTCCAATTAGCCTTCAACACTGCAGAAATCCCATTACAAAATATGATACTGTAAATGACAGCGCAATAATCCAGTTCTGCTAATCCAGGACCTGTGTGCAGTACAGTCTACGGTCTGGATAGATGAATCTGAATCACTGCACACAAGTTCACCATCCACCTCTTCATGTGATATTATATTGATCATAACTGTATTTGATTGATATGTTTGTCAGCATGTGAGACGTGCAAACTGCACGTTTCGTCTGCTGTCCCCTCCCCCAGTCAAACCCTGCCATAACGTTTGCCCAGAGGCCTTGTGCATTATCCGCAGTCACTCAAGTTCCCTCTGAAGCCCATCTAATCTGAGGGCTGTAATCCCTATTAGTCCTGCAACAGTCTGCTAGCTACATCTGCTGACCTGCCTGCAGACCGCCCTGCTGGCCGCCCGTCCAACCCCCATCCCCACCTTCCCAGGCCCCTGCTACCCCCAGGATCCTATTAGCTAAGTCCTGGCTATACAGCACTTTAAAGGGATGTGTTGGAGGTAATCCGCACGTTTAGAGTTTTACCCTCAGCAAACCTTGCCTGTAAGCATCCCGGACAATACACCCTAAGTGCTAAGCCTATTAGCCTCCATTAGCTCCCAGGATGTCCTAAAAACACCTTGGGGATAAATCTGGGGATGCAATCGGTTTATGTGGAGCTATGTGGCGTGAACACATGCACCCTGCCTCCACCTCCACTTCTCCGCCAATGTCATAACAGCCAGCATCAGCAAATGAGAAGAAATGTACTTCAACATTTATGTCTCTGTAATTCCTAAGTGGGCACTAAACCGTGAGCCTCAGGGCCTTGTGTAATGTATTATCGCCTTCACATTCTCTCAACCGGGAATTAATGATTTACTCTTTCACGTGTGATACTGTAAACAACTGTACGCGTTTCAAGATGATCAGACTTTGTCAGTTTGATTGGATGAACTGTGTACATAGGCTACTTAATGATTAAATCTTATGTAATGTAAAATGTAAACCAAGAAATATAAGATTGATGCCTGAGCCTCTACAGAAACAGACAAAATAGTACCGCAAACTGCGACAGGCTGTTGTCTCAGGAAAAGAGAGGCCTGCGTTAGCACCAGATTGAGCCTCCCATGTATTAGCATTACATTCGAGTCACAGAGCTAAGCCTCCAGTTTTCCAAAAATAAATATGTGCCAATCTTTGAAAAACACTTCTGAAGGTATTTCCAGAATCCCCAAAGACTCTTCTAACCATCTGGATGAAAAAACATATCCAGTCTGTTGCACGATAACAAAAGATTTTCAAACCGTTTCTCAAGTTGTGGCTGTATTTCCTTGACATATATGTGCTTGCTGTTTTTGTAAAACATAAGCAAGATAGTGACGTGTTATTTTGAATGAAATTATAATGATATTGGAAAGAAACATCAATATATGCTAATGAGTTGAGTTGACTTGAGGTAACTTTATTGGCAATACAACAGACGTTGTTAGGAACTTGCCTTGGTGAGCTCGCAGTGCAACAGGACAACACTCAACGTAACATACGAATAAAACCAACATATACATAAGAAACAAACTAAAGTACCATAAATATAAAAGATAAACTAAAAAATAACATACCTTAAAGTACGAGAGGTTTGCTGATAATGCTACTGATAATAACATTTTTAATTGTGTTTCAAATTGTGCAAATTGAACAAAGAAATATGTAATTTCCAGCTACAATCTTTGCTTGGATAAGGAAATAGAGTCGCAACTTGGGAAACTTGTTAAAAATCTTTTTTATCGTGCAGCAGTCAGAACATTTTTTCATCCAGGTGGTTAAAATAATCTTTTATGATTCTGTAAATACCTTCAGAACGGGGGTTAAGTGTTGTTAAACAACCTTTTTGGTTTTTCAAAAATTGCAGCATATTTGTTTTTCAGTAAATTTGGATGTTTAGCTCTGTGACTCCATTGTAATACATGAGAGGCGCAAAGTGGGACGAGGCTTGTGGGAACTCCATTTGGAGCAATACTTTGTAAGGCCTGTTCGATCAAAGCTTAACACTTTGATTAGGTTTTGTTTAACTTATTTAGAGACTTAACGTATGCTGCTGTAACACATGTTCACACCTGACCCGGCCTCAAACTTCTTTGGCAGCTACAGAATCTCAAAAGGAAAATTTCAAGTGGCTTCAGAATTTTTGTGAGTGAAACTGTCATTACAGGTGAGCTCGAAAAACTCTTGTCATATTTCCTTAACGAGCAGAGGCCACAACGCAGCTGCCAAATCCTGGGATTGGACTCCTTGGATTTGCTGTTGCCTGGTTAATCTCATTACAAGAATGAATTAAAGGGGAAAATTGCTGACGACTTAGATGGAGCCCTGAGGAGGTCATATCAGACAAGACAGAAGTATTGTCTAGTCCTTCCTAATCCTCCCTCACACAACAAACACATGCTAAAGCCACGTATATTCTGACAGTTGCATGAAGCAGATTAGATTTTATGGGAGTCGTAAGTGGAGAGCTGCAGGTTGTACTGATTCAAGAATTACTTTTGGTGTCATAAGCTCACATGGCAAAGTGTTGAAAAAGATGGTGATTGAAAGGATACAATTAAATATAAATTTAAATTAATATATATAGAAATACACAGCATAGACACAAATCATCGCAGTTGATAAGAAGGCTAATTCATCATATATTTTAGCATAATTTTCATGTCATTAAAGAATCTGGGCTAATTATTAGGTTAATTATACAGATTTCAAGGTTGTTCCTCTAATCGCATTGGCCCCTTAGATTAATCACTCACTGAGGGATCAGTAGCCTTTTTATACAGTTTACTGCTAACATTATACATGACAACAGTTACCATTTGAAAGTTTTGCATTTTTATAAAATTGCGATGCAAATATTCAGCTGATTTTAAGGTTGTTAATGTAATTTCTGATCACATACTGAGGCATCAGACACTTCTATTGTCTACTTAAGAATAAACTAAGTAGATTTTTTGCTTTTACAAGAATAACTGCAGCGTAAATGTGACTTACAACAACTGAAATACAACCGAAAACAAATCAGTCACAAAGAGAAGCATGCAGGGGAAAAATGGAGGAGGAGAGTGGGGAATATTGAAAGAGGAAGTTTTAATGGACCTACCTTCAAGTTCACACCAGTGAGCAGAGCTTGAAACTGGTTTTGTCCCAATTCGGGTGTAAACACAAGTCAAAAAATGTAAACGAAAAACCTTTGCACAGCTCACAGAACCTCTCTACTGTCCCTCTTTCACTTCCAACTAAATGGCCTCCCACCAACCAGCCAACTGGTCTGAGCGCAGTCTGCTGCCAGTTAACTGCCTTAACTAAAAAAGACCTTTTAAATACCGATTCATTTCATCTCAATTAGCTGGCCTTATCTCCTGCGGTAAGCCCTCCCTCCCTGTCCTGACATCACTATGATCTCCCATCCAACTGCTTGCAGCACCTTGCAACTGATGTGTAATTACTGAAGCAGCATTGGTCCTAAGCATGGAGTGCTAAACCTCTTTCAACGTTTACCTCACTAATCCCTTGTTAGCACTTTAGACCATGGTTAAGACACCTAAATGCTTAGCTTCCTTTTCCAGTGGCAAAATGGCCAACCCCTCCTTAACTGCTCTGCGGCCACATGCAGAGAAGCTACATGATGCTGGTTGCAGACTTTATAAATCCAACAGATCAGCCTTGTTTTTATTTTTCTTCACATGTCTAGTTTGGGTGTCAGAGGTATTGCAGTCCCCAGGGGGCCAAAGGGTTGACCCAAACATGCTTGGTGGTAATTTGCTTGAAATCCGACTAAATGTTGGCCGGATCATCCTCTCAGACCTCTTAATCTGACAGTTTGTGCTCACCAACCGCTTACAGCATGGGCACTTCTCTGAATGATGTTTTCCTTAATGCCTGGTGGGCAGCAAGGTGTGCACAATTGGTGGGTTGAGTGGTAATTTTGCTAAACAGCAGACATGATATGAAGGGGGGCAGGGCGGTGTCTCTTTCTCCTTCTACAGTCTGCAGGACAGCAAAGAGCTCCTGGAGAGTTGAGCAAACACCGAGGTTTATTATACATATGTGCACAAATACAGTACACTCAGTTTATTAGGTACACCAGGCTAAAAGTAATGCAGTCTAATACAACAATCCTGCAGTAAATCCTCCCCTCATGAAGGTTATAATCTTGAAATCTGTGAAATTGTTTTAGAGAGGTGTTGACTCAACTTTATGATCATTTTAGATAATTTCTTCTCATTTCATTTTACTTAATTTGGGTAACGTGCTTGCATGTGTGTATTTATGTGCATATGCTGGTATGTAATACTGTACATGTACAGTACATGCATGTGTTTATGACCTAATATTTATGGTTTACTTATTTTAATGTTATTTTTGTAAAGCAGTTTTTAAGTTTTTTTAAGTGATGTATATGTTTTGCAATTCTCAACAAGCACCATCATTGGGTCCAAATTCTAATTTGTCCAGTACTTTGGTTTATGACCAAATACTTAGATTAAAACTAAGATGGTAAACATTATACCTGCTAAACATGAGCACATTAATACAGTATTGTCATTGTGAGCATGCTGACGTTAGCATTTAGCTCAAAATTCGTATCGCAAGTTTTTAAAACTTCATTATTTCTATATCTATCTGTAAAGACGACACTCAACCACAATTTAGTGTTGCAATTGTACATTTTTCAGTGTCCTATAGAGGATTTATATTCAATTAGGAGCCTTATTCTCTAATGACATTCCCATCAGCTTCAGCATGCTAACACGCTAAACTAAGATGGTGAACATTGTACCTGCTTAGCATCACCATGTTTGTATTGATATTGTGAGGATGTTAGCATGCTTATATTAGCATTTAGCTTAAGCTACCACAGTGCCTAATCACAGCCTCTCAGAGCAGCTAGCATGGCAGTAGATTTACTTGTTGTCTTGTTTGAATGCAGCCTGTTGCAGACTTTTTGGGCAGAAGAGTTTGGTTCATCTTGACCTGATAAAAATAATTGAGGCCACTATGCTTTTCATCTGTGGAATTCTTCTTTGAGCTACCTATTTCACCTCCTACAAAAAGGTGCCACGTTGGGTTGAGGTCAGGAGGAAACTGAAATCACGGTCATGTTTCCCCAAATTATCTTCCCATAACGAGCACTATGCAGCTCATTATTCTGCAGGTATCTCTCTGATAACATTGATGAAGAGGCGCACCTGGTCATCAACAATGCTTTGGTACACACTGTGACATTGAGGGGTCTAATGTGAGCCAGGAAATCACTTACCACACCATTACACTACATTATATTACACATTACACCACCACTACGCTTTTGATGTGGGGCAGGATGGATCCATTACACCAAATTCAGGCTTTATCTGTCTGCATGCTGCAGCACAAACACACAAACACAAAAATGTGTTGGTGTGGTTGACGGTGAAGTTTCCCGACTCTTCAGTCATCCAGGTGTGTTGGTGCTCAGGTGCTCACAGTAGCCTCATCCTCTTGTTGACAGCAGGCAGGTGCGGCACCATGCTAATTAATCCTCCTCCTGTGACCTGCTGCTGGATGTGTGTTTTGCTTGTTGGAGGGAAACATGAAGAAGTATTCAAGAAGTATTCAAATAATTTACTTAAGTAATAGCACAGTTGGAAAATACTCCATTTCAAGTCCTGCATTCAAAATTTCACTGAAGTAAAAGTACAGTAGTACTAGCAACAAAATGTACTTTAAGTGTCAAAAGTAGAAGTACTCATTATGCAGAGTAGCTACTGTCAGTGTTATATGATTTATTATTGGATCGTTATTATTGATTATTAATATGTGAGCGTTACTTTAACGTTGTCGTTGGTGGAGGTGGAGCTAATTTTAACTACTCGTATTGTATTTGCTGTTGTATGAGTGCTTCTGTATAATGATAATACTAATAATACCACTACAACTAATAATATGTCTTTAGTGATGTAGCACTTAAGGGTAATGTATGATTAACCATTACTACTACCTAACTCAAACTCATTCACAGATTCACTTCTACTCAACTTGAGAGTCATCTAATATTCATTCCCAAACATTTCACAAGCTGAGGTCAGTGTTCAGTCAGATACAAAGGTCCTAATTTATGGAGAAAGAGCTACATTTTTAAAAATGTTTTGTTTTGTAATCTTTTTTTGTTTTTATTATGTCATATCATATTGTATAAATATATATACACCACCTGCATTTCCTGTATACTTCCCCATCGAATGATAGTTGTACCAAAGCTGTAATCCCTCAAAGGTGGAAGCATTACGTCTTTTACGTTTGGTGGAAATCTTGTTTAGGTCTCGATTACTGTAAGATTCCGGGTAGTAGGATTCCTCAGGATCAAGAATCCCTGGAAGAACTGGAAAAGCCTTAGATCCTGGTTGTATTATTTTCAGGAAGTACCCACTGACACAGTGAACCTTTTTTTAAGGGGAGAAATACTGTAAAAAGTGCTGCTTTTACACAAATGCAAAAAATACATCATTCTGCCTCTGACTGAAGGCAGAGGATCATAAAAACAATTCTAGGTTTACATGAGTTTTTCTTATCAATATATAAAGCTCATTTTAGTGAGATACTTGAGGTATATAGTATCTTTAGGCAGGTAATCTTCTTTTCAGTCTGTTGAAGTACTCTTCACACGTCTCCATCAATAAAAGAGCACCTTGCCCTGTGACTGTCTCAGTCTCAAGTGGGCTGATCAAACGCCTGCTCTGAAGCAAAGGGTATCCGTGCTGCAAAATGTTTTACAATGTGCTTTGAAGAAAATGAAAAAAAAAGGTTGAAATGAAAAGTGAAATGATTAGCAGGGCGTTTGGTACAACATCTGAGGTTGTTAAATATAAATCAATGGAGTTGGTGTCACTCGTATCATTGGATTCATTCATGTTTGGACTCAAATGGTGCATTCAAATCATTAACAAAGAGTCTACAACCAAGCTAGTAACATGCTGATGTTCAGTAGGCATAAAGTTTACCATGTTCACCATTGTTAGCATGCTAAGATTTGCTAATTAGCACTAAACAAAGTACAGCTGAGGCTGATGGGAACGTTATTAGTTTTACAGGTATTTGGTCATAAACAAAAGTATTGGACAAGTTTAAATTTTTGGTGCTAGAAAAAAAGATGAAAATCTCAAAACTTGACTCAAAACCACAAACGTCAAGCTCATAGTGGCACTAGAAGAAAAGTCAGGGGATCAACAAAGTCATTAGGATTCATCCTCTGAGCAACATGAATGTCTGTACAAGATTTAATGGCGATTGATTTGATTGTTGTTGAGATATTTTAATCTGGACCAACACTGAACAAACACTACCCTGCCAGTCATCTCTATTTCTGTCGGACGCCTGTTTAAACACAAAATACCAATGTGAACAGGTGCCAGTTCTCCCATAATTTTCTTAAAATAGCCTCACATGTAAATAGGAAGAAGGGGCTAAAGAACGCACAGTCACCGATCTATAAAAACACCATCAAAACTCATCAGAACTTCGCTGCTACCTGGGAATTCAGGTAAGCAAGTGGCAGGTGTGATTCTCCCCTTTTCTCCACTGGTGTCTCTTTTTTGTGAATATCTAAATTAATTCAATTTAAAAACGGAATAACAGAACAGTACTTTTTTTTTGTCCTCTACAGGTTGTGGAGAAAAGACGAATGCCATCCAGGTGATTTCCCTCACTCTGTTGTCCGTTCTGGTGGCCAACACTCAGGTCATCACGCCAGGAAGATGCCCCAAGCCTGCTGTTCAGGAGAACTGCCAGGGTGAACACCAAACCTTTCTTTTTTTACTTTTACATTTTCTTTATTTAATATTTCTTTCTTTTAAATTCCAGAAGTTAACAAATTAGGCTCTCCAGGGTGACTATTTGTCCCACTAAATAAAAACTGCCTCTTAATGCCTCAAGATTCTTCATCAACAACAACTTAAATTCACGCTCTTATGTGCTTCCTCTGCAGTATCTTGGTACATGGTATGATATCCAGAGACTGCCAAATGCCTTCCAGAAGGGCGAGTGCTGCACTGCCACCTACAGCCTGCAGAGCCCTGGAGAGGTTGGTGTCCTCGGCAGGGAGCTGCTGTGAGTGCTCCACCCCCACACCTACATCTAATGGATTTAACAATATTTTTGTCATTTGGTCATCAAAATCTCTTTTTATGAAGAGTTTGACAATAAAAATGTACTTTTTGGAGCTACAACTATTTTACTGCACAAGCTAAAAAATAAAGTTTTGTGAAGCCTGTAAAAGTTAAATTTGTTAAGATGTCTAATTTTGGTGGTAAAACTATTAGCTCAAACAATACATTTCAAATAGGAATATATTCCTTCCAATAAATGACTGTAAATTGGTGCTTGGCTCTGTAAAACCTGAACTTGAACTTGAGTTTAATTGTATCTTTTGACGTCTGTTTCTTTTAGTGCTGATGGGAGCATTAGCTTCATCATTGGCTCTGCCACGGCTAAGGACCCCTCTGAGCCTGCCAAGCTGCTGGTCTCCTTCTCTGAGGGTAAGGACCCTTATTTTATTACAAACCCTTTCTGGGACACTGGAAAGATTTCTATTCCAACACTTTAAACTGCGTCGTCTTTAATGATACTGTAGATGCAGAAATATATATATATACATACATACATTTTGAACCTGGCATTACGCAGAGATAAGCGTTCACTTGACTGTCCTGTCCCTTTACACACCTCCAGATGGTCACCCTTCCCCTTACTGGGTGCTGTCCACCGACTACGACAACTACACTGGTCTACAGCTGCACCGACCTTGGTGTGCTGCATGTGGAGTTTGCCTGGATCATGAGCAGGCAGCCCACCTTGCCTGAGGAGACCATCAAGGAGCTGCACAGCACCCTGTCGTCCATCGGAGTCAGACTGGACAAGCTGCTCACCACCAACCAGGATGCAGTTTACTGCAGCGCCATAAACCAGTAAACAGAATGAGATAGATTCAGCCTACAGGCCTACAGACTGCTGTGTGGTGCTTGTGATTGCACATCTCACTGTATGTCTCATGCAAAGTCAATGCAATAAACTTAACCAGTGCAGGTTTTGGTGTCTTCTCCGTGGACCTCTGTGGTCGTCTGATATAATCCAGTATTGATAATGGATTAACTGTTACAGTGTCTCTGCTGCTATGTTTTTGGTTAATGGTTTTGGGCTCTGATAGCCAGAATGTTTCTGTCAGTAATCTGCACATAGTCATTAATGACTTATCTAAAGTGCATGTTTAACAGCTAATATAATATGAATAACAGAAGCTATTCTCTACGTCCTTCATTCATTTATAAATTATTAGTCCTTATTGGACCTTTTACTGTCAGTTGTGAACAAATGGCATGTTTTAAAGTGGCATGTTTTCGTAAATAATTAGTAACAACTGAATGCCTGCTGTTCAACACTACTCACACCTTTTTTCTACTATGATGACTGATGCATTAGCTTCCTATAAGCACATAACACATTACAGTGAGGATCAGTGTATAAACTTATGGGTCCATGTTGCCATGGTGAATACAGTTTTTAGAGTGATGTGTGAGTGATCATATGTGACCTTAAACTCAACAGATGTGAGTGCATTCTGATATGAATCCTACGAATAACTACAAACACCTAATAAAACTAACACATTCCAAGTCTGAGATGAAAAGAAGCCCAACAAAGCTTAGGAGCAGGAAGTATAAATTAAGCATTTCTGGTTTAAAATTAGACTATAACATGTATGGATATTTATTATTTGGCATTCCACTTTGCATGAGTTCTGCTTTCCAAGGACTCACAAAACTATTTACATAAAATCTGTATTATATTACATTAGAAAAAGTATTCCTCTGTACCTGACGGAGAGCAAATCTGGGCTCAAACGTTGTACTTTTCACAGTGTTGTGAGTCCTCGGGAGGCAAAAATCACAGTTGCAGTTTTTTGGCCTCAACAACTGGAAAAAGATGTGTGTGTTGCACGCTGATAAGTACTTATTTGCGTTTGTAGTTCAGAAAAAGCCCTGTAGGTGTAAAGACAAAAGACACCACAACATGCATTTATTTCTACAGGTTTATTGCACTGACTTTGCATAACGTATCGACAGAGCGAGGCACACCACACACTGCATACAGTAGTGTGGCATGTCATAAAATCCCCGTCGTTCTGTAGGTTGAAACAGGAGTAGGCTATCTCTGTTTACTGGCTCATGGGGCTGCAGTAAGTCTCATCCTGGTTGGTGGGGACCATCTTGTCCACACTGACTCCAGCAGAGGACAGGATGCTGTGCAGCTCCTCTACGGTCTCCTCAGACAGGGTGGGCTCTCTGCTCAGGATCCAGGCAAACTCCATGCGGAAGAGGATGAAGTCGGTGCAGCTGTAGACCAGTGAGTGACCCTCATAGTCGGTGGACAGCACCCAGTAGGGACCGGGGGGAGATGCTGCAGGAGAGAGCGAGCATGAGAGTCAAAGCTGCTTATAAGGACTGACTGAACGTGAATGTCAGAATATGTTTGTAATGAATTAGACTTCTTTACTTTCAAAGAAAGAGACCTCAAGCTTGGCAGGCTCAGCGGGGTTCTTGACCTTGGCAGAGCCGACGATAGAATTAATGGTTCCATCATCACTAAAAAAAACAAAAAAAACATGAAAGACTTTAAAAACAAATTTAATTTACTCATGTATTTCCTCTCACTAAGTTGCAAAGTATAGTATATCCTCCTTTTTTCACTAAATGCTTCTCTTTCATAAATTTGAAACAGTATAAAAGATCAGTCTGTGATCCTGTTCATTATTAAGGACATTCAATATACACCTGATGCATAAAGGTAAAAAAAATGTGTACAATGTGGCTTTAAAAAGGCAAACCATAGTTTTTTTGTGGAATTACTCATTAATTTTGTGGATAAAATGACTTACAATGAGTGAGTAATTGTAGTTCCAAAAATGTTATGAGTTCAAGCAGTACGTTTTTTAAGGATTAGGAGGATATTCAAACCCTCAAATCTAAAATGTAGACATTTAGGTAGCATGTACTCACAGCAGCTCACTGTTGAGGACCCCGATGACTCCAGGACTCTTAGGGCTGTAGGTGGCAGTGCTACACTCACCTTTCTGGAAGGCTGTTGGCAGCTTCTGGATCTCATACCACTTACCAATGTACTGCAGAAGAAACACAGGATTTCACACACTTGAGAAAACTGAGCAGGTACTGAGCATTTAATTGTTGAAAAACAGGCAAGGTTGGTTAAAACACTATTGCATACATCTCACACTGTACATAACATTAATTAGTAGCAAAGGAATGATAAGGAAAATATAAAGTGTTTAGTATTTACCCTGGTAGCATCAAAGTTGGCCTGAACGGCGGGTTTGGGACATTTGCCTAACCTCAGGACCTGAGCGCTGGCTGCTAGAACAGACAGCAGAGTCAAGGAAATCACCTGCATGGCCTTCATCTTATCACCTGCAGAGAACAAAACAGACAGATTTCTGAAACAATCAGCTTTACATCAGGAGGTTGCTCCTGCACTCAGTGAACAAAACATCATTTTTGAGGGTTAACAACTGAAGAGGAAGAGTCACGGCTGCAGTCTGCTCACCTGTATGTAATCAGCAGTACTACCTGTGTGCAGGACATTCAGTTTTGAGGGTCTTTTATAGATCTGGAAGGACCTGTAGCTTCATCACTGATCACATTCTTTAGCCCCTCCTCTGTGTTTACATATAAAAGTGTGTGTTGAAGAGGTGGAGTGAGTGTGAGAGTTGTCACCTGTTCAAACAAAGACAACAGGCCTCACAAACTTCTGATCTTTGAAGTACATTTAACTCTGTCCATTCATCTCAATGAATACTACTTTTTAGTGTCATCTTTTTCAGAAGGAATCTTGGCCAAAAAAACGGCAAGATAAATGTTTAAATTACAAACAAGATGAATAATAAACACAAATGAGATCCAAAGTCACACAAAAGATCCAAAATATCTAAATTTAAAGTAAATCAGTATCAAAGCAATCTGATATTCTGTGAACTAAAATACATTTTTCATTTTGTGGAATTAATTTTCCTTATTTGTTTGGTTGATTTTAAAATTAGCTGCTGCTTATTGGCTTAAATATTCTAAATTATCTGCCCCAAAACTGTGATCATAAATAATTTGTATGCCATTCTTGTAAACATTTATGGTAGTGAAAGAGATAGTTTCGTGGTCACCCTAACTTTTAATCTCATTAAAGAAATAGTTGTGTGCTCATCCACTTACTTCTTGCAGAGACAAGATTGACAAGATCAATACCACTCTATGCTGAATATGAAACTACAGCTAGCAGCCGGCTAGTTTAGCATAAGGACTGGAAGCAGGGGGGAAGCTTTAATCTGGCTCTGTCTAATAAAGGTAAAAAATTAAAACAGCCTTCCAGCATCTCTAAAGCTCACTAAACAGGTTTGTTTAATCCATACAAAAACCGAGCACACTCCAGGAAATTCCTGCTACCAGCCAAGAAGCAGCTCCGCACATAACCACCCGTAAAACCACAAATTTTCTCATCCAAGTCTCAGCAAGAAAGTGAATAAGCGTATTTCCCACCTGCTTTGAATGGAAGAATATTTTTCTTTGGGATTTTATAGGACATAAAATATAAAAGGCTGTGGCACAAGTTGCTAACAACCAGAGTCAATGTCTGATAGCAGTGGAGTTTGCCTTTTACCAAGAAGGACATTGAAAGAAGGCGTTCTGGTTCTTATTAACAACAACTAACAACATATACATTTCTCTCCACTGTTACCAGCATCAGTTTTTCGATCTTCAAACATAAATGCAGTTTCAAGTGAACATTTACTGCATCTTCCCGCTTTTACAGACCTCAGGTTCTCCCTAAAGCACACACACACAGGTGTAAAGAAAGATTAATTGGGCACAGGTGCATCTGGTTTTCTTGATGCGCCGCCTCCACAGCGGCTCTCTCTGCCTCTGGATTCACTTTTAATCCCTGACCTGCTTTGACAGAGAGCTTTAAGGGCCTTGGAAAATCACTTGCGCTGGAAATGGGTTGAAGCTGAAGGAGTCTTTGGTGGTTTATCAACAGAAGAGATGGAGAAAACCGAATCAGACAAAGAGCTGCAGGACACAAAATGCTCATTAAAAACATTCAGCATTTAAACATAATTAAAAGCAGCAAGAAAGACATTGAAAACATAGTCGGAACTGTGATAAACAACTGCTTCAGTTGGTGAATTTCAATCAGCTAATTATTATTTTCAATGCATTATCTACATCAGTTTAGAAATGCTTCCTCTGATGATATAAAACTGTTGTCTCATGATAATCCAAGTCTGTCTTCATAAAGTGGTTTCACAGCAAAAACTATGATTACCTCCTAAGAGGGAACTTGTTTTTCAAAGCTCAGTCCAAAACATTCAGAGGCAGATGTGTTCTTTGATTCGAAGTCTGTGTTTTAGTTTGTCAGAGATGAAACGATCGACCACTAGGGCATTTAGATTTTTTAATTCAAGCAGAAGGTTTCTTGTTTTTCTACTTCAGCATAGCAAGACTAACACTGTGTGTCAAATACATAATAGATACTAATTATATACAGGTTATACTACATACTAATCCTCATTGTATACTGTTTTAGCAATTAGTATCCAATTGATCCTTGATGGATCATGTTGTTGCACTCATACAGTTTTTAGTCACGACGAGGTGGATTTTCGCCTGAGAAATGACCTCCGACCCTCCAATGTGACACATTCTCAGGCATGTTTGACCACAAAACATACTATATCAGCTTAACCAAACATTCACCTGCAGTCAATGTGGTGATAACACTCACCAGTTAATTAATAACATGTTTGTTTCATTAATTACATAAAGGTTAAATAAATGTAATACCTAGCTAAATAAACTGAATCAAGCGTAATGATAAAGTATATATCCTGATCTTCCTTTTATTAAGTATGTGTTCTGTGGAAGCTACACTACAAGCTTTTAGAAAGAAAATGTTTAATATGTTTACAACTTGCTTATTTTTTTTACATCACACACTAAGTTTGTTATTTTATGATACATCTGCTCAGGGAGTTGTTGCTTAATGTCCAGAAGGCTGAAAAAAGCCTCTTCAAGGCATTTCTTTGACTTTGCTCTGCTCTTTTTGTACATTTTTGCACACTGTTGTGAGCAAGGTCGAGAAAAATGCCTTGGAGAGAGTTTTTTCTACCTTCCTTTAGTCTTTTGGACATTAGGCAGACAACAGATTCCATCCATCCATCCATTTTCTATACCGCTTATCCTCTTAGAGGGTCGCGGGGGGCTGGAGCCAATCCCAGCTGACATTGGGCGAGAGGCGGGGGGTACAGGTAACAGAAAAAAGTCAGTGTTCAAGAAGATTTCAGAGAAAATTTTTGTTTGTATGAATAATAAAAAAGAAAACATGCAAATGATAGATATATATTCTTGTTGGGCCTTAGTGGCTTGTGGGTTTGAGGTCCTGACCATGTACCTGTAACGTTCCTGGTTCAAGTCCAGCTGGGGACCTTTGTTCATTTCCTGTCATCTTTCTACTGTTGACTGTCTAATAAAGGCCTAAAATGAAAAATTTATTTGGATTTCCTACAGCCACAGTCACATAAAACAGAGGCACTTTTAAGCTGTTTGGATTACAGCATCCTGAAGGAGAATAGCCATTTGTTTACTGTTATAAGTTCTTATAGGGGGTGGACACAATAACAACAACACCTGTAGAATAAATATAAAATAAAACCCTTGGCGAAGCTTTTAACATTTAGTTGTTGACGGTCAGAATGGGATTGAATCTGCTGTAACTTGAGTTGCAGTTGTTTGAGGTTTTGTCGTACTGATCTGTATTATACTGAGAAGTGTTTCTGATACTACAACCACCCTCCATACTTTCCATAATTACTCCACAAGAAATACTCAATAGGGCATTGGATTAGAATTACTCCACGTAGGTTTATAAACTCGAACCTTACCCCTACCTCTATTGAAGACATGTTACGACATTTTAACTTCCACATGTTTAACCTTCAGTGTAAGAATATGTGTGTGTGTGTGTGTGTGTGTGTGTGTGTGTGTGTGTGTACACAGGTCCCAGGAGTCCCAACGTGCCCCCATGTGTGGTGGCATGTGAGTCTTTACTGTAGCTGTCACGTAACCCTGTCACTCATGTATGTTCGTGTTCCTGTAGCGCGTCCTTCATCCCACAAACACACATGTTTTGGATCTGACACACCAGTTTGAGAAACACTGGTTGGCTGATTGATTGATGTATGCACACTCACTCATGAACACACTACCAATTAGGCTTTTCTTATTGCAGACAGTTTCGTCATAGCAGGACAAACAATGCTCCAACCAAGGTAAGCCAATAAGCCAACATGGACAACACCAGGCTCCCAGAACTGAACACACAAATTAGTAATATAGTTAGTTACACCTGTGTTTGTCAAGTCTGAATGTCTGCCATGAGGAAGGTCCATAATAAGTTGCTGTTTTTGCACAAATACACACAAACTCTTTCATAATAATCAAATAAAGTTATGTCATGTGAACATGCTAACGCTCAAAGCACAGCAGAGCCTCACTAGTGGTAAGAATTAAAACTGATATTTTTGACCAGTGGATCAAATGACTATGTGTAATATGAAAGGGAAACCTACAGAGAATTATCACCAGCAGACTGTGGTTCGCTTCAGCTCTATGGAGCGTTTTTGCATCTTTCAGCTCATTGTTTTGGTTTTCCGACCCGTCTCACCACCTCATTAATCATTTCCAGCAGCATTTGGTTGTTTTCAGCCCACATAAACCCCTCTGTACACTACCTGCTCTGCACCAAACAGTAAGACACAGTTAGTGATTAGCTGAAGAACACATTGGACCATTTAGCAGCTAAAGAGCCTGATATTTTCTTCAGGATTTGGTAAAGACCTCCGTATCTGCTGGATGGGTAAATAAGCAGCTGTTTGCTAACTCGTTAGCCATATCAACTCTATAAAGTAATAATATTTTACATTTTAAATTACAAGCATGTAATCAAAACAAGTATGGGCCAAATATTTTTTGCTGAAATGCTGCAGGCTAACAGTCTCATCTGCTTCTTTAATATTCCTTCCTCTTTTGATATTTTTTTCTCCATCTTTGAGCGAGTACGTCAGTGTGGTTGGTTCTTTCCTTGATCATCTACTGACCAGTCAGGCTCATTGCCTCCATTCAGAGAAAAACCCGCCTGCCTCTGCTTTAACCAGGCTTTGATGTATCCGGGTGCAGCTAACAAATCATTCCTCTCTGAAGTGTATTAGCTGGAAATTGAGCCTTTTGATCTTTTGCTTCTTTAATTTAACCTTGTTTGTAGCTGTGGGGCTTTGTCTGAAAGCAGACAGCATTTAATGGTATTTGCATTTAATTGACAGCGTTTGGTTTAAACAGTTTTCAGAGTTAAACAGCTTTGTGTTTCTGCACCAGGGCATTTCACACACACACACACACACACACACACACACACACACACACACACACACACACACACACACACACACATACTGATATTTAATATGGTTCAGTTTATATATTTCTATGTTTTGTGTGTATTTTGCTGCATTTGATTCATGAAAAGTTGAAGAAACGTGGTCGTGGTCCAAATGCAGCAAAATACACACAGTAGCACTGCCAAATTTTCTAATGAATGATCACGACTTTTTGAATGAATTGATTAGGTTGGCACTTCTTCAGCACTTACTGATGTCATGTGCCAACTTACTTACTTTAACTATGTGAGTATGTAATCAATCATTTTAAGAAAATCAGAAGAAAAACACGATCAAAAACAGCAGCAATAATACTCCTGTATAACTCTTTGTGTGAATGAATATTATGCAACAGTAAAGTCAATACCTCAGGACAGAAAACACGCTTCTCTACTACTGTTGATGTGAGTGAAACTATTAGTTTGATGAAGAATGATAAATTGCCAAAAACAATTTTTATTCTTCTCATTTAGGGGCAACATATTTTAAAAACCCATTCTTTATGAATTGTTCTTGTACCTGCCTCCTGTTCAGATATTGCTAAACATGTGACTGTGTGAAAATGATGCCCTTGAACTGTATGCTCCTGCACCAGCTTTTGCAGCCTGTTCCAAGTGGACTTGGCCTGAGTCCTCTGTTCTCCAGCAGCATGATGACTGACAGGATGAGCGTCACCAGTCAGACTGGCTGAAAACCAACAACTCTGCTCACAGCACACTGAGAAAGAAAATGTCAGACAAGGGTTGAAATATGTGGGCAGAGGAATCATGAGTGTCACTGAATCACGAGTGCATGTGTTAAACGTGTGATAAAC
Organism: Macquaria australasica; assembly: GCA_005408345.1. Lineage (NCBI taxonomy): Eukaryota > Metazoa > Chordata > Actinopteri > Centrarchiformes > Percichthyidae > Macquaria > Macquaria australasica. The sequence goes on along the minus strand of SEMN01000020.1, from coordinate 1,151,987 downwards.
ACATACAGAGACCAATGCTATATATAACGTGTTGAAACAAGAGTCTACAGCCACATGAGCTGCTCTGCGAGGCTGTAATGCTCATTGTAATAAAACACAGATAGATAAGCCAGTATTGGTCAAATAGATTTTTTTTTAACCTTCATTTATTTTGTATAATTTCCCTGAGAGGAATTCTTCCTTTTTCCTGAAGCTGCCTGGTACAACCACATTCTGATCTGCTGGCCAGCTGAGCAGCTCCCGTGTTTTCTGCCTTGCTCAAGTGGCAGTAATAACGGAGGGCGCTAGATGGAAAAGTCAGAGGATCACCAAAGCTTCTAGTATTCATCCTCTGGGGAGCATGAATGTGTGTACCAAATTTCATGGCAATCCATTCCATAGTTGTTGAGACATTTCACTTAAAAACCACAAATGTTAACCTCTCTGTGGCGCTGGAGGAAAAGTCCGTGGATCACCAAAGTCAATGAGATATTTGTACAAAATGTCATGGCAATTCACTCAATAGTTGTTGAGATATTTTAATCTAGAAAGTAGTGGACCGACAGACGGACATTGCCGTCTCTAGAGCCACGTTGCTGGCCAGACCTGTCAAATGTGGCAGTAAGCTACAGTGATGTGAATGTGACAAAATATTATTGGATTAGCTGAAATCTAATTTTGTTAATACCTTTGTGTAACCACGACTAAGTCTGACATTTTATGTCTTGTGCATCTTTGCAACCTGAGAGTCACTTACAATAAAAGAAATCTTCAGATATAAAAACAAATCCACATTCCTGCCCATCTAAGGAAGGGGAAAATACTGGAAAATACTGTTTTATGACATTTCTACTGGTATGTCCCCCATGACTCCACTTTGCTAATAGTTTGCTTCATGTCTGAAATAAAGCTGGCTCTACACAAAGACGCCCATTGATGACACAGAGTCACAGTGCTGCAAAATCCTGTGTAGAGCAACGTCTCTAATTCAAATACCAGAATTTGTCCGAGGGAGAGAACATATATCTGAACCACCAGATCACAGAGGTAAGAAAAGATATTTAGTGATGTATATGAATATTAAAACTACAAAATATTTTTTGTTGTTGTGCTGTTCGTTAGCCTAAATTGATGTTGTACTTTCTTGCGTTTAAAGATTGTGTAAAAATTGTCTATCAAGTAAACCTACACATTTAAAATTACTTTTTTGCTTTTCATAATGTTGTGAAATCCTTGTCCTGCTTTCCAGCAGTTACCACTGTTTTTAATGTCAGATTTCTATTATTTGTTGCCATTTAGTGGCTCATTTGTATGTTTTGGTTTATAACTTTTGCAGGCAACAAAGGCCCGTGTCTACCATGAAGTTATCTTTTGTTCTGGTTTTCGCATTCGTCCTCCCGCTCATCAGGGCTCAGGTGCCCCACTGGGGACCATGTCCAGAACCAGCCGTTCAACCGGCCTTCAACCTTAAACAGGTACAAGCTAATTTGTACAGAATGTGATAAATAAATTGGCAGACTAATGCTCAGCGCTGTCCCATGATGGTGTGTGGATGACATGTTCTTTTTCTCTTGTGTCATTTTAAAAGGAAAAAAAAAAAAAAAAGACTGCAAACTTCAATCTTTTTTCAAAATGTGTCTAAAATGAACAGTGTATAGTTTTATATTTTATTCCATAGCAAGTAGCCATCAATAATTATACTTTAGCATAGATGGCAAGTTACTTATTATCATCTTACCATCATTTTATGATGATCTGAATAGCAGGGTAAAGCATTTAGTATTTATAAGCAGTATATAAACATGTAACAAATGGGTTATAACATATTATAATGTAGTTGTAAGCAGATATTAAGCATTTATTAATAAGTAATATGTGTAAAATAGCATAAAACGGAAATACTCAAGTCAAAATTGTACTTATGTTCAGTACTTGAGTAAATATACTTTCCATCACTGGTAAAGAATCGGTTTGATAGGACACCTACCGTACATTTTACTGAAGCCACTAAAGCATGTAGATTTATTCATACTCTCCACTGACAGTGTTCTGAATTGTCTTTGAACTCGTGTGTGTTTTTGCCCTCACAGTTCATGGGGAGATGGTTTGAAATTGGTAAACTGCCGGCCCAGTTTGAGAAGGGACAGTGCATCGAAACCAATTTCACTTTGAAGACAGACAACTCCATTCGAGTGGTCAGCTCTGAAATACTGTGCGTCTTATCTGCAATTTCTGTGTGCAAATGTGGAGTCAGGAGGTAATATTTGCATGGTTTGTATTTCCCTTAATTCGACATGAAATTTGACTGTCTGGAATAAAACAGGAAAGGAGAGCTGAGGAAAATCGAAGGGACTGGAGTCATAGAGGATATGAAGAATCCGGCAAAGCTGGGAATAAGTTATTCCTACGGTGAGCGAGACATTTGATACAGAATAACTGCCACTGTTGTGTGTTGTTTAGGGACTCAGTTAGTAATGTCAGTAGGCTTCTTCAGCTTTATCGACCTCATATTACTTTTTCTCCTTGTGTCAAATCAGGAGAAAACATTGTAGGTGATTTGCTTTTGATCTTGTTCTGTGCTCCTAAACACCACAGTCCTGCCCTACTCCCCTTACTGGATCCTGTCCACTGACTATGTGAACTCAGCCCTGGTGTATTCCTGCACGGACGTCCTGAGGCTCTTCCACGTCGACTTCGCCTGGATCCTGGGCCGAACGAGAACCCTGCCGGACTCCACCATTGAGAGAGCCAAGGAGATCTTCACCAACAGCAACATCGACGTGAGCAGGATGATTGCCAGCAAGCAGCAAGGCTGTGACAAAACTCTCTGAGCAGCAAAAGAAATGCAACACAAGATGGCGCTGTTGTTGACAGGAGGGAAAAGATGATTCATCATCTGTTCCAGAAAAATCTTGACTAATATTGAACGGTGATTGTGACTAAGAGGGTAGACTCAACTCATTTACTCCATTTGTTTATGTTTACGTTTAGTTTTAATGCCTTTTTAAGACAATAAGAAATATTTACAGCACAAAATAACTGCATGCCTATACTGTGCATTATAGTAAATAGTAGTTGGATGTGAGGGTGTTTCAAGTATAGCAGTATAAGTGTACCTTTTTATTTAACACATCATCATTGGTTGTAATATTAGAAGCTGAGAGTAATGTTCTGCACAGTTTTGGTCATTTAAGCTGTTCATTTTGTCAAAATGAACATTGTCTGCCGTTTCATTTGCAGTATAAAATAGAAGAATCGTATTGGAATCATATGATATTAAGTAAATCTGATGAACTGGAAACATAAGCCATTTAATTGGAGTCAATAAAAGTCACTGCAACTTCATGTGATCTTCGTTGATTCTGTAGCTGCATCTTTTTAATGAAAACTGAAATACTGTATGAACATCAGTGTGCAGTTCAGGATTTCTACAGCAGTACTAGAGCTAAAGTTTGACAATAATTTAGTTTAGTATGTCATATACAAAACATATAATAACACTGATGTGCTACTAAACTGCAAGGTATATTGTAGTAGTGTAATGTTGTATGAAAGATGTATGGGACTGGTCACTTTGTAATAAAGGTGCAAATTCTAAACACTGTAAATTAATTGTTTACTTGTAAGCAAGCCAGTTGCCTCGGTAAAAACTGGACACTTCTGAACTGCGTAAATATTAATAAGTTTGGGATGATGACGCGATTTTATCAATGAAAGCTTACCCCAAAACCTGCGGCGGAACCCTGTGCCTCGACTTGCCTTTCACGTCGGGTTTATTTTCACACGGCACCACGCTGCCTCGGCTAAGAACTGAACGACAATCCGGCGACAAGGCGTCGTGGTTTTGTTCATCCATGCCGCTGAAGGATCAGTCAAACTCCACCGCCACGAAACCAGCAGTGGACGAGATGTTTCCGGAGGGCGCCGGACCGTACGTTGACCTGGATGAGGTGTGACAGCCTTCGTTATGCAGCCTGACGCCTTCATGGTTTAGTGGCTGTTTGACTTTAACTGCTAAAAGTTACGAATAACGACTAATAATATCCCTCACGCTAATGTTAATGTAACGCTGGCTTGTTTCCTTTCCTCGACAGACCCTTGGTAACGTGGACTTAGCTGGCAACGTTAATTTATTTGCAGTGGTGCAAAGTAACTAAGTACATTTAGCTACTCAAGTACTATTTTCAGGTACTTGTACGTTATTTGATCATTTCAGTTTTATACTACTTTATATATATATTTACTCCACTACATGTCAGGGGGAAATATTGAACTTTTTACTCCACTAAGTTACATTTATTTGATATCAACTAATAAATGATGATATATTATTATAGGTTAAGCTACCCAGCAGTCTATAAAATAATTAAAATTAGCCCCACCTTTACCAGCTGCAGCACTAAACTGATGTACACATTAATGCATCAATAATTATAATCCAGTAATATAATATACATTATTCTGAAATTAGCTATATATGCATAATGAGTACTTTTACTTTTGGTACTAGTATATTTATACTTTTACTTCAGTAAGATTTTGAATGCAGGACTTTTACTTGTAACAGAGTATTTTCACACTATAGTATTGCTACTTTTACTTAAGTAAAATATCTTATTACTTCTTCCACCACTGTTTATTTCCAGGTTAACCTAAGTAAACCACACACTGTCTTACTGTCTGTAAGACGTATCATGGTAAAATGTTAACCAACCCAGACAAGATATGGTCAGATATCACAGTATAAACGTTAAGTATTTTGTAGTATCTCTCTGATCTACTTCATTTTACAAAGTAGCAAACTAACAATTCTCAAGTATTCACGAAGAGCTCGACAAAAAGCTGCCTTTTGGATTGACAACTTGTCTGCTTGTCGGGATGAAAACAGGAAAGCGCAGCAGCAAAATTAAAAAGTGGTTATTTAAAAATAGGATTTAGCATTTTCTAGTTTGTAGATCATCACACCAGAGTACAAAATATACTGTCTTTGCAGATTTATGTTTGACCACAACTAAATTAGAATGACAAACTTATCTAAACAGACTGTTAGTTACAAGTGAGTGTCTGAGCTGCGTGTTTGTTCTCTGGCAGGCTGGGGGAAGCACAGGACTGCTGATGGACCTGGCTGCCAATGAAAAGGCAGTTCATTCGGACTTCTTTAATGGTAAAGGTTTCTTTATATACATACAACTTGCCATGCCTTACCTTTGCACCTGACGAACTGAGATTCTCAACAGCAAAACCAACAAGCTACTTGAACCCCTCATTAAGATATTGAGCAAATACTGATTTATTGTTATTGTGCACTGAGTGAGTCCATGGTATCTGCAGACATGGAAAATACCACTGCCCTTACCTATACAGTAATCTATTTAAAAGAAAATATACTACTTTTTAATAGGACTATGTGACCCAAATGCCCAAAATATACTGCCACACTAAATAAAGGGTAGTGATACAACAGGGCAACACTTGGGGCATCCCCCAAAGATAAATTATTCACTGAAATGCTGCAGACAGGGTCTGTATCCAGTGTTTCAACAGTGCCTCATGTGCCTGGGGATGAAGAAGTTTATTACTCCAGTTATTGCTTTCATCTGGCAGCAGTTGGGGGCCAGTAGTTGCTAATGCTAACGTTGTTGTTACTTGCCTCGTTTGGACTACTCCTTGCAGTTAAAGTTACCGTTAGTGCTCTGTTCTTCTGTTTGGACGCCATACAGTCTTGTCAAATAAGTAGCAAGGTTGGTGATGCCCCTGGTTATTTTGTAGCACCGTTGAATGTTCTGGATACTACAATTGCTCTGTCGAGTTTCTGCTAAATTAGTTCTTCCAGACTTTGGGCTTCAGGCTGCTGAGCAGATTGTATACAATGGAGTCTGACATTTTCGTTTGGGTGGATAATGTTTTCAGGAAGTGGATGTCTCGAAGTAGGTATTTGATTGGAGGAACTTAGCAGTGTCACCCCTGTGTCACACACACATATAAACAAAAGACCATAGAAACTAGTTAGTTATTTAAAATTTAACCAGAGTTGATTGTGGCAGCCGTATCAACTTTTGAATCTGATCTGTGGTTTTGACTCAAAAAAAAACAAACAGTCGCTGTATCTCTGACTTTTGTATTGATTTTCTGATAGGTGTTGATTCATCTTTTCACCTCTAGACAGAGCCGTACAACACCTTTTGGTGGTAATGATCTTCTCACAGGATTTCACAAATATGTGTCAATGCAAATTAATTTTCCTACTCTGAGGAGGAGTCAGTCATCTTCAAACAGGAAATTGTCAGTCAGGGCAGATTGAATCCATTAGCACATGATGTTATTTCACCCCTGGGCGTCAGAGTGCTGCTGGTTCCACAGCAGGGAATCTCTTTACTGGCCCCAAAACATTCCTTGTATCCCCGCCCCCCTTTTACAAACTGTGTTTTATAATGTAGTGTGATCTCTGTCCCGAGGCGCAGCTACATCAAATGGCCACGACTTCTCCATATGCGTCACAGATTCCACGCTGCCTTCTCAGCAGGAGCTCTGTGGATGTGCTTTGTATGAGGCTCATTTAGGGTGGCAGGCTTTATTCCCTTCTGATAGAGATGTGTACCACTTAGCTGTCTCTAGGCTTATTGAAAGCAGCTCCCACTCCCCTGGCCTACATTTTTAAAGGGATTTTTAATGCTCATTCATTTAAACAATCAGTGACACACTGGCTCAATTCTTTCACAGTCACAAATGTAAAAAGCTGTGACAGTTTGTGCTAATTTGTCTTATTTCACACTGCTCAGAAATATTCAGGCTACAGCAGATCAGTGGGAGAAACAACTTTAGTGTATTGTAATTAAAGGTCTAGTCCTAAATGCTTTTAAGGGATTTTACAAAACGTTTACGTACTAGGCTGATACGAAACGGCAGTATACTCAAACTGTACAACATTAATTAATCTCTTTGGAAATGTTTGTGTAGTTAGTATCATGTTTAAAATACAGTATAATCTATAATTTAATATAATCTATTTTTGCATTGACGCTCATGTTTATTCATTAGTCCTGTTCAGTTAACCAGGCAAGTTGGACATCTGAAGATTGTAGAGTTAATATGGGTTAACAGTGTGGACATTTAATAACTGATACAGTATTTGGCCAGAAGTATGTCGACACCCCTGTCGATATACTTTTGTGTACCTTTGGTCTGGTGATATGGTGCATTTAAGGGAAATATAAATGTTACAGTGCTTACAGTGAAATTTTAGACAATAAGTGGCAATAGTTTTTTTCAACATGACAACATGCACAAAGCCAGGTACATAAAAGATTTGTTTTCTGAGTTCGCTGTAGAAGAACTTGACTGACCTGCACCTCTAGAGGCCCATCCAATACCTTTGAGATGAATTAGAGCAGATATATTTTGATATATAACTTACATGTTGGCTGATTAGTAACAAGAAATTGCAGCACAGTGTTTGAGGCCCTGACAAGTTTATTTTTTCACTGTAAAATGTCCCGCTCAGTACATATCTTGTGGACTCAATTCTTTAAAATAACTAATTTAAGGGATCCTTATTGAAAATGTTTGTTGATGTAAAAAATAGATATCTGCCTCAAAAATCCAGTGTCAGTCGAGCCTTAGCTGTTATTGCAGCATTTTAATGCCTAGGGTTTTGGAATGAGATGTTCAACAATCGCGTTTGGGCGTCCACATATTTGTGGCCATATGACCAGCAGTTACAACATGACAGAAGGAATTCTGTCACCTGAGCGTAGCCGTCTTTCATTGTAGGTAATGTGTTTTGCTTTCTGTGAAGGCTTTAATTAGGACCAAAATGTTGTTTTTCTGTCATGTGCTGTCTGATTTCTGTGTTCTGCGTGTTTGATGACACCTTTTAAAAACAGCCGTGTGTGACAGTGGATTACAAACTGCAGTCTGCACACAATGTACTGTATGTAGACTGAATGCAGACTGTACAAGTAAGCAAGCTTTATTTATACAGAACAATAGAACACTAAAGTTTACATGAAAGTATGGTATACATTTCTTTTCACATTTTTCTTTTTTCTGAACCTTTGGTGACAGTCCACTGACATATATTGACGTTTTGTGCTCTGCCTTCCTCAGCGTGTGTGTGGTTATATTTTATACTTATATGTGAAAACCCTAAAAGATTTCAAGAGATTTGCCATAAAGACAAGTAGAGCCCATTTCTTCCTTTGCTTTGCCCCCTATTTAAAGTTTTTATCACAGCTGAAATGATTAGTTAATTGATCAATGAACAGAAAATTAACCAGCATTCATTAGTTAGCACTAGTTCCAGCTTCTCAGTTGTTTGCTGCCTGTTTGTCTTATGTGATTGTAAATAGAATATATTTATGTTTTGGACCGCTGATCAAACAAAACAAGACGTTTGAAGACATCACTTTGGGTTTTAGGAATTTTTGATGGTTATTTTTTCAGTATTTTTTGACATTTTATAGATCAAACAATTAATTGAAAAAAAAGGCAGATTAATTGATAATGAAAACAATCATCAGTTGCAATCCTAGTTTTTTTTTTCCAATCAAACACTAGGGCTGCAACTAATGATTATTTTCATTAACGATTAATCTGCAGGTTATTGTTGTGCTTAACATGTCAGAAAACAGTGAAAAATGCTGGTAATAATTTCCCACAGCTCAATGTGATGTATTCGAATTGTGTGCATTATTTGACCAACAGATGTTTGGTAAGAAAAGCATCAAATTCTCACACTTGTGAAGCTGTAATAAGCGAATGTTTTTGCATTTTTGCTTGAAAAATGATCAAAACAGTTGCGGATGAATATTTCTGCCAATCGACTCATCTTTGCAGCTCTGGAAAACACACAAAGAATATAAAAAGAGCAATTTCTTAAAAGGTAATGTCAATGAAAACATTTGTAGTTGCAGCAAACATACAGCACAAACTCACATGTATCCCCTCATATGGCTCTAAATAGGAGATGCAATACTAGCTGAATGGTTTAACATTCACTAAATAAAAATGAAAGCTTATTTTTTTTAAGCTGGACCTTTGTGTTAAATGAAGGTTACCTGTATAAACAGAGGATGTGGCACATATTTCCATGCATGTTCATACAGTTCTCCTGACCTCACAAACTATCAGAGCCACAGGAAGGGCACTCAGCAGACTCCTCAGCTGGTGCATTCCCAGATCCTTTTACTTTTATCACCCTGTACCCCTCCGACCTATAACGCTGCTTTTATGAGAAATGCCTGGCTTGCAGAAACATTTGAAATACAGCCAGTGTTTCATTGTCCAGCTGTTAAGTAACTTAACTGTGTTTTTTTCCTTCCACAGATTTTGAGGATCTGTTTGATGATGATGACATCCACTGACATGAGACCAACATGTCTTCAGAGTAATGATGGATGATATTCACACAGCTCCACCCCCTTTTTTTGTGGAAAGCAAACCAACCATTTACTGTCTAATGACATACAATTTCCTTTCATAGTTGTCCTAGTTTCAGGCTTTTTTAAAACATCCTTAATAAGGCATTACCGGCTCCAGATGTTGTGAAATTCTTAAGATCCCAAGGATTCCTTCATATATGGCATGTTTAAATTATGAGCTTGTATCGTGCTCATGTCTTCGACTGCTTCTAAACTGGATTGCAGGTTTTAGTGTGCCGGAGAACACCTGTTAGGAGCGTAATTATACACGTGATGGGCAGAGGCTCCATACGCTGTCGCCCTTAAACATGCTGCAGATGGCATATGATGAATGACGGTCTGCTCAAATGGCTTAAATTATTTGTATGACAGTGTGTGATAGTCACATACGTTCTGTGTGTGTTTGGTTTTAATATCTGCAGTGTGTCATGTTACATTATGAATTTGTACATATGTGGATGGATGGATTCTATATGTGGCACTGGTCAAAAATCAATAAATAGTATTTTGTATATATGAAGCAGTAACTGTGATTCTGGGAAGATCTCGTCATTCACTTTTTATAATATATTTTGCATTTAAAGTTAGAATAGAGTGTTAATTCAATAACGTCTTCTGTCATTTATCAGTTAATGAGTGTGTTTACATGTAGTACCTGGTTATGATCAGGTTTTTGGAGTATCCTGGCTATATTTTGCGCATGTAAATATCTCATCCAGGTTTCTGATCATTCTTTGTTGGTACAAAACATGATGATAAATCAAGACTCAACTGCACACCAATTATCAGAAACCTGGATACTGAGTATATATAAATAACCAGATTTCTCATGTCCCACATAAACATCATATCCCGAATATGATCAAAACCGGATACCGGAATACTAATGTGAATGTCAACGCACTCTATGATTTCAAGCTAATTTTAATAAGAAGTTAACAAAATGAGTCATAAATAGGTTGTTTTTAAAAAAAATTCATTACATTGAACACGAGTTACTTTAGTTTCTGTGTTGAAAAAACAATCACACCACTCTTCCAGAGCTTTCGATCATATCACATGATCTTCATCAGCAAATGGAGTTGGAATCGTAGATGTTTAAATTTTAGTTTTTTGGAGCCGCTATAAAATGGACTATAAAGTTGAACTTCTCGATTTCCAAAGTGGAGCTCAAACAGTTAGTTGATTGATCAGCTATTTTGAAAATCCATTAATCGTTTCTCAAGCAATTACTTTGTTCCAGCTTCTCAAACGTGAAGGTTTGCTGCTTTATGTGACCAGAAACAAATATCTTTGGGTTGTTCACTGTTGGTCGGACAAAGAAAGACATCTGAAGACATGAACTTGGATGCCAAACAATGAACTGATTAATCGAGAAAAAAATCTGCAGATTAATCGATAATGAAAATAATCGTTAGTCATATGGGAACATTCTTTATATTGTGATATTTATTTCTGCCATACTGCCCAGCCCTTTCACGAGCTGATAATTAATAAGGTTAGTTATGAGATTATTGAATCTTAAAACTATGGGATGTATTGCAGTTTATTCCAGGAATATGAAGTGCAGCATATAAAAGCTAGAGGATCAACCAGCATTCAGAGCGAGCGTGATCAACTCCAATACTGCAGCCAATAAACAAAATAAGATATGGTAACTTTTGGAGAAGAGCTTTATAAACAGAAACCAATACTTACCTGGAATATGAAAGAGCCAGCACAGTTTTTGCAATAAACTGTTGCCTATAGGTAAACAGCACACAGACTGCTGTGTAGATTACATCACCACAGTCAAAAAAAAGACTGCTTCAAAAATGTGTACAGAACAGTTTGTCAGTAAGGTATCATGTAGATTTTATCATTTCTGAAACCGAAAGTATTTACTGTATAATGAGAGACTCCCTCAATATCAGCACAATGAGAATGCTGATCTGAAGGTCAATAATATTTCCAGTTTTGGGCAACAGCATATTGGGGTTTTATTACTATTCAGCACAAGTTGGAGACTGATAAGAGGCTTCTGAAGAGCACAAAATGCAAACTGCAGGTTTTTAACAGCTCGCTGTACAGAATCAGCAAAACGGAGAACTGTGCGCTCAGCATAGAAATTTCCAACAGTTATGTACAAGACAATGGTATTAATTACACTCAAAAACCAGCAGCTGCTATATTAATCACAGGCTCAAGGATCGGGGCCAATTAAAACTGTCTGTAATAGCAGGGAGTGATCAGCTTTATTAAAAATGCTTTGGAAAGTCACGATTAGCCTGTCCACTTTCAGTCTGTAAAGGAACAGAAATTATGCTCTGCAGAATTAAATGCCAATTGAGGAACATTTTAAGCAGATGATTTTTTTAAGAATCCCAAATAATTCTGTGTTCAGGACAATGTAGAGATTAGACAAGCTTAGGTTATTATTTATATTTCATTAACAAGACTCTACAGCCATGCTAGCAGCTCTGTGAGCTAAATGCTAACTTTGCATGCTAACATGGTATAATGTTTACCATGTTCACCATCTTAGTTTAGTGTGCTAGCATGCTAACATTTGCTAATTAGCACGAAACACAAAGTACAGCTGAGGCTGATGGGAATGCCATTAGTTTTGCAGGTATTTGGTTGAAAATTTGACCTGATGGTGACACTAGATGAAAAGTCAGGGGATCACCAAAGTCATCAGGATTCATCATTTGGGGAACATGAAGGTCTGTACAAAATTTCATGGCAATCCATCCAATAGTTGTTGAGATATTTCACTCTGGACCAAAGTGGTGCACCAACCGACATTGGCATCCATCCATAGCATGATTAAAAAGACTGTCTGTCTGTTATTCTGACATTATTTGTTAGTCAGACTATGAAGAGGAAATCTTAAATGTGTGAGATTTTGGAACTATGTACATAAGCTTTATTTGAAGTAAGCACTGATAGCTCTGAGCCAGAATATGAGACTGAGTATCTGAGCTACTGTCACAACATTTTGGCCTTCTTTCTTGCATTGAAAATGCAAATAAACACTGGTATGTTTAAAAGTTGTTGCAAAATCTTTCTTCCTCCTCTAACTTGACAACACAACTTTTAATTATTAATAATCACAGTGATGGGTTGCTTTTTTATTTGTATGTGACGTGAAACTTGAACCACAGCTAAAGTGCTTACATAAAAGCATTTGACAGGCATCGTCATTTTTACAAGGGTCTGTGTTTTTAATGAGCTTTTCTTTCACAAGTAGCATGAGACACTTTATGGGTGCTTAGCCCAAATTTGTGTTAAATTGCGGTGAATTTTCCATGCACAGAAAGAGACAGACATCTCTCCTGATGGCTGTTCTGCTTTATGCTGAAGAAGACAACCATTTGTCTCCTTCTGTGACAGCCCCGGTTATTCTGAAATGTGTAAATTGCAGGGATCATAGCTGAAGCTGAGTTATCATTAGTCATGCAAGAGGGACACAGTCCCAGGGGACAAACTGTATGACTGGAGAAAACTAGCATTTAGGAACTGAGTGGAAGATGATGTTTAAGGCACAACAATTTGATTTAGTTTAGTTTTTAATTTAATAGAGACTGCTGCTCTGCCGTTTATACATATACTTCAGTGATTCCCAACCAGGGGACTTGTACCTCAAGGGGTACTCCTGCAGTTGGATTGTGAAGTAGCTCAACCAATTTGAAAAGAAAAAAAAAATATATTAAAAGCATATCTATCTACATATTAAGTCAGCTGTAACACCTGAACCCATGACACTGGAACATGAGGAATGGTGTCGATGAAGGGATGCTTGAGTTAATCTGACAGGGCTGTGGGGGTACGTCTGAATAAAAAAAAGGTTGGAAACCCTACAAATATTCTGTGCTGTATGTATATTTATGATTTGTGAAGTTGTATGTTTTTTTAGGGAAGATACACCTTCAAAGATTGCCCTTTGTGTTGTTTGACTTTTTTCCGACTTTGTTCCATTGCCCCCATATATCCTGTAGTATATTCCACTGACACAGGCTGGAGGCTGTACAGGCTACGTGGCACAATCCAAGCATCAGGAACCTGTACCAAACAAACAGTGGTGTTGGCATGCTGGTCCTAATGGCTCTGCACTTCTACAGCAGCAGCAGCAGCTTCATTAGTGACTCCAGCTTCCTCCATGTTGTTGGATAAAAACACACATGTACAATAAAGTAAGCTTATTTAGGAGTGAGGAAAAAACTGCTTGTTTTCTCACTGACACTTGTATGTTTTTGAAAATATAAAACTATCTTTTTTTTAAATTTTTTTTTAAGGTTTATTGGTCTTGCCAATGAGAATGAAAAAATCTCCAATCTGAGTAAACAAACAACAACTCTTACAGTGAATTATTTTCCTCCAACAGCAGCTAAATCCTTATATGACTCCTTAGCTACCATATAAAACAGATAAGTAACTTTATTCAGAGAAAAAGAAAATTGTCTGTAGACTTCTGACATTACAGGCTGACACCAAGTTTGGAACAAAGGCTGGTGCAAATGCTGCTTGGATGTAGCACTGCACCACTGAAATAAAAAGAGTCACGTTCCTGTCATCCTGGACAATGTTGCTCACACATTTGTCAGTATACTGATGCAACACAGTAGTTATTTCAGAAATAGTTTTTATTCTTTGCAGTCAATTTCTACAGAGAAATTGTTCTTATGGAGATGAATCAGCGGAATAAAAACAGGAGGTTTATCTGACTGATGTCTTTAGTTTCCTCACAGTATTAGAGGACATTATTGTTATTTACTGCTTGTTATTCACCACTAGATTCTGTTTTATGCATCTTTTTTTCTTGTGTATCATCAGGAAAGCACCATGTACGCCCAGACTACCTCTTGCTCTACGGTTTCCACTGAAAGTTTTATGAGTGCCACCTCTGCGATAGCTGCAGGCACCTCTTTATAAATCTGCTCTCTTGTAACAGAGGCCTCAAGCTGTATGGATTTAACAGTTTACAATTTTTAAGTTTACGCCCACTGAGCCATTTATGTAAATTTCAAATCTCAAAATCAACTAGTGGCTTAGATACAATGTCACCTCGCATGTTGACCCCAAATTCCTAACCTGTGAGGAAAGAAACCTAGCGCTAAATGGCACCTTGTTAACGTTTCTCCACTGAGAGCAGTCGTGCTGCTCACCTCTGCTAATTACAGGACCCCTATTGGTTGGATGGATGGCAGCGCAGGAGCCAATCCTGGAGCGCCTACCAGCACGCCGTAGCTGTATGACATGCCTTTTTGTTTTTAATGATCATGTGGGCTCCTTAAAAATGTTTCCCTGCCTGTCCGTCCCATACAGGGGAGCAGAGAGGTAGAGGGTTCAGACAGCTCAGACAACCACAGTGCAGCAAGCCCCCCCCCGCCCCCCTCAAGAAGCTCGATCCAGAGAGCCGTTCCTGATCACAGGAGGCCAGAACTTCAGCACCCTCTCAGGTAAGGATTGATGTGAATGCTGCATGTGCTAAAAGTTGATATATTTTCACTTCATAGAGCCACAGCAACTGTCTGCAACTCCAACGTCATTGTCTTTGGATGAAAAGTCCTCAGATTTATTCATAAGTGCGAAACTGTAGAAGACAATCTCTCATTTTGAACGCAGCAGCTGTAATTCAACAGCCATCCGTGCAGTAATGAAGAGGAACATTACAAGCTTTTGGCTGTTTGATTGTTCAGTTCAGTCGCTTTATTTGATATTCTGGAATTCATAACTAAAGTCTTATTTTTCTCAGTAATCCCTGGAAAGCTCTATTACAGCATGTCCCCAATCCTCTCTATTGTCTTGGCATCGGCCAGTTAAATAAAAGCTCTCTCTTTGTTCCAAGTGTCTTTTCATTTCCATAATTTGCTGTTAATTTGCTGAAAAACTTTCTGCAAAAACCAACAAGACGCAGTCATCAATCCAAAGTCTAGTTGCATTGTAATAATGCCAGAAGTTCATACTGTGTTAACCATCTTCAAATACAGTTCTGTTACAACATTATAACATTATTATTGTTTCTGTCTTTTACCTCAGGAAGCACATAAAACAGAAAATGGCACGTGTTGGACGGCCATCGCTCTCCCTGATCCACACAGGATTCCTGTTAGCTATTGTTTTATTACCAGGTGAGACTTGATTTACACATTTTAACTGACTTAAAATGTATCTATGACTTTATCTGATATTTGTCAAAAACCATTTAGTTGGCAGACTGATGGAAATTTACTCTAATGTAATGGTAGTTGTTCATTTTAACATGTATGACTGCACATGCAGGGATGTACTCATACCACTGAAGATACTGAGGAACTTTTGGGGATTTAATAATGAAATCTTACAATAAGTATCCTTAAAATGAACTATTTTTAGGCATAAAATAAAATAAAAAAACAATGAAATTTGTTGCATTTAGTGTTTCTCCATCATAATAATATTTGTGGCAGTGAGACAACTTTGAAACACCATTTAGACCAGTGGTTCCCAACCATCTCTGGCTTGTGACCCCTTAAAACAGTGTCTGCTTGCAACCCCTCGTCACAGGTTATGCCTTTCATTTCCAAGTCCAAAGCGTGATGTTTCCTTCTCAGGTTGTTTCATTTGAAGGATTTTCAGATGCCTGTGGAGGTAGAAATACACGGTATTTCACAAAAACAAAACAAAAAAAACATCAGAAATTTGAAAAACATCAGAAAAATGACAGTTTTGTGTAACAGAAATCTGTTTTATTTTCTTTCTACTCAATCGTGTTTCTGACAGTGGTGGATTCCTAAGTACATTTACTCAAGTATTGTCCTTAAGTACAATATTGAGGTACTTGTACTCTACTTGAGTGCTTCAATATTTTCTGCCATAATCAGCTGACTTGGCTGTTTTCTCATAGTCGTAAACTTCTGAAGAAAACCCCTGGTGGAGCAGAAGACACTCCACATGTGGAAACAGGGATGCACACAGACATGTCCCCTCCCTCCCACCTTCCACTTTTACAGTGTATTGGTAATTAGTTTGTGTGAGGGCCCACTCTTTGTAGTTTAACAGGTTAGCTTTAACGAGGCCCTAGTAGTTGCACAAACTCCACCGGTCTGGTTCAAAGCCTGACTGAGCGTGCATGGGGCTGGGGAGGGAGGGGGTGTTTAATCTGCAGGACGCTGCCTGTGCCGGGGCGCCAGAGCCCCAGCACCTGCCGTGTTTCACCCAGGGGCTTATTAGCAGGATAGCGTTTTCCCTGATGTTAAAGGAAAGCTCAACATCTGGTCCTCGTCAGCTTATGTCCCTGCTGCTGCTAATGTGGCTGCTGCTTGTGTTTTACAGAGTTCCTGGGGGCCGTTCCACTGGAGCAGCACAAGGAGGAGGAAGGTGAGGACCTGTGATGTGGCATGTGGGACACGTTGGCTTTTTAGTCACTGAGGTCAAAAATTAATAAGGAAATGGACTTTAAGTAACTTAAACTTAACTTAAATCACAGACATTTATTAGGGATCATTCAACTATTCTTCCTTTCTTCTATTCAGCCAGTAAAAATTTCACAATTTTCATCATCGATTAATTATTTGTCATTTTTCATTGGAAAATGGCCCAAATTTGCTGGTTCCAGCCTCTCAAATGTGAAGATTTACTGCTTTCCCTTGTCTTATATGATACTAAACTGAATATTGGGGAGATAAAATAAAAGGAGCACTAAACAATATGATGCAGTCATTTACATCAGAGATCAAGGAACATCTTATCCACACAAACAAAAACTAGAACAAGAACAAAAACTATGACAACTTCCTTTCTAAACACAAAGCTAAACACAAACAAGCTCAGTCCATTTATCTTTTACATCTTAAAGGAATAGTTTGATATTTCATAAGCGTATTTGCTTTCATGTCGAGAGTTAGTTGAAAAGATTGATACCACTCGCGTGTCTGTAAGGTCAAAGTTAGCTAGAGCCAGCAGCCAGTTAGCTTAGCTTAGCTTAGCTTAGCATAAAGACTGGAAACAGGGGGAAACAGCTATAAGCTTTAAACAAAAAAATGTTAATTAGAGAGCTTTAGAGGTGCTGGTGGGCAAATTTTGTTAACTGTGGACAGAGCCAGACTAGCTGTTTTCCTGTTTCCAGTCTTTATGCTAAGCTAAGCTAACCAGCTGCTGGCTCCAGCTACATATTTAGCTTTCAGATATGAGAGTGGGGTCGATCTTCTCGCCTAACTTGCGGCCAGAAAGCAAATAAGCGTATTTCTTGAAATGTTAAACTATTCCTTTAATAACTTCATAAATATTCACTACTTATAGGACGTTGTAACTTATGTGTATATTTTGAAACACAGTTGATTTTTACAGTAAGACAATAAGTTAGTTTATTGACTTAAATATCACAAACATATAAAATAACTTTACACAATTGAATAAAAACATTAGGTCAACACATGAATAAAAGTCTGTCTGAGGACACAAAAATAAACTTCTCCTATACTCAACAAATGAAAACATATCTATTCAATCTCACTACATCATCTGTAAATTCTGGCACCAGCACACTTCATTCAGTTCACTTTCCCCCTCTCCTCTCCCCTCACTGCCTGCAGTGTCTGATGATGTGAAAGCCGAGGCCATGGCGAGCCTGAAGAAGCTGGTTCGCAACAGAAGGAACCTCCCCGTCTTGGCTGTGCCCCAGTTCAAACGCCTGCCGGACTTCTGGGGATGGTACAAGTACTTCATGGACAGCCACAACCAGGAGGGAGTGAGTGGAGTTTGTTTCACATTAATTATTCAGTTTCTCGCAGTCAGGAGTATGAAACAGTGCCCTTTTCCTTTTAAAAATGAGGCAACAATTTGAGGTTCTTGTTTTTTATTTGTTGTTGTTTTTTTTTAGCTCAGCTGCACTCAACATTTTATGCCAAAAAAAACTAAAGATTTAATGAAAAAGATTTAAGCAGCTTTTGCTTTCCTTATTTTTTCTCAGCAATGAATTCTTTATTTTGCTCAAACCACGATTATATAAAAGTATTAATATGCCATTACCCTCTTAGTATGCTAAGTTACTCTTCAATGCAAGTCATGTTCCTGCATGTATTCTTAACACCAGTGAGAGCTCTGTGGTGAAAGAGTCAGGAAGTATGATTTGAATAACAAGACAGTGAGCTGAAAAAGTACATGAATTCCTCCTCAGAGGATTTGTGTGAAAGTGTTCATCTATCAAGGGCTTCATTTAAATTCTTATAGTTTTATTTTTAGTTTAGTTTTACTCTCAATGGCTTGTGGATCATATGGAATCAGAGCAGATTTATTCATTTTGTCCCCTTTCTTCCACTCTGTATTTTAGGTTGAGGATCTGGATCGTCTGTACATGGCCTACCTGCAGAACAAGCACAGGTCAGAGGAGGGCCCGACCTTCAACCACTACCTCAAGCACCTCAGTGAAATCTACAAGACTTGTTCCAATTCTGATGATCCAGAGTGCATCTCCGAGTCCACCAGCAAGCCAAAGGCTGCAGTGGTGATGCCCGCACCCATCAAGTCTGCTGCTGTCAGAATGTGCAACCCTTACATCGACCCCTACTGCCTCTTCCCCCTCCTCCCCAAGGCTGCTGCCCCGGAGCCTGAGCCAGCTCCAGCTCCAGTCAAGGTGCCAGCCCCTATCTTCACCCCCATGCTGCCCATGCCCCTTAAGAGCCCCACTGGCTTCTACTACTACGCCCCCGTCCTGGAGCCCTTCCTGAGCACTGAGCAGAGGACTGAGCTGCTGAGGATCTGCAACCCTGAAGATGTGGAGTGTCTGCAGTATCACCTGAGGGCAGCTTATGGCTACCGTCCGGCCCCTGGCCCAGCCCCATCCTACGCCGCGCTCAAATGTGACCCCAAGGACCCCTACTGCATGCCCCCCCTGGTCCATAAAGCCCCCACCGGCTTCTACCACCTGCTCTACCCCAGCTGTGACCCAGAAGTCGATCCTCTGTGTTTGGCCAATGTCGCTGCTCCTGCTCCCGTCGCTGCAGAGGAGGCCCCTAAAGAGCAACACTGCAACCCTCTCTTCGACGCTGACTGCAACCCCCTGACTGCCACCAAGCTGTCCGGCCTCACCAAGCCCGTGCTGGAGTACGCCCCCAAGGACGAGCCTGCACCTCCTGCTGCTCCTCTGACCTGCGACCCTCGCTATGACCCATACTGCATACTGGCAGCTGCTGCTGCACTGCGCAAGCCCGCTCCGCAGATCCCCGAACACCAGGTCTGAATTTGAAGTCCTGCTAATAGGATTGAATAGTTTATTATTTTGACTAATCTAGTTTAATCTTGCTTGTTGAATGGTTATATTAATCTTCTATTCCTTTCCATTTGGTTTATTAAATGATGTAGTGAAATGAAATGGGTGTTGCATAATGCTTTCACTTGCTATCTTCGATCTTTGCATCTGTTTTGAACAAAAACACAAATCAATCAATCAATCAACCAGGTCCGCTACAAGCTCGGCGTCCGCGGCAAGACCAAGGAGGGCTACGACTGCTATGTGCACTATGACAAAGACTGCACCCCGGTGGAGTCTGGCCCCGAGGCCAAGGCCGACATCAAGGCTCCAGCCAAGCCCTTCTGCCATCCATTCGACCCCAACTGCGGCAAGTTTGCTTCACCCTCCGGCGTTGAGGCCCCAGGGACCAGCAAGGATGGCATAATCCTGCCCGACCCCCACTGCGACCCTGAGATCGACTACAACTGCCGTCTGCGTCGCGCTAAGCCCGCCGCTGCAGCTGAGAAGAAAGCTGCTGATGAGCCCGCCAAGGAGGCCGCTGTCCCAAGCTTTGATGACTTCTTCAGGGGCGTCATGAGCCAGTACAAGTAGATTTCAGAAGTAACATGACAACAGAATCAACACCTGCTAGATAGAAATGGAGCTCACCCTGTAGTCCCTAATCTTTATGGACTTCATGGACCACAACCTTCCACAATCAATCAGTCCATACAAAACTATAAAATCAGTCAGAAAATATTGCAGCTTTTAAATAGTGAATCTGATTTACCCGGAAAACCTGAAGGTCTCCTAAAGGGCCAAGCAACATACAGCAATATGTGAAACGTGTGGATTAAACACTTCATGTATGTATGTTTGTAGAAGAGAGTCGTATGTATAGATGTGTGATAGACTAGCGGTAGTTTGAATATGTGTCAGCTCAGCGGGCAAGAATTTCTCTCTGTTGTACATTCTCTGTTTCCATTTGAGTTACCCTAAATGTATTTAATGTTGTTTTTCACATTTTTCTGTAACTATAAACCTCACAATGCTTCATCTGTTTGTTTGTTTTTTTTAAAAGTTCTAAATAAAAAGATTTGAAAAAACCTCTGAATTTTTTTTTCTGCACACTAAGGTCACAAACACATCTGCTTGGCAGCTAAAGATAAGTATAAAAACCTCATGGTGATAGCAGCAAAACACCACTTCTTAGGTCTTAACTATCCAACAAAATTTTTAATGTTTTTAATCACGTTAGAGGGAGCCTACTCTCAGCATTTCAGCACATCAGTCCCCAGCTGTTGCAGCTAACCTGCAGCACCTAGCTGAGCCTCAGTGTGCCAGCTGGCATGTTGCGCCTGCACCAGTTTATGCTCCACCATTATAAATGGCTTATTGTTGCTACATCTGCACATTTTATATTCACACATAATCACCAGAAATATGTGTTTTGCATAATAGTACGCCACACTGCAAGACTACTAATGAATGAGATAGAGATGCATTAATACAGTTTTTTGAGGCAAAAAAATATATTTTTCAGCATTTTTGCCTTTATTTGAAGGAGTAGTGGCAGTAGTAGAGATACATGCAATGAGGGTCCCCGGCCAGAGTCGAGCCAGGGACACTGTGGTTAACCACTCAGCTACCCGTCGCACCCAATCTTTCATTTTAAAGCGTAGCATCAAGGGTACCTTAAAGAGCCAGTAAACCCAAATCACAAAAGCCATGCTAGCTGCTTTGTGAGGCTGCTAACGTCAGCATGCTAACATGCTCATAATGACAACAGGCATTTGTCCCCACAGTACAGTCTCAAACACACTCATGCACAAAACTAGAGAAGCTGATGGTACTGTATGTGTGGTGGTGTAAGAGCAGGAGGATTAATGTTTGCATGTCACACAGATCTGTAACAACAGATGTTAGAAGTGTCCCTGTCAAAGCTGATTACAACAAAAACATGGAGCCACAAACTCAGTCTTTGGTTGATGAATGAAAGTATTTTTACAACCTGTATTCAAGAAATACTGAATGATGAACTGTGGTATTTTCTCCACCAAAGCTGAAACGTTGTATTTTAGAAATGGACTGCAGCCGTGGGCTACAAGGGCTGCAGTCTGCTTTTCAATAACCAACTTTTTCAGCAGCTCCAGCGCAGAGCAGTCGCCTCAAGGAGATGAACGCTGCTACTGCTGCTGCTGACAGTTTTAAAGGCAGATAACACACAGCCGGGCCCAGTAATGACTACCTGAACACAACATGCACTCAAGAAAGCCCCATGGAGGTATGTTCCTAATTGTAGCTGTTGTCCTGTAACGTTTAGACTTGTGCTGAGCTCTCCTGTCATACTGGAATTAAAACTGTCTGAAGCAAGATGAACTTTACATTTCATTCACGTTCAGTTGGGATTATCATGCAGTTTATTTTACACTGATGTGTGAGTAGGCTCTCAGTTACTGAAATTTAGTGTAAAACTTTGTTGTGTGACTATATAAAATATCAGTACCTTCCCAGCAGAACACCGGCATCCCCCCATCAATAGCCCTGGTCCTTATGAACAAAATGAACTATAACACTTGGATGTAACCTCTCTTTGCGTGTTGTTATAGCAACATTTGAGCATTACTTTTTGTCCCATTCTTCCTAATGGGAAATGAGCCTGTAAATAGCTAACTGTGTTATTCATCGGTTAGGATGCCTTAGTTAACTATTCACATTCTAGGTGTTGACCCCTGACCCCTGTAAAGTCAGAAAAATTAGTGACATGATTTGATTTAAGTAAATCTTTGCTGCTGTGCTTTATCAATTTCCACCTGTTTTATTTATTGGTTATGAGGCTGTTGTAAACTCATATTTGTTGTCAGTTTCACCAAAAACCTCCCAGATATCACTGATTAGTTGTGTTACTGTTCCGTAATGAGCCGTCATATCTGACACCTTCACAGGTCTAGTAAAATGCATTTTGTTGCAATTTTTTATCTAAGTGAACCCCAAATTCTACATGTGTATATAATCCAACATAAGATCTTGACTGCAACTATTCAAATCAAATAAATCTTCATTTTCAAATAGTCCTGGTTATTCTGAAAAAACCCCCAAAAGAAGCTGATGTGAGACTTTCAGAGGCAGATGACTGGATATATGAAAAAAACACAGTTTAGGGTTGCTTTAGTGTTTTAAATCCTATTTATCTTGAAGCAAATAAAATACAATCTGCCATTTGAATGAGATAATGTCAGAATATATATAATTTTTAAAGGAAACTTTCTAATCAAGTTTCACATTTTTTAATTTGCCTCACTCTGCCTCGATCCTATGAATGTATTTCTTGAAAATGTCTTTAACCAAGTAACAATCCACTGGAAATAAGATAAAGTTAGATAAGATGTTTGCACTTTATTTTGGAGCGTGAGCCTTCATGTTTACTTGCAGCTTCCACCAGGTGGCGCTGATCTCCCTGAGCTCCCAACAGAGATGTCATGGTCCACGAAGGACTCTTGTTTGGACTCTTGTTTGGTCTTGTTTCCTGTTTTATTTTGTAAATCCCTGGTCTTGTGTTCATGTGTTATTTACTTCCTGTCATTGTTCTGTTCCCACCAGTTTTGATTAGGTTCACCTGTGTCTTGTTTCCCACCTGTCTGTTTCCCTCGTTGTCTCCTTATCTATATATGCCTGTCCCTTTCCTTTGTTCGTTGCCGCGTCATTGATGTGGTTGATGTTCCTGTGGTTCCTTGTGATTTGTGGTTTGTGGTTTGTGGTTTTCTGAGTCTCTCCGTGTCATGTTCCTGATGTTTCCCTGCGTGTGGTTTCCTGAGTTCATGCTACCTGTTTGTAAGCGTTTTTTTTGTCATTTATTAAAACCCCTTTTTCATCTGCTGGAGCCTCCCCGACTGTCTGCATTTGGGTCCTCTCCCTGCCGCCTAGATGGCTTGTCGTGGCAGATCTGCCTCGATGGCCTTCCATGACAAGAGAGGCTGTCAGTGTTTCACTTAATGCAGGTCTAATATCTGTCTACACCTGCTGTCACAACTGTCTCGGTAAATATTAATCTCTCTCTCCATCACACTCTGAACTGTCATAGCTGTTTTAATAAAAGCTAGTTGATAGAATAGTTGTTTCAAGACAAAACGTTTTAGCATGTAAAACCATTAATTAATTAATCTTAATTAAGCCATCTATCCAACCTTGATTGTGTCAGTTGGACTATCTCCTCTCTGATGCAAGTAAAAACATTTTATTAAAATCTAAACTATACAGAACAATTTTTCAAAGATGAAAGTTTGATATCTTTAGGTGAGAGATGTAAAAGCTGCATAAAGTGTCGTTCAAAATTAAATTTCATCAAAGGTTGTCTCGGGGGAGCAGAGATCAAACAGTGTGAGGAGGAGAAAAAGAAAAATGTTTGGAATCAATTTCACGCCTCCCTGAAGAATAATTGCTGTGGATTTTAAACATTATGATATTAAGATAAGCGCCTTTCAGCTTGTCACAGCGGAACGCATTTAGTCTACTGGTTTATCACGGCTGCCTGTTCGGTGTTAATTACTAAATAACTGATGAATTTATCTGCTGTGAAAAACCTTTTCCCTCCTGCTCCTGTCTGTGACTGCAACACAGACAGGCAGGCAGACAGACAGACAGATAGACAGAGCGATAGACACATAGACAGACAGATGGATAGACAGAGCGATAGACAGACAGACAGACAGACGGATAGATAGAGCGATAGATAAACAGACAGACGGATAGATAAAGCGATAGATAGATAGATAGAAAGACAGACAGATTTAGTTTTAGTTCTTACTTTCAGATTTGACTTGAATGTCCAAGTATGTCTGGATTCAAATGCACCTATTCCCCTGACATTTCTTTTCCTGAATTATTATTATTATTATAACATTTATATTTGTGTGCGACAGGTGTGCGTGTATACATTATGCATGAAGAGTCCGTGGTCAGCTTCTGCTTTTGGGGACATCAGTTTGATAAAAAATAACTCCAGCAGATGTTTTCTTGTCATAAACAAGCATATAGAGTTTGTCCAGAGTCGCAGCCATTTATATCCTAAATCCTTCCTTAATATAGAGGCAGGCTGACAAAACTAATGGACGCAACATGTATTAATAACTCACTGGGAAATACACTTTTCGGCTGACCAGAACTGAAGTGGTACAGAAATGGATCCCTGAGCCGAAGCTCAACGTGGTTTGCGCTGTCAGATGGTTGAGGTTGGTGGCCTTTAGAGTCGAGTAAAAACTCCTCTCTGACTGAGTCTAAAGTAGCACTATAATAATATTTCATTTTCTTTGCCTTGTCTTCGGTATTGCTTTTTATATGAGTGAGGCAATACAGTGAAAAGGTACACTGAAGCCATAAATTGACAGGGGCTGTCTTTTGGGACTCCCCTTTCACTTGTGCTACAGATGATAATTATGTTTTGTGGACCGGTCTCTGCTCTCTGCATCATTTTTTCTATTTCAGAGAGATGATGGAAAATGCAAATGATTAGCAGAGTGGGAGAGTAAAAGTTGTGTGAGAAAGTGAGTGTGACAGGCAGAGAGTGTGAGTCATTTGAAAGGTCAGCACTGAATAAGCTCTGTGTGTTTTTGAATTAAGTAATCTCTTTTTGCATATAGATGTGTTCAGCTGTAACAGAGAGGTGGCTTAATGGTTATTCAGTTTATGTGAAAAAATTGCTCTACTTCTTAAAAACGGCCTAGTTTGCTTAATTTATGTAATTGCCAATTTATTTTGGTAAAATTAAGCTGTTTATGCTTTTAATTGATAATTCTATGTGGCGGTAATGGTGATCTTTTGCTGCAGTGCTCCAATAGTGAACCAATAGTAACTGCACCTTTGTTATTACCTATCAACATTCATTGTGTTTCAGGTCAGCGGTCAGTCACAGCAAGACCACAAACATGGAGAGAAACCCCACAGAGATTCTCAGCTGTCGAACAGTGCTGCTTCTGTTCCTAAAATCTAAATGTAGCCTTCTGTATTTTTAACCAGAAAAAAAAAGAAGCCTGCAGCTTTGTAGGGGAGTAATTGCACCAAGACATTTTAAGAGCTTCTCCCTCTGCCAAGGCTGCATGAGCCTGTTTTATTTTATAAATTATAAAGCAGAGGGTAATTTTGTTGTTTCATCAGATGACTTTAAGTTTATGACTCTTTATGCGGTTGCTGCTTTGGTTTGCCATGTTTGAGGACCACAGAAAGGCGAAACAGTTTTCAGCTACTGTACCACGTTTTTGACAGATTATTTGAGTGACTGCCATCTATATCCGAACTTTGATTGGCCTATTGATATGAGACTGTAAAGATTTGCGTGTCAAAGGAGAAATTCTCTCATAAGAAAATCATTAGCAATAAAACGCACTGTTGCTCAGTTCAACACACACACACAGGGGTTTTGCTGCTAGTGTGCTGATATTGGTGTATTTTTATAATGTATTAGCCCATTATTAGGCTTTTCTTATTTTTCTTTTTTAATGACACCTTTCCCATTGATGAGGGCATATTGTTTCCTCTTTAAAATGACATGCTAGCTGGCAACCTACAACCACTATGCTGTGTCTCAATTCGGATACTTCTGTTAGTACACTTACATGTAGTACACTGTGTACACTACTTGCTTGTGTAGTGCGTTAATTTCGACAGGGTAGTGTCTCATAGTACACTGCATTTTGCCATACATGTCAGTGTGAACGCACTCATGCACTCAAAATAGTGAGTGTAAGTATGGAAGTATATTGTCTCTCTTTGAGCTACTTTTCTATGTTTCTTAGCTCTGGAGCTAATTGCCATTAAATAAATAAACAGTGAGCCAGACCAGCAGAATTACAACACAGCCACTGGTTACATCTCTCAGCAATCACGCTTTCCTCCCATAAACCTCCATAAAAAAGTTAGATATTGATGGTTGTCAGCTGATCCGATCAATGTTGGCTGGCCACTTCTTTAATTCATTAACCGCATAGAACATGGTCTTTCAGATGCAGTCTAGCCTTGAATAACAGTGAGCTGGCCTGACAGGCTTTGTCATTGATCTGTCGCAGCTCGGCGGCGCTGCCAGCAGAGATCAGACCGTGAGTGAACCTGGAGACGCCTGCTGTTTGTCAGCGTTGACTCACACCAAGATGGACGAGGATGGAGGTGGAGGGCGAAGGAGACGGAGCGGGAATGAGGGAAAGCTGTGGTTTATGTTGGATATTTGCACGGAGATCTACAGTACAGTGGGCAGAGAGTGGAGACTAGAAAACAGAGACAGACAAACGCACATGGACAGATGGAGACTTAGAGAAAGACTGACAGTGGGAGTGAAAGAGAAAATGAGGGAAGGAAATTGACAGATGTACAGACAAACAAACTGTGGGAGTGGGGGGTGAAGAAGTCAGAGACAGCCTTGGGGTGTTGGTGGAAAGCAATGATCAAAAAAACCCACTGAACTCCATTATTGTTATTCAGCTGGCATTCCTCCGGGTCGTGTGGACAACGATTTTAGCTGAGTTGCTACAAACACTAAGTCTTGGCCGTGGAAAGCTGCGAGGGAGACCCGGGCACTGTGGGAGTTTTCTCCGCTGCTTGAGTCAGCACGGGTGAGGTTTGTGCTGACTGTGGCTCAGCGAGGCCTCAGCACCCTGCACCTCCAGAGAGCGGGGGAATATCATTACCTCCAATCAAACCTACAGTCTATGAATGGCAATGAGGGGAAGAAAAAAAACAGAGCTGGTGAATAAGCTAACTGAAATTAGCTCCTCTGTACATTCATTACATCCTGGGTGCAGCAGAGCCATACTGTTGCACTGCCCGAGTCTGTGCGGCACATTTTGGATTCAGCACACGGAGAGGGCGTCTGGAGTCTGTTCATCAAAAGTTTAAAATGAAAGGCCTCAGTATGAGCACTGCTGTATCAAAGTAAATTTTTCAAATATTCACTGTCTGTATGAAACTTAAGAATTGGCAACATTTTACACTATTTAGACAAAGATCCAGAGAGATAAAATCCGCAAATATGAAGTAAGGACATTCACCAAAGACAGCAAACACAGTCTTCGCAGTGCATTACTGTTGCATTTCATGTGCTGCTTGTTGGGTGAGCTACAGTCAACAACAGAGAGCTTGTTTGCTGGCAAACTTGTTTTGGAAAGTAGATGTACTGGAGCTTGTAAATTCACAAATCTTGCTCCCATCACATGCAACTAAATTCGCGTAATTTAAAGTGCAACAAGAAGCTAGACGAGTCAGAAATGTCTCGAGCCTCTTTTTTTGGAAGTCCTGTTGGAAATATTCCCTCAGCAGCAGAAAAACATCAAACCAGTCCTTTAAAATGTAAAACGAAGTAAAGAGAAATATCTTTAAAACATTTGATGGAAATATGGCACACTTTTTTTTTCATCCTTTGGATACAAATGTTTTTTGTGTTCAAAGGCAGTGATGCTGTCAAAGTGCTTCTCTGCCTCAGGGTTTATTTATAATTTAAAATTTTCCTGCTTTTTTTTGTTTTGTTTTTTTTCACAGAAGAATGGGACTGGGCCTCACCACAACCATTTCATTCATTTTTTAAAATTCACATACCTAAAAACTCATAGAGGGTATGGGCTTTCAATAAAAACATAATTTGAAGTAAGGATTTACTGATTATTCCAGGAAATAATCTGCAAATCTTCAAGTGTATCAAGTGTAGATTTTGGGGTGAATGTGGGCTTTTTGAGGAGCTTTTTAAAGGCACTTCTCCCTTTTCCTTTTTTGTGCACGGAGCACTTTTAAAAGCATGTGAGGATCCCTCGCAGCCCCGTGGAGTTCAATGGTATTGACCATATTATGGATGGTAAAGCACACACACACGCACACACTGAGCTTTTGCTTTGAAGCATCTGCTGCCCAGAATATTCCTCTCAGTATGAATTTCTTATAGTTGCTACATCTTTAACTCTTGTGCTCTTGATGTTGGATGGAAGCAGACTTCACAGGTCAGACTCTCTACTCTCTCTTTGACCCAAATACTCTCAGATTGCTGTCAAACACGCCACACGTTTATGCTGAACACAGGCTTGTGTAGTGAAACCATCTTTGGGGGGCTTTCAACTGGAAGCAACACACCTTTTGTAATCTCACACGTAGCTGATTCTACTGTATGTGAAGCAAAGAAAACACAGCAGCATTTGCCTTGGGTGTTGCTTTTGTATAAGATAATATAAAAGAGAGTGTTGGGAGGGAAAGAACATGTTTCCACTGCAGGATTACAGCCAGGACAGGCAGAAAGTACATAATCCCATGTCCCTCTCCTGCCTTTTGTCCACAATACATTTACTGAAGGTCACTAGTTTTCTGAGACGCAGTGGAAGAGAAAGGAGAGCAGAGGCAAAATGACAAATCCTTTCTCTGTGAAAGCAACATACCATCATCTTTGTGAGACAAGGATAACTGGCAAAGCCATCTTGTTTTGTCTTCATTTCTCCTGCAGCAACCTTGGAAGATTAGGCTCCCAGTGTTTTTATTCTCTGTTTCACTCACAGCTGGATGACTTATTCAATGCCCCAGAGGTTCCTCCATATCATGTATCTTGCCTTTTGTTCTTCTCTGATGAAAGGTTCCACAGTTTTTGATATACTGTGCACAAATGCAGTATTAGGTTCTTTTTTTTCCTTTTTTTTATCTCACGTGGGACTTATCAAATATATTTCTGATGCAAGAAGGAAGACAAAATTACAAAATAGTTTGTAGTCGATGTTGAGCCCTTAAAGGAACAGTTCAACATTTTGGGAGATACGCTCAGGGGCTGATCCAGGATTTTTCTAAATCAGGGGCCATACTCTACACAGTGGGGCCCAGTATTATGCGAGGGGTGGGGGTGGGGGGGGCTTCGTCTGTCCAAGATCTGGACATAACTACCCATAAAACCACAAATCAACTTTTTTACACTTGCTGGTAGGTGGATTGTGTTATCTTTGGACAGAGCCAGGTTAGCTGTTTCCCCGTTTTCAGTCTTTATGCTAAGCTAAGCTAACTGGCTGCTGGCTGTAGCTTCATATTTAACAGACAGATATGAGAGGGGTACAACTCATCTAACTCTCTTCAAGGAGCAGAGCATTTCCCAAGATGTCGAACTATTCAATTACCTCTTAAATCTGGACTGAGAGATGGCGCCAGTGTGTGTGGCCTGCTGTCTGCCAGCTCTGTTTATGCTAGTGTTACTTCTGTTATTTGTCATAAAAGATGCTGACTCTCATAGACGCCAAGCACTCTTTAATATAAGACTTGCTGCCGAAAAACATGTTAAGTACGACCTGGGTGGACAGAAAACTTATCTTCCCCCGATCCTGTCGGGAATACCTGCTCACCTCCGCCTCACAGACGCCGGGGTAAACGCAGCGGTCTGTTGGTGAAAATGAAATCCTTTCTCCTGAGACTAATCCCCGTGGTTTTATGGCTGAATATGGATTGGATCATCGCCATTTTGTTCGCTGGCGCTCTCTGAATCCTGTATACACCTGGTTGGTACCTGTTGTCGGCCCGGTTGAGGAGATCCAGACCCCCCGCCTTCGTTCACCTCGTCTCCGCAGAGGTGGGGTAAACCTTCGGCCGCTGGGTCAGGCACCCCGGACGGCAAACGGCCTGGCTTCAACCAGGATAGCCCTGGTTAATGGTAGATCACTAACAAATAAGACATTTATTCTGAATGTCTTCTTCACTTCCCGTGGACTGGATTTCCTGTGTGTGACTGAAACCTGGCTGAGTGTCGGTGAGTCAAGCTCATTTTCAGAAGTTTTACCACTCGATTGTACATATTTTAACTCCCCGAGGACTACTGGACGAGGAGGAGGAGTAGCTACTGTTTTTAAGAAGTTTTAACTGTAGGCAGCTGTCGTCGGACTTCTACTCCAGCTTTGAACTGAATATGTTCGAGTTGGATCGATCTCAGCCGGTACTGTGTGCCGTGCTATACCGACCACCTAAATATAACAAGCACTTTATCAATGACCTTTTTGATTTCTTGGCTGGAATTATGCCAAAATATGACAGGGTTTTAATCGTCGGAGATTTTAATATCCATGTCTGCTGTCCCACTAAGCCGCTGGTTAAAGACTTTTTTAATTTTATTGACTCTTTTAATCTTCTTCAGTCTGTGACAGGTCAAACACAAGAGCATGGGCACACACTAGATCTTGTTTTATCATGTGGTCTACCCGTTTTTAACATTGAAGTATGTGATGCAGTTTTCTCCGACCACTTGTCTGTCTTATTTGAGATCTCTCTTCCCTGTCATATCCCTAAACCTTGTGCTCCTGCTCGTTGTCGTCGTATGATTAACCCTTCCACTGTTGTACATTTCTCTGCTGCTTTTAATAATGTTGGGACTCACTCAGGGTCTCCCCTTTGTTTTAATACTGAGGAGTTGACCTCACTATTTTATTCCACCTGCCAAAACATCCTGGATACTGTTGCTCCATTTAAAATCATGCCTTACAAAGCTAAATCTGAGCCATGGTTGAATGACACTACTCGTGCTGTCAGACGAGAATGCAGGAGAGCTGAACGCAGGTGGAAAAAGGACAAGTTGCAGGTGTCTCTTGACATTTTAAAGGACAGCTGGTGCAGATATCAGAAGAGTGTCAAAACTGAAAAAACTAAATATTTTTCTGATATTATTTTAAATAACTGTCACCAACCTTATGTTCTCTTTAGCAGCATTAATGCCGTTCTAGACACCCCCCAATCTGCTTGTCTTGATGTTTCCTTTGAAATCTGTGAAAAATGTCTCCACTTTTTTGCTAACAAGATTGTGAACATTAGAGAACACATCACACCTCCTTCTTATGACCCGTCCATCACTCACTTGCTCTGCTGTCTTTAACCAGTTTGAGCCTGTGTCTCTGTCTCTTCTAAAGGACATTATTGGTCATATGAAACCTTCAGCTTGTCCCACAGATGTTGTCCCCCCTAGATTTTTTAAAGACATTTTTGAAACTGTTGGACCAAACATCCAAAAAATTATGAACAGCAGTGTCACCTCAGGTGTTGTTCCAGCTACTTTTAAAAATGCAGTAGTGCAACCACTGATCAAAAAATCCAATCTGGACACCTCAGTCTTCTCCAATTACAGACCAATTTCCAAACTCCCGTTTCTTTCAAAAGTTTTGGAAAAAGTTGTACTTATACAATTGCAATCTTTTTTAGACATACATGGTATTCTTGAGGTGATCCAGTCTGGTTTTAAAGCCCTTCACAGCACTAAATCTGCACTTTTTTAATGATCTTTTATTAGCTACTGACTCTGGGGATTCTGCCATTCTTATGCTTTTAGATCTCACAGCTGCAATCGACACAGTAGACCATAGTATCCTCATCTCTCGCCTAGAGCATTGTGTTGGCATTAAAGGCATTGCTCTGGAGTGGTTCAGGTCTGACAGAAGTTTTTCTGTCAGCCTTGGTGACTCTGTGTCCTCCTCAGAGCCTCTTTCTTGTGGAGTCCCTCAGGGTTCTATTCTTGGGCAGATCCTATTTTCTCTTTACATGCTCCCCTTAGGGTCCGTTCTCAGAAAATATGGGATCTCATTCCACTGTTATGCAGATGACACTCAAATTTACCTGCCTTTGAAACGTAACGATTCAAATTCTTTAAAATCATTGTTGGACTGTCTCAAGGACATCGAAGCCTGGATGGCCTTGAACTTTTTAAACTTCAATGAGAATAAAACTGAAGTCTTGATACTTGGACCCAGTGGTGCCTGTGATGCCCCTCATATGGACCTGTGTTCTCTGGAACCATATGTTAAACCCACTGTAAAAACTTTGGGTGTGATAATGGACAGTGATTTTAAATTGGACAAACAGATCAACTCAGTGATCAAATCTAGCTTTTTCCAACTGAGGCTCTTATCTAAGGTCAAGCCCTTTTTATCGTTTAATGATTTTGAGAGGGTTATACATGCTTTTATCTCGTGCTGACTTGACTACTGTAATCCGCTTTATGTTGGTGTTAGCCAGGCCTCCCTGTCACGCTTGCAGTTGGTCCAAAATGCTGCAGCTCGTCTTTTAACAGGAACACGCAAACAGGAGCACATTTCCCCCGTACTGGCCTCCCTTCACTGGCTCCCTGTACGTTTTAGGATTGATTTGAAGATTTTATTGTTTGCCTATAAATCATTAAATGGGCTAGCTCCAACCTATCTCTCTGACCTTCTGCAACCACATGTCCCATCAAGGTCATTCAGGTCCGCTGACCAACTCCTTCTGGTTGTGCCAAGATCAAGGTTGAAGCACAGGGGAGATCGGGCCTTTACAGTTGTAGCCTCCAAACTTTGGAACGAGTTGCCTCTGCATGTCAGGCTGGCCCCTACATTGCCTGTTTTGTTTTTGTTTTTTTTGTGTTTTTTTTAATTATTTATTTTATTGTCTTTTGTACTTGTGTCTTTATTGTGTTTTATGATTCTTGCTACTTTGATTGTACATCACTTGGGCAACTGCTGTTGTTTTTAAATGTGCTTTATAAATAAACTTGACTTGACAATTCCTTTAAACATAAAACTACAGCCAGAAGGTGGTTCGCTTAGCCAACCAACCAGCACCGCTAAAGCTCAACAATAAACACTCTATACCATGTTTGTTTAATAAGAACAAAAACTGGAGTGTAGAAATGGCAGTGCCCAGCCAATAGTCTCGCACATAACCTCACAACACAAAGTTTTGTCTTTACCGTCTGTTTTTGTACGGATTAAACTAACGAAGTATAATGAACGTGAGAATAGTTTAGCAAAAAGACTGTAAGGAGGGGGAAACTGCTGCCCTGGCTCTGTCCAAAGATAACAAAATCAGCCTACCAGCACCACTAAAGCAAACTGATTGATTTAACAGATTAAATACTGAACTTTATAGGTGCTGGTTGGTGGATTTTGTTACTGTTAGACCCAGCCTTGTTGTTCCTCCCTGTTTCTAGTCTTTATGCTAAGCTAAGCTAACAGGCAGCAAACTACTCCTTTATTAATCCGCTGGGAACTGCAACAGCACAGCAGACGACTTGAAAAACCTTTAATTTTACTCGCCATCACTCTCTCCTACAGAGAAGCACCTTGACAGCTTTCCTAATGTACTCTGTGCTTTCTTTTCTCTCACACATTCATTTTTATCTTTTTCTTGGTTGCTGATTATTTACTTTAAAAAAAATCAATGCACTGCAGCGTCTTGGGGTACACAGTGATGTTAAAAACCCTGGAAAATTGCAGAACTGATCATTATCACGGTAGTAGGGCTTATTATCTTGGAGTTTATGTGCTTTTAATTTGGTCTGTTTCCGAGGCACAGGGCTGACCAGTCTGCAGCTCGGAGGCGGACGTAACGAAACAGATGCTTGGCAGATGTCAAGGTTAAAACGTGCTTGGAGGAATTCACTTTCCATTTAACATGCTCTTGAGAACATGCCTTTCAGCTGTAGCCTGTGGAAGTAGAATATTGGTGAGTGTTAGACAGAGTGTATTTTGGAGTAGATTTTGAGAATGAGTACACACCTACGAAGGTATACAACACCCCAAACCTTTCTATGTATGTGTTTGCAATCAAAGCTCTACACTTTTCTTTGGGTTTTGAGGTTGGATAGGAAAAGAAAAACCCAGGTCTCGAGGGAACGGTGACAAAGTACACAAGAGTCGTGAATTAAGATGACACTCGCTGCTCTCTCGCACTTCAATTGAAGGCAGCTGCCAGCCATGGAGATGATTATTTTTTAAAGATTCAACTTAAGATGGAGCCCTGCTGCCTTTTGAAACTTATAAAGGACCAGCATTCGTCTTTTCACAGGCAACATGTGGGAGAGAAGCACCAGCAGGGGAATGAAGAAAATGTAGATTTCTTGTCTGAAGCTGTCAGTGTTACAAGAAAACCATGTGGGCTTATTTCAGGGAAGCTGAAGTCTTCCCGCTGCTTTGTTTCAAAATTTTGACACACATTGAACATATTTGCAAAAATTACTGATTTTTGTCACTTTTATTTAAGAAACAGGGCCAATAAAAGGGGGACAGAGCAATATTCTGTGTAATCATATGGAAACAATTTTATCCCATCTCTTTGGGAGGATGCTGTGAGTGACGTTTTGAAATTCATGGCACCGTAGAGACAGAGGGGAGGGCTTCAGCTACTTTTTCATCTTTGACAGTAACAACTTCTCAGCCGAACAGCCCTCCCATTAGCTCAAGGACTACCATTATCTCTCAGCTATCCTTACATGCACAAACTGGTCTTTAGAGCTCATTTGGAGGAGAGTTAACTCAGTATGGCCTTGCATACGTTCCCACCTCATGTCTTTATGTAGGTTGGTTTAGTCTTTATTTATGTATTTATGGCTTCTTTTGTTGTTGTATTGCTTGACATTGATGCTTGCATAAACACAAACCGACTTTCTGAAAATTAACAAGGCTGTGTCTTTGTTATGGAGAAGCAGGAGCGGGCGCGATACTGCGAAATTACCCACCTGATGCTTGCGGTACACGCCACACACAGAGAGAATTGCTTTGCTCTTTCACTATTTGATAATCAGCTGCAGCAACAATCAGAATGGGAAACGAGCAGCCACAGAAATGTGTGCCCCTTGAGTGCACAATGCATGCAATAAATACGCCTGCAAATCCCCTTCCTATCCTCAGCCAACCCTGCTCTGCTACTAGTTGTAACTGATGATTTATTAATATGTTCTCACTAACACCCTCCAATCATGCCCTGTATCGTTTGGCCTGCAGGGAGAAAGATTCAGTCACACTCTGTCCACCTCTCACACTGTGCCACTGCTCCGGGTCACCGTCAGGTCAGTCCAACAGAACCTGTTCAATAATTCAAGCGCTGGACCGGAGGGCTGGGACCCACATGTCAAACACAATGAGGAAGCACACGACACTAAACTCCAGCCAGGCGCTCACAGCTCATCATCAGCCGCTGACGGGTAATGAACCTAAATGACCTGACATGAGCAGAGAGAGATAAATTAAGTGCTGTGGAGCCGGAGAGCATGCACAGAGGATATCTAGGTTTAAGATGGTACCTTTATCCTTATTTAATGTTTATATAATGCTCCATCATTTAAAGGAAAAGTTCGACATTTTGGGAAATACGCTTATTCGCTTTCTTACTGAGAGTTAGATGAGAAGATTGATACCACTCTCATGTCTGTACAGCAAATATGAAACTACCACAAGCAGCCGGTTAGCCTAGCTTAGCACAAAGACTGGAAACAGGGGAAAACAGCTAGCCCAGCTCTGTCCAAAAGTAACAAAATCTGTAAACTACAGCCTCTAAAGCCAAATCTCACCAACTAACTCGTAATATCTTGTTTGTTTAATCTGAACAAAAACCAAAGTGTATAAACAATAGTTCGACGTTTTACGGGAGGGTTATGTGCCGGACTATTTCTTGGCTGGGACCAGTAACTTCCTGGAGTCTCCTTTGGTTGCCTGACACTGGCCTCAGCCAAGAAACACTCTGGCACACAACCCCAATAAGTACTGTGTTAATTAGTGAGATTCAGAGACGCTG
This sequence comes from Macquaria australasica, assembly GCA_005408345.1. Taxonomy (NCBI): domain Eukaryota; kingdom Metazoa; phylum Chordata; class Actinopteri; order Centrarchiformes; family Percichthyidae; genus Macquaria; species Macquaria australasica. The sequence continues at coordinate 1,115,876 of SEMN01000020.1, read as the reverse complement.
GTAGGTGGATTTTGTTATCTTTGGTCAGAGCCAAGCTAGCTGTTTCCAGTCTTTGTGCTAAGCTAAGCTAACAGGCTGCTGGCTGCAGCTTCATATTTGCTGTACAGGCATGAGAGTGGTATCAACCTTCTCATTAACTCTTGGTGGTAAGAATATTTCCCAAACTATTCCTTTAATTCACCTGCTGTTTGCTGTTGTTGCATTTAAAGAAATGACTCAAAGTGTGCGAGTATCATGCCAAGCACCCTTCAATTACTGCTGAGGAAATTCACTAAACACATGAAGTAAGAACTTTTACTGGCAACGGTTACTGCAAGTGAGCACAAGGATGTACTGAAAGGTTTTGACAACTTCTGAACATTTCAAATCCCCACAGGAAGCGTGATAATCACCCCTTGAGCTTAAACTGAGAGAGGAGGGAAATGAGCGCGAGCATCAAACTTCTCCATCAGCTGAATTAATCAGGAGCCTGAGAGTGCTCTTCAGAGCGTCACGTCTAATGACTCCAAGTCGGAGCACAGTGTGTCCCTAACTGAACTTTAAACACTTAAGAAAGACAAGGAGCGAGGGGACAAAAATAACACTGTGTACCCATTACTCTTTGCACAGCAGAGTGAAAGTTCAGGCTGAATTCTCGGTGGGATGCAAAGATACAAGTTCCGTCTGGAGTTAAAGGTGCAAACACAGATTTCCACAGGAATGAGAGTCGAATCCTCAGGGTCTGCAGATCACATCTCTGTTTTTAGAGCAGATACAGTGTCTATTCTTACTGAATGGGCATTTTCAGGGAACGAGTACTCATCGTGCAGTAAGACCTTGCTTTGTGCAATAGGCACATATTCCCACGGGTGCTATAATACATCATGGAGTTTGCATAGCAGGCAAGTCAGTAGTTTCACATTTGCAATTCATAACAGCTTCCCCCACACGTCTGCTCTATCTCTGGAGTAATAGACTCTTGTCATTGATGAGTCCCTGGGGTGTACAGAGTGAATCCATTCTCATGTCTGTATCGAGAGTCCTACCTGATTTACATTGATGAGGGGATCGGGGTCCAAATGAAAGTAAGAATGTTTTCCAAATTGGAAACACAACGGACAGGTTGCTCCGCAAACAGACAGCTGGGAAGGTAAACGCTGACGTTTGGATTGAATGCCGTGGAAAAGGGGCTGACTTGACTACTTTTCTGGCTCATTCCTTGAGCGGCAGTGGTCACTTTAAACAAAGTGTGTTCTCATGCTTTAAAGATCATTTAAGGCCATAATGAGGAGGCTCATTTTTGAAGGTTTCATTTTTTTTTATGAGCACAAGACTTTTGATATAAAGATTCTGACAATAGGTCTGCTCTTTTAAACTAAAAATGTTGTAATGTTTTTCTCTACTATAAAACATGATGTTGCTGTTGCTGTGAACTCAGCTCAACTACCCAAAACAAACTCCACTGACGTAGACTGTAAGGTCATTAACGTAAAGTGAAACTGAAAATGAAAATAGGTTTCAGGTCTGTTTGGGCGCTGCAGTACAAAAGTTTGAAGTGAAATGTACAACAACAGTGAATACAATTTAAAAAGAAATCTTAAAATATGAAGTTAAAACAACATTTAAAAAAACAGAAAGTGATTTTAAAAAGTACTTTTAGGCTTTTTAGACAACTTTGGCCACTTGGGGGAACAGAACAAGCTGTAAAGTCTTTACGGCTAACATGGTAGCAAACAGTTGCCTATTTACATGTCCAGTAGACAATGAGCAACATTAGCATTCATTTGGAGTCGTGTTTCTGGCCACATAATAAATATAAGTCCAGCATTCACTCTCCTTTTAGCTCTGGTTTTGGTTTGCACCAACTCCCGAGGGAAATATATGTCTTTTCAGCTGGTGTTTACCTGCAAGTCATGAACTGAATGTGAAAGACATTGATCAGTGCAGCTTTAACAGTATATTAATGTCAGCAGAAGCTTGTGTGTCTCAAAAAACAGTTAAATCTTCACTTTTGATCTCCTGTTCACACAGAATAATAATAATATCATGAGGTGAATCACTGAGTTTGCCAGGTTAATTCACAGCATGATACGAAGACCCACAACATATGGGTGGCCATACTGAGAAGCCAAATGAACAGATGGACTCAAACCCACATAGTCATTAGGTGTCAGGACTCATGGATGTGTGATGTTAAAAAGTCACTATTGCTTTTTAAGTTCAGCGAGATGTAGTCGGTGAAGTTTGGACACAGAGAGAGAGTGAACCATCAGGGTTTGTTTAGAAAGACTACACATAGTTACTGTACATTGTGAAATCTGTAGGGCTTTATAAGTACTTTAAGTCATGAGCGGAGAAGATGACCAAGATATCAAATATTCCTCGCACGTGGATGGAGCAAGATTATGAGATGTCCAAATGTTTTAAAGCAAAAAACATTAACTTGAATTCACATTCGACAGGGGGCAGATGAGGCAGTGAAGCTGATGTAATTATGTTGTTGATGCCGGCTTTGCGTGATATGAGAGCTGACAGGGCCCGCAGCTCAGGGAAATGTGAGCCTAAAGAATGTCAAGGGTTTTAGTTTCACAGAGGAAAACAGTAGATCTTGGGAAATGTCAATGTGTAAACGCATTAAACGGTCACGTGCATGCTGGCAGATGCACAGACAAACACATGATCTGCACATGCACAGGCACAGACTCGCACTGTCAGACATGCAAGCAAAAACAATAATGCACAGAAACACAGAAATGCACATAAACACCCACCAGATCACCCACACAAACACACACCCACACACACAGACTGACTGCATTCGTAAATGACCTTTTGTCTAATCATTATTTTTGAGTAAGCAGCACAAATGGCGTTTTCATGAACCTCGCAGGCGCTCGAATTACTTTTCTCTCGCGTAATTTCTGTGAGAAATGGCAGCGTATGCAAAGAAATGTCTGAAAAATGAGGCAGAGCAGAACAGAACTTAAAAAAAGAGCAACAGAGGGGGAAAAAGGCAGGAGAGGACAAGCACTCAAAAATTTCCTCAGAGCTGTAACTTAGACACCATTAAAAAGCGCTATTTTCCCCCCCCAGAGGACCTTGAATAATACTGGCAGCATTATACCAGGACAAAGCTTATTTGGTTTGCATATACACCACTCAGCCACCCGCTTTCACTTCCCTTTCTGCATATCCTAAATTGTATTTAATAGCTCCAATCAGTGTGGGGATAGTGAATCCCTGCTGCTAATGCACTATTCGTGTTAGAAAAGGGGACATTGTGGGCGAAGCATCAGTGCCTTTGCCATTAATGTTGAATTACATGTCCTGCTATAATTATAGCTCTTGCGCTGCCAGAGTGCAAAAACTCATGACTCGACCTCGGGCACAGAATAAATCCAGCCTATCAGGTGTTATGGGGAAGAGACTCGGGCCTGCAGACGCATGGCTCGGAGCTGGGAGCGTCAGCTAAGATGAGCAGCATGCCAGATACTGTTGGACTATCCACACAGAGCTTGGGATGCCAGCCAGAGAATCGTCATGTGTAACGGGTTGGGGGAAGGCGGATAGAGATGAACAGATACAGAAATCCTCGGTCACACTGTGCTGGAATGGCATCTGCTCAGAGACTTGTGTGTGACACTGAGCAGAGAGGAAGGGTGTGATGCTTTTTCTTTGTCTTTGTCTTTTTTTTTTTTTTTTGCTTTTTAGGTTTTAGCTGAAGTGAAGTCCCAGACTAGCCTGATGCGTTGCTGTAGGAATAGCAGGCAACATATTCCCATAACAGGATGCCACCATGCAATGCTGAAATCAGCCTCAGCATCATTTTTTTTTGGCTTGTTTGGCTGGATTGATCTGCTCCAGCTATTCATCCATCACTTAGTTATAAAGACTTAGGGCCTTTATACACTGGGGACGTGGCGAATAAACGACACGAAAATGCAAAATACTTGCCTGCAAATACTTTGCATCAAAACTATTCATACTGGCAGTGATGCAAATTTGCAACAGATAGATAAATAGATTTGTGCCAGCTCATTCTTCAGAAAAAAGATACGACACAGGAGCACTCATACAAAGCCCATGTTTGCTCCAATATTTATGCTCCAGTCTCTTACGTTACTTGGGGTAGTCTATGTGCAGTGCCCTGCAGGTACAATGCTACAGAGTGCCTCTCGTATTTGATGAATATGATGAGCCAAAGCTGCGATGACAGTGTTGCCTTGCTACCAACTCTACTACATCCAAAAGTAAACCACATAAGCTGCTCACCATCCTGCATCCGGCGACGCTGCTCCACACCCGGTCCTTGAGTTCATTGTCTTTTAAAATGTTTGTGTCCCTCGTCATATAATACAAACAAACAATTAACAGGTCTGCCATTTTCAGGAGTTGTGACGTGGCGTCCGTTCAACGCAGCGTGCTTGGTTGATGCCTTTATTTGCCATGCAAAAGCTCAGAAAAATCGACCTAGTTCGGAAAAAAAAGTATGTCCCTTTTTTGCCGCGTAATTTTTGCATTCTGTGTGAAAGTACTCACGGCCATAACAACAGTTCAATTGCATTACAAATAGCAAGTGCAACCGGCTCCTGGTGACTCAAGCAGCAAGTTATCTGTGTGTAACAACAATGAGCAACAGCATTTTAACACATCATGAGATTTTAACACCATCCCAAATCACACCTCATAAACTCACAAGAGGGCAAAAACATGTCTGATAGACGCAGCTTTGCCAAAATCTATCAAGCAATTCATCCTTGTAAAAAGAAAACAAAGAGGCATGGTAGGAAGCGCACTGCCCTTGCATCTGTCTGTCTGTGTCTATCAGCCCCTTGAGAAGTCATTGATCCATACAGACCCTTTGCTCACATGCCCGGCAGACGCTGCAGCAACAGCAAAGACTTCTGTTCCTCCCTGACAGCATGACCACTCGTGTTTCCGTCAAGAACGGGTAGGAAGCCTGGAGCTGCCAACCTTACAGAGTGGGATCAAATGAAACATGATGACAAACCAGGCTGGAGTCTTAGGTTTTCCAGACTAAAAATACACAGCACCTTTTACGTCCTGGAGTAACCTTAAGGTTTGGGAAGCCGCTGAACCAATATTGCGTCTCTACCTGTGGGCTGTATGTGAACTCATTGCCCCCACATTAACTGAGCTTTAAACTCTGTTAGGAACTGCCCCGACTAGTGTTGACATCCTCATTGATGATCAATATTCTTATAAGGCTCAATAGGAACTCAGCTGATTAATCCTTTAAGTAGTTTTTAATGAGAGCGCTCCAAGAGGTTGGAGTTGTGAGGCTGATGAGGTATGGAAACCTCACATCATTCACAGCCTTCAGCAAAGATGATAATTAGCAAATAGACTAAATGTATGTAAATAACATAATGAGATACAAGGGGCAATAAAATTAAAAATGCTGATGGACTAAATTGCGACAAGGTATTCCCTTTTATGTTGTAAATGTGGTGGTGGCATAAGAGATATTTCCGGTTTATTATATATGTAACTTGTGTCTAATTTGTGTAGTTTTGGACATAATTTCTGTTACTTGTGATATCATTGAGCTCACCAAGTTAATTGTGTGGAAATATGGGAATATGACAACTAAAAAAGATGTCAGACGGGGGAAGAAACACAAGCAGTAGGATGATCAGACAGGTTTTAAATAAACCCCCTGTTCAGCCAAACTTATTTTGGAAGAGAAAATTAGGCAAAAGGGTATAATTATTCCTCAAACTGTCTGTTGTAAACATTCATCACAGTTTGCAGGCCGACTTTCTGGTTCAACTTTGACCTACTTTGTGTTTCTTGTGCAACGAGGGATTATTACCAACATTTCAGGTGGGTTCACCTTTGATTTTTACATCAAAATAATTCAGATAATCTGGCTAAACTGTTGGTTTTGTTACCACCTGTCTGATCATCCGACTGCTTGCGTTTCTTGCTCCATCAGACTTCATTGTAGCGACGTCGCTGTTCTCCCAGATCGCAGTTATTAGTTGCTTTGTTGAGTGCAATCTCATTAAAACTGATAGAAAATAAGCTCAAAGTGGAATTATTCTTTAAAGCAATAGCGTTAGTTCGACATTTTTGGTTGGTGGGTGTTGTTACCTTTGGACAGAGCCAGACTAACGTTAGCCGTTTCCCCCGTTTCCAGTCTTTATGCTAAAGTATAAGCTAAGGAAAGCTAACGGTTGCTAGCTGTAGCTTCATATTTACCGTACAAACCCACAGTTGGTGAGTTTGTTATTGTAACCATGACGACGAAGCACCAATAACGCTAAGTTAGCGAGTCATTTGAACCCAAATCACGTTTCCTAAACTTTTTTTTATCAATGACCCCCAAATAAATTCATATTAAATCACAGATCCCGTTGAGTGCATAAAGGAAGGAAGTCAAGGGGATATTTGCTGTCATATATAACTTTAAACAGGTGGATTGTCTGTAGCTGCATGTGTGAAGAGTTAAATGTGTTATCTAAATAATCAGACTGTATGTATTCATTCACGCATAAGTAGCCTAGCCCACATATTATCCCCTATAGGGACCCTCCTGGGACACCCGGACCCTATTTTGAGAAACTCGAATAAGCGCTGGGCAGAAAAATCAATGACATTACCAGAAAAGCTCCGATCCACTACAGCACTGAATGCCTTCGTGTGTAGCTACAAGAGAAAAGCTTGGACTGATTCAAAAACTCAATCAATCCCGAGTCACATGACTCCACCACCGGCAGCGGTAGAGAGCGCAAAAGGGACGCAGAGCCTCGGTATATCCAAGCCTGCACACCACCAATCCACCACCGCTATACGCCCAATTTCTTTTTAATTGAAACCTTTTACTCCCGCTCGGTGAGTACATTTTCCACTGCCATTTTCTTAAGCATATTTTTATCCTCTTTTTCTTCCTTTTCTTGTCTTGGTGTTGCGACATGGGGAACATGTTTTCTCGTTTTCTGCATGCAATGATTTAAATCTTGGATGCTGAGTGTTGTCGCTCCGGCGACATCCACTGAGAAATATCCCTACGTGCTTGCGGACGCTCTTGGTATTTTTTCCCCCTCCTCTCTCTCTTCCTGTTCTTTCCAGAAGCAGCTTCTTTACGAGCTCACTTGTTATATTCCTCCACCTTTTGCTTATTTTCAGCCTTTTTCCCCCGTTATCATGGCTTGTTTTGGTGTGGTTTTGGTTTTGGTGCTTTTCTCTGATCTTGCAGTGTTTCTCTGGTGTTGGAGGCTGTTCGTCTCCGAGGGCGCAAAAATAACAGTTTTGATTTTCATTTTTGAGGATTTTGCTTTTCTAATAGGTGAGACATTTAACTTTGCTGGAGTTTGTTTTGGCATTTTCTTTGTACTTCTTTATGCAGCCTTACGGAGCAAATGGGAACTTTTTTGTTTTTCAAACCGAAAATCTCGGACAGAGCTGGATTTGCATTGGATTGTGAGATAGTTTTAGATCTTTTAACATAGCAGAAATGTCTTCAAAACCGAGCAGAAACACATATTAAACATCATACCTCAATTAAAGACAGTTTCCATCTTAAATACATATTCCTGTTTCTTTGGAGGACAAATGAAAAGTGATAAAAAATGTCACAGAATGCAGGATTTTAAATGAAAAGTTGCCTTTCAGCGACCACGATTTGGAAAATTTCAAACAAGTCTAATGCATGAATGCAAATCACTGCTGTGCAAAACAAAACAGGAGCAACAACAGATTGAACCAGACACAGCTGTGCTCCTCCGCCCTATTTTCTCTTGCTACACACACACAAAACCTCGTTGCATTTGGGAGTGATATCTGGCAGACACAGTCAGACATCACACAGAGAAGCTTGGAAACTTAAACCGGCTGAATGAGTCAATGGAGAGGGGGTGGCGAGGAGAGGGTTGGAGGGGGTCCTTTAAGGCCCAGGCAAATTTTGCAGCAGTTCATTATGCAAATCAGGCTGATAGATTTGATTAATAGTTTGACCTTGACATGCAGCCAGAACTCACCCACAAACCTGCAGGCGACAAATTAAAAAACACACAAAATCTCCTGCAATTAACAGACAAAAAGAAGTGACATTACCCTTTTTAAATGACCGCTGGGATCACCTCTTTAAAATCCTTGACCAAAGTTTGTTTTTGTGCTCTGTTCAAAAGAAATGCTTTCAAAAGAAGCTCAAGACGAAACCTCCTTTCAATCATCCTCGAAAGATATGGGTGAAGGCATTTGACAGCTATTCCAGCCTTCAGACTTTGCAGGTCAGGGAACAGGTGGGGGAAGCAGAGCATGAAATATGCTGCTATACGCAAACAATACTTATCTCTCACAAGGGATGAGGTGGGAGGCTGGCTCTGGGATGACCAGCCTATATACGCATGCACTGAATCACTATGAGCCCAGAGAGGAGGAAGGAAGGAATAAAGTTTAGCCAGGCATTTCTGGACCGGTCAGTAATCTCTCGGGGCCTGTCTTTACGTTTCTGCACCCGTGGGCCGGGATGGTCATTGACCCTCAGCAGGAGTGTGACGTGGGCTGCCTCAAAGCCACGCGCCACATGTCCACCAGTCCATCTTCTGCGAGATACGGATGAAAAACATTTTAGAGCTGCTCCAGCTTTCCGACTATAGGTCAAAGAACAGATTAGGCGAGCTGCTTCTCTCTGTCTCTTTTTATATCCCTGCATGTGGGAGATAACAGATGAGGAAGTCAGACAAACAAAAAAGAAAGATGACGGTGTGAAGGAGTGTGTTTCTGTGGCAATGAATGCATCAGAATCCACACACATGTATGATATCCTCACATAGAACAGGTCTGTGTTATATTATGCATGTGGCAATACCCACTGCTCCCTATTAGATCTCCTTTTCTTGGATCTGTACGCTGTATGTTCCAAGCCTCTGTACTGTCTTTTTTATTGGAAAGCAGCAGTTTGGATAAACAACAGCCATGGTATGTGCACGCACCTGATGCTCTGTTCTGTTGTGAGACCTGCCATTAGCATAGCAGTGTCAGTATCTCAGCACCACGGCCAGCTCCCTTTATTCTCCATTCAATGAGATAGCGGTCTATTTCAGCACCATGGACAGCTGCCAGCACTTTATTGCTCAGGCAGCTGGAGCAAGCTGATTCTTGCCTGGAAGTGTGGCGTGTCTCTACTCGCTAACCCCTGCCCTCTCCACCGCACACGTCTTAATCTGAGCTTGTTTCAAGCTCTGCACCCCCCCCACACACACATCTTATTCGAAAGGTTAAAAAAGAGGTTGCACCCTAGATAAAGAACAAATTGATAATACTTTCTCAGAACGACTTCCTGTGTTTTAACTAGTTGAAAAAGCTTAATTTAATCTTTTACAAACCAAAACTGGAATACAGCTTGTGTTGTAAAGATATGTAGGTATACAACAGGTATTTGTGACAAAATAACACAAACACCTACAATATAGACACAAACTATGTACAGTAACCAAATTTACCATCTCTGACGCATTCCCAACAAAAAATGAGCAACTATTATTGCATGAATATTGTATTGGATTGTGTTATATTGTCACATATTGTACCAGTAGATGAAATGACCCCATTCAACAGGCTAAAAAAAGAGGTTTCACCTTAGATAAACAAAACAATAATACTTTCTCAGACAGAAAATAGTATTCTGTATTTTTCTTACTGATAACAAATCCCATGAAGAAACAAACCAACAATGAATTGATTCCACTAACAAGCCTGTGTAGCCAAAGCCTGATGTACCTCAGAGCCAAAGACCAGTGATTCACAACCAGGGGTTGTGTAAATTAAACTATATATTCCTGTTTGACCTGTTTGTAAATATTTTCGTCATTAATAGGAACCAATGGGCTCGGGGCTGAGAGCCACAGACGGGCGGTCAGAAAGTATCGAGACACAGACTTACGCATCGTTTTGGTCTTTTCATGGTATTTATGGACAGTAACAAAAAAATAGAATTTCAGCAGCCTTATCCTTTAATTTAATCTTTTTTTAAAACCAGAACTAGAATATGCCTTATATACTCAGGACAGATATATAGTATACAACATGTATTTGTGATGTCTTGTCTTCCACAAACTTTACCATAGAGGTGCATGAACACTACTCTGACACAGCCCCAACAAAAAGTAGACGCTGTGAGTGTTACAAATGTAGTATTTATTGCGTGAATATTGTATTGGAATGCATTATATTGTCAGGTGTACCTGTCATGTAATGCTTGTGAACAAATATAGAAACGAAGGAGCCAGTGGATCATCAAGACAGGAAACCGGCGTCTGCCTTCATGTTTTTTACTTTTGCTCTGGATCGTTCCTGGTCCTATCACAGTGGATGTTTATTTGCATTCAAACAAGCGTAGTGTTTAGTGTTTACCAGGTTTGATGTAGCATGTATTCACCCTGCTGTCACTGTGTCTACAAAATCTTTGCCTTATCCACTTTACAGTAAACTGAAAACATTACCAGCTTGTAATGTTTAATGGCAATCCAGAGCCCATGTTTTGATTTAAATTGTAAATTGTTCCTGAAATGAAATTATAATCAGCTTAGTTCATGTTGTTTTTAGTATTCACAGTGAGGAAAGTCCATGTCATACATATCCAGCTTGGCTTCATGCATATGTTTTATTCATTTGATCAAACCTGCTCCTCGTCTTGCCCGCTTTCACATTTGACCTTTCACCCTCACCGTTAGCCAAATCATTACCTCAATATGACTTTGCACCTCACTCTGCAGCCTTCTGGTGCCATAAAGCAGAAACCAGCTAATTACCCACAGCTCTAGTGACCCAGTTACTTTAGCCTAGTGGAGCGGAAGCTACATTTGGCAGTCATACAAGAGGAGAATTAAGGAAATGGAGAAATACAGTATATCTGTGCCAAGAGATATGGGAAAGCATGGCATATGTTCATATGCCCTCGAGTGGAGCTGTGGACTCCCCTGCTACAACAGCAGGTGGAGTCTTTTTCTCACATTTTTCTTCAAATGTACATATTGATGCAAGAGTAATCCTTCATTCTGAGTGTTTTCCTCAGTGTGTGAGAATGTGGGAGCGTCTCCAAATAAAATAAAAAATAAACTTTTAAGAACTCTCAGGAGGCAGCAGCGTGATACACGGTGATGCAACAGAGAATTTCTGAATCAAAATAGTTGGCAAAGGCTGCTGGTAAAAAGAAAAACAGGGTTAAAAATGTTCCCTTAAAACAATATGTCCCTGTGGAATCAACGAAGCAACATCTAAGGAGCTGTTTGCAATCAAAGTCACCCAATAAGCTGCTCTGTGTATCACTTTTGTAGCTGCTAACAGCAGAGCAAACAGTTTTAAGTTGTCCAAATGATACACACTGGCCTCAAAGATCAGGTGTGTGATGTGTAACATAAAAGCACGCACAAATGCCCTGATTACAGAGAGATCAGCTCTGCTATTATTATTAGATACAAGATAAAATGTCTTCCAGAGAAACGGCTCCATCCCATCTCACCGTACAGGTCACATTGTGCTTTTATCTCCCTGCTGTCATCGGTTGTTCGAGGCTATAGGTAGCTCAAATCAGATTATGGTACAACTCATTTTAGGCGCGTGATCGTCTACCCTCAGTCGCCACGCTTCAGAGTTCCCCTATGAATTCACTTTTGCGGGGGGTGTAGTGGGAAGAGGAGAGATAAGTCTGATGGAAATTGGGAAGTATTTTCTATACAGGAGCTCTGTATAACCGTATAGCCTTACAGTTCAAAAAGTCAGTTATATGAAAAATGTGAAAAATATGAAAATGATAAAAGGCTGATAGAATGGTAATATAAAAGGATAGAGTCATAGTAATAATTTATAAGCTAACACTACCTACCTACCTACCGCATGATGTGTGTCTGCATTTTCCATCTTTGATATTCCGGTCCGAGGCCCAGTTCTAAGCTCCTTGAAGATGATTGGCATTGCAAATGTCTATTTTGAAGTTCTCTCATTCCCTCTTTCCATCTCACCTCCTTTTATTTCCCTCTCTGCTTCTCTCTATCTCTCTGCTATTGTTGGCATCCTCCCCCCGTCTTCCTCAATTCAAACTCAAGACAGGTATTATGCAGAAGGTAATGGGGTGTAGGAACAGAGGGGGGAAAAATAAGAATAGTGCTTGACAGTCATCCTTCCTTGTTAAGATCCACAGCAAAACTGTTTCAAAGAAATCCCAGGTACATATAGTAAACAGGTCTCAAAAACTGCAAGGCAAGTTGCTCATTATATGTGGGCAGTAACAGGCTGTTCTCTATCTCTGCACCGTTAGGCAGTATTTACTGTACAAGTCCTGCAGGAGAGATTAGATTCCACTGGGCTCCCCTGGGCTGGAAGCAGAATGGCCCAGCAAGGACCTCTATTCATTTAGCCCTTAATTGCTAATTGAGGTCTTTGAATGATTCAGCAATAGCTGCTGCTGTTGGGGCATTAACTGAGTAATTTATGGCTGCGAGGGAGCAGGAAAAAAAATGAACAAGGGCGAGAAAGTGTTATTAAAAAGGACATTGGTGACCGCACAGTGTTGTTATTACACAACGACCTCATGTTAACTCTCAAAAATCTGTACAATGCTCTTTTTTATGGCGGATTTTCACCATTTGTCTGAGTTTAATTCATTATGTTCTGTGATTAAAAACCATTTAGCCATAATTCAGTTTGACTCTCCTCTCCTCATGCAATTTTAATTACATTTTTTTTTTGATTAAGCATATTATTTTGTCTTTGTAATAATGATGTTTCTTTCTTTGTCTACAACTTGACAATGGGAAAATTGCAGCAGTCAGGTCAGCTACAGTAATTATTCCTGCTGTAAAATCTCCCACTGGCTCTGTCATTGAGTGATTTCTTTAGCACTATTTTCAGCTTTTAAATTACTCACAGCAGCATTTTGATAAATCCTCACATTTTAGGCTGCATATGTTCTCACACAGCAGCAGAAAGAGGGAAAATAGCCCATACCTGCACTGCAGCGTAGTTCGTTAATTTAGACTGTAAAAAAATGTAATTAGATTTCAGTCCACATTTATTCCCTTGTAATGCGTTTGGCTGCCATTCAAAGGAATGAGGCAAAAAGAAAAAATAAACTGGCATATTATAGACCCATATTTTATTCTCTTATGCAGACATGTTTTTTTTTCCAGGGAGGCACTAAAAGTTGAGACTTAGTTCGAGAGATGTCAATGTCCTATGTCCAGTGTCGGTTGTACGCTGTCAACTCACTAAAGATAAAATGCTGCAATGCAACATTCAAGCAGCAGAGAGTGAGTGTGGCCTGAATGCATCCTTTACATCCCGTACGTATTTGTCATATTGGATGAGGCGTTTTCATCTGTTCTCCTCAGACGTGTGCGCGAGTCAGTGAGGAGAGATCAGGGGGAGAGAGGAAGTGCTAAAATGATTACTTTCACCAGTTCCTCGCTTCTTTATCTCTGGAGAAGTCAGACTCGGAGGCCCCCGACAGTCGGTGTGAAAGGACCAAAGAGGATCCATGAAATACTTACACTTGGAACCTCTGCAACACAGGAGGATGCTGTAGAGAAAAAAACATCACTGTCAAAAGACTCACTTCTCTGTTATAAGAAAGGCTTTCAAGAGACAAACAAAAAAGTCTTTGCGTGGACAAACATGCAAGCGATGAGTTGGGATGCGTGCACAGCTTCACCGATGCATGAAGATGTTATTTCCTGGAGCGTTAAGCGTGCCAAGATGAATCCAAACCCAGCTCTCTCCTCCTGTCTTGCCTATCAGGCTGCTTTGAATTCAGTGTGAGTGTGTTTTCTGGCCTGGGACGTTTCCACCAGCGTTTGCCAGCAGTTATGCCACATGTTCTTTTTAAAAGGCTTTGAGGATCTTAGAGGCTCATCAAGAACCGTCTTTGAAGTCTCTTTTTTCCATTTTGAATGAGCTAGAGGAATAATGTAAATAACTCTTTCTTGTGACCATTTTCATTAAAAACATGTAATTGAGGGCAATTGACTAAATAATGCTCGAGCATCTCTGGGTTGTTAGGTGATGCATGTGGAGAAAGAGACTGAAAGCTTATGAATGTCTCAATGGGGCCATGAATTGCCTGTAGTATTTTTCTACCAGCTGCGGCTGGCGGTTGTTTAGAGCATGACTTCAGTGGTTGCTCAGTGACCATTCGACGCAAACAGAAGTTTGAATAGTTTACAGACTTTCTAGAAAACTACAAACCATTAGTCGAGCTAATGTCTTGTGTCCATAAGCAAGTTTGCATCAGCCTTGAAATTCAAAACAGATGCAGATACTTTAAAAGCAGTTTACTGTTTCTTTCTGGTCCATAGCTGCTTTAGCTTTTTATGACACGGTGCCCTCAGGCTATGGAGAAGGTTGTTTAAATGAAGAAAGTTTCTTTTTTTAGCTTTAACACTGAGAGATCACTGTGGATCTTATCAAACAGGTAATAATGAATGTTTGGATCCTTCTCTTTAATACCTGCTCACAAACTTTTGAAAATACGCTTCTTTGCTTTCTCGCCAAAACTTAGATGAGAAGATCGATGTGGTATCGATCTTCTCATCTAACTCATCTCATCAGTTCAACAACAGTTTTGGTTATTTCACATGAGAGATTTCTGTATTTCTTTTTTTCTTCTCTGTGCTCTTCTCACATGTTTGAAGTGGGCGGGGCTCAGTTGGAAAAAAAAAGGTGATGTCACAAACTTCCTTGCACCAATCAGAGTTCAGCAACATTTGAATCAAAATCTGATGACAGTTGGTGGGTTGTTTGGTCCCTGTCAATCACATCTGATCAAACGACAGCCACACACTCCTGATGAACCAGACTAGCTGAGATTTTGAGTGTTAAATAATACATAAAGATGTGTTTAGTGTTTATGTTATAGTGAAATACTTAAGATTTGAATCCAACTTTTCAGCGGCTTTAAGAGTAATTCCTGGTTGCTATGAGGTGCAGAAACCAGTGGCTCCACTTTACATATGGGCCTCATTTCTCCACTTTAAACTCTTTGCAACAAAGTATGAATATACAGATAAAACAACCTTTTTCCTTTGTCCACTTCTTCTAGACTAGCAGTCTTTCTAATCAAACACTCTTCATTCAAACATTTCAACTAGCATTTCATGAGCAAAGGCCAATCAGTGCTTTCATTTGGCACTATATCCCAGCTCGACCTGGGCTTAAATTAGGGAACTCACATTTTCTCCTATTGAATCTGCTTAAGAATGTGCTCTTGCTTGCTTAATCAACCGTCTAATGGCCTCACCTCTATACATTCGCCTTAAAGAGGCCATTCAACGAGCCTCACATCCATCAGTCACTTAGTTGGTTGGGTTAGGCGCCGGAGCAGTGAGGCTGTTAAAAGGTAGAGATGGAGTGAATGGGATTTGATTTGATTGGATTGACTGGTGGGCTTTTTAGTCTGTTGATAATTAAGTTAATCAACTCCAGAAAACTCAATGATGGCAGTGCCACATTATGGGACTCGCAGCAGTGTTAAATTATCTTCCATTCTGTGAGGTGCAAAAGGAGATTTCTTTTTTTTTTTTTAAGAAGAGCAGAGGAGATTTAAAGTGGATTATATGTGGGTAGAGGCAAAGGATGGAAGTGAAGAACAGGTAGGATGGGGAAAATTGTGACGGGAAGTGTGCCCGAGAGGAGGCCGACTGCAGAGAGTATTGGTGTATGTGTTAGTGTAATGTGTGTGTATGTGTGTGACGATGTGTGAGACGTATTTTTAGAAAATACCTGTACATATTATTACACTTTCCCATTCTCTCCCTCTACTTACTAATTTCCATTCGGGCCCCTGACGGGTTTGGAGCCAGAAAACATTCACAGATTTAAATACATTCACACGTAGAGTCTCCTGAGCTGCATGTCTGTCGACCATACGAGGAAACTAAAATAGACCTGAAATGATTCGTCAATTAAACAAGTAGTCGATTTTCAAACAGAAAATTCATTGGCAATTATTTTGATAATCGATTAATCGTTTCAGTCAATTCTCAAGCAAACAAACTCCAAACATTCTCTGGTTCCAGCTTCTCTCCTGCTTTTCTTTTGTTCATATCATTATAAACTGAATATTGGACAGTTGGTCGGACAAAACTTTAGGTTACTTACCCTGGATCTCTGAGTAGCATGAGTAAGACATTGAAATGAATGCTATGAGAATTTTGAGATGTTACCTTGGGCTCTGGGAGATTTTAAGTAGCATTTTTCACCATTTTCTGACATTTTATAGACAAAACAATTGATCAGCAGATTACACTGATAATGAAAATAATCAATAGCTGCAGCCTTAATCTAGAAGGAAAACCTTTGAGGACATGGGAAGAAAAAAATAAACTACAATAAATGTCAATAAAATGTCAATAAATAACACGAAGGTGACGATTGCTTGTTTAGTCCAAAACCCAAGCATATACAGTTTACAGTCAATAAAAGCAGCAAATACTCATAATAGAGAATCTGGAACCAGAGAAAGTATACAAGTTTTGCTTTAAAAATGACTGAAGGTACCTCCTTCATCTCTGTGTGGATGTATTGCCATGGTGACGCGTTGTGATCCCCCAGAGGACTGTAGCATTATGGGAAGAAACAGTGCAGGCTGCACGGGGGTTGTAATGTATTTGAAGTGTCCAGCTAAATCCTTTTTTCTTTCTAGCTGTCATTGCTTTATGTACAGTCTGTGTTGTTAACACCAGTGGTGGAAGAAGTATTCAGATCCTTTACTTATGTAAAAGTACGAGTACAACAATGTAAAAATACTCCATTACAAGCAAAAGTCCTGCATTCAAAATCCTACTTAAGTAAAAGTACATAAGTATCATCGGTAAAATGTGCTTAAAGTATCAAAAGTAAAAGTACTCATCCTGTAGTAAAAATGGACCCTGTGTCTGATATATTATTATATATGACATTATCAGATTGTTAATACTGATGCATCAACGGGCTGTTGTAGCTGGTTGAGGTGAAGCTAGTTTTAATTACTTTATATACAGTCACTGTAGGTAGTTCAGCCCTGTGGTTCCCAACCTGGGGGTCGGGCCCCCTCCAAAGGATCACAGGATGAATCTGAGGGGATCGTGAGATGATTAACGGGAGAGGAAATCAGCAAAAACAGTTCTGTTAAGTCTGTATTCATTATTTTGTACTTTTCTCTACTCTAAAAAAAGTTATTTAAATGAAACAATGTGAGACGTTAGGCTATAAGGGTAGGCTAATGTCTCATAGGCATCTAAAACATGACAAGATACTACACACTGCTTTTTTGTAATGAGTCATAAGCCAAACAGGTTGGGAACCACTGGTTTAATCTTTAATGATGCATTGTATTTTATAGGCTTATTATATGTTTTTGTGTGTAAAATCTTAATCTTAGTAAATGTAGTAGAGTAAAAAGTACAAAATTTCCCACTGACATGTAGTAAGTATAAAGTAGCATAAAATGGAAATACTCAAGTAAAGTACAAGTACCTCAACATTGTACTTAAGTAGAGTAAAGTAAAGTAAATCTACTTAGTTACGTCTACCACTGGTTAATACTTGGAATACCTGGAAGATACCTGGAAAACATGTAAAGGCATTGCACATGGAGGGAACAAAAAAGAAAAAAAGAGGTGAAACACTGAGGGAAGATTCTTGTGACTTCAGTGTGATGTGCTATTTTCAAACGTGGGAACACAGTTCTCATATATAGTGAGATTTATCAGATTAACGCGTCTGAATCACAGCCGCCACATCAGAGCTCCTCTCACCTCCTGCAGGCAGCAGTCTGTCTCAGCCTCCATGTTCCCTGGACCTCAGCTAAGGTAGACATGGGCTCAGAACAGGTGGAGACAAACGGGCCGCCACACCTGTAGTAGTGATGTTTCTAGAGCTGAAACAACTTGTAAATCAATCAATTAGTTGAGAAAAATAATGCACAACTTTTTACATAATCGTTTATGTCATATCTTTAAGGCAAAAATGTCCAAAACTCACTGGTTCTGGCTTCTCAAATGTGAATATCTGCTGGATTTCTTAGTCCTCTATGATAGTGACTTGAATTTCTTTGGGTTTTAGATTGTTGGTCGGACAAAATGAGCAATTTGAAGTAGAGCTGCAACGATTACTCAGTAAATCAATTAGTCGATCGCAGGCAGACCAAAACAGAAAATGTCTCTGGTGTCAGCTTCTCCAATGTATGAATGAATGTTTTATATCAAAGTTAACTGATAATCTTTGGGTTTTGGACTGGAAAACTGGGATGGACATTTTTCACTATTTTCTGATGTTTTATAGACCGAACGATTAATCGATGAATCAAGAAAACAATCACCAGTTTAATCAATAAAGATAATGATTGTAAGTTGCAGCTCAAATTTGAAAACATCAGGTCAGGCTGTGATGAACACTATTTTTTTTTACTCTATGGACCACATGATTAATCGAAAAATCAATGACAGATTAATTGATAATTTATAAAATAATGACTTGCCTTAAATGATTAACAGAATGTAGCTTTCTAGTTTTTAGTTTTCAGTTCTCTTAAAGAAATATGATCCCATAAATCAAGCCTTTGCTATGACATTGAACCTGTTGGGTAGAAATCTTGTACCGTATCTTCAAAAATCTTCTTATTTATTTTTTCTTTATTTTGGCCATCCAGTGGGGTTTAAAATGGATTCATAAAAAAAGATGGAATTTTCTCACCCTGTAGAAAACCCTGCAATTATCTACAACATATGCTTTCAGCTCTGACCGGTGTTTACATCCCACTGGTGCTCATTGTTTCTGGCTTTCTGTGTGTAACCTCTAGTCTAACCTTCCTGGCTTTCTGAGCAGTGTGCAACTGTGTCTCCCAGCAGGCATTGCTGCAGGACTAGGATGACTGGGAAGACCCAGACCAGCAACGTGACCAACAAGAATGACCCGCGCTCCCTCAACTCCCGCGTCTTCATCGGCAACCTCAACACGGCCGTGGTAACCAAAGCCGACATCGAGGCCATCTTTGCCAAATACGGCAAGATTGTGGGCTGCTCGGTGCATAAGGGCTACGCCTTCGTTCAGTACGTCAGCGAGAGGAACGCCAGGGCAGCGGTGGCCGGGGAGAACACCAGGGTCATTGCCGGACAATCACTAGGTAATGTTGCCCAAAGTGCATTGTATTCTGATTACAGCCTGCAAATTACAGTGTAAATATTTTGTACAGAAGAGGTACCAATGAGGAAACTACACTTTACTTACTGTGTAAACATAAACATTGTAATTCACCAAAGAGAATATTTTGTATGTATATAATTTTAAAATAAATTACATTACATTTTCCTTTTCTTATTATCCAGTAACAATATGACTGTACCCTAATCCTTAAATAGGTATTCACTTAGTTTTTTACAGTGTAATTTATTTATAAGTGCCCCTAAAATACAAAATTGTATTTAACCCCTTTATTCCGTAACACTTTGTCTTCTTCCCTTGTACTTAAATATTAGTCCCAGTAATACTAGATAACTACAGTATAATTTGCGGGTTGTAATCTAAAGTGTTACCCATGTATTAGTATGTTTAATGCATATTTGTGCGATAGAGACACCTACATGTTGCGTCTTCACAGGTAGGGAAAAAAATCATGCATGTTTCGTTCAAACCTCTGTAATCTGATCTGACTTTTTTATACATCATTTTACAAAAACCTTATCACAAAACAAAGCAATGTATATAAAAAAACATAATTTCATAAAAGCAAGTCCAGATGAGATGAGGTTTAAGATTGGAGATATGATAAAGATTTAGTCTGAGACCTTCAAGCATGTTATTTCAAACTTTAAATGATCAACTCTTATTTTTAATCAATATTGCCTTGAGACCTCAAGCTGCCATCTGGTTCATAGTGTTTATGGACAAAAGGTCTGTGATGTATCTTGATGGCAGTCTTAAATTCGATCAGTAAAACCTTAAAAATAATTCTGAAATGGAGAAGTATACTGTAGCCAGTGTGAAGACGCTAAGATACAGAATCCATTTAAAGAGTTAAATACCGAGAGACAGACAGCAACAAGGAGGAAACATTCAGAGCCTACTCCTCAGGGGCATCCAGTGGATCCCTGTAAATCTTCCTTATATTACTTATTGATTAGTTCACAGCCTCCTCCATGGAAAATAAAAGTTCTCCCCAAGCTTTGCTCTCTCATTAAATATGAATAAGAGCGCTGCGGGGTCACATCTGTAATTCCACCCCGTGTTTGCCCAGTTTCATGCATTTTTGGTGTGTGAAATTACATATGGGAGTGGTAAAACTGCAAGGTTACGCTGAGTTCACAGTGGTTTGCTGAACAATTTTGTGGCTCAAGAATTATTATTGTATTATTGTAGAACTTTATGACTGAAACTCTGTGTTGTTAGTGAAACTGGACTCAAGTGACCGACCAGAACCAACTCGGGTGTTATTTTGGTGGCTTTGGCAATGATTTCTATTATTGGTAATAATAACACTGGCAACATTAATAAAAATAGGCCTGATGGGGCAGAAAATGTAGTTAAAAAATGTGACTACCAGCACCTCTAAAGCCCACAAATTAGAATGTTGTATCCAGTTATGTACTGTATTTCTTGACAAACAGCGAAGACTCCAGGAAGTCAATCCGTCCGGTCGCTATGGGCCAAGAAACTACAGCACGTTAAGTACCCATAAAACCACAACTTGTAATTTTTACATTTCTGTTTGTGCTTGAAATAAACAAACAAGATGTAACATGTTAATTAGTGATAGTTTAGAGGTGCTGGTAGGCAGATCTTTTAATTTTGCACAATGCACGCTTAAGCATTTTTTAAGGAGGTCTTCAGACCAGTGTCAAGAAAGGGTTCAGTTATAAATGGTGGCCAGATATGTGGGTTATGATGGCAGCATTGATAAAATCTATATGTTAAGGTTGTTCATTCATAGGACCTGATTACTGACAAGAAAAATGAAACAAATTTGTAAAAAACACCCACAGTGTTTTATGTTGCCGCACCATGCACAGAAATATTCATACTGCTGTCAACACAAATTCACATGTCCCGTCTGTCTTGTCCTGTCTGCATCATTGCATTCACTTAAAGAGGCTCCTCTCATTGTTATGCACACTGACAAACCACAACACAGTTATATTTCCTGAGAAACACAACAGCCACACGGTTTCCCGAAAGAGACAAAAAGGGCGTCTAGCTGAGAAGATCTCAGGTGAACACGTGTCTCCTGAACAAAGGCTGTGAGAGCTGAAATCACATAGAGAATGTCTCCATACAGCAACCAAAGTGAAGTATTCCTTTGCACATAGCGTGGCATCTTGCAGCTCCACTGGCTGCACTTCAAAGTGTCCCTGTAAACACTGAGCGTCTGTGGACACACATGCACACACACAATAAATTCAGTATATTAACAATGCACCATAAGTGTCAGAGGTATACCAAAGGTGCCTACAGTAATGTCTCCCTCTGCTTTGGAAATCATCTTTTCTGCCTTTATCCTGCTGCCCCTGTATAATCTAACCCTTACGGCCTTTATATTTGATTACACTCTGGAACTATATTACCAGAAGTGGGTGCAGCCTGCACGAGATATGAATTCTTGATATCTTCTTGAGCACATTACTCTTTTATTAAATTGCACACATGAAGGACTGTTTTGCAAAGACATGACATGTGACAGGAGGGTCACGAGGTCAGAATCAAACCTGTAAAGTCCTGAGTACACAGCATGTAGCTCGGCCCGCTAAATTACCAGAACGTCCAACGCTTGAGTAGATTTAATAGCCGCGAGATACTGAAGCTCAATCGATTGCTTTACTCAATTTAATTCCTTTGGACATGACTAGATTCCCGAGACGGTGACTTTAAGTAGTTCATGCAAATAAAAGTGACATTCAAGACTCAGACAGCAGCTACTTAGATCCTGAGGAAGATGTCTTCTGGTGATGAAGAGCACGCAGGGGAGGGTTTCATTCTTGTTTCACCAACTCAGCAGTTCTCCTTTCTGCTTTTGTGGATAAAATCTGGACAAAGATGTACTGATATTTTAAGGTTCATTTTTTTAATAATCAGAACTTGGTGTGATCATAGTGCTTTCCCATCGTCTTTGGCTCAGAGGGTGTGAGAGCTTTCCTGCATAGCTGCTATCTGGTAGTCTTGGAGCGTCTCTCTGTGGTTGAAACATTTACTGCAGCCATAACACCATAATAAATCCAATGCTTTCTAAAGACTTTATTCATGATATTCGGCACTGTAGGTCACATGAAGCTGATCTGTTCTGTGATCAATTCTGAGAAAATTGATGGTATAGCTTGAAAATTTCCAAACATTTGGAGTTTGAGACAGTTGTTGGGAAAGGTGTCTGTTTCATGTAGTAGTGAAGCATCTGTTTGCAGCTTTAGCTTTAGCTTTATTCATATGTTTCTGTAAAACAATACATATCTGAAATAAGGGAACACAAAAAGACTAAAACAACAAGAAGTTACAATAAGGACATAAAATCAACACAGAAATTAAGTATGATGAAAAGATCTGTTAGCACCTGTTTTGCTAAATTTAATGGTTAATGTAAACTTGATTATTATATATTAAACATTACATTCTAATCTAAACCTTACCTTGTTTACTCTGGAATATGGATTTGTGCTCTAGTTTTTCTGCATTCATGAATTCTCCATCTGCATGAACACTAGATGGTGCTGAGAGAACAGCAGTGAGGGCGACGCCATCAAAACTGGGACATCTTATACTGCACCTCAGCATGTATGATTCATGTGAATCCTCAGTAGTCAAACTCATGCACCGATAGCCTGCACGCTGTGTCATCTTTTTGTTTATGAGTCATTTTATGCTGTGAAAAGTAGCATTTTTAGCGGTTGTCTCTGCTGTTTCCATAGTGGTTTTAAGCAGCTTGGAAACTGTTGACACGAGGACTGTTTTGTACTAAGATATTACAAGGATTATGCTGATACTGCCACTCATGGTGGTGGTTAAAGATGAGGATAAGGAGTCTGGAGTCTGGAATAACCTTCTTGAATAAAACCCCAAAAGAAGAAGAAGTGCATATAGCATGGTTTAGTTCTTTTTCTCTCCCCACATCAAATAACTAGAGATGTATTTTTAATATTTCTCCAAAGATGTCAAAGTGAGACAATAGTCGAAGACAGTGACGTTTGATTCCAGTGACTGTCCTTTAAACAAACTTTCAGGCTCTATCTTTCACAAAGCTTTTAGTTTCTTGTCTTTTCTTACTGAGAACAAAGAAGCTGGGGGACTATTAAGACGTCAGGCTGTGCGCGAGACAGCTGCAAACCCCATGTCAGCGTAATTAGATGTTACAATTACAAGGCTTCATCTACACCAGAGCCCAAATGCTGCAACAGCTGGAGAGTCAGTAGACATCCCCCCAGGGCTCTCTGCTTCTTCAATCTGTCTCTTAAGTCCACAGCCCATCCACTTTAAGTTAATTTATTTATTAAAACAGAGAGATGAGTGGGAGACAGTGGCAAAAGGAAGCTGATTTGCCATTCCAATGGATGAAAGCACATTGTTTGACGTTTGACTAGTGAGGTCAAACAGTATTTTTCTGCAGGTTTAAAAGGGAGAAAAAGCAGGATGTATTTTCTAAAACGAGCCTTGAATATCAAACATCACTCATTCACTAATGACTCTTGATGAGGTTTTTTTGTTTGGTGTTAATTTGCTACAAAAGTGTGTTGAATTGCAGTTGACTTGTGTGTGTGTGTGTGTGTGTGTGTGTGTGTGTGTATGCTCCATACATTCTCTCTCTTTTATGTGTTTATTTATTCACTTTACTCTGTTTATGTGTGTTTTTTTTAGTAAAATATCACACCAAGGAAGCTTTGTTGCATTGAGAGAAGCATCTTTCTATATAAATAAAATAATTGCATGTGAATATGCATGGGTCTTGTCTGCATTATACATGACTAAGTATGTATTTACATATATGTAGGTGCAAAAATGTATGCGTGAAAGTGTATATTTATTCACATACATGTATGTGACCAGCAGTTCCATTAAAACTCATTCAATGTTCACATCTTTGTTGTTGTTCAAAGCTGCACTAAACAGTATTTTCATATTAACAGTCGGTCAAATATTGTGTGAAGGGGGTCGCTCTTAGTTAAGAAGAGATTTATCACTTGACTTTGCAGTTCCCCTCAGCTCTACGAAGCTTTTTAGTGTCTTTCAGCTCATTGTTTTGGTTTTCTGGCCCACAACTTTATGTTTTTGCTCTTTCTCACTCTCATAGCGTCGTTCTCAGTAGAAAAGCTCTGAGAAATCCACTTTATGCTACCTGCTCAGCACCAAGTTAACAACTAGCTGGTGAACATAGTGGAGCATATAGCAGCTACAGAGCCAAATATTTCCCTCAGGACATAACCAAAACAATAGCTAAAAGGAGAGTAAATATTGGACTTTGTCAGGTGGAGAGATACTCTAAATACTTCTGATCTGATACTAATATGCTAATGTTGGTCCCTGTCTTTTGTGTGTTTAAACAGCCAAGTGTTTGCAAACACTTTCACCATATCAACTTTATAAGATGATACTATTTTAATGTTGTGTTTGCAGCTAGTTGCGCTGCCCCCAAGTGGCCAAAAAAGTCATTCTCACCGTAAATTAGCCTGTAATGTTTTATGACAATTAACATACAGAAAAATACTTGGAAATGTACTGTATAATGTATTATGTAATGTATTAAGGTAATAATACAACTTTCAGGCATTTTCAAATACTACACATCCAACATGTTCAACCAGGGCCGTAGCAGCATTTTTATAGCAATTTAAGAGGAGTTTACATTTTACAATTTAAAAACATCCAGTTAATAAAACATTTCCAAGAGCTTCTCTTTGGTGTCTAATCAAATACTACTTGTAACATATATAAAATATTGTATAAACAAACCATTGTAAAGTAATTTGATGATCTATTGCTTCTGCTTAGCTTTGAATTTTATTTTTATAATCACGACACATATTTCACATTTAAGGGGAGAGAAAGAGACTTTTTGTAAGTCAAATAGTCTGAAACTATCATCCATAAAGGATCGTAATTAAACTCCTTGTAATTTCTCACCGCCTAATCTAATCTGTGGGGGGGTGGGGTTTAGTTCAATTTGTGTTGCTGCATTTGGAGCAGAGTGGAGTATCTGAGGCGAGAGTTCCCCCTGGAATAGTTTGACAAATGGTATGATCTGAGCGGCTCAACTGTGAGTCTGGAGCTGGAAGTGCACCGGCAGTCTGCCTCTATTTGGGGGAGAAACAAGGACGCAAAGTCGTCTCGGCCACAGCAGAGTTATCGCCGGTGTTTTCCCGCTCGTCATGACCATGTACAAAGGCAGGCGTCGCAACCAGAGATGTGAGTATGAGGCGTCAATCACTCATGACAAAGGAGTTTATGTGGCTGGAGTTAATGCTGCCAGTTTTGACATAAAGTTGATTAATTCAGGTGTTTCTTGTGGTCAGTATCACTTCCTTTGCATCGAAATTGCTCTACTTAAATGTCTCCTTTTTGAGAGCTAATTCCTTGAGGTACTTGTTGATAATTAGTGTTAAAATAACATGTATATTGTGTTCAGGCTACTTGTTTTTCTGTTTGTCAGCTGATTGAAATCTGTATCCACTGCACTGCACACAATGTGTCAGCGTTTGCATAACAATTTAAATTTTCTAGGGAAGAAAAGTAATCCTTATTTAATCTTAAAATGCACTGTGAGATATTGCATTGTAGCTTTTATCATGCATGAAAATTAAATAATGGGTACTGATGCAAATCATACAGGATAATCATTTACACACCATGGCTAATATGATAATTGACCAAATCAGACAACATAAATCCATTTTTATCCAGTTTTTGTGCCTTTTTGTGTGAAAGACGCATTTTCTCAGTGACTTGATCACAGGCAGGAGATTGCTGCCTGAAAGGCATACATTTTATTTTAATTTACTTGGTGACTGCAGTATAAAAAATTATAGTGGTGGCCTTGTGATGTTCAGAAAGGACTTCAAAAGTGCCTCTGAGCACAAGTCCTTCCCTCCTGATTGCTTTTATCGGAGCTGTTCAGTGGTTGGTTGCAGGCGTGGCAGCTCCAGGTGTGGTGTGCAACTGTGTACAAAAGAGGCTACGTGCTGATGGAGATATACTTGCTTGGTTAGCAGATCTGTGGGTAAATTAATGAAGCTCATATATTAACATCTATATGTACTGGTCAATTATTTATACAGCCAGTGCATTTTGCATTTTAAATCATTTTATTAGTATTATTTCAAATGCATAAAGTTATTGCAACTAACTGACTTGTCACAGTAGGAAACAGGACACAGGTGTTACTAATGACAGTAACGATGGCTTTGTCCCAGTTAGCCATGACAGTGTGAGTCAGCGTGCACAATACCAGGACCCTGAAAGTGAAGCAGCTAAATGGAGTTCAGCCATCATTTATTTAATTATTTGCACCTGTGCTACATCTGTTTTCTCAATTAATTGATTCATCATTTGGTAAATAAAATGTGAGAAAACAAGGATAATATCCATTGTAATTTCCCAGTGCCCAAAGTGACTGCTTGTTTTGTCCGACTGACTTTCCAAAGTCCAATTCACTACCATATAAGACCAAGAAATGTATCTTCACTATCAAGAAACTGAAATCTGAGTGTTTGACATATTTCCTTAAAAAATGACTTAAACCAGTGATCCCCAACCTTTTTAATGGCTTAAAGCACAGCGAACGTGTACTTGTGACCCCTTGTCACCAGTTGCATGTCTACCAGACCAGTTCAACCAAAGACTGATTTCTTTTTTACTTGTTTCATTTGAATAATCTTTAAAAGGCCAGAAACTTACCCAATACGACAAGAAAAAAAACAACAACATAGATTAGAGGAGCATCTGAAAAACGTAATTTTGGGCAGCAGGAACATGTTACTGTGTCTTACCCTGTTTATCGCGAGATTTAATTTGCAACCCTTTGTGGGGCGCATGACCCACAATAATACTTTCAGCTCTATATAAAACTGCCTGTCAGTGATGCGGTGGCTTCCAGTTGTAACTCTGCACCATGTATGCTGCTCAATGTTTCCATAGTCAACTCATGAATGAGGAGGCCAAGTCTCAGAGCAGATGTACAAGTAGCTTCAAGCAGGTGGCAGCTGCCGGTTTGTTCTCCAGCTGCTTGCACAGATTTGCGAGCACGAATCTGGTTCTGGTTGAAGTGGTGGACCGCCTCGAGGGGTTAAAATGTTTCAAAGCGTTGCACTTAAGAGCCACATAGTTGCATCATAAGAAAACAAATGCCAAAACGGAAAAGGAGGAAAAGTGCATTAACAGCTCAGGAGAGATGAAAGACCAAATTATCTTTACCTCAGGCTACGGCAATATGCTCATTATGATGTAATGTAAAAATCAACACGTACCAATGTTGAGATGTACCACAAATGTTTACCTTCTGTACTGCTGGTCTGTGTCTTTGGATATGAGATCATTCACCTACTAATAACTGTATTGGGACATGTTAAGCACTGTCAACCCGAAAATTTAGCAATCCCACATCACGTTCTCCTTAATGGACCATAGCTCAGCAGGTCTAATGAAAATAATTTTATTAGATGCTCAGGAGCTTGGGGACGGGCTGCCAAATGTATGCACTGCCAAATAACCATTTTCCTTAAGAGGGCGAAAGAGCAAAGTATAAGGAATTCATTAAGGAAGGACAGCAATTAATCCACATGTCCCCTTCCAGCCATAACAAAGCCTCAAGGTTCTCATCCTGATTGGAATCAGCCAGGATGTAACACACTCTAGATCCGTGCATGTAGCTCTCAAAGAGTTGACAGGGTAATTTGAATAGACGTCAATGATGTCTGGAAGCTCGCAGGGTGACAGTCTTTTCCCCTGTGTATATGACAAGCGGTTTTATCATATATTATGTAAGATTGACATGATTAACGTTAAAGCTATCTGCAGTTTATTTCAAACTAGAAAAAACTTTCACTTACAATATCTCCAATTACATTTTAAGTAGTCAGAGTTCAAATTTAAGATGTATGTAATTACATTCTTACTAGTAAGAATGAAGCATTGAGTTGTATGGAGAATCTAATTAAAGATATGTACAATTGAGTTTTGATTATCTGATATGTGAATTCCAGATATCTCCATTAGGGCTGCAACTAACAATTTTTTTTCTCTATTGATTATTCAGCCAATTCATTGTTTGGCTTATAAAACATCAGAAAATAGTGAAAAATCATCACAATATCCTAAAGCTGATGTCTTTAAAGCTGATGGCTTTCTACTTTCTATGGCCAACAGATATTCAGTTTACCATAATGTAAGACAAGAAAATAGCTGAAATTTGAGAAGCTAAAACCACAAAATATTTGGCATGTTTTTTCTTGACAAACGACTTAAACAATTATCAAAATAGTTGACTATTACTTTTCTGTCAAGTAAATAGGTTTTTTCAGCTCTAATCTCAAATTAGATTTTGACAACTTAAAACTCAAATTCACCAAATCTTCAGTGATATCTTAATTATCTTTTTTGGATGTATTAAACTAAGATATTAGCAACCAAAAATCCAGCAGTTGACAAAATAATCTAAACACAAGGTCCACTTACTCGCTTGTTCTGGAGCTTTCTACCATGTTTCACAGTCCTGATACAGATTTAGCTGGTATCTGAGTTTGATAAGTACAGAGTGGAGATATGTTGAATTTGAGCTAATAACAGTCATAGTTAATTTAAAGATACCTACAAGTGTGTTATGGATATCCTGAAAAGGTTATTTAGGGAAGTCTTCTGCTCTCACTTTGATTATAGGTAATGCACTGGGCTAAACACACCTCTGGAGACAGAAGTTGGCATTTGAGGTTTTTACTGGAGGCAATTGTAAAACTGTGAAAACTGCACTGGACGACAAATTCAATGATAGTGATTCACAAATCAGAAAGATGAAAACCATAATAAACCATGAATTGGTACAGTTCCAAAGTAATTGGATTAAGAAAAGTATTTCTGGCTGTCAAATGGTCATGCTAGGAAGAGACAAAGTATCACCAGTGAAAGATCAACGTTAAGTCAACTCACAAAAAGATTCACACTAGCTTCTCGAGGCTCTTATCTTTGCACCTTAATTAAACACTAAACTGCACGCCGTATGCTAACTGAAACATTTTCTGCTGGAGTGAACGGAGCTGAGCGTTATGACGTGGTTTCTCGGTTAGCCATGTTTTTTTATTTGAAAAAATGTACCCAGAATCCTTGGCAGCTTAGTTCTACTTAAGATAGTCGAGAACTAGACAGCTTTGTACAACGGATGAATTTAGACATTTATCTGAAGCCTGACTAGATAGATTAATGAAACTAACATGAAAATGTTTGATAGACTATCCGCAATTACGTTCAGTATACCTACAAAGACCTTGTGACCAGAAGATAATGTGAACACAAGGTCATCATGTCCACTACACACCAATGCATACA
This sequence comes from Macquaria australasica, assembly GCA_005408345.1. Lineage (NCBI taxonomy): Eukaryota > Metazoa > Chordata > Actinopteri > Centrarchiformes > Percichthyidae > Macquaria > Macquaria australasica. The sequence continues at coordinate 1,086,392 of SEMN01000020.1, read as the reverse complement.
CACATGTGCATGTAGCCAGACCCACATTCACAGTGGCTGCTTTCTCACCCTGTCACTCACCCTGCCCCGCTTGAGGAAACTCTCAGGTGTAATAAAAAACCGAAGCTGCCTGTGCCCTTGAGCTGAGATGGGAGATTATTCAAGTCCTCCCTGTCAGATTTACAGGGCGTGAGAGCACAGTGTTGATTGAATCTGCGACACATTTGCGCATTTGTATTCAAACAGGTGCCTGGGTGATCTCTTAATCAAATACTGCTCACCTGCGTGTTACAGCAGAGATGGAGTTTGTTCTGTGCCAGGAGTGATCCTTTGCCTGCCAAAGATATGTTTAGGCATCAGTTCAGAGAGGAAATTTATTCTCTCATTTCTTTTCTCAGGCTATATTACCACGTTATGTACCTCTTCTGTCGTAATTGAACAGAGAGCACTAGTTTAACATGGGCAACCACTTACAACTATTCCCATTGCACATTTCCTAAGATCCATAAATCAAGAAAGACAGAGTTAAAAGGCGAAGTTGCTTTGTAAAGTCTCTTATCGTTAGCTATGAGAATAACCCCAGTCAAGAGGATAATTGCTACTACACTATACTACTATAATTCGGCTTGTGCTTGGTTAAATAGAAGCAGCACAAGGGCTGTGCAGTTATTTAGCTGCTTTTTCCTTTTTTAACCAAGCTCATCCCAGTGGACTAATTCAAATTTATGTGTGTGTTTGTGTGTCTGCGCCTGGTCCGGCTATAATGACTCGTCCACACCTCCAGAGACAAAGAGCTCAAGGGCACGCTGAGCTGAGGGGTCTATATCTAACTAAAATACACACACATGCAGTAACACAGCAACACAGCAACACACTCTCAGGTAATTTAGCTTCATTAATATGAATGAATCCAAACTGTGTCAGAGGGCCCCGAGGTGGTGGTGATTGTATTCTTGAAGGATCCTGTGGATGGATAAAACTGTTACTGAGCTCAGCCACATCCTTGCCGTAGGAGACACTCAATTAAAATGAGGTCTAGTAAAGCCCGAGATTGATGCTTTCATCTTGTACACAGATGAGGGGAGAGAGTGTGAAAACACCCCTTTGACCTCAGAGTGTGCGACTTACAAACTACACTGCCTCTTAATGTAGTTAGAGAAGGCTTCATAGTGCATGTTAAGTCCTCCTTATATGGCTGAAATGAATATCACAATGTTAATAAAAACATTTTTCCAATATAGATTTGTAATATGATATAGCAGGTAAAATCTCATCTCATCTCGAATGATTCTTATTGATGCTTTCTTGCTCCAATTTGTTCTTATTCTTTAACAATTTTTCCTTGTCATTTATTTGAATATATATTGAAACGCTTTTATCATCTTTTTTGTAACTGTGAAGCACTTTGTAACCACAGTTTTGAAAAGTTCTGTATAAATAATTTTACTTATTTACTCACTTACATGGAAAACCTTAAACCTGACCTTAAAATTAGAATCCTTATCATCCTTAAAGCTGCACTTATCAATGTTTTTACATTAACAATTGATCATAATGTTTTATGTAATAAGTATTATGTGAAAGAGGTTGTTTGTAGTGACCAACCCACAAATAACGATCACCGGACTCTGCAGTTCCCCTCAGCTCTATGAAGTATTTCAGCGTATTTCTGCTCATTGTTTTGGTTTTCACACCCTCAAACTTAAATTAAAAACTCCACTGTTCACTACCTGCTCGACTAACTGGTAAACATAGTTGAGCATTTATCAGCTAAAGAGCCAGATACTTGGTGGAGACCAAAACGGAGCTAAAATATAATGCTGGACATCAGGTGGACCGAAACAAGACTCTGAATGTTACTCCGTGTCTGCTGGATGTGTAAATAGATAAACTGTTTGCTAACACGTTAACACCAAAGTTGATAAAATTATGTTGGTAATGCAGCTTTAAAATTTGCATTTGATACTTTGATTAAATATTTCATAAATTTAATGTATTTGGATTCTGTAATCACCTTTTTTTTTATATAGCAGTTTTCATGTTACTGGCAGAGTCTCCCTTTCCAGCACAAGATTACAGTTGTGTAGCATGTTAGCATGCTGAGACAAAAGCTAGTGGTTGACTTGTCATCCTTTAACCACAGGTGTCACCAAATCAACCCAGGACTGAAATCTTAAGGATTATAACTTTAATAACTAATGTTTTTCATTTAGTATTTGTATTTTTTCATTTGCTTGTAATCATTCACTTGGAAAACAGAATGTTTGTAGAACAATTACACTATGATCCTTTCTACTGATGTCCATGTATGTATGATAAACGCACTCTGATGATCTGTCCCAATGAAGATCTTTACCTTTTTTACCGAAGATAAGTGCCTTGCTGAAGGCCACCTTTACAACATTGTCTGACAGCAGTACATTCAACATTTTACCAGCGTAGAAGAAGAACAGCATCTCTCGAGTCGAGAGGATGGCCAGTGGTTGTACAGTATCTGTGTCTGGCTTTGTTTGTAGTCTGTGAATTTGTCTCTGCTGCGGCCAACTTGCTCTTAATGGCTTCAGCTAAAAGAAACTGTCTATATTCCCCCTCAATGTGATGCTGCATGCAGTTTACAGTATTAATTAAGTCCTAACTGCCTATTGCTTAGCAACACAGTCTCTATCGTCTATCTCCAGCCTCAAGTTTTTTATGGACACACACATTTGTTTCATTTTTTTGTATACGATTAGTATAATGACTGTAATTAATCAGAGGCTCTGTGTGTGTCTGTCAGGGGGGTGTTGTGAGGTGGCGGCGTTCGTTTGAGAGTGCTTTTTAGTGCTCCGCTCTCTCTTTAATGACCCTAGCAGGGGACCAGAGGAGAGCACACTTTACAACGTGAACCATTCCTCACGTCTTCCTGGAGCCTAATGATAATGATACAGCTGTCCCTGAGCTACCAATACATCCCCAATCCATTAGTCCATTATGGAGAGCAGGAGGGAAAGGAGGGAATGAAGAGAAAAGAGAGAGGAAGGGAAAGTCTGGGCTCCAAACATAGCACCACGGTTAATCTGCAGACAATGTGTTGGAAGATCCAGACACAGGTGCAGGGGTGTGTGTGACTTCAGCTCCTGTCATGACATTTGCTGCTGCATGATCCCCAGGGCACGGATGTTTTTATCTGTGCAACTTGTTGAAGCTGTCAAGGGTGACTCATCCATCAGACGGGGATCTCTCCTACTGTGTGTGTGTGTGTGTGCGCGCGTGGGAAGGGGGTGTTTGATATTTGTTGGTGTTTTTGTGTACGACCTTGAGCAGCACTCAAGGCTGATTGAGCTGAGTTTGAGCAGAGGCAGCGACGACAAGCCAACAGACTAAACGCAGTGATACCAGCCTGGTTTAGTGCATTAGGGCTCTTGGCAGGTAGAAGTGGCTGTCAATCATGACAACAGTCATGTGGTGTGTGCAGATGAGTCACAGTAGTCCGCTAATGCATTTGAAGGGGATTTCATTTTTTTCTCCTAAATATTGACTTGTCAAGTTTTTTTTCTTTTTTTTTTTTTTTGCAAAATCAATGTCTCACTTGTTTCAAGGCCCTTAAAGCCTTTAAAGTTTTCAGCCTCTCTGCTCATTTATATCTACATCTCTTTGAAGGCTTCAGTGGACTGAAGTGAAATCGCTAAATTAATCAACGCTTTCTACCTTAATTCACCTGATTAGTCTCATCACACCCCAACAACCCTATAGGTACAGCACAAACCTCTGTCAGCTTTAAAAAGGGAATCAATAGTTCCTATTTGTAAAATAACTTTTCATCCATTCAGAAGTTTTTGAGATATGCTACCGACCAACTAGAGGTAGCAAACATCCCTACACCCTTTTCTTTAATCTTTAATTCATGATTGCTTTGGCCCAATTTTCACAAAATAACTTACACGTGCAGAACTCTAAAGGCAAAAAGTCAAACCGAAAATCTTCAAACCAAAAGTTCTGTGCTTAATAATACATATACATCTCTCAGTTACAATATTACCCAGCCAATATACTTTTCACATGTTTAAGTGTTGATTGCTACATAGGCATATCATTTAAATTAGACTCAACATGTATTTTAAACCATATCTCATTACTTACAATGACACTGTCTAAGTTAATGTCCCTAGAAAACATTTAAAAATCATTTCTTTCTGCTTTAAGTAATATACATGATGTTTCTGAGTCTAAAAAGCAACATCATTTTCAGTTCCTTGTATCATTTAAAAAAAAAAAAAAGATTTCTAAGTGGATTTATGGGCGTTTATTCGCGATGGACATCGGAGATGATGTTCTCGGGAAGTGTAAGTCGCACTGAATCTAAAATTATGTGCATCATGTATGTGTGTTCAGAACAGACGGTGTTATGACTCCGAGAAGGAGCTGCTTAAGTACCTTAATAACCTCCATGAGCTGTGTCAATGACTTCCTGTTGTTTTTGGAGCACTGGTATGTACATGTCCCTTTTTACCTCATTCAGTATCTTTGACTTGCGTCTCTCCCTCCACGCCTCCCCTTCAACTCTTCCACATTTTGAAAACCTCCTGTGTTAAAGCATCTTTGTATTTTTTTCATCATCAGTGTTAAATTGAACTTCATTATAGCTCAGTTAAATAATATCACAGTGAATGGCTGCTGTACATCATTTCTAAAACACCAAAAAGCAGGTTGAAACATTTTGCTCAGCGCTGTTTTGGATAACTGAAATCACCATTGCCAACCCTGTTTTCATGAGAATTATTCGGTGCCATGATTTGATATTGACCATGTTGTGTTTTTAAATTTTATTTTTTAGATTTTGTACAGTATATTTTTTACGTTAAGGGTGTTGATGCAGTTAGTGACCTACTGTTGTGGGTACGATGTATATGATGCTTTTTGTGTGACGTTACAGCAGTTGCCATGAAAATTTCGTATCAAGGTAACATAAATGTTAAATATAAGGTTATGACTCTTCTTGCATTTTTTATAAGGCACCTACCTAAAACATTGAATCTGAATCTGCGGGGTTTCACCACCAACATTCAGCCTTGTGTAAAGGAATGTTGGGAAAAGTTTCTCACATGAAACCCAATTCTCTAAGATGGAAAAAACACAAATCTGCAAGGTTAACCAAGATTTCAAATATAGAAGACAGGCAGAATGAAATCTGTCTGATGTGTCCGTGTCTGAGAAGTGATTTAGGGGAATCGGCCCTCGAGCGTTTGTCAGCGACGCTCTTCCTCTAATCTTACCCTGCACTCTTTTTCTTCTCAAAGGAAAATCCTCTAATTAGTGCTGTGTCACTCGTCTCCCAAAGTTGAAAGTTTCTCTGTGTGTTTTTAAGTGTCACGTTTGTCTAAAAAACGTGTAACTCCAGTGATGGTGAATTTCGTGTTTTCACTTAAAATAGTTTCTTTTTGGAGGGAACATGAAAGATTCAGATTTTATTGACTTGAGACAGTGATTACATGGTATGGAGTACAAACAATATATACACACTATGAAAATGTAGGGCTGCATCTAACATTTGTTTTCATTATCGATTAATCTTTACTTTTTTGATTAAATTGTCTGTAACGTGTCAGAAAATAGTGAAAAATGCCCAAGGTTTAGTCTTCATGTGGCTTGTTTTTATCTGACCAATAGTCACAAACCAAAAGAGATTCAATTTCAAATCATATAGGACAGTGAAAAGCAGCAAATCCTGACATGTGAGAAGCTTGAACCAAAGAACATTTGGCAATTTTGCTTGATAAATGACTATGGACTAATTTATTGACTAATCATTGCAGCTCTACAATTATGACAAAACAATGGCATCAAGAATGAAAAACATTCTTCCAGAAGGCACCTTTTTTGACTAAAAAAAAAAAAAAATTAATCATAGATGCACTGTTTAAATAGTACTTTGGCAAGTATTATTTACTTTTTAATTGTTAGCCTATTCTTGCATTCTGACGTTCAAACAAAATGTGATACAGTGATTCCTATCCAAGCCTTTATATCTACCAGTGACTCTGAAGTAACAGATACTGTATCCAATTTAAACTCCAAACTAAATTCGATTTTGGAGATATGAGAATATGAACATGTGTGTATGTTTACATATCGGTGTAGAGAGTAGGAAAAAATGTACTCTGCATGTATTTAATATACAGTGATATCGGGACACTGTATTATCATGGCAACAATTTAAATTTAGTTACAATTAAACAGCTTGGAAGCCCTTAAAGCTTCATTAAAGCACGTAAAGATATCCAGTAATATTTTCACAAAAGACAAAACAATACAGGTGTAGCCTATAGGTTCTGTCTTAAAAACATACAACTTGCATTTTATTGTAGCTGCTACTGTATCACATCATGACATCAATTTTCATTTTGTTTCCAGACATCAACATGGCAGGAGAGCCAAAACCATACAGGCCTAAGATGGGCTCCAAGAGGCCTCTCTCATCCCTCTACAGGTCTGTGTGAAACACGTGTCTTACTTTACTGTATCAGTCGGATATTGCTTCGGTGACCTACTTTCCCTGCTGCGCTTACATTGTGCTGTCTGTAAAATATGTGCTCATGATCCTCACTGGCAGGCCGGGTACTTCTGGAGGAACAGCCAATTCCCTACCTGTGCTATCAGTGCCTCTTTCTTGTTTGTTGCTATTACACATTCGCTCATTCTTGACATTTTAGAGTCTCTTTTTTGAAAGCAAAGAAGAACCAGTGCCCAAGAGGTGACATGGCTGACATCTTAACAGACAAAAAAAAGAAAGAAGAAATAGGTGTTTGTAAGGGCTTTTAAAGGAAGTGTTTGACATTTTGGCAAATGAATAAAATGAGATGATCAATACCACTCATGTCTGTACGCTAAATATGAAGCTGGAGTCTGGAGATGGTTAGCTTAGCATAAAGACTGGAAACAGGAGAAAACGGGTTTCCCCTTCCGGCACCTCTAAAGCTCACTAATCAACATGACACCGTATATCTTGTTTGTTTAAGCTGTACAAAAACCGAAGTGTAAAAATGACACGTGCTGGCTTTATGAGCAGTTATGTGCACATAACTGCTGTTAACCCCCTGTTAACTAAGCTAAGCTAACCAGCTGCTGGCTGTAACCCTACATTCAAAGTAATACTTTGGCATTTTGGGAAACGCATTTAATCGCTTTCTGGCAGAGAGTTAGATGAGAAGATTGATACCACGCTCGCATCTGTACAGCAAATATGAAGCTACAGCCAGCAGCTGGTTAGCTTAGCTTAGCACAAAGCACACTGTTTCTGCTCTCAGCCAGGAAATGGTCCAGCACATAAAGCCACCATCCATAAAACAACTAAACAACTAAATTGACTTATTCAGCTCCGTTGTCATAACTCTGCACAGCAGCTCACCTCTGTGTGACAGGTGAACACACTGTTGCACTATTATCTGTACATAATGTTTTTAACATGTTTATATCATATCATATATTATTTCCTATTATTATTATTATTATTATTATTATAATATTCAGAGACTTGTTCTGCAGATCTGCAATTGTGCTTTTAATTTATGGTTATTATTGTATTGTTGAGTGTGCTGCTGCTGTAACAAAACAATTTCACTCATGGGATCAATAAAGTACATCCATCCATCCATCCATCCATCCATCCATAATCTAGATAATTAGTGAGCTTTAGAGGTGCTGGTAGGCATCATTGGACAGAGCCAGGCTAACCGGCTGCTGGCTGTAGCCTTATATTTACTGTACAGACATGAGAGTGGTATCGACCTTGTCTTCTAACTCTTGAAAATAAATAAGCATAGTTCCTAAACTGTTGAATTATGTCTTTAAGAAAGAACAGAACAGTGTGTGTGTACCGGTCATGTTTAATTTCCTCAAAATCTTGCCTGTTAGTGTTTTCTGTCTTGTGTCAGGATTTTGTTTCTCCCCTGGCAACACGCACAACAGAATTTTTTTAAAAGTATTTTATCTTCACAGTGGCTACGAGTTTGACTATGACTACTACAGAGACGATTTCTACAGCAGGTATGTAAAAAAGATTATCTGGTGGTATTAGTAAATAACATAGTCTGGCTGTGCTTTGTCCTTTTTTAATTTTCCATATTGTTTATCAAGTCCCTTTTCTCTTGATATTTTTCCCTTCAGTGTACACCCTCCTTTCTGCCCAATTCCGAGTCAGCTATTTAGATAAAGATGGGTTTTGAGCAGAATAGCCCCATTTCCATCTGAGGCAAAGTAACTACATTATCATAGGCATAATGAATGTCATATTGGGGAGGTTTTTATTCCTCTTCGTTGGGCTTATTAATGATGCTTTCATCCACATAGGTGAGTACTGAACGTCAGATAGTACCCCAGTTGGTCATTTGCGCTGGAAAGGCAGAGAATGTATCTTCCTTCTGACATTTTCATTGGTTTGTTTACTTCCTCTACTTTGCAATATCCCTGAAAGTTGAATCCTTCAGCTTTGAGTCATTATTGCTATTTTGGCAGTTTGATATGTCGGAGGCACTGGGGAACAGGATTTGATTGAATGGCCATGGTGTTATTCAATATGTACCACCATCGTTCAAACATCTTTTGCAGCATGTCTATTAGGTGCTTTGCAAGTGCTTCTTGCTGCTCAAATAACAACATTAAGGGACTGCAGAAGTGACTCCTATGGAAGAAAAAAAAAGCACCAATTTGATGACACACTTTGCTGTTCATTACCCAGAAATACGTCTCCCTGCTTTTTAAAAATGTGATTTTCTGCACTGTAATACATTTGTGACATTTCTATTGTTGCTAAGATTGCTGCAACCTTTTTTTTCATGTGTCCTCAGACTCTTTGAATACCACGGTCGTGTCGTGCCCCCGACCCGGGCTGTGATCCCCATCAAACGTTCGCGGCTAGTCGTCCCATCCACACGCAGAGCCAAATCCTCCTTTCCAGTCAGGGCCTGTTCTTCCTCTTCCTCCTCCTCCTCTTCCTCCTCTCGAGCGCTCAATGTCGGCTCTTCCATCACAGCCCCTAAACGTATGTTCTCCTTGTCCCTTTTTGTTCATATATGTCGCTGTTTAAAGGAAAATTCCAGTTTATTACAACTCTTATTCTCTTAATTTTGTAGTTTTGACCATCATTTCTATAAGTTAGGATAAGAATGTACTCACCAAAGTAATTGATGAGATCTGGAAACATGGCAAAATCAACTAGCTGGTGAACATAGTGGAGCATTTAGCAGCTACAGAGCCAGATATTGCCCTCAGGAGTTGGTGGAGACCAAAAACAGAGCTAAAAGAGAGTGAACATTGGACTTACAGGTGGCCAGAAACACAACTCCAAATGAATTATAATATTGCTCCATATCTTGCCATGTCAACTTGGTCAATGTTGTGTTTACAGATTGTTGTGCTGCCCCCAAGTGGCCCAGAAAAATAAATCGATGCAGGCTTAAAGGAATAGCTCAACATTTTGGGAAATTTGCTTTCTTACCGAGAGTTAGATGACAAGATTGGTACCATTCTCATGTGCGTATGTTAAATATATGGCTACAGCCAGCAGCTGGTTAGTTTAGCTTAACAGACTGGAAACGGGGAGCCTGGTTCTGTCTAACCTTCATCGAGAAAGTGATTAAGGGCACTTCAAAAAACAAACTAGTCCTTTTAAGCTGGTGACTACAATGTTATTATTACTAATAGGAAAAGATGAAACCCTAATTTGCCTCTAACGGTTGCACTGCTTGTACTCTCACAAATACTAATCAGTATTCTCCCCACAATGCAGTTCAGTGAAATATCATAAACTTTGGCTTCAGTTCCTATGCCCTTTCACTAATTTTGCCTCAGCCAGATTTCTGGCAGTGAACTTGGCCGTTGAGACATGTCGGAGCAGTGCAGTAGCTGTTGCTGTTGTAACTGTGTCTCCTTGTCAAACATCACATTAATTATGCTTTTTAACTTTATTAATGTATGCTCACAGTGAAGACAGACCAGCTCGTAACAATCAAAAAGGAGCTGTCGCAGATCAAGACCAAGATTGACTCACTGCTGGGTAGGCTGGAGAAGATCGAGAGGCAACATCGCTCTGACGTTGGTAAGATTTGACAGAGGAGGACCTGTCTGCATGCATGTATACATGGGGAAGACAGTGAGTGCTCGCTAGGATTTGAAATGAGAGACGCATACAGAGCAAAGTGATAAAGAAAATAATAAAGCTTTATAGAGTGGCTTGTCTGAAAGCAAGATTATTCTATTAGTAGAAACAAGATATCAATTCAATAAATCTATTATGCTCTGATGTTAACCCGACAGTCTCTCTCCCTCTTTTTGCCAGAGATGCAGAGGAAACAAGAGGAGGTGTGCGAGTGTCTCCATGGTGATGCAGCACACCACTCTGGTGGAGAGGAAGCGGAGGGGACAGCCGAGGTGGAGGCGGGGGAGATGACGGACGGCGGCGAAGATGACTTTGAAGATGAAGGCACCAGCGATATGGTGAGCAGGCCAAGTAGCCATTTACAGTCTCAACAAAGAACGAGTGGGCTAACTGAGTTGTCCTGTCTCTTAAGTAAATGTGTGGATAGTGTGTTTACCAGGATCTTTGTGTGTGTGTGTGTGTGTGTAATACATGCATGTCCCTTAATGCACCTCTGAGTGTGAAGTGTATGTTCTCACTTTGGTGTGTTTTCGTTTGCACTAGCTGTACAACTACTGCATGTGTTCATTTTACAAGATAAAAGTCATAATCCCAGGTGTTAAAGGAATAGTTTGACATTTGGCTTTTGGAAAGTTTGGCTTTTTGGTGGAGAGTTAAATGAGAAGATTGATGCCACTCATGTCTGTGCGGTAAATATGAAGCTATAGTCAGTATCCAGCTAGCTTAGCGCGAATTCTTCTTAGTAGGATCAATTAATTGTTGGTTTTGTTCTTTTCATGGGATTTGTTGACGATACAAAAAATATAGAATATTGCCAGCCTTATTATTTTAATAATATTTAGTCTACAGACTGAGATCCGGTAATATCTGATGACAGAATAAGTAAAGAATCTTACGAATTGCACCAAGCATTCAATGCCAAGTTGTAATATCTGACACCTTTTGATACTCAATGCTATGGACACGTTTTGGGTCGATACTAAAAACGAGTATTTTGATTCAATAACCAGCCCTACTTTACATTTTATAGGAGGTGGACACACTGGCAGACAAAGGGTTTATCTGATTGATTGTTGTGGACTAAACCACTGATTACTGGTCATCATTAAAGCATATTTGGCTTCCACCAATAGATACCAGTTGAATAAAACTTAAAATGAACTAAAACTCCCAAGTCCCACTCTCTTACAATAAAAACAATGAAGACACTTGCATAAAATCTGGCTCAGGGAGGGGACATTAGTGCATTGTATGTGGAATGCCAGGAGACGCACATTTTCTGGGTAAAGATAATACAGACCTTATCTGATAGTGTTTAAGATTACACCTCTCTGCTGATGTCTTTGCATCTTGGGTCTCTTTCATGATGATATGAAATTATCAAAATCTAAGGTAAAACTGGTCAGTCTTTGTATCCTACAGGCAAAATATTGCGATGCTCTTCAATGGAAAAAATCTGAAGTACCATCTATTAATCAATTGCTGAATAGCCTCTCCAGCAGCATGGCCATGGAAAAACTGACGTGTGCAACTATAGACCACGAACAGACATTCCATATAATGTGGGGATGCTTTATGCACTACCTGGAAACCAAGTTACCCTACCAGCTCTGTACTTTCTGGAAGGAATGTAGCTTATGAATGACAGAATGATGAACTATATACAGTACATGTTCTTTTCCTTTTTTGTTTTTTTGTTTTTCCTTTTTGTGTCCAAATTAATTGTGGAAAAGTAAACCAGAATTAACTAAAACTCTTTAGTTTATAGTGGCCTTAAAAGCACTTCTATTTATTCTGATATTTTGCCATTGTGACTTAATGAAAAAGCCATGCATGTGACAAACTTGCAAGTTAATTAAAACACAAATTCAATGTTTAATTTAAAATGATTAGGAGTTAAAAAAGGACCAGTTATAAGTCTCTATTGATGTCATGGCTGTGACTTATGTATTTTATCTTATAATTGCAGATAGAGAACCACATATCAGACATTGACAACTGAGTAAGGTCAGTATTTAATCTCTGCTTGAAAGGGCACATTTCTTTATGTATATGAGAACAAACCATATATATATATATATATATATATATATATATATATATATATATATATATATATATATTGTATTCATGATGTTATCTTATCTATTTGTTCATACTTACAACTGCACTCAGTCACTCTATTATTTATTTCTGTCTATACTGTGTATAGGACTATTTTTCTATTTATTTTATTGTATTTCTATATATGACACTTTTGCTGGCTGCTGCAACGCTAAAAATTTCCCCGCTGTGGGACAATAAAGGCTTATCTTATCTTATCTTATCTTATATGCACAGTACCCCTTTTCAACTTATAGTCAGCAGCAACAGCGGCTCCAAATATCTGAGGCTTATTTTTCCACATTTAAGCCGAATGAGAGAGTGAGAAACACTGCTCTTCTAAATGGCCTGTCATTCTCTCTGTCTGGCAGCGTAAGAAAAGCCAGCCTCTCTGCAGTTATCACTGATGACTGTCTGAACAGCCGCAGAGATAGGACTCCGTCTCATCCGCACTTTCCATCAGACGACATTTAAATCCCCTGATTTTCTTTGTATGAACAAATAGCTAAGAGATTTAATTTGCCTCTTGGCTGAAATTTCCTCCCTGCTGTCCTCAAGTAACGGTAGATAACGGAAATCTTTTTCAGCCACTCTGAATATGATAGACCGTTAAGATGATGGTATAATGAACTGTTTGTCCTCAGGTGGATATCTCAGTGGTTGCAGGTAATAGCAGGAGCACTGGTTTATTTAACGTTGGTCACAGCCCCCCCATGCCTCCTCTGGTTTTCCACTCACATCACAGGAAAATCTTGCAGATAAAGCACCTAAAATGTAGCAACTTTTTCTACATAGGTTTACCGTGAAAGACAGTCTGGCAATAATAATGAATTTTCACTTCAGTCTGTCTTTTATTTTTATTTTATTTTTTTTTCCGTCTTTTGTCAAGTTGGGGGAAAAGGAAGCCTACAGTTGGGAGAACAGATACCAGCAAAACCTTCTTCATCGAGAGGGTGTATTTGAAAGGAAAGGAAAGCAATGACGGGAGTGACTGACAGCAGGAGGAGAGTTTTTCAGACTTGTTTGTTGCTTGTTTGCCTCATTAGAACATGACACTCCTGATGTGTACTTCATCAAAACGCTGGTTATGAATATTCTCCAGACTACTGCAAGATCAACTGCAGAGAGCAATCAATAATTTCCCTTCAAACTGATTGCCTCTCTGACAAAATAAGGACAATATATTGTGTGCTTAATATATTATGGTCTGTATTGTGCATAAAAATACAGTTTACGTGATCAATCAGATGAACCATGAAATGCCCTCCTTTTGTTGTACCGCAAATGTATGTTTGTTCTGTTTCTGTGCATTGAAAACTGACGAGCCACGACGCTGGCAGAGAGCTAAATATGAATGTAAGAGGAACACATTTATTTTGACACTTGATAATTATGTGATTTGCTTTATTCGTACATTTTGCTGCAATGTACAGTATGTAATTTATTCACAATGTCTCCTCACAGTATTGTATGCATATCATGTTCATTTGTTTATACATGATGAGATGCATTTTGAATTCTGTTTACATTCTGTTTATGGTAAACAAAAGATTACTATTTTTTACTATCAGCATGTTTAAAATGTGGCTATTATGGATCATTTGTATTCATTGCATCTGTTGTACAGCTATGGTTGATAACAGTTTTTGAAATAAACCCGTTCCTCCCAAAAAAAAAAATTAAATGCCTGCCTGAGTGCTTTCATTTTCACAAACAGTTTCTGTTTCTGTGGGGGTCTTCTGCTCAGTACAAATACTTTATTTTCATTTAAGGCTTGCAAAACAACTTCAACAATCTTTTTTTTATTTTTTATTAACCTCATATGACATTAGAAGTAGCATTGGAAAGTTACTACCTGACTAAACTTAAAGTTAACTTTTCTCCTCCAGCCTCAAACCATTTTCATCCATCCATCACTCTGGGGAAGACAACATCGGTCTGTCAGTCTGTCTGTCGGTTCACCACTTTGGTCCAGACTGAAATATCTCAACAACTATTTGATGGATTGTCATGAAATTTGGTACAGACATTCAGGGTCCCCAGAAGATGAATCCTACTCTGAATTTTCCTCCAGTGCCACCATGAGGTTCATGTTGCTGGTTTTAACTGAAATGTCACAAAAACTATTTGATGGACTGCCAATAAATCTGGTACAGACATTCACTAGTGAAATAACTAAATAAATGTACTCAAGTACTGTACTTAAGAACAAATTTGAGGTGCTTGTATTTTACTTGAGTATTATTTTTCTGTAATTGTAACTGTAATTCTACTCCACATTTACAGTTACTGATAACTTAAACTACAGAACAGTATATATAAGTAAGCTAAAATGATTAGTTGATAAATTGATTGACAGAAAATTAATTGGCAACTATTTTATTACTCAGTCATTTCATGGTTCCAGCTTCCAGTACATTAATGCATGTGTAATAATCTAATGATATATATAAACATAATAACAGTCACACAGGACATTTTTCTGCATTGAGTAGTTTTGATACTTTAAGTACATTTTCCTGATTATACTTACATAAGTAACATTTTCAATACAGAACCTTTGCGTGTAACAGAGTATTTTAGTGTGGTATTAGTACTTTTACTTAAGTAAAGGATCTGAATACTTCCACCACTACCGCAGACGTTCGTGTCCCTCAGGATGAATTGTAATAACTTTGGTAATACCTTCTTCTTACCTAGCGCCGTCGTCAGTTTAATTTGGTTATGACTAAATATCTACAAAAATGATGACATCCCATCATCAGCCTCAGCTGTACTTTGTGTTTACTTCTAGCAAATGTTAACATGCTAAACTAGGATGGTAAACATGCTAAACATTATACCCTCTTAACGTCAGTGTGTTAGCATTTAGCTCAAAGCACTGCTATGCCTACTGTAAGTAAAACATCACAGTGCAGCTAGCACTGCCGTAGGCTCTTTATCTTGTTACTAACTTTATATAACACCAGAAATAGCATTTATTAGCAAATTTACCACCTGACTCAAGCTAAAGTTCTACTTCTGTGTAACCTTTTCCTCCACCTTCAAACCATTTTCAAAACAAATGGGAGTAGTGAGGTGAAAATAAAGACAGAATGATGCTAAATGTACAAATTCTCTACTCAAGTTTAATTATAGCATCCCTATACATTAGTCCTGTTCTCTAATTGGCTCTGAGAATATTCATCTATTTTTTTTAAACACAGTGCCCTTGAAAACTACAGCCTATGGGAGATAAGTGGTGGTGAGGCAGATGGCATTTCTAATTCAGTCACTTCATTAGCACCAGATCATCATTTTCACAGGTTAAGGAGGGCCACTGGCTGGGTTGCAGGTATAATTGGTTCTATCATCGCTGGCTGGCAGCCAGTGAGTACAATGATCAGTCATGCAGCTCCTCTAATATGGACAATGTTCAGTGTGTGATGAACTAAATCAATCACCGGCCTGTAGCTGGTAGAGGAATTACGAGTATAATAGGGGTCAGGATCTTTATAATACATCTTTGATTAGCCATAGTTGAGTGAGGATGCACAACTCGCAGCAAGCATTGTTTCACAGGCCTATAAGTCAAAGATAGAGCTAATGTAGAAAGTTTTATGAATTATATCTTCGGGAAAGCAAACATAAAAGGAGTCATTTATATTTAATATTATGCCCTATGAATATTTCCAAAATTGCAAAGTCTTCATTCATCAGCTTTATGTTTATCTAACTCTTTCATGGTGAAACACTATTTACTGAATACAATTTGTCACATTTTTGCTCATGTGCAGGGCACTTTTAAGAGTTTAAATATATTAGTGAGGTATGATATATATCACGTTATTCTCCTGTGGTTCAAATACTAATTCTCTATTAAGACTATTTTTGGAAATTGAGGTTTGGAGATGCCTATTAAAATGGGTTGCATTAAACATCCTGTATACTACCCTTAAAGATTCTAGCGTGTGTCTGCGACATCCTGTCCATGCATCAACAGGGAGATTATGTTCAGTTGCTTGTGAAACTATTTGATGAGTTAGAAGGACTTCAGTGGATATTCCCTCTCGCTCTGGTATTAGCAGATGAAAATAGCTGAAAATATACTGATGTTTTGTTCTTCCTCACACACAAATGGCAAAAGGAAAAGCATAGAGCTGTTTCATCTATGTTATAATAAATGCAGAATTACTATTATACACCAAAACGTCTTTGTTTTGGCACGCATAAAATATTGTGTTTTTCATGTAACATGTTTGTTTGTGTCTGTGAGATTGCTGCAAGGACGGGGTACAAATTCTGAGGGAAGCAGCTGGTACTTAAAAAGAATCAAGCATGAAGATGTGAAACAGTGGAAGCCAAGCATGTGTCCTTAGTTTTGACAAGATTTTTTCCCAGCTTCAAGAAAAGTAAACACACATAAAGAAACAATGTCGGTTAAACACAGGGAGTGATAGACGCAGACACGTACACACAGTAATGATGATGTGTGAGCGATTAACATTATGGGGCTTATGAGATAAACAAATCTATAAGAACTAAAAATGCTGTAAAACTTGAATTCTATATAGTTTGCATATGGACAAACAGTGTTTGTGTATTTTGTTTTGTCTTACATGAATTTAGTCTGTATGCTGTATGTTTTTGGTTTATAACCCCATCAGCTTCAAAATTCACTCTTGACCTTGAAAAATACAGTTGAAAAAAACCCCATCTCATCTCAAGGTCCGTTTAGTAGCTTCTTCTTGACTTCTGGTTCAAGTCAAGAATGAACTTTGAAGCTCAACTTTCAAGCCAACATGAACAAAAGTCCTTAAAGTGCATAGAAAAAATGGAAATTTGAACATTTGCAATTCCATGACCTTGAAACGTATTTTAGTTTTTATATATTTTGTATTTAAAAGGCTATTTTTCATCACTCTGTGAGACTTGATGTTATTAATAGAAACCCTGCAGTGCCGACTGGGGGTGTTGAGTTTGAAAGAGGTGGACATTTACAAGGCAGGGAGAGTCTAGAGAAAAAATTATACTGAGTTGTCCTATGGGAAATGTAGAATTTTTTGAGCCTGGGACCTAAAAATCTGGATATCTCAGACTCTGGTGCTTTGATTTTGACTATTCCACTTTTATCTGTCTCTAGCAGCTTCCCCAACCGTATGAATGTGCAATACTGAATCGCTGGGGGCAACCCTTTAATCAATTTATACATTGAGAATTTGTAATATGTTCTCATGTTAATATATTTTTATATGTATAAGCGGAGATCTCCTGCACCTTTCAGTGAAGAACACAAGCTAGATCACCTCTCAGGTGGTATTACAGTGTCAAACTTCAGTGTTATATAAAAACATGTAACTGCTCAATAAGCCTCTTAAACTCCAGAACATCCTTATGTCTTACTTCCCCCCTCTGTTTCAGTACACGTACAAATTATTCACAGCGTTATAAGTACACTGTCTACGATATATTAGCTATATATTATAGATTATATCACATATTACATCTGCGTTTACCTAAAACAGTCCGGAGGGAGTCTTCGGTGGGCGGGGTCACGTTCAAGTCAAGATTGCCCGGATGTTACCGTTAACTACGTCATGTAAACAGGAAGTCCGACGCTAGACGCGGCTAGTTCGACTCGACACACGAGAGGCTAAAAACAACAACAAATGTTTTTTAACGAGCTCACACATGAGAAAATACAACACTACACTTGTTTTCTGCTCCTGCTTTTGTAGCTGCGTTGAAAAACGGTTTGCCCCCTGAGCTCGACAGCTAGTAAACTGTCGCTGGGCTGCTAACGTGAACCTAGTTAACTTGGCTAAATACTGCGATGTAAGTTAGTTATTCGCTAATTCTCTGCTAGTTTTCTGCACTTTTAGCCTCACACGACAGCAGTGGTAGATGCCTTTGTTTTGTCAGCTTGAAGACTTGACGATTAAACCGTCTACAGTGCAAACGGGTAAATGTCATCGTTATGGGAGACAAGGAGCTGAGTCTTATTGACAAGAACATAACAAGGTAATGTTAACTAATCACAGCTTCTTTTGTTGTTGTTGTTTTTATTAGCTTTGTTCGACTGTTTACTAAAAACTTGTCGTGCCCTGAGTTGTATTAAACGTTGAATATATTCCCAACGTAGCTAAGTAAACGTAGACAATGAAAAATACTCGATTTCAAGTAAAAAAAAACTTTTAAAATATTAGCTAATTTACTCAGCGTTAAGTAGAAGTACAGAAGTATCAGCAAAATGTACTTAAAATATCTAAAATAAAACAAGATATTTGAAGACGTTACCTCTCAAAACTTGTGATGGGCTTTTTTCACAATTTTTGATTGAAAAAAAAAAAATCCACAAAGTTATCAGTAATAAAAATAATTGTTTGTTGCTTCAGATTTTAGATTTTTTTTTCCTGCAGAGAAAATGGGTTGGGGCATGATATTAAGTTTTTTTTTTCCTCCATGGTGAATCTGTTGTTTCACCTTGTTGCTTTGTGTCCAGTTTGCTAGATATCCCTCTGAGTCCCACTGTAACATCGCTCAATCTGCACTGCAATCACATCCCAAGGATCGAGGGCCTGACCTCAGCTTGGCACCTACGGCACTTAGACCTTTCCTCCAATTGCATTTCTAAGATTGAGGGTCTAAGTTCGCTCACTTCCCTGAGGACTTTAAATTTATCCTGTAACTTAATCACTAAGGTTGAAGGTGAGTCTTTAGTCACAATTTTACTCAGACAATAAATGTTTCTGCTTTGTGGGTGTTCTCCAAGTAATATTTAATTACAGAGTCTTCAGAGTGTTTATTCCGTTCCTGTCATTGCTTTATGGGCTGTAAAATCACTCACTTGTTAATGTCCCTTCCTTTTACCTCAGGACTGAATGGCCTCGTGAACCTAACAAGATTAAACTTGTCCTACAATCAGATAAACAGCCTCACTGGTGAGTTGAATACTGACTGAACACAGTTTTCTTTTCCTACACTCAAATGAAAACACTAACAAGTGATTGACATGTTAATGCTGTTGATTCCTGACGTCCTAATTAGGCTTGTTGTATCTTCATGGCCTGGAATACAAGCTGAAGCACCTCAGTCTCCATAGCAACCACCTGGACGGCATCGATCACCTCCTGCAGTGCCTACTGGGATTGCAGTGTTTAAGAGAGGTCACTTTGAGCCAGGATGGCAGAGACAACCCTCTGTGTAGGTCACCAGGTAGGACATGAAAAGGTTATTTAGGAGTACAGTTGTTACTAGCGATTGGACCGATATACTACCTATAAATATCGGCCTTTCACACATGTTAAGAATGTCAGGTTCATCTACCCTGTTTCCAGGACATATCTTTGTCACAAAGGTTTGAATGATTCTTGATGAAATTGTGTGTGTTTATGTATAAATACGGACTAATACGCTCAGTTACCCATTTATTGGCTAAAACAAATCCAGTCTAATTTTCCACTGCAGGCTGGAAACCCACCTTTTTAGACTACACCTCGACACCCCATGCTATCACTTACTCGCCCCCTTTTCTAAACCCCCCCCCCCCAAAAAAAATAAACAAAACATGCTACAGTATTTACTTACTGTACATACTTATGTACTGTAGCACTGAACACGCTTGTAGTTGTTTGTTTGGGAGGGATGTAGTTCCAATTTTTGAAAGACATCTAGTTCTGAATACACTTATTATAAGTCGCATTGCACAAAAGCGTCTGCCAAAAGAATAATATAATGTTATACATCAGCCCTGCACAAAACCTTACCTTTATGAAGGTAATAATGTTCAGTTTATGTTGAAACTGTTTCAGAGACGTGTTGAATCAACTTTATGGCCCTTTTGGGGGCTTTTTGCTATTCTGTCCACCACATTTATATCAGTGAGGGTAGAGTAAATGACAGCACCACAAACCACAGCCTCCAACATCAACACTCTCTAAAACAGTTTGAACACTATAACCATCAGGAAGGTAGGATTTATTGCAGATGTCTTGTAGACTGCAGTAGTTTTAGCTAGGTGTACCTAATAAACTGGCAACTAAGTGTATAAGAAAGATAGGCATCATCAGTATGTTATTTAAACAGCAGGTTTTTTCCCTCTCTCTCTCTCTCTGTTGTTTTTGATGAATCACTTTCTAATCCAGAGGATAATTGTTAGTTTGTTTTTGTAGAATAATTGACACATAACCTGTGTTGTGTTGTCCATAATTAAAGCACAGTGAAAATTGAAAGCCACTGATATTAATGACTATTTATCTCTCTATGCATCTTATGTCCGTGTCTTTTTATAATTGGATTGACAGCAGTTAAATTAATGTAAACATCTTTCCCATGTTTTCCTTTAAGTTATGCTGTGCGCCCATTATCCATGTCTTCCTGTTCATGATTAATTCACAGCAGTAGCTGTTGAAAGCATGTGTTTAAATCCATGAGGGCATACTTAAAGAATTCTTACAACACTGCTGTCAATATGCATAGATACACTTGTATTAGGAGTGCTTGGTTCTCATTTAGTGAGCCTCATCAATAGTGCACATGACGGTAAGCACACACAGAAGAGAGGTTGTTCATTTAGACATAGATTATTTGATTTTATGCAACATAACCACCATAACACCTGATGTTTTATCCAGGCTATAAACTACTGATGTGACAAAAGTGTGTGTGTGTGTGTGTGTGTGTGTGTGTGTGTGTGTGTGTGTGTGTGTGTGTGTGTGTGTCTTGCTGCAGGTTACAGGGAGATTGTTATGCAGTCGTCGCCACAGATCTCTGTTCTGGATGGCCTGGACCGGCTGGGAAATCCATCACATCTTGGATTAGGGAGTCCCTGTGATATCCCTGGTCTGGAGGACTATGTGGACCTCCTGTTGTCCTCAGATACTAGTCACAATGAAGCAGTAATTTTTGATGTCATGCTACCATTAGTAACCTTATATTTATACCGTTATATTTCATAATAATAAGATAAGATAAGATGACCATATTCCAGTTAAATGTTTTCTTTATTTAAGCAGGAAGTCTCTTGAGATAAATTATCTTATTTTGCAAAAGACACCTGGCCAACATGGCTGCTTAGAAGTGTGAACACATAGTCACAGAAGAACACACACAATTCATTTACAACATTCAAATATAGAACAATAAAATAGGACAAGAGAGAGAGACGCTTTACTTTGAAACAGTTACATTCCTACTTGAATGTGGCTTTAGAATACCTGATATGAAAGCAGCATTTCAAAATGAAGTTTATCTTGGAAAATATTCCAAGAGAAGGGTGCATAGTACAACAATGTTCAGAACAGACTCTATGTCTACTGTATGTATAAACTTATATCATAATTACATTGTAACACTTTAATACTTAAGAAGCTCCCTAATGCAAAGGAATTAAAGAATCCACATTTTGCATTGGGAAGACCTCAGGAAAGTAAATAAAGAAAATGCTGTTCATGGAGCCACTGTGTACCACCCTGTAGCCCAAGTAGTCATTGTAAATAGAGAATTCCCAGTGGTCACTGAATCGCTGGAATATTATGTAATTTATTTTATTTATCCCAGGATAGTTAAAGTTTGGGAATCTGATCTATTTACCAATAAGTTACTTTACACATTAATTGCACCAGATGGCAATATCCATCTGTTTGTCTCTTTAGCAAAACCAGCTGCAGTGGAGTGTAACACAGCCACAGTGGGAACTCTGATATAAGAAAGTGTTCACAGTGAAATGGAAAGAGCAAATTTAAGTTTCCATTGCAGGTTAGAGGGGATGTCCATCTCACCACACCACGCATCGATGAGGTGCTGACCCAGTTTCGCCAGCGGATTTCCTCTGAAGCAGTCGCAGTTCCAGTTGCACAACCGGATCGCCAAAGCTTCAAGCCAGTTCACTCCACTGCGGCTGATCCAGCAGACCCAGTTAATGAACAACGCATCAGGAAACTGGAGCACCAGGTGTCCCAGCTCATCCAGCAGGTGCTCATGAAAATAATGCTGACAGCCATTAATTTATTTATTAATAAGTATTTGTGAGAGGTGTACAGCAGGTGAGAGTAGGTGAAGAGATAAATATATAGATGGTTATATTTAAATAAAAACTAGTAGTGTTTAGCTTGCCCTCTTTTAAAAAAATGCTTATTCACATCAAATATTAGAAATAGGAGTATTTTACCTTTTTCAAATTTAAGAGAACATTCTTCCCTAAAGATGCCCATTGGGACTGCTTAATTTGTCAGTTCTAGACTAAGTATTCATGGTATCCAGGC
Source organism: Macquaria australasica (assembly GCA_005408345.1). NCBI lineage: Eukaryota > Metazoa > Chordata > Actinopteri > Centrarchiformes > Percichthyidae > Macquaria > Macquaria australasica. The sequence goes on along the minus strand of SEMN01000020.1, from coordinate 1,063,937 downwards.
AGAATCCCAGTTTTGATACCACAGATATTATTTCTTTACCTTTAGTGTGTCTAAGTGATCCAATTCATGTTGCTGCTATGTTTATCAAATATACCCTACGTTTAATTCATTTATTATTTTGTTTGTATTCATCCAAACATGTAGACCATTGAATATTTCATTTTATCCCCTTACATATTATCAGTATTTCTGCAATATTTACTCAGGCCCCTGCAGGTGACAAATCCAGTAGCTCTGTTAATTCTGTGGTGCCGGTACGGAAAGCCAAGAGGGACACAGACCGCACGTCAGAGAGTGAGTGTGACAGCGGGAAGGAAAACAGGAGGCGCACCAGGATCCCCAAACATCGTAACAGCGTAACATCAAGGACGGCCCCCAAGGAGACCAAGGGCAGGAGATCAGACAGGTGATTCTGTACCTGCATATCTCTGCACAAAAAAAGATGTTTCAGCTGTCAGGTTAACTATTGTCTGTAGTGTGAATATTTTGTTTTGCCGTCGTGTTTACATGTGTACTCCCTGATTTTGTTATAGTAGCTAACTGCCACCCCCACAAAGTCCAAACATTCCTCAGAACTCACTGTTAATGTTTCGAAACTCAACTGTGTGAAGATATTTTAAGCGCTATTGGATACTATAACAAAATCAGGGAGTGTACCTTCAAGTAATGATAATCACATTCACACAAAATTTGCTGACACAGAAGTGTTTATGATGTAGTAATTGACAAAGTCCGCGTTCATAATAACCAAACACAATATGCAGCAATGGATATTTCCATTTTGTTCAGCATGCATCATCTAATATCATCAGGCCTCTTGATTATAGAGGAAATCCTTTTTCCTCTCAGCAGAAAGGGGGTGGTGCATTTTCTCCTCTGAGCAATGTGGTGAACTTTCCTCCTCTCTGTAGAAATTACAACTGTCATCTCACTCCCATGATTAACGACCATGCTTCTATGGTCTACCCCCTCATCTTACTTCATCAGCCACTGATGACATGTGCTTAGGATTCAGTAATTTAACTTAAGTAAGCTCCCAAATGTCCTCATCAAAAGCAAGGTAAAATATTCACTCCAAATTGAATTCAGAGTTGTTCAAACTTTGCCTACCTATAAAAGTGAGCAAGTCGTCTGCTTTGACCTTTTATTGACCAGACATTAGCTTGAGGGCTGTTTATAATCAATTATACAGCTGGTTCAATACTTGTGATTTGTTTTATGTGCAGCGATCAGGAGAATCATAAACAGAGGAGTTCAAAGTCTGCTGTGGGGCCCAGGAGGAAGGCTTGCGGCGCAGGGAATATAGACGCAGTGGGGCCAACAAGGAGGGCACCTTTGAGAACTGCTAAGGCCTCAGGCGACGTGAAAACCAAATCCACTGAGGAGGAGGAAACCTACAGGGTACAACATGGATAGGTCACCTGCAAACTGAATGGCAGCTTCTATTTTTAATGAGTGAATGTAATATGAATAAGGTTATATCCCCGTACAACAGGGGAGTAGACGTCCTCTGTGCATCTGAACCCACATCTCTGTGAAAGCATACTTTTGTTTCTATGTCTTTTTGTTTTACACAAAACTATTACACACACATATGCACATAGAGGAACAGAATAATAGGTACCACTTGTAAAAATAAAATAAGACCATCAACATTTTTCATTTGACTTTTTTCACATATGCAGCAGTACTCCCCAAGAGTTCCCCTTTATTCTTCTCAGTATTCTTTACAGGAACTTACCGATACTTCAAAGAACTTTGTTGTTTAATTGTTCATCTCTTAGTATTTGTGTTTTTGTGTATGTGCACTCAGACTATTGTGGAAGAGCGTGACCAGGAAAGGGAGAGGCGTTGGAAGGCTGAGCAGGCTGTGAGGAAACTAACAGAGGAGCTAAAGTGCCTGCAGACGAAGGTCAGCGAGGAAAAGGACCTTCAGAGCATGGCCCTGCACACCACAGACAGGTAAGAGGAAAACTGGTTGGACACACAGATGCACATGTATGCACTTTGCACTCAAACTTCCACATGAATCAGCGCAATAGCTGTAAAGCAGATATCAAATTGAAAAGGGATAATTGAACTTGTCTCTGTGGATTTTATGTTAACTGCATAATGGATTCTCATCCATTTCTACCCTCTTCATCTTTTGTATTGGCTCTCCTGAGACCAGGGCCTGCTGCCTGTCTCATTCTTGAACAATGAGTATCCATCCTTCCATTAAAACTCCTCACTATCATTGTCCTGTAGCCTCTCATGAAATCAAGCACACATTGTGGCTCCATTACCCCCAAACATTAAAGCATGCCTACAGTTATCTGTGATAATAAAGCTATTTAGTATAAAGCTCACTAACCTACGCACCCATCCTGCTTACATACCTTATATTTAAATTCATGAGGCTATAATTGTCTATAATTAAATATTCCTATCTCTGTCCCTACACAAATGTGAGACCATTTGGCTGTGAGTGTCTATTCTCCTGCACTGCACAGATAGAACCAGGTATAAATATTTTGTGCACTGTTCGTGCTTGCTTCACACCTTGCTTAGATAAATCTGCATTATGGGTGTAATTAGAAGCCTGGTGACAAGCATATGTCGGCAGTATTACATGAATCACTCTTAACTGTCACTTTCTAATGACACTCAACATGACTGCTTCTGTTGACTCCCTCACTCATCAGGAGACAGATCACAGAGAAATGACTCATCATGGCAAGTTTAAAGAGTGAGCTACTGTAGGTGGTCGTAGTTGTAGTGTGTGTTCTGAATTCTCCAAGCTTGTTTTTTTCAATTGTTTCTTTCCTTTCACCAGACTGCCCTTTTGTATAATGTTATTTTTTTCCTATTTCCAATTTCACTATATTTCCATTTTCTCACCCTTGAGATAAGATTTTGACTATCCCATCTCCCCATCTAGACTGAAAGAATTGTTGCTAAAGGAGCGATCGGGGCGCTCTGAACTGCAGACTCGTGCTGAGGAGCTGGAGGGGAGGTGTCAGTCCCTAATTGAGCAGCTGGAGCAGGCCCGCAGCAGTGAAGAACAACACAAGACTGTGCTGCGCAGACTGGAGGAAAGCATCTCCCATGGAGAGGCACTCAGGGCTCGCCAGCAGGCTGAGGAGGTACAGTAGGTTTAGTATACCCAAGAACACTTAACATATCACCATTTTGATAAATAGGAAAATAAAAAAATCAGAACAAGTTTTTTCAAAGTCATACAAATATAAAAATATCATGCTGTTTCTGTTACACTATATTACCTACCACTGTTAACTTTCTATATAATTTATCATTTTTGATTATACCAGTGTAGCAGTTCAGTTGCAGAGTGAATAAATGCAGACAGATGAAAGGATTCAGCAGAGCGTGTCATTCGACATGTCAACTGTCATTCTGACAGTATAAAACATGTGCTGACCTTCTTCAGATGAAGCGGCACCAGGAGCTGGAGAACAAGGCAGCAGCTCTGAAGAGAGAGTTGGACATCCAGAGAGTCTCAGTACGTCAGCATAAAGACAAACTGCAGCAGCTGCATGAACTGCTGGCGTCCAGGGAACAAGAGCACAGGTACCCCTGAAGGATTTTATTCTGAATCACTGGAAGAGGTCTTGCTTTGTAAAGGTCCTGAAAATGTATTTTCTCTTCTTCCTATGAGTGACAGATCCAACATTTTCTGCCAAAAGTAGAATAGTTATAGGTTATTTCACATGAGAGGTTTCTGTATTTGTGTTTTTGTCTTTGCTCTTCTGACTAGTTTGAAGTGTTTTTGAGTTTAACTCTTGAGAAATGATACATTTTCTAAACTTTGATTGTTACTTATGTGCTCATGAACATCCAATGTTATAGAAAAATACATGAAGGATAGGTTTGTGATTTTTCACATCTCTTAAAACAATAGCCAGGTGCCTATATGAACATTTAAACAGTTGACTTGCAGACAGACTTGAGAAATCGTGAACCTAACCTTTAAGATTTGAAATCAAGATTAAAATAACTACCTTTTGATATTTACTAGTGGATGGTTATTAATCTCATGCCAAGAGTGTCAGTACATCAGTCACATTTATTATTTAAACTCTTTATTGGAAAACATTCCTATTTGTTGAGCCCTCAACTTACTGTGTTTATTTTTAATCTTTTTAAAATGTATTCTAAATATACAGTTGGAATTTTATGACCCACAAGTTACAAAGTAGACTATCCTGTTTGTGTTGAGGCTCCAGTAGCCTTTTAAACAGGTCAATGTACCATCCTTGTTTGCATTGTTTCACAGAAAACAGCTGGATTTGCGGTTGCAGCCTGGCGGGGCAGATTTCCGTGAGGCAGTGGCGAAAGAAGTTGCGTCAGTGGAACAGAGACACGCCCACAGGGAGGTGGAGCTGCAGGAGAAACTGGCAGAGGGCAGGAAACAGTACGCTGCTCTGGAGGACGAGTTTCGCATGGCACTAACCATCGAGGCTGCTCGCTTCTCTGAGGTCTGCTAAAAGATGGACACCTGCCATACAGATGGCCTGTAATCACTGAAGTGTTGTCCAAAATTTTACTCTACGCTCTCTGTACAGTCCAGCTGATAAATGATTACTATGTCTAGTAAAAAGTGAAATGATTGAACTGGAATTGACCCAATCCTGATAGCCTTAGTGGATTTTTCAGCCCGATGGTGAAAGCTGAGATTGAATTAGGATCATCACTCTGGACAAGTGGTGAAGTGATTGCCACAGGAAGAAAGCTATACAAAAGAATTGGATTTGAATCAATCTGTACTTTCTCGTTACGGTTACAGATTTCATTCTGCCTTTGCACAAAATGTAATCTTAGTCTTGATTGCTACCACTTGCACAATGTTCTACTTTAAGTTTCCAGCCATTGACCGTTGGAAAAGTCTGAATAAGGTACAGATTTCCAGCCTAACCCTCACTCAAGGAAACCTTTAAAAGTTTGCTTTCTTTAAATCCGCAACTCTGAAACCTTTTCTGTCAGACCTTGAATGTGACATTGATTGATAAAATTGTCAAGTCGGTTAATGCTTGGACCAAAAGTCCTTCACTCTGTTCAACTCCTAGATTACTCATTCACATTCAATTCCAAATCCTCGCTCTGCTTCTGTAGGTAAAGGAGGCTTGTGATCAGATGACTACAGAGCTGTTGGGGCTCAAGGCGACCCTCGCCCAGTCCCAGCAGAGGGAGAAGAAATCGGGCTCTCTGGTGCAGGAGCTCACGTCCATGGTCAAAGAACAGAAGAGCCGCATCTCTGAACTCATCAAAGCCAAGAGAGATGCTGTCACTGATCTAAAGGTACAGCACTAAAGTAAAAGAGTGAGATCTGACTGGATTTTTTTCTTCAGCACAGGAAATTACAAATAAATTGTCTGATCAGGTTTGAAAAATCACATTATATATAAGATACAACAGAGATGAGCAGTTTGGGCATCAAGTCATTGCCTCTTCAAAAATTGTTCGGCCTGAGCCTGTAGGAGACAGTCTACTTTGAGACGTCATGAATACTGAATGTTCCTGCTGCCCTTCCATCTGTCAGCCATGACAGATGGCCATTGATCATTAATACTGTCTCTCTGTCTGTCCCTCTGCCAGAGCCGCCTACATTCCTTGGAAGCAGAAGTAGAGCAGGACCGGCGTCTCGGCCTGCAGCTCGAGTTGCTCAAGAAAGACAAATCACGACTGTTGTCTCAGCTCACGGCTCAGGAGTCGGTGATAGACGGCCTCAGGGCTGAGAGGAGGATCTGGGGCCAGGAGCTTGCTCAACAAGGTGGGGGGCATCCAGGAGGGCACTTGATGTCCACTTTGAATGAGCCTGATAGTGCATGACACACATTGACAACCAGTTTTAGTTGTTTATCAACAAACATTAGCACAGGTCTTCCCTTGAGTCCATCTTACTCTAATGCATTGTGAGTGAGTCACTCTTAACATTTTGGAGATTCTACTTTAGAGTCAGTATGAAGAAGACATTAGCTGTTTGGCTTAATACTGTAGTACTAACAGTTTATTTCATCTGTATCAAGTACAGCCTGCCATCTAGTGGTTATTTGAGATAAAACACACTCTTACACACCAGGCAAGGCTAGGCAAGTTAATTGTACACAGTGGACTGTTTCAAACACAAACATTTCAAAATGCTTTGTGTAAGGCATTAAAATGGACAAAAACAACATTTTAAAGGCACTGACAAGAAAAATAAGATAAAGGAATATGGAATTCAATAATAAAAATACACAAAAGAATAATAGTTGTTAAAGTAGTAAAGTTTAACATCAAGAGACAATTTGACGTAATTTTTCTTTACTAGGAGCGTCCTTGGCTCAGGATCGTGGACGCCTGGAGGCCAGGATAGAGGTGCTGGGCGCTGAGCTGGAGACTCAGAAGAAACAGAACGAGAGAGACAATGATGCCCTAAAAATCAAAGCCAAAATCATTGATGACCAGACAGAGACCATCCGCAGACTCAAAGAGGTAATAGGATACTTTGATTATTGAAATCAGTGTGTTGTTCTAAAAGCAAAACAACAAAATAGTCCATCGTATCAGAACCTGCCACTACTTCAGCATTCATATTTGTGCATTTTACCTTGACAATGCCATTTGTGTATACTGTATGTATCTATCCATCTGTCTTACCATGTTTTTATCTTGAGACACACTGAAGCAGTTTCTCTTTCACTTCTGCCTTCCTGCTGTCTAAGGCTTTGCAGGAGCGTGATGATCAGATCCGTAGGCTGCGTGAGGAGGCGGTCCAGGCCCAGAAGAGGCTCCAGCAGCAGCTGGAGGAGGAAACGGCTCGGGAGGCTGAGCTGAGGGAGCGTGTGGAGCATCTGAACCTGCGCAAGGAGGAGCTGAAACAGCAGCTGGAGGACAAGGAGGCAGAGCTTGAGGAGGTTAAAAGAGTTTACAGGCAAGCATCCCATTACATACACAGACATAGTAGAAAAATTCTGCATTATAATCAATGTGGAATTGTAATTTATAAAAGTAATTTGGAAGTATTACTTAATAAGAATAACTAATGTTGTCGTACTGTTTATAGTACACATAAACTCAACTCAAACCCTCAGTATGTATGTTTAAAGGGGCCTTAGACGTCTAGCCATCTTTACGTCCTGTTTTTTTTGTGTGTGTTTCTCTCTACCTATTCTTTCTATTAGTGATTCCAGTAAGAAGTGGCAGGAGAAGGCAGACCTGCTCACACGGCTGGAGAGCCAAGTGAAGCGCATGAAGGAGAACTTTGATTCCAAGGAACAATTACTGCTGGAGGAAAGAGATAAAGCAACAGAAGCACACAAGTATGATACAACATCAGATAAGAGCAAATATGTTCAAAATTCCCTATCTGCTGTTCTGTTACATTTTGGGCCCGTGTGTACAATAGTTATCGGGCATCTCAGAATCACTCAGTTACAGTACATATATTGACGTATAGTAGTAGGGAAGTTACTGAATATGAATAGTATTGTAGCTTTGAGTTGCAATAAAGGCAGTCACAGTTCTTATATCCCATATGATGGTTATTGTATCTGTATTTGCTTGTTTTAAATTAAGGGCATTGGTTAAAATAACTTGTTTTTACTGAGTAGACACGGTTTCGTTGATAGAGCGATTATCCCAGACAAAATCTGTCACAAGAAGTTTGAAGAAACTTGTTTTTACTTTAAATCAAGTGTTCTTCATTCTGTGTTTCAATATCTACCAGACTGTGCACACATGTGTGTCCTATCATTATCCATCTGCTGGGAACAGGTTAGGACAGCTCTGCAGCTTTCCTAAATCTTAGAGGAGAGGGAAGTTATCAAGAAAGCTGATAAAATGTTTTTCTTGCCTAAGAGGAAGACCAAATACAGTATGTCTCACTCTGAAATGTTTTGGGCAGTATTTGTTAAATACGTGCTTCTTCCATCTCTCTCCCAAACCCAGAAGATATAGAACTCTGAAGACTCATAATTGTAATATCATATTACTTATGAAGTCAGGGGTCAAATCATGATCATGATCATAGTGTATTAGTGATGTTGCACTTGAGGCAGGAGCTGGTGAGTTATGTCATTTTAAATAAAATATTAGTTTAGATTTATGTCAGTGCTTCATTTCTGGGGCCATCCACCCTAAAAAATGCACATGCTTATTTTACCCATAGCAGTTAGGACAACATCCTCCAGGTGATCTACCTTATGTAACATTGTTTTATTTGTTGTTGTCTGTTCTGCAGAGCTGCAGTAGAGAAGTTACGCTGTGTGGATGATGCATTTCGTCGACAGCTAGAGTCTGGCCAGGCTGCCCATCAAGCTGAGCTGCTTCGACTGGCGAATGAAAAGCAGAAACATATTGAACAAGCCAATCAGAAGGTAAAATAGAGACACGTTTTTCACAGAAATGCCTGGTTTTCCTTCAAGTTGGAAGGCAGAACAGATGCTTTGTGCCAGTGTGTTCATATATGACAAATATGAACAAAAGCCCAGTCTAACCCTCAATATAACATGGATAAGGATTAGTCTGTGTGTGGTAAATATAGTAGAGGGTTCTAAAAAATAGTCTTAATATTTCATATCGTACAGAATCGTACAGTGCTTCACTGTGTTCAAAAGAAGACTTTTTGAAAGTGGTTACCAGTGGTTACAGGCCACAGTTGCTTACTACACTGTTGGATTTATAAGTCATTATACATAATGGAATCTTGTCACTGAAAATGATTTTTACACAGCAGATGGTGTTCCAGCTGTCCTTTGTGAATCTGAAAAAAAAAATAAACAAAGACATTTTGAAAATGATGACTGCAACGAGGGCGGCACGGTGGTGCAGTGGTTAGCACTGTTGCCTCACAGCAAGAGGGTTCTGAGTTCGCCGGCCGGCTGGGGCCCTTCTGTGTGGAGTTTGCATGTTCTCCCCGTGTCCGCGTGGGTTCTCTCCGGGCACTCCGGCTTCCTTCCACCATCCAAAGACATGCAAGTTAGGTTAACTGGTGATTCTAAATTGTCCGTAGGTGTGACTGTGAGTGTGAATGTTTGTCTGTCTCTATGTGTCAGCCCTGTGATTGACTGGCGACCAGTCCTGGGTGTACCCCGCCTCTCGCCCAATGTCAGCTGGGATTGGCTCCAGCCCCCCGCGACCCTCTAAGAGGATAAGCGGTATAGACAATGGACCCTGTGATGCAGATATGCAGTTTGACAATATTATGAGTAAAACTGGCCTCTGTGGTATCAACTAGTTTCTTGTCTTACCTCTAATCATGTCCATTTTGATTCTTTGCATTTCACCCAACAAGGCTTTGAAAGTCTTTTAAAAAAAAGGCTTTAACTATTTAAAAACAATTGGATGTGTTTTCTGTAGCTGAGGCTGTCTCTCTCTCTCTCTCTGTGTGTGTGTGTGTGTGTGTGTGTGTCTTCCTCAGGTATTTGATGTGGAGGAGGAGATGCGTCAGCTCCTGCAGGAGACGGAAACTAACAAGAGAATCATGGAAGAGAAAATGAAGCGTCTCACAAGTGTACTAAAAGACTTTTAACACATGAAATATGACTTTGCAGCTATGGCAATGTATGAATTTAAACACTAGACGAATGTTGTATTTTTTAAAATAAAGCAATTTATTTATTTTAATTTTGATGGTTAATTTTTTCTATTTTTGTATGTTAAGTTGTTGTATTTTAGAATATCATGATTTATCTATTAAATACTCGAGCATATTTTTTGCCTTTTTTAAAAATTATAGATTGAAATTGTGTTAACACAAATTCAAGATGAGAACGCAGGGTTCAGTGAGAAGTTAAAATAAAACTTTATATAGCACATTTCATCCAAATATATGCAAAACAGTGTGTGTCAAAACATGAAAAAAGGCAGATTCAAGAAATAGAGTTTAAAAACTAAAAATGAATAGTTTTGTAAATAAGTGTTGGTTGTTTTTGTTATAAAGAACTAAATTCTGAGCACAGAATGGACAGATTGACCTAAATTTAATTTTAAATTACAGAAATGTATATAATGAATCTACAAAGAGGAATCTTCAACAGTCGAACGTGCATCGCAGAGAATATAACGTTATATAAAGTTAATAACTATTTACATTGGCAGGGGTCTTGCACAATCTTTTAATCAACTAAAATGTTATATGTTCTGAATGAACCTTAAGTCAACACTTTTTTGTCATAAGTCAAAGTTATGGGATACTAAATTAAAAATGTAAAAAGAAAATGACCTAATTCGTCAAAAATACCTGTATCACAAGTACATGATAGTATAGTAAATCAGACTTACTATCTCATAATTTTGACATTTTAAATCAACATTTTGTTGCAAGCGCCTAATAATTTGCTAAATAAAATTTTGACTTACTGTGAGTATTTTTTATTTTATTTGCTTTACTTTTCATGTACTTTTATTTTTCTTTTCTCGGCTTCAGAATGTCCGGTTGAAAAAGGGAGGGCGGGGTCAAGAGTTCGGGCTAAGGAGGGGCATCGCCGACGAGGGGGGTACGAGCGGTTGCCGTGGCAACTGTAACCTAACGTAACGTAACGTCCGTTGATTTAAAAACCCCACAGGTACTGCCACCGTCCCGTTGGGGCAACAGAGGCGTTATATGGATGAAAAGAAAGTCGTTATTTGTAGTTAAACACGGGCGGCTGACTAAAAATAAGCAGCGCTGTCTTCAGCTGGAGATGGAGTTTGAGACGACGGAGACTGTACGCTCGACACCGAGTCGCCACGAGAAAAGTTTGGGGCTCCTCACGATGAAGTTTGTCAGTCTGCTTCAGGAAGCCAAGGATGGCGTCCTTGATTTGAAAGTGGTCAGTGAAACGGCGAGGGCAGAGCTCTGTGTTGTTGTTTGTGGGTTGTTTTTCTTTTTTTTTTGGGTGGGGAGTATAGTGCCTCCTTCCAGACAGCAGTTGTGAACAAAGGGCTGTCAGTCACAAACGGGGCCAGTCAGGTGCATTTATTTGCTTAACAGGTGGACTTAGCTAGCCGCCATTAGCCTACTCGATTGTGGGTTCAATAACACCAACTCACAAGCAGTAAAAAAGCTGCACTGGTTTGCAGTCAAGTCGTTGATGGCAATAAACCAGCTTACTGTACATTAAAAGTGAGGCTAGGGGTCCCAAAAATGTTATGTCTCGGGTTAATGATCTCCCCCCTCTATAAAGTACACTAACAAAACAAACCTAAAGTCGTGAGGCTGTCCCATTTAAGACAATGTTAATTATAAATCAGTGTAGGACTACATATATTTTAGAGCCTCTATTGAAATAACCCACGTAGAATTAGACTAATCAAAGTGAGAGAGTGAATTTAATTGCTAATTTTAATCCAGACTCCCCTGTGGAGGTCCCCAGAGGGCATTTGGGGAACCACCACATTACACCATCCACAGTATGACACAAGTCTGGCTGTCTAGCACAGTGGCCAGTGGTTCTCAATCTTTTTGGATCCTAACACCTTAAAACAAATCAGTCTCCGCTTCTGACCCAATGTCACCAGATGTATATGTCTATGGGTTATGACTAGGGCAACCAAAGAGCGATACATAGTTTTATTTTTTTTGTTTTTAGTACGCTGAGGAGGTACGTCTTTCAAACAGCAAAGATTAAGAGGAATGTCATGTAAAAAAAAAAGTGTGGAGCAGACGTTTTTTTTCTGCTTTCCTATCGTGATAAAGTTTTTTGATCCATCAGATTTATGTTGTGACGCTCTGGGATGTCCTGACCCCCACACTGGGAACCAGTAGTCTAGCACCATCTCCTTTTAAGTCATCATGCCAGTTAGTGCTGCAACAATTAGTCAATTAATCGATAAGTTGATCGACTGAAAATTATAATTGATTTATTGTTTCTCACAGTTTGATGTTTTATAGACTAAACAATAATCAAGATGATGATCGACCGATTCATTGATAATGAAAATAGTTGTTGGTTGCAGTATTCCTTTGTGTTTCCTTCCTGCCATCTCTCATTATTCTATTATCTTATAGCTGTCAGCTACTATTAAACTAAATTAAGAGTGAATGGTGACATGTTTAAACCCCTTCCCCTCAAATGTTAAGGTTGTGGCAGACCTTGCTGCTATTAGTGTTTTGGCTTGTGGATGTATATTTGCTAAACCTACCTGAAGTGTCTTCCTCAAATCTACCTTCTTTTCGTCACAGTGATAAGTAGTTTTCCCTCTCTTCTTGCGCGCCAAAGCTCGGTAATGTTTACACAGCAGGCTTCTCAGACCCTTTCCCTCCTCCTTCCTCCTCTGCTATTGTATAACTGTCCTCTTCTGCCAAGGGGTTTTATTTGCTGTTTGTGCAGCTTAATTTACCAAATCCTTCATTTGTTGGCTTTGCGCAAGTCTCTCTTTTTTTCCACCTCGAGAAGTCTTTGCCACAGAAATTTGGGGATTTCCTATTAATGCCTGTTTAAAAGTGTCTGCGATGTGTCTTGCCAACAAGGGTTCATATTAAGCTCCTACTGACTAAGACCCTTTATGGAAATGTCTGTCTGAATTAACAGGCTGCGGACAGTTTGGCAGTGAAGCAGAAGAGGAGGATATACGACATCACCAACGTGCTAGAAGGAGTGGGGTTGATCGAGAAGAAAAACAAGAACATAATCCAGTGGAGGTTTGTAAAAACTGTTTCCATATTTTAGAATCGGTGAAATATTTACTTTACTTTTGACATTTTTAATTGCCTTCAATATCTTTGCACTTTTGAATGCTGTCGATGTGAGCACTTGCTATGCTACTGTACATGAAAAGTAGCGTCTTCCTCACCTTAGGCTCAGAAGCTGATGAATTCAACATTTTTTTTAAAGCTTTTAGCAGCTAAATGTAATTTTAAATTGGCTGTTAATCTGCCAAAATGGCTGATATAGAGCAAATACTGACTGCGTATGTCAAAACATAACGAGTATATCACTTGTTGTTCATGCTTTCTCCTCTCATCTGTTGTCTTCCTCGTGTCCAGGGGAGAGAACTCAGGCAGCCAAACTCAGGAGGTGGTGGAGCAGGTGAAGGTTTTGAAGGCCCAAATCTCTGAGCTGGAGGCCCAAGAGAAAGAGCTGGACAACCAAAAGGCATGGCTAGAGGAGAACATCAAACACCTTAACCACGATCCCATCACCAGCACATATCCTTTCATGCCATCTGGCATTAAAGGGAGATATTTTGCTCGTACTTATTTTAAGGTTGTTCAGTTTTATCATCACTCATCCTTTTCTGTAATATTGAGTGCACAAACTGTAATTTTGTTTTAACACGTCATGTTGAGGCAAGTTAAAAGCAGACACCCCCATTCCCACAAAAAGCAACTTACTGTTGGACTGAACATATTAAGTGTTTAAAACATTTACTACTACTTTACCTTTGATGTAATTCCAGTTGAATGTCACTTGGTGTGTTTTGTATTCTTGATTCTTTTTGTCTCTCTCTACAGTTTGTAATTTTAGTCCTCTTGGGGCCCCATTTATTCATTTCAGAGGGGGGAAAAATCCCTACTTGATCCTTTTAACATTGTTTGCTTATTGAACAGAGAAAATATTATAAAGGGAGGATTATAAATATAATTGCTATTGTCAGTCTCGTGTGAAATCACAGCCAAGCTAATCCTGACTTGCACAATGCTCACAGTCTTGTTTTTCCAGTCTATTGTCTCCATTTTCATCCCATAAGTAATCCTACTCCTGCTTCCTTAACACCTCTCCACTTATAAATTTGTGACACATGAAGACATCTGCAATGCCTTCAGCGGAGACACTCTTCTTGCTGTAGTGGCTCCTGCTGGGACTCAGCTGGAGGTACAGCTACCTGAAATGGTTGGTCACTTCTTATGAGCTTTTTTTATTGATTTGGATGTTAGCAGATAAGGAGTAACACAAGTATTCATTTGGAGTCATGTTTCTGGCCACCTTTATTAATGTAAATCCAATATTGACTGAGGGAAGTACCTTGGTCTTTACCTGCTAAATGGTCGCTAACTGTGTCTGTCTGCCATTTGGTGCTTAGCAGACAGTGTACATTGAGTTTTTAAAGCTTTTTCATTTGAAACAGCTGCCTGCTCCGGACGGAAATTGTGCTATGACAGAGGCGAAAGTTGCCGAAACGCAAACGCAAAAAGTGAGCTGAAAGATGCTTAAATGCTCCTTAGAGCTGAGGGAAACTGCAATATCGTGATAATTTTCTGTGGGTTCATCCCTACAAAGACCCCTTTCATATACAAGTATGCATGTGATCCATTGTGTATATAAAACTACTGATTGTAGCTGCTGTAATGACAATAAACTTATCTCCACATTGCTGCTCCTTAGGGCCCGAGTGGTCAGAAGAAGTACCAGGTGAACCTACGCAGCCACTCAGTTCCCATCCAGGTCATGCTCATCAACAGGGATTCAGACACCACAATACCTGTGGTCTTCCCCGTGCCACCCACTGACGACATCTGTCCAATGCCATCTCCACCCAGCACCCCCGTCAGCCTGCAGAGGTTCCCTGTCTCGACATCCGTGTACTCCACCTCCAACACCACCTCCTCCTACTGCAGCAGCCAGGACTCTCTCTGCTCAGACCACCAGATGGTGCTGCCAGAGCATGATGAAGTGCTGACGCCATCGTCCACCCCTCCTGATGTACAGATGGGTAAGGACAGGGATTTGTGAATTTTAATGCTTATGAAGTTCCTCTAGAAAACCACCATATTCAGTTGTTTCTGACTTTTAATGGCTTCTCTTAGGCTGTAGTGAACACAATGTATAAGACAAAAGCAAGATTTTATACTCAGATTTGAATATTTTTCGCAGAGACACATTTTATACTTACAGGAGAAACTTTAAACATAATAACAGAAAGGATTAAATGAATAAAGCCAGCCACAGATTCTAAAGCTTATAAAAAAAATAAAAAAAAATATTCGTGAAGTTCACCTTTTCAGTCCACACAATATGTCTAACAATGGTAAAAAACAACCAAAAAAACAACAACAGGCCTCACAAAAAATGGATCCCTTACATATTGAATAAACAGTGGCCTATACAGAGAGGGTAGCTTTACAATAACCCCAAAGTATTGTCAGTTTCATTTTTCTTTCCCACATCCTCTGTCATGATCTAGCTGAGCTATCATCCTCCACCCCATGAGTCAGAGGACAATTCTCCCACTTTCGTTTTGTGTCATATCATAAATATTGTTGGATGTCCACAGTGATGCTGGCTGAATGCACTAGATGTCCCAGTTAAATGAGACCACAGATAAGAGAAAATCACACAGTGTTGACTTGTGTGCCAAATGCCACTGGTGATATCGCCCACCGAAACAAGCCTACTAGTCATATAGACTCAGTTGCCACTTAATTAGGTCCACCTAGCTAAAACTAATGCAACAGTTTAATACAACAACCCTGCAATAAATCCTAGAAGGTTATAATGTTGTTTTAATGTTTGTTAAAACTGTTCTTGAGAGCTGTTGATTCAACCTTAGTCATTTTAGAGACTGTAGTTTGTGGTGCTATTGAGTTACAGAGGCATATATGCTATTTCCTGCTTTTATTTTTAATATTAAGGTCCTATACACCAGTGGTACACTGCCACAGGTGCTTTCACTTATTTTACTTGATTACACCTCTTCTCATGACTGTGTGGGACTGTACAGAGTGACTGACCTCTCCCTCACTCTCCTCTTGGACCTATTAATGTGAAACAAACTTGAAAATCTGAGGCAGAATAAGTGAAAACACCTGGCTGGGTGTGCAGGGCCTTTTTTAAAACCATCATCAGGAGCAGGTAGAGGTGTTAAGCTGCAGTCAGACCAAAATTCACCTGGTGAAATTTACTAGCATCTTGTGGCTGAAAGCAGGGGGGACAGGGAATAGTGTGGGTAGGGTTGTAAACATAACCTGCAGGAGCTAGCATGTCTAGTGGGCTAACAACAGCTTCTTATCAAAGATTTTATTGTCATTAACCTCTGTCAGTGTCCTTGCACTCACTACAGACAAGCAGCATGCTTCCTTCTCTGCTGCTTGTATTATTTTACTGTGCAGTTATTAAACAAGAATATAAGCAAACAATGTTTTTCTTGCATTAGAGATCAGTCCCACCCTCTCTCTCTCTCAAACTGGCTGGTCATTGGAGTTCAATCGGATTGAACTTTGAATTGGAGCGAAGTGAAGGAGCCAGTGTTTCGCCCCCTTCCACTCAAATTAATGGGAAGCTAATTTATGTCTGACTGCACCATTGGGAAACAACAGCTAACGAATACCAGGTGTGTTTAAACTCTCTGGTTGGACACCTAATGCTCTCAACGTCATATGCTGCTGTCCTTTTTTACTGTAACTCGACTCTTTAGATATTTTGAATATCAGAGGATCTCATTGTGTTTGAACTGTATTGCATAAAACTGAGAGGAAAGTGTTTTGCCTTCAGTGAGGGTAGACTAAATATTAGAAACACCTTCCAGTATGAAGCAATATAATGCAACACAAGTACAGCCTCCAAAATGACCACAAAGTTGAATCAACAGCATTCAACAAAAACTGAACATCATAATCTTCTAGGATTTATTGCAGGGTATATTTATTGTATTAGACTGCATCCGTTTTAGCACTGGTTTGGTTAATAAACAGGCAACTGAGTGTACATAGAGTTTTTTCAAATCTTTTTAGTGTGTGCGTGTATGTGTGTGTGTGTGTGTTGTAATACAATTACAAGCAGAGGCAGTTTATCAAAACTCTGTATTGGATTCAGTTCCCATGTCCAAGAACTGAAGGAATTGCATTGCTGAGCTGTCATGTCAGGAACTCAAACCCTGAAGACTAACAGTAAGAAAACACTGCCGTTATGAAGCAAATCATGTGAATTTGGTTGATCATTGTTTGCTGTCTACCAGCTGACTCAGAAATATCAGATGTCCGTGTCTTGACATGCAAGGACAGGAAATGTTTCAAAAAAGTCGCTTCTTGCACTTATAAAACCATGTGATCATAGCATAACGTGAAGCAAAAATAAAAGCGCTCTGTCAGTCATAATGGCTTGCCTATCTCAAGCATGTCCAGGAAGTCCAGTTAAAATAAACCAATGGTTGTCTGGACTGTAAGAAAAAAAATATTTTATTTGCATTACAAACATCATAAGACTACTAAGAACCAAACATTAAAAATTGTGTTTTAACTTTGTAAACCCAATGTTTTGAAAACCTAAAATTCTCCCTCTCTGTGAAATTGGAAAATACAGCAGAAAAAAAAGAAATGAGGGAGGGTTTAAGTTACAACCTCTCCTTTCATAAACCTTTTCCTACATCAACCCTAACTCGTAAATGCTCTGTCTAACTTCTTGTGTATAAAATACTTGGGAACAAGTAAGATTTCTAGTAATCTTCCACAAAAAGCTCTAGTGGTAAGAAAGCAACAATATCCTTAAGTAAAGCACAAGACCGGTCACAAGGTTCTTGCATATGACAGTTATGTCAGACTGTGATTTGATCTCGGCATGTGTTTGCAACAGCAGATTTTGATTTGTAAAGAAAGCATTTGTAGATAGAAATGTGACTGACTCAAAACAAGGGAAGTGTTATCTACTTGCTCAGACAGTGAAATTAACATGCAGATTTGCAGCACTGTAACAGATGATGAGGAAGAGACATCTTGTATGTATACCACTTGACACCCTGCATTGTTTCGCAACCCAGACAGCAAAACTGCGTTTGCATCTGTTCCCACATCATGTCATGGGAAGAGACTAGACCTATAAGTTTCCAGTGTAGGAAACATCCACTATGTGTAAAGTAAAACCACATCCTTCTCCAGATCTAGGTTTATAAGAAAAGGATGAGTCACTCTTGTCCTAAGTTTGTAAGCATAGATAAAACTGAGTAACATGCTCTCACATTGAGAGAGAAACGCAGTCAGACCTTCCTTCCAGAAAAAATGAGGAATTAAAACAACAGTAACACAATAGACAAACCAAACATATTGTGTGTTTACACAATGGCTTGGCCAAGAGAGAGCCCAGGTTTAGAGACGCTGGTAGGTGCATTATTTTACCTTAAGACACACCTTTACCTTTTTGTCAATTTACAGTGTGATGATCCTCAGTAGAGGGTTTAATGTTAATATAATGGTGTAAAGGGAAAACTTTACTGCGCATACTGATCATATCTGTTATGGCTACCATGTAATGCAGAAGACCTACACATGTCCTGCGTTTTGTGCCAGTATACCGTTAGGAACTGTTCAGAAAAAAACCTTTTTGAAATGAGTTACACCCCTGCACACCCAGGTCCAGATCAGTAAACACTGTAATGTTGCAGGTCTCATTTTCTAAAAGGGACTTTACTGTATAGCTAAATATTCTTGTTGCACCTATCATGCTCCCTGCAGAGTGTCACAATCAGTCAGCAGCGGTGTTTGAGCAGCAGCAGATGGACCTGGCGGGCTCAGAGTTCCAGTCTGTGCTGGATGTGAGCAGCCTGCTAAAGCTCAACGCTGCTGGAGACCACATGAAGGACGACAGAGAGGGTAAGGCACAGGGATGTGAACAGAGTTTATTCTGTAATTGCATCCAGCAGTGAAGCCCGGGGGCAGTTTAATGTTTGCTTCACATTGGTTTCAGTCATGGTTCTGTAAAGGCTATAAGATCTGAGCTTGCTTTTATTCAGAGTTTTGGACTGGGGAGAGAAAATGACTGAATAATATACAGATATTTTGATATACTACTTTATCCAGCTTCGGTGGTTATGAATTGATATTGTATATTGTCTGTAACAGTGAATGGTTCACTATACTCTGAAATAGAAACATATTTTTAATCCTCTTGTAGGAGCTGTTGACCTGATTGATGAGCTAATGTCTACTGATGGTAAGCATCTTCAAACCTGGCTTAACTTACCTTATAAATGAAAAATCGTGTCTACAAATATTTGCAATTATGGTATTGGTAATAAGTATTGGAGTTACAGTATTGAGCTGATGATGGTGCTTGAAAAGTTTAGAAGAAAATTCAGTAGGACCCATCCTCTGAGCACCATGGATATCTGTACCAAGTTTCATGGCATCCAAACAGTAGTTTTTGAGATATTTCAGCCTGGACCAAAATGGCTGACCAGTGCCGCTAGCATGGCTAATAATCTATAGCTAGTCTTTCTATCTGTCTTTGTCTTATTCGTGTTTCACAGTATTTCTTCTCATTAATGCTTCTCTCTCCTCATGCAGGTATAGACTACAGCTTCAACCTGGACGACAATGAGGGAGTGTGTGACCTGTTTGATGTGCAGATCCTCAATTACTGATGGCTAACAGCGCCTCTGCTGTACTCTTATACAATCTCGGGAAGCACTTTTTGCCTCTCTCTAAAGACGCTTCAAACATACCTCTTCCCATTTTTGTTATAATTGCACAGCTGATACTTAAACATAACATCAAAAAAAAAAAAGAAGAACTTTACACACATTAGACTTCACCGCTCTCCGCCAGACAACTTCAGTTTACTATACTGGCCTTTTGCCCTCAGCCAACACAGAACAAAGTGCCTGAAGGTTTAGATATTTATGTAGCCATGAGTCATTATGCGTCCATTGGGGGTTTTAAAGGTTTACTTGGTAAATATCTACAACATTCCAGATAAATGAGGTGCCTTAGTAGAAGAAAGCCAGGACAAATCCTTCAGCCCCTTACCGCACTTTTGCATACACGTATCTTTGTATTTTTCCACATCCAGTGGAAAGCCTGAGACTTGAAGACAACTGCTTTACTTTCTTTATGAACAGTTGTGACAGTGGATAGTCACAGTAACTCGTAACAATTCAGTATTGGCTCTTTTCTGACATTTGATACAGGGTTGATGATCTAGTTCAGGGTATGTAAGTAACTTTCTTTACTTGGAAAGCATATTGTGTAAAAATATAACCAATTCCATAGTTATATTTCCTAAAATGGCATATTGTATTTAATGAGTGAATGTTTTGGTTACGTTTTGTAACCTTATTCTCATGTGAAAATGCCAGAAAGTTTTCTTTTCCAAATTATTGTGACACTGCCGTTTTAGGCCTCTTGAGTTTTAAAAAAATGTCTTTGTAATTACGGTTATATATTTGAATAACTAATATTTTCTACTTAATTTAAGAAAAAATAATTCTTGGTTCTAGTTTGTTGAAACTGAAGCTGGTTGACTGCCTTAATCGTAATTTAAAAAGTGAATTAGCTATATTTCTGATCTGAAATATCAGACGTTAAAGAGCCTTAAGTGGCATTTTTATATATTTATAGTTTTCTTTGATTACAAAAAGTCATGTTTTTTGTTACATTTTGTTGTTTATTTGCACATTTTTGAAAGTTTTTCAATAAATGGACTTGCTCTCGACTTTCAAACTCTTCATTTCTGACAGGTAATGATCATATGAATTAAAATGTGTAATATATAAATAATATATAGAAATGAAAATATAAAATAATAGAAACAAAACAATCAAATTATTTCAACATGTACTCAACTTTCGTTATGTTGTGTTTGTGCGTTTTGTGTTTGTGTGAGGATTTTGTAACAGTTTGAGTTTATTTTTTGGCTGAGTAAAATGTTTTCTGTTAACAGATGGCAAACCTCAGTCAAATGGTCTCCACATGAGACGGCATATGTGCCAGAGCATGACCTGCAGCATCACTTGATAAACCATCACTTGATTTGTTCCAGCTGGGATACAGGAAGACAACTAAAAAAAACATTCAAATCAAAATTTTTATAATCTAATCTATGAGGAACTTTTGAAATTCTAACATGCACTCAATGTGTTTGTTTTGTCTGAGAGTTTAATGACATGACAAACCACAGCATACATATGTGTAACAGGAAAAATAATAAATGCAAAATATTTAAACTATGTAGTGCTGTGTTTATCTGATTTACAATCGAAGATAATGTTTTTATTTGCTACTATTGATAGGCTGACAAACCCTCCCCTGTCAGTAGCCCCTGAACTTTTATCCACTAAGTGATGCAATGAATTTTCCTCATTATTTACTGATGGAATTCAGAAAATTAGGCAAGCTGTCAGTTCCTCCATATCAGGTATCTGTTCTGTATTGTCCTCGTGTCAACTTAAAACTGAATTCAATTGGCATGACACAGTTTGATCCTGTCCGCTATAAAACCTTGGAAGAAATTGTGCAATCTGAAATCCTCCTCCTGCTGCCTTGATAGTCTACCTGCAGGCTTTTTTAACTGCATAGCTTCAGCTCTTCTGCAAATAGTCAACACCTCTCTGCTCTCAGGCTATTTCCCACAGGCCCTGAACACTGCACTTATTAAGGCACTCTTTAAAAAAGAATAATCTAGACTCACTAATAAACAATTACAAGCCTGTATCAAACCTCCCATTTTAGATAAAATCATTGAAAAGGCTGTTTTTCAACTGCTAAACACATTCTTGGGCCTAAACAATAGTTGTTTTCCAGTCAGGATTTCGACCACACTACAGCACCGAGACTGATCTTATTAAGGTCTTGAATGACATCCACTTAAACACAGACAGTGGAAAAGTTTCATTTTTGGTATTATTTGATCTCAGTGCTGCATTTGAACGGTCGACCACAACATAGTACTGGAAAGACTGGAAAACTGGGTTGGACTTTCTGGCACAGTGCTAAATTGGTTTGAATCATATTTGAAGGACAGGAATTTCTTTGTGTTGATCGGTAGATACACATCAGAGTGAACAAAAATGACATGGAGTCCCCTCAGGCTCTATTCTTGGGCCTCTTCTGTTCAACATCTACATGCTCCCACTAGTGCAGATTATAGAAAACAACAAAATATCTTACCATCATTATGCAGATGTCACACAGATTTATATAACGATGTCACCAGGTGACTATGGTCCCATATAAGCACTGAAATCAATGATTGGATGTGCTAAAAGTTAAAGATAAAACTGAAATAATTGTCTTTGGACCAAAGAAGCACTGTCTTTTTATATTGTCTTGTTTCTTTTATATGTTTTTTCAATGCCTTTCTGTCTTATGTAAAGCACACTGAACTGCCTCGTTTTTGAAAGATGCTATACAAATAAACTTGTCTTGCCTTTTGAACAAGAGTATGTTGTAACCAGTATGCAAAGGGCAGGCAAAATAACACTGGCCTGTGTTTATCTAAATAGGTGAAGAGTGTGCTGATAATGGACTTTTCAGTGTACGACTAAATATTTGAATGTGTGTTAAACAAAAACATCAGTAATGGTAAAATAAGATTTGCAGCTATCAAGAGGATGACAATCTTTCCATCATCAACACATAAAAAGGTTACTAGAAGTTGTCAGTCTGTTGTGCAGACTTGTCTGTCTGCTCAGAGGTAAACTATGAAGCATGTGTGCAGTAAATGTGTCTCAGATGTACTGAAGAATTCAGGAAATGACAAAGCCGTGGCTTTCCCTCATGAAAGGGAGTGAAATCCCACTGGATGTAGATTTGGCACAAGACTCTGCAAGCAACACCACTAGTGCCAAAAAAGATCTCTGGTGGAAGTTATCTTTTAATTTTCAGGAAATCAATGTAATCTTGAGCTGAGAAATAAAATACATGATCAGAAAGTACATAGTTCAACAGGAACAAGATCCAAAATCATGCTTCCTCATTTTATTTCAGTGGTGTAGGGCATGTGTACATCTGGTTTATAGTATGTGGAGATGTGTAACAGCAAGTAGATCAGAAGTATTTACTTAAGTTGATTACAATTTAAACATGCATTATTTCAAACAGTTACAAAGCTGTTGTTTTTCTCAAAAGAGAAAAGTTCCAGCTCACTCATAGTTTCATAAATAGATCTTACTGTTCTTCTTACTTCTTGTTTTTCTTCTTCCATTTCATTCATAGCTGTATAGTGTGTAATGAATCAAGAAAAGTATCAAGTTCAAGCATTAATCTTATTTGTACTTTGTACTGTGTGGGCAGCTGGAAAATTGTTGAATGTTTCTTGTGAAATCCTGGAGGACTATCTGTTAGAACTGTATGAACTAAAACCAACTAAATTTAAGATCCATCCTGCAAAGGGCGTTTTTGATTCTATAGAACTTTATTTCTGTATAACAAGGTTAAGTAAAAGTTCAAAGAGTTCATTGTCATAAAAAATACAGTTCAAATGAAATATTGTTTCTTCTGGACAAAACTGAGGAAACATTGGACAAAACATCAACACCAAATTGATTTTTAGCCACACCAGCAGCAGTCGGTCTGTCAGTCCATCACTTTGGTCCAGACTGAAATATCTCAACAACTAATGGATGGATTGTCATCTATTTGGCATTTATGTCCAACTCAGAATAAATTAGAATAACTTTGGTGATCCCCTGACTTTTCCTCGAGTCATCATTGTCAAAAATTTAATTTGCCCAATACTTCAGTTTATGACCAAATACGTGCAAAACTAAAGATATTCCCATCAACCTCAGCTGCACTTTGTGTTTAGCGCTTATTAGCAAATGTTAGAATGCTAACATGCTAAAATTTAGATGGTAAAATTTGTACCTGCTTAACATCAGCATGTTAGCGTTGTCATTGTGGCATTTAGCTCTCACAGAGCTGCTAGCATGTCTGTAGACGAAATACAGTTCAAATGAAATATTGCTTCTTCTGGATCATGATACATAAACTGACAAAACATCAAACCAAACATAAACAAATTAATCTTTTCATTCATCACTCACTTGACAGAAAAAGCACAATTTTCTTTGTTGCTTGAAAAGAGACTTGTAAACAAGTATCCCTCGTTTTTTATAAAATGGAGGAGGGAAAGACTTATACCAAACAATAGCAACCTCCTGTTTTTAATGTGGAGGGGAATACAGTGATACAACGTCAGTGGAAAATTTGTACAACTTAATGGTTTCCACACATCACATAGTACTTGAATCTTCTACTATACTAAATAAGTGATTCTGATACACACAGTGGTAATTCATATTGAGAATGTGTTTGTCTCTTGGGATGCACTGCAGAAGTTAAATGACATGTCCATCCCTTCCTCCTCTGCAGGATTTTCCCTCCTCTTTCTCCTCTTCTCGCCAAACTTCTTGGCCACCTTCATCATGTGCTGTCTGAAGGACGACCCCACGAAGGCGTAGAGGATCGGGTTGAGGCAGCAGTGAGTGAGGGCCAAGCTCTCGGTCACCTGAGCCGCCTGATCCAACACTTTACTCATCCCGCAGTGGGTCACTAAGGCGTAGACAGAGTCCATCGCTCGATAGACCTTCAGCACATTATAAGGCAGCTGAGTGACCACAAACACCCCCACTACTATCAGGAGGACACGTAGAGCTTTCCACTTCTTGCCTCTGCTCTCGACAGGGAGGCCCTTTAGTGCCCGGCCCACGCTCCAGTAACAGATCACCATAACCAGGAGAGGAAGCAGGAATCCCAGCAGCACCTCTGCCATCTCCAAGGCAGCTTTCCCCACTCCAGCCATTGATGAAGGGTAGATAGCCAGACAGACGCTCCTATTAGATGCCCATCTCACTTCTGAGAGTATTAAATCAGGAAGACCAAGCATGAAAGCTGTCGCCCAAACAACTAAACACACCTTCCAACAGTGTCTCCTGTTGAATATCCTCTGCAGCCGCCCTCTTTGGTGTCTACCTTGCAGCCTGGCTAATGCTAAGTAGCGATCCAGGCTGATAAAGGCCAGCAGCAGCATGCAGCAGGTGAAGTTGACCGTGTAGCAGGCCGACACGATCTTACAGACGACCTTGCCCAGCTCCCAGCCCCTCGCAGCATCAGCAGCCCAGAAAGGCAGCGTGAAGAGCAGGAGCAGGTCGGCCACGGCCAGGTGGGTCAGGAAGGTGTCCGTCATGGTCTTGAGGTGTTTGTGGTAAGCGTAGACGGCCACGACTAAGGCGTTTCCTGCCAGTCCCACCACCAGACACACGGTATACATGATGGGGAGGAAGAGGGCTGCGAAGGAACGGACGTCACCCTTCTCACAGAGGGCCGGGTAGTCATCATAGCTGAAGTTGAAGCTGATGTTTTCATGGTAAAAGTCCTCCTCTGAGACATCCATGCTAATCAGATGAAGCTGTGAGGGAGGACATTTTGAATTACTTGTCTGTGGCCTTTAAACATTCACAGCTCTGCTTGTGCAACACATACATACCTAAAGTGTTGGAAAGCATGTAAGAGATTAATGAACAATTTACACAGGAACACAGAACATGGACTTTTTTTTCATTCAAACATTCAAAATCCTGCTTGAGCAACAATGTGTTCACACTTAGAGTTGATTGACAGAGAAAATATCTTAAATCAAGAAGGAACACATTTAAAATTTCCAAAAGTCATGATAATTTATAGTATTATGACTCCAACTGTAGAGCCAGTGTCTGGATTTAATGTTCTGATTACAATAAAGCTTTCAGAAATTAGTTTGTTTTACAGCTTATCTGTAACTCGGATTGGCCCCAAAACTGTATGTAGAAACAAATTAAACCTCTAGTTTGGGAAAATACATCTAAAGAAGAAACATTAAAGCCTGCAAATGATTGTGCGATTGGAGCTAATTATTGTTCCGCGATAACATCAATAGGCGTTTTTGGACCAAACAGTTCTGGGGACTCCCTGAGAGGTGGCCCATGAGAACATTTACTGGAATAACATTACTTCAGATTACTGGAAGAAAATCTGGTGCCTACTTTCTAAATATTTGATTGTAAATAAGATCAAAGAAGTGTCTTTTAAAATGATTCACCGTTTTTATCCCACCAAGGTATTTCTACAAATATTTAAAAAGGACATTAATGTGGACTGCTCATTCTATCAACTGGTTCCAGAAGATTTATGTCATTTATTTTGGTCCTGTCCCCACTCTTGTACTTTTTGGCAAGATATCTGTACATTTATTTCCCAATATGTTGTTTCTGAATTTTACCTCACCTTTGAAAATGTGTTCTTTGGCTGTTTTTTACTTACCCTTCTACCACAGCAAACCAATACAAGGCTATATCATCAACTTGACTGTGTTATTTGCAAAATTGCATATTAATAAATCGAAGTTTTCCAACCATAAACCAAATTTCTTAATTTTTGAAAATGAAGTCAAACAATACATTTCCTCAATCCTATATTCTAAAAACAGGAAAGCTATCAAAACCCTAAATATACTATGTACTCTTATGACATTTTTTTTTTAATGAGCTGTTTGATGATCTCTCTCAGTGTTCCGATCCCCTGGCGTTTTCTGTTTATGATTTCTGTATGTTCTCTATGTTGTTTGCGGCCCAACCTATCCCAAGATGGATTGCGCGCAAGAGAATATGGCGCCCCCAAACGCACTGAACAGGATTACACTTTTAAATAAGTAAGTGTTGGGTTTCAACTCACTCGAATAGCCAACGAAAAACACCCCAAAAAAACCAAGGGGCCTTAAAAACCTCAAACCTTAACTGCTAGTCGACAGGAGCGGTGCTTCGTGATGCAAAGGTAAGCGCGGGACCAGCTGGTGCCGCAAATAAGCGGTCTACACGCCTTCGTAGACCGCGTCCCTAGGAGGATGCGGCCCCTGAATTGAGACACAGCAAATGGCTGGTAGCTGTGTCTCAGTTCAACTTGTTAATAAAAAGTCTATCATACGTCGTTCCATAAAGTAGCTAGTGACTATATCTGTGCCCTGTGTGCAAAATGTAATGGAGTAAAAAGTACAACATTTGGCTCTGAATTGTAGCATGAAGTGGAAATACTCAAGTTAAGTACAAATACCTAAAAAAGTTCAATTAGCTTCACAAAAGGACCAGCTACAACAGTAAAATGCTGTTTATATGATGCATCAGCAATACTAATCCATTAATATAATATTTCTATTAATGTATTATTCTGTTCAATAAGCACTTTCACTTTTGATACTTTAAGGGAGTGTTTGTAGTACATATTGTACTTTTACTCAAGTACATTTTGAATGCAAGACCTTTACTATTACTAATACAGTAGTGTTTCTACTTTTTCCACCAACTGTTTTAAAGTAATGTCAAATGACTTTACCCCTGATTAGTGACAGCAAAGAAGAAAACCTGCATATAGAAGTTATTTTGAAGTATTAAGCAGTGGTGGAGGAAAAAGGTTTCTGCTGGACTAATCAGCTGATAACGCTATAGATGAACAGGTGAAAGGTAAACAGGTAAACATGTAGCTGCCTACTCACGGTGTTTTATTCACCTATCTGTCCCGGCTATTTGCTCCATGGAAGCTCGCTCAAAGCTTCAGCGTGACGACTACTTGATCTCCTCTGTGCAGAAGGAGGGTGCAAGCACAAGTGGGTGGGAAGTTACAAAACAAAGCAGCTTTATGAGAGTCCTGTGCGCGACGTGAGGATACCATTTTCTTAGCAGAGAACACAATGAGCGATACCAAAGTTTACAAGAGAAAAAAGTGCGAGAGCGCCCACATATCATGGAAAAACTGTGTAAATGCCCCAACGGATCTGCGTATAACAGCTATTTCCCTCTGATTACAGCATGCAAAGTCCAAATGTGGTTTATTCTGGCTTGGTTTAAGGGGCGGAGGAGCACAATGAAGTAAAAAAAAAAAAAAAAAAAAAGGTAATGAAGTATAAGAGAACTGCTATGTAAACATCTGTATTAGTAATCTGACCCTAAAAATCTTAAATTAACTTTATAGATACCTGATACTTTCTGAAAGATAACGTTGTATTTGCATCTTTACAACAAAAAGAGCTTCACTGTCCCCACAGATGTTCATGTCTAGCGTCTTTTTAGGAGAATATTAACTATATCAGTGGTGGAAAGTAACTAAGTACATTTACTCAATAACTGTACTTAAGTACAATTTTGAGGTACTTGAGTATTTCCATTTTCTGTTACTTTATACTTCCACTTCACTACAATCCAGATTAATAATACAAAATATAATCAACAAGTCAATTATGATGTATTATTATTGTTAAAGATGAGACTTTGTTGATCCCTTGGTGGAATTCACAAGCTACCCAGCAGTATATAAAGTAATTAGATGCGTATTAATGCATCAATAATTATGATTCAAAAACATAATATACATTATTCTGAAATGGGCCATCTGAGTACTTCGTCCACCACTGCTGTGTGTATGAATACTACCCAGAAAATGATGTTGGCTTTTCTGCCCTGAGTTGCGTCTGCAGGTATTTCTTTCAGGCTGAAAGGAATTGTTCAGGCCCAACAATAAGCATCTTTATCAATAACGTAGAGAAGCCTGTATGTAGCATGAGCACCACTGCTATTTAAATGAATTGCTTTGAGCGCAACTGAAGGCGACTCAGATGTGTATATCAACATCTTTATCCGCTCAGATCTTCTGTCATCTGGAATATGATGGCAGGACGGTAAGAGAACAATGTTCAGAGAGACTTTAGTAAGAAAATCAACCCAACGCAATAAATATATGCTCACACCCTAAGGAACACTGAGCCCTTTAGTCACCTGAAAATTGTCTCCTTTTTTTCTCCTGAAATACCTGTCATCCGTTGTATCTTATGCATCAGCTGTAACATAAGAGATAGGCTACATAAAGCAACTTACAGCACAGTATAAAACCCATTCTTGTTCAATCAAATCAAGATTCAATCAAATTTAAAATCACAGATGACTTGTAAATGTCACCACATTTTTACAGGATTATAGTAGCTGCAGTACAGGATTTGACTCATGTCTACACCCAACAGTCAGTTCAGAAACCAGTCTTACCGTTAGTCACGGCTTTGCTTCTCTGGCCAGAGAGTCGGGACTGAGTCCAGTTTGAAGTCCAGCTGAGTCTTGTAGCTCCATGCACTGTAAACACACTTCTGAAAAGGATGACTCACAGAGAGACAGAGAAAGGGAAAGAAGTCAAGTGACAGCAGACAGAAACCAAGTCACAACCAAACCATTTTGTTGGAGTGTTAATTGAGGAACCCATTTTTATGCATGCATGGACATGTTTAGACTGAGACAAAAGCAGATATGTTAACAGCCTTTCAACACCAGAGGAACAACACAAACAAAAAGTCATTACACCAGACATAAAAGAACAAAGGTATGCAGACTTAAAATAAATATTGCATCTTAAATATGGGATATTATAGTCATTACTAGTATCCTAGTGCCACTAAAGAGCATGGACATGTGGTGTCTTTACTGTATTTAATTTTACATCCTCACCCATAGTGTTAACTACGCCACAGCTAAAACCTCGAGGAATGTGTTGTTTTTTTAAAATAAAAAAATGCTTCCTTCTTCTGTTCAGCGTTCCCTCAGAAGGTTACTGAGCAGCACCGCCCAGCAACATGTGGTTTCCTCCCACAGTCCAAAGACATGTTTAAAACAACATATTTAAAATACAAATTACTTGCTCTTTTGTTTTTTAGTCAGTTTATCTTTATTTAAAGCTGCTGTAGACCACATACAGTAAGACAATGTTAGCAGAACTACAGGGTAAAAATACATACAAATTCAAAGGGAAATAGAAGTCTTCAACTCACAAGGTAATTCATGAAACAAATAGCAATCACAGTATACTGTGGCAAGAATGGAAATGTATACAAGGTCTCGAGTTCATCATACATCATAAATTATTTGTTAATTATATTTTGTATATAATCTGAATGTGCAAAGTAATTGAAGTTATCAAATAAATGTAGTGGAGTAAAAAGTAGCCTACAATATTTCCTTCTGAATTGTACTGAAGTAGATGTATAAAGTAATAGAAAATGGAAATACTCAAGTGAAGTACAAGTACCTCAAAATTGTACTTAAGTACAGTACTTGAGTAAATGTAATAAAAAAAAAGCTTCTTCTGAGTTTTGTTGTTTGTCAGAAAGTTGTATCTAACATCATGTAGCATGTTATCAGTAATGGAAACCTAAAAGATGATGTACTCCTTGTGTATTCTTATTTCAAACAATTTATTTTGTTTGCAACTAAGTACAGGAAGTGAATTATCACTATAAAGAAATGAACAGCACCTGGAGTAAAAGATCAGCTCATTATCTATCCTTGTAAAAGTAAACATTTGTAAGAAGGTTATCATAGCATCTAAAAGACAAACTTATTTAATTATTTTTGACTTGAAAATATGGTGAGATAACAACACAGATCTCAATCTTTGATAATATTGATCCTCATAATATGAAGCACATTTACATTTGTTTGTCCAAAACCAACAACGGAGGGTTTGTTGTTTGAATCTGTAAACAGAGAGAAAAAGAATCTCAAAAGGAGAAATTCAACACAGTTCAGAGACAGTAAAAGTATAACAGTGACGGCCCGTCTGCTTGGCTTGCTGTGTTTTCCGTCTGCAGCTGTTGTACCTGAAGGCAGCACAGTCAGCAGCATGAGACACACCTGGGCTCGATGTGCCTCATAAAGTAAAATAAAAACAGACATCTGAATGTTTTGCGACACACCTGATATCACAGACTTGACCTGCTTATTTGTTTATGTTATTTCTTTCCACTCATTTGTTGTAAATACTTTTTCTTTTGTATTCGGTATACCTTTGTGGGTCCCACTTCTTTGTTAGTCATAGGATCCCTCTGTGACAGAACAAACAAATAATTATTAATTGGTATCAGTACTGTGATCAACACAAAACAAACTCACCTACTGGTATCAGCCTTTTCAATGATGATGAGTATCTTTAGCAACTGTTTTTCAAGATGTAGATTCTGGGGGATACGCTTGTTTTACTGTAAACTGAAAACATATTTAAAATATCTTTTTGTCTTACCAGGCCGATGATTGCACATGCACCTGGCATCCAACCACAGTTGGATCCTTGACGTTTAGCTCTTTGGCTACTCTTTTCTCTGTCATGCACACTTAGTCCCTCCACCTATAACAACATCAGGAGAAATCAGACATTATTTTACACAGAAACCCATCTTTTTCTACAGCTGTAATGTATTCAAAGTCACTTGTATTAATCTTCTTACCAGATCAAGAGATTGTTGTTGCTGTCGATCATCTTTTACCAGAGCGGCTGCGTCGGTAGAAGTGAAGGCTGTGATGAGCAGGAAAACCTGCAGACACAACAGCAGCACAGTTCTGTCCATGACTGATGAACTGAAGAGTCTGATACAGCTGTGATTTTAAATGCTTGTTTAACAAGTCCAGTTTCATAATAATATTGATTCCCTGTATGTTTAAATCTGAAATCTCTGCTTTATTCTGTTGCAATCCCTCCTTTGCCCAGATCAATAAACAAGTGCGTGCCAGCGGCTTGTTACATAAGAACATGCATTGATCCCCTGGGGGAATATGTTCCATATCACGTCCTGAAAATAATTAAAACCAAAATAAGTCATAAAGGTACTAAATGATAGGTTATGTGTTGATGATAACATGACACAGACTAGAAGTTGAGGGAAGTTGAATTAAATTCTTGCCTATGAGAAGAGAATCCCCTGAGGAGAGCCATTGAATGTGGCGTCTGATACAGAAGAGTTTGAAACAGCTGTGAAACACACAGGTCTTTATATACTCCCTGCCAGCTAATCACTTCCATGTGAACAAAGTGGACGAACTTAAGAGGGCGTATGCAGATACATGCACACGTACTGTACATCCACACAGATGATCTGAAACGGTTTGTTTAACGACAAGAATTTCTGTGTATTGACTCACATATCTGCTTCATTTCCCTGCAGTCCCTCCTCGGACATTTCCTGATCACATCAGTAAAAATATGCCAGCAGCTTTACAGAGAAATGTTACATTTGAGAAGTTACTGTACCTAAACTTCACTGAACCGCACAAAGTCTTCTTCGAAGAATCTTGTGTTGAACGATACAAATCCCAGAGATTCAATAAATCATCTTGTTATACATTTTACATATCGTATACTAGTTGATACAGAGAGCAGTATTACCTCCTCTGCTTTGATTTTCACATTAGAATATACAGAAATGTACATTATTTACTAATCCAGCTGACCACTGCACACTAATAAAAGAGAGACTTAACACTTTCACAGCTGGAATCAGTGTCTACCAGTAACAGACTGTGGTTATTACTGGGCAGCTCCCAGTTTAAATGTGTGGAGCCATGTTCCTGCTGGAAAACATGTTTATCCAGCTTTACCAGAGTAAACAAACATTTAAATTAAACTCTTTGCTTTATTGAATATAAAGGAAAAAGCTTCTTCTGAGTTTTGTTGTTTGTCAGAAAGTTGTAGCTAACATCATGTAGCATGTTATCAGTAATGGAAACCTAAAAGATGACGTACTCCTTGTGTATTCTTATTTCAAACAATTTATTTTGTTTGCAACTAAGTACAGGAAGTGAATTATTACTATAAAGAAGTCAACAGCACTTGAAGTGAAAGATCACCTCGTTATTTATCCTAGTAAAAGTAGACATGTGTAAGCAGTTTATCATAGCATCTAAAAGTTAAAAATATTTAAGAAAACAGAAAGACCAAAGATAAAAGCTTTCTTGAAGAGAAGACGTAATTCATGCAGGTTTTCATGTCTGTCTTCAGTTCTCTCATGGTATTGTTTCTTCTGATCACTGATGTAGAAAAAAGAAAAGTCACTGAGATGGAGAGCAGGCAGAAACATCTCAATATGTGTGCAATGCAGTAAATACAGGATCCCCAAAACATGTTTCTGTTCCAGTCAATCAATCAATCTAGCAGTTGGTTAAATTAAATATATGTTTACATTTTGTTCACCTACAAAATAATAGATGTGATCTCTTTTTGACTTGACAATATTGCAAGACAACAACACAGATCTCAATCTTTGATAATATTGATCCTCAAAATATGAAGCACATTTACATTTGTTTGTCCAAAACCAACAACGGAGGGTTTGTTGTTTGAATCTGTAAACAGAGAGAAAAAGAGTCTCAAAAGGAGAAATTCAACACAGTTCAGAGACAGTAAAAGTATAACAGTGACGGCCCGTCTGCTTGGCTTGCTGTGTTTTCCGTCTGCAGCTGTTGTACCTGAAGGCAGCACAGTCAGCAGCATGAGACACACCTGGGCTCGATGTGCCTCATAAAGTAAAATAAAAACAGACATCTGAATGTTTTGCGACACACCTGATATCACAGACTTGACCTGCTTATTTGTTTATGTTATTTCTTTCCACTCATTTGTTGTAAATACTTTTTCTTTTGTATTCGGTATACCTTTGTGGGTCCCACTTCTTTGTTAGTCATAGGATCCCTCTGTGACAGAACAAACAAATAATTATTAATTGGTATCAGTACTGTGATCAACACAAAACAAACTCACCGACTATTTTGAAAAAGATGTAGATTCTGGGGGATTCACTTATTTTACTGTAAATTGAAAAAGTAAATAAATAAATTTTGTCTTACGAATGAATGGCTGAGTGAACATCCACCTGGCATCCAGCTACAGTTGGATCCTTGACGTTTAGCTCTTTGGCTACTCTTTTCTCTGTCATGCACACTTAGTCCCTCCACCTATAACAACATCAGGAGAAATCAGACATTATTTTACACAGAAACCCATCTTTTTCTACAGCTGTAATGTATTCAAAGTCACTTGTATTAATCTTCTTACCAGATCAAGAGATTGTTGTTGCTGTCGATCATCTTTTACCAGAGCGGCTGCGTCGGTAGAAGTGAAGGCTGTGATGAGCAGGAAAACCTGCAGACACAACAGCAGCACAGTTCTGTCCATGACTGATGAACTGAAGAGTCTGATACAGCTGTGATTTTAAATGCTTGTTTAACAAGTCCAGTTTCATAATAATATTGATTCCCTGTATGTTTAAATCTGAAATCTCTGCTTTATTCTGTTGCAATCCCTCCTTTGCCCAGATCAATAAACAAGTGCGTGCCAGCGGCTTGTTACATAAGAACAAGACTAGAAGTTGAGGGAAGTATAAAATAACAAAATAAAAAAGAACAAAATAAAATATAATTCAAGTATTGCCTATGAGAAGAGAATCCCCTGAGGAGAGCCATTGAATGTGTTAGTGTTTGGCCAAAAACTGCCTTGTTTACAGATGATCAGCGGTGGAAGAAGTACTTTTTAAAAGTAAAACTATCAGTTTAACCATCTAAAAATACTATTTTATAAGTAAAAGTCCTGCATTCAAAAATCTACTTAAGTATTGTCAGCAAAATGTACTTAAAGTATCAAAGGTACTGCAAAATGGCCCCTGTGACTGATATATTATTACATATTACATTATTAGATTATCACTCAATGTGTAA
This sequence comes from Macquaria australasica, assembly GCA_005408345.1. Lineage (NCBI taxonomy): Eukaryota > Metazoa > Chordata > Actinopteri > Centrarchiformes > Percichthyidae > Macquaria > Macquaria australasica. The sequence continues at coordinate 1,029,779 of SEMN01000020.1, read as the reverse complement.
CAGTAGTTGTAACAGTTGGGTATTTTTGATCATGGGTCCCAACCACCAAAGGGGGTAAGACAGAATAAAAAACAAAGCTCTGCTACACACGTGTGTATTTATCATTAACAAATGTGTAGCAACAATCTTCTCTCCGTCCGGTAATCCACATTACCACAACTGTTAAAAGTCTGTGTATTAGCAATAAGCTTGACGCGAAATGAATCTTCAAAGACAGTAACTCCATTCAAAACGTTCAAAATGTACCTCTTTGGGCCTTGAACTGTTTATTTAAACAAAACCATCTGAGAAGTTAGAGGGCAAATGTCTGTTTGGATGAACTGCAAACAACTCAAGCCTTTATAGTAAAGAGTCATAAATCCAAATGGTAGGGAGCCACTGGTTTAATCTTTAATCTGTGTTTTATAAACACATGTAAAACATGTAAAATCTTAACATGAAAAGAACCTAGTAACTACAGCTGTCAGGTAAACGTAGTGGAGTAAAAAGTACAACAATATTTCCTATATGTTTCCTATCAGTAATGGAGGCTTAAGAAAAGATGCACTGCTTGTGTATTTTTAATTCAAACACTTTATTGTGTTTGCAACAAAGTACACAGTGAACTATTGCTGCAAATAAAGAAAAAGGCTGACTGACTCCATCTTGTGGTCACATTATGCAGTTCTAAAAGGAAGATAACATACTACATGATTTTACTTGATTGATAACTGATTTAGAAACAACTCATTGAGCAATAGAGCAGAAATAAATGTATCTCTCTAGAAGCAATGAATGCAGTGTCAATCAATCAGTCTTAACTTTGTGGTGGCTGTTTCTTTCACATCGCCATGCTCTTCATTTCCTTAAAAAGATGAGATCTGTTGCTTTTGGGTTGATGATTTTTGAGCAATGAGGAGTGGAGCACTCAGGTCCTCTTGTTGGTCATCTTCAGATCCTTTAGTGTGGATCATTTAGTGTGATAAAAGAAAGAGAGAGGTTATTCCTATATAACCAGTTTGTATCATGATTGCCATTGTTTTCTTTTTCTTTACACAGTAAAACCACTGTATTCCCCCCGTTGCATCAGCATTGTAAACAAGCAGCCAAATAAAATATTGCAATTTGACAGTCTTTTTAGTAAGTGTTACCAAAAGGGATATTTGAGGCAAATGTTTATTTTATTTTAGAACAGCAAGAAAATAAACCATGCAACCTGAAAGACATCCTGGAGATGGATCCTGGTCATTTACCTCCTTGTCTTCTCCTTCTGTAATCCACAGGCCTTCCCATCACCTTTGACAGAATGAGGATAAATGGTGAAATATTTTACCCTGAAAACCAGCCTCTTTTTATTGTTTGACTCACATAATTAAGCAGATTTCCTTGACTGATGAACCCAAGAGTTTGATACAGCTGTGAAACACACAGGTCTCGCTGCTAACCAACCACTTCCATGTGGTTAAAGAGAAAGAAATTAAGAGGGTGTATGCCGATGCAAAGATAACCCATTCACATGCACATCCACATGTACACAAACTATTTGTCCAATTTAATCTTAACATTGACTGTTTATTTGACTGAAATCTCTGCTGTCCCTCCTTGGACTTTCCCTGCTCATCATTAAAAACACACAGTATCCAGTTAACACAGAGACCACTCAGACCTCCTCTGGGTTAATCTTCTACATGTAAAGAAGGGAAAGGTAGTGACAAAGCCACAGCACACTCAGAAAAGTGAGAGTAAGACTATCACAGCTATAGAAGATGTTGTATTTGGGGGAGTTTAACAAAGGTCCACACATTTGGGTCACAGAGGTAACCATCGGTTTATCTAAACGATAATTAACACTTACTGTTGTTCTGAAGGTATTTTCAGAATCGTCAAAGACTCTTATAACCATCTGGACGAAAAAAATATGTCTGCTGAAAGATAAAAGATTTTTAACCTGTTTTCCAAGTTTCCAAGTTTCCGAAAAGGTGGCAGCCCGCTGGCTACCATCCAACATTGACCCTCTTTCAGCTGTTTTTTGTCTCCACCAACTCCTCAGGGAAATATCTGGCTCTTTTGCTGCTAAATGCTCCACTATGTTCACCAGATAGTCACCAACTTTGTCTGTCTGCCGTTTGGTGCTGAGACCACATGAAAGCTAATGTTGCTCCGCTGCAACCGCTGGATGTGTAAATAATTAAGTGTTTGCTAACAAGTTCACCTTATCAACTTAAAAGCTGATGATATGTCAATGTTGTGTTCACAAGTTGTTCTCACTGCCCCCAAGTGCCCCCCCCCCCCCAAAAATTTTTTTTTATTGCAGGTTTAACTTGTTTTTGGTTTTTGTAATGGCTTGATGTTATCCATCAGGGATATTAATGTAAACCAGCGCCTCCTACTGTTGCTTTTACTTTTTGTTGTATAGATAAATACTCAGACATGGGAATGCATTGGTCTGTGTGTACACATGTATTATCTCTGCTTTCATTCTGGTGTCCTTGTAAAACAGATATTGATTTTGTAAATATAGATGATGGACAAAGATTGAGTTGGCTGTTCACATATGAAATGGTTGGCTTTTGCTTTGCTTTCCTGATATCACAGGGCGGCCACGCAAAAGAGAATGAACTGCTTAAAATGTAAATCTTCCATCAGTTTAGGGAAGCGTAGTTGTAATTGTAGTCACAACTCAGATTTTTCTGAAAGCTCTGAAAACAAAACAAATTCTGATGCCTCACATCAGCCAAAGACCATCGTTCAGTGTGATTAAACCCAAATTTAATGGAAAAACAAGATACATAGAAATGGACAATTTCAGCTTTTCATTGTTTTTTTAATCAGTAGCACATTTTATTGTGGTATGTACATACTCACTATGGACTCTAGTACATGTTGGCAGCAATAGCATTTGAGCATAAAGATCAATGAACTTTGCTTTTACAAGAAATTCACTAAACTCATTTAAGACAAGACATTGTCACCAAAAGGTCAAATGGCAGAGAAAAGGACAAGTTAACAAACAGCGCTATTTGCTTGAACAGCAGATACAATCAGGGCAGTGTGTTTGTGATGCAGCAGTTACACGATAACCAGAATTAATTTCTGTGGAAGTAGCTCAATAAGTACAATATCAATCAATAATCTATCTATCACCCGATCCACCCATCCATCCCACCTTCCATCTGATCTGAAAACAGAGAAAAGAAAGAAAGAAGTTACACAAAATGGCTTATCAATTGATGTTTGCTAATCCCCACCCCCTTTAGTTACTGTTATATATATATATATATATATATATATATATATATATATATATATATATATATATATATATATATATTACAATTGTCATCTCTCAACAAATGGATGAACTCCAAAATGCAAATTCAAACAAAACCAAATCTTGGATAACACTTTAAATTACAGCCACAGTGTAAATATTTAGTACATATGGAGTATCAATAAAACACTCATTGGGTATCTACAAATATAAGTACAAGGGAAGAAGAGGTTAGGGAACAAGGGGGTAACAAATTGGTTTAATGACACTTAAAATGACTGTTACTTGGTAAAAATATTGCAATGAAATTTGTTGTGGTTTCATTTATTTTAACATGTTATAAGAAATACTTTGGGAACTGTAAAAATGTATAAATACACTGTGCTTTTTATTAATATGGTGTAAATTATTGTTGCTGGGGAACAAAACATTAGGCTAAACCAGGGTGTACTTTTACAGCTTTAAAACAGAAACAACTTATTCCCACATTTAGTTTTGCCCCTTTTCATGCAACCGTCTCCCAGAAATTATATTTATATACAAAATGTTTGCAACAGTAATTACGTTTTGAAGGAAACATAATTGGATAGAGCTTTATTGTCCAGCCAAGGCTGGAAAATAACCTTTGGTCTCCCCAAATACAATGCAAACATCACATTACATCAATACAGCAAATCTAATCACATCACAACAATTGTACAACAATACATACAAGACATACACACAGTGCACAGCATACATTCAACGCAGCGGAGTGCAGATTAGTGCAGTGCCATCTGGATTCATAAAAAATGTTCACTGAAAAAGTATTTCATTAGTTTTACGCCAAAGTATCTGATCTTGTAATACAATAGTGACTCCAGCATTATTAAACTTTTTTATGGTTATGTTTAGGCGCTGGCAGCACTTGGTTAAGGTTAGATAAAGAAAATGGTTTAATACAGTGACCACTATGGCCACCTCTCTGCGACTTCAGTGTGGGAGATAAATGCAGTGCTAAAATGTTTGTCAGCTCATAGGGAGAAACAATTCAGTATTATATAAATGTATTTATCATTATTTAATATATATTAGGTAATTTAAAAAGTACTTATGGTTCATAAACACAAATTGCTTACCCTTTCATTCCCAGTACGCCTTCCCTTTTACCTTCCTGTACAGTAGGTACCCAATAAGTATTTCATTGGGTACCTGGTATGTATAAGATATTTACCTTGTAATCTGCAGGCTGTAATCTGAAAGCATCATCAATCTGTCTTTTGTAGATTTCTCTCAGCGACATGTTTGATATTTAGACCTAATTGTGAGAGAACACATTTTTAAACAAGGACCTTGTGACAATACAGTCGGTGGATCTTCTTACCAGATAAGGAAGCAGTTTAGGATCTTTCATCAGAGCAGCTGCATCAGTAGAAGTGAAGGCTGTGACGAGCAGGAAAACCTACAGGCACAACAGGACCAGCAGCACAGATCTGTGCATGACTGATTATGAACTGAAGAGTTCGATACAGCTGTGAAACACACAGGACTTTATATACTCACTGCTATTAACCGCTGTCATGTGGAGAAAGAAAAAGCAATTAAAAGGATGTATGCAGATGCAAGATGACACATCCACACACACTATTTGAAATGGGTTGTTTAACAACAAGACGAATTTAATTGACTGCTGGTATGTTTAACTGATATATCCGCTTCCTTCCCCTGCAGTCCCTCCTTGACATTTCTTGATCATATCAGTGAAAATATGCGAGCATGTTTAGAGAAATTACATTTAATTACGTAACTTTTGTGCTTGAAGTCACATAAACTTCTCAGGAATACAAAATAAAACCGGACAACTGGACAAGACCAAACACACACAGTGTCCATGTGGGATCATGACAATAATGTTGCCTGCCCATAATTAAAGCTAGCTTGTTTTCAGTCAGCTGACATTCCAAACACAGATACGTATGTGGGATGTGAACAGAAATCTTGCTGAAACACATATGAGCTATTAAAGTCCAGGGGTCCATCACTGACGTGAATAGGTGCCACATGCACATTTAAAGAGGTTACTCCCCCAAACAAAAGACACAAAAGAGGACAGAAGAGTAAATCATGCCCGCATGTGTGTTGACTCAGCAGGGATAACATTAAATGAGAAATGTTGAGCTACAGGAGAATAAATATTTGAAAGCAATACAGAACACCTGAGAGCCTTACTTAATTATATTTTGAATTGTCACCTGGTGCCTGTATTTTGTGTTTTCCTTTCCATAAATAAAGACATTTCCACCATAAATTGACACAGAAATGACACAAAGTGGTGCACAAACATTTACCAGAATGCCAGAAAGGAAGTGTTTGACGCCCAAGATTTCCTGGGGGAGGAGATTTCCTGACATTAACCAAATTTACTGGCAGAGGAAACATGCCGAGGGGTGAGATTTGTTGTGCTGTTAAAGATTCTGTTTCCCAACAAGAACTGTGTGCAAAGCAGAAAACCACACAATATCAGAGCTGAAATCTTTTATTTTGTAAATACACAATTTGAACTGTGAGCCTAATTAATCACTGCACATTTCATGAGCACTACAACATACAGTATATTTATTTCCGCTCCTTAAAGTAGCAAGAACAAGAAAAAAAGAAAAAAGCTTGTTTCGAACTTCTGTTGTTCGAGCGCACAAGTGAAATTGGCCGTTTCCATCATGTTTACGTGCTCTTCGTTTATATAGATATAACTCCAGACTGAATTTCTGAGTAGGAGAGGGCTAAACAGTAGAGGAGAGACGGATGTACTGTAATTTAAATAACAACAGACTAATGCACCAACTGTCATTGACCTTGACATTGAGATGTCAGAACTCCTGTATAAAAAATGTAATATATTGCAAGATGGACAGAGAGAAGACAAATAAACTCAAAGGAAAGCAACTTCACCAGCAGCTCCTCTTGATCTGAATATTCGAATTGACTCCTTTCTCTGCAGTTCCTTCCTATAACAAAATGAGAATAAACACAGCGTTGTTACAACAGAAAACCTTCCTCTACTGTTGATACTTGAATTGTTGATCATCTTTTACCAGAGCGGCTGCATCAGCAGAAGTGAAGGCTGTGATGAGCAGGAAAGCCTGCAGACACAACAGGACCAGCAGCACACTTTTGTCCATGGCTGATGATGAACTGAAGAGTCTGAAACACACAGGTCTGAATATACTCGCTGCTGACCAATCACATCCATGTAAACAAAGAGGAAGCAGCAACAGGACAGTTGACCACATGTTAGGGTGTTGGACTCAAAGTAATTGCAACATCAACCAATTCCATAAAAATAATGGGGAAGCATCCCAGAAATGACAAAACAACACCAAGAAGTACCGAGATGTCCTGGTCTCCCTCCTGGTTGTTTACCTCTTTGTAGACTCCTTCACAGTCCCTCTCACCACATATGATGCAATATTTACACAAAAACAGCTTCTTTTACTGCTTCACCAAACTTTTTTAATTTCCCGTGAAGTTTACTGTTTAAAATGTAGTTATTTTGCCTGTTAGTGTTACGTTATTGAAAATAAAGTTTATTTTTCAAGTGTAAAATGTCCCACTCAGTACAGATATTGTTTAATACTCTTTAATAACAAACGTACAGGATCCTTATCAAACATGTATGTATATAGGTTTACATTAAGAAAAGAACATCGGCTCATATATTGTTATTAGATTTTTAAAAACTCTTACATATCAGTATCTGACACTAAACGAAAGACACTAAACGAACACAAAGAGAAACAAAATTTTAAGTCATTTTGTGTCTCTTTCAGTCTGGATGTCTTGCTCCTATGTAGGAGGGGTCGGGGGCCTTTTACATGTCTGTGCTCAGGGGCCCTTGTTTAAATAGTGACGTTAATGCAATGCAATAGCAGCCACTAAGCACTAGACTCTAAAACTAAAATATTTGTTTGACAAGTTGACTGAAACCAGGAGCATGCCCAGTCCTTCCTAAATGATTTCTTCATTTCAGTATGTAATTATAACAATATATGTACACTTTTATTATAGTCCTGTGTTGTCCTTGTGACATTGACCAGTGATGCCATCTAGTGGTGAAATATGGTATCAGAATTTGAACCATTTCAGTGGTTTTGTAAAGCAGTATGAGCGCCAACTCTAATCAAAACAGTAACTCTTGGTATTCTAATGACAACAGATAAAGATGTCAATGAAATAAAATTACAAAACTGAGAATGTGAATTAAAGTGTGGTCTGGAAATCTTTTGTAGTGGACTGAAAATAAGGCCTCCACTGCTATTGCATTGCATTAACATCACTATTTAAACAAAGGCCTTGCTCCTACATAGGAGCAAGACATCCGACTGAAAGAGACACAAAATTACTTAAAATTTTGTGTCTCTTGTGTTTGTTTTGTGTCTTTTTGTAGTAGATTTGCATCTCTGTGTCTCAGCAGAACTCTCAACTGCTGCTGTTGGTTCAAAATCCGCATCTGAACTTCAGTGTGTCCTTCACACTGGAGACGAAGAGAGGTAGACAAAGAGGTAAACAACCGGAAGAGGAGACCAGGACATCTCGGTACTTCTTGGTATTGTTTTGACATTTTTGTGATGCTTCCCCATTATTTTTATGGAACTGGTTGATGGTGTAATTACTTTGAATCCAACACCCTAACATGTGGTCAAATCACTGCGAAAGTGCAGATGAATTAAGTAACAGTCCACGTCAGACTAGACATACCGTAATGGAAGTTTACTGATTTGTTACAACATCTATTATTTCTCAGCCATCCAACAACTAAACACTAAAATCAATCATAAAGTCACCTTCAAAAACAACAGTCATTTTAACATTTATTAATTCAGACTGGGAGCTGTACAGTATAACACTGGAAATCCTCAAAAGGTTTTTAAAAACGTAATGTTTCAATGTTGAAGAGTCTGAAGTAAAATATTGTACATTAATATTGTACCTCCGACTCAGTACTTATAATTAAATGTGTATTTTTAAACATTCACATTGAAGGCTGGATTTAAAAAATCGTTTGTTATCATATTATCTTAATTAAATTCTTTTTGTTTGCTGCCTAATGCGAGGTGTTTTCTGCACTAAAGCAAAGTTTAACTTCTGTGCTGTACCTGTCTGAGACTTATATTTCCAATACTAAGCTTGAAAGTTAATGTAATTAATGCAATATACTGTTACCACTTCTATAAAACGCCGCAAGGACATAATATCTTATATTATTGTGACAGTTTCTGATGATGTAAAGTGGTGATATCCTGTTGTTGCTTCGTCTTTGTCCAGATCCAAGTGGTCAGAAGCGAGTATATTCAGACCTGTGTGTTTCAGACTCTTCAGTTCATCATCAGCCATGGACAAAAGTGTGCTGCTGGTCCTGTTGTGTCTGCAGGCTTTCCTGCTCATCACAGCCTTCACTTCTGCTGATGCAGCCGCTCTGGTAAAAGATGATCAACACCAACAACAACAGTCTCCTGAGCTGGTAAGAAGATCCACTGCTGGTCACTGACTTTTCTTGTGCTGTAAGAAGGTCCTTGATTCACACGGTGTTTTCTCATTGACTGTTTAAGTGTACATGTCAAACATGTTGCTGAGAGAGAGCGAGAGAGAGAGCAGATTACAAATTCAACAAGTAACAGTAGTAGAAGGTGGTTTTCTGTGTATATTTATTTTGTTTTTTCTAATTTTGTTATAGGAAGGAACTGCAGAAAAAGGAGTAAAGTCAAATACTCGGATCAGGAGAGGCTGTTCGTTTAGACCGGGAGCATGTAGCCCTGTCGTACCGGTAAGCTTGCTTTACTTTGAGTGAAGTTTTGACATCTCATTGTGCTCATAACTGAAAAGGTAGACAACAGTGGGTGCATTAGTTTGTCGTTATCTAAATTACAGTACATCTCTCTGTCTTTGTCTCTCTCTTCTACCGTTTAGCCCCCAGGTCCTACTGAGAAACCCAAGCCCAGATCACCATCTTAAGGAAATGAAGAGCACGTCAACATGATGGAAACGGCCAATTTCACTTGTGCACTCGAACAACAGAAGTTTGAAACAAGCTTTTCCATAACTGCTACTTTAAGGAGCGGAAATACATATACTGTATGTTGTAGTTCTTATGAAATGTGCACTGATTAATTAGGCTCACAGTACTAATTGTTTATTTACAAAATAAAAGATTTCAAATCTGATATTGTGTTGTTTTCTGCTTTGCATCTGGTGGCCCTCATAATTTAAACAAGTATTTTATAATTAAAATATATTTATCAATGAATTAACATATTTATTTATATATACATATATATTTAAATAAAGAAACGTCAAGAAATAAATTAACACACACACACTATGTTAAGAAATCAATAAACAAGAAATTTGATAATGCACCAGAAATATTGGTGATTTTACAGCATTTTCACTGAAAATGCCTCTCTGATAAAAGAGAATTTTAGTACAGATCGTCCTGGGGGGCCAGGTGAAGGGGCTCGTGGGGGGCCACGTTATTTAGCTTTCATATCTATTCAGAAAAGTGTAAGTGTGGAAGAAGATTGATGGAAGAAGTGGATTGTTAATAGTGATGCATCAATGTGTGAGTAGCATTTTACTGTTGTAGCTGGAGGTGGAGCCACTTTTAGCTGGCATTTTACTGTTGTAGTTGGAGGTGGAGCCACTTTTAGCTGGCATTTTTCTGTTGTAGCTGGAGGTGGAGCCACTTTTAACTACGTTATATACAGTCAGCGACCAGCTAATTCTGCTGCACAAGTTTGTATTAATTATTTGGACTTTTGTCTAATATTTACTTTTTTTGAGAAATAATGGATCATTTTACCTGAACTTTTTTCAGATGAAACTATCTGTGAGGTTTGGAGGGGAAATTACTCTTTGATGCAACAAAGCACAACAACATTTTTTGTAAGAGGTCACAAACCAAAAAGGTTGGAAAATATACTCGTTTAATCTTTAACAATGCATTCTATCATGTGTTTTTTTTTTTAAGGTAAAATCTTAACATGAAAAGTAACTAGTAAATAAATCTGTCAGATGTAGTCGAGTAAAACGTACAATGTTGGAGTAAAAGTATAAAGTTGCGTAAAAATTAAAATACTCAAGTAAAGTTCAAGTACCTCACAATTCCACTAAAGTACAGTTCTTGAGTAAACCTACTCAGTTACTTTCCACCACTGATTACATCACTGTTTATCCTTTGGAAATAGACATTAATAAGCACTTCATCATAGCATTTGAACATATTTTGTATTAATTAATACATTTATTTAACCATTTAGTTTTGTCATTGAAAATCACGTATAAAAGACTGTATATAACATTATGCAACATGTTTGCAGAAAATGATTTCATGCAGATGAGAGAATCATCTTGTTGGGATGATGATTCACAGTATGATCGACGAGGAGTGGAGTGCTCAGGTCCTGGCGTCGGTTGTCAGTTTCGGATCCTTTAGTTCTTCTGTTTAAGAGAGAGAGAGAGAGAGAGAGAGACTATAGCACTACTGTAATTCACAACAAACTCTTGCACCAACTGGCATCCATCTCTTCAATGATGAGCAAATTAAGATGTTGAAATTAAATCTCTGTAGTAATATTTTCTTGTATGTCATTTTTAAGACTTTTAAGCTTCTGGAGGAACGTGTTCCAAGACAGACAGAAGAGAAATAAACTCAAAGTAAAGTTTACTGTCATAGGTCCACAGGCTCCTGGTCTTTTCCAACATCTTTTTGAGACATTTCTTCTTTTATCTCTAGTTTGTTCCTGTAACAAAATTAGAATAAACGTAGCATTATTATGCATAGAAAACCTTTTTTCTTACAGTGCGTGTTGAATTTGTTATCTCTTAATTAATAATATTAATATTAATTAATATATTACAGCAAATTTAAACTATCATGTTTGACATTTACAACTAAACAGTCCAACGAGAAATTAAAATTTATATGGTGATTTTCGACTTCACTCCTTCCTGCAGTTCCTCCCTATAACAAAATGAGAATACACTTAGTATTATTATGCACAGAAAACCACCCTCTTCTACCTCCATACTTGTTGAATTTGTAATCTCCTAATTAAACAGAACAAAAAACATTTGTTTTGCAGCCCTTTCTCTCTCTCATGTTTGACATTAAACAGTCAATGAGACAACACCGTGTGAATCAAGGACCTTCTTACAGCACAAGAAAAGTCAGTGACCAGCAGTGGATCTTCTTACCAGCTCAGGAGACTGTTGTTGTTGGTGTTGATCATCTTTTACCAGAGCGGCTGCATCAGCAGAAGTGAAGGCTGTGATGAGCAGGAAAGCCTGCAGACACAACAGGACCAGCAGCACACTTTTGTCCATGGCTGATGATGAACTGAAGAGTCTGAAACACACAGGTCTGAATATACTCGCTGCTAACCAATCACATCCATGTAAACAAAGAGGAAGCAGCAACAGGATACCACCTTGTGCTCACATCAGCAAGAAGTCACTGCCTTGAATTTTTAAAATGCAGCGAGCACCACAAAGATGGTAGCAAAAATCACAGACAGCATATATGAAAGAAAAAGTAATCTGGGTGAATTGACCCTTTAAAATGACTTTTTTTGTTGCGCGCAGACTATGTAGCCTCACCAAAGATTAACCTGTGGAGAGATTAAAAAAAGCCAAAGATGTCTTAATAGAGTTTTTCACACACCTAGATCAGCCCTAGAGACGTGATTCGGACTCTAGTCTACTGTGCAGATTTACATGGGAACGAAAAAATGGTGGCGATTGCTGTGGACTAATACACCATTGCTGTATTTGTCGCTTTATAGGATTAGCATGTTTGTGACCAGAAGTTGTTTATTGTTTCATAAAAAAATAGTAAATGTATCAATAAGAGAAGTTTGATCTAATTTTCATTAAAAAAAAAAGGTGATGAAATAGCAGAAGAAAAAGAAAGCTCTCAGGGTGTCCAGAGTCATGCTGCAGTTTAAACTCTTCCCCTTTTCACACCAAGTATTGTTCATGTCATGAGTCACCCTCTTCTGTGGTAAACCAGAGGTTAGAGAAGCAGCCACAAGCCACAAGTTCGATGCCCGGACAGCAGGATTAGTCTGGGTGGAGAAAGTCAGAGAGCACCTCCCTGCTCTGGAACAAGACCCTGACCCCACCTGCAGCAGTGGAGCTGCTGTAGTTTGAGTGTCTTCAACAGGCCTTTTAATTAACAGAGGATTCTCACAAAAGGTGTAAACAATAAAATAAATGATGGCTGGATTCCATTTGGGGCTGAAACTACCAGTTATTTTCACTGTAGATTATAATTTACTAGAGCCTGAAGTGGTGTCTTTTTAACTGTCATATACGAAAAAGAAAAGCAGCAAATCTTCACATTTATTTAAATAGATGATCGACTAATCGTCTAATCATTTCAGCTTAACAGCTGCTCTGGTTTTGGGGACATGGTATTGTACATGCTGTCTCATGACTTACTGGGACACCTGAACAGAACGAAGCCATCATTAATGTTGTTAATATCACCTGTGCTATTCCTGCAGTGACAAATGTCTGCTGTGATAAAGGGCTTATTCTCAGAGAAAACACCTAGATTAAATCAATTAATAAAATTAAATAAATAAATCCTCCAGTCTATTAAAAGTCTGACAGCGTGTCATATAATGAACTGGGTTAGTTAGCCTAGAAGTCCAACCCAGTTTAGACACTATTATGTTAATGTTTCATCTTCATCACCCTGTGCATTTACATTTCCAACATCTCTCCTGTCTTTTCGGACTCTGTAATTCTCCACCTGTCCACTAGTTGCCCTCAGCGAGGTTCATCTGTCAGTCACCTGCTCTCCTCACCTGCACACCTGCTCCTCGTTATCCCATCAGCCTCTCTAGCTTCCTGTAGCTCTCCGGCATTTATGCTGTTTTAGCCCTTTTAGTTTTGTTTGTTGATTTTACCTACCAATCTGTGATACCAAGTAATAATATTTTACAGTCAGTTATTTAGGGATGTTATTGTGACAGCTGTAGGTCTACAATCAGGTATACCGGCAGGAATCTCCTCCAAAAAAAACCCCCCAAACAGATAAATTCTCCACACTTTAATAAACATCATCAGAATCCATCTTTTACGTGATATAATCTCTTTTTTCCTCTTATTAAGTTAAACTTATTTACACAAACTTGCATCGCTTCCTTGTCGCCTAATCCGTCCTGTACAGCAGAGAAACACTGGAGGAAGTAGATCCTGGAAGTGGATCAGGCTTGATCATGGATTTTCTCTCAGAAACCGGGACTAGCTGCACTGATCAGACCTGCAGGGAAACTTCTCCTCAACCTTTGATACGGTGAAAAACACTTTAAAAAGAGCGTCTTAAAGACTCTTTGCGACTTTATATTTTAACAGATTTTTGGCGACAGCTCGCACATAATTCACACGAGGAGTAAACGGATTGCAAGACCGTTTTTTCCCACCTTTCTGCGGCCGTGAAGGTGCACCGGTGGTCGGTTTCACCCAGCGAGGCCAACAGACCCAGACATCGGTGAGTTTTTATGAATTTCATTTTATGTGACTCTTTTAGGGGAAGATCATAAAAATGCTGAAAACCTAATTTTTTAATATGTTTTTCTGCTCTTTGTTGACAGCACCCTGCAGACACAAACCATCACTTTTACTAGAACATTTATATTTAACTTGTGTCTGTGTCTCACGAGGAAAGTAGCCTTTATTTCTGGTATTTGTTCCAGTTTGGATAGACTTTGATATCTGTTCAACATCCCAGCAAAATAGCTCAAAAGATCCAATGCATAAAAAGTTCAAAAAGTACTCATGGTTGCATAGTTTATATTGCTTGTGTAGGCAGTTTCATTAATCTTTAGCAGCTCTCTTCTGTAGCTGTTGATCAGTGTAACAAAATCCTCTCAAACCAGGAGCTCCACATCCACACGGATTCACTGAAGACACCCTGATCTGCTGTCATGGTGGCTTCAATGATAGAGAAGTGGGCCTGGACTTTTTGTCTGACCGAGAGAGAAAGAGAGAGATTTCCTCCTCAGGAATGCTAATGCAGAAAAAACCCAAAATCCTGCTTGGTGTTAATACCCCTGATTTACTTGTGTAAGTGGCTTGTAGGACGTCAAAACGAGTTTTAAGTGCTTATGGACCCAGCTCTGGTGCTCTATAATGTCAACCAGGAGGGTGTATGTGTGTGTGCTGCCACTTTAAATGCATACAATACAGTTAAAAGTGTTCATTCAGCAGATTTGGTTATTTTCATTCACTGTCACACAGTAGACAGATGCAGGAAGGCTTCCAATTGAAGGGCACTTTACAGGGAATATGACAACATTTCACCATAATCTCTAGTTAACACATCCAGTTCATGAATAAAAAAACATTATCATTTAATGTGTTAGTGGCGATAGTTAGTTTCTGGTTATTATTCCACAAAAATATACCTTACAAAGGTAAACAGGGGAAATACATGACGAACAAGACAGACAAAGTTCATGAGTGGTGTTTAAATTTCATAATAAAAGAAAGGACACTCAGGTGCCAGTTTATTAGGTACACCTAGCTAGAACTAATTAGATTAGATTCAACTTTACAAGTACTGAGACAACCAGAAGTGCACAAAGCAGTAAAGTGCAGAGTAATGTACATATGTACAGGGTTCGTAGAGTACAATTAAAGCACTTTTGAAGCACTTTCAAGGTACCTAAACCAAACATTTCCAGACTCTCGAAGCCTTTATCATCACATCTAAATTGTTACTATAAATTCCAGGAGACAACAAACAAATAAGACGATGGGATCGTTTCATTTCAAATATTAAAAGATTTTTGGTTTACATGAGTGATTGTGTAGATGATGAAACACTAGATTTTGTTGAAAATCAAGCATTTTTCAAGGAGTATATTTTAGCATAAAAGCATTTTCCAAACTTTCCAGACTTTGTATGAACCCTGTATGTATAGTGTTAATACATAGTATAGACAGTTAGGGGTAGATATGAATACGCTAAGATATATGCAGTATGAACATGTGCACCTCAAAATATATAGTCATAATGCAGCCTAATAAAACAGTCCTGCAGTAAATCCTCTCTTCACGAAGGTTGTAATGTTCAGCTTTTGTTTAAACTGTTTTAGAGAGGCGTTGATTCAACTTTATGGTCATTTTGGTGGCTGTAGTTTGTTGTTGAACTGTATTAGATTATACTTACAGGTGTTTCTATTATTTTGTCCACCCCATTTATATCATTGAGGGTAGGCTGAATCGCAAACGCCTCTTTGTCAAGTCACGTTTTGTTCAAAAAAACTAACTGATGGAATAAAACACCTCATATACGTGTTAGTGCCACCTCTAAGCAGGTGAAATCTCCGTCCTGATGGAAGCAATTTAAATGAATGACATCCTCTCAAGTTTATTTATGTAACATGTTATCACTCTGATGTCTTAAAGTGCTTTAAACCTCATGAAGCCTGTAAGTACATACATCATATACTTGTCTACCAACACCCCGTTAGTTCAGGACAGGAACTTAATTTTCTGCTCTGGTGTTTGTTGTGTTTTTCTCTTCTTTAGATGATCAGAACAAGCTGATTGATTGGTCAGAGGGGTCGAGGGACAGCCGGAGGTGTGTCAGCGATGGGCCGGAAGTTGGATCTGTCGGGACTAACGGACAACGAGGCGGAGCACGTGCTGCAGGTGGTGCAGAGGGACATGAGGCTGCGCAAGAAGGAGGAGGAGCGCCTCAGGTTGGTTCTGATGAGACGTCGTGGTGAATGTTTCACAGGTCGGCAGCTCAATCACCAGCTGTGTGACCTGTGAAAAGATGCTGGACTCCAGTGTTGACTTCACTTAACTCATTTAGTTCATTACATATTCGTCCATTTTTCGTGACTCACTCCCTCATGATTACTCGTCCTCAGCATCTTTTAACACACAAAACTGAAAGTGTCGATTTACATCTTAGGCTCAGTGGTGGAAGAAGTATTCAGATCTTTTTACTTAAGTAGCAACACCACAGTGGAAATAGGGTCCAAAAATGTACCTAATTAAAAGTACTTAGCATCACAATCTACTAAAAGTACCAAAAGCGAAAGTAATCATAACACAGGATGTCCCCTTTTTTCAGAATAATATATATTATATTATTGGATTAAAAATTATACAATAAGTACAGTACTTGAATAAATGTACATAGTTACTTTACATAAAATCAAGACAGTCTAACAAAGCCATTGTTAATATTTGATTTTGTTTAAAGCTGCTCTAACCAATATTTTAAATGAACAATGGATTAAATAACTGCAATGTGATGAACCCACAGATGATTATCACCAGCAGTTCCCTGCAGCTCTACGGAGCATTTTAGTGTCTTTTAGGCTCATTCTTTTGGTTTTACGGCCCTCAACGTTACTGTTTTGGTTCGCTGTCACCGCTCTCTTAGCGTCGTAGCAGGCAGCTGTTTTCACTTAAAAAAGCTTAAAAAACCTGCTGTACTTTACCTGCTCAGCACCAAACGGCAGACTGACGCGGTTAGAGACCAGCTCGTGAACTACTCCACCAACTCCCGAGGGAAATATCTGGCTCTTTAGCTGCTAAATGCTCCGCTAAGTTCACCAGCTAGTCACTAACTGTGTCTGTCTGCTGTTGTCATCACTATGAGCGACCCCATTGTCACATTGTTTTCACATTGTCATGATACATTATTATAAAAATATCGATTATAGGTGCTTTTAATTTTTATCAGTTAATCTTCAACTCAGACGAACCTCAGAACATTATTGTTTTTGTGAGTCGAGAGATAAATGAAACCAAATAATAAAAACAGAATAAAATGGAAGCTTTACAGTAGATATATTGTTTAAGCAGTATACATTCACGTAGCTATTTTCGGTAACTGTTAGTTGTGTGGGGCTCAGGTTGCATTCGAGGCATTTTCAGCCCTCTGTTTGTATTTCCCATCCTGCCTCTCTGCTCTGAAGTGTGTCCTCATAACACTGGACAGGAAGTTGACCTCCCTTTCCTGCTGTACTCAGACCAGCTTCCTCACAACTTCTATCCTGCCTCCAGAGCCCAAACACAATACGTATGAACACAAAGACAGACTAATATGCTAATTGGGTGGGTTTGAACTGAGTCTCTGGTTTATATCGACCCGAGTTTGGTCTGAGAGTGCGAGGGGTACATAATGGTGGGAAATGATTTGTCCGCTTGTCAAAAATAACTCAGAATAACGTGGTTATGTCATTTTCCAGCGACTTTTACTCTTTTTTTCCCCCCTCATGTAACGTTATTCCAAAAAGGCTTTTAGCGATCAGACGACCCAATCAAAAGATAAGAAATTGGAGCACACATGAAAGATAAACTTAATGGCTGTAATTTCCTAAAGATTTCCAAACAGGAGTGTCTTAATGTGGAATTTGGCTCCAGCCTTGTAAACTGGATTCTGCCCTACCTGACAATTACTTGGAAAACTTTTATTTTTACAGTGCAATATATCGTGATATTTGTTGTAGTGACAGATGCTCTCAACAATGCTGATGAACTCTGATAAAATAATTGTAGTAGTTAAAGGTATCCTGTGGTGTTTTAGACCTCTATTAGCGCTACGGAGCTGTTTTTCTACGAGCGGGTCCCTGGTTTGTTTATCTTCTGCACGAGGTAACACGACACACCGCCCTGACACTATTACACCGACCTACAGGGGGCGGTAATGCGCCAAGAAACGTGGTAATGTGCCAACAAAGGCAGGAAAGAAGAAGACTGCAAGCTAGTAAACAGTGATGGGACAATGGTTCATTTTAGTGACTTAGTTATTTAAGTCTCGTTCAGTAAAATTAACTACTCTTTTTTTTTCGAGTCATTCATTCATTTCGTTCAGTAGATGAAGGCAGTGGGGGGGGGGGACTACTAATTTCTGACCAGTACTGAGCCTGTGTAGCTGTCTTGTGAAAAATGAACGAAAGACTAACGAACGAACGACCCAAACCAGTCAGCCGTCGCGTGAGAAAAACAAAACTCATACATTATTATTGTTGCGCAGGTGCGGCCAAAATGAACAAATGACTCTCTGAGACGACTCGTTACTACTTGTTCATATCAAAAAGTCGTTCAAAATGAACGATTCGTTCATGAACGACACATCACTAGTAAACATGGATATAAACAATACAGAAATTTAAATGCTCGTTAAAATGCTTAAAAACCAAAACCAAATTGCAAACAATAAAGAGGAAACTATAATAGCAGTGAGGAGGGGAAAAAGAAAGAGGTACAGAGGTAAACATATGAATGAAAAGATCAAATAAGGCTTGTATAGAAATCATTTCGCCATTAGAATAAAAACATTTGATGCTGTGAGTCAAAATGACAGAAAATATCTCGGAGGTTAAAGGAGTGTGTGGAGACTTTGGAAAACAAATGAAGACAGATCATCACAAAATTTCTATTTTGTTTAAATGAATAGGGGTTCAAGCACATTTTCTACGAAAACTACAAGAGCTATCAATATCTGTAAATACAGTCGTGGAAGAAGTACACAGATTGTTCACTTAAGTAAAAATATGAATACATTAATGTAAAAATACTCCATTACAAGTAAACGTCCTGCGTTCAAAGTCCTACTGAGTAAAAATACAGAAATAATATAAGCAAAATGTACTCGTTCTGCAGACATGTCCCCTGGCAGTGATATATTATTCTATATGTCTTTATTAGATTGTTAATACTGATGCATCAATGCCTTTGTAGCATTGCACCGTTGCAGCTGATCGAGGTGGAGCTAACTGATCTACTTTAGAGACAGTTGGGTAAATTTGTCCAGTGGTTTCCAGCTTAGGGGGTCAGGCCACGTGCATCCTAAAGATACATTTGGGATTGTTTTGGGATAATTTTACCTCTTTGGGAGTTTTTGTGAAGGGCCACAAGTAAAAAAGGTTCAGAGCTTCTGGTTAAATGTTCAGTAATGTGTTGTATTTTATTAGATAAATGAGTTAGGGTTAACTTTGTAACTGGAAGGTTTCTGGTTAAATTTCCATGTGACATTACCCAAAGTGATTAAGTGGTGAGCAAGGTGCGTATTTACAGCTAATCTTGTTGTTGTTTACTGTACCAGGTATGACTAGACTTGTGCTGATATTTGGCTCAAAGGAGGACATTTTTAATCACATTCATACTGATTTATTCATCTGCGAAGAGGCCACGGAGGCCTGTTTTATGTTTAACACATTCACACCACATCCGGAGTACACTGACACATACGATCACGTGGCATTTTCAGATATCACATCTATCTGATGTAAATCCCTCATGTCATGCAGCTTGTGCATTGCTTCCTCAGTCCTCTAGTCGTTAAGTGGGCTCTGATTTCATGCATCCTGCTTTTCAATTTCTTTCACTGATGAAATGCAGGAGCCTCACTGAATGTCAAGCAGAGATGAGTGATCGAGACAGGAGTATAGGAAAGCAATCGGCGTCTAGAGTCAGAGTTTAGAAAGGAATACAGATGAGTGATGAAGTTGAGTTTCTTGTGGCTCCGGTTGCACAAGACGGCCTTCCTTTATCTCACGCCGGGAGAAACTGTCGCTGTGAAGTCGGAGCTGATCGGGGCTGAATCTTGCATCACTGGACATGATCTTGTGAAGGTGTCTGTGAGAGATAACTGAAATATCAGGCACCCGTTTATAACTGAGCTGATATTATGTTTGATAAAACCTGCCCCGCCTTGTTCTCTAGATTGTTGCGACAGTTCAGCTACTTCAGATAACAAAAACAGCTTTGGATGACATTAGCAAGATTCACGTACGAGTCATATGGGTTTGTTATAACAACCAGGCTTAACTGACGCCAGTATTAATTAAACACCTACTTAGTGCGTGTACATAATTTATTATAATCTATATTCAGGATTTCAAGTAATCCCTTGTAATCCTGTTTAAATTGTGAAGAACGAACAGTGATTAGTTCTTATAATCTCTGAAATAAGGCATGTATTTATATATATATATATATATATATATATATAGAGAGAGAGAGAGATTACATAGATACACACAGTTGGTTAGGTACACCTAGCTAAAACTAACGCACTCTAACTCAACAGTCCTGCAATAAATAAATCCTCCATTCATGAAGGTTATAATGTCCAAACAGTTTTAGAGATGTGTTGATTCAACTCACAGGTGTTTTTTATATTTTGTCCACACTGTTTATATCAGTGAGTGCAGACTGAATTTAAGAACGGTGTGTATATTCAGTACAAATCAGAATATGGTGCTAATCTTTATCAGAATCAGAAAAAAACTTGCATTGTGAATGTGTCTTTAACAGCAAAAACATACACGTAGCATTAGAAGTTTATTTTCTCAGACTTTTTACTCTATTTGTCTGTTTTTATGGCGTTAATTGTTTCATTTTCTACCTCCTTTTCTACCTCCTTATTTCATTCTTTTGTAATTTATGCAACTTGTAGTTGTAACAGCGTAATTGACCAAATCTGAACTGTAAATGTGTCTTTAAAAGGTTAACCACTTTCTCAAAGTTTGTTTATGGCACATTTTCACAGTTTTACATGCACAGTGACTAATTTTCAGTCATAGTTTATCTATAACACAATACAATTTAAAAGCACCACAAACTACAAAATCAACAAAAACAGTATCAACAACAACTGAACATTATAACCTTCATGAAGGTGGGATTTCTTGTCGTATTAGACTGCATTAGTTTCAGCAAGGTGTGCCTAATAAACTGGCAACTGAGAGTATACGCTTTATGGCATTCCTGAAAAAATAAGTGCTGTGTTGTGATTATGAATGTGTTATAAAACGTGGCGGCATGAATGTCAGGCTGTGTTTATTTTGTTAAGTCTTGCAGCAGAATAACAAGTTCAGGACAAAAGCCACAGAAGCCGGATCACTGCCACTGCACCTGATGATTTGGGGATTGCTGGCATGTGTTTCTCTGTTGTGCCGCCCACACACACACACACACACCTTGGCACTCTGCATCTCCGGTTCGCACAAGCACACATGCAGAGCCTTAGAGTGGATGTTAATCCAGGCTGATTGAGAGAGGAAGTCTGTGGAAGTGAAGTTGTGTTCAGTGTTGGAGGAAGCTGAAAACATCACCTGAAATACAGAAAACAAATGATGAGACAGAGAGAGACGTGGTTTGATGCGTTTGCTGAATCCTCTGCAATTATTTAACTAGATGTTACTCACCAATTAATATGCTGAGTACCCTATGGAAGTCCAAAATGGCCAATGTGAAATAAATTAAATAAGCATATAAATAAGGTAATACTTAGTTATTCATATGCAAATAAGCATATGAGTAAAAACAGGATAAACCAATGAACTAAACAAACCTCATTAATATCATTTTTATTTTCACAGTGACATTTTTATTTGATTTCATCATTGATTTCATCATTTTTATTTCAGAATTTCCCTTTTAAAAGTGTTTAATGTCGTATTAGATCACTTTTTATGACTGAGTGGCTGTCGACAGTCCAGTCCGACCGGTAAGAGCAGAAAATAACAATGATGAAATAATAATAGTAATTATTTTAATGAGTGATTAAATTATTCACATATATTTTTTTCTGTATTTTATTCATATGCATTTTTCATATTTTACATATTTATCATATATTTTATACAGAATCTCATCTTATGTCTAATTTATTAGTTTTTAATATTTATTATACTGTGGTAAATACTTTAATGTTACTGAATCTTAATCTCATATTTCTGACACAATATTCAAAATAATGAAACATACAAACACTTCCTATAAATACTTTTGTACGCATCAAGGCCTGACGTTGTATTAGGATCCAGCTGATCAGAAAAACAAGATAAAATTGGTGGACGTCTGGCCAAAGCTAAAGCCATGAGATATCGAAGTAAACAATCCACTTCCATCATACAGCGAGCAACAATCTTCATCCTAAAATAAGAAAAAACCAGAGCCCCGTTAAAATCTTTAAACACAAGCAAAATAAATATACATTCACACAAATGCAAGCTCACATTTAGTGGACGTCACATCAGTTTATCACCAAGAAACAGACTTTTTGTGAGGATTATTGCAGCTGACGCAGCTCGAGCATCTCCCTGTTTGTTCTGTTTCTATGCCTGAAGCTAGAAAGCTCCTTTCAGATGAGGGTGTGTGAGGACAGAGCTGCACTACAGACACTGTACAGAGTGAGCTGCTCAACATACACTGTATGTTTTGTGCTCAGATGAGAGAGAGATAATGAAAGACTGTTGTTGCATCCTCCACTGTCAGCTTCTTAGCTGTAGTTTAGTCCAGCTGACTTAGAGGTGTGTTACTGTTGTATGTTTGTTTCTGCATGTTACTTTATGATCTTGCTGTGAATATCTTGCTGTGACTGTGTGTGTGGTCTGCCTCAGAGTTATTTATACCGTCCAGTGAGCTTCAATAATGGAGTGTGCTGCTGTAGCGAGAGGGCAGCCGTCTCTCTGTCAGACAGGCATCTGAGGGACGCTGTTAAATTTTTATAGTTTGGAGTTAGAGAAAATGTGGCCTAGAGGTCAGTGCTGTCAGAACGGCCTGCGTTAATGTGCATGAAATGTGGCTTTCGAAAAGGACAGGAAAAAGCTGAAACGATTAGTGGATTAACCAATTAGTCAATCAAGAGGAATTTAATCAGCAGCAAGTTTGATAATACATCATGTCTGTAAGCAAAAATGAAGTTCCAGCTTCTCAAATGTGAATTTTTGCTTGTTTGTTTTCTTTTTTTTTTAACGATATCTTTGAGTTTTAGAACGTTTGTTTTGGACAAAACATTGGAACATGTCAAACTTGAGCTTTAGGAAATTGTGAGGATCATTTTTCACTACTTTCTGACATTTTATAGACAAACGATTCATTGATTAATAGAGAAAAACAATCAACAGGTTAATCGATAATGAAAATGATTGTCAGTTGCAGCGCTAATAGTGTGTTATATTCTCATTCTTCAATATTTCTAGATTCATCAGACGTGTATTCCAACTGCTTTTGAAGCATTTTCTTGTCTTTTCTTGCTGGTTTCCACTTTTCTCTCCACTTACAATTTCTCTGTCTATTTGTCAAGCTATCCCTCAAGTGAATACAGTCTGGGTACGGGGGAATGAAGAGTTTCATTTTTGCTTTACATTTTGAATTTTAGTCATTTAAAACTGAAATGAAATCAACTTTGAAACCTGCGGTGTTTCTTTTTTCCTGCCTCTGTCCTCGTGTTGTCAGTCTCCAGCAGTAATCACCAATAAATGATTCAGTCATGGCTGATGCTCCTGCAGTCCTGATGTGAAAATAATGGATTTTTGTGACACTTTCCTTCCAGCGCTACTTACACCAGTTTCCATTTGTCTCCATCCATCTTGTTTTCCTGCTGTAATTTCTTATTCCATCGTCTTTAAACTTCTGTTTGAGATGCACTGTATGTGACTATTCGTGTGTGAGTGTTTGTGGATGCTTCAGTGCTTTTCAGTAGTATTTATATGCAGACAAACTTGCAGTATATGCACAGAAATGTTAACATTTTGCATTTAACATGTGAGCGCATGAGATCTGTGTGTGCAAATGTTTAGCTCTCAGTCTACTTAACTCTTTTCTTTTGTATTTTTGCAAAATACAAGAAACCTCGAGATTGTGCTCGTAACCTTTTGCTGTTACATTTCGTTGCAGTTCGATCATACCACATGATCTCCATCAGCAGATGGAGTTTGTCCAGTTCTTTTTTAAGTACTTCTCTAGCCTCGCTCCAGACTTCTGAATCGCCGAGCACATCTCCGACATGTTCAGCGATTCAAATAGGTTGTGCCCCTTCAGAGTTGTTTCCACTGGTTGGAAAAGAGGGACATCATCCTGCTACATAGCTAGCTAGCCAACTAACCTGCTAAATTCATGAAAAATAGCAACAGAAAAATGGCGACAAACATGGATGAGATGGACGCAGTTTTAAGTCCATCTCATCCACGCTGTAAGTTTGAATACTACAGGACGGTTACTAAATGGACCTCTCAACTGTTGTTTCTAATGTCCAGAATTAACTTTGAAGCTTGACTTTTTTAGCGAACATGGAAGTAGAATTCTTTAAACCTGCTTTAACGGATTTATTTTGGGCAGCGGAAACAAGTTGTGAACACAACATTGATATATGATCACCTTCTAAGTTGATATGGTGAACTTATTATACATCCAGCAGTTATGGAACAACATTATCATTCATTTGGAGTCATTGCAAGTCCAATATTCACTCTCTTTTAGCTCATCTTTTGGTCTCTACCAACTCTTGAGGGAAACATCTGGTTCTTTAGCTACTAAATGCTCCACTCAGGTAGTTGCTAACTGTGTCTGTCTAAAAACCCACTGTACACTACCTGCTCAGCACCAAACGGCAGGCAGACACAGTTAGCGACTAGCTGGTGATCATAGTGGAGCATATTGGACTTACATTGGCCAGGTGACCAGAAACACGACTCCAAATGAATGGTAATGTTGCTCCGTAACTGCTAGATGTGTAAATAATAATAAACTGTTTGCTGACAAGTTAACTTGTCATCAGTTTTTGCAGGTTTAAAGTGAAAGTAAAACTGGAATTTTAGCACCTACAATCCCATGGCATCTGCTGATGAAGCTCATGTCAAATGATCAAAAAGCTCCAGAACAACGACTTAATGGACCTTGTGGTGAGACTGTTTTCTCAAGCAGTAATAAATGTCTGTGATACTCATATAGGCAGAAAAGCTGCTGCTGCTGCTGTCGAGGAAAACACACACTGATGTATTATTCAGCACAGTCTCCTCCTTTAACCTTTACATGAGCACAGCAGGCGGCGTTTAAATGAATGTGAGATGATAAATGCCCTGCTTAAATATTCAATCAGACATTTATGAATGAGAATTTCATTTTTGATAGAGCTCTGACGGCATTTCACCACCTTGGATTTAATAATGTACACTGAAGGAGATATTGCTGCTTTTTTCAATCGTCATTTACCTTTTAAATGATGTTTAGAAAATGATGAAATGACCGACTTTGTGAAACCACTTTAATTTCTGCTCCATTTTCATTAAATGGAGGCAGAGGATCAGCGTGGCTGGCTGTGTGTTTATGTGTACTCCTAATAATCGTCCTATTTGACTCAGTAAACCCACGACTGTTGCTTTATCCACAGAGAGGATCTATATCTTCTAATCCCACTCACTTTCACACAAAAACCCAGTCTTTTTTTCCTGATTTCTGAGCTCTCTCTCACACACATTCCTGGTTTCACTATCTTTCCTCCTCTAACCATCCCTTCTCTCTCTCTCTCTCTCTCTCCCCTCCTCCCCTCAGTGAACTGAAGCAGGAGCTGGACAAGGAGGGCAGTCGCTGCCTCCTGCTGTCACGGCAGGGTTGCTTCAACCAGCGTTGCTGCATCCGCTGCTGTTCGCCCTTCACCTTCCTGTTCAACCCCAAGCGCCAGTGCCGCGACTGCCACTATAACGTCTGCAAGGCCTGCCGGGTCTACAACAAGCGGGACAAAGCCTGGCTCTGCTCCGCCTGCCAGAAGAGCAGGTAAGGTCGGCGGTGGAGGTGTGATGTGTGATTCAGACGGTGTGTTTGTGTGTGTGTGTGTGTGTTCCAAGTACATGAGGCTAAGTTAAGGATGAGAGGCTGACAGTGACGTCAAAGGTTATTAAGGTCTTAACTCTGCTGCTGGAGAGATGGATTTAGCACTTATTACTCACAACATAGTCACTAAGATACAGTACAGGATAAAGTCTGCCACTGGCTGAACTATCTGTACTCAGCCTAACACAACATGACAGAGAGAAAGAGACTTACTAGGCTATGGTGTTGGAAGATGTGAAGCAATGAAAAAAATGTATGCTCAAAGGCATTTTTTCTCCTTTTATTCAAATGGTTTTATTTTTGTGAAGGGTTGGATGCAGCCTCTCTGTTTCACGTTACAAAAAGCCTTTGATGCACCGTTCAGAGGTTCAGCTTTCAAATGATTCGCTGTATTTCTATACTGCTGTGGTGTGTCATGTCGAAATTTGGTGATTTTCATGTTTTAACTGCAGCTCAAATTGTTTTATGAATTTGGAAAAATGTCTGGTTTACTCAGTTCATGAACGTGGCAAAACCTGTTGGATAGATTGCAAAATGTGCAGTGATTAAGATTATTTTTGTTCCCATTTTGAGTAGTTGACATTTTCTTTTAAAGGATAAGACTGGTGTTATTCTATTTGTGTCGTAAGCCTCGGGTATGCTAGAAAAGAACTAGTCTGTACTACGTGTCGTCCAAATCCGTCTGAAGGCAAAATCGCTTATTAGTCTCTCCTGGAAGGCATTCATGGTGTTTGCATTCACTTGTACAAAGTGACAGAAGCAATTGTGTAAAGAATGAAAAAAGAGAGTTCAAATTGCTGTGTGAAGCGGGCCTGACTGTCGGATTGTTGGTTTCGGAAACTTACAGAAATTGTTTAGATGTAGCCTCCTGAATTCTGACATATGAAAGGTGTTGGGGAGGAGCAGGGAGCTCAGATGCTGTTCAACCATTAGACCAGCCCTTTGACTGAAGCATACTGACACCTTTTATTGCCAACAAATCCCTTAAAATGACCACAGCCAACAATGTGTTAGTCCATCTTTCAATACTTCCCTACACTGTCTGTGGCACTCAAGCCCATTAGTTAAAACTGCTCACAATAATATAGTTTCTTTTTCTTTTTTGAAGGCTAAGTAATTTCCTAAAACAGCCGGGCACTGTAGTTTTTAGCTAATTATTCTCCAACAGGGATAATTGTGTATTTGTTGGGAACTATTTCCGTCCGCGGATTAATACATATTTGGTGCTTTAGTGAGTATTTACAGCAGCAGGACGGTGTTTATCAGACTGACTTAAAATAAAGTACAGTGTATGTATCAGCGTATCACCCAGTGCAAAAGTGTAACTGTTTTATGTGTTTTTGGACAAGCAAACACAACAACATACAACACAAATACTTGTTAGTACGATAAATTCATTGTTGGTTTTCGTCTCTTCATGGGATTTGTTAACAATACGAAAAATGTAGAAAATCACCATTTATCCTGTAACAACTACAATTTCTTTTTAAAGATGAGGTGACAGGAAATGTAGGGAGAGAGAGGGACATGATGATGTTGCGGTTCTACGTCATGCGCTGTAACTATTCCTCTACCAAGGCGCACTTTAAAAACTACAATGTATGCATTATACAATACTGCACATTACAAATACTGTCTACTGTATTTTAAGTGTCTCCCAAATTCCCAAAGTCCATTCTCTATACCCACTTAGTCTGTTCTGGATCAGGTCTGGGTGGTTGCAGATATCCCAGCAGGCACTGGGCAAGAAGGCAGACAGCCATCACGATAACAAACACCTACTGTGTGGGCAATTAAAACTTTCAAATTCACCTGAGAACCTGCAGGAAACTCACGCAGAAAGACCCAGGACCCTCTTGGTGTGAGGTGACAATACTGACCGCTGAACCTCAAAACTCAAAACACTTTCATAAAAATGTTTATAATGAATAAAAAGATTCATGATTTAATCTACAGCTGTCTAATAACCTCTTTGAGAAAATTCCATAATATTATTTACTTCCATCTCTGCTATCATCTTAATGATGAAGGCGGCAGTTTTTTTTAATTGGTGGATATCTTTTTTTTTTTTTTTAGGGAGACAGAGTTGACAGGAGAGCCGGTAGTTAAACCTCACTGACAATTGTCTGTTCAGTCTGTGTGAGGAGACACACCACAGACTGTAGGAGTTACGTGGAGATGGGTAATAACACTTGGAGACTTTCTGTGTCACCTCCACCTCCTGTCAACACACACACACACACTCATCTCCCTTCACACTGCAACTCAACCGCAGAGTGAACAGATGGTAACTCATTAAACATGCTGACATGAATATCTCTGCAGTATCCTACAGCTGTCATTCCTAAACATTCAATTATATCCTGGTTCATTTTAATCTTAAATATTTAAACTACATAAATTAGATTTACATCAAACCCCTCTTTGATGTAACCTGTTAAATGAATAATAAGTGACAATGAACACAACTTACAAGGCTTTAGAGAAATACAGCAACTGTATGATAACTGGAACAAACTGGATTCACTAAGTGGATTTGTACTGGTTTAAAGCCACTGTGCATTTAATTTTTATTCCATTAAACCTGCAATAGTGGATTTTAGTTTGTTTAATTTGTTTTTTGGCCACTTGTGGGCAGCAGAAACGAGTTGTGAACACAACATTGACATATCACCACCTTTTAAGTTGATACAGCGAACTTGTTAGCAAACAGTTGCTTATTTACAAAAAACAGAAATCTCCCACATGAAGTAAACAAAACTAAAACTTTGACAGAAAAGGTTGTTCATGTTTGGACCCCATCGCTCGAAGTAAGACGCTGATTGAGAAAACTAGTTTTCAGGGCCTTTTAAGACTTTAGATTTTATCGCGCCACATTGGCCAGCTAATTTGTAAAACGATGTTGTTGGGGGACTTGAGAGAGAATCTGACCGCCAAACACACTGTAACTGATTCAACAGTGATTTCCTGTCTCTGCTTGGTTAGGTTTGTCTTTGTTGTTCATGTAGTTGGGTATCCAACAGTTTTTCACGCCCTCTAACCTCAGGAGGAGGAGTCACAAGATGGCGATGAACATGACACTGTTGATATTTAATCACTGTATATCACCCAGCTCTAGTGTAGATCCACCATGGTGCCTTGTTGTCTTGCAAACATCAATGTGAGGCTCACTGGTGGTTGTGTTAGTGCTCATCTTACTGAGCTTTTTTACTTTTGATGGTTGTAGTGTGAGGTGGTTTGAATTTGCACATAAACGTTCAGAGGGATGCATGTTGGCAGATGTACATCTGTCCCCTCAAACTCAAGTGAAAAATCAGTGATGTACAGTAAATATGTGTGCAGGAAGATACATGTGTGCATTTGTGTGTAATGTACAACCTTGTATTCGAAAAAATAAGTTTATGTACAGTAACACTAAAGTGTTTTTCCAAATATGTTTTGGAGGAAACATTCATTTTACGTTTTACTTTATTTACCCAGGTAAAAGTCTTATTGAGATTAAAAATCTCTTAATACAAACAAGAATACAAAACAGAATAAGACGACTGTCACACCTTACAAACAAGTTTACAAAATATCCAGTTAAAAATGCAGTAAAAGAGTAAAGACGAAATCCAGTTAAGATGCATAAACAGGTATGATTTTCCAAAACTTTCTAATAAAGTAACAGTGATAAATTTAAAATGACAGAGTAGTGCTTTCCAGATCTTTTAGAATTGACTCAAATTCTTTAAAAACTTAATTGTTACCTGAATTATGTTTGTTTGTTTCTAAACATATTTGATGTTGCATGTTAGTGGTATATAAATGTAATTGTTAGGAGACAGGATTGTAATTTGTCAGTGTGTGAGATATGCACTGTATTTTATTACTTTTGTTTTACTACCTTTTATACATTTTATAGTTACTGTAATTACAACAAAATAGGGAAGCTGATATAATAATTATTATATACTGTAAGAAATAATATCTTGCATATCCTGCATCTTATATCACTGCTATTATAATCCAAAGACTAACTCGAGGAAATATTCCTGAACAGTTTATCATCTGGTTATTAGAGTTACAAATGGCTGCTGGAAGTGAATTGGAGACCAGTTACAGACCTGCAGCATCAGCACATAATATCACCAATAAAACAAAGTCTGCAGCTTTGACACCTGTTACTGTCTGTATCAGTTCAGCCTAATTCATTCAGTGTGCTGTAATGTTGACAAATGATCAGAATAACATACGTATTGACTGATACATAAACTGCAGGTCTGTTTGTGTCTCTCTCTCAGGTTGTTGAAGACACAGTCACTGGAGTGGTTCTACACTGATGTGAAGAGGCGCTTCAAGAGGTTTGGCAGCGCCAAAGTGCTGAAGACTCTTTACAGGAAACACCTGGCGGAGCACAGTGCACTTTCAGAGCTTTTTGGTAAACAACTCTGTTCATTAGTGTTGAGGCTACAACCTGTTCCCATTAACGTTTTATTTTACAGTCGCTTGACATTAACAGAAACAAACAGCAAGGAATAAATCTTCAGAGTGCTTAACTTGTCTTATGTGACACACTTTGGGAAAATATGACATCTGAAAGGGTTCTGAACTTCTGAATATGACCTGTTCAGATGTTCAAGCCTAATCCTGTATTGAATGCTGTAAACAGATTACTGCAGAGGGAATCTACTCTCCTGTGTTTTTATAAGGAGATGTGTGTCTACTTAAACACACAACGTGCCTGATTTTTTTTTTTTTTGTATTTTTGTATTTCTGTGCATCGTCATGATTTTTGCTGTTTCATATCTCAAAGCATTGTAGAACAGGAACAGAGTAAAACAGGATTAAGCTCCTGCTTGGCTTTCATCTCACATAACTTCAGCAGATTACTCTTGCTGCTGCCAGACTCCAAGTTTCTTTAATGTTTGTTTGCTTCCTTCATATCATCATCCAGCAGGGAGTCAGTGCTGTTGTATTTGGGTTTTATTACACTATATGTAAGCATTTGTGTGTGTACAAATGGTAGATGCTTAATATGTAAACTTCACCAGTGCCGTTACAAAAACACATTTTGTTTTCATTTGAATTAGCACTTTAATTTCCCTTACAGTATGTTTTTTTTTTTTTTTTTTTTTTTTTTTTTTTTTTAACATAGTTTGGGCCTACGTAACCTGTCAAAATTCAATATCTGATTTTTTTTAAAGCTGCACTAATCAAGATGTATGTGTTAGAAATAGATCAAATGATTTTGTGTAATGTGAAAGGTGTCGCTCATAGTGGCAAACCCACAGAAATGTATCACCTGACTCTGCAGGTCCCCTCAGCTCTACAGAGCATTTTAGCATCTTTCAGCTCAGTGTTTTGGTTTTACGTCCCGCAACTTTACTGTTTAGTATATGGCCGCTACAGGCAGCTGTTTTCAGCAACCCACAACCTGCTCTTAGCAGCAAAAGAGCCAGGTATTTCCCTCAGGAGTTGGTGGAGAGCCAAACTGTTATAAAAGGAGAGCGAACATTGGACTTGCATATGCAGGTGGCCAGAAACACGACTGCAAATGAATGATAATGTGGCTCCATGTTTGCTGCTAGCTAACACGTTAGCCATAATGATCTTTGTGAGGTGATAATATGCCAGTTATGTGTTTACAGCTTGTTGTGCTGCCCTCAAGTGCCCAAAATATCAGTTAATGCAGATCTGGAAAAATAATAATAATAATAATAATAATGTTTAACTGAATGAATTTTCCCTAAATCACCAATCATCATCGTTTGATGTGTCAGTTATATTTAAATTGAGTGTGAAAGTTATTCTTAACCTTGGAAATAACAGTTTAACAATATAATGTTTCATCAAGGTTTACTTACCAGGTTTTTTCCACCCTGGGAGCTTTCAATTTAAACCTGTTAACTTTTCACTGATTAATTAATTAAAAACATACAGTAGATTTCTAGGTCCATGTTTTTAGTCAGCATTAAATGTTTTGCACAGTTATGAAACTGATATGTTATTATCTCATAGTTTGATGTTGCAAGGCACAAGTCTAGATTTAGGAGAAAGATGTTTCAGTCATTTCCTTCTCTGTATGCAGATGTAGTGTGTTTGTGTAAGCAGTCCTACACAGCTTAATGTGCACAAATACAGGCAGGGTTAGGAGCTTTGCTGGAGCCAGCCATGCTGAAAATGTATTTGTAGTACTATACAGTGCTTTGAATAAGACTATTCACCCAGCAGCATATGCTCCCAGCATGTTCGTCTGGTCGGGTACAGAGCGGTACAGGCGGAGGAGTGAGTCTCCGGGGCCATTAGTTCAGAGTCTCTGATCTGATTGAACAGACAAGGGATTTCAGAGAATTTTGAGTGTTTTGTGGAGGAGAGGTTGCTGGCTGCAGAGGATGCAGAGCTGTGACCCCTGTGGGAGGAGGACTGATGTGGGCTGGCATCAGGCCGCCGCTCAGCGTCTCATTCTGGTCCACGTAGCTCTTGTTTTAATTTTCGGCTCACATGCACACACTGTAGACCATACATTTTAATTTGTTTATGACATGAAATTCAGCAGTGCTTATTCAGCTGCCAAATCTGACTCATGGAAAGTGGCCTGCTAATGTTACTTTGCATAAAAACAATGCGAGCTGCATGAAAAGCATCAGAATTAATAAAGCTGACATTTGGGAACTAATAGCTGTGGGCATTATAGGCGTCATCTTTTGTGAGATTTGTGTAGCAGTGAAACATTTGCCACGGCCCAGCAACGGTGCTCAGAGACTTTTTAATTTAGACAAAATAAACTTACATCAACAGCACAGGGAGACGGAGAAAATGAGACTAAAAGTTTACAGCCATGCTAGCAGATGTTAGTCACAGCTGTGCTGAGCTAAATGCTAACGTCTGCGTGCTAACATGCTCACAATGACAATGCTAGCATACTGATGTTTAAACTCAAAACACAAAGTGCAGCAGAGGCTGATGTGAATGTGAATGTCATCAGTTTTGCAGTTATTTAGTGATAAACAGACGTATTGAACAAATTAAAATTCTGACCTTATTACAATTCATCCTGAGGGACATAAATGCGTAAATAAACAAAATTTCATGAAACTAAGAGAAAACACAAATGTGAACCTCGTGGTGGCGCTCTCGTCTGTGGTGCCATCAGGATGTTGAGATAATTGACACGTTACACACGTAACAAACTCAAGTTTATGTTTTACTGTTACAATTATATAAGTATGTTAGAAGTTGTGGCACATTGTGCATTACAAAGATTTACTATTTGGAGTGTGTTGTTGGGCTGACGTTTGACATCACATGTGACACAGATGACATTTGCATTTTTACAGTGAAAGAATTATTTTTGCTGTGATTTCCAATTGTTTTGGTTAGAATTTAAATGTTATACTGTATCAAGAATGAGTTACACTACTATGATTGTAGCTTCTATCCGAGTTAACCTTTTATGATGCACAGCACATTAGTATTATGTTTCTATGTATAAATATAATACAGTGACATACATATATACTCATGTATGCCGCTGCCAGCTCACCTTCCTGAGAGTCTCGTGGTGCCTTTGGGGTTACTGTGACCTTTAGCTGCTGTGGTGGAGGCATTTGTGTTGGTCATGAGTCTTTTCATGTCCGGACTCATTTGATGTTACAACACAGATGTCTGCACACGCACATCTGCCGGGGGTCACAGAAACACAATCCATGCTCCAGCCCCTAAAACACATAGAGGATCCTCATTTCATCTTCATTTACAGGATATACAGTGATCTCCACATTTTCAAAATAATCTGCAGTTCATATCATTAAGTCGTCCCTTTGCCCCTGAAAATGATTGGAGGTGACCCTGTGTACTCTGCTGTACCTCTGAACTGCGCACAGATCAGGTCGCCTGGTAATACCACACGAGAGGCCGCTCTAATACACTTATATAACCACAAATGGCTGCATTGTTGCCTGAATATTTACATGACGTGAAAAGAGCTCAGGGCTCAGAGTTGGAAGGGGAAACTATCTGCAGTATGACTGAGCGCTCTGCGGCTCCGCCATCAACTCTAAGTTCGTCATGTATTTAAAATCTCAAAAGGCAGAGATCCTGCCTTACAACTATCCTTGTTCACAGCACAGATACATCATCGGCTTGTGCATTTTTGTATTTTTTTAAAATTCTGTTTATAAATAATTATATTTTGTTGTTTTGGGTTGAATTTTTGAATTCATTTTTCTACTAAAAATTCCATCTGTTTTTTTGTTTTGAGTCTACTGTATCTGTCTTTTCGTGTATGTGTCAACATCTCTGTCTGTGTGTGTGTGTGTGCACGTGCAGAGGGCAGCGCCTACGAGGAGAGTATCTGCAATGAGGGCAGCGTCTGTGGGAGCGACTCAACCTTCTACAGACAGACTGAAGGTGCTGACATATTTTATACTCTTCACCTGTTTGTGTCAAGACTTCTTCTGGTAAAACAAAACCAAAAGAAAAACTTCAGTTATAACACTATATACACACTTCTACGTATTTCAGTTAACAATATGTTTATGTGCAACACTTCAGATAAATTGGGCACTGAATAGCAAAAGAAAGAACATAAATGCTAAAAGCCTAAAGTTTATCCTGATAAAGGGCTTTTTTCCCCAAGTAAATGTATCATATGTGAATAACCAACTCAGGTTTTGTGCAAAATGTGAATAAATATGAAGCTACAGCCAGGAGATGGTTATCTTAGCTTAGCATGAAGACTGGAAACGAGGGGAAACGGCTAGCCTGGCTCTGTCCAAATGTAATCTGGTTCACAAGATCCCCTTACAGCCCTTTCCATTTTGGATTTCGTACTTTTTAAACAAGATGTAACATGTTAATTAGTGAGCTAGCTGTTTGCCCCTGTTTGTGCTAAGCTAAGCTAACCAGCTGCTGGCTCCATCTTCTTATTGAAAGGGCAGATCTGAGAGTCGTATTGATGTTCTTTTGTAACTCTGCAAGAAAAAAGCGAATAAGCTTATTTCCCAAAATGTTAAACTGGTCTGTTAAATCTAGATTTGGACACAGGCCCCCTCTACAAGACAGGGCCCCAAGCTTGAGGTAAAAGAAAGGTAAAAATGCAGAAGGCGTCATAACAACCTGTCACCTTTAGAGCCCCGGGGCAGTTGCCCGGTTTGCCCAGTCAGTAATTCGGCCTTGCAGGAGCGAGTGCTTAATTCCATCTCCATAAGAAAGTCGCCACAACTGACCCTCTGTGGCCACATTATCCAGTTCAAGCATTATCCAGTTCAAGGTAATTTTGAGGTCATTGTAATCCTCTCATGAATCTATAAACTCATATTTGTTCTCAGCTGGCATGAATCTAAAGCTTTACAGCAGATGAAACAGCGGAGAGATGAACAGTGAAATGGTCTTTTTTTTTTGCCAGTTGCATCTCAAACAGTTGTGTTTTCAGTCTGCTCTGCTCTCGTTTGCCGCCCCTGTCCCGCTCTGGCCTCACTTCTCCTCACTCTCCCAGTTCACTGCACTAACAGGATAAGTGACTGCAAACATGAATGAAAAGCTGCAGCGGCCTGATGGTCACGTCTCTTGTCTGTAGTGCCTCGGTAACACGAGTGAGGTGGTGAGAACAGATTAATAACACGCCGCTTGAAAACTGAATTAAACTGAAAAGAGTGCAATTTCTTCCTCCTGTGTTGCATAATTGCAACGAGTGAATTGTGTTTTCGCTATGATTTCAGTTCCAGTTGAAGGATCATTCAGTTAATAACAAAACAAGTGATTATTGCGTTTTCTTTGTGTTCAGAGCACAGCATGGCAGAGACGCTCACTGTGGCCTTACGGGTGGCAGAGGAGGCCATAGACGAGGCCATCTCCAAGGCTGAGTTCGACACTGCCAGCCAGGTTATTTATGCCGTTCACATCTTATTGATAGTCTGTCCTTATACATTTATTGTTGGATTGCTTATCGACACACATTTTTCTGTAAATGGTAATTCATGAACAGTGATTTTCAGACAGTATTGTTAGATGCTGCAGCATGTTACTATTTATTGGTCTGCAATCCATGTACTCTGATAAGTATCCTCTACTGTCCTTTCACCAAGTTCCTCCTTAATCTGACTTGTCTGCTTTTTCTATTTGAGTCAGATTATGGAAAAAAAATCAGGATTATGATGCAATCCAAAATGATGGATAAATACTACAGTATACGACAATGTTGGGGTCATGGTTAGGCCAACAAAAAATGCAAAATAACATGGATCATTGGCCATATTGAACATAAAGTAGTTGATGCCCCTAGGGTTTTTTTTTTCATCCCACCTGTGCATTTTCTTATTTTACTGTATATTTCTTTTCTTTTGTTTTATCTTATTATATGCACAAATAAAGACTCAAAAAGACTCAAATAACAAATTAATTAGTTTAAATTCATGAAGGTGTATTTCCTGTGTTGTATACTCTACATAAAGTGCACAAACTCTTCGTTTAATAACCAGAAAATCTTCCCTCTTTCACAAGAGACGCTATTCTGTTGAAGATCAGTCATACCGTGTCTCCTAGGCCAGAGCCTCTGTTTAAACTGAATGTTTCTGGTTGGAAAGTCACAGAGCTCAGTTAAAAGAAGGGATGTCCTGAATGTAAAATTTGTGAAATAATTTATATCAGAACAGCACAATAGCTCTTAAGAAAATCCAACCTGCATCTGAGGCTTTATTTGATGGTTTCCTAAAATATTTTGCATAGTGTGCTCAAGTATTTAGTATAATATCTGTGCAGAGGAGTGTCAGTGTGCATCTGCTGTGGCAGGAAGATTGTGGACAGAAGTAAGACTGTCTCTTTCCATCTCCAGTATGAACTAAATATAAAGCTAAATAAAGACCTGAGAGTTCTTCTTCACTTGAGGCTGCAGAATGTCCCTAAAAGAGATGCTAAATGACTACAAAGATATGCTAAATGATGACAAAGAGACGCTAAATGACTAAATGATGCTAAAGCCACTTTCTAAAATACTACTGTATGTTGGAAAAGATTTACTTCTCACTAATCAATTAAAGTATCCAGAAGATTCTGAACTCAGTACAGCAAATATGTATATTTAGAGTGTCTGTTTAGAGGAGTAATCAGCTTAGTGTGTATTTGTGTGTGTGTGTGTGCATTGTGCTGAATAGCTTTCTTTGTGTGTTTACCAGGAGAAGCAGAATGAGGCCCACTATCTGCGGGAGCACAGAGGAGAGCTCATTGAGGAACTGGCCAAAACTATTGTGCAAAAAGTAAATAGAAATAAATACATTTTGCTGTCTGAGCTGCAAACACTCACTTTGTACAGTAACAGATGTTCGTTAGGTTGATTTACTGTCTGTGAAAAGCCATTATGTAATACTCAAATGTAAGTCAGCAAGGGGGATCTGTACAGCTGTTTTGCTACAAGGTGATGTGTTCAAATGTATACCTCCCAGACATATTAAAACCATGAATTTGCTCTAAAACAGGAAAACCAGCTGATTTTTGTGTTCTGTGTGGGATCAGAGCCACATGCAATACTAATAACATCTCTGACTCTCTTAGATCATTAATAGGAAGAAGACTTTGGCTGAGATGAGGGCAGAATATGACCAGGACTGGCCACTTGAACACAACACTGACCTTCATCATCATCATCAGTCCATCTGTGATCAAGTCTCCAGCTCCCTCCAACACCAACCAGGACTCTGGGTAAAAAAAACAAAAAACCCATCACAGTCACAATCACTTAAGTTTTACAGTACAATAAATGTACAGGGGCAGTGTAGAAGAAACAGTGGTGGAAGTACAGTAACTCAAGTACTGTACTTTTATTTATTATTAAAGATTAAAGCAGTGGTTCCCAACGTTTTTGGCTTGAGACACTTAACAAAGAAGCTGTGTCAGTGAGTTAAAATGTCTGAGTTGTCTCCACCAAGAAAGATTTACCCTCTAAACTTCTCAGATGGTTTCATTTAAATAACTGTTAGAGGCCCAAGCAGGTAAAATGATCTAATATTTAATGAAAAAGCAGAGATTAGAGAATACTCCAAAATATAAGAGCAGTATTTAGTTTTTTTTCATCTTTCTGGCTCCATTAATCCTCTCACGACCCCTCAGATTTATCTTGTGACCCTTTGGGGGGGGCTGGGCCCCTAGGTTGAAAACCACTGGACTAAACTACCAAACTGTATTTAAAGTCTACAAGACCAGACAAGTAAAATGCTACTTACACATGAATGTATCAGTATTACCAATCTAATAATGTCATGTATGAGCTTATATATCAGTCACAGGGGCCATTTTTCTGCAGAACGAGTATTTACATTTTAGTATAACGAATTTTACTTTGTCTTCATTTTGCTGATAACTCTATACTTTTACTAGAATTTCAAATGAAGGACCTTTACTTGTAATGGAGTACTGTGGTATTGGTACTTTTACTTCAGTGAAGGATCTGATTATCTTCCACCGCTGAGAGGAAAGCATGATATGTTGTGTTAATCTTCTCATCTGTATGATGTTATATGCTGACCTCTGCTGGTTAAACAGCTCTATTGTCTTTATCTCATTGCTAACATCCAGTGTGCCTTACTGAGTGACTGAAGATCAAACTACAAGAGGTGACTCTGACAACAACAGAAATGCAATCATTTTTATTTGTCACATGTCTCTCCTCAGAGGTCACACTCTGCCTTCTCTCTGTTGGACAATGAGCCTCCAGGTCTGATGCATGGCTTAAAGAAGGAAGGCGGTGGGTCAGCTATGTCTACTTGGAAGAGTGTAGACCGGCTGGACAACGCTGGTAAGATCTTTAACTTCTTAATCCCACCAGTCATCCTTTGCACATTTCTGTCTATCGACAAAGCAATAATTGACTAATTGTTTCGGTTCTTGTAGCTTCAATGAAGAGCTATGGTATATAGATAATGGAGGTTAAGGGGTTAAACACAAGCATATATAATATTAGTGATTTCTAATTGATACAATAATCAATGTCAGCTAATACCTGCCTCCATTGTGTGTGTTTATGTTGCTGCATGTGTGATTGTACTGCATATAATCTCTGCTTGTCTGCATGATATCTGTGTGTGTGTGTGTGTGCGTGCGTGCGTGCGTGCGTGCGTGCGTGCGTGCGTGCGTGCGTGCGTGCGTGCGTGTGCTCACATACGGGGGTGTGTCCTCAGTGCTGAAGAGCCCAGACGGGAACTGGATCGCCCTGCAGAGCGCTCAGCTGTCGCGCCCCAGCCTGCTGACCAAAAGGAAGAGCCTGGTCTACAGTGCCTTGGAGAGAGAGTCTGGAGTGGTGTCCGCCTACGAAGGCATGGGCTCTGACAACGAAAGCAAACCCGAGCCTGACAGCTCCTGGGGTGCCGTCCTCAAGGAGATCCACAGGAAGATGGACTCTAACTTCAACCTGCAGGATGCCGGCGACAGCATCCCGTCCCCTCTGATGGGCCACCAGGGCAGCAGAGACGATCTGTTTTCAGACTCTGAGGGGAACTGGAAGGCTAAAAAACCTCTGCTGGCTCTTTTTAAGAGGAAGGTGCCCGCGGAGATCAGACGACCTTCATCGTCCTGCAGGACCAGCATCATCAATGTGAACTTTAACGTGAAAGGAGCGGGACAGGAGAGTGAGGAGGCTGCAGAGCCGGAGGTGGCAAAAGTCAGGAGATCACGGAAGAAAAGGAAGAGTAAAAAAGACTCTTCTTCTTCTGTGCTGGTAAGAAATAAATTACATTAAACTACAAACTGATGATAAAATGAGATGTGAAGACCTCTTTATGACTCACAGCAGAAAATAAATGAATCAAAATAATGATATACCCAAGTAGGCTTTACATAACCATGTGAAACTGCCAGTTCTGGTACTGAAACATGTTACATTTCATGAATTTAAAGTCTGTATAAAAAAAAAAAGTCAGTGTACAAAATAACAACAACAGGGCTGTTTAAAATAGGAACGCAGAAGAGCACTAGGAAAATATTTCAAAATGTAATTCCTTTAGAGCTGAATCAATTTTGATAATTGAATGATTGTTAAAGTTGTTTAATTAAGCTAAAATAGCAAATATTCTTTGGTTTGAGCTTCTCAAATCTGAAGATGTGCTGCTTTTCTGTGTTTTTATATGATTTTAAATTGAATATTTTGGGGTTTTAGAGTGTCGGAGCAAAAAAGACATTTGAAAGTGGCATCTCGCATTCTTCACTTTTTTTTTTGTTTTACATTTTGCAGACCAAAGGATTAATTGAATAATCAAAAAAGTAATCGACAGATTAAATGAAAATGAAAATAATCATTAGGTGCTGCTGTAAATTCCTTATACAGTAAACTAATTATAAAAATATCGCCTCTCTTGTCTTCCCTCATTGGTATTAATAGGGTGGACAAAATATTAGAAACACCTCTCGGTGAGAGTCAACAGCACCACAAACTACATCCTCAAAAATTACCTTAAAGTTGAATCAACAGCTCACTAAAACACATGAAGGGTGGATTTATTGCAGAACTGTTGTATTCGATCACATCAGTTTTAGCTTGTTGTTCCTAAATATTGGTAACTGAGAGTATAATACATTTTTAATAAAATACAAACAATTGTTGGTATAGCTTGTTTTTTCTGCCTTTGTACAGTTGCAATGCTACATGAATTACATTCAAGATGGATAATATTGCTCCATTTCCCAAATTTAAGATGCTCAAATGCTGAATCTCCAGTGATTATTAACATTTGGGGAAATCAAACTTCATTCACCACATAAATAAATATATATTTTTATTATTTATTTCTATTATTTTCTTACATTCACAGGATAACAGCAAAAAAGACAACCATTCCCCGCATCCTTCTGATGCTGTGACCCCCGACACTTTGACCTCTGGAGCCACGACCCCTGAATCTTTTGACCTCGAGAGTGACGTCACGGGACACGGAGCCAATCAGATGGACCCGGAGCTCACATTAAAACTGCAACAGTTAGCAGGCCGAGTTTCTGACCGCTCCACCGGAGAAGAAGTCGATGGCGTGAGAGATGCTGGTAGTGATGCACAGAGGGAGGAAAAGAGACAAGGAAGCGAGGGCAGAGATGAGGAAGATGAGAGGCTGTGGAGGATGGAGATCGACTTGGATGAAAGAAGAACAGAGGAGGAGGATGAGGAGAAAGAGGAGGAGGAAGAAGATGATGAAGACATGAAATACAGATTATACAAGCTGGTCGCACAGTCCAGACTCACGTACTTCTTGTCTACTGATGATGAATTAGACAAAGTTGGCCAGAGCGAAGAAGAATGGGAGGGAGACAAGGATGAAGATGTGGAGGAGGAAAATAGAGAGCAGAAGGAGGAAAAGACAGACGGATTTACTTATAAAATCTGTCGGCTGGAAAGAGAAGTCGGGGCCAGCCAGTTCTCCTCCACAGAGGACGAGCTGGACAGAGCTGGCGTCATGGGTGACGAGAAGAAGACAGGAGAGGAGGAGGGGGAGGATGAGGAGCTGGCGATGAAAGTGTGCAGATTAGCTAACGAACTCAACGCCACCCAATTTTCATCCACAGAGGATGAGTTAGACAGAGCAGGCAGAGGTGAAGAGGGGGATGAAGCGGTAGACGAAGAGACGCTGTGGAAACTGCAGGCGGAAAAAGCCATCCAGGCAGCTCAACTGCGTGATTTGGCCAGTTTAGTCGGTGCTTCTCAGTTTTCTTCCACTGAGGATCAGCTGGATAAAGTTGGAGTGAGAGAGCAGGAAGTAAATGAAGGAACTGAGAGCAGTATGTGGGAGAAAGCAGTGGGAAAGAATCGGGAGAGGAGAGAATCGTTTGGAAATTTGGATGTGAAAATGTTTGATTTAAGGGATGAAACTGAGGAAAAAAAGAAGGAGAGCAGTGATGAAAAAGTAACAACTGAGAATGTTTCGGATGGTCAGACAAAAGTTGAAGATGTCCAACAAGATAAAACCGAGGCAGAGGAAAAGAAAGATTGCGTGGAGGAGAGAGTTACAGAGGAGACTGAGGATGAAAGGATGGTAAAGGGGCATATATGTGAAGAAAAAGTTTTGGAAGAGGACAAGGCTGAAAAAGCAAAAGAGACAGAGGAAAGACAAGAGATGGAAGCAGAGAGAATGGAGGAGATAATAGCCTTACATGAGACAAAAGTCCAACTAGAGAATCAGCCAGAGGCGAAGTGGCCAGACAAAAAGGAGGGAGAAGAGAGACGGGAAGAGGACAGGATCAGAGAAAGCGAGGAGAGTCGGTGGGAGAGAGCAGCAGACAGCGATGAGGAAGATGAGGAATTTGACAGAATAATCAGCAGCATGTTGATGATGACTCTGGAGGACATGCAGGTGGAGACATTAGAGGATGAAGCTGCAGAAAATGGGAGAATAAACAGAGAGCCAGAGGAAGTAGAGACAGATGAGAATGCAAGAAAAGAGGGAGAAAGTGGATTTGAGGACAACGATGTTGATGCACAAAGAACAAATGCATTAGAGGAGGCAGGAAGTGCAAAAGGGTTTCAAAGTCGAGGCAACAACGCAATGCCAGCTGAGAAAGAAAGACCAGGAGAAAACATAACTGAGCAAAGTGGAGGATATATTTCCAGAAAAAAGGAAACTGGAGATGGAAATGATAAAGATCCACAAGAAAAAATAAATCTAGCAAAAGAAAAACCTCTAGTTATGAGAATCGAAGAGACACTTGAGACGAATGAGGCCAAATATGCGTGTAAAAGAATGGAAGTGGATGATGATGATGATGAACAAGAAGATGGAAGAGCAAAAGTCACGACTGAGTGGCCAACGATGGAGACACGGGGAGACGCTGCCGAGGGAGGCTGTGAAAGTAAAGAAACAGATAAAAGACCTGAGGAAACCAAAGAAGAAAATGCAGACGACACAGAGCAGAGCAGCACATCTTCTCTTCAGGAGGGTTTACTGTCACCAGAGGAGATTCAAATAGTAAGCACTATAGCTCAGAAACTTATGTTTTATATCTCTTTCTGGACTCTCTAGGTGGACAAGAGTAACAAAAATCAGATGTAGTTTCAAAAACCTGTTCATACTACATATTTTTAACTAACTGTCTGTTGTGATTATAGCATTAAAGTAAGTCTATGTAACTTTTGAAAAAGAAATAACACATTATTCCTCTTACAAATGGAAAGTTGAATTAATTAGTTAGTTCAACTAATTAATTAGAATTAATTAATTAGTAAAGAGGAGTCATAAAGTCAGCAAACAGTTTGCTGACTTTATGACTCCTCTTTACTAGTGTTTTAGAAATCTCCATTATCTCAATATTGCCAAATTAAAATTTGAAGTTCAATGGCAGTAAAACACATTTCTCAATTCAATACACTCAGGGGTTTTGCTAATGTTATCAAACTTGAAATATATATTCCTTGGTGGATATTACTGAATCAGTTTGCTGACTTTATGCCTCTTCTTTACTTGTGGTACGGTCACACTACACTTTAAAAATCACCATTATCTCAACCAGCTAGTATCGTGGCTAATGTTGGCAAACTTTTGATGCGTCACTCACTTATATTACTGGGTCAATTTACTTTATGACTCTTGAGCATGAAAGTTCACTCTTGGAAATGATAGTTTGACCAAATTATCTTCGCTCAAGGTCCACTTACTATCTTTTTCAACTGCATCTCACGGTCTTCATCAGCAGATTGGATTTGGATGGATTTGGCTCAGGAGAAACCTGGTTAGTGGGTGTTGAGTTCAGATTATTTTGTTAAATTTATGCCTCTTTGTGCTACCGATACACTTCATTTTGAAATTACTCACAGACCACAGACCTCATCAAAAGTTACGGAGGCTCACTGTAAAGAAAGCTGCCAGGAACGTGATCAGAGAAACTCTCCTCCTTACCTATTCTTTGCAATGTAACTAACTACTTAACAGTCACTCTGACACTCTGCTTGATGCTGATTTTCTTTCCCATGTCTGTCCTGTTTTCTTCTGTGCTTTTCTCTGTGTGCTGTAGGGTAGTGACATGGAGCTTTACAAAACAATAGAGTTTATATCAACTCTGCTAGAGCAGGTGAGAGATGTTTTGCTTTAGGAGGGCAGGGTGGCGACTGCTGATTAATATATATTTCTTTTATTTATTAACATAATTTTGTTTTCAATATGCTGTTCATGTATTCGGGCCACACTGTTGTTACATCAGGCCTGTGTTGGCCACCTATTAATGTATTAGCCAGTCATGTTATTCACTGTGGATATGATGGAAGCCCCTCCTCCTGTGAATATAATTTTGTTAATATATTTATTATTTATT
Source organism: Macquaria australasica (assembly GCA_005408345.1). Classification (NCBI taxonomy): domain Eukaryota; kingdom Metazoa; phylum Chordata; class Actinopteri; order Centrarchiformes; family Percichthyidae; genus Macquaria; species Macquaria australasica. The sequence continues at coordinate 985,645 of SEMN01000020.1, read as the reverse complement.
TCATTTTTTAAAAGGTTTTTGTTTGGACTTCATTTAAAGCATTAATGTATTTCAGAGTTTTTCCTTTAATTGAACAAGAGTGGCTCACCTTTCTGTAAACTACTGATAATCCATGTAACAACATTTCACTATAAATCTGAGTTTCACTGAAGAGCTTTGGCATCATGCACAACAAAAAACATTCCAAGAATAAAACTGAAGGCACAAAGTTTAAGCCTAGTAATTTTTCTAACATAAAAAGGGTAGGGTAATGTACTTTTTATTATACTCCAAAATATCAGGTCTTACAAAGATGTCAGTCAGCCTTAGAAAAACACCTGGCTGTCTGTGTATTGTAGAGATACTCGGCGGTGTCTCTGCGCAGCATTACCACTGAGGTCCTGAAGGTGCTGAACGCCACTGAAGAGCTGCTGCAGGGAGCGGAGGGAGGAGACGACCCCCGGCTCTCCACCACCTCACTGCCCCCCGACACCGACCCCAAGAAACTGGATCAGCAGTTCTCCAGACTGGAGGAGAACGTGAGTCCAGCTTTATTTCAGTTTACATTTTATTTACTGCACGTTTGATTTATAATTGCTGTCTAGATTTGAGGTGATGCTTGCTACGTGTTTTCAGCGTGCAGTAATATTATCCTGCAGATCAGCTCTACATTTTAAGCTTACAACATCTGTATCACTTGTCTGCAAGGACAGGATTGACACAACAAATGCAATTAAAGATTACTTTAAATATGTGTAAGTTGCCAAATATAGAAGGGCTTGTAAAAATTTGACTAAATGTTTTGTTTGTTGTGCTCTAATCTTACTATAAAGATGACCATAAACATGACTGAGTTCATACACTGTATATATTATGCACACCTACTACACAGTATGCTCCATTATTGGAGGGTTTCATTTTATAATACAGTAATTGTTTTGCTGGGGTAAAAAAAAGTTTGATCTTATTCAAATTTCACAGAACATTCACATTAACTCTTTATAAAATACTAAGTGTTAAAGGGAACATAATGCATGCATTTTGGGGATCTACTTGCAGCTGCATGGTTCTGCATCCTCTATCACAAAGTCTGTTTTAGCTGCTGCTGTAAGTGTGTAAGTGATTTGTAGTGATGCCATTAGTAGCCTAAAGGTTGGAGAAGTGGACGTGGCCAGCAGGTTTATTCAGATATCTATAAAAAAAATCTGAAGGGTAAAACAAAAGAGTAAAGTTCCCGTGTGTTTAAGTAATTGTTAGGTTGCATACACAAGCATCAACAGTTGACTTCCCTGTAAGTTAGATCATCGCAATTAGTCTTGTTCTCAATTTTAGATACCACATTTTGAAGTTAACCTTGTGTTGGATGTGCTGCAGGTGTATGTGGCAGCTAGCACGGTGTACAGTCTGGAGGCAGAGCTGAGTGACCTGGAGGAGTGTGCCAGGGGCATCTGCAGCGCCACGTCCGATATGGAGCTGTCCTTCCTGGAGGAGCAGGTAGCATCAGCAGCTGCCAAAGTTCAACAGTCTGACCTACAGGTGGGTTGAAGCTGGACATGGCATATTGTTGTTCTGCAGCTCATTCTTAGACCTGAATACTTAGGTGTGTGATGCTCGTGATGAGTTCATAAAGATGAAGAGAGTTGGATGGAAAAGATCAAAGTAAAGTCTGATTACGTGAAATACAGCTGCATGGGCGCTTTAGTTTTAATTCCTAACACTTCAAGCCTGATTTACTAGAAATGTGCTTCACACATCCAGCAATTTTTTTTTTACAAGCTACGCTGAATGCCTTAATGGGGTTTCTATAAAACGAACTTCTCTAGTTTTGATGAAAACTGGAGGTATATGGCATTTTGGTGCAGGGTTCTGGTGATTAAAAACATGCCACAGATTGGCCAACTATCACACATCGTGTATTGTTTTACTTGTTTCTGCTCTAGACTTGTGACATCTTGGCCAGAATTGCTGCTTTGAAGAGTGCAGGCCTCAATGTGGACACACAGTCACGCCTCGCTAAGACCAGGACCATTCCATTTATGGTGCCGTACCTGTTCACATTAATATATACATCTTATAAGACACAACATTCTGTCAAACACTGTGTACAAGAATAAAGAAAAAATCCTTATTCACATTTATCTTTCTGCAGCCCGTCACCCTGGACTCATCCAGACAGGTGAGGAGGCGATTACCTGCACCACCGGTGAAAGGTAAGAAACATATATATACTAACTGTATAGAGTGCATTATATACTGTTTTAGTGTACCGTTTTTGTAGGTAGTATAAACTAAAATCAACATACTCAACTGTTTTATACCAACAGGAAATCAAGCTGAGACTTTAGAAAGTCGCTGCCATTTAAACTTCACAAATAGCAAGATGTTTTTCCAAGGATGTAATAGCTCTTTTTACCACCATACCACTTTTTAATGATTTTTCCAGCTGTGAGCAGCGCCTCAATTTCCTGTGTGCAGTGCATTGTGGGACAACAGTGTCCATCAACAGCACACTCCAAAGTCGAGGTTTTTTTTTTAGTTTGCACACTGTTTTGAATGTACTTTAGTCACTTTTCCAATGTGAACATACTCCATACTCATAAACCTGCTTAGGTTTAGTATGTAGTGTACTCATTATTTCATCACACACAGTTTTGATTTGACTTGGTACTCATACCAAATAGTATGAAGTATTTGTCAAGTAAATGCAAATTACTGGATTGTTATAATCTGCTCAGAGTACCGGGTGTTTGTGGTTTGCCACAAATAATACAACAATGCATTAATTTAGTATTTTTCTGACAGTTTACTGATATTATGAAATATCCATCCATTCAATAAGAAGTGCTATTTGACTGATGTCTAACTCTTATTTTTTATTTTCACTTTGTAATTGGATTACAAACAAATACACATTTTTTTCCCTCCATTTTGTTTGTTTCTCTCTCAGAAGACAAGGAAACCTAAATCATCGACCCGGGACCGTTGCAGTACCTCCAACACAGCAGTGCCTTGACCGTCACTCTGCAGCCTACAGGCCAGTCTTAAGTGATCCATTCAAGATACCATTTGCCTTAATTTAATTTTAAACTAAACATGCCTCAAATAATACGGGACAGTAGTACTGTATGTGGATTTAGTGTAGTTGTGCTGTATGTCACTGATAGTGCAGGAAACTGTTGATTCTCATGTCATTTTATCAAAATGTACAGTAGATAAAACTACATTATTTTCAGATTGATCAATCTGGTAAAGAGAAGCAGCAGGTAAACCCCTCAGCTCACTAAACTGGTGAAATTACACTATACAGTATGTGTACAAACAAATCTTAATGTTTTAATTATACTATTTATAGACTTCATTTTAACATCATTAGTCTGCCATTTAACTTGCTGATGAATAAAGATATACAACTAGTGTGACTGAAAAGATACTCAAATTATCAGTACTGAATAAAACCTGCACTGTTTCAACCGTTATCATAAATACAGATTACACAAACGTGGGAACAATTATAGCATGTTAGAAAAATGTTGCGAGACTGTATCATGTCTAAAATATAGACCTGTATTTTTCCATGTTTGTAATGTTGTAGCGAACATGTTTTCTGCCTTTACGTGAAAATAAAAAAAGTTGCAGACATTTGCTTCACTGTAAAAATGTTATGCTCTGAGATAAACAGCAGTGAAAACACTGTGCACCCTGTTTGCCCCTCAGATGAAGGTGGGTGTAACGGTGAGGAATTTAGTCTGTATTTTTGAGATGAGGAAATGACACCCGAATATGACATTCCTCCTTGTGAAGAAGGTGTGGGAACGACGCATAACCGCACTGGAAAGTAACAGCCTCCTTTGAGAGAAATGGTCTCAAACCTTCAGCAGCGTCACCTCTCGCTTGCTGTGACGCTGCAGTGACCTGAGCAAAGTAAAAGTAAGTTTCCGTTATGCATTAAGGCAGTCCTATGGTTCATCAACGCCAACATGAAGCCAAACCGTTGCATAAAATATTCTCTACTTACAATCTCCTCAGAGGTTTGGCATTTTCCTCTCTGAATGCTCAAATTCTGTCCTTAAAATGAACTTGAGCAGCTGATGGGGGGGGGGGGGGGGGGAGTCTGAGCAATTAAGGAAGGGATACTTCCTAACATAGAGAACCCGCTCTGTCCCAAAGTCTTCTGGGATATGTAGTTTTGGTCAGGAGCTCTCTGAGACTAGGAAGTGCTCCCTCTGATCAGGAACTATGAAGCCTTCTTTCTGTTCACTCTCTCGTCTGTCTGACATGACAAAAGACTGTTTGGGGTCGATGACCACCATGCTGTCTTTGTCCTGACCAGGAGCCTCCACCTCGGCGTAAGAAGGGCGACCGGAGCCCCGCCTGAACTTCATGATTGGCCAGCGGGTCGGCCGCCACTGAGGAAGGAAAGAATGACAGAAAATTAACACACGAGTAGGTTTGTTCAAACAAAATTTGGATATAATATTGAGAGAAGATGTTTTTAACCGTTTGTCTGTATGAGATAAATGTAGTGTAACATAGCTTCAGCAAAGTGCTGCTGCAGAAATCACCAAAATCATTACAATTCATCTGGGAACCATGAATATCACCACCATTTTAAAAATGCCTTGTGTGATGGCATGTTGGTTAAGGGGACATTTTGAGCTAACATTGGTGCTGGGTGAATGTTGAGAGGGCGACACTAAAATTTATTAGAAATAATTCTCTGGGACGATGAGTATTCATACCAAATGTCATGGTAATCTAGCAGTTGTCAAGATATCTTGCTCTAGATTAAAGTGTTAAAATTGTCTATTGCTTATGAAGCAAAAAATACATTTTATAAAATGTTGACATGAATTATCGATCCTAATTAATTTTCAAGTCTCTGCATTTTGACTTTAATTGCATAGGGAAATGAACAGAAACCAGGGAGATGGGAAGTCCAAATTAAAAACGCATGTGCTTTGGAGAATGCAAACTACCAGCATGTTTCTTTCAGGGGATTCTGGAGAACTTTAAGATTCCAGTGGTTCTAAATGTTTAGTACAGAGATACACAGCAGATGGGTGTCACTGACCTCCATGAAGAAGAGGCTGACGCTGGAGGTGGGGTGGTTGTACATGTAGAAAGAGATGAGGACGGCTGATGCCATGATGACCATCACCATGACGATGCCCGCCAGTAGACCAATCTGCAGCCGCTCATCTCTCTCTCCTGTGGTCTCCTCGTCTCCTGCTGTACAGAGGTGGTGATGGGACTCTCAGTGGTGTTACAGACTTAAAGCCTCTGTGTGTAGAATTTAAAAATGTCTGACTTTGGCATCAAAAAGACCCAGTGACAAATGGGCTAAAAACAGCACAAACATGTAGACACATCATTTAAAATATGCTGTAATCACAAAAGTTTACACGTAGTGGCTTTAACTATTAAAACACACCAAAGTTTCACGCACATCGAATGCAAATATGACAACGTTGACTTGACTTCTGCTGAAAGTATTGTGTCCCAATAATAAAAATCACAATCAGACATACAGTAGGTGAACATGAATGACTTACGTGCTTCACTGATGTACAAAGACATCTTTGAGTCATCTAGAAAAAGAAAACAGTGACATGACACATTACACAGACTTACAATTTCAAGAGATTGACCAATTGGCTTTTTGAGTAGTTACCGCAGTAGTTTTTAAAGTGGATCCTTTTAATTTAACTTTTAAGTTTCTGCTGAAATACTGTCGTATACTTGAGTACAAGTCTCATTAAGTGCAAATCCTGTTGGTTCCCCACAGGAATCACATTTTGGAACAGCGTGGGGATATTTGCAGTGAAGAGTCGGCTAAAAAAGACTTTGAATGTGCAATTTATTATGTAAATTCCCATTTTTTCACTCCAAACGATCCAGTGCAAACTCTCTCCTCTTTTCCTTTTTAAGTTAAAAATATTCAAAACCTCCAAAAATGTTCTAGGAGTTTTAAGGATTTAGGGATATTTTGAATAAAGTATTTTTTCGTCAACCTAAGTAAAATATCAGTAAAATAACAATGCTTTTGTCAGAGTAGGACATTTCAGCTTACAAACAAAAGCCACTACAGACATAAATAACAGCCATCCCATATTCTGACCCAACCAGAGTGATACACATACATTGAGTCATCCTTCAGCAGCTGAGGACACTATGCAGTATTTAACATGGCGCTGTATACACTCAGCTATGAGCTAACAGAGGGCTGGGAAATAGCTGACCACTTGACCCTCACGCTGTCAGACTTTACACAACACACTGGGCATGGACACCGTGCAACGACAACAAGTATTAATTCATGAGGTGGTAATGACACCTGCCCTGAGCTGTAATCTGTCCTAAATGAGATGCGACTTTTAACGCTAAAGACTAAAACTTAAATTTTTCTTTAAAAAAAGGACCATATTTGCAAATCCTGCAGTTTTAGGTTAATAAAAGTTTTGTTTACTACAGATGATGTGAAAGCATTTGTCAGCTTACCTTCTGCAGGTTTGCTGGTAGGAGGCTGTGGAGTGGATGTTATTCTCCTGCTCGTGCTGCTGCGTGTTAAGGGGCTGGTGAAGCTGGCCGTCTTGATGAGGGGGGAGGAGGTCATGCTGGAGGTCCTTTGCTGCACTGTGGTTGCTGTAACGGGAGCGGTCGTGTGTGTGAAGAGGCGAGACGTGGCGTTTGTGACGTCTGTCATTCGGAGACACTGGAGATCTCTTCTCTGGAAAAACAAACAGCAGGAAAATCACTCTTCTTCGCAGATGGACACAAGAGTTCTAATCGAGTTTAACTTTCTGTACTTCACTGAAATGTAAAAACAATGAGAACCTCCTCCGGACAGCCGAGGTCAACCCAGTCCTGCCGGTTACGATCAAAGCCACTGGAGCATCTGAGACAGGAAGTACATGTTATTAATGTATGGTAGGTACAGTTGAGCTGTAATTACATGTTTAACTTCACAAACATACAAGATATTGTACTGACAAGCTGCTTTTGCCAGCTTTTTATTTATCAGACATTGTTTAGATGATACTGTGATCTGAGTGAAGGCGTGGGTAGGAATCGTGTTTTCATGATTTCAATGTAAGTGATGGGTGACAAAACCCAAAGTCCTCATTCTGTGCAAAAATGCATTCAGCAAAGCTAAGATGAGGCTTCTAAGTCAAATCAAGTGGTTATCTTTCAAACTTACTATTTTTAGTATGAAATTTTGTACCAAAAAGACCAGAAACATTTCCACTTGATTTTACCAAACTGTAGATTTTCTCTCCATCACTTCCATGGAAATCACTAGGAAGGCATCTTTTTGTGAACAGTACAAACAAGAACAGTTACAGCAACCAATAACTCTCTAAACTCCTTCAATACAAATATGGGAATGTATTATTTTAAAAACAGACAAAAAATGTGAACTTATAATTTAATGCGCAAACCTTTTACTGTAAAATGCATTAAAATCCATTATACAGTAAATGTTATTCTGAGATACAGTATGTTTTGATATCATAATCATGTGATCTAAACAGATAATTCAATCATCTTATACAGTACAATAATCTTCACTGTTCCCCCAACAAACTGTTCATGTCTTGTTTTATTTATATATATCTATCTATATATCTATATCTATATCTATCTATCTCTATCTCTATCATTGGTTGCCAAATTCTTGTCTTTTTTGAAATAAAATACCATAATTCTTGAAAACACTGTGTTGATGTGTGCTCATATCTAAATTTGGTTGCAATTGCAGAGTATTTCTGAGAAAAAGACACTTATAGGAGACTCTAAAGCAACATGGTGAATTAAAATGGCCACAACTCAGTGGTCATGAATCTCACTCACTAGGAATTTAAAGGCCTAATACTCCTGTCTGCCATCAGCCAAGACTGTTTATCACTATGTATTGTAATGCAGATCTGGATTCAGATGCGGATGAAACATTCCTAACATTTTCTATTATTAAAGTAAATTCAGTGGAATGTGCAGCTTTGTCAGTGCTATGTGCTCTCTGAGCGCTTTCCAGTTTACCTTTGTAGCCGGCTGCACCAGCTGCAGTTAAAGCCAATCTGAGAAGTGACACATGGACCGCAGCTGGAGAACTGGAGACATGCTGAGAATAAAGAAAACAGTGAAGAGTGAGGAGGAGGAGGAGATGGCTTTGACTTCTGTAAATCAAACCTGAATGCATTTTTACAGGCCACCCTGCAGCTACTGTACTATCATCACAAGCTTTTCATTTTTTACAATTTGACAGTCCAACAAAGGTATAAAATAAATGTTGAGATTGGGTTACTGATGATCCAAATTATACAGAACATAGACTGTTTTGCTGTCTTAGCAGCACATGTCTTTAAAGTTAGGATTAACTTACTAGGGAGAGGTAGCATCTCCACAGCTGTTGAATTGGAGAGTTTGGACTTGAGGATGTCGACTTTGTGATACTCATAAATGGTTCTCCGACGAACGTCTGGAGCATGTCAGAAAGGATATAAGGTTGTTAATTACTAGTGAGATCCAGTGTTTTGATTAAGAAGTGAAATTAGAGATTTTACAGGCTTCAAGAAGATTTTATAAACTGAACGTGCCACTCACTGGGGATCTGCTCTATCTTATGAAGCACCACAAAAGCATCCGACAGGCCCACTTTGACAGGATGGTTCTCAGTGCTGATGTTGTTGATGTCTATAGGAATCTATGAAAAAAAAGAAGCTATATAATTAAACAAATTTCACATTAACTGAAAAACAAAGAAGAGAAGAAATGTCACCTCTTTGTATGCAAAGACGATGCGTCCGTCGCTGTGCAGAGCAGCCTGGAAGGTGAAAGTCCCTAGACCGATGTTGTCCTGGAGGTGAATCCGGTTCCACTGAACCACCAATGCAGTGCCTACATGGTACCCATACATAAACACAACCATGCTCAAACATTTAGTATAAATATTCTACAGCAGACCCACAAACAAAAAGCCACAATTGATGACAGTTGAGTAAAATTGTGGTCATCATGCATGTGTCTCCCTCTTACCGTTATCAAAGTAAAACACAGAAGAGTTTTTGGACAGACTTGGGTCAAAATTCGCCATCAGAGGGGCGATGTACTGAGTGGCTGTGAGCATTTGGTGGATTATATCTCCAGTGTAAATGAAACCTGTGAGAGAAAAACATGCAGAGGTTTGCCATCAGTTTTTGTATGCAATGCAGAGAGACATTCACAATATTAATTTCAATTGTGGACAAGTTATGGGACAAACAATCTTTTTCTGTGGTATTTTTGCAGGTTAACCTAGTTCTTAAATTTCTGCTGTTGCTCAACTTCAGTATTTTGTTCATGCTGAGGATGAAGAGAGGTTGAATAGAAGCAGACCCACACTGGTCATACAAAACACTATAGCATACGCCAAAAGATATTACAGAAAACATCAAAGGAAACCTGTGATGCAGGTTATAGTCTCTTAAAGCAGCGCTATTGTGCCGTCACATATATTTAAATTGTGTCACTCACTTACATTTTGGCCTACTGTAACCTAAGTATGAACTGTGTGGATGTACTATGAAATAGAAATTCCTATAATGTAGCTCTAGACAGTATGCTTGTAGCTCAAATTAAGACATCTGAGACTTCTTTGAATACAGACGGAGCCTCATAACTCTGAGCTCAACTTCTAAAGAAAAGACATCATGTGTGTATTTAAAAACTTACCTCCAGTTGCCACTGTGATTTCTTTTAGTAAATGACCGTAGAAAGGGAAGTCAAAGGAAAGATTCACTCTCTGGAAACCAAGAAAGGCAAAGTGATATATCAACTGTATGTTCAAGATGGTCTGTCATTGACAACACAAGAAAACCTGATTTTCAGAATCTTTAACATGTAAAATAGTCTATAATTTACTGCAACTGAGAGAGTTAACGCTGTGATGCATTTCACTCCGTTCTCAATTCAGTACACTACATGCATATGCTGCACATTGCAAATATTCTTTAAACTTAATACTGTGAACTTTTGCACATCTCTGCACAACACTGTACAGCTATTTAATTTAAATAATGCTCATATTGTACATATTGCTTTTATAATATTTTCTCATGTTATCGTCAATTTTCTATTTATGCTTCTTGACTTGCAGTACTTGCTTTTATCTTTACTTACATTTTCTGCTTACTATGTTCATTGTTATGTAGCAATATAGCTATATATATTGATTATGATTCAGAAAGTAAACAGCAACTGTAATATGCTGATCAACACTTTGCATAAATCACTGATTGTCCAATTTATTCACACAGACTGATTTCATACCTCAGCTTGTCTGTGGGTACTGGACAGGAAGCCGCAGAGCTTCCACTCGTCCTCCTCCATCTCATCGATGTTCACCCACAGCTCTTTATTGGCTGCGTCTCCGGGACCGTAGATTTTAGATGTATAGTAGGCGTGATCAACGTCCTGTCCAAAAGTGTAGGGAATGAAATGCTTTAAACACACATTAAATCAGTATTAAGGACAAAGAAAATGTGAAGTGGAACTAAATTTAAATTAATGTGGTTCGTGTGGGAAAAATATAAAGTGTTTTTTTGAAAAGTATAAGATGGACAGATTTTTCACAGGTATGAAAAGTACAACAGGTAATGCTCATCAAGTAAACAGAACAGTCAAAACCATAGTCAAGAAATAACATTTCCTTAATATTACAATTTCCAGTTCCAATGGGGGGGAAACATCTGTCTGTTTTTTCCCCTAATCTTTCTTGCTAATCATTTCTATATATTTAACATTAAATATGGAAAAAGTGTTAAATTCTAAATTTGTCATATAATATTGTCCAAAGAATAACTTTTACTTCCAGCAAACAGAATTTAAGCCATTAATTCACAAAGTGCATAGGCGTATATTTTTAAGGCATACTTAAAAATTACAACTAATATCACAGTTTTAAACAATGTCCCCCCATCATCATATAAGACGGAGACTTCTCAAGTCTTTAACTGTTTTGGGGGGGTTGTAACCCCTAAAAAGCCCCATTTCATTTTCCAAAACATCAATACGTTTTGCAAAATACATTTTCTTTATAAAGTCTTTTCTTGTGAAAGTTATATGCAGAGAATTTTATTGCACAGAATTTCACTATCCAACGTAATTAAACACCCTTTTTCAATGTATGTTATGGTTTAACCTGCCCACATTATAGCAATTGTAACCTAAATGTCCTGAACTACCATCCTATTTAAATACATTAGTTAAATAACTCTACCACAATCTGTGTAGAATTGTCGTGCCCTTCCTCCATCAGCAGGTCTGGATCTGACTCTTCTGGTTGGTGCTGGTCTCTGTAGTGGCCCCTCTTATCTGCAGCCCAGCCAGGGGCCCCAGACCTGGGCCTGGATACCCACCTCCTCTCCCTGGGCTTGTTGTTCCCTGGGACTACGTACAACCCTCCCTCTGGAGGAGACAGGCCCTGTGTGTCAGTACGGTAGATTCCTGAGGAACCAAAGAGAGGGAGATAAACTATTGTTGTTGTTGTTTTGATCACACTGCTTACTGTGAGTACCGTATTTATTATTATTAATAACAATAAAATCAAAATGCCTGAGATCTGAGCTGATGCTGACAAAGATACGCATTTTAGAGCACTCTTATTATAAATGTACTTAAGAATAAGTCAAGTCATTATGATTAAAAAAAACAGGTTTTTATAACTTCTGTTCTTTGGCAACATCAATAGTTTGTGACTGTAAACAGCCAAATACTGCCATAAAAGTGATAGAAGACAATCGGTTGATTAATAAATGAGTTGATCAACATAAGATTAATCTAAATGATTTATATAAATAAAATAAAGACAAAAAACAAAACAAGGCAGCCATTGCTCTCAAGTTTAGGACACAAATAAGCCTACAAACATCTAGCCGACATTCCCACAAAGTTCCTGAATAGTTAAGCAACACAATCCAAAATAAATCCATAAAACTGAATTAGATTGTCACATGAAGAGAAGAAACCATTACAAGAAAAAACATAAGGCAACTCATACGCCCAAAACACAGCATTCCCTCCACAATCAGATAAATCTAGACATTCTCACAACTGAAAAATGTCCAAATATGAAGAACAGCAATTTTTTTTTTTAACAATCGAATTATCATTTGAGCAATTTATCAACCAACAATGCCAAACATTTGCTGGTTCCAGCTTCTCAAATGAGTACTCAGATAGGGTGGAATATAAAGATTATTTCAAAAACATAAAGCTACTTATGGGGAAATCTGTATGTTAAGGAAATATTAGACGTGGAGAAAGTCTCCTTGAACACCTCAATCATCAGTAAACAAACTCCTGCATCTTCTTCTCACATGCAACAGGACATAAACAATCCCCCCCAGCGTGTGCCATGTGGCAAACATGCGTGGACACCCCTTTATTCTGCCCTTCCAGTGACAACAGTGTCCGAACATTTCACTTCACAGCAGAAGGTGAAAGCATGCTTCACATTCTTCACACCAGTAGGTCCAGGACCAGGCATGTGAGGCCGGGTGGGCAGCGGTGGGTTGTTGTGTCTATATTTCTGTCACATGGCAGCCCTGTGGCTGCAGAGGACTGATGACCCTCCACCTGTGTGTTAGTGTGATGTGGCTACATAATCTGTAGTAGTAGTGCAGATGTCGGTAGATCTACAAAAGTCAGATTTGTCATGAAGTCTGATACAACTCACCAATTGCTCTTGCAGCATAGTCCACTCCATTGTCTCCTTTTCACTTACAATACTCCAAATGTTCCACAGAAAGTAGAAAACCACAAATACTGGCAAAAACAACAGCTGCTTCAGCAACACACCTGAGCCTGATTACACCTGCAATTGGTCTCTATCAGCTCTCCAACTAGTGGTCAAAGGTGGAAACACAAATGCATACATAAAACTGAACTGACTCCTACAATTACAGAATTATTTCCCCTCGTATTTGAGGTTAAAGAGAGAATTATGAACCATTGAAATGATACTAATCAGTATCCCACTGTGGTCTAAAGGAAAAAAATATACGGGAAAACAATGAATACTAATTCATTTTTGGATTTTTTTGGATTCCTTATTAAAGAAAATGTCAAAACATCCGCACACATTTCCTGTAATTGGCATATTCAATCCAAAGATATTGGTATTGGCATAGAATATTATATCTTTCAAAGCAATGCATGAAATGTGATCATTACAAAAAGCTTTACACTGAAGTCCTACACTAACAAAATGACGCAGTACCAAAATCACAGGAGCTCAGTTAACGTTAACGCTATAGTTAGTTAGGTTAGCTAGTGTGTTGATTTATATATAACAGTACAGAAATATTAAATAACTTAGTGATAAAATAAAAACATTAGGTCCAAATAATATTTTTCCCATACAATGTACAGTGTGTACAGTACTGCACTCGCGGATTGAAGATAAACGTTATGACTTACCATAAGCGGATTTCAGCTTCATGAAGCTTAGTTGAAACTGGAAAACAATGACCAGTCCTGTGATGAGGTTAACCGTCTTTCTCAGGGTCATCGCCATCCTTCCTCTCAATTCGTAGCGCATCTTCAAAGTGCGAAGAATGAAACTCGCGAATTAGCGCAATGTGAGGACCATCCAACGCCTCACTAATGGTACTTCACGAGTTAAACAACAACAACAAAAAAGACCCACTCCTCTAATTAGAAAAAAAACACAGACGACGCAAACTTAACTATGTATGTAGCCTAACATCAAGTTCCTCGACATGCTGAACTTTTAGTCCATCTGTGCGTCAGTCGGTCTTCTCAGGAATGAAGCGCAGTTTGTGATGAGAGCCTGTACCCGTGGAGACGCTGCCTTCAAGTGCCGTCGTAATCCTCACTATTATGAGCCCAAAGCAATGGTTTACGTCCTAGTCCTAATACCGCACTGTACAAATACTATGTTACAAGTAAAATGCATTCCACTGAAAATGTTGATTAAAAGTATGTAAGTAAAATCAAGAAAATGTCCTTAAAGTATTAAAAGTAAAAAGCACTCAATGTGACTGTTTGATTACTATATATTAGATTATTAGTACACATATATTACATGTATTCATGTAAAGGAAGTATTTTACTGTTGTAGTTGGTTGGGGTGGAACTATTTTGTATGGGACTGCAACTAATGGATTATTCTTAATATGGCTTAATCTGCTCATTGTTTTCCCAATTAATCGATTATGCTTGTAAAAATTCTGAAAATGGTCCAAAGTGATACCTTCACATTGCTTGTTTTGTCCAACAAACAGTCAAACCCTCACAATTATCCAAAAAATACTTTAAAGTATTAAAAGGCAGAACATCTTCACATTTCTGAAGCTGGAGCCATGAAATGTTTTTGCGTGAAAAATTACTTGAACGATCAAAGTAGTTGCCAATTCATTTTCTGACTAATCAATTAATTGACTCATCTTTTCAGCTACTTTTGGGTAGTTTAATTTATAACAAAACATCATACTTTATGAGCTCTTCATATGTTTTGTATGCAAATATACTTCCACCACTGTTGTAGTAATTCTCCACCTGAATGTGCAGCCAAGATGAAGATTACTAGGAGCAAGCAAAGGCAGTTTATGTCCCTAATGTAATTCCAATTTTTCCCCACTAGAAGGCCACAATCACAGTAAACCAGACACATTTTCAGCCATTATATGAATACCATTTGAACAATTTCTATATCCAGAGTACATGGAGGAGTGATGAGGTTGGCCAATTAAAAATAATTAGAGATGATGATGGTGAGGTGTGATCCTAATAGGCATGAATTAATAGTGTATGATTTGACAACATGAGCTTTGTTTTTGAGTATTTTCGTTGGCCAATGTGAGTATTGTCAGGAAAGAAAACACTGTGAAACATAATCACATATTTAGTAATCAGAAAGAAAATACCTGTAAACGATACGAGTTAATACTTAGATCTACAAACCCTTTGCTTACTTGAGAAAAACTCTAACTTGTAATTATTAATATTCAATTAAAAAAAAATCTATCTTTAGCTAGTTTATCCATGTTTTTATTTATGAGCATTTATTTCTGACATTTTGCTAATCAGTGTTGGTTAATTAGGATAGGAGCACTGTACTTTCCATGTATTTATGAATAGGTTAAACCTTAAAATAATTCTACTTGTCCTGCATTCAGCTTCATTAGGACAGACAATGGGTACAGTGATGAGGATATTTGCTTTGGACATCGTTGCTGCAAGAGTTGGTCAACAACCTTACAGAACAACTGAACATACTCAATTGCAAGAGTCGTCCATTGAAAATGTTACTTAAATAAAAGTATGTAATCAACTGATCAATCAAGAAAATAAATCCATAAGGACAATAATCATTAGTTGCAGCCTTACATAAAATAGTTAAAAATGATCCGAATACTTCCTCCACCATTGATCAATTATCGCACAAAAACCCCACCTTGTGCTTGAATACTGTTCAACAGTTATTGTACCTCTACTTGAGTAATATTCAAGTAACATCACTGGTTGCTTTGAGTCTCAAGAAAAGCAGTGATAAAGAAGTTATTTTACCTTTAAGTTATGTTTTATACTTTTAGGCTGCAGCTTGTTTGCTGCAATCCACCTAAACCCACAGAGCAGACTGCAGTTTGATAACAGTATTGCTTATATGAAAACATTACTAAAAGCCTGACGTAGCATTCCCTCCAAGGCAAATATTGAAAGTTTTACGGCAGATGCATGAATGACTTATACATCTACCTGGATGAAGAAACAAGTTTGGTTATTCTAAAGTTAACTAAACTTAAAGTTTCTGAGCATAAGTGTCTAGAGAGATTTGTTCACAGGGTGAATCTAAGATTAATGTGTCCTATTATGTATAGATGTTTGTCATCACAACTACTTGTTCATAAGTCTAAATGTTAAGGACAACGAATGAAGCATAAATATTGTGTACTTTGTTTTTAATGCAAGAATGCAATACCCACAGATAAGACAATTTCTAATAAATGACACAGGAAAGAAATGACACATTACCAAAAAAATATGTTAAGCATGATGCCATAATACAAAGACACTTGAGGCCTTTAACTATGACAAAAAGAGTATAGTATAAAAAGGGACGGGATTCAAAATCTGTTCCTAATACTATAAATGTCAAGACAAGTAGGAATGAAAAATGTAATCATAAGCCAATATGTTTCCAAACATATGAAAGTGTTTCTTTACATTGTGTCAAGGTTTCAAGCTGTCAACAAACAAGCTCTTCATTAAAAGGGGTTTCATGTGCATTTGTGACATTAATAATCATTACCACACTACTTGTGAGAAATAAACACTCGTAAACAAATTAGATGTTTGCAGATTTAGTGCCACAGGTTCAGATTTGGTGGCAATTCTTTTAGATTATTTTAAATGGCACACAGAAAAAAGAAAGAACAGCAAACTAGTCTTTCTAATGTTCCTTTGTTTTTAGCTCTCCATTATGTATCTGATGTGCTGTCTAACAGCTGAAGGATGAGGCAAAGATTTATCTGACAAATTTAAGATTGGAGACCACATAAATCCCGGAAGAAATTAGCATATTTCCCAAAATGTCGTACTTTTCCCCCCCGAGTGTCATCTTAGCACCAACAATACTGCTGGCATTGTTTGTCAATTGTCTAAGATATGAGGATTTATTCGTGTTTATAAATGCTACTGACAGCACCTTTAATTAAACAGTTATTTGTGTCAGAGATGTGGGGGGAATGAGAAACTCAGCGAGAGAGAGAGAGAGCAACCTTCAACTGAAACACTCAGCAGCTCAGCAGCTCCACTTCAAAGATGAGAGTGGAATTTCCTGGGATGACGGGTGGGTATCCTTCACTGCCATACGCATAGTCCGGCGAGCAGGTCAACCTGGCCACCTGGCCAACGCTCATCTGTGGAGGAGGCGAAGAGCAAGTTACATAAAGCGTAAAAAATGTGGTTTTAACACTGAACGGCTGTATTTTTGGCATCTCTGTTAAAAGGGGTACTCCAACGATTTAGTTATTTACTTCCATAAAGCTGCTGGACTCAAAACTTGTATTTAAAAATATCAATCAATCAATCAATCAATATCAGTGCAACAGAGGCTGAGACATCCCAGCTCATCTGGATGTGTAAACCGGGTGGAGTGCCCCTTTAAAGTTCCTCTCCTTACCTGAGCTACACCCTCATCCCAAGCACGAATTACTTGACCGGCTCCAATTTTGAATTTGAAGGGCTGTCCCCGGTCCCTGGAGGAGTCAAACTTTTTGCCATTTGTCAGCGTGCCTGTTCAACAACAACCAACCAACAACCACCTTGTTAGCACTCCGTGATCACACAGTTTCTCCACAAATGTTAAGACTCTTCTGGGGCGTTTCTGCGTCACTTTAAACACAACAGCCAGCATTTCCGCCGTTAGAAGGAACAACTTTAATGCCACGTTAAAGTCTATGCGTTCAACATGAAGCTACAGCCGCGACACGATCAGCGTGGCTTAGCTTAGCTTAGCTTAGCTTAGCTTAGCACAGACCGACAGCCTGGTTCAGGCTGGCGAATTGTTGTTATTTCACTTCGGTTTTTGTGCAGATTCAACTAACAAAATGTAACGTCTTAATTGGCGAGCGTCAGGGGTGCTGGTACGCAGATTTGTTAACTTTGGACAGAGCCAGGTCGGCCGTTTGCCCCGTTAACAGTCTGTGTGCTAAGCTAAGCTAAGCTAAGCTAAGCTAAGCGTGTCCTGGCTGTTTAGCTCCACATTTACCGGACAGACGGACGGATCCTCTCATCCGTCTCTAAGAAAGCGAATAAGCTATTCCCCAGATGTCAAACTATACTGTTTCTTCAGGATTCAGGTCTAAAGATGGACCGGCAGCAACGACTTGTCTTACCGACGTAGTGGACGGAAACACTCTGCCCTTTCTGCGGAAAGGTCTTTCCTGGAAGGGGGAAAACGTGGGTTAAATGCATGCATCTTAAAAAGGAAATATATCAAAGCTATCGAGTCACTGGAACATAATAAAAACGATCCTCACCGTCTCCGGGTCTGATGGTTTCAACGTCCACTCCCATTGTTGTCTCCGAGCCGACTTCCTGGAGCACGAGCTGCTGTGTGTTCAGTCGGGTACGGCCGGCCAACGGGATCAAATGTGGTCAGGTCGGCACACGTCCCTGGTACATAAAACTGCGTCAAATACGGCGTCCTGGCGGTTTTCGCGACCCTTTTAACGCCGTTTTTATTTACAACGCCGCTTTTTATGCCTGTAAAAACCACACAAAACGCCGCTTTTTACGGCGCTCTAGTGAGGTACATTAAACGCCACATTTTACACCGTTTTTATTTACAACGCCGCTTTTTACGCCATTTTTATTTACAACGCCGCTTTCTACGCCGTTTCTATTTACAACGCCGTTTTTTATGCCTGTAAAAACCACACAAAACGCCGCTATTTACGGCGCTCTAGTGAGGTACATTAAACGCCGTTTTTATTTACAACCCCACTTTTTACGCCCGTAAAAACCACACAAAACGCCGCTTTTTACACCGTTTTTATTTGCAACGCCGCTTTTTACGCTGTTTTTATTTACAACACCGCTTTTTACGCCCATAAAAACCACACAAAACACCGCTTTTTACGGCGCATTAAACGCCGCTTTTACCGAAACTACAATAAACGCCATGAGATGATTAAACGCCATGAGACTGGCGGATGGTAACGCCATTAAGCGGTTAACGCCATGACCAGAAACCACACAAAACGCCGCTTTTTATGGCGCATTAAACGCCGCTTTTTACACCGTTTTTATTTGCAACGCCGCTTTTTATGCCGTTTTTATTTACAACGCCTCTTTTTATGCCTGTAAAAACCACACAAAACGCCGCTTTTTACGGCGCTCTAGAGAGGTACATTAAACGTTGCTCTTTATGCCGTTAAAACCTGTCCAAGACACGCGTTATTTACGCCGTTTTCATGTGTGGTAATGAGCCCTTCCTCCTGTTTTACACAGCCAGTAAATCCAGAGTTTTTGTAACCAATCTGTGAAGAGTAAAGCCGGACCAAAGCAGTGCATCGATGAAAGATGCGTGCCATTGCTAGGCAAGATTGCTATCTGTGTTGTCTTTATAAATTAATTAAAAATGTTCAGCAAAAACTCTGGATTTACTGGCTGTGTAAAACAGGAGGAAGGGCTCATTACCATACAAGAAAACAGCGTAAATAACGCGCGTCTTGGACAGGTTTTAACGCGCGTAAAAAGCCGCGTTGTAAATAAAAGCGGCGTGAAAAGCCGTATTTTACGCCGTTTTATGTACCAGGGACGTGTGCCGACCTGACGACATTTGATCCCTTTGGCCTGCCATATTGAGTGTAACGTCTCTCGTTGAGGGAGCTCGACAGGCTGAAAGCTAATGTGTGTCGTGTTGTTTTTTTACTGCTTATATTGGTGTGTGTGTGTTTACATGTGGGCGCTTGTCTGGACGAGAAAAATATGAGTGAGATGTGTAGAATAGTGTTTTTTTTAACAGCCTAATGAAACTAAAACAGTCCGGACGGCAGCAGGGGCGTTGTACTGAGGGGGAGTAGTGCAGCTAAGTTACCAGGGCGCCAAAGCAGGGAGGACCTTCAAGAAGTCTGGAGTTACAAGTTTGTTTCTATCGACAATTATGAAATGTTACGTTATTAGCACTGTAAACCAACCAGTACTATTGGTTAAACAAACAGTTTGACAGACAATTTCTATGTATCTAAAAGAAGAGTTGAGCCTCTCAGGAACCCCCCCCCCCCGCCCCCGTCTGAAAGGTGCACATGGTTTAGTCCACTTCCTCTGCAGTGGTGGATTGTACCGAGTCTCTGTTTATCGTTTTGGTTTCTTTTAGTCTCATGTTCTTTATTGATCATAACAATACATTTCATGTAGTGAGCGTGAGTGAGCACATGTTTACAAAGACAGTAAATTATGTGTTTTCATAGCTTTCTTATAATGAGGGGAAAAAGCAGATAGACACGGTTTGACATCGGAGAATTTGGATTTATGTATACAATATTTTGCATGTAGAATGGACAGATTGATTAGAAAATAGCAATCACAAAACGCCACACACTCCATTGTTCCTGCTTGTCAAATGTCAGTATTTGCTGCCTTTCCTTGTAATTCTTTCCAATAAGTTTATTTATTTATTTTCAGTTTGTCCAATAGTCACTACTGGTCCAGAAATCCAGCCACCACCACAACCTGAATCTCTTCTTCAGTTAAGCCAAGTGGCTTTGTTACTGCTGCGGAGACTATGTGTTCAACCGGCCAAGTCTCATTCCTGTGTTTAAGGTGAAGTGCATCCATGGATGGTTATAATGATACTATATCATATATACACTGGTTATATATAATACTATAATACACGGATGTTCATATAATTAATAATACAGTTGTATTATTATATGTATTGTTATTAAAACTAAAAGTGTCACTGTGTTCTCTTTCTATTAAAACAAAAAACAATAAAACTAACATGTTTTTGATTCACAGAAAAACATTGTATAGGGCCTCCATAGATGAGGATCACTTTGAATGGTGTTCCAAAGACCATTTTTAGAAGTTTTATACATACTGGCCCTGGAATTTAAAAATGAAGAAGAACAATTCAATAACAGTAACAGTACTCAGAATTTGTTGACTGCTCATCAGCTCACTAAAATGAATCCTTCAGGAGAACCTGGTTCTGCTGGTTCTACATAAACAGCAACATAAAACAAGTTATCACAGGATGTTAGTAGTTTAATTCCATTTTATAAAAACGAGTTTACATTGGCAGTATTTGCAGGTAAGCAATAACTATGTTCATATTATTCATATAATAAAAACAATCCAGTTGTCATTATTAAAACTAAAAGGGTCACTGATACTTTCTTATTGAACTGCCATTACATCCTTTGATCCATTTTCTCAGTAAAATGCCACACTAACATCAATATTTCATCTTCTAAATAAGAGTTTTAAAGGAAATCAAAATGATCCAGGAACACAGGCATAATTTACAAACTGGCTGTGGTTTATTTGTTACATTATATTTATTAATCTGGACTAAGCATCAGATGAAGTCATGTTGGCATCAGTTACATGCTGCGATGGATTATACAGATTGTTGAAGAAGGAAAAGTCCGATTCACTTCCATGTTGTGTGCCCTGGGAGGAAACAAATGTTTTTATTGTCTGAAGTCTGTGAAGCCTGGACAAGATGTTTTGTTAATAAATTCTGATCACTTACATCTATTTTGCAGTCAAAGAGATCAATTTTGTCATCCCTGATAAGTGTCGGCTGATTCCTGAGACACACAAGCAGCAACGTCAGACGTTAACATGAATTCACATTCTTCAGGGTTCTTATGAACATCATGTAAATTATTTATGTACTTAAACAACTTCGTACATTGTACTACGCTTCCTGTTCAGCATAAAGAGGAAGATGGAGATGATGACTCCAGCCAGCAGAGTCAGACCAACTGCCAGACCTACAGACAACATATCTGCACACACAGAGAAACATGATGAGAGCGTTTGCATTTCTTTGTACACTACACTTTGCACTTGCACTGAGGCTTTAAAATCCCCCACTTTTAAGCATTTGCGTAAGGAATTACCTGATTAGGTTGTTCCAGTATTAACATTTCTTAAAGGATAAAGGTGGCGATATTCTATATTTTCCACTGTTGTCCAAAACTATTAAAAATACATAAATGTAAATAACTAATGCACATATTAATCAGCGGCTGAAAAATAATCCCTAATAAATAAATGCACTATTTACTCTTTGCGTAATCGTTGCTGTTTTAGGGAATAATTGAACCTTAAAAAATGTAATATTTATTTGTGACCCATTTTAAAGATTTAAGTTTTCAGTAGGAAAAAATGGAGGGAAAGTCTGAAAGTACTGAGAGATGGACAAATGCAGTGTTACTTTTGGCCTTTTCATGGGATTTGTTAACAGTAAGAAAAACTGAAATAACAACAGGCTTATCCTATAATGCAGTCAAAAATCATTCTAGAAAATGCTACAAACCTAGTGATAAAGTGTGAAGTTAAACCCATATCTGTCCCAAATACTTTATACAAGTAGTTGTTTACATTAATTTCTAGGCATTCAGAGGAGATGAGTGAGGGGGTTAATAAGATAAGATAAGATAAGATAAGATAAGATAAGATAGAACTTTATTTATCCTGAGTGAAATTGTGCAGTACGGAAGCCGAGAACGGCCGTGCTTGCAATTATTTTTTAAATGCCGTTATCTCGAGATAACGGGCTTTGTTATCTCGAGATCACGAGTTAATTACACACCTGATTTCAGCCTTCGAGATCACTGTCATGCCTGTTGGGGAGGATTCATAACTGAACAGAGGACTGATCTGAATGTTATCTCTGACAGAAAGACACAATGCAATTTCTGCCTGTGTTAGACCTTGATTGAAGGACAGTCTGATGTGTTAATCAGTAATGGGTAGGCCTACTCCTTGGTCTGACATTTTCAGTTTAACTCAGTTGCCGTCAAGACGTCATCTAAGCATGCTGGCATGGCACTCCTGATCACTGATTAACAATAAGAGGAAACGGCCTTTTGTTTTCTCGTGATAACAGAATAATTAACTCATGACAGTCATGACAGTGATCTTGAAGGCTGAAATCAGGTGTGTAATTAACTCGTGATCTCGAGATAACAAAGCCCGTTATCTCGAGATAACGGCATTAAAAAAAATAATTGCAAGCACGGCCGTTCTCGGCTTCCGTAGTGCAGCAGTTGCAGTGCAGTAGGAACAGTAGGACAGTACAGCAGGGAAAAGTGCAAATAAAAACAAAATATAAACAATAAATATTATCAATAGGTGCCAGAATCAAATGTACACAAAGCCAGAAATGCAAACAGGTTAATGGTAAGGACCACAGATATGAATGAGAAGTGGCATAGCACAATATCAAATCTGAAGTACAGGTAAGTGTATACGATTAATTCAAAATGTATGATGACTATGTCCGTGATATTGCACGTAATGTCCACTTTTTGCACATTATCCGATAATGATTTCTGGATAATTCATATTTTGTCAGATAAATTGTCAATCAATTCATAAGAAAAACCATAAGCAGCAGAACATGATTCTTTCTGTAAAATATCTCACAGCTAAAGAATAACTGAAGTAGCTAAGGACGGTTTCAGGTTACCATTATCGTCATCAGGAGGGTCGATGGGGGGCTCTGAGTAGCAGCCGCCAGGCAGGATGGTGATGTCATCAAGAGCAACGTCCCCACCTGTGTTCATCCCCCGCTGATACACAAACACAAACTGTGACAGAAAAAAAGAGAGTTCAAATTCAGCACAGCAATCAGAAAATACAGAAGTCACACGAGTAAACACGGCTGTTATTGGTTAATGTGTTAATAAAAGTTATTTATACAAAATGTTGCCTTTCATGTGACTGACACTTGCTCTAAATTGACTATATGTAGTTTTTGTATTTAAGTTGTATTTTATCAGAACGGTCATGGATGTTAAAGCTTTTTTTTTTGTTTGAGTTTGATTCTCCTGCCGCGATTTTAAGATAAATAGTTGTAACTGATTTTCAATCAAACTAGCAAATACTAAAAGGTCAAACTTAAACAAAAAAATGTAATTCTGTTGAAACCTATTATAAGAACATTATTACCCAGAATGCTTCTTTATGTTTAATAGGCACAATGGCCTCCTGCCACTTGTTTCCCTTGTTTCCCGTCTCAATCCACTTCAGAATCCCTTCTTCATTGTCACCAGTTTGCATTTTTCTATAAGACAAAACAGCACAAATTTAAAGTATTGAAAATGTTATCAGAGTACGGTTCATGTTTAATGTTGCTACTCCGCAGACATTAGCAGTTAGTTACCTGTCATTTATGTAAACTCTGAGAGTCCCAACGTGGTTGCCATACATGTGGTACCAGAATTTAAGACAGTGACCTCTAGTGGACGGCTGGAACACATCGCTGATCAGGAAGGACATGTCTCCCCACTCGCCCACTGAGCTGTCCACATAAAGATAGTAACCTGGTGGAAACATGATGCAAGATCACTCAAAAATAATGAGATTTCATAACGTGATATAGTCAACACCACTTCAAACAAATATGTTCAGTTGGTATGCTGCACTAAAGCTCTAATCCTGTACATTTCTGACTTGTTTACTGACAAATCCAGGCAGACTTGGTGGTGGTGGTTTTCCCTGCACCTATCATAAGATACAGATCTGGTGAGGGTGCTTTTTGTTGCTTTGTGTGTCACTTTAAAAGCAAACTGAAAACGTGTTTATTTTCACATGCTTATGAATAGGTACTTAGATCAGTTGTGTGTGTGTC
The DNA here is from genome assembly GCA_005408345.1 of Macquaria australasica. Taxonomy (NCBI): domain Eukaryota; kingdom Metazoa; phylum Chordata; class Actinopteri; order Centrarchiformes; family Percichthyidae; genus Macquaria; species Macquaria australasica. The sequence continues at coordinate 961,287 of SEMN01000020.1, read as the reverse complement.
TCTGGTTTATGTTTGTGTGTTTCTTTCTGTATGCACATGCATTTTAATGAAAGCATATTGAGTTTACCTGGAATAAAATGTGTTATATGAACAAAACTGCCCTACCTTGCCTTACTGTAGGTACCTTCTCATATAGGAAGTGAGGGGTCAAAGCTGCTAGAATCAATATTTTCATATAAATAATGGATCAAATGACTGTGTAATGTGAAAGGGATCGCTAGTAGTGATGAATCCACAGAGATGTATTACTGATTCTGCAGTTCCCCTCAGCCAACTGAGAGTTTTAGCATCTTTCAGCTCATTGTTTTGGTTTTACAGCCCACAACTTTACTGTTTTGTTCACTCTCATCGCTCTCATCAGCGTCGTTTACAGACGCAGCAGGCAGCTCTTTTCAGCGAAAAGCTCTAAAAACCAGCAGTGCACTAACTGTCCAGCATCAAACAGCGAACAAACACAGTTAGCGACTAGTTGGTGAACATACTGGAACATTTAGCAGCTAAAGAGTCACATATTTCGCTCAGGAGTTGTTGGAGACCAAAAACAGCTAAAAGAAGAGACATATTCTTCAGGTGGACAGAAACACGACTCTAAACGAATGATAATGTTGCTTTGTATCTGCTGAGTATGTAAATAATTAATTGTTTGCTAACAAGTGTTTGTATTTACCTCTAAAGTCTTGATTTGCCATTTCTTGTGAGCGAAGAAGTGTACAGTACATAACCCCCACTAGGACTGAATTTTGGTAAATAATACACATCTATACTTTAATAATGCTGCTGGGAAACTCTTGATTACTGTTCCACTTAAGCTTTAGGAAAATGCAGTTGTCATGTACAATAGAATCAGTGGCATGAAGTTTCTGTAAGTTTCCATAAATTGGATTTGATCACACTCTCATCCTCTTGTTCAAACCAAGAATCGCAGAGTTACATATGCGTATTATTACCGTGTGTTGAGTTGGTGGTGTGATCAATACTGGGTCCGGTGTTGGGGTTTGGGGAATCTCCTCTCCCGCGGAGCCAGTCCCCCTGGTCGACTCCTCCTCCCAGGTTGCTCCAGCTACACGTGTTGCTCTCAAAGTCACAATGTCCAGGAGGAGGACACTGAGCATCTGTCAGCTGAACATCATCAAAAGCCATGTCTCCCTCCTGGGTGGGGCCAGCCTTCACACCTTCCACCACGATCTGAAACACAAAGTGTGTAACAATGGAAACTGCCTACTGTAAATATTAATATATAGTTTAAGTCATCTTAATCTTATTATCGAAGGGAATATATATAAGAATATTATATATATATATATATATATATATATATATATATATATATTAGAATATAATATATATATAACAATTTATTAATTATATATAATTATTATATTTTAATTACTAGTATTAACATACAAGCAGCATTTTAATCTTATATCTGGCTGAGGTGGTGCTAATTAAACTTTTTCATGTACCTTTGGGTGGTTATATTTACTTTAATGCATACTGCATAAACTTAATCTGCAAAGTAACTAGTAACTCTAGCTGTCAAGTAAATGTAGTAAAGTAAAAGTATAATATTTCCCTCTGAAATATAGTGGAGTATAAGTATAAAGTAGCATAATTCTCAAGTAAAGTACATGTAGCTCAGAATTGTACTTAAGTACAGTACTTGAGTGAATGTTCTTAGTTACCTCCCACCATTGTCCATTTATATCTCTTTTCCTCGATATTACCAGACTGTTTTAGGCGGATCTTCATGACTCACCCTGTAAGGCTGAACCCGAGGCAGAAGTGAAGCCTGAGCGAACCTCCACAGCTGGCCCTGGTCTCCTGTCTGAGAGAAAATCAGAGCTTGCTTCCCTTCTTCACTCTGCTGGTAAACGTTCAGCATCCCCATTCCTTTGCCATACATGTGGTACCACATCTGCACACAAGCTCCTTTGCCTGAAGGGCCACAGGAAGGAAAACAATATCAAATGTGATTCCATGACTGAAATATCACAGAGAATATCCAGAGTGCATTGCAACACAGCAGCACAACTTAGTTTTTGTTCGATTTTTACCCCTGTAAACTTTAGACTGCTTTGATGTCCAGATATTTGTATTTTATTGTAGAGAAAAGCAGTAGTGGAGTACATTTACTCAAGTACTGTACTTTTCCTTGGTATTTTATACTTCTACTCAAATACAATTCAGAGGGAAATATTGTACTTTTTACTCAACTACAGTAACTTGTCAGCTGGAGTTACTAGTTACTTTAAAAATTAAGGTTTTACAATATTGTATACAAAACATATGAAGAGAGAATGATTAGTTGATTAAGCAATTAGTCAGTCAACAAAAAAAACTATTTTGATAAACAATTAATCTAATTAATTAATTAATCTCAATCCAATTGTTGTACTATCTTGCTGTGAGAAAACTAAGAGTAGAACCAAATCTATGGCAGCATGATGTTGATCTTAGCTTGTAGGTCTCAAAGGAAATATTCATACAACAGCGGAGAACACACTGGTGACTGTCTCACCTGCAGGGTACAGCGGTGAAGACATTTCAGCTGTCTGGCCGGCGCGGTCAGCAGCAGAGGAGGACAGGTAGTAGTAATGGCCCGTGGGTGTGTTGGTGGTGTGGTCACTGTCTGGCCCTGTGTTGGGGTTGGGGGTGGAGCCCGACTGTTTGACCCAGTCAGAGTCATCGTTGATCTGCTGCTGCCAGTTACAGCTCCCTTCCTCGAAGTCACACATATCTGCAAGATGTTTTGGAAAGCATCATAAAAAGCATGCATACATTTTGCAAAGAATAAAAATGGCAACTCAGTATTGCTAAAATACTGTGTGGGACTCAATCTTCAAAAATGTTCTCTCTTGCATTTGTGACTTTACATTTGTTTTCCTGTTTTCTTTGAGGTCCCTGAAAGCCCTTGATGCATAATAATAAATGTCTTTGACTGATCTCAGTCTGCATGTTGTTTACATTTATCTGTATGTACTTTGTATGTTCATATATCTCTTCTCCTCTGCCTGATTCCTCCCCGTGTTTTTTTTTTTTTAGTAATTATTTCCTTTAAGTTCTGAACTGTCAGGAACTTATGACATCCACCTATTTAAAAGATGATTAGACCAAAACCAACAGGTGTTCCTCAGCCTGTCTGACTCTCAACCCCAAGCACATTTGTTCCCACTGAAGACATAAATCTTAGCAAGAAAATGTAACTCAAAGAGGAAGAAACTGTGCATTAACTGGGGACTATTTTCAGATGCACACTTGGTGCACTGGTGAGTATTTACAGGAGCAGTACGGTGTATATGGGATTAACTAAAAATAAACTACAGAGCACATGTTCATCTTAATGAAGGAACATGTCACCCAGTGCATCAGCGTGTATTATTGATGTTTTTTAAATAGTTTTAGGTCAACAATGGAGCTCTATGGCACAGAGGAATAAGATATATCAGGCTTTGGCTACACAGGCAATACTTGTTAGTAGGATCAATTCATTGTTGGGTTTGGACTTATCATGGGATTGTTGACAATAATAAAAATATACAATATAGCGAGACCTATCCTTTAAATGTAGGACTATGTATATCAAGACGTCCCTATAGATTTGATCACATAAAAGTGGCAACAAAAACTAAATAAATGAGAGGTAAGGAGGGAGATAGGCAGCATTTGTTTTATTTTATTGCCTATTAGAGCAAGTTGATGTGGAGATGTGAAAATGTGGTTGAGAGAGGATATGATTCACTGGACTCTCCTTTTCTAGTTATTCTACTCAATTTTTACTCGCAAAATTATTCAGTATTGAACCACTTTTAAAATAGTCAACAGTCTAGTCATCTTTAACATGTTAAATGCCCAGTTTTACCAGAGGCAGGACATGGTCCACTGATGAGGGAGATGTCATCGACGGCTATGTCTCCCGCCTCTCCTCCCACTGTAGCCTCCAGAATCACTTGGTGGACTTTTTGCAGGGTCACGTGGATCTGCACCAGCAGCCACTCGTCCCCTTGATTTCTTGATTTTTGCCACACCTACAGGAAAGATAGGAGGCTGATTCACTCGTCACAATGAGGATGTGAGGAGGTTTTTGCAACACCGTGGTATGCACTGAAACTGTGCAGCTTGCACTCATTATACAATGCATAAATGCTATTTTGCAATCAGCATTTCACAACTTTGTGAAAAATATAATAACAGAGAGAAAACCGAGTGGGAACAGTCAAATATTTCTCAATCGACCTCGAAGCCATTTTCCTAACATTGTAGTAAAGGGAAGTAATGTGTCCAGACACTGAATTATTAATGAAAAAAATGTGGCCTACTCTAACCTCTGTTATCTGTTTGCTTGGTAAAACACACAATAAACTAAATTAATTTCATGCATGTTTTACCAATGTTTTCTTCAAGGGATCAGCTGTTTGTAGAAGCATCCTCAAGGAGCCCACAGTAGCTCCAAACATGTGGTGCCAAAATGTGAAACAGTATCCTTTTTCACCAGCAGGTGGCAGCAGTGAAGACTTCAGCTGGGCCATATTTCCCTTTACACTTGGTGGGGAACTCTTGACGAAGAGGTATTTCCCTGTGAAACAACATAAATAGTAGTTCTTATTAAACCTTTCAGGATTTTGACCCCTTAACATAAAGAAATGTGTACATGTGTGCTCTTTGTCACAGGTTGCATATATCTATGAGCTGTGAGGAGTGATGATTTTCATTTGAACACTTTTTAGAGGTCTGAAGAGGTGAAACTATCCACTAGTTCACAAAAAAGAGCAAAATAGATTAGAGAAAAGGCCTAAAAAGTAAAATTTAGTTGGTAGAATTCAGTTTTTTCTTGTTTCTGATGCCAGTAATCATCTTATGACTCCTTAGATTAATCTTGTGACCCCTTGGGGTGCCCCTGCCCCCAGGTTGGGAACCACTGCCACACAAAACTGTTACTGTTTGGTAAGTAATTATGTTTTACTGTCAAAGGCTGGCTGCTGTTTGTTATAAATTCACATTATCAATCTAAAAAGAGATGGTGTAACTTTTAAAAGTAGACATTACATAATCTTCCTCTCACAAATAAAAAGATGAATTCATAACAAATAAAATGCACAACTGTTCAGTTCAATACACTCTGGGTTTTTGCTGCTAACGCCTTACTTGGTCAGTTTTCTGTATTCATGACTCTTCTCTAATTGTGAAAATGTGACAGTAATTTTCCAGTTATGGTCACTCCTGGTCACTTGTGTGGTCACAGTGACTGCTCTTCAGCAAAGTTACAAAGTCTTGCTTTAAAGGAAAATTCACACAGGTGATGAGGTACTTTCAGTTCTGAATGTTCACAACACTATTATTCAGTTATTTGTATAATGTTTTAGGATACTGCTTGTCTAAAGATAGTCTAAAGATAGAATGAAAGTGACCTTTGCCGGTAGTGTGGTCTCCTGCAGGCCCGGTGTTGGGGGTTTCAGTGGGACCAGACCTACTGAGCCAGTCCAGCTCATCTTCAGCCCCCTGCACCCAAACACACAGACCATCCTCAAAAGAACAGCCAATGGCAGACAGAGCTGAGGAGGGAAAAAGAATTTCATAATTCGCCAACTTTCCTCCCCGAACGCTCTCTCCTGTAGGTATTAATTTATGTAGCATACCACTACTATTCTCTTCTAATACATTCACATGTTGAGGAAATCTTATTTACCTGGTGGTTGGTATGATTTTTCACAGTTCAGAAAAGAGATATCATCCACAGCAAGAATGTGATCTTCAGCAGCAGCGTCTGTCTGACTCACTTTATTCATGCTACTGAACCAAACCTAAGAATAGAAATGATTACATTCATGCTTTTTAAGGATTAGTGTCCTCAAAAACAAAGGAAGCATTGCATTGCACTCACTGCACTTCAAACATCCAGTACACGGACATATTCTGGAAAGTGTAATGCAGTTACCAACATTCACACACCATCCTCATCCCATGCACACACCTTACACTACTGACACTAATGATATTCACATCCCATACTCTTTTTCTGTTTTGTTATACATTTGCTTAACCAGTTTCTTCTTTATAAATTGCTTTGTTTAACCTTTGTCATAAAATTGCATAAATTGCTTTTGTTTAATCTTTGTCATGGCCTTATGAGCCAGGCTGTGACAGTAATATATTAAAAATACTGTTCATTTGGATATATGTTCAGTTTCCTCTTTATTATGTATAACTAGCCAAAAAGAATGCAGTCTAATACAACAGTCCTGCAGTAAATTCTACCTTCGTGAAGGTTGTAAATGTTCAGTTTTTGGTGAAAATTTGGGCAAAATATTACAAACACTTCTCAGCGGTACAATTCTCACTCTAAAACAGTTTAAACAAAACAGAACATTATAACTTTCATGAAGAGAGGATTTATTGCAGGATTGTTGTATTAGACTGCATTAGTTTTAGCTAAGTGTACCTAATAAACTGGCAACTGAGTGTATTTCCATCATATTTAGCAAAATAGCACATACCAATAAGGATATAATAACAGGATTGTAGATAATATGTTTTTAAAAAAAATTACATTCAGATATTCTGCATATGGTAGATACGGTATACTGAAAATACTGTATATGGTAATATTTTTACACTATATAAAAGTAGCATTACTTGATATATGGGGGGTGTTCTGAGCGGGACAAGAACAGACTTAACAGACAAGACAACAGATAAAAAGAGCTAGCTCAGTCTGTGGCTGCCCCCTGGACTCCATCGAGGTGGTGGGGGAGAGGAGGGTTCTGGCAAAACTGTCCGCCATCATGGACAACACCTCCCACCCTCTGCATCAGACTGTGGGGGCCTTAAGCAGCTCCTTCAGTAATAGACTCCTACACCCTAAGTGTAAGAAGGAGCGCTTCCGCAGGTCCTTCATTCCCACTGCAATCAGACTGTATAATGCTGCATTACAATCTGCTGCGTCACTGTAACCACCACTCACATCACAGTATGACTGATGTTGACTGATGATTAATCATGCACTTTAGGATCCTTTTAATTTTATTTATGTTTCTTATATTTATTGTATTGTGTGTATATAATGTTTCTTTTATTTAATTTCTCTTTCTTTCTTTAATTGTTGTTTTATCTCTTTTTTGAGCTGCTGTAATGGTGAACTTTCCCCACAGTGGGATCAATAAAAGTTTATCTTATCTTATATTCTGCAATACATGGAAAATATATAATTTTATATGTTCCAAAACATGTTGTACATATACATACTTATAAATGTATGTTTACTTATTAGATCTCCATTCATTGTGAATGTACAGATGGGTGACATATAAAAGAAAAAACCACCACAAGCTGCCATGACAGTCCAAAACCCCTCATAGGTATTGAACAGGATTGAGATCTGGTGACTGTGAAGGCCATGTCACAATTATATGATCCAACCATGCAGTGACCCCTTGTGCCCTGTATGGAAGCTTCTCCATTCATAATTCATAATAACCTTTTCTTTAATATGTCACTCGTCTGTACGCCCCTTTTTTCCATTAGGACTAAAATGTTAATGTTCAGCTGTTCAGTGGATAATCGAGCACACACCTTATAAGGCTGCTGGTGCGGGCCTAGAGGCAGATGCTCTGGGGTCCAATGGGAGACAGTGTTGTGACTGCGTGACCACAGGATTGCTTCACTCCCCTCAGCTTGCTGCATAAGCACTCTGAGTGACCCAGCACTCTCTGCGCTGATGTGGAAGTGAAACCTGCGTTTAGGAAAGAAGGAAGGAAGAAGGGGAGAGTGTTGGATTGGGAAGAGAGTTGCGCGGTAGAAAGAGGCGTGTGGTGGGGAACATTGAGCAATTCATACTTTAAATATTCAAATCTGTAGCAAAACAAAAAATTCTACAGACAGACATTTGGGATGATAATAAGAGAAATGTGGCCATCAATGTCATGGTATCACTTACAGAATCTGGCAGTAGGGGGATGAAGATGGGAGTGGGGGACTCTGGAGTCGGGCATCACTCTGTGTGGACCCCTGACTGAAATTCACTCTCATGTAGTAGCCTGAGAACAAGGGAAAACATCCTAAATTAGCAAAGTTGACTCTGAAACATGCCGATTCAACTGCTGAGGGAAGAGTGCAGTTATGATTATTTCAGGGCCATGTCATTTAACATGTTATCTCTTGAATTCTTGCACTGTGGATCCATAAAATCAATACACTATTCAATGAGTCAATAAGCACCTAAAGTCACCTGTGTCTGTAGTGTGATCAGTGGGCGGCTCGGTGTTGTTACTGGCTTTCTGTCTCTGCCACCTGCTCTGTCCATCACTGGTGTCAGTCCATCCGCATTGGTTACTCTCAAATGTGCACGGACCTGAAAGTTTAAAAGCAGGGTGTGAGTAATGCTGCTGGGAAAAAAAGGGAGGTGAACATTAGGTTCATGAATCACATGTTTTTGAGAAACGTTTTAAAATAATCTGCTTTTGCGACATTTTGTGCAACAGAGAAAAAGAAAATTCTCTAGCTAACATTAAATAAGTATGAACTTAAAAAAAACTTGTCTTGTGGTAGGGAAGGTTGATCTCTGTGGGCGAACTTGAAAGACAGCATCTGTTCATGCTATCTGGCAGGAAAACGGATCCTTTCTCAATCACTGATCACAAGACTAATTGTGACTAATGCTGCCATTTTGACCCACGTCCTCAACGTATCTCTTTCTCCCCTACTTAAAAGAATGAGACAGACTTACCACCTTGCTGTACTATCTAGTAGCCTGCTAATGAATCCAAGCTGAGCAAAAAATGTTGTTGTTATTGTAAGACATTGTACACTGCTGACAAAATGGGAGAAGCAATTGTACTGCCCAGTTGGCTGCCTCCAGTGCCTGTTTTAGATGGATACAGTAAATGCAATACGCAGCTCACCACAGCCATCCTCGTCCTCGCCCTCGGGGCAGTCTGGATGATAATCACACTGTAAGGTAGCCAGAATACACACTTTTCCAGCTGACCGCCAACAGAAAAACTCATCATTCTGCAACACCAAAGAAAGAGGACAGTAGCTGTGGATCATTTTCAGCAGGTTTACAGACTTGTTTTATGAAATACTGCACAGAATTGCCTTTGCAGCCATGAGCTAGTTATGTCAAGTAGCTTACCTGACAGGTGTGGGTTGGTGCAGTTGAGGTTGAGAGGGTGGCTGGAGAAGTGGGTGTGTTAGAGGATGTAGGTGTGGCAGAGGTGGGCGATGTATCAGGCAGTTTGTTGTTGTCAGGGTCAAATACACACTCCCTGGAGAAAGAGATGTCGTCCAGTGCAACCAGCCCTCTGCGACCATCACCTCGCTCATATCTGAAGACAACCTGAGAAGGAAAAAAAAACTACATTCTGACCTTGTTGCTCCCTTTTACTTCTCTTATCAAGAAACACCAGTGATAAAACACATCATAAAAAAAGTGTCAAAGTAAAGTCATGGCCAAATTTGTGATACTGATGGTGTCCAGTTGTTCAGTTTTGTACAAAAAGCTAAAACTTTCTATAACTGTCAATGCCATTGATCTGAATCTATTTAAACTTGCATTAATGGATTTTTTGGCCAATTAGAGGCTCTTCAATGGCTTACTTACACATCAAGCAGACATGGACATTCATTTGGAGTTGTGTTTCTGGCTACCTGACGAACCAAAGTCCCATTTTCACTCTCCTTGTAGCTCGGGTTTTACCTCCTGAAGGAAATATCAGGCTCCTCTATGTTCGCTAGCTAGTCTCTAACTGTGTCTGTCTATCGTTTAAAGCTGAGCAGGTAGCATACAGCTGAAAACATCTGCCTGCTGCAGCTGAAAACAACGCTGATCAGAGCGGTGAGAGTGAGCCAAAACAGTAAAGTTATGAGCTGTAAAACCAAAACAGTGAGCTGAAAGATGCTAAAACGCTCTATAGAGCTGTTGCTGCAGAGTTGGGTGATAATTCTAGTTGTGGGTTTGTGACTGTGAGCCAAACCTTTCACATCACGCGTAGTCATTTGACCATCTGTTCATAGTAAATATTGATCAGAGCAGCTTTTATCTTTGCATACTCATATGATAGAATTAACAATCTGAGAACATTTTCATAAACGAGGCCCTGGTTGACTGAAGCTCACATCTGTCATTTAATTAACTGTCTGTGTCCTCACTGACCTTGCTATTGTCTGAGGAGCAGAACGTGACCTCTGCTCTCTGCCAGCTGTAACTCTGTGAGTTTTCCCTGAGCCACAACACAGTGTCGTCAGTACCAGACCGCAGTGTCCTGGACTGGGCTGTCAGTCCGGCTGCAGCATCATCCAGGCTGAAGTAGAAGAATCTCACCTACATGGATACAATAAGTGTCATCACTGTCACAGGAGGTGATGATGTGCTTTGAAAACAAGATTTAATAGCTTATTTATCTAAATAAGCTGAACAGTCTTATGAACTGTGATCAACATGCAAGAGAGGTTAATAATGTACTGTGGATCAGCGATAAGCATGAGATAGATAATAAAAGCTACACGCACACATAGCAGAAAGGTATCACAGCAGCATATTCAGAAGCGTTCAGAAGTTTTTATTTGTGCTGTGCCAGATAAGTAAAGCAAAAAATACAGATATTGATGTGACTGTGGAGTAAAACATACTACACACATCTGAGAAACATGCTACGTGATTTTTTAAACCACGCTAGCAGCGTAGCTCTAGAGGCAATGTCGGTTCACCACTTTGATCCAGACTGCAATATCAGTATTCATCAACTATGACATTAGCATTTAGCTCAAAGCACTGCTGTCCCTAAGTACGGCCTCATGTTACGTCTACAAAGTTGTAACTTGTAAACATTTAGTCATCTCTTTGGTAAGAAGACTTTAAAATGACATATGCTATATGTACCTTCGTATACTCACAGTGCAGTTGGAGCTGGGTAATAAGGTTTTGGAGAGGATCTCTGACGTCTGGCCCTTCTGGGTCAGGTGAGTCCCAGGGATGACATAGTGACCTGTGTAATGAAATTAGACAGTTGAAGTATAACATTAGTGATAGCAGAGGAAAATTAATTAGAGGAAATTAACCATCTAGCGAGTCAGTTATTCAGACCCATAAGGATTATCTCAAGCAGATCACAGAATACCTGCAGCAGAGTTTTGGGTGTGATCCCTGGGAGGCCCATGTTTGGGCCAGGCTTCATGTCCTTTGTGATCCGTCCACTCAGCTCCAGGTGTGTCCACATCACTTTCTGCCCAGGAACACAGACCCTGTTCAAAGCTGCAGCGCTCCACAACACCTTGATAGTAAAATCAAGTAAAAGAGAGTGAGAGGTAGTTAAAAAAACTACTAGACAAGAACATCGACCTGTGAATGTGTAGGGCTGCAACTAACAGTTATTTTCAATATCAATTAATATGCTGGAAGAAGTAGATGTTTGGCATTTCTGCTTGAAACATTTGTGAAACAACTGAAAGAATTACTAATAAAAATAGCTCCCAATTAATTTTCTGTCTTCCAGAATCACAGGTTTAATAATCATACTGTCATGTCAACTTCTACACTAACTCATATCTAACTTTCTAAGCTGCTGGATAGGGACAGGGAGTACCTGTATAGTGTGCAGGGACTTTATGTATATGAGTTTAGTGTACCAGTGCATTCAGTATTTCTATCATATTTAACCGTTGTACATTTGTGATATCTCACCACAGTTGTTTTCATCAGACCAGTCCCCACAGTCATCGCTGAAGTCACACACTTGGCTGTGCTCCACACACACACTGTTGTTGCACATGAACATATTCTCCGGACACAAGGGCTGGGGCTCTGAGAAGGAAAACCAAAAAATATTTCATGAATGTAAATCAGCTTGAAAAAGGGACCAGGAAAAAGACAGAGCAGGTAGCCTACCAGGCAGGGTGCAGTTGGTGAAATCTATGTCATCAATGGCAGTGTGTCCAGGCTTGGTGAAGGTCTTGAAGGCTTCAAACAGGATGGTGAAGTCCTGAGGGATTCGGCCAACCGTTACCTCACCATGATGCCACAAATCTCCATGGTTACCAGATAGCCACCACAGTGTGGTGGTCCTGGAGCCGTCCTTTAGCAGCACACTCAGCTCCTCTGTGTCTGTAACAATGTACAGTTAAAGATTGCATGCAGAAACATACACACTGACTCACATACTAAGAGAACATTTAATGGAGATTTTAATGGCTGCACACGTAGACTCGCATATGCAAAACATACCTTCTCCATACATGTTGTAGTAGAAGTGTAGTGTGCAGGTGGCACTGGCCTGTGTCATGGTGGGACTCTGCACGGCAGCAGGGCTCATTTGTTCTCCTCGGTCAGACTCCACTGCCATGTACCAACCTGGAAGAATCAGATAAGAACCCCGGGAGAACCCAGAGCATTACCCTTTATTCTTTCTACACAGTCAACAGTGTAAAACCACGGCAGAAGAAAATATGAAGCAACGTCAGATCTACCAAATTGACAAGTGGTCGCAGGAGGTTTTAGGAGGTGGTGTCATGGATGCTCCCTCCACCTCTAGTGTTTTCCCTGTGTTTCCCCTTCCCTGGTGTTTCCATTGTCTCCCTCTGTCTGTCATGTCAATTTGTGTGCTTGTCTGTGGGCGTGGGCGGGGTCTCCCTATTTTCCCTCTGCCCAGCTGCCGGCTCTGGTCTCAATTCCACCAATCACTGCTCTCCAGCTCAGAAGCAATCACGCACCTGTTCTCCATCAGCTCATCAACTCCACAGTTTAAGAAATCCAGCAAACCAGTCCATCTCCGCCAGATTGTTGTCTAAACCCATGCGGTAGTACACTCCCGGCCACTCCAAGTTACCTCGTGTCTCTCTCGTGTCATTCGATGTCAACCCTGTCTAACTGTTTCTCTTCTGCTCAGGATCATCTGCTCCAGCCCTACTGCCAGCTTCCCTGTGACTCACCCACGCCCGGAACTGTGACCCGTTGTTCTGTGGAAACTCTCCAGACTGCAGCCTGCCTCAGCCCATGTACAACTCTCTGGAAATAAACCCTTGCAAAATCCACCTGACCTGTCTGTGTTTGGCGCTTGGGTTCAGCTTTCGTTGAAAAGGAAAAGCCTTAACAGGTGGAGAATCGGGGAGTGAATGGAGGACTTTTTTTTTTCCAGTTATGCAGCTTAAACATAATAAACCTCCTTCATTTTCAGTTGAAATGGAGCTTAGTGTGCAATGCAGGCAGTGATAAGATGTCATGCTGTTTTTCTTGTTTAGCTCTGTGGGACTGATTATTTTTGGCGAGGAGGCACGATGATTCATGGATTTCCCCTCTTTTTTTTGACAGTTTCAGAGGTTTAGGCAGTATAGGGACATATGGTGGTTAACATAAAGCATTAAAGTCAAGGAAGCCCAAGCCTAAACAAAACAAGGATGGGGATGTTGAAACTGTGGCTAACACTGCCCACAGGCAGCATTGTTACCATACATATTGTAAAAGGGGAAACACAAGAGACATCTCACTTCCATGTTCAGCCTCTTTTACCCAAACTCCTCATTATAATACCCAAAACATCTTTTTATGATCATAAATTCATGATCAAAAAATGGGTAAAAGATCTTTGGTGGGTTGTACGTATGAAGACTAATTTGGTTATTCTATAAATGGAAGGAGTCCAGACTTGTACACAGATTATGTTTGCTTTTGTATTGATTTGATTTCAGTGGAGCATCAACAATTTTGGTAACCTCTTTGCTCTGACTTTTATTGCTGTCTGTGTTGTAAAGGTGTGTCAGTGGCCTCAAGACTAGAGGAAGGCCATGGATTTTAATCTCTACAGTCTGAGACAGTCAGTGTGCTCTGTATATCCCATCGTAATTAAAGGCAGTATAAGAGGGGTTAGTGTGTGGCCTTACCCAGTTCAGTGCCCACTGTGTGGTCCACAGAGGGTCCAGTGCTCTCGGTAGCATTCCTTCCTCTCATCCACTGAACCTGGCCAACACTAACGTCCTCCCAGCCACATGTGCCATTTTCAAATGAACAACCCAGAAATCCCAAACCTGTTTCATTTACTACAAGAAAAATAAAACACTTTCATTTATTATTTTTTATTTAATCAGCATCAAACATATTTCAGTAATAAACTATAGAAATAAAAAACAAAAACAACATCAGTACCTTGACAAAGGCCTGGTGTGACACTGATGTCATCAACGGCAATAAAGCCTCTGTTGTTGGTCTCTGCTTCGATCAGCAGCTGAGCATGAGGTTGTTGAAGGAATCAGTAAATATTTTTGCTAAAATATCCATTCTTTCTCTTATTATTATTATTATTATTATTATTATTATTATTATTATTATTATTATTATATCTACCCCTGAGCCTGTTTTGGGTTACCTGGAAAGGTGTGCTCCTCTCTACAGACTGAGAGAACCTGGTCCAGCTGTGTCCACTGCTGTTACTGATGAACATCAGATCGTCCTCCGATGGCCCTGAATGCCTGTACACCTTCAGTGTCCCCGAGTCACTGACAAACAACAGACCAATGTCATGCTTTTGTGTGTGATACGTGAAAACAACCTCAGTCAAGTTAGTTTACTTGTTCACTTTGCAAAATTGATGTTTTCCAAAAGTGTTTATTTAGTTTATTTTTTTTATTTTTTTTATCTTCCTGGACATTGTTGTTAGGTTGTAAACATAGACACTAATCTATTAACTATTCCTTTCCTTGTTTCATTTGGGATACATTGACACAAACATTGTATACATATTCTACATGGATCCTATTTTCAGGTTGTTGAAACTTTTTTTTTTGTTCAAAATGGATATTAGGTCTTTTTTCATACAACAGATCTGTGTAAAGAATGAACTCTGCCACAGAATACTCTTAGACTTGCACAATGTTGGGCAGGTGATTCATGTCTAAATGACATTTGTGCACACTTCATGAGGAAGTCAATGAGGAAACTAAACAGGATAAACAGGATAAAGTGCATCTTCTGCATTGTCCCATACTGTATGGTGTGAAAAGGGTGTTGGCTTGTAATTTCCTTTTTCTGACCTGCTGTTCATTTGGTACCATAAGGTGAGACAGGAGGTGGCGTCTCTCGGTAGGATCCATTCTGACAATACCTGTGCTAGACTGCTGTGGTTTTGGTGCAGTGATAAGCTCAACAAGAACCAACCTGAATGCAAAAATAAGAATAAAAATATAAAATTCAATGCAAAGTGCATAAACAGCAGCTGCAGTGGCCTATATTAATCATAGATTGCAACATTGACAGTTGCTGAGCTAATTACTCAGCTAACTTTATATTCAATTATTTTCAGGCTTGTCACATTTTAAAAAAATTGCAATCGTCATAATGTTAAGAATGTGAGAATGAAGGCGTGTGAATGGGTAAAAAGGGTGGAATCATCAATTATTTGAAGTAATTTATTTTTCTTTTTTTACTTTTGTGAGGTGGATTGATTTTTGTGGCTTGACGTGTGAATAGTATCCCTGACTTTGGCCATGTTCAATGTGCCCTGAGTTGTATTTTCAACAAGTTAATTAAACTAATAACAATAATCATTTTGTGCCCTCCACAGTTATTGGCACCCTTAAAGGTGCTGCATATGGAATTTTAAAGCTGCAATTTCTTTTAATTTTTGGTGACTTGGGGGCTGTGGAACAAGCTGTAAACACAGCACTGACATATCATCACCTTATGAAGATGTTATGCTGAATGTGTTAGCAAACAATTGCCTATTTGCACATCCAGCAGAGCAACATTAGCATTTGTAGTCGTGTTTCTGGTCACTTGATGAATTGCTGGAAATGAGGCTGATAAGAGCAGTAAGACTGAACCAAAACAGTAACGTAGCGGCCAGTAATACTAAAACACTCAGCTAAAAGATGCTAAAATGTTTAGCAGAGTTGGGTGATAATCCTCTGTGGGTTCATCATTTGACCTTTTGTTAATATAAAATATTGATTAGTGCAGCTTTAAGGATTTAAATATGGAAAGCCCACTGTCCATGCTGCTGTGGTTATGAATAAAAAATGATTACCAGAGTTCAAATCATTACCAACAAATTCACTACGTTCATATATATCTTATTATATTGAGGTATATCTAAGGTCGTACCCTCTGGGGTCTGAGTGGTGTGGTCTGTTGGCGGACCCTGGAAGCCTCCACTGGCCAGCACCCACTCATGTCCATCTTCTTTGGGGATGTTGACCCAGGTGCACTGTCCGGACTCAAAGTCACAGCTACCTGGAGGACTGCAGGCCCCATCCCTCACAGAGATATCATCTAATTTCACTGTTGAGTTAGTGCCTTGCACATGGAGTGCCTTAAACACCACCTGGTGAAGGACATGAACCGTTTCAGGAAGCAGCCTTACAAGAGACAGTTTGATTGGCAGAGAGTGTGAGGAAAGGCATCATTGTAAAAACCAGCTTACGTAGAAATTTGCAGGGGAGGACACAGTGACCTCTGCCACTTCCCAGCCTGAAGAGGGCGCTCCAAATCGTTGCCAAAGTGCATCACTCTGCTCCCCGCTCCGCAGCACATGCATGGCAAGGATGTTGGAAGAACCTGCAGGTAACCAGTACCTGAACAAATACAGTAGATATACGAACATTAAAATCTGCATCACTCTACAGTGTATAAATGTGTGTGATGGCAGCACTGGACTCACCAGAAGTGTACACATATCTCTGTAGCTGAGGTTAACTCAGGTGTGAGCAGCTGAGCTACTTCATTCTGTGTAGAGTTTGATATCATCACAGTCATGTAGAAACCTACAGCAAAGAGAAAGTTAGAGCTGTTTCAAATGCAGTCATGTTTTCTTTTTCCAGTTACAGAATGACCTGACCTGATGGTGGCGCTAGACGAAAAGTCAGAGAATATCACCAAAATCAGTAGGGTTGATCCTCTGGAAACCATGGATGTCTGTACAAAATGTCAAGACAATCCATCCAATAATTGTTGGGATATTTCAGTTTGAACCAAAGTGGTGGATCAACTGAACAACATTGCCATCCCTAGAGCGTGGCTGAAACGCTAGGTGGTTCCTATCTTGGTAATCATCTTGTACCCCCTCAGATTTATATTGCGGCCCAACCCACAATATTGTGGGGTCCAGATTCTCAGGTTGGGAACTACTTCTAAAACACATAGGTTTAACTTATGACTTACCATTGTTTCACTTTACATTATAAACTTCATCTAGTCGTGGTGAGACCATGATTGCTCTGCTTGGTACCACAATAGTTTTCTACTCACCATTTTCAGTTCCATACGTGTGATCCACCTGGTATTTTGTGCCTCTTTTGCGACCCCAGCGACCCATATGACTGACATCGTTCTCAAAGCCACACCAGCTGGAATCAAACCCACACACATCTAAAATGGTGTAAAAAAGGGGAAAAGTTGTAATAATCTCCAGTATATTTTGACTTCATCGGGCAATGGTGGGTCTGTGTTTACGCACTCTGATTACTGCAGGCCCCCTCCCTCACTATAATGTCATCAATGGCAATGAATCCTTGACTGTTGGTGTTTCTATGGCCAGTGAACATCACCTGTGGATGAAGGAGGAATACATATAACATTTACTAAAACAATGCAAAAAAATGTTGTTTTTTTAATTAAATGGAAAGTGTCAGATTTGAGCCTTTCCAATAAATCAGACGATATTAGCTTATTGCATATATATTGTATATATCAATAGATAATTAACAAGAAATTGCAGTACAAAAAATGATATGTTTGAGATAGTGCTGCCATTACAGTGTTTGTCCATTGACAAGTTGATTTTTAACTGTAAAAAGGTCCTATTTAGAACATATAATCTCATAATTAATTTAAAAACAAATTTAAGGAATCCTTATGTTTGTTTATGTTACGTGTTTATGGGGGGGAATATTGGCTGATATATCGTCTGATTTTTTAAACTCTCAAATATCGATATCAGCCTAAAAACTCCAGCATTGGCTTTAGTGCAATCATGAATATGAGTAAAATTTTACCCGCATTGTATTGTTCGTGCTGATGGTTACTTGTGCGTTAATCCACTCTGGATTCTGGGTCCCTTGGCGAGTCCAGACTAACAGTTCAGAGGATTTCTAGAACAAAGCAAGTCATTATAGCTCAAACGTAATGACACAGCAAGCAAAGCCTGTAACAGAAGGTTTGAAGTAGTACTAGGGAGGGCACATACTGTCTCAACCAGCAGATCCAGGGTGGATACTGAAGGCCCGAGCATGTAGTACCAGAATCCAACACAGATGTGATGTGATGTAAGATTGATGACAGAAACAGAGATGACTGCTCTCTCCTCATCCTTAGATCCAGATCCATTCAACAGTAAGAAGAAACCTTAGTGGGCAGAGAAAACACAGAGAGGCTGTCAGTTATCAAAATAATTGTTGATTAATTTTCTGGTGATGTTTCTGTATCTAATGTATCTACCCTGGACAAAAACACTGTATTGACCAGCACATACAGTACAATGGTTACACAGATGTCTGATGATCTTTACAGCCTCTACTACATATGTTTTCAGGTCAGGTTTCTTACTTGGCCTCTGTTCTAAATTTCTTTCCAGTGTTAATGAAATATTCCTAGTGTTGGTGCTTATATGAATACCTTGATTATTTCCAACAGTATGATCATACTGAGGTCCATGCCAGGGCTGGTCCACTTGAAGTCCAGTACTGAGAGTCCAGTTTAAATCACCACTGACTTCCTGGACCCAACTACATAGACCTGTTTAACAAGAGACAATTTAAAATCTTAAAATACTGTATTTGTAACATAAGTAATAGGATAACTCAAATATTCACGACACAATGGAGAGATAAAGTTCACATTCATAGATACAGTATTATGTAATCTATGGAGTCTGAAATTAGGCTACTGTAGCTAAAGAAATCTTGTAACTTCCATTTGTTTATTCCGTTATTGAGTCTCTCAGGCTATGAAGCTTATAAAAGTTGACCTTGATACTTTAAGATAATCTATGCTACTGTACATTTATGATATTTCAAAAACACAATGAGTAAGCATAAGCCTTTAGTTCTTGAGAAAAATATGTCAAACATGTCACAGTCAGTTCTTAAAATGCTAAACAACAAGACATGACTTGCCGTAATCCTGCCAGGTATCAGTTAAGTTTAAGGTAAGTGATCTTTGTGAGTACAAAACAAATGTATTGACAATATTCACAATCTCTACTGAACCCCTGGTTTTCCCAGAGTCACCTTGTTCAAATGTGCAGTCCATGGCGGAGGCAGGAGCAGTGGTGGTTGTGGTGGCAGGGTTTGGGGTGGTGGCTGGGATAATGTCATCACAAGACCTGTCCCTGATTATGTGGATGTCGTCCAGGGCAAAGCTTTCTTGACTTGATTTGGGACAAGTGGCTTGTAAAATAATCTGCGATGGAGGATGATAGCTCATTTAAAATGTGCAGTGATTTATTCAGGAGCAGTATTTCCTCAAGAACATTTATCAGGGTATATTATGAAATGATACATTTTGAAATGACCTGACCTGGTGAAGCCCTGATGCACTGTAATCCACCCTGTCTTGGATCCATGTGTGATTCATATATCCACTCGTATTCCACACAGGACGCAGTCCAACAGTCTCATTCACAAACACTGTCAGTGTAATGTCTGTGGGCTCTGGAAGCACCAAAACTCATCATCAAAAGACCGAAATTTGAATATATACAGTCTATGCATTAAACCCGTAACATCCATTTTCCCCCTTTAGTAGCTTTTAGGTTGGGAAAATCATTTTATTCCACTGAAAGTATGATATGTTCTGTATCAAACTCTTTACTGTAGCTACATGATGAGTTAAATATTCAAATATATGACTCGAAACCATTTATTTGGTTGGAATATTCGGATATGCTGTATTGTGATCATCACTTATCTCTTTTAGGTTGTTTTTTCATCAACTAAATATCTTTTTATATTCCTTGTCATGGTATATTTATTGCTGTTATTTTATCTCATGTGTTTTGAGATCCTTGATTATTCTTTTCATATATAATTCACTATAAGTGTGTCTGTATGTTTTGTCACCTCTATGTTTTATGTTCTATGTGGTGCTGCTATCTTAGCAAAGACACTCCCGTAAAATAGTTTGATTTGGAAATTTGCAAGTCAAAAAATGACTCGTAGGTCAAAACAAAATCTAGCTGAAAAGTGAACATTATGTTGTCTTGGTTATGTTTGGCTGCAGTTTTAACAACATTTACAGTAAATTACCACGTTTCAATATGAAGTACGCATTGAAATATAGCTTTACAATGTATGTAAAATAGATGTGAACAATGTGAACTTTCCAACCAAATTTAAACAAGTTTTAACAATGGTGAATTCAAATGACCAAATCAGTGCTTACTGACACAGTAGAAAAGACTGTACTCACTATTCTGTAACCACCCGTGGACGTAGTGCCAGATCTCCAGGCAAGCTCGGTCTACTGCCTCCATCGTCTCACTCTCCAGTCGGGCAGTTTCTTCTCTGTCAGACTCAAAGGGACTGAAGAATGCAAAGTGGCCTATAGCGGGAAAAAACAACATAAAATATGTTGGAGGATTATTTTACACAAGTGCCCTGCACATGTACACAACTGCATAATTTCAGATTCACATTATGGCTATATTCAGTCATCAGTGGCTCCATTAATCACACGCTTTGCTAAAAAAAGGTCTGCAGCAGTCTGAGTAAGACAAATCAAGTTGGTATCTTCCACAGTTTCAGTATATTTAGTGTGAAAGTGCCTCTTTGTGTTAGTAACCCTCTACTGAAGCTCAACAAGGAACTACTGTCCGGGGAAAGACAGAGAGGGAATTTTATACCAATAAGACTGTAACTTTGGAATATGTCCACTTTATTTGTCAAACTCAGACAGCTGCAGCCTCATATTATGTTCAGATAAACATTTTAATACATTTTCACACAGAAAGAGGACTGTGGATTTTGTTGCCCATCACTTATATCGACAGCGCATTAGGAAGTGATCTCTTAATGGCCAGTATGAACAGGAGGAATGATTACAGTAAGACAAAGTTGTTTCATTGATCGTCCGAGACGTTTCTGGGTGTCAACCTTTGGGCAGGGGTGTGTAGCCCCCAGCCAATAACAGCGCACAGGATGTGAGGGTGGGACTCTATAAAAACCTAGCTACAAGGTGCCAGATCATAAGCACGCATCCAAGAGGAAGCTACAAGGCAGACAAATCCTACTAATTCTGCCTTTAAAGTGTGTGTGTGGTGACTTACCTAAAGCAGAATTTGTGGAGTGGTCCCTTTTTGGAATGAGCCAGTTATCACTATCACCTGAGAGCCAGTCCCAGTCCACTCCGGACTCTGCTGGAGGATTGTTCACCCAACCACAGAAGTCCATTTCAAAGTCACAAAAACCTGCAAGGAATAACACAGATACACATACAGTTTGCAAGCATACATGCATGCACAAACAAGAACAAACCGCCCCCAAAACACAGGTACACTCATTTTCAAGTTTCATCCATTTTCTTTTTTAACTTTACAGTTTTAAGTTTACAGCGTTCACTAACCTGGTGAGGGACAGGCGCCATTCAGGACAGTGAGGTCGTCGATGGCGATATCTCTCCTCGGTCCACGCCCGACCACCGCCTCAAAATTCACCTGTCACTCAGAATGACAAATGGATTTCAACTTATAGGACGACCTGTGTTTTTTCCACATAGCTTTGCATTTTACATGTACTGTATTGACTGAGGACGTGCAGACTTATCTCAAACTACTAAGAGTCTCTGCTGAAATAGCTGAGCTGAATGACAGTCATTCTGTTTAAACAAATAAGTGTCAAGACTAACAGCACTTTCATTGTACATATGGACACATGTGAGTATTGTTTTAAGATGGACTTGAATGAATGTCAACCTGTGTGTATGTGTTAACTTTCAATGTCCTTTAAGAAAGTAAACTTTTTGTATTTATGTTGTACTTTTCAAAGCAGCAGTTACAGAAGGAAGAAAGTAAAAAGACAGACAACAAAATGTGCACAGAGTGTACAAACCACAACATATAAAGCTATAAAATCATAAGAAAGCCAAAAACAAGTGAGTTTTAAGATGCTTTTCAAAATGTGCAATCATTATTTCACCAATCATTATCTGATACCTAACCACTAGGTACCTGATACGGGGTATTGGGACTGAGAAGCGTCACTCTTCCGTGCCTCCATTGCTTCCCCTGATCTCCACTTCTGGTCCAGAGCGGGCCAGAGCATCTGTGGCTGTCAGGAGTTTGAAGGTAAACACTGAGTTCCCCCACTTCACTTCCCTCCATGTAGTACCAGAACATTAGGCATTCTCCACCAGGAGTGGTGGGCTCCATCACTGCAGTCATCATTGTGCCTCTGGACCCCACAGGGTGACTCCACAACTGGGCACTCAGGTAATAACCTACACATAAGACGGAGTTATGCACATGCTGATTTTTATCTGACAGTGTGTGTTTGTATAAGCATGCAAGTTTGTGTGTTCGTTGTTTTCGATAGCACGGGATCACACTAATTTATCTACAGTGACTAAATGTATTATTTATTCCGATGCATCATCCTCAAGAATGATTATAATTACAAACAAGATGCACCACATAGATGTTTTATATCTATGATGAACCATCTCTCTTGAAAATTGGCCCTTCAAATTTTGAAATATGGATGTTCGGTTATCAGACATCCTTCAGATGAATCAGTGCATTGTTTTAATTATAAAAGAATACAAGATCCAACTTTATAATAAGCAACTGTGTCTTTCCTCGGTCCATCCCCTTAGATATCACATTTGAGTGAAAAATAGTGACTTTTAAAAATATTGGATCCTTAATATATCAAATAATGTATCGTTTAAATACTTTTTTTTTTCAGGTTGAAAATTCAAGCCAAATTGAGACTGGTGGTGCCTGATGCCACATTTGATAGATGGACCAACATAAACCAATGTACAGACAACCACATCCCCAGCCTCCCCAGTTTCCTCGTTTGGAGGAACACAAAGTCTGACTCTGTGATTAATTTAGCTGCAAAGACACAAAAAACCCTTCTCTAGTTCTGATATGATTTGAAAATTTCCCAGCAGCTTAGACTGTATCTGAAGGAGTTGCAAACCTTGCTCTGTCCCCAGAGTGTGATCTGCGACAGGGCCTGAAGAGTTGGCTGGTCGGGAGGTCCCCGTGATCCGGCTCCAGCTGAAGTTTGCAGATGGTTGGGGCAGCAGACCACAGAGGGAGCCCTGGAAGGTGCACTCTCTCTCAGCTGGACAAGAGCCATTCTCACTGCTGGACACCATTATGTTATCAATGGCTATGCTGCCTTGATTTCCACCCACCACAGCTTCTATGATAAACTGGAAAAGGACAGAAATTAATTGAAGTGCGGGTTTCAAGATAAGAAAGTGAAACATATTCATTTGCGCTACTATTTTAAAATGGCTATGGAAGTCGATGAGAAATCTATCAAAAGTGCGTTGAAGCTAACCTGTTATTATACTTAAATAAGAAGAGAAAGAAAATGGTAATATTAGCTGTAAGAAACAGTGAGACAGAAACAGAAATAAGAGGCTTGTGTTTGATACCAGGAACATGAGCTTGAAGTCACATGTGCTTAAATTCTTGGCTGCCTTCTAACACGTCTTGATAACTGCTCTTTATGATACAGCTCTTCACAGGAATTAAAAGTCTTCACACTCTAAACAATCCTCTAAAAACCTTCTTTCTTATGATGAGCAGATGAAAATACAGAAAAGAATACCTGTATTGGTTTGTCACTGTTGAAGGTAAGATCCGCAAATCTCCATTTGTTTCCCTGGGTGCCGCTTCTCATCCATACCACTGTCTCCGCTTCACCAGAATGCTTTGTAATAAACTTCAATGAACCTGATAGTAAGAGAATATCAACAGAACTAGTGCATTTGAGAAAAAGCATGTTTATTATAGAGAAACTGCGGATAGAATTAATCAGAACTGTATGGATCTTAAAAAGGAAAATGGAAAGTAGCGTTTTTTTCTGTGTATACCTCTGGATTTAATTGTGTCTGGGAGTGTAGCTGTGGACAGTGAGGTACGTACCAATGCTGTTGCCAAATATGTGGTACAAGAAGCTCACACATATGACTTGACCTGCAGGTCGAGGGAAGCTGATCAGTCTGGCCGCTGATGAGATATTTAGTTTGGATTCAGCAACTATGAGCATGTAGTGGCCTGCAGAGGAAGAAAAATAAAGAGTAAAAATCATCAAGTACTGGTAAGTGTGCTTACAAATTCAATCATATATATGAAATCAAAAATATGTTGTCAACAGTATTTAGTATTAGAGAATCAAAATGTGCTTACACTTCTAAGAAGACTATATGACTTAATACACACTTTTCTATCTGATGTCTTTGTAGTTTTCATAAATTTTATGGATGGTCTTTTTTCTTTTTCTTTGTTTATATTATATGGGGTAATTTGACCCATTTATTGATTTCATTGACAGTTTTGTGTTGTAACTCATTTGGTTGTGTTGCATAAAAATTAGCTGCGTTGTTTCATCCATTTACTTTCTTATTTATTATTATTTGCTGTCATGATTGTATGAATGTTTCATTTTGACATATTTTAATGTGTGGACCTCAGGAAGATTAGCAACTGTTATGGCAGAACATGCTCATATGGGCGTTTAACAACATGTAAGTGCTGCTGAGTTGTTTACAAGGCTGGATTATCAACCTGAAGGGCAAAACAGGCAATTGTCCTGGGCCCCTAGACCTTTAGGGGCCCTATGGCTCCAGGATCTGTGTGGCAATTAGGCTGTTGTAATCTAATACCATAAGCACCACTAATGCACATTGTAAACTGAAATGATAGGGGCCTGAAATCAACCTCGAGTCTTTTAGAGCAACGCAAAATGAAAATAAAGTTTTGAGGCCTTTATTATTTCAGTTCATGTTGTGCTTACATGGTGCATTTTACTAAAGAAAATGTGCTTAATCAAGATGTCACAAGGTAATTGCTAAAACAAAATTCTTGTTTATTGTCAATAGGATACTCACCATGCCCATGCGTTGGGCCTCCTTGAGATCCCTTACTCCTTTTCCAAATGAGGCTGGCAGTGTAGTCATGGTACCATGAGCAGGTGTTGTCTTCAAAATCACATGAGAGTTGGTCTGATCCTGCAGGGACATCTCCCTCTCCACAGTTCTCAAAGATTATATCATCCAGCATGATGTCCCTGGCTACCGAAAATGGAGGGCTGAAAAAAAACATCAGCTGTAGAAAGAGAGAGAAGTGTTTTAATTTTACATTTGTTCAGAAAATCTACATTCAAAATGATTTTGTTTTTTTACCCCTAAGGAGCAGATTGCTGTAACAAGATGAAAAAATAATTTTTTTTGAGAAGTATGGCTGCATTGACTACATATAAAAAATGAGCCATGGGCCCCTACTGACCACCCAGTTGTGTATGTACCCTGTTGCCTTTAAGCACACTTCACACTTATACATAGTGTATAATACATGGTGGTTTCATTTTGCCTTGAAACCCAAAAACCAACCAGTACATCAGATTTCTGAGTACTACCTGGCCCAGGTTTCCTGTGAGTCTGTTAGTTTATGGCAACACAAATCTATTGAGGAACATGTACCAGGTAAAATAATTAAACCCAAGGTGCTTTATTGATCCCCCCGGTGGAAATTAGTTGTTATATGAGAACAGGAAACAGAGCAGATAAAGATACAATAAAATGTAGAGGTACAAAGATGAAGACAACCGCTATTTTGTCACTCCTACTGGCTTACTCCTATTCAGCAGATAATCAGGCTCTAAGTTTTAAAACAGTACCCATAATGCTTTGGGGATGTAAAGAGGAAATATAATGTTGCCATGGATTCAGTAAGTTAAGCTGTGGGCTATAACTTGAGCTTTTTTTAAGCCTATATTTGTTTACATTTTGTCGAATTGGCAGAATTAAAAGTACGTCGAATTAGCTATTAGAAGTTCCTACTTGCAATTACTTTGACACTGAAAAAAAAAATGTGATGATTAACATTTCACAAGTTCTGCAGTCATAAGGAGCGTCTTTTTTCTATGATTTCTAAGCAGATTTATGGACGTTTACTTGCGATGGACATCGGTGATAATCATATCCTCCAAAAGTGTAAGCCACGCTGAATCTAAAAATATGTGTACTGTATCATGTCTGTGTGCTCAGATTTGATTGAGTCATAATGACTCCATGAAGGAGTCATAATGACTCCATGAAGGAGACTCCATGAAGGAGTCATAATGACTCCATGAAGGAGTCATAACTCCCCCGCCTCACAGTTTGAAAACCTCTGCTCTAAGTACATAGTTTTAGATTACTATGTCTGTGTACAGCCTAAAAGCATACAGGATATTTCACTTACTTTGTATCCTCCTGGCCGATTACCGATGAAGGCTGTAGCGTTCTCCCAGCCGTCTGTCTTACTTTTAGAAATCTCCAGCAAGTCTTCGTTAGCGGTGCCTCTGACCATAGTTACTTTAAGGGATGATGATGATGATGATGACTCTTTATCATAAATATGGTACCAGAAGCTGAAACACATTGACAGTCAAATCACAAAAACAGGCAACAGCTTGCACAGGGTCTATGACAAATTCAAGACAAATTCTAATGAAATCATCGATGTGCATTGTCAGTCAAGGACATACCTGATTGTAAAAAAAATTGTTTTTAGTACCTGATCTGGCATCCCAGAGCTGCCAGGTTGTCAACAGAATACTCCAAATTAGCCTTTGAAAAGAAACTCCCTAGTTTTCCATCTATATGCATGACATGTCCTGTATCCAGCAGACAAATATCCAATAATAAGATTATCATTTGGGCCAAATCTTGTAATCTAATCATTTTTATCACACATTTAAAATGTCACTGTGTCCGTTTAAAATTAAATATCAACAAAGTAATGACACGACTGGAACATAAAGTTAATATTTACCCAGTGGACTTCCTGTGGTATGGTCCAGTCCAGGTATTGAGGTGATGTTTGCTATCTGCCGTCTCCAGCAGTAGGAGATATTACTGGTGTCGTTCCAACCACAGGAGTGATGCTCAAAGTCACATGTCCCTTCATAAGGAAGGGGGCAAGGGAGCCAAAAAATTGAGTCAGAAAGTATTAAAATTCACAGACCTCGTGAAATAACCTAAAAGCATTTTTGTTCCCAGTGTCATGTTGTTTATTCTGTTTTATTATACTATTTTTATTGTATTTTCCTTTTGTTTTTGTGCATTTAAAAGGCATATTATACCTTCACAAATACTGTATTCTAAATGCAAAACTGATAAAGATCTGATGTTCTTTGGTGACATTTAGTTAAAACCTACCACAGAACTCCTCATCTGAGCCATCTTCACAGTCCTTCTTAAAATCACAGACGCGTCCAGCTGGAAGACATTTTCCAGATGTACAGCTGAACTCCCCATCAGGACAAGAGGACACGATGACCAACAATACTGTAAAGAGAGTTTTATTACAAAGAGATAACAAGAAAATAATCTTTCTATTCCATCATGGCAAATCTTTCTTTTTTCATCACTACATCTCAAAGCTGTCAGATAACACAGACACAGCAAAGACACTCCACAATCTCATGCACGTTTTCCAAACACCATTGAGTTTGCACAAATTGTCACTCATAGTTTATACGGGTGACAACTCTGGTGACTTCTCCTTCATCTTTACACCCCTTATTTAACCAGCAAACACATAAGATGTACACTACCTTAAAGAAAAACAGTGACACAGAAATGTGCATAATATTTAACTGACCCTTACCTGACAGCAGAACAAACACTTGCTTCATGTCTGAAGAAAAATGACACGTGGCAAGAAATCCAAAATAAAGGAAAGATCCTTAAAGCATGATCGCTACCCCAGCAAACCCTCTCATTAACAGTTTGTGCCCATATTATTGCAGTGCAATTGCAGTTGAGCTATGTACGTGAGTCCTTATCGGTAAACCCTTGGATAAAGTCCAGAGTGTACTGAGTGAACTGCATTACATTTCCGTTGCTTGTCTTTATAACCCTCAGTTATTGCCTCAGTTCTGTTACAAAGCAGAGCTCTCTAAAACCTACCTAATGTTATATACTGTAGTCTTTGTGTTGGTAAATATTAATGTGCGTAAACTTTGACCTAGAGTCAATAAGCATCAAGCTCATGATGAAGTGAATATTATTTATAGGCGTATGGTACAGCGTCAGTTTGGATTTTATTCTTATAAAAAGACACTTGCAACGTGTAAATTCAAACATATAGCACTATATAAATGTATCTTATGAATTTGCCAATTTGAACCTTATATCTTAATATTTATATTAATATTAAGGCGGGTAAGCTTTCACTTCTGTAGGCTAATAAAGGTTTGGCCAGGTCATTTACTCTGTGAAGTTCTGAATGGTAATGGCCAAGCTTTAATGGATCTTATCTGACTTTCCAACATGGGAGATAAAAATACCAGGAAAATGTTGTGTTCTAGTTTCAGTGTGTGAGGTCAACAAGTGTTCTGCAAAACAGTCTGGGAAATAGCACTTTAACTTTGTTAATCACCCATCAAACAACTCAGAGTAGTACAGTAAGGACGTTTGAAGGGTTAAAAACCTCAGAATTGACCCAAAAACACTACCAACCAGTATGTATGCACTTTAACTGTTCAGGTTAAAGAGCTTGGAAATAGTATAATGTTCATAACAGTTGGTTGAATGTGCTCATGAAGCTTATGGAACACACAGCTAACAACAAAAGGTTGCTACTTTCCTGTCCGTCCAATAACCCATTCATTTCCTCTACAGGAGCTGTGAACTGACTTCTCTCAAACGTGTCAGGTCACACCTGTTAAGGTTTGCAGGCGTCCGGCCAATAAAACTGACAATGACATCATCTCACGAACAGCACGCTTTCAAAATGCTTGAGCAAAGGTTTGTGTATCGTACGGAGCCCCGGAGTGGCCATAGAGAGAAAAAATATATATTTCGAGGCCACGTTTTACTACATCGAGGGCTCGAAATGCTATTGCGTGCACGTTTTGGTTAATTCGTGCGCACGTCCAAGTATCCAAGTATACCCACCGTGCGTAAAGACGCACACAACTCATCCAACAACACCGTTAGCTATCCCCTAAATACAAAAAAGAGCTATTTGCCAGTTGTTTATATATGCTTTTTCTTTTTTTCTAAAACACTCAGTAACTCCATTGTCCATGGGTTTGCTCTCTTACATTCTGTGGACCTTTACTCTAATATTTGCACTGTTTTTAACTAGCCCTAATATGCCTTCAGGGCAGAAGGTTGGAATAAGCTATGATTGTCTGGCAAGTTGTCAGAAAACGGACTGAGGTTTTTCGGCACGTTACGGATACAAGTGCCTTACGCACTGTTTCTCTGTTTGCTCTGTCTAGTCAATTTCATCCGCCGGTTCGTGAACCAGATCTTCACCTGCCGCTTCGTCAGGTTAAGCGCGCGCTACCTCACGCCGCCGGTCCCGCGTGAGGTACGTTTAACAGGAACTCCTTCACCAGCTCGAGCGTCTGGTATTTGGTGTACGGGCACCGCTTGTTCCTGGAGGAGCGCGCGTAAGGCACTTGTATGCGTAACGTGGCACACATATGAGTTTGCCCAAAAACCTCAGTCCGTAAATACTCTGTTTTGTATTTAGGGGATAGCTAACGGTGTTGTTGAATGAGTTGTGTGCGTCTTTACGCACGGTGGGTATACTTGGATTAAGATGTGGTAACGAATTAATCAAAACGTGGTAACGAATTGTATCTCATGCGCACGCAATAGCATTTCGAGCCTTCGATGTGGTAAAACGTGGCCTCGAAATATATATTTTTCTCTCTATGGCCACTCCGGGGCTCCGTAGTATCGTCATGAAACTACTTAGTTAGTGTTAACTAAGTTAATAGGAGAGAGGGAGGGGGCCACAAAGCACACACACATAAATTAAGATTACCCAATAGGCTCACAGTTAGCCAACGACCAGCATGTCGCTTTTAATGTATAGATGAGGGCAGGGAAACCCAGTTAAATGGAGGCAGCAGATATGACACTGAATCTCTATCAGCTAATAATCAAACAGCAGCAGGTGGCAGAGACGCTGTAGTAAACTAATTAAACTAATTTAATCTTTTCACAGCGTTCAAGTGTTGACATTACAGAGCCGTGTCTATTTGGACTCATGTGAAATATGTGTTTATTAGTCTATGTAGTTTACAATGCTCTTGGTGCACTTGGTATTCTGTTCACTTGCCACGCAGAGCCACCGATTCAAGTCATGCGCCGTTTTGTGTGGAAACACTACACCAGTGTCAAACTGCACTAGTCCTACTTAAAGGCCTTTTAAAAAACAATCTCTGCAGTCACAAAGGTTCATATTTCAGCACAACTCTCCCCCTCAAAAAGGAGAATAACCAAAGAGGAAGTGAAAATACAAAATGCTATGATAGATGTTGAGGAAGAGTTGGAGAACAAACCTCAACATCTGAAAGCCGCTGCCCCAAGACAGGATATTGTGTTGCTACACTCAGGATGCACAAAATTTTCTCTTCATCAGCAACAGTGCAATATCACTTTGCTCTAATAACCTCACAAGTGTGCCTCCTTACAGCTATCATAGCATTTCTAGTATATAGATTACAAGTGAATTATTGACTTTTAGCTCCTCTTTTCATGCACGGGTGCACGTTAGTAGCAAAAAGGAGTGGGTTTGAGCGTTCACATAATATGGATTCAAAGTGGCAGACTGTCTTTTATCTCTCGTATTTCTGAAGCTTGCGAGTAATTTACACACTCAGCTCTGATTGGGCAGTTATTTTCTCACGTTGCCACTATACCAGTGCACGATGAAGTAGTTAATTTCCTGAGCAATGTGTTTCCATGCATCGCTTTCTTATTCAAGACCCGGTAGCTCCTTGAAGTTATATAATAAAGGATTGGAAAGCCAATGACCAATACAATCCTCCATTTTGGGTCCAGTTGGGTGGAGTAGAAAACAAGTATGTGATTCTGTTCCACGTTGGAATCAAAACAAGCTCGATTGATTGTTGCCATGTCGGCGTTCCTGCACGTCAGAGGACATTTTGCACAAAGCTGAGCCTTTCACAACTTCCACACGTAACGCAGCTTGTCGCGCCTTTTGAATGATTTAGTAGAGGTGGGTGGCACCAGCATGTTTGGTTGAGGTTCAGTTCACAATGAATGGGGTCTGTATACATGAACCTTTCCTATTACTCTGTATATGAAAACAATGATGGCACAGATACTACAGCCCAACAGTCTTAAGAATTTAGAGTACATAATCATGCAGTAACAGATTTAATCAGGCAGACTGATCCAGTCTTAGTGTCCACGCTAAGCCCTCAGCACTGAACATGTGCCAGATTTTTAGTTAAGTGATGTTAATAGATTAGAGTGATCAAAACAGATGAAAACAAATAATATAATCATGCCATCCCTGAACAGAGAACTCAATACACTGCTTGCTGCTATAAGCCTGCAAATGTATCATCTCTTTCAGTGTTTATTCTCTTTCTTTATTGTTTCAGAATATCCACATCATCCCCATTTTTTACATCAAAGTGGAATGAAAAGTCAGCTCTTGCCAGTGTCAGAGTGGGCAGCTCAGACACCAGTGGCAGATATCAGAAATGTGCATCATGTGCAAGTCTGTGAGGGTGGATGCTGGACTGGACCATCGACTCTGATGAGTCATGTTCAGCATAAATCTCTTACACATCATTTTTTTTTGGGGCCACTTTTCTGAGCGACATCCATCCAAGCAAGAGAGAGAATGTGTGTGTTTGTGTGTGTGTGTGGGGAGGTGTTTTTTGAAGGTTGCCCCTACTTCCCTCCCAACCTCTCTTTTTACCAGTAGCAAAATGTTGAAATCTGCCAATCTGAAACATGACACTCTCTCAATGAAAAAAAAAAAAAAAAAAAAAAAAACTGGCAGTGTCAGTGGTATTAAGATTCCCTCCTTTTCATGTTCATGCTCACAAGTCCTCTGCTTGCAATGCATGGACAATGTCTGCTGCTCTGAGACTTATCAGAAGAATGCTGACCCCAAGGATAACTCTAGCAGCCTTTGTGCTCCTCATCCTAACATGTCAATGTTCAACAGCAAATGGTACAGTATGCACTCGAGCTTTCTTATGTGACATATTCTCTATGCTAGGGCTCTGTTTCAGGTAGGTTTGTACTGATCTAAGGATCAGCAATCTTCCTACATTTGTTTTGCTGAACATTTGTTGCACTAGAACTGATTTAGATTCTCATTCGCTTCATTACAGAATGGTAGTCAAAACTACAGCTAAAGGTGATTAAGAGTATTTTGTAAACTATGATTATAAATGATGTCATTGTCACAAGCTTTATGAAAAATTGCTTTAAAAGTGTAGATTTGGGCAACACAAAGAACTGAGGCAACTACAGCAACAGACTGTATTTCAAGGATGCTCTGAGTGCATATCTACTCCATCACAGTTAAACAGGAAACAACGTTTTGAAGAGAGACCAGCTCCAAAAGAAAAAAAACATAGATTAATGAAAAAAACATTTATTTTCTTTAATTAGATGTCTGCAATCAAAAAACTTCTTTTTTAATGAAGTCAATACTGTAGTGCTGCAACTAACGATTATTATCGATTAATATGTCGATTATTTTCTTGATTAATCATTTTATCAATAAAATGTTAAAAAAATAGTTAAAAAAAAATGCCATTCACAGTTTCGGAGCACATAATCATTTGCTTGCTTTGTCCGACAGTTCAAAACCTAAAGACATTCAATTTAATATCATATATGACAAAACAAATCAGTATATTCTCACATTTCAGAAGCTGAAATCAAAGAATAGTTGCTTGAAAAATGACTGAAACGATTAATCGACTATCAAAATAATTGCTGATTAATTGTCTTTTGATCGACTAATCGATGAATCCACTAATGGTTGCAGCTCTACAATGCTGTCAGTAAATCCAATTTCAACTTTTCAACAAAGTTCTTCCACTCCAGAGAGTCTTACATGCAGATGTGTTGGATCACAAACAAACTCTGACAAACAAATAAACCAAAAATCCCAAATTAGAAGAGAGGAAGGACTAAAAGACAAAGTATTGGAAATTGGGGGCGGGGGGACCTATGCCTGTGCAAAAAAAAGAAGATTTTGTGCAACATAATTTAGACAGATTTGTTTACATCTCTCTGCAGATTCTCCATTCTCACTCACCAACAAGGCCACTGGTTTTTGTTTGCTGAAAAAAACAACCCGCTGCCTCGACATGCGCTGGACGAGTGGTGATCGGCTTTTTGTTACCACAAACAGAAAGTGCCTGGGAGCGCAGGGCAAAAGTGTGGGGAGTGAAGTAAACCTCTATGATTGTGACGACAAGAGTGACCTCCAAAAGTGGGAATGCAAGAATGGAACACTGCTTGCCCTCAAAGACCAGCAGCTCTACATCGAGGTCAAACCTGATGAATCAATCGCTCTGTCCAGGACTGCTGGGCCGAATAACCACCTCACAATCACAGGGACATCCAGCGGCGCTTGCACGAGAACATTCAGAGGTACAGTATGAAAACCTAAGGCTGAAGAACACAATATGTGAGCAAATTATCTTTACTGTGTTGAGAGCACCCTTTCCCTTTAATCTGACTCGCATCAGATATTGTTTGGCTATTGTAGGTCCCTGCTGCTGATGGGCAGGTTGTTAATGAACTACTCTTACATCTAATCACAAAACGTAATGATTCTAAGTGTCAGGTCAAGTATGATCAAATAGACTGATGCATCAAGTTCCTCCTCACTAGATTTAGGTTGTGCAGGCCTGGAGTAAATAAAAACGAAATGATTTAGGTCTGCTCTAGACCCTAGAGATCTTTGCAGAATAATTCATTTGAGACAGTTCAATTTAAGAAGATTTAATCTGATGAGCCTCTTTTTTCCCTTTCAGAACTTTATACCATTGAAGGAAATGCGTTTGGTAAGCCCTGCATGTTTCCCTTCCTGTACAAAGACCGGTGGTATGGAGACTGCACTACGGCCGACAGCTCAAAGAAGCGTCTTTGGTGTGCGATTGGAACGAAATTTGAACATGAACAGTGGGGATACTGCCCGACTACTTGTGAGTACTGTATTTAAGAGTTAAGTGTTCTGATTAGAGACCTACCACTACTTTAGTCAACATATTTGATTCTTAATACATGGAGTATGAGAGCACACTTTTAGGTTACAGTGATAAATTAAAATGGTTTAATGAAATTTTGGTTTTTACATATTTCTGTATCGATGCACAGCCACAGAAGACTGGGCGAAAAACCTTGTAACAGGATCGAAATACCAGCTCAACACTCAGTCAGCTCTGACTTGGCACCAGGCTGAAGCCA
The DNA here is from genome assembly GCA_005408345.1 of Macquaria australasica. NCBI lineage: Eukaryota > Metazoa > Chordata > Actinopteri > Centrarchiformes > Percichthyidae > Macquaria > Macquaria australasica. Next base: position 926,879 of record SEMN01000020.1, on the reverse strand, counting down.
GCTGCAAACAGCAGGGTGCCTCCCTGGTCAGTGTCAGCGATCCCAACGAGCAGGCTTTTATCTCAGGTAAGGTGCCCCCCGGTGGACGTTTGCTGGTACTGAAATGGATACATACTGACACAACACAGAGGCGTTAGTTTATACAGAAATGATTTAAAATATCTTATATCACATGGGTTCAAAATGTTATATGTATAATAATTAAATCATCCTGTGAAATGTCATGTTAATTTAAATGACCCTTAAATGATCACATTGAGGTATACTTCATTATATATGATCATATATATGCACCATTTTTTGATAAATTGCTATTTAATCTGCTGTTTAATATGCAGTCTAAAGGCCAGTAATTTACTTTTATTAAAATACATACAAAACATTGAAAAAAAAGTTGTAAAATGTTTAGAAAGTTAAGATTTGTTTGATGATTTAACTTGTTCACAGTGCAGTTTTCAGTTTTAACTTTGCTGCACTGACACAAAGAACATGTCGCTTGATTTCTAGAAAATTCTTGAATTTAGCTTATTTGCATTTGAAACAGTTGAAATAATATTATTAACTGGATAAGTTTGAGTAAAAAAACAAAACAAACAGAAATCATAGATGAAATGACTACCAGTTACATTTTGCACCCATTCCCGTCAACTTGATGATTGATCAGGCTAAAATATAAAGATCTTTCAAGAGTGGGTGCTTCCTTAAATTACCCTTTAACCTTTAAGACACCAGTTATTTCAAGAGCTCCAGAACTGTTTCCCTGAATAACGAGTCGAAGGAACATATCTGTGAGCACAGAGGACAGACAGATCTGAAGGTCTCATCAGGTCTGAAGTGTCCTGCCAATCATCCTCAGTCTATTCAGTATAACTTTATCACACATTATTAGATACACTGATGCATGCACTGTTTGTTTTAGCCTGATCGTCACCAGGGATATGGTTAATCTTGTAAGATTTCCCTACACGGTACACTGCTACCCTTGTGATTTGGTTTATTTGTTTGTGCTTGTTCGACTGTGATTTCTGTCTTTTTGCAGACGTGTTATTAAGCACTGAAAAAGAGGAACAATGTGGAAAAGAGGAACAATTTCTTTACTCTGTCCTTTTCCTGTTTTGTCCGTCCCTCACAAACACACATAAACATACAGCACTATTGGGATCAGGGAAATACAAACTCTGGATCGGGCTGTTCCTGGACCCAGAACATGGCTGGCAGTGGTCTGATTCGAAGCCCTTGCGTTATCTGAGATGGAATACAGGTAAGTCTTCACTCCAGTAAAAAGGTTTAAAATGTTCTGCTCAAGTTCCTTTAAGCAAAGACTCCTGACTTGCTTTTAGCTTTTTCTAAGTAATAAAACAGTCTTTGCCACTAGCAGTGCTACCTAATGCTCTAGGACAGCTACTAAGGCAACAAAAGCTAAAAAAAAGACACATTTTTAAACCTAAAGCAGCTATAATCAATATTTTTATATTAACAATGGATCACACGACTACCACCTGACTCTGCAGTCTGCATCTTTCAGCTCATTGTTTTGGTTTTACAGCCTGCAACTTTACTGTTTTGGTTCAGTCTTGTGGCAGGTGTCCAGGAACCCGACTCCAAATGAATGCTAATGTTGCTTCGTATCTGCTGGATGTGTAAATAAGCAACTGTTATTTAACATATTATCCATATTATCTATTAGGTGATAATATGTCAGTGTTGTGTTTACAGCTTGTTGCCACTGCCCCCAAGTGGCCATAAACAGTTAATGCAGGTCTACGTTTATTTAACAAGGCCAACCCAAATAGAAAACAACATTTTAAACATTTTATTTTCATCCTGTCAATCATAATTAGTTTTTTTTTCTGTGTAATTTTATATCTTAGTTAGATACTGTCAATTCTCCCTTTAATCCATCTTTATTGTAGGTATTGTACATATTTACATGAAATGTCATAACTTGTGATATGATTTTAGATACAAGAAAACAAGGCTGTCGATTTCTCTAGTGAAATGGTAGTATAAATGCAGTATTTTATTCATATTTGAAACTACAATAAGTCCTACATATGATTTTGTGATTTTACATCATTGAAACATTGAAATGTTATAACTGATGTGAAACTCTTTGCAAGGACACTATGTATGTAGTTAAATCAACATCTTGTTTTAGGAAATCCACTTCCTAATCCGGGACACAACTGTGCACTTGTTGACTCTGCTGGGCTGCACACTTGGCAAAGTTCATCCTGCGTCAAGAAACAGGGCTACGTCTGCTACAAAGATGGGGCTCCGCCAACTCCTCCACAAAGTACAGGAAAATATTCTACTCTACTCTTTTCTACCCTCCCCTGGCTACATAAATGTCTTTACGTGACACATTCACTGTATGATATATGATATATATGTCATTCAACCCCCTATATCTTTGTTCTTTTCACCATCAGTTGAGCAAGGATTTTGTTCAAACCCTTGGATTCCCTACAATGGCCACTGCTTCCACCTTCAGCGTTCTCCTCAAACATGGTCTGATGCTCAGAGAGAGTGCCGCAAAGAAGGAGGGGACCTAGTGAGCATCCGCAATGTAGAGGACCAAAGCTTTGTCATCTCTCAACTTGGATACGGTACGTTAAGACGACAGACATGGAAACAGTCCAACCTTCTCAAATGACTGAGACTGCTGGTCTGTTTTTGCTGTAAACTGATTTTAAAACGTAATCTTTTTTTTGTTTTGTTTTTGTTTTCAATATGAGAATCCAAAGATCTCAACAAGTCTGAACAGATGCACATGCACACTCAGACTTAAAATAACTGTAAATATTATAAATTAGGACCTAATTAATTACTTACTCATCCAGGGGGGAATAACTTCAGGACAAGTTGTCATATTCTCACCTCCAGTTCACTGCATACCTCATGTTCAAATGAAGCAGGCCGTATGGAAAAATACTTTTTATAATTCTGTTCAAAGCATCCTAAATATGAACAAAATTAGATATTTATTCCTTTATTTATTTATGTTGGCTGATTACTTAGGTGCCTGCAGAAGACAGTAAATATATAGGAAAGACTGTAGAAGAAAGTATATCTAAAGAAATAAATACATAAGCTATAATGTACACAATACCTGCTGAGAGATTTAATGATGTGTACAACTGTCCATGTTTACCAATGTCCTGATGGTACCAATAACTCCATTAATTTTAGTGTATAGAGCATGTTAACAGTGTGAACAGTTAACAGTTATTTGAGGTACATTCTTCACTGTCCATGTCTGCAGCATCCACTGATGAGCTTTGGATTGGACTGAATGACATAAGGACAGAGGGGCTGTTTGACTGGAGTGACCACTCTACTGTCAGCTTCACCAGCTGGGGATTTGGGGAACCTGATGTCTCCACTGATGCAGAGGACTGTGTTCTCATCAAGGGAGAGGTAAGATGCATCATGTGGATATGATGGTGCATATACTGTACATACAGTATATCCTTCTGATATCCATACATGTATATCTGGACACAACAGATTAAGCACTTCTGTCAGATTCATCTGTGTTTTCTTATTTCCAAATTGTTGGTAGACAGGAACTAAATTTACAAGTGGTCGCAACTACTCGAAAATACGCGCAGATTTATATTTGTGACAAGTTCTGGGTCTTTAAATACCAAATAAAACACACTGGATGGCAGGAAAATACTAGATATAAAAAAGTCCAATTACAATAATCAATAGTCCAAGAACAAATCAGTGTTTTCTTTTTTTTTTCTCTTATTTTTCTACGATTCTTATTTTTTTTAACCACAAATATTTACAAGAAAAAGAGAAAACAAGTTAAAAATATGAGTATATATAGTCTATCCATCCAGTACATTCAATCTACAAGTATGCAAGTGTTTTACAGTGCTTCTTTCTTGCAGAAGGGGAACTGGGCGGATCACTCCTGTGATGAGAAACATGCCTTTATCTGTATGAAGCAGAGTGCCACTGAACGCACCGGAGATGAAGCAGACGTGGATATAGGCTGCAAAGCTGTGAGTGAAGTTTTATGTAATCTATGAAAAAAGTATCTGTACCTTCATAAGCATCTGGCAAATGAGGGTGAACTCTGAAAAGTAACTGGTTCAATATCACACTCAAACGGAAGTCAGCTAAGCACGTAGATCCAAGCACTGTGGATTTTGCATTTGAAGCAGATAAATAAGTAACTAATAACAATGCAACTTTACTCTTTGTCTCATAAATATTTCTTGGTGAACTGCAGATAAAGGTCTTTTATGAGCAAAATGGATATGTAGCATTTTAAAAGCATAACTCCTCAGTTTTAATCAGGGCTCGGTTTCCTACAGGGTTGGAAAAGACATGGCTCCTACTGCTACTTTGTAGGAACAGAAACAAAGACGTTTGATGAAGCTAAAGATGACTGCAAGAGCTCAGATTCCTACGTAGCTGATGTTTCAAATAGGTAAAACAAATTTCATATTTTTATTAGCCATGTGATGCTAACACTGTAACAGTTGTGTGTGTATGTACTATACAATATATTTTATGAAATTCAATGAGACACAATAATCTATAAATTTGTGTAAATACTTCCAGGGTGGATAATGCATTCCTTGTCAGCTTGGTGGGGTTGAGACCAGAGAAATACTTCTGGCTAGGCCTCTCAAACCAGAAAAACATTGATGAATTTGTGTGGACCAACACAGACTCAGTGAGATTTACTCACTGGAACGCTGAAATGCCAGGTATGGAAAAAGATGCAACTCCATCTTTAAAACAGAGGGCATAAACAGCAGCTCCACAATTTACATTTGACTAATTTTCCACTCCACAACTCAAGGTAACCAACAGGGCTGTGTTGCAATGACAACTGGGATTTTGGCCGGACTCTGGGATCTGCTGCCTTGCACTAATAAGGAGAAATACATCTGCAAACATCTGGCCGAGGGGGCAGTTTCAACCCCTGTACCACCGACTCAAACTCCTCCCCAATGTGCGGAAGGTTGGACGCGAGTGGGAAGGAGAAACTTCTGCACCAGGGTACAGCCAGAGGTCAACCTCAGTTAAACACACTGAAAACATGTTACCTGATAATAACAACAAAACAAGAGAGATCTTCACTTGTCTTGTGTTCAAGTTTTTTACAGGACCTCGAGCAGATGAGAAGACCTGGTATGAGGCCAGGGATTACTGCAGGGCCATCGGAGGAGACCTGCTCAGCATCCACAGTGCTGCAGAGCAACATTTCGGACGGTATGAGCTGGTTAAACCAGGCACCTGTAAAAAATATATATTTCTTGCGGCACTAAATATACTGATACATATATTATTAGATCCATATGTATGTAAGAGGATTGTAAAACGCAAAAACTGAAACATAGAGGCATACATAATGGCACTAGCACATAAGTTATAAGTGGCTGATTCCGCTTCACCATCTTTGCTGTAGTTCTCGTTGCTTCAGTTACGTCTTGCCTCTAGAGGGTGACAACATGCAGAAAGTTAGATATTTTAGCTGTTTTGGTTGCAGCTGAAAACAAAGGGTGAGTAGTGTACAGCAGAGCAATGGGGCAGAGCAGCATCAGATAACTGCAAAATTTGGCAAAAGCTCTTTGTTTAAGCATTCTAAAATAAGGTTGGACAGATGAATCATTTATAGGATTTTGTGTACTGCAGACACGGAAAAGCCTGGATTGGACTTCATATTCCTGACCCGAGCACCGGTTATGCATGGAGTGATGGATCCCCGGTTAGTCAACTGTGTTCTACTTTTTACAACTAATTTGATAACCCAAATCATCTAATCCTGTTCTTTTTTAATATTTACAATATTTCTTATTTTTTTTGTATTTCTTGTCGTTTCTTTTTGTTCACAGCTTAACTTCCAGCACTGGCAGGAAGGAGAGCCAAACAATTTCAATAATGACGAATCTTGTGCTGAATTCAGAATGTATCACTGGGATGAAAGCGGGTCCTGGAACGACGTGAACTGTGAGGGTTACAATGACTGGCTGTGTCAGATCCGCGCAGGTACAGTTGGAAAAATGTGTACTGAACGCTTATCTTCTGTCTCTTCTGAAGAGAAACTATTTCTAACCTTCATCCAGGAAAAAGAGCATGCATGCTCTTTCATGCTTAGTTCCAGCTTCATTGGTGGAGTGATTGCCTTCTTCCATGCTGCAAAGCTAAAAAAAAGTACTCTTGTAGTCTTGTATACTGTTTTATTTTGTAACCATCAATTCAAACTAATTTTGCTCATCTCAAATACAGTTACCACCATGAAAGTACTGCAAACACTTCACACAATATATCTGTATATTACAAGCAATTTGCTAGATACTGTTATCCATAGTAACTCACAGCATGAGTGGTCAACCTGACAATCAAATCCCAAATCCTGCCTATGCTCCCCCTTCTGATTTACATTAAGCCACAGTGTGAGATTACAGAGTGGGGAGAAGAGAAGGCAGATTTGTTTGCTTTCTTCCTACAAGAAATTTACACTTGTTTGTGGACTTACAGGAGTGACTCCAAAACTACCTCCAAATGATACTAAAGTGGGTAAGTTGACATTGTATGACCCCCCCCCCCCCCACACACACCCCACACACACACACACACACACACTCTCAGGGTGACGAAAACATAAAATGCAACATATTGGGAACCTAGTGATGGCTGGTCAGACTGAGTATAACTTCAGCCACATGTCACATATCACATTTTTGATGGGTTTGGGTAGTGTAATGAGCAGGTATCAAAAAAGTATCACTAAAGTCCTATATTTGACTCTTTAGTTTTTTACGTTTTGCTAAAGCCGAATTGAACAAATCTAAGTGAAATGTGAACACAGAAATACATTAAAGGGTCACAAACGTCTTTTTAAAATTAAATAAAATGAAATCTCAGGCAGCACAGAGTCACAAGCAGTGAAACAAATTTCACTTTTTCATAAGTCAGGTGATATAGATGGGGGGTTTTCAGGTGTATTGAATTGATTTTGACTACTGCTTGACTGGACAATACAACAACAACAAGGACAGCACACTTGGCATTAGTAATATTACCATTTCTAGCTTGTACCATTATTTTTTTGTTTTTGTTTTTATGCTGTCTAATCTTTCATAAGACAGATATTAAGAGTGTAAACTGTAAAAAGATTTACTCTAAAAGAAAGAAACTCAAAAATAAGATGTTAAAACGCATAAATTGTCAATATGTTTCTAAAACCTTTGCAGACTATAACACCACTTCAGACGGTTGGCTTGAGTGGAGAGGGAATCAGTATTTTATTAACAGAATGTCACTGTCCATGGATGATGCTCGTCACTTCTGTCAGCAGAGACATGGTGACATGGTATCTATCAGCAGTAAAGATGAAAATATGTTCTTATGGAAACAGGTAGGCTTTTTTTTTTCACATTCAAATTTTGCACATATTGAAAGACGGGTAAAGTACGTCTTAAAGATTAAAGTGTGTATTTCTGTGTGTGTTTAGATTTCCAGAAGCTATGGGTCCTATTATTTAGGTCTGTCAGTGGATCTTGATGGGTCATTTTGGTGAGTATCAATGAATGCCATAAAATGTAATAATGAATCATTGATTCTAAGGAGGACAAACTTGGGCCTATTGATTATTATTTTTAATCATTAATGGTACTTACAGCAGGTAGGCTGGTAGACTAAGTAGCATAGTTGATTTGTTTGCAGTACACTGCACAGTTCATTTTATTTCATCCTGGTTAGGTAGATAACTATCAGTGCAATAGACTTCTCAATTCATTTAAACAATGATTTCCATTGTTGTTGTTAGGTGACTACAGCCATAGTCCTTCATCACTGACTTACCCAATGTTCACCCAACTCACTCATAAATCTATTTAAGCCACTTTAACGCTTCAATTTGACTTCATAATCAGGATTTTTAGTGTTTACTTGTCAGGCTATATTTATTTATTCTCTGTTTATTTACCATGCAAAATGGTAACAAGATGGATAAAAAGGTCTAATGTCAAGCGAGTATTGTTTACATGATTACACATTATAATTCAACTTAATTGTGTGTGCTTTAAGGTGGATGGATGGTTCTCCAGTGGGATTACAAAGATGGGATCAAAATCAACCAAATTCTAATAACTTTGATGAGAACTGTGCTACTATGACTTACTATATGGGTGAGTAATATAAACAAACTGAACAAAGTATTAACCCTAGATAAGATGGTCTGGACAAGATCAATATGCTACTCTAACAAAAACATGTAAAATGCTGCTTGTGAAATGTTTCTCTTTGTATCTTACTTACAGGCTTCTGGCGTACTGTGAATTGTGGCCAAGAGCACGCGTCCATTTGTAAACGAAGAAGCTCACCACCTGCCAACACCACTGTAGCCCCCACAGTTCCTCCTAAAGGTGGCTGCCCTCTCAAGTGGTCCAAATTTGACTCAAAGGTCAGAAATCACTCTTAACCTTCAAACCTGAAAGGGCTTAAGTTTAGATCTTCCCTGCAAAACCTTCCCTACCACTTTTTAAATGTCAGATCTGGAGCTTTTAGTCATTCTTGCGGGTCTAATCTACAAGTTTGTCACAGTTTAATCTGGAAAGTCTACATGTATAAATAGCATGATGGAAAAAACTAAAGATTTATCATAGTTACTGGGCTTCACATGAAATCCTACATTCATAGGGCCAATTACTGTAATGTCCCATCATCCAGTTATTCTTTGTACTTTTTAATTATACTTTATACTTTTGTTTTCAAGATGCATCTTTGAAAATATAACTAATAATAATAGTACCTTAATAATACTTAATATATAAAGTAAAAGTAAATAAAAATACAAAAAAAAGCACAAATGAATTTATGAAATATGGAACACCATTTGACATGTGATGAATTCACGTATAGGCACATGTGATTTTCAGATATTTCACATGAAAATACTTTTTTTTGTAAATTTGGAAATGCAAATGAAAAGAAATAACAAAAATTGAGTAAAGAAAAGATTACATTGTAAGATATAAAACACCATCTACTGTAACATTAAAAGTTGTTTAAAAGAGAAAGTGATACAGATAAGGAAGAAACAACAAAAATATGGTATTAATCAATAGCTTTTAAGATCAGATGGCATCAAAGCTTAATGAAAGAAAGCTAGTGCTTGGTTGTAGAGTGAAAAATCACTATTTCATTTCTCATCTGTAGTGTTACAGTATCATTAATAACCGGGCAGTCACCTGGGAAGAAGCAAGGAGACAGTGCATTACCATGGGAGGAAATTTAGTCTCAATTCTCACAAGGCGTGTGCAAGGTTTGTTCTACTGTTTTTCCATACATTTTTTTTTTTATAATGATCATAATCATACACTGACGTGAAATAGAGAGCGTAAGATTTCGTTCTTCACCTTGGAAACAACAGCAAAAATATCATTGGAAGCTAGAAAATGGAACATGAGTTAAAATGTTTTGTCAAACTTAGTCATAATGTTGCAAAATGATCAATGTACTGTAAATTAAATATTATGTTGGAATTATTGCCGGGGGGGGGGGGGGATGAAAATTACTTCTTTATTTTTCACATTTCTGCCTACATTTTTAGCATTTTTGATCACCAAAATGGCTGAAGCAACAACTGCAGACCTTTGGATTGGTTTAAATAGTTTGAAACAAGATGGATTTTACTGGACTGATGGAAGAGCAAGGCGATACACCAACTGGGGCTATTCTGTAAGTACATACAATCTATATTGTATACAGTCTATACACCATGATTGTCCATACTGTAATTTTATTATGTTGGTCTATTCTGTACACACAATATCTATTGCACGTCTGTCTATCCATCCTGGGAGAGGGCTCCCTCCTCTGTTGCTCTTCCTGAGGTTTCTGACATTTTTTGGGGAGTTTTTCCTTATCCAAATTGAGGCTCTAAGGACAGAGGGTGTCGTATGTTGTAGAGATTATAAAGCCCCATATAGGCTATATAAATAAAACATACTTGACTTTACAACTGTAACGTGAAGCAAATTAATTGCAAAATTAAAGAGCAACTTAAACCCAGCTGTAAATCCTGTTTTTGCTGACCTCCTGTGGTTTAACTTCTCATCTTGCTGAAGTGATATAGAAGTGTACTCCAGGGTGTGTCAGTACACTGTGACATCACTTCTGACCATATCAGAGATCAGAAACTGACTTTCAACCAGAGAGGGCAGTGAAAAACTGCTTTTAAGCTTGGTGTTGAGTTACTATTTAATAGAAATAAAAATGTTTGAAATATTATTTATGTTAATATTTTGATTTAACACATCTTGTTCTGCTCTTTAGAAACATCAACGTCGTCCAGGGACCTTTTATAAAAGATGGACTGAGGTAACATTTTCAGGATTGATTTTAAAGTATATACCACTCCGTTTTAGTTTTTGTCATGACGTAGAGCAAACAAAAGTCATTTCAGTCAATCAGTCAGTCAATCAAGACCACTGCAAGTTTAAACCAATCAGCATTAGTTTTAAACTGTGATGTCATACAAAAAAGATTTTTAAATCCTAACAACTCCAAATGTCCTTCACCAGGAAGACTGTGTTGTGATGACCAGCAGTCCTCCCTTTGGCACCGGTAAATGGTTGATTAAGTCCTGCAATGACACCAATGGATTTGTCTGTCTTCGAAATCTTGGTGAGTTTATTCTTTTTCTCTTTTAGAAATTGTATGAGGCTTAAAAATGAATCATGCAATATAGTGTATCAGTACAGTAAGTATGTCTTACATTAAAGGCCCACATTGTAACTGGTGTACAGCACCATTCTGCCCAAAGATCAGTGTGCACTCCCCGTAGTAGAGTGCTCTTGGTATACAAAACATGGTTTGGAAAATTGTTAGTGCGGTAATATCAAGACAGAAATTGGAAATTATGGGCTATATCGTACAAAATTAACCTATAGTTCCTGTGACGATAATGTAATAATGGGGAAATAAACCTGATTTCATCTCTCATTTTATTTCTCTCCTCTAAACAGACCCAAATATCCAGCCTCAACCAGAGCCAACAGTTCCTAACATTTACGTATCTCTGGGAAATGACAGCATCAAGGTTGTAACCAAAAACCTGACCTGGGACGATGCCAAGAGACACTGTGAAGGTGATAAAGCCAACCTAGCTAGCCTGAGAAATGAGTGGACACAGGCCTATGTCGAGCTGCTGGCTATGAATCTCAAAGCTCCTGTTTGGATTGGACTGAACAAACAGCAGGTACAGCGCTGCAACCATCAGACACCAGGGGTGTTATGTAAAAGTGTGAATTTGTTTAATCTATTTGGCATTTAAAATGTTGAATTTTAGTAGCATGTTAAATTAAAATGTATATTTTCAATATGAATGCATCTTATCCATTATTGCTTTCAGACTGGTGGTTATTTTAGGTTTATTGATGGCTGGAACTTGAACTTTGCCACCTGGGCTGAAGGTGAACCAATGAGGGACCTACCTTGTGTGTACCTGGATGTGGATGGAAAATGGAGGACTGCTCTCTGCAATCAGACCATGAACAGTGTTTGCAAGCAGTCCACAGGTACGATCGTTGGCAAGCAATGTAAATTAATGCAGTCCATCAGTCATGTTAAGTGTCAACCTCTGTAGGTTTAAGTGATTATACTGCAAATGATGTAACAAACTTTATTTTGCTTACATCTTTGGCATACTGTGTGAGAGATGTTAGCTTGTTAACCTAGCCCTGATCCATAACTATCATATTAGGTAGTATGTTTGTGTCGTTCTATATGACTGAACTATAGGCTGACGGATACTGGATTTTTGAAGCCGATACTAATATTGACATTTTGGATCTTAAATAATCTGAAAACAATATATGGGCCAAAAGTAACATACACATGAACAACGATCTTTATACGAATCCCTTAGATTTTTTTTTTCTTATTTAAAAGAATTGTGACCAAGGTTCATACTAAGCGGGACATTATACATTGTGAAAATCGATTTGTCAGTGCTCTCTAGTGAACAAACTATGTGATAGTGACACTGTTTCAAAATTACCTCAAACCTACATTATCATTTCTGTACTGCAATTTCTTGGTATTTATCGGGCGACATATATACAGATTCCAATATATCTGCAATAAGCTAATATCGGCTGATATATCAGTTTTTCAGCAGATTGTAAAGTGAAAATTACTCAACCTCTGGAAGGTTTAAAGTAATAAAAACAAGACTTACTATTTATCTAAAGTCAAAGATGAAAGAAATTAATGACCCCTAACTTTGTGAAAAAGGTCAGTTCACTCAGATATAATACTACAGTCTTAATCCAGGATCTGGATCAGAGTTAATTATTACAAAGAGCCCCAGTATATAAAGGTTTTAAGTTAACTGCATTGAATGTCACAATAGGACATTTAGTATTTAGCTGATCCCCTCATCACTGTCTCCGTCACTCACAGATGTGCCACCAACAGAGTCAACCAACTTCCCCGGGATTTGCCCTGAAGAGACGAATGTGGAGTACCACCAGAGTTATTCCTGGCTGCCTTTTAAGGGTCATTGTTATTTGTTTGTCACAGAGGAAATTGAATGGGCAGATGCAGCTACTAGCTGTGTAAGGCATGGTAAGAGACACTCCGTTCAGAGAAAATTGGACAATTTTAGATCTAGTGTAGATCGAGTGTGTGGTGTGTTTACTGAGCATCCAGTAATATGTGTTTAGTAATTATTAAAATGAGACTGTTTTTTTGTTGTGAAGGTGGAATCCTGGCAAGCATTGAAGATCCTTCTGAGCAACAATTCATTAAAAGCAATGTGGAAATATTTCAAGATAGCCACAACTCTTTCTGGATCGGCCTGTATAAATCTCATCAAGGTATGAATACACTATTTGCCCCTGCATGAAAACATTTTCAAGGAAAAACTACTTAAACCTGCACTGTGGAGTTTTCTTGTAAACAAACTAAAGTTACGTTGACATTCATTCCTCACCAAAACACATTGTGTTTATCCCTCAGATCTAATAAAAATGTTGAATACGTTTCCTTCCTCATAAAAAATATTGCATGCAATGTTTTGCAACATATTCAAATCTGCTTTGTTTGCTGGCTAGCAGTCTTCTTTGTATTACCACCACCAGTCAATCAGAATACTGTGAAACCGTTTGCAGGAATGTGTATCATGTCATTCGCATGTGCGTGGATGTGCACATTGAAATAAATTTTCCTGCTGATGGGAGTGAATGAGTGAATGAGTGTGAAAATACTTTTAGCTCAAATTCATCATTTCAAAACTGTGTTTACCAGATGTTGCCCTTTTTTATTTTGTGTTTCGTGTTGTTTACTTTTCATACGCACCTTGACAAGACTACCACAGCAAACATATGGCAAATTACTTATTTGGCTATCAAAATTAAAATAGTAATACAATGAGTGTCTGTTTGGCCCTAGGGACATGGATGTGGTTGGATAAAACAGTAATGGACTACACCAACTGGGCTCCAGATGAGTCTCATAATGACTATGGGGAGATCAGTTCCTCAGATGGGACTTGGAGGTCAGGTCGCAGATGGCACGACAGAGCATACATCTGTGAAACACCCAAAGGTAAGATCATCATACCCATGTGGTTTAAATATATGGTCTTTTCATGAGCACGTAGCTTTTTCACAAATCCTCTGGACTAAGAGGGAGCCATACTCAAGACTCTGTTAAAGGTCTTATTAGAATTAATTTTACTTGTTACTGGGTATTGGACAAGGGAGTTGCTATGTGAGTGCAGGGGATGTAAGTAATGGCATGTGCAGTAGGAGAAATGCACAAGATTTTATTTCTCAAAATCCCATATTACATGTTAATCTGGTCATTAAATAGATTTCCCCCCTACACCCTCAAAAAAAGTTCTGACATCATTATCAGCCCTTGTAACCTTATTGTGAACAGTGCAGAACAGATTAATTGGTCTCAAACTACTATGGGAGCAATTTGTTTTGTATTGTGATAAATTACCAATATACCAATTTCTAATGAAAGGCCATACATTGTATCCATCTCTTCTTTGGACCTGAATCTGTATACTTGACAAACTGCCTGGGATACTCCAGGAGAAATCTAGCTTTGTAGATTTGGCTTTTAGCTTTGAGGATGGTTAACCATATAGGAAGCCTGTAGTCCCCAAGACAGAATGTTACACATTTATATTCCCTAAAAGAGATTAGTTATCTGAGCATTTTCCCTTCTTTTCCCAACAGTGATGCCCACAGACTCAGGGTCAAAAGCTGGTAAGTTACACCTTTGTATCTCCTTAAGATGTATAGTATTTAAATTATTTAATAATAATAACATTTGAAAAAATGTGATATGTAATACAACATTGAAAGTTATCAATAAATATTTAGGGAAATACAATTTTGTTTAGAATTTTTTTAACCGATCAACATCTACTTGCTGAATTTTTTGCAGAGCCTCATGGAGGTAAGGATCCTCGCAGCCGTGTCCACACGAGTTTGGTAGTCGTGCTGATCATTACTATCATTTCTACGCTGATGGCCATTGGGTTCTTCCTCTACAAGAAGTCTCCTCGTTCCTTACCCACCTTTGTCAATCCACTCTACATTGACAGTGAACGATCCCAGCCTGATGTGGTCGATACCAATAAACTGATAGAGAATGCAGAGGTAGAAAACCCTGAACCTATTATAACTCTGTGATTTATACAGTAGCAGAATCTAGCGGGACATACACCATACTGTACTGTATCCGAGACTGATGTCTTACACTTTGATGCTTCATTTGTGTTTTTGCTTTGTTTTTTTTAATTGTTTTTTTTTTTTACTATATACAGTATATATTCAGTTATTTAACAATATGTCACTAAGTGTGAGTTTCAATGGAGTTGGTGATGCCTGACCTCATGGAACAGAACAATTTAGGCTCTAGGATGTCTCAATGGGAATGATTGGTATTTGATTTTTACTTTTTATCTATGATTGAATGTATATAATTCTTACATGTTATGCTTGTGCTCACTAGATGCTGTTCATTGCTTGTTCTCTTGAAATGTGTCTCACTGCCTGTCACTGTTAAATGAACATTAAACTTGGCACTAAACAAATGTTCATTTAGTGAGTTATAAGTTGTGAAATAAAATAACACAAGGGGTCAATTCACTTCCCATCATCCTCTCTTTCTAGCTGTCCAAAAAGTACTCAAATAGGATTTAAGTTAGTGATACTGTAGTGTTAGTGTTAGCATTATAGTTTAGTCTTATAGTCTTGCGTACTTGTGTCAATGAGTCAATATCCATGTATGATTTATTATTAATGGAGGTCTGTTTTGTTATGGGTAACTTCTTAAAAATTCAAATAACTGTTGCTGGAACCCATCTCTCAATCAAGTTGAAAGTCCTTTTTTTTCTACAAAAAAGTCTAGACCAGGGGTGTCCAACTCAATCACTGAAGGGGACATCTTAAAAAATAAAAATAAATTTGCGGGCCAGATAAGCAGGGGCATGGCCAGAACTTTCCTACTTGGGTGACCAGGTGAGATCCAGTGATTCTGCTGGGGTGGCAAAAAATAACTACTTCAAATGTACAGAAAATTAAAGAATAATTAACTACCCCTGTGGAATCCCTTCACACACCTAAGGTATCTAAAGTACACATCTCTTATGTTACTCTTTCTGTAACTTTCTGTTGTGTGGTTAGAGAAAACCTGGAAAAAGTACAGTGTTCGAAGGGAATGTTTGCCCAGGATTTTTTTTATTTTTTAAAGAACCTTTTAAATGCTAATTTCTAGTTACTTTTAAGTATGTATTTTCATCTGCCTGCACTCCTCTTGCCTGCTGTTTTTTTTTTTTTTTTTTTTTAAGTGACTGAGTGATTGATCATGAACTTGTCAGAACAACATTTTTTAAATGGGTAACCACAGCAATGTCTCACACAGAACCCGCTGTTTTGTAACACTGTTACATTTTTAGGCTGCAGAATGTTAGTGGGGTTTGTAGTGAAGCGTGATGTGGACAATATGGAAACGAGCCAGTAGGCTAAAGGCTATTAATAGAAAATCAAAATCATCTAAGGGGCCAGAAAAAATTGTGCCTGATCCATGGGCCTTGAGTTTGACACACGTGGTCTAGGGTTGGGGTTCTCAACCTTTTGTAACTTAAGGCCCATTTCTGATTGTTAAAAAAAATTCAAGGACCACCTTCTCAAATAAATGAGAAAAAAACCCACAACATCCGGGTGCTTTGTGTGTAAGTATCTCTGGACCTTCTATGGTTTTAGCGCCTCAGTTGACAGGATTTCACCACATTCAACACACTGTGCTTTCAGCTTATGGAGATAATTTTTATGCAATCAAATAGAATAGGTTTGAGAGCAAAACTTTCCACACTACAATCAAAAAATAGGTTTGAGAGCAAAATTATTGACACTGCAATCAAAAAATGGTTTAGTTTTGCTTGCGAATCCAAACGTTTTGCTTCCGGTTCAGCTGAATTCCGTGGGCGGGACCTACGCTGAAAGACGCAAGACGTTTCTATTGGCCAGTCTCGATCGGAGTGACAGCTTGGCAACATCCGCAGTCAGTTAACGAGAGAGGGCGTTTTGAACTCATGGAGAAGAAGGCCGGAGAAACTCAATACGCATTTATGTTTCTTTACACATAACCACCGCCGTTTTAATGCACAGACTTACCAGGGCTCAGGCCCCGCGGCCCGACGACATGAAAGGGCCCAGAGAAAAAAACCAGTGTCACCACCAGTAACATCAATAATACCGTGCCACTACACTTTAAACTGGCTACAAGCTGATACAATAATACAACACATCACAAATATAAGAAACTCAGGTTAGATCGCTGAACACAAATAACCCTGTTAACTAGTAGCTACAAGCACGGCACCATGTGGGAGTTACTAGCTAATTGAGCTAAGCAAGCAGCTACAGGCTGACAAAATAATATGTATTTGTTTAACCCATTACAACAGCACAGATCGTTAAACAAAAGCAATCTACATGCACCGGCTCAAACATAACATTATTGCTTTCACTAAGATGGAAGTTATGTGTAAAGAAACATACATGCGTATTGAGTTTCTCCGGCCTGCTTCTCCATGAGTTCAAAACACCCGCTCTCTGTTAACTGACTGCGGATGTTGCCAAGCTGTCACTCCGATCGAGACTGGCCAATAGAAACGTGTCTATTCTGTTTGATTGCATAAAAAAGACACAAAATTAACTCCATATCAGCTCAGCATCACTGCTGAATCCAACTTTAATGTATTCAGGCTCATATTTTCTCACCACACACTTGGGAGCTTTTACTGGCGCAAGGTTGTCTCCCACGTCACCGTTTCGTTTTAAAAACTGATCCATTTTGTGTCACTGCATCCGAGGGACCATTAGCTAGCTAACAGTGGCAAAACACGTTTGTCTCTACCTGAGGATGTGTCGTGATTGGCTGGTGATATTCAAATGTAACTGGTCATTGAAATTATGCATTTTAATTTGACGTTTATTAATGTGAATCCTTGAGCACATTTAGATATAAAAATAACTAGCTTTGTAAATTACCAAAAATTATTTTTTAATTTGAATCTAACCATTTGGCAGTACCACTGCCTCTGTGGCCCACTAGATGGCCACCATTGGGCCGACCAACTGAAAAGAGCCCACGTATATGAACCGGGCCCATCTTCAAACCAACTGTATCCACTTACAATCCCTTTATTTTGGTAAACTGCATGCTTAGACGTTTTATTCAATTAATGCAGAAGCAAACAGCAACTTTCCCCAACCCCATCCTAAGCTGTTGTACTTAAAACGCCTGATGACTGAAGAAGGATGACGCAGGTAGTGCAAAGAAGTCACACTCTCAGAAAGTGGTTGAGGTAAAAATAAGAATGAATCCCAAATAAACCATCCAGACAAATGACCAGTTGACCTTTTAGAGGTACAGGTCAATATGTATACAAACTAATCCTCGACACCAACCTCAGTATACTGAATCATAAATGTAACTGGTGAAAGCTTAGTGAAAGACCGTTAAAGCCACGAAAGCAGTCATGCAGCAAACTGACTGAACCTAACTGAACTAAAACAACAAGAATGCAACATTATGAACTGTGATGCTAGTGCTTATTGACTGCATTCAAATGTTGATGCACTTAGCTTAGAAAAAAAAAATGAACAAACTACATAGTCAGTGATTATGAATAAAGTTGTCATTCAGTGTTACAGAGTCCAGTAGCAACTGAACTGCAAAGTGACCAGCTGCTCCCAAATGTATCGTTGTTGACCCTCTTAAGAAATTCAGATATCAAATTGTGCTGAAGCAGGCGGAAGCAACTTGTTCAGCTGTCTTTAGCTAGCATCCGGACTCTAATCTCAGTGTTGCCCAATTGCTTTGCCTATGAAGCCATTCGTCTTCACACATCTGTTGACTGTCAGACGTTTTATTCGTCACCGGTGTTCACTTCACAGATTCACAGAAACCTCTTTTTCCATCATGGTCACTAAATTCATTCATCAGGCCAAATCATACTATTTCCTGTCATGGGGCAATGGCAAAATATAAACTATACAGTAAATCACTACAGAAATCATTATCATTATGGAATATTATATCATTCAAAAAGGCGTACTTGAAAACGGGTTTGTATCTGTAAGCTTAATTCTGCAAACTTGTGCACTGAAGTTTGTATCCGTAACCGCAGTTTTGCAAACTTGTACATTTTGTTTTCTGCGCATTCAGACACAGACTTGCAAACTCATTTTCACAGCTGCGGCGGCAAAAGTACTTACGCGCCTGCGCTCACACAAGCTTACGGACTTTTGACACATTTACCACGTGATGTGTTTTGTAAACGGGGTTTCGCAAAAGAATCAGTATCCGCAAGGGAGGGAGGGCGGGACCTCCTGCTTCTGACCAATCAGTGTCTTTGGAATCGCTAAGCACAACACAATTGGCTACAGATACAAACCCCTGTTTTCAAGTACGCCTTTTTGAATGATATAATATTCCATATATCATAGAGTGAATATTACTCATCAGATATGGGGTGAAATCTGCATCAGAAGCAGTCAGGGAGGGAAAACTCTGACATATTTATATTTATTGCAACTTTTTCATCAGACATATTCTCAACATAAGACTATTGACTGGCTGTTACCTGTCATGTCTGCACTGTACTGTAACTGTTGACAAAGGATACTCTGCAATAAGAGACAATGTGGGGCAACGCATCCATCAGTTGAGATTGGCTTGGCGAGTCTGGGCCTTTAGCCCTCTGGGTTTGTTTGCCTGGTCCTCCTTGTTGTTGACCGTGAGCCTGCCTCTCATCCTAGTAAAGACAATTTTTACTAAACCTGTATTGGGTGCTGAGTAGTATTCTAGACTGTAACCACTGAATTATCAAACAAGACATTTCATGAAACACATACAGAAGTTGGGACTCAATTCCTGGGAAGTTCGCATTCACTTACAGAGATGAGACAGACAGACCATCAGCATTATAATAGCTTCCTTTTTGTAAATATTGCACAACACTTTAAATTTTTTACTTTGTGGACAATTTCAAACTGACAAAACGCTCTGTTCTTAAGAAACCATGTGAATCATGTTTGGGTTTGGCACAGACAGTTTGTGTCACATCTGCCTTTCGATACGGTTGGGAAATCATAGTGATGAAGATAACTGTAAATTCATAAATAACATTTACAAACACTTTCCTAAAAGGGACTGAATGATAAATTATTTGATGTGGTGGTGTTATGATTTTTGGGGAGATTATTGCCAATCTCCTCTTTTTCAGAGGTTTTATATTATTATTGCTTTCTCTTTGAATTTCTGCAAATGCACCATTGCATCTTTTATCTACTCCCCAAATACCCTTGTTGGAGCATTATTGGAGTTGGAGTACTCCTTTTGTTACAACTGTTTCGTGATTGTGGATTTGTGATTTAGTAGAATTATATTTCTCTATAATCAGCTTACTGCTAACCAAGCTAGCCACTGTACGACCTCTCTGGAGCTAATGTTTGGCTAAAACAACATTCTAATTAACTGCTGAATTAAGCTGCTGTTGGGCTAACCGTTGTGTGTTTTATTCTTTTGACTTTTGTTCATGTGGACTTGATGTGTATGTTTACTAGATTAATTATTGTATTGTACCTCATGAGAACTTAATGTTGATCTCTCACTGGTGATACTTTGTTTCTTCCAGACATGAAGCACAATGTAACTAAATTAACAGCTAGTCTGTACTTTTGTGAATCCAGTTCCCTTGTCACTGCACTAACTCATTTTTACAATACCGGTGTTTTAACTCGTTTATGAAATCTCATTGTTTTCTGATATCTAATCTTGTTGATACTGTTCCGACAGTAACAATTGCTTCCATTTAAAAAAAAACCTCAAAAGCAAATCCAAGTGTGCAGATGTCAGCATTTTGGGTTCTGGGAAAAGAAAAAAAAAGAGTTATGATAACATCGCTCTCTGTTCGTCTGAAATAGTTGACAAATAAGTCTGAAACATGAAGTGATTCATTTAAAAAAAATTAAAGAAGTCGTGACGTGGCAGGATGGATAAAGTCCTATTAAAATTCCCTTCTTTCCACAATCCTTCTCACAACTCTGCAAGATATGCATGGATAAAGTCTTCTGCTGTAAGACCATGAAGATAACTTGTACAGCCTTTGTGCTCCTCATCCAAACATTACAATGTTTGGCTTCTGATGGTACAGTATTCCAACTTTTAATTTTAAGTTTTACGTGGGGTTTTTACAGAGCAGGATATACGTAACTATGTGAGACTCTTGTGTCCTTTACCATGTGTCAGTGTGTGTTACCCTATTTTTGTAGATGTATTACAGTTCAATATTGAGGTAATTGTGATTCTAAGCATAAGAACTTTGTTTGCTTATTAAATTTCCGTTAATTTTGTGAATAATTGTCAGTATTGTTCATGTAAAATAAAATCCAATTAGACATAATTGAAACAACTCCAATGATAGACTTTTCGGTTTTCTTCTGCATTCGATCACAACCAGAACTGTGTATTGATTCTTTAAACAATCTTTCTCTACAGATTCACCATTTCAACTAACTAACAAGGCCACTGGTTATTGTTTGGTTAAAAGACATAACCTCTGCTTTGAGATACGCTGGACAACTGGTGATCGACTTCTGGTTCACTGGCAGAATAAGTGCCTGGGAGTCCAGGGGAAAAGTGTGGGAAGTGAAATAAGCCTCTACGATTGTGATGAAAACGGCGAACTCCAAAAGTGGGAATGCAAGAATGAAACCGTGCTCGCCCTCAAAGGCCAAGAGCTTTACATTGAGCTCACTGCAGATAATACAGCAGTTCTCTCCAAAACAATAGGACCCAATAACCACCTCACAATCCCAGGGACATCCAGCGGTGCTTGCACAAGAACTCACAGAGGTACAGTATAAAACAGGGTTGTTTGTTTGCATATAACCAGGAATTAGTGTGCCAATTTTTTGTAAATATTTGTATGAATTATACATTGTTTCTCAATTGAGTTTCTTGTGTACCTTTGAAAATCAAAGGTGTTAAAAAGATAAAATAGACACACTGAATGGACTCTATCCCAGATTGTAATTATTTTGCATCATAAGTGGTGAAGTAATATGTCATATATTCTCAGAATGTAAATTACCACAGGTACAGATAAGATAAATAATCAAGCTATTGTTTGTTTTGTTCTTTTGTCCTTGTTTGTGCCTTTCAGAACTTTACACAATCGGAGGAAATGCGAATGGTAGGACCTGCATGTTTCCCTTCCTGTACGAAGCCCATTGGTACTCAAACTGTGCTACGTCTGGGTCAGATAATCGTCTTTGGTGTGCGGTTGAAACTAAATATGAACATGAAGTCTGGGGCTACTGCCCAACTAATTGTAAGTACTGCCTGTCAGAGCTAGAGTTTTATTATACTGCAGTGAGAGAGGGGCATATGCACGATCTTTTAAGTGTACACCGATTTACAATGAAGTGAATAATGAGGGTTTCAGGATAATACTGCCCTATATGCAGGGCATTATTTGATTTAGGACCTATCTCTAGTTTACATGTAAGTCAGCCTTTAACATAAACATAAATGTGCAACTTAAGGGTTACAAGGAAAAAAACATTACATTTTGAAATGCATTTCCATAATTTTGTACGTGTATTTCACAGCCAAAGCACACTGGAACACACACCCAACAACAGGAGCGAAATACCAGCTCAACACACAGTCAGCTCTGACTTGGCCCCAGGCTGAAGCCAGCTGCAAACAGCAGGGTGCCTCCCTGCTCAGTATCACCGATCCTCACGAGCAGGCTTATGTCACAGGTAAGGTGCTACTGACTCTAGTCAATCTAGTATAGATACTGAATGTACTGATAAAGGGAGCATGTCTTCGGGCTGAACATAGATAGTCCAGTTTATCTAAAAATAAGTTTTTTCATTAGTCTTTAATGGATGTTTTCATTAAAAAGATGCCCGTTATACATTCTTTAATATGCTTTTATTGATACATTTAAATGTGTACATGGATTATTTTCTGTTATGAAAGTAGCCAGGCTAGTGATTCATGTTTGAGCCTTACTCATTATCATTTTATCATCTTTGTTTCCTGCCTTCTTTTTTTTTTTTTTTTAAACACACAAACACACTCACAGCACTACTAAGGACAGGGGACAGGGGACAAGGGGACAAGCTTTGGACTGGGCTGATCCTGGATCCAGAACATGGCTGGCAGTGGTCTAATGGGAGGCCTTACCGTTATCTGAATTGGGACTCAGGTAAGTTTTCTTTCCCCTTCAATACTTTGTGTTGCTATTCTGACAATGCTAAGATTACTTTTCTATCTCTGATATATCCCATCTGTCTTTTATCCCTTCTACCTTATACACACCATGTTGCCAGTCAGTTGTAAAACTTATATAATTTTAATACTTACAAACCACAGCAAGGGCACAGCACTGCAGATATTTATGAGAGCAGAGGACTTCTGACTGTTCAGCAGTTTAGATTCAAGACTTACTCCACTGAATTTGTCAAATGGATGTCGTCCTCACTGTTTGCATTCAAATCATAATGTACAAAATAATGTGCACATTTCAAATCACACCATCATAATTGAAACTTACTGTATTTTACATTAGTTTAGCATACTATACAATAAAAAAGTCTACTGTATCCCATATGTACTCATGCCAACTCATTTTCAACATCATGAAGCTTCACTGCCCTACAAAAAATGGAACAATGTCAGCCCAGATATTAACCACCATATTCTAATTTCTTCTTCATATTAATTTCCATAAATGCGAATTGTTTTCCAAATATCATTTTTTATGTAGTATTGTATGTATTGATTCATTACAAGAACACGTTTACATGTATGCATACAAACTCAAACTCATGTTTCTTCTTTTGTTTATTTCTACTTATATTCTTCTTTTTATTGTTGTTTCTACTGTTGTCTATACCGCTAACTTTGCTATTTGTATTACAATTCTTATTTAGGCCTGCAATAGTGCTGAATTTATAATGATGTAATTTGATAGCATTATTTGTTTAGGTGTTACAAATAAAATCTGTCAATTTGAAGACTGAGACACTTCCGAGAACTGACAATCTGTCATCATGTCAAGTTTAACCATCATCTTGTTTTAGGACATCCACTTACTAATCCGGGACACAACTGCGGAATTGTTGATGGCTCTGTACAGTACTCCTGGCAAAGCTCAACATGCACCAAGAAACTGGGTTACATCTGCTACAGCAAAGGAGCTCTGGCTCCTCCTACTCAAGGTAAAGAAACATATCCATTTTATTCTGTTCTATTTTAGCCAAGCCCTCCACGAGGCAGTTCTGTATTACTACATTGTCTTGGGTTCACTGAATAATATCAGTGACTCAGTAATTATGTTTCTTTGTTCTTTTCATGATCAGCTGTTGAGACAGGATTTTGTTCAAGTCCTTGGATTCCCTACAATGGCCACTGTTTCCACCTCAATCGTACTCAGCAAAAATGGTCTGATGCTCAGAGAGAGTGCCGCAAAGAAGGAGGAGACCTAGTGAGCATCCGCAATGTGGAGGACCAAAGCTTTGTTATCTCTCAACTTGGCTATGGTACGTGAGGAAAATAAAAACAAAGTGTAGCATGAGAGAAGAACTCTTTACAACTAACAACACAGCTTTAAGTCCGCAGGCCTTTCCTCTGGCGTCACCCTTTGGCAAAACGTTACATAACCTGCCCCTCTAGTGGTATGGATTGTTTCCTGGTATGTAATGAGCATTGCAGTCTTGGCCACCTTTAGTCCTGTTTTTTTCTACATGTGAAAGCAGGGTTTTTTAAAACATGAGCCCAGCTGGTCAATATCAAACTCTTAACTTGCTAACTAACTGGTGACTGTCAAACTTCAAACTAACTTCAGCCTGGTATTAAACTAGCAACAATGCTTGCTCCTCTGAGTTTTTCCCTTACACATCCCCACCTCCTAGTAACTGATTGAGCCCTTCTCCCAACTGGTAAAAACTTAGTTAAACTGAGAACGTTAACTGATCACTAACTTATCTGCTGAGCTGAAAGACAGATCCTGACGCATCTTGTCTTGTTTTTAATCAAGCATTGTGAAGCAATTCTATTTAACATTTTTTATACTGCAACAAAACAGTGCCTTGAATGGGTGGCGAGTTCCTTCTTTGTAGAGCCTCAATAATTCCAGTAAGAATTACAACTTGTCGATCTCTGGCTCAGAAATCCACCTCCCTTAGCAACGATGACCAATGATAGTCTACAACTGACACAAAAATAGTGGATAAGCATAACAAGTTGAGCACAGCTCCACAATAAAGATAGATGACAGATCGCTTAGGGAAAGATATTTTTTCTGCCCATCTCTGCAGCATCCACTGATGAGCTTTGGATTGGACTGAATGACAGGAAGACAGAGGGGCTGTTTGACTGGAGTGACCACTCTACTGTCAGCTTCACCAGCTGGGAGTTTGGGAAACCTGCTGTTTTTACTGACACAGAAGACTGTGTTCTCGTCAAGGGAGAGGTAAGGAGCAGCATGTGGGTATGGTACAAATGCTAGCTTCTTGAAAAAGAATCATTTGCCTAATGAAAACTAACCTGCTTCAAAGCAAACCGGCAAATTGTACAGCTACGCATCACACTTTAATTCACTGTACATGCACTTTATGGTCAGGGTATATGGAAACTCCTGTCCATACACTTTTGCTCTGGGGCTGTTTTTCATGGTTTTACCTACTGTAGGCGTTGTAGTTCCAATCAAGGGAAATCTACAGCTTCAACATACAATGATATTTTATTCAAAGCGTTTCCAAGTATGTGGCAACAGTTTGGGGAAGTCCCTTTCCTGTTTCAACATGATAACGGCTCTGTGTACAAAGCGAGATCAGAAAATACATGGTTTTCCAAGTTTGGTGTAGAAGAACTTAACTGGCCTGCACAAAGCCCTGACCTCTCAGACCCATTGAATTGAAGCGCCAAAAGCGAGCCCGGCCTTATCACCCAACATCAGTGGCAGACCATACTAATGCTCTTGTGGTTGAATGGGAGCAAATCCAAGCAGAAAGTTGAAAAGTAGAAATCCTTCCAAAGGAGTGAAGGTGTCAAGGAAGGCCTTCGAGGCAGATCTGCCACGACAAGCCATCTAGGCAGCAGGGAGAGGACCCAAATGCAGACAGGCGAGGAGGCTGAATAAGTCCAAAGATTTATTTTACTGCAAAACAAAACTTACAAACACAGGAACTGACACGCAGGGGAACACCAGGAACACGACACGAAGAGATCACCAAGAACATCAAGAACGTCAGCAACATAAACCCCATCAGCAACATCAATGACGCGGCAACGAACAAAGGAAAGGGACCGGTATATATAGATAAGGAGACAACGAGGGAAACAGACAGGTGGGAAACAAGACACAGGTGAACCTAATCAAAACTGGTGGGAACAGAACAATGACAGAAGAAAAATAACACACGAACACAAGACCAGGGATTTACAAAATAAAACAGGAAACAAGACCAAACAAGAGTCCTTCGTGGACCATGACAGAAGGCTGTTATAGTAGCATTTTAATATCTGTGGTTTTGGAATGAGATGTTCAACAATCACAAATGGGTGTAATGTCTGGGTGTCTACATATTTCTGGCCATATAGTGTTTGTTGAATTTAATATATATTTTGTGTACTGTATATGTATCTATGATAATACATTTTTACATATTTAAGACAATGGGCTTTTTGTTTGATGACATACATCGTAGAATGCCTGTCTGTCGGTACATCCAGTCTCCACATAGATAAACATTTTACTGAGCTTCTTTCTTGCAGAAGGGGAACTGGGCTGACCGTGTGTGTGACGAGAAACATGGCTTCATTTGTATGAAGAGTGCCTCTGAACCCTCTGGAGATGAGGTGGAGCAGAACGTAGGCTGCAAAACTGTGCGTGAACTTTACTTCTTCTAAGACATGAAAAAAATGTCTCTGTTTATTCCCCAAAGTTAAACCCTGAAGTGTTATCATACAGGGCTGGGTATTGTACCTCAAAACTTTCTAATGGCCAATTTGTGACCACAGAATGGAGCATTGGCAACAATCAAGTACAGAAAGTTGGGTCCAAATGCTTGATTACATCATTGGTCTTGTTTATTTTATACTGCATTTTTCCAAAGTTGTTTAGAAAGTATAATAGAAATTTAAAAGTAAAGCAACTGATGATATTTAGAGGCAGCCCCAAACCCCAACCTCTGCTTCCCATAGCTTAGATCTGGCCTGTAATTTATTTCAACAAGGAGACAGGCAAGTGCGATATTCACAGCACAGCAGAAATATCTGGAGAAGACATCTTATATGTAGAGTATATAATACTGAATAATGCTATTTTGATACAGTATTTGAATCATTGAATTGATATGCAGGATGCCATCCAAAATTTAGGCTCATGCATATAAAATGGGTAAGGAGCTTTTGCTCCAAAGAGAATACATGCTGTAAAGTAAAAGCCAGATATCTAAGCATGTTGTGAAATACTGCACAACCCTGCAACCCTGTCAAATCCCTGCAGATATATTATGGTCATTTTGTTTTGTTAAATTATTTGTTCTCAGAAAATGTATCAGTCACACTAACCTAATGATATTTTCTCACTTTTGTTTTCCTACAATCCAGGGTTGGAAAAGACATGGCTCATACTGCTACTTTGTAGGGACAGAGACAAAGACATTTGATGAAGCCAAAGATGACTGCAAGAGCTCAGATTCCTACTTAGCTGATGTTTCAAATGGGTAAAAACAATTATTTTGACTCCAAACATTTTGAGCATACTAAAAATGAGCATGCTAGATTTTAAAAGTTCAGATATAATGGGATTTTTTATAGGACTTGCAAACAAAACTCAAACAAAAAAATAATGCACTTTTGTTACTGTACATCATTTACTAATCTAAGAAATCCTGCAATCCTAATTATGTAAAGTGTAAATATTTCCAGGGTGGATAATGCATTCCTTGTCAGCTTGGTGGGGATGAGACCAGAGAAATACTTCTGGCTAGGCCTCTCAAACCAGAAAAACATTGATGAATTTGTGTGGACCAACACAGACTCAGTGAGATTTACTCACTGGAACGCTGAAATGCCAGGTATGGAGAAATCTGAATTTCTCTCTGTAAGATGTGTCTGAAAGCGGCTTCACAATTGACAATTTACAATTTCTCCCTTGACAATGCAAGGTCACCGACAGGGCTGTGTTGCCATAACAACTGGGATTTTTGCTGGCCTCTGGGATGTGCTGTCCTGCACCAATAAGGAGAAATACATCTGCAAACACCTGGCAGAGGGGGCAGGTTTAACCCCTGCACCCCAAACTGTTCCCCCTCTCAAGTGTGCGGACGGCTGGACTCGGGTGATATCCAGAAACTTCTGTTATAAGGTAAGATCCATGCAGCTGGCTAAAGCACAACATGAGACAAACTCATCTTCACCAAATCTCAGGTTTAAGCCTGAGACTATTGTTGAATGAATTACTTTTTCTTTTATTTACAATTTTGCAAATGATTGGTGGTGAGCAAGGCCAACATAAACAAACAAAACAGAAATGCAGCACACCATGTTGGCTCCTTGTAATGTCTTTATTATCTGCCATGCCTTTAGCCACTGGATCAATCGCCTCCTCGCTCTAACAGACCTCCATTTGAAAACACACACACCTGTCTATAGTTAGGTTAATTGATTATTTGTTTGACAGAAAATGAATCGGCAACAATTTGACAATTCAATAATAAGCCATTTTTCAAGCAAAAAAATCACAGTTGAACTTCTTGCCTTGTGTTTAAGTTGTTTTCAGAGTCCTTGTTAAACCGCAAGACCTGGTATGAGGCCAGGGATTACTGCAGGGCCATCGGAGGAGACCTGCTCAGCATCCACAGCGCTGCTGATCTACAAGGGCTACGAGATCGGTACAGTATGACCTGGTCTCATAAAATTAGGGCTGCACTTGACAAAATCTTCCCAGTCTAAATCACTCATTAGCTGCATCGAAGAAGGCCATTCTCATTCTTTCGAGATGCTGTAAATTTGTCCTGATTGTCAAAATTAATATTTGGTGATAAATATGATCATTAGCAGGAAATCTTGGCAAATTACAAAATTAAGATTCAAGGGATTCAAAAAACTACAAAACTGGCTGCAAAAGATAAAGGTGGCTAGTGTCCAGCAGAGAACTGGGACAGTACATCATAAGATAACTATGAAATTAGGCAAAAGTTTGTTTTTAAAACATTTTACACAGGTTGCATATTTAAATAATTAATATAAGTTTGTCCATTATAGCTATGCAACAGCCTGGATTGGACTTAGTGCCCCAGACCCAGTCACTGGTTATGTATGGAGCGATGGATCCCCAGTGAGTTAACAGTTTTCTACTTTAATAGTTGAATCAATCATTTTTAGTTTAGGAGACTTGATTGAATAGACAATAAAACTGTGTTTTTTTATTGTCTGCTTTTGTTTACAGGTAAACTTCCAACACTGGGAGGACGGAGAGCCAAACAATAAAAACAATGTGGAATCTTGTGCTGAATTCAAAATACAAAGGCGGGATAGGAGTGGGTCTTGGAACGATGTGCACTGTGAGACCTACAATGGATGGCTGTGCCAGATCCGTGCAGGTAAAGAGTGGTCATTTGGTTTAAAAAAAATATAATAATAATAATAATAATAATAATAATAATAATAATAATAATAATAAGACATTTAATTATTGAGTGCTTTTCGGGGTACTCAAAGACACTTTACATAAGTTAGGGGGTTTCAAAGAAAAGTTGCTAATTCTTTTGTAACATTCACACATTACACATTCATGTGTGTTCAGGTGTATACAGATTCAACACTGAGGTATTCTACATGTATTATATATATATTCATCTTCTGTCTATGTCCTTACAGGAGTGACTCCAAAGCCGCCTCCAGACCCTGTCACTCCTGGTAAGTGGGCCAAAATGTATGAGCTCATAGAAATACGCTACTTTTACATGATTGTTAAAGTATAACTGAAATTAAATTGCATTTTTTTTTCTGCCACATCATACAGATACAGTCTGTAAATGATGCCCTGTGCTCTCTTTTGACAAAAAAATCTGTATTTTTTATTTATTATTAAAGCACCTGGTGTCTGTGGGCTCAGTCCAAGTGTCAGTGGTGGAAAGATTTATGTTTGGAGGGTTGGATAAATTCACTGCAAACGTCATTAGTACATAGTACTTATGATATGAAAATATTAACAATGAATTTGACAGTTTTTGGCTAAATAATGATTTGAGTTTTATAATTTGAGTTGGAATAAATTGTATTTCTCTATTCTTTCTTTGAATAGAGTCCCAATTTTAAAGCTTTTACATTGTACTCATTTTTATTCTATTTGCAAATGTGTCTTCCTATCACACACCATCTCCTTCTTTAACATTTACAGTACAGTTTGCATTTCATAATTTAAATATGACTCTCTTAAAAGTGAAGGATCAATTTATTGAAAAATTGAAATAAAAAAAGTATTTTCTTAATCACATCTAGCGGTATCTAGCTTTATGAAGATAAGTTTATTTGCCCAGGTTTAGGGTTATTGCTTTCAGGGATTTGTGCTACCAACCAAGCAAAATGGAGGTGAGAGGAATTTCGTTTGTGGTGCTCACAGCATTGAAAAATGACAACTTAAAAAATCATCAGCAATGAGTCCTTCAAACAACAATGTCTCTATTAGTCTGGATACTCAGCAGATCTCGCTGTAAACAGTTTTACAGTTCCCATGAAAGTTGGTCACAGCCATTCCCAATCTTTTAACCAATCCTTCTGTAACATTAACCAAGTAGTTTTAGTAGCCTAACCATAACCCCCCCCTTAACAATAGAGGTGGCATATCAGAAGTATGAGGACTTGGTGACATAACTGAAATAAAAACATCTGAACCTACACGTGTACTGTAATATATGACATATTTCTAACATGTTTGCAGATTACAATAAGACCTCAGACGGGTGGCTAGAATGGAACGGGAATCAGTATTATTTTAACAGCAGAACGATGGCCATGGAAGAAGCTCGTCACTTCTGCCAGCAGAGGCATGGTGACTTGGTAACTATCAACAGTGAAGCTGAAAGTGTCTTTTTGTGGAAACAGGTAAGCAGTGACATTTATATTACATTAAACAATTAAAGCAATGAACAATTAAAGTATAAATACCATGGCATTTAACTTCAGCACAAACTGAAATGTAAATACTGCTGGTTTTACCATATGCCTCTGTTTGTGTGTGTAGATATCCAGAAGTTATGAATCTTACTGGATAGGTCTGACAGTAGACCTTGATCGGACATTTGAGTGAGTATAAATGTAATACAAATGAGAAAAAAGTCTGAGAGACAAAAATATGTGACTTCTTGGGAAAAATACATTTATAAAATGTATATAAAACATAGTAAAACCATGCTGATAACATTTGTGTAATTTTGTAAGTTTGGTGCTGTTCCAAGCTGTCAGTTTTTTGTGTCCTTCAGAAATGCTGTCTGCATGTTGGTTGGTTGCTCTAGCATCGGGTGCACAGGAATTTAGGCCATGCATTCTTATGTTAAATTAGTGCGCTCCATTATTAAACAGCCTACACTTTCGAAGCTCTGAGTAAGTCATAACCAAGCACAGACGTATATCCTGTGTGCAAAATTAGAATCTAAGGATCTGTGAAAAGTAGTTATTTTCTCAATCTTGCCACATTTTAAGAATTAATAGCCCAAAGGTAAAGATGTAGATTACAGTATTACCACTGAAGAATTTAAGAATAATGCACCGCATCGTGTTTGTGCATCTCCATCACATTTGGTCAATTCTATATCCTCTGATCTATGTGACTTAGACTGGAAGGTAACTGATGTTTGGCTTTTATAGCATTAAAATTGGAGGAGTTACTCTTCTCTTCCTGTTTGCTTACCTTCCTTGTCAACTTTAATTGGGTATCACAGCTAAAATTAACATCGACAAAAAAATAAGACTGCCATGGATGGATGTGTGTTTCACCAAGGATCTGATGGAAAAAGGCTTTGATTCTAAACAGTACAGACTAATGGCAGGGTGACCGGTCACAACATAATGTTGCTCTTTATTTTGTTCCAATATATATATATATATATATTTGTAATTTGTTTTTGAGATATGAACCTGGAAGAAGAATATGCATAAAACAGTTACAGCCTTTAGATTTGAATCAGTATGTCATTATGCTACCAATATTTCCACATGGAGTTGTTTTTGTGGCAAAATTTCAGCTGATTTGTTTGTGTTACATTAAGATGGATGGATGGTTCTCAAGTGGTGTTTCAAAAGTGGGATGAAGGTCAGCCTGATTTCAAGAATTATGATGAGAACTGTGCTATCATGAGGTATTCTTCTGGTGAGTAAACTAAAATATATAATTCACCTTCACTGACACATGCAAATGACTAATTAAACAAAGCATTAAAGTTGTAATCCTTAAGATTTCAGTCCTGGTTGATTTGGTGACATACGTGGTTACCGTGGTAACAGCAAGTGCAGTTTGAGTTGAGCAGCTGCTTTTCAGAATTACAACAGAAGATCAACTGGTCTATCTGTTTACTATCTGTTTACAGTACAGCCTCATTTGATGCTCGTCAATTATCGCTTTCAGTGCGTTTGGCCCTTCTCTGTGGCCTTGTTTTGTAGATGCACTTTTGATAAACAACTGCGATCAGCGCTAACCACGTTGACAAATACATTGTGTTTCCTGTGGCTGCTTCACAATAAAAGCCACCCAGTGTTTAGCCAGTTGAACGCTTTTAATGTGAAGCAGCGGCGGTAGGATATTCCGTTTGCATTAGGAGTGCCTTAATACAGCTCTGACAGGGTGAAAAGACAGAGAATGGTGAGGCTATCAATGAGATCAAATTGGACTGGATGAATCCGTTATGAATCTGGGTGAATTTCGTGTCTCTTACTTATTTTTGTTCTATTTTTACTCTATTTATATTCTTATCTATCTCTTTATTCTACCTCTTATCTGCGCTGTAACAATGTAAATTTCTCCACTGTGAGACTATTAAAGGATTTCTGATTCTGATCCCTCGTGCTTAAGCAGGAAATTTGAATCTAGGCCCGGAAGGGCAGACTCTGCCATAACCAATAAAAACTACTATAAATAGTTGTGAGGTAATTACTGAATTTGAATACATTGAATGGATATTGCATAAAAAATGCTGACTGTAAATAGTATCAAAAATGAGATTTGATTTTGTGAAAATCTAAAATTAAAAAAACACATTTTGCTATTATTATTATTATTTGCTAAAGTGTTGATTTTCATGTCT
The DNA here is from genome assembly GCA_005408345.1 of Macquaria australasica. NCBI lineage: Eukaryota > Metazoa > Chordata > Actinopteri > Centrarchiformes > Percichthyidae > Macquaria > Macquaria australasica. Next base: position 893,985 of record SEMN01000020.1, on the reverse strand, counting down.
TGAATTGGTTCACAGGGTTCTGGCATGACTACAATTGTGGGTATGAGTTCAAGTCCATTTGTAAACGCAGTAGCTCACCACCTGCCAACACCACTGTGGCGCCCACAGTGGCCCCTAAAGGTGGTTGCCCACCCCACTGGAAAAAATTTAACTCTAAGGTCAGAAGTCACTTTTAGCCTTTAAACGTGTTGTGTTGAATGGATGGGAATAAAACTAGGACAATGTTTGAGTGATTGTATTTGGTATACTTTCAGGGGTTGTTAATCAAATTATCATTCCTCACCTCTAGTGTTACAGCATCATTAAGGACCAGAAATTAACATGGGATGGAGGGAGGGCACAATGCCAAGCTATGGGTGGAAACTTGGCCTCTATTCCCTCAAGACATGTGGAAGGTTTGTTTCACTTTTTTTTTTTTTTCTGGTAAAGTATCCACCAATCTTCTCAACTTCTTCTCCTGTTCATGGTTGCGTGGTCCGGTCCAATTATGGCAGAACCCTCAGATGGCAGCTAATAAAGATACTCTGGTAGCCGAGCCTACATTGGATACTCTATTTTGTATTTCTTCTGTACGTAAGATGACGGATTGGGGAAAAGGTTTTAAAATGCTCAAGTGTAAACTATGTATGTACAATGTAAAACAAATCTAAAGCTCTGCTAGCGGCCTCTAGAGGTTTTGTACTGAAAAAACAAAGAGCTACTGAAACAGCACATGTATATTGGTTTTTGTATATTTAGGTAAAAAAAGCTTCCATGCAAATTTCCGATCCTTAAATCACTGTTATCTGTCACATTTGCAGTGTTTTTGATGGCTCAGATGGCTGACACGCCTACTTCAGACGTTTGGATTGGTTTTCGCACTATAGGTGATGGTCAGTTTTTTTGGACTGATGGACGACTGAGGCAATATGTTAACTTGAATTTTCAAGTAAGTGGTCACAGTCTGAATTGTGTTTTATAATGTGATGAAAGTGGGTTGTGTGTAGCACTCCTGATAATTTGTGAGTGTGTGTATAAAAATGTGACACTTTGTTTCTCCATTGTCTGTTTCTCCATTTTAGGAACACTTCAGTCCAAGAACAATATATCGACGTTTCAGACTTATGCCTCAGGTAAAGTTACCAAAACTGTGTATAAGAGTGTAGTATGCATCAAGCAATCTATATTCACTAATGTGAAGAGTCAAATGCATTTCTATTATTTATAACCACATTTTTTGTGTATTTATAAAAATTGAATATCTGGGTTTACATTTGCAGTAATCTTAAAACTTAATTGTAGAGTGAGATACCATTTATTTTGTCATGACTGGGAGACAAAGTTACACAAAGTTAAACATATTTGTGCTAGGACTTCCTCCTCTTAGTCAACAGAAGAGGCATATATTAGTTGACCTCCTCTTGGCCATGTATTTTTAAAACACACCTTCCACTGTACGCTCCTCATTAAGTTAAATACAAAGACGCAATGCTTTTCTTAAAAAAAAAAAAAAAAGAAATTGTTGTGCAGCAGAACTTCACACTAAACATCAGGAATACTGTATTTTTTCAGATAATTCTGTAATCAGTTTATATTTGCAGATTGTTGATGCAAGAGTTACCTTGGTCTATATATGAATGAAATGTCCATGACATAATTTCTATAAAAAGGGGACAGCAAACATTTTCTACAATTTATTTTTTTCTACGGGATAGTAGGCCTTCAGTAAATAAGTATGTAGTATATATAAATAATAAGTATAACATAGTATGCTGTATTTCTATAAAGAAAATGTATTATCATGCATCTGTAATTACGTTGGATCCAGTTTTCTCTCTTCCTCACTATTCTCTCTCTGTGCTTCTCCAGAAAGCTTGTGTTGTGATCAATAGCAATCCTTCCCTTGGTATTGGGAAATGGATACCAAAGTCCTGCAATGACACCAATGGATTTGTCTGTCTTCGAAATGTTGGTAAGCCCATCTTCTGACCTTAGTCTTTGATACATTTCCTGATATTCTGATATTTTTACAATGAAAATGTATCAAATGATGAGGAGAAAACAATGTGGCAATGTGAAAGGGGTCCCTGGTAATGATGTACCTACAGATAATTATCTCTCGAATCTGCAGCTCTCCTCGGCTTTACGGAGCTTCTCATAGCATCATTTTTAGCATGCAGCATGTAGCTGTTTTCAGTTAAAAAGCTCTAAAAGCCCACTGTACACTATCTGCACCAAACAGCAGACAGACATAGTTAGCAACTAGCTGCCTGGTGAACATAGTGGAGCAATTAGCAACTAAAGAGCCAGATATTCCCCTCAGGAGTTGGTAGAGACCAAAAACAGAGCTAAAAGAGAGTGAATATTGGACTTTCGTTCACCAGGTGGCCAGAAACACGATTTCAAATGAAAGCTAATGTTGCTCCGTAACTGCTGGATGTGTAAATAAGCAACTGTTTGCTAACATGATATGTCAATGTTCTGTTCACAACTTATCTCTTCTGCCCCCAAGTGGCGAAAAATATCAGTTACTGCAGGTTTAAGGTAGTGAGTAAATTGACGGCATATCAAAGCTGTTGGAAATCCCTATTCAATCCTTAATCAGCTGCTTTAATAGCCGAGCTACAGCATCTTCTACAAGGGCATACTTTTCTGAGTGCAAGTCCAACAAGCCAAACTAATTGTACTAAAGCAATTGATGATTTACTGTGCAACATTTAAGTATTATAATCAATGTTTCTCTCAATGATCAAAACTGTGATTCAGTCAGCATTTTAACAATAAAAATTTAAGACGAGTTGTATTGTAATTTAAAGATGTACCTATTCAAACAGAACAGTTCTTTTATTAGATAAGTGAGTAATTTGTCTCGGGAAAATTTAACAAATAGTAGGTCTAACTCTTAAGCATCTATACAACAGAGCCCTTGATCTTAAATTGAATAGAAAAACTAAATCTGTTTTCAATTTAATTTCTCACCCTATACAGACTCTTCTCTCCCAGACTCCCCTGAACCAACAACAACTACCGACTATGTCAACATTTTTAATGACTCTATCAAGGTTGTTACTCAACAAATGACCTGGGATGCAGCTGAGAAGCACTGTGAAGATGATGGCGCCAAACTTGCTAGCCTGCGAAATGAGTGGACACAGGCCTATGTTGAGCTGCTGTCTTTGAATCTCAAAGCTCCTCTGTGGATTGGACTGAACAAAGTGCAGGTGCAGTGCTGAAAGCCTCTAAAATAGCACATAACATTTTTACAGAGTTTACAGCTAATGTCAGCATGATAACAGGCTCACAACGACAATGCTAATGTGTTGATGTTTAGCAGGTTTAATGTTTACCATGTTCATCATGCAGTCTGATCAATCTTTGCTTTCAGACCAATGGGTATTTCAGATATATCGATGGCTGGCACATGAGCTTTTCTCACTGGGGTGAAAATGAACCAAGCAGGGACAGACCTTGTGTCTACTTGGATGTGGATGGAAAATGGAAAACTGCTGACTGCAACCAGACCATGAACAGTGTCTGTATGAAGTCTACAGGTACGTCCAATAACAGACTAATGTTCATTTAAATAAATTAATACGTAACTTATCCTAAATGCCAACATGTCTCAACTTTTATTATCCAGTAAACGTTGGAATGCCTCTTGTGCTTATCTGTTTGTAATGTTGTTTTAATATTAAATGGATTTAAGCTACACTTAAATCACTGTTCAGAAATGTAAAATTATACGGATTGTAAGCTTTTGGCTTTGTATGCTTTTCATAGTGTCCTTTTATGAAATATTGTAAAATACTGTAAGTGGCTATTTCAATGCACTGGATTTGAAAGTATGAAAGGATCTAATTAGTTGATCCCAGTGTTATCACCGTGTCTCTCATTCACAGATGTGCCACCAACAGAGACAAGTGGTTTTGTGGGAGTTTGCCCTGAAGACCCAGATACATTGAACCAAGGCCAGAATTACTATTGGCTACCATTTAAGGGTTACTGTTACATGTTTTTCCCAGATAGAGAAAACTGGCCAGGTGCATCTGCTAGCTGTGTGAGACATGGTAAGTCCTTTCTGTGGATGGTCTAACATATTTCTAGGCACTAAAATGCATGTAGTTTTCAGTACGGACTTCTGTTTTGTTTTGTGAAGGTGGTTTACTAGCCAGCATTGAAGATCCATCTGAGCAAGAATTCATTCAAAGGAATGTGAAAATATTTGAAGACCGCCACACATCTTTCTGGGTTGGTCTGTATAAAACTCACAAAGGTACAGTCACATTGTCTACTCTTTCATGAAAAGAAATATTCAGCTACACAGAGGGAAAGAAAACAAAAAAAAAGACTATGCTTGATGAACAACTAATGAAGAAAAATAAATACATCTAGGTTATTTTGGAAAAAATGCTATGGTTTTAAAATAATATATTTTTGTATTATTCTTTTTCAGAATTTATTTTTATTGTTCACAAAGTGGGGCTAATTTCACTATTCACTATTAAGTTGAAATATCTTGTTTTCAGCAGGGTGAAAAAAAGAGCATTAAATGAAACAAAAAAAAAGCACTTCGTCTGGTGTAAAAAGAAACTGAACAAGAAAATCCATTTGTCTCCAGGGGAGTGGTTGTGGTTGGACAAAACAGTCATGGACTACACTAACTGGGATGAAGGTCAACCTGAATATCGCAGCCACGGAGCGATTACAACTTCAGATGGGACATGGAGGGCAGTCTATCACCGGTATAATAAACCATACATCTGCAAAACACCCAAAGGTAAAATAATTATTCTTATGTGGATCAATTTGAATGGTAATGATGTTTTTTATAATGTCGAGATCAGACTACACAATATTTTAGTTTTTTGAGATGAGTGACTGTGTCAGATTAGGCGAACAAAGACTAATACATTCTTGCCGTGACTTAGCCAAAAGACATGGCAGACTACATGTTAATAATAATCATAGCTTTCCATCTTTTAAGACTTGTGTGAAGCATATGAGTGATCGATAAGGACTCCACTGTTCCAACTGAAAGCACCGACAACACATATGTAATCACGGTTTTATGAATGAAAGTGAACCTGGAACAATTCATTGTTACTCTGCAATGAAGGCGGGCTCTGTCTTGTGCCCTTCCAGCTGATAGAAAGAGGGTGAATGTGAGGGTGAGCAGCAAATAGGAGTGTGCAAAGGGTGACGTTGCACTTACAGGTGTGATTGATTTGGTATAATACCCCTGACCTGTGGGTGATAGTCATATGGTTACATCTTTACTGAAATTAAATAAAACATCATTCTTGTTTCACTACGCCATGTTTACAGTTGTGCACTTAAAAGTGCTCGGTGCTCCTATCGGCCAATGTCCCAGATGTTGTAGAAGTTATCAAACTAGGCGAGAGAAAGAAAAAAATTCTGACATGACTGTCTGGACGTCATGAGGCTTCCCAGATGCTGAGCTGGTCGTCTTCTACAATGACACATTACATGGGAAAAACAAGCTTTGGGCAATTGGGCCATTACCAGGCTAATATTGTGTAGTCTGATTTTGGTGTAAAAATGTCACATTTCCCTTCTTTCTCTGTAGTATTACCACCAACACCATCACCATCATCACCAGCTGGTAAGTAACACATCTTTGTCTTTATTCCACTCAAAATTGTGACTGAATTCTTTTGGCTGATCATCATCAATTGTTTTAATCTGTGCAGTACTTGATCCTCGTCACCCTGGCTCCATAGCTTTGGCAGTTGTGCTCGTCATTACTGGGATTGCCACGGGGGCAGTCATTGCCTTCTTCCTCTTCAAGAAGTCTGGTCATCGCTTACCCATCCCTGACATGTTAACCACCTTTGACAACCCACTCTTCTTCAGCAATGAGCGGTCCCAGCCTGATGTGGTTGACGTCAATAAACTGGGAGAGCATACAGAGGAAGAGAACAGTGAGCCTATTAAAACTATGTGATTAAAAAACATCCCCAAAAAACAGCAGAATGTAATGGGACATATAGGGGTCATGGTTATTGGCTTTCTCATTTGCATGGCAAATGATTTCATAGTCTGTTCTAAAACGGGAGGAGTTGGCAATGAGTGGCTAAAATGGCCTCGTTTAGACTGTCTTATTTGGAATGATAGTTTGAAATCATAATTCATCATTTTGTAATGACTAGGAAGAGAGTGATTTAATGGATGTACTAGGAAGAATTCTATTTTTTTTTATAACTGTAGAATAGTGGTGTGTATTTGAATATTTGCTACAGATCTGCTGCTGTGTAAAGAGTAAAGTGTTGTAATGTCTAATGTCTAATAACATTAAACAAAGCAATACTTATGCCAGACATGATCATCCTACTGCATTTCATCCTGCTTAAAGTTACATGATATTTAGCTTTATCCAGTTGGAAATTCTAGTGAACCCCTAAGATATCCATAACAGTTTTAGTAAGTGATATTTTCCATTCAGTATCTTTCAGTTTTGAGTGGCTTGGAAGACCTCTGGTTTTATGGGGCTTTTTTTCTGTCTTTAATCAAGAGCATGGTCTTTCAGTTTGAGAGCATGATTTATTGATTTCATGTTCAGATTTTGTAATGCTCTCTCTCAAAACCCTGCTCTCGCACTCAAATAGCCCCTGCTTGCGCTTGGATTAGCTCTGCTTCTGCTCAAACTGGATGCTTGCACTCAGATTTTTGTGCAACAAGCCTGTCAAAATTCCCCAACCAATAGAATGCCAGCAGTAGTGGTAACCCAGGAAATGATCGCTGCCTTGTTGCGGGCGCGTTTGCTTTACTTCTTACAGCGTCCCGCAGGCTCTATTATATGTACAGTTAATATATATACCAGCAACCATACTTTTTCTTTTACTATAATACTTAATATTATATACCGTATACCAGCGCCCATACTGTTTATTTTACTATAATAGCTAGAAGCCGTATAGCACACCGACGGAAGGCCGGTGAGAGGAAAACTACGTCACCACCTTCACGACTCAGGAGCGGGAGTCTAGCGGATCTCTGGACAACATGGACCACCAAAGTCAAGGACCTCAAGTAAGTTTTTTACTTTAATGGCGCCATTACTGGAACCAACTTTTTGTGATATTGTTTTATTTTGCTATACTTTGTACGCTGGCAAGGATGTCATGAATCAACCACGTCAGCTCATGCTCATTGACAAACATGGTGGTGCCCGTTTTGTTGTTAGCTGCCTAGCAACAGTGTTGCCATAACGTACACCTGAAAGCCAAGGATATTATCATGGATGTATTGTTGTGCAGCAAATATGACTTTGGAAGGAAGTAATAGCCCCCATTTCCTGGGTTAACATTACAGCTGGCATTCTATTGGTTGGGGAATTTTGACAGGCTTGTTGCACAAAAAATCCAAGAGCAGAGCAGAAATCCGAGAGCAGACGTTTCACGAGCGCACAGAAGCAGTCTCAGTGCGAGGAGAAGGGCTGAAGCTGGAGCACAGGAAATCTGCGCAAGGAACAATATATCTGTTGCCCAATTGCTTGGTCTATGAAGCAGTTTGTACTAGCACATCTCACCTGTTCACTTTTTGACCTCTTACTCACCACCAGTGTCACAGCTCACTTCTCAGATTCACAGAAGCCACTTCCTCTTTGAACGTAACATTCTTTTCAAAAAGGCAGACATCAATTTTCTTCATCAATTTAGTCCAATTGACCAAATCATACTGTCTTTAACCCAGTACAAATGAACTCTAATGTCAACACAATGTATAAATCCATTTATGGTACAAAAATAATTTTCATTGAGTGAATATTTAGTTGTGCGTGCTTAAGTTAGTATTTCAACATCAAATCACATCTTTAATCAAACACTTTTTTTCTCCCTTACGGCCATGTACGAGAGCCTACTTCCTCTGCTGCTTCTGCAAGCCGAGGGTTAAGGGTGTGGGCCAATGAGGACAGATCTGCAGCGTTTACTTCCTTAGCTGACATTGATTCATCAACCGTAATAATGCGTCCGCCCACCTTATTTTCTTCCTGGCCTTTACCCGGAGTCACCATGGCCTGGAGTTGTTCAGCTGACCCTGCATTAACACGCAAAGGCAGCAGCCACGACCCTGTCATCTCCACTTGTCAGTGTAGGTTTTCAGAAGTACCATCCAGTGAAATGCTCAACTGCCTGCATTTTGACTACTGCCTGCCTGTGTGGCTTAGGCCTATGCAACTCTCTTAGAAATTATGTCTATATACTACTAAATGGTTTTGCCAAATATGTAGTGGAGAAAAAATAATTGCTGCCTGCATTATGTTAACTGGCAACATTTTTACCAGTTCAGGAAGTGCTACACTCTTCTACTACACAGAAAATATAGCAACTAAAGCATGATTACATGTTATCTTTATGTCTTATTTAAGGTTAGGGAAAGACCTAAGAACTGAAAAAGTCAACGTGACTTGAAGCACAAGACTGGAAGCGCAGACATTTTCCAGAATTTTCAGCCACATATTGTGGCCTTCATCAGCTGATGAAGTTTATTCAGTTGTCACGGAGATGGTTGAACCATTCCATGAAACACACTAAACTATAACTGATGTTGAAAAAGAATTTAACGACAAAAATATTCAAATCATTTGGGACTTTCTGACCATGAATTCTTGAGAAGGTCCAGCATTCGCTTACATGGAAAAAGAAAAAGACAAAGTCAGCATTATGATAGCTTCCTTGTTGTGAATATTGCACAATACCTTCTCCAGTGAAGTTGAAATTGACAAGAATTTCAAACGGCCAAACCACAACGTTCTGTAAAATCTATGTGAATCATGCTTGGCTGCTCCAACCACAATTTGTATCACATCTGCTTCTCTGTCTTCACATATAGTGGCAAAAATCATAAAATAAATTCAGGAATACTGCTTTAGATTTTTTAATTACCTTGATGGCAACCAATGGGGGTGTTAATAAAGAGTATGAAAATAAAGGAAAACTATCACAATCAAAAATCAGAAATGTTTTCCTCTGGTTTTTGTGTTTGGTATCTGCGTAGACTGGCTGTCATTTAAAAAGTCACTTATTGAAGCTTACTAGCGCTTCCTGTTTCCCACATTGTCTGTTTATTATGCAATGGCATAATGATGAATATGTGTATTGCAATGAAACAGCCAAGTGTGCAAATATCAGCACTTGGGTTCCGTTTAAAAAAAAGGGGTATAATAATTTGCCCTTCCTTGTTTGTCTGAAGTAAAACGTTGAAGGAAAAAAAAAAGTCCAGACGGCATGATGAAACAGGAGGCGTCAGTACTATTAAGATTGACTTTCAACAGTCATTCACACAACTCTTAAATCCTCTGTGAGAAATGCATGGATAAAGCCTTCTGCTGTAAAACATCTCAGAAGAATTCTAACAATGAAGATAGCTTTTATAGCCTTTGTGCTCCTCATTCAAACATTACAGTGTTTGGCTTCTGATGGTACAGTATTCAAATGTTTTATTTTGAGATTGTTTTGTGAGATTGTGTGGATGTGCACTCTACTCCGTATGTGAGACTGTTGTGTGCTTTACCATGTGTCAATGTGTAGACTATGTTGTCAGTGTGCGGCACCTGTGGTAAATAAATGCTACAGTTCAATATTGAGAAGATTGCTGATTTTGCAGGCATAGGGTAGTTGCAATTTTGTTTTTGTTTTTTTGTAAATAATTGTCAGTATTATTGTCCAAATAATATAAAATCTTATTAGACACAACTGAAACAATGTTTGCACAGTGATAGACTGTGCAAACAGTTTTGGATTTTCTGAGTTCTTCTGCAATAAACAGTCAAAAGTGTGTAATTCTTTCTCAACAGATTCACCATTTCAACTAACTAACAAGGCCACTGGTTTTTGTTTGATTAAAACAAATAACAACTGCAATGACATACGCTGGACAACTGGTGACCGACTTCTGGTTCAACAAAGGAAGAAGTGCCTGGGAGTCCAGGGAAAAAGTGTGGGAAGTGAAATAAGCCTCTACGATTGTGATGAAAACGGCGAACTCCAAAAGTGGGAATGCAAGAATGAAACCGTGCTCGCCCTCAAAGGCCAAGAGCTTTACATTGAGCTCACTGCAGATAATACAGCAGTTCTCTCCAAAACAATAGGACCCAATAACCACCTCACAATCCCAGGGACATCCAGCGGTGCTTGCACAAGAACACACAGAGGTACAGTATAAAACAGGGTTGTTTTTGAAGGAAGTACAAAACTAGAATGATGAAGATGACAGTTTTAAAAGGTAATGTTTTAAAATGATATTCACCTGTTAGCTCCAATAGAAAGTCAAACTGTTAAACAGCTACTCATGCATTGCTATTTATTTAACATATGCTATATAGTCATATTGTTTCATAAATCTTCATTTGAATTGTGGAAAAGATAAAACAGACATTCTCTGGAATCCATCTTGCATTAAAAATAGAATTTTGCATCATGTTTTGAAGTGGTTTGTCATATGCTGTTATAAAAACGTAAATCACTGCAAGTACACATGTTCGGAAAATAATCTTTGTTTTTGTTATCACCTCTTAGAACTTTATGCCATTGGTGGAAATGCAGCTGGACTGCCGTGCATGTTTCCCTTCCAGTACAAAGATCAGTGGTTCTCAGACTGCACTACGCTTGAGTCCTCAGGAAAGCTTTGGTGTGCGGTTGAAACAAAATATCAAAGTGAACGCTGGGGCTACTGTCCAGTTACTTGTGAGTACTGCCTGAGAAGACTATTTTTACAATGCCAGTGTATACTGTTCGGAAAAGAAATGAGTCATGAAAGCTTTGAGGAGCCAGTGTTGCCAACTACTAGATTATGTTACTCCTTAATTTGCGTTTCTGTGACATCCTAATGTAACTTTTTACATATATACAAGATTTTTTTTTAAAAATTAAGTCAAAATTAAGTCAAGCTAAACTTAACTGACTCTAACTAGCTTTATCATTAGCTATTATTATTTTTCAAGCTGCTATCATCTCATCAATATGCATCTAAATCAACCTCTAATTTCAAAAACTGTTTATGTGTCATGAATAGAGGATCCAGAAAAGGGAATAAAATCACTCTTGTAAACTCTTGTATTTTGAGGAAAATAAAACTTAAGTAATCTAGTTAAATCATAAAGAACAAAAACAAAGGAGAAGGAATTCTTCAGACAAACAACGGGGATCAGTGATTGGTCGTTAGGTACGCACAGTCAGTCCAGAGAGCCACAGCCACACGAGAGCACATTCACTGAGACATATTGGCCACTTTCTTCAAGAGAGAGGAGTTAAGGTCTGCACTAAAAGTTGCTTGATTGGTCCCTAGGCACTCATATGAAATTTTTTTGTTGTTGTTGTTTTTTTAGAAAAAGCTGCTAAAGGGATGTTAAAAGTCGCCAAATCTAGTGAGAAAGTCATTAAGTTGGCAACACTGTCAGGGGCTATCATTTAATTTAAAGCTTACCACTAGTTTATAGTTGATTCAATTATTTTACTTTGTAGTCAACATAACATATCCATTATTTGTATACACATTCATAGCCAAAGAAGGCTGGACTATACACCCAACAACAGGAGCGTATTACCAGCTCAACACACAGTCAGCTCTGACTTGGCCACAGGCTGAAGCCAGCTGCAAACAGCAGGGTGCCTCCCTGCTCAGTATCACCGATCCTCACGAGCAGGCTTATGTCATAGGTAAGGTGCTACTGACTCTACACTGAATGTATTGATAAAGGGAGCATGTCTTTGGGCACATACAATAATTATGTATCAATTAATTTTGTGCTCTTTGTTTTCTACAAAAAGATGTATTACTTGCATTGATAAATCTGAGTGTTGGCATGGATACTGTTGTGGTGTCAAAATAAGACTCTTTATTTTGTCATTTTTGTTTCCCATGTCCCCAACAGCACTACTAGGGTCAGGGGGCAATAAGCTTTGGTTTGGGCTGATCCTGGATCCAGAACATGGCTGGAAATGGTCTAATGGGAGGCCTTACCGTTATCTGAAATGGGACTCAGGTAGGTATTTCCTCCACTTCAATACCTTGTGTTTCTATTCTGATATATTAAAATGTATTAGCTAAACTCAATCAATACCTGCAAGTTCAAGGAGAGATCAAAATATCAATACCACTCTTATATTTTCATATATTTGTTATATATAAGGCTACTACAGCCAGCGGCTGGTTAGCTTAGCTTAGCATAAAGACTGGAAACAGGGGGAAACAGCTAGCCTGGCTCTGTACAAAGGTAACAAGATCTACCTACCAGCACTTCTGAAGCTCACAAATTAACACATTATATCTTGTTTGTTGAATCCATACAAACTGAAGAGTAAACATGACAATTTGTGGTTTTATGGAGGGTTAAGTGTGAGACTATAAGACTGAGACAAATCTGAGAGCTGATATGAGGCTGTTTTCAAAACCAACATGTCTTGTTTAAGGACATCCACTTCCTAATCCGGGATACAACTGTGCATTTGTTGATCCGGCTGTACAGTACTCCTGGCAAAGTTCACCTTGCAGCAAGAAATTCGGGTACATCTGCTACAGTAAAGCAGCCGAGCAACTGCCCACGCAAGGTTTGAGAAAAAGATCTACTCTATTCTACACATCCCCTGGGAACCGTAGAGCTACACTGTATATCTGTCAGTCAGTCCTAATATTTCTTTGTTCTTTTCATGATCAGCTGTTGAGACAGGATTTTGTTCAAGTCCTTGGATTCCCTACAATGGCCACTGTTTCCACCTCAATCGTACTCAGCAAAAATGGTCTGATGCTCAGAGAGAGTGCCGCAAAGAAGGAGGAGACCTAGCCAGCATCCGCAATGTGGAGGACCAAAGCTTTGTCATCTCTCAAATTGGATACGGTACGTGATAATAATAAAAATAATTAAAAAAAAAGTTTACCTTTAAGGAAGAAATCCTTATAACAAAGAACACCCCTTTAAGCCCTCAGGCCTTTCTTCCAGCTTTTGTTCCTGGCATTGTGCTGCTCTGATTAACCACCTCAAAGGGAATGTACAATGTACAATCATTCATTGTCACGTGCTGAACTGGAGTTCACCGATCCTGACGCATCTTTTTCCATGATCTGTTTAGTTACTAGATGATGAGCTAAACAATTACCCGCTCCACTAAATGCATGGCCTTTGCTTTGTGATATAGCATCTCTACACTTGTTCTCTAAAGGTCAATATTACATTTGTGTAATTATTTCTTAGCAAAGGGTTTGGGTTAGAATAATATATTTTTATTTAAAAAAAATCAACATACCACACAGCATTGGCATGAGTGTATCAGCAGAGTAATAATAATAAGTGTCAGGTTATAGGTTCATGCATTGTAAACCTTCATAAATATAAATGGATGCTACTAGACAGCGGCTCTCTCAACTTCAGTGCTCTCCCTGAACTAATGCTATCCTCCATTCTCTAAATGACACAAAATATAGTAGGCAAGCTACTACTACTTTCCTTTATGGAAAGATACTTTTTTCTTTTGTCCATGTCTGCAGCATCCACTGATGAGCTTTGGATTGGACTAAATGACATGAAGACAGAGGGGCTGTTTGACTGGATTGACCACTCGACTGTCAGTTTCACTAGCTGGGAATTTGGGAAACCAGCTGTCTCCACTGATATAAGGGACTGTGTTCTCATGGGGGGGGAGGTAAGTAACACCATGTGGGTATGGTGTATATATTACCCTTATGTACATGCACGAAACACATACTCATTCAGAGAAAGTGACATTAAATAATGAAAAAGGCAAAACGGTAAATTGTGGAGCTACACATATCAAAGTTTACTTAATTGTACATGTTAAATTGAATTGCCTAACTATCTATGGTTTGATATTAAATTTGTACAGTTTTAAGACTACAGTGTTTTTGTTTGACATTGATTTATCAGTACATTGACTGTAGTACTTTCCAGTACATCCAGTCTCCACATAAATAAACACTTTACAGTACTTTGTTGCAGAACGGGAACTGGGCTGACCGTGTGTGTGGGGAGAAACATGGCTTCATTTGTATGAAGATGAGTGCCTCAAAACCCACTGGAGATGAAGTGGAGCAGGATGTAGGCTGTAAAACTGTACGTTAAGTTGACCTTTTTTTATCTATTTAAAAAATATTTCTCTCATGTTGAAAAAATCATCCCCCCAAAGTTTAACCTGGGGGTAGTGCCTGAACTTCCAGCCACCTCACCTAACTCTATCACCCCCCCTAAGATCAACAGAGCTTTTTAGCCTTTTTGGAGCTCAGTGTTTTGGTTGTCTCCAGGAGCAGCAAGCAGCAGTTTTCACTCAGCCTGCCCAGCTCGACAAAGCAGACAAAAAAAACTGAAACCAAAACAAACAGCTAAAACGCGACTCAACATTATATACTTATATTATATAACTTATATTTACAGGTGGACAGAAACACGGCTTCAAATGAATGCTAATATTCCTCCTTACTATGTTATAAGAATGACAGGCTATGCTTTTCAGCTTGTTGTAGAGTTCCCCTAAGTGATCAAAAAAAAAAGGTCCATTAACGCAGCGTTAAATAAAATGTTTAACTTTGTAATACTTTATAGAGCTTTTATACCAAGTTTAAATTCAAACTCAATTAATCACTGTAAATTATGAAAAATCGTAAAATGGTCTTTCTTCACTTTTTTTGTTTTCCAATAATCCAGGGTTGGAAAAGACATGGCTCATACTGCTACTTTGTAGGGACAGAGACAAAGACGTTTGATGAAGCCAAAGATGACTGCAAGAGCTCAGATTCCTACTTAGCTGATGTTTCAAATGGGTAAAAACAATTATTTTGACTCCAAACATTTTGAGCATACTAAAAATGAGCATGCTAGATTTTAAAAGTTCAGATGTAATGGGATTTTTTATAGGACTTGCAAACAAAACTCAAACAAAAAAATAATGCACTTTTGTTACTGTACATCATTTACTAATCTAAGAAATCCTGCAATCCTAATTATGTAAAGTGTAAATATTTCCAGGGTGGATAATGCATTCCTTGTCAGCTTGGTGGGGATGAGACCAGAGAAATACTTCTGGCTAGGCCTCTCAAACCAGAAAAACATTGATGAATTTGTGTGGACCAACACAGACTCAGTGAAATTTACTCACTGGAACGCTGAAATGCCAGGTATGAAGACATTTTGAACTCCATCACTAAGATGTGGCAGAAAGCGGCTTCACAATTGACATTTCACAATTTCTCCCTCAAAAATGCAAGGACACAGACAGGGCTGTGTTGCAATGACAACGGGGATATTTGCTGGCCTCTGGGATGTGCTGCCCTGCACCAATAAAGAGAAATACATCTGCAAACACCTGGCAGAGGGGGCAGGTTTAACCCCTGCACCACCCACTCGTGCCTCTACTAAGTGTGTTAACGACTGGACTCCAGTGGGATCAAGAAAATATTGCTTTAAGGTAGCCACATGTATAAAAAACCAAAAAAACCCCCCCAAAAACCCCACCTCAGTTTAAAGGATAAATTCAGATTTTTCAAGTCTATCTTACTACAATACTCAAATACCATATATTTAAATTATGCATCAGAGCTTGTTGTGAAGTGACACTACCAAACCATGTTGAACCTCTCTGTCTTGTGTTTAAGTTGTTTTTGAAGTCATCTTCAAACCAGAAGACCTGGTATGAGGCCAGAGATTACTGCAGGGCCATCGGAGGAGACCTGCTCAGCATCCACAGTGCTGCTGAGCTACAAGGGCTACCAGATCGGTACAGTATGACCTGGCAAAGTATAAAATAAAAAAATAAAAAATACAAAACTGGTTGCAGCAGAAGATGAAGGTTGGCTAGTGTCCAGCAGAGCACTGGGGACAGTGCTTCTATAGATAACTATTAAGTTAGGCAAAAGTTTGTTCTTTTAACATTTTACACACAGGTTTTATGCTCAAATCAATAATATGTTTGTCCATTATAGCTATGAAACAGTCTGGATTGGACTTAGTGCCCCTGACCCAGTAACTGGTTACGTATGGAGCGATGGATCCCCAGTGAGTTAACAGTTTTCTACTGTAACAGTTGAGTCAATCATTTTTAGTTTAGGAGACTTGATTAAATAGACAATATAATTATATTGAATTTTTTATTGCTTGCTTTTGTTTACAGGTAAACTTCCAACACTGGGAGGACGGAGAGCCAAACAATAAAAACAACGTGGAATCGTGTGCTGAATTCAAAATACAAAGGCGGGATAGAAGTGGGTCTTGGAACGATGTGCACTGTGAGACCTACAATGGATGGCTGTGCCAGATCCGTGCAGGTAAAATGAGGGACTGAAACCATTTCTTTCCCTCTTGTTTGGTTACTGAGCAAGCTTGACTTTCCAACAACGACAACCTCAAATTTATTAGGTGAACATATTCTCAACTCGGCGCTGCCTACTCTCATTCCAGTGCTCTATTCAGTGTTCTGAGTATTATCTTTTATCTTATCTTACAGGAGTGACTCCAACTACGCCTCCAGACCCTGTCACTCCTGGTAAGTGCGCCATTTTTCTATGTAACCACATACAAAACATGGCATATACGCTTTTAGCCCAAACCTTATTTTCTATTGTATGTTTTCAATTTGCTGCTGCTGTTGCTTCTCTGTGGGTTGATCCTTGTTTAATAATTAATGTGGCACATTGGCAACACATCTTTACATTTAAACATCACACTTAGACTTCATACACACGAGTCTACAGCGATGCTAGCTGCTCTGCGATGCTGTACTTAAGCTAAATGCTAACGTTAGAATGCTAACATGACCACGATGACAATCCTAACATGCTGATGTTAAGAAAGTACAATGTTTACCATGTTCACCATCTTAGTTTAGCCTGTTAGCATGCTAATATTTGCTAATTAGCACTGAAAGTACAGATGAGGCTGATGAGAATGTCTTTAGTTTTGCAGGTATTTAGTCATAAAGCAAAGTATTGGAGAGATCAAAATGTTGACCTGGTGGAGGCGATAGATGAAAAGTTAAGGGATCACCAAACTTATTACCATTTATCCTGAAGGGGACATGAAGGTCTGTACCAGATTTCATGGCAAATGGCACTAGAGGAAAAGTCAGGGAACCACCAAAGTCAGTAGGATACATCAACTGGAAATCATAAATGTTTGTACAGAATTTTGTGCCAATCCATCGAGTAGAAATTTAGATATTTCACTGAACAAGTAATAACTCTGACCTGCAGGTGGCCCTAGAGAAAAAGTCAGGGAATCACCAAAGTCAGTAGGACTCAACCTCTTGGGACCATGAATGTCTATACAACATTTCATAAATATCCATCCAATAGTTGTTGAGCTATTTGTCTCTAGACCAAAGTGGTACACCGGCCAACTGACGAACACTGCCATCCATAGAGCCATGCCACTAGCATGGCAAAAGAGCAACTGAAAATCTGAACCTACATGTGTACTGTAATATATTACATATTTCTAACATGTTTGCAGATTACAATAAGACCTCAGACGGGTGGCTAGAATGGAACGGGAATCAGTATTATTTTAACAGCAGAACGATGGCCATGGAAGAAGCTCGTCACTTCTGCCAGCAGAGGCATGGTGACTTGGTAACTATCAACAGTGAAGCTGAAAGTGTCTTTTTGTGGAAACAGGTAAGCAGTGACATTTATACTACATTACTGATAATACTCATTATCCATGGCATTTAAGCTCAGAACGTACTGCAATGTAAGTACTGCTGGTTTACCATATGCCTCTCTCTGTGTGTAGGTAGCCAGAGGTTATGGGTCTTACTGGATAGGCCTGACTGTAGATCTCGATAGAACATATGGGTGAGTATGAATGAAATAACAGATTAAATAAAAATGAGAAAAGAAGTCAAAGAAAAAGTAGCAAAATTGTGTGACATATAGATGATGTGACCAGTTGAATAATGTGTTGTGCTGTATGCAATTTAATTGGAACATTTTTTAAATAGTTACTGTTGCAAGGTTGGCCTGATACAGTGGTGCTGAACAGTCAGATTTTTGTGTCTATTGTAAACATTGTTAATATGGTTGCTCTAGCATCAGTTGCATAGAAATTAGGCCACAATTTGTCTTTATGTTTTCATGTCAAATTCATTTCTTCATCACACCCAAACACAGTATTATTATTATTATTATTGTTATTATTATCATCATAATTTCTGGACTCTCCTTTTAGTTCTGTTTTGGTCTTCACCAACGCCTGAGGGAAATTTCGGTCTCTAGGTGCTCCTCTATGTTCACTATGTTGTACTAGCTAGTTTCTGACTTTTTGTGTCTACCGTTTAGTGCTAGACAGGTAGCATACTGTCGTTTTATCAGAACTTTTTACACAAAAACAGCTGCCTGCCGTGGCAGATAAGGAGGCTGATGAGAGCAGAGTTTGTGAGCCAGAAAACCAAAACAATGATCCAAAATAGTCTAAAGGGCTCTCTAGAGCTCATGGGGGCTGCAGGGTAGTGTGGTAGTTCTGTGGGTTCACCATTATAAGCAACCTCTTTCACATCACGCATACTCATTTCTAAAAATTGTTAATACAAAAGTATTGATTAGTGCTTTTCTGTGGATTTTGCTGCCTGGATTCAAGAGCAGAGCTCATTTAGTCTATTTTGCAACATAACCATTTATAACATATAGAAATTAAGAGTGTGCCATCGATGTGTCTTACATTTTCAACTGATTTGTTTGTGTTCCAAAAAGGTGGATGGATGGTTCCCCAGTGGTGTTTCAAAGATGGGATGAAAATCAACCTGATTTCCTAAACAATGACGAGAATTGTGCTGTCATGACTGTCTCTATGGGTGAGTAACTGGCATACTTTAATACAATGAATTAACAAAGAATTCATCTGAGATTAGATTTTAAATGTAAAAATACACGTTGTTTTTGTTCAAATATTTATTTCATATTTTGGATTGGCTCACAGGGTTCTGGCATGATTATAGTTGTGGGTATGAGCACAGGTCAATATGTAAACGCAGTGGCTCCCCACCTGTCAACGCTACTGTAGCACCAACAGTTCCTCCAAAAGGTGGCTGTCCACAAAGCTGGATAAAATTTGACTCCAAGGTGAGAGGTCACTTTTAATTCCTATAGTTGTTTGGCAGGATGACAACTGATGTTGCATCGAATTAAAATCTCAGTGCCTGCAATGAAATGGGCCTTCAATCTGGCAAAGAACTGATTTATTTGTGGATAAAAAATAAGTTCTAACTGCTCTTTTGAGATATCACACAAAGCTGCTGATTTTTCACCCATAGTGTTACAACATCATTAATAGCCAGAATCAGACATGGGATGGAGCGAAGACGCAATGCCAAGCAATAGGAGGAAGTCTGGCCTCAATTCTCTCAAGACGTGAGCAAGGTTTGTTTTATAATTTTTTCCATTCAAACAATCAGTTTTTGCATAAATTGCATATTTCATAAAAATATGAATGCCACCTGGTTGTCAAAATAAAGTTAGCCAGACACAATGTGCCTTATTATTGAAAGGTTATACACATTTGAAGTTGTTTGCATTAACAAAGATTTTGGCTAGGTTCATCAATATTTTCCTGTATCCAAAATGTTTGTCCGCAAGCATAAAATGCATATATGATTGTATATATATGGTAGACCTTAAAACATCGGGCATTGGGTCTACCCAGTACAACCAAACGCTTTTTACAATAAAATGGTGCTCAGAGTGCACAATATTTATAAAGAGTGTGCAAATCCTAGTGTGAAGAAGTTCATATTTCATATGATTATTGTCTTTCCAGAAACGAGCAAAGTCTTTTTGCTAGGTGAGCGGTGGAAATATTTGTTCTCGCTGTAGAAAGTTTTAAAATGCTCAAGTGAGATATGTTATGTCCATGTGTATGAGGTGTGGCCCTGACACACAAAACCAACTTCAGAGAACAAAGGTTGTCAAAATCTGACTCTGTGTCTCACGCTGTGTTTAGCCCCACATTACCTTCTGTCTCCTGGTAAATGCTGCACTTAATCACATCGACTACAGCTAACATCCAGCTAACCATATACTGTACATGTACGTTATGTGCACCTGTGTAGTGAACTAGTTAGAAACACAAACAACACAAGCTTTTTATTTAAATAGTCTTGGTACAGGCTCGAAATACAACTTGAGAATGTCTGACAAAAAGTTGCTGTAAAGTTTTCTTTTGCTTTGATCACGGTCAGTCCATGATCAACTGCTCATGGAAGAAGTAAGAAATAATAATATAATATAATATAATATATATATTATATATACACACTATTTTATGTATATTAAAGCAAAACTGGGGAACAAAAATATCTAAACCTTAAATCACCAATATGTATTACATTTTCAGTATTTTTGACAACTAAAATGGCCGAGGCACCTACCACTGACCTGTGGGTTGGTTTGCATAATATAAATGGCAACCAATTTTATTGGACTGATGGGCGACCAATGCGATACAACAACTGGGGGTCTGAAGTAAGTGGACATTAAGTACATGAGTTATGTGTCCCACTACTAAAAAACTACATTTTTGTTTTGGCATTTTTCATGAAAATGTGACTCTGTTTCTCTATTGTTGCAGCGCCACCATCATCCAATGATATACGACCATTTTATGGTAAAATGATTAAACTTTACTGTATTTATTTTTGTACTCTACTGTATTTAGAATGAATATTTTTGGTGTATTGTTTAGAATTTCTGACATCTTGATTTTCCATTGCAGTATGATCACTATTTTGACAGAATACATTTTATGGAGTTTGAGGTAAAACATTTTTGATAATTTAATTGTAATGAGCAACATCACTTCATTTGTCTTGACAAAATACATCACATTTTCATGACAAGCTGGGGTTATGCCTCTGGTACACACAACCTTTGTTCAGAATTTTGATGAATTATATGTATCTGTATTGTCTGTAATATATTTTCTGTTTGTGTATTCATTCAAATTTCTGACATCCTGATTTTACACTGAAGAGGGATTATGACATGGTTCCTTCAGCTATTCATCGGGTAATACTTTCTTGACACACTTTAATGTACAATACAATTTCAATTGTCAAATTACAGTATATTTGTCATAAAACTGTAAGCACTGCAACAGCTGAAAAACATATATTCTAGTAACTGTGAAAGTGTAATAGGGGACAGTAAATACGAATAAGTAAAAATACAATATCATACTCTGTTATGTTATTATGTTCATTCATTTATTTTTTCATTATTTCACTTAGTTTAGATTATCCATTTAAACAGTATTTGTTTGGGATTTATTTGGTTATTATGTGAAGATATTTACTGTATATGAATATGTCTAAATAAATAAAATCAATCAATAAATCAAGAATTTACAGAGAACCCTTTTAGAAATACACTATACTGTGTAGAAAGTACTGGGTGGCCTGCTATCTCATTGGGTTTGTTCAAGTTAAACTAGTCTGTCAACAGATGATGATTTATATATTTTTTGCAGTAACATTAAGGCTTCCTCCTCTTAGTCCATAGATACTTGATGTCGTGGTCGACTAATGATCATATTTGCTGCCAAAGATTCACACCACTGGCATAAGAGCAGTTGTTTTCAAGAGATCTTTCTGCATGATTGCATCTATATGCAGAAAATGTATCATGACCCCTCCAAAATGACCCTGGATCTAACCATAGTTTGCTCTTCCCCTGACCGTCGCTGTGTTTCACCAGACAGAGTGTGCTGTGATGACAACCGATCCCACAATTGGTATTGGGAAATGGATAAAAAAGTCCTGCAATGTCGCCACTGGATATGTCTGTCTTCGAAATGTTGGTGAGCCTATCCTCTGCCCTTCCTCTCAAATGCATTTCCTATGGCCTAGAATGATTTTCTACATTCCAGTGTTTCTATATTATTATTATATTTAAACGTTTAATTTTAACCGATATTCTGTATTTCCAGAATTGACAAAACTTAAAACCATCAGCCAAGCATCACCTATCTCCTGCTTGAACAGTGTGCACCCTACGGTTGTTGTGGGCACTTGCACTATACAGTAACAGCAGGCGTATGGTATACGGCCTGTGCATGACTAAGAGAGCAACTGTTGGTGTATTTTAGAACAAATAATTGTCAGTGATGAAAACATAAGAGATTAAATTCATTCCCACTTTGCAATTGTTTGGCTATAGACACTAGGTCTATTCCATGCAAGGTGTTTGGGGACACACTGACATTTAATGCATTTATTTGGAACTAAAAAAATATTCAATTCACAGCTTTGGAAAAAGACAAGCCTCAGTGGAGCTTTGACTAAATATTAATGCATTAATATAATTTTGGGGTAATTCTATCTATAACAGCAGCAATTATACCAAAGCAACTGATGATTTGTTGATGACGTGTTGTACTGTATTTTAAACATAGGCCTATTCATACAAGACAGATGTTGAATTGGTTCAGTGAGTCATTTCATTCTTCTCAGGAAAATGGAAAAGAATAGTAACTCTTAAGCATCTGTACAATAGAGCGCATGACCTTAAGATGAATGGAAAAACTAAATTTGTCTTATTTCTCACCCTAAACAGACCCGTCTTTCACAGACTCCCCTGAACCAACAACTACCGACTATGTCAAAATATTTAATGACTCTATCAAGTTTGTTACTCAACAAATGACCTGGAATGCAGCCAAGAAGCACTGTGACAGTGATGGTGCCCAACTGGCTAGCCTGCGAAATGTGTGGACACAGGCCTATGTTGAGTTGTTGGCTTTGAAAGCTCCTCTGTGGATTGGATTGAACAAAATGGAGGTACAGGGCAGAAAGCCTCTCAAACTGCACAGAGCAAAACACTGTAACACGACTAATCTCTGCTTGTAACTTGAAACTTTTGCTGACTACTGATAACTGGCAGCAATGACTTGATGACTTGTTCCAGTGAAGATTTTTACCTTTAAAATTGTATTCTGTAATGGTTGACATTTAGATGTATTTGGGGATTTTTTTTCAATATAAATATTAATTACAAATAGTTTATATTATTGATGGCTTGTATGAAACTAAATGTTTTCAGTGCTTTTGTCTATGATATGTAGCATAAAATCCTAACACAGCAGCATTGATGTACAAATATATATATATATATAGATGAATTAGATCCACAAGAGCTAAATATTACAAAAGAAAACATTTAACATTTTAATTAATTAATTGTGAGAAAAGGGAGAAAAATCATCATTTACTGTAAAAATCACAAAGATTACAGATTTCCTTGAACTTGAATCAGACTATATTTTGAATTAACAATGCTGAATGCAATTTTATCAATCTTTGCTTTCAGACTGGTGGATATTTCAGATATATTGATGGCTGGCGTATCACCTTAACCAACTGGGGTAGTTTGGAACCAGGATCGAACCGACCTTGTGTGTTTGTGGATGTGAATGGAAAATGGAAGACTACTGACTGCAATCAGAACATGACCAGCATTTGTATGAAGTCTACAGGTAGGGCTCATGTGCATTTTAATAAATTCATATGTGACTCATCCTTAATGTTATCCTGTGTTAATTTTGACATACATCCTGCCTTTACCTGTTTGGAACATAGTTATAGTTGTTACCATTGTATTTTGTTTTAGATGTGACATTGTTTTCTCGTTCTAGAAATATTGTCAAATAGGTGCTTACTTCATTGCATGGGATTTGAAAGCATGTACTACGCAGTAATTAGTTGATCCCATTGTCATCAATGTCTCTCTCATCCACAGATGTGCCACCAACGGAGTCAAGCGATTTCCCCGGATTTTGCCCTGAAGACCCAGATACACCCGCACACACAAGGCAGACTTACAGCTGGATACCATTTAAGGGTTATTGTTACCTCTTTCTCACAGAAATGGTTGAGTGGCCACATGCATCTGCTAACTGTGTGAGACATGGTAAGGATTTTCTATGTATGGTCTAATACATATTCTTAATCACTCAACTGTGTTTAGCTTTAATTAAGGACCTACTGTTTTTTTTGTTTGTTTACTTGTTTGTTTGTGAAGGTGGATCACTAGCCAGCATTGAAGATCCCTCTGAGCAAGAATTCATTCATAACAACGTCAAAGTATTTCAAGACAGCCAAACCTCTTTCTGGATTGGCTTGTATAAAACCCACAAAGGTACAGTCACATTGTCTGCTCTTCCATGAAAAGAAACATTAAGCTACACTGAACATAAAAAAAGATCTTTGTAAAACAGAAGCTCTGAAACAAAGAGGTCACAAACTTACTGTAGCTTCATTATTTATTCCTGCTGAATAGAGAACATAAACAGGCCGAGAAACTACGCCTAGTCAAAAACAAATGGAGAAAGAACATAATATAGCTGCACCAATCAATATGTTTATAACAAATATGGATCAAATAGCTATGTGTAATGTGAAAGGCATCGCTCATAGTGACAAACCCGTGAGGAATTATCCCCCAGCTCTGCAGTTGTGCTCAGCTCCACAGAGTGTTTTAGCATCTGTCAGTTTTGATATCCTATTTGATTTTCTGCAAAAAGGCTCTGATGAACCTGGTGGTGAACATAGTGGAGCATTAAACAGATAAAGAGTAATATATTTCCCTGATTGAATATCGGATTTGCATTCATCAGGTAGCCAGAAACACATCTAGAAATGCTAATGTTGCTCTGTGTTTGCTGTCTGCTAACATGTTTGCCCAAAACAACAGGTGATAAGGTGATAAGGTGATAATATGTCACTGTTGTTTGAAATGTTAGCTTACACCATTTACACTGAAATATAAGATATTGTGTAGGCTATTAAACTGAAGAAACGCTTCATCTGGCACAAAAACAAATTCTATAGAGAAAAGAAATACTGAATTTCTATTTGTCTCCAGGCATCTGGCAGTGGTTGGATAAAACCGCCATGGACTACACTAACTGGGCTGAAGGTCAAAGTGATTCCAACAGTTATGGAGGGATTAGAAGTACAGATGGGAGATGGGAGACAGGTAGACCGTGGTATGACAGAGCATATATTTGCAAATCCCCCAAAGGTGAGACCATCATACTTATTAGGACTGAATTAATGTAATGTTTTTACAACAACAGCAACAATAATAATAATGATAATTGATAAATTGATTGATATTTAATGTCAATGACATTATACAGAAATGATATGCCTACTGATAAGTTTTTTTGATCATGTTTGTTTTCTTTCTAGTATTACCACAAATACCACCGACAATTGGTAAGTTATATCTCTTTATCTTTTTTATTTGACTCATAATTATAACTTATTTCTTCTGGCTCATCATCTACATGTTGAATCTGTACAGTAAGTCCTCTGGTGGATCCTCAAACCCGTGGCCGCATAATTTTGGCAGTTCTGCTGCCCATTACTGCGATTGCCATAGGGACAGTCGTCGTCGTTTTTGTCCTCAAGAAGTCCGGCCACCGCTTACCTATCCCTGAAAAGTTAACTACCTTTGACAACCCACTCTTCTTCAACAATGAGAGGTCCCAGGCTGATCTGGTCGACACCAATAAACTGGTAGCAAATGCAGAGGAAGAGAACCCCGGGCCTGTTAAAATTGTGTGATGTAAATACCAGCAGAATCTACTGAGGCATACGGTGTATGGCATGACCAAGAATTTCATTTTCTTGAAACGTCTCTCATTTCTTTGAAATTCAATGCAGTTGGCAATAACTGGCCTTTATGAACAAAACAACTTAAGCTGTAGGATGTCTTATTTTACATACCTTATCTATTTGTAGTAATTTGAAATTCTGTTTAATTGTATATTTTATAACAACTAAGAATGTACTGATTGATTGAATGTAAAGAGGGAATTTTAATTCATTTCATACCTTATTTTACTTTAAACTATACCTACTAAGATTGTGAAATGTCTACTAGACTTTAAACCAAAAAATTACAACATGTTCCTAATGGACCAGAGTACGTGTTAAGACGGACAGTATATCACCGCTGCATTTCATCATCCTTGAAGGTATTATAGATTATATTTTATCTGTCTAGAAATCCTGGTGACTCCTAAGATATGTCTTGCCAATGAGAATTAAAACAATAATTGTATTTAACAACTCATGGGCATCTTCATTGAATGTTATGTTTGGTTTACACTTTTAGTTGATTACTTCTCAGGCAAAAAAATTGTACTTTTATATCCTTTACATTTATCTGCTGGTTGTTGTTACTGCTTATTCTTTAAGGGTTTACATGAACATGAATAAAAACTGAACATTGATTAATCTGTTGAATTCATAATAGATTTTAAAAGAAACAAGGAATGTTTACTGAGAACCAATAACATAACCTGGAGAACCAGGATAAGGACAATACTATTAGGTTATACTTATATTATTGAAGACTGTAATGACCAAAAACATTCACAAAAGTAAAGTTTATGTTGTACCCATGTGCTTGGCATATCAAAGCAAGCCTACAAGCCCTAAAGTATTCTGCTCACTGGTTAAAGCTATTTATTCACAACACAGCTTAAAGACAAAAACAAAGGAGGAAGCTATCCTCACAAGCAACTTCTGCACAGGCTCATTCACAGATCACACACAGTCAAGGCTGAACAACCAGTAAATGCAAAAAAAAAATGGGAGATATTCACAAATGATTCAAATACACCCTACAAGCTCCGTCTCAGCAGCAACAGCGTCCAGGCTGCACAGCACATGATATAACCTCTATATCATCAACCAAGACACGGCTAGAGGTTCACATAAATACACGGACACAGAGGCAGCCACGGAGAGACATTTAGGAAAGATACCAGGGAGCAGACGCATACAAATAAACTTTAAAGTGACAGGCTGACAGACAGAAGTTGTATCTGACTCACGTTATTTGACGTCCACGGAGGCGAAGTATCCATGCGGAAAACAAGCCAGCCAACGCTAACGTTAACTCTACCGGTTGTTTCGATTAGCATTTAAATGAGTTGTTAACTTGTGAGGCCAGAGTGTGAGTATGTCTTCACAGAGACATTTTCTCAGTGGTATGACCGCATCTAATTGTTTGTTACTAATATTATTAATCAAAGGATGCCCACCTCACCCGTGATCCTGTGATGTACCAGCCGTTACATCCGGGGGGCGCTGTTTCACACATTTCAGGGAAAGCCAGTGAGAAGTGGGGACAGGACAGGAAGACGTTGCCGTGACAACGCAATAAGAGGCGTCTGTCGTTGTGACAAAGAAAACTGTTCAGTCTCTTTATTATAATCACAGTAACAGTAATATTTTGGATAGTAAGGGAGTCCCGGCTTGCCTTGCTTCCTGAGAGAAAACGCCACAGCATTTTAAGGTGGGGGCCACAAGTGGGTCCGGGGCTCGTTGCCAAAGGTGCACTGGTTGGTTGGTTGTAATTTTTAGTTGACAGGGTTGGCAGCTACTCATGAGACGTTCATTAATTACATAATGTTAAACTCGATACATTGTGTGCTGTATATAAAGGTATCTATGATATTAAATTAAAGTGGCTACATAGCCCTACGGTATTTGACACTAAAATATCAAACGACAATGTGTAAACAATTTAACTAATTTAAACTACTGTCAGAACCAAACAGCTGACAGACATAGTGGAGCACAAAAAAAAACAGAGCTAAAAGAGAGTGAATACTGGACTTACATTCACCAGGTGGCCAGAAATACGACTCAAAACGAATGTTAATGTTGCTTTGTAACTACTGGATGTGTCAATATGCAATGCAACCATTTGCCAACAAGTTAGCATTAGTAGCAGAAAGAGTGCAGGGGCAGAGGGGTTGTTAAGTTGCACATGTTAGTCTAGTCTGCCTGACTCATTGATCCTTTATCTGACTGAGGTTTGTGCAAGTTAGAATTTATGGCCCCGACCATGGCTCTGAAATGTCTGTAGCCTAACTGTGCTGTGTATTGATAAATCCACAGTGCTGTCCATGGTGCTGAAGTAGCAGACAGATTTGTGTGCCTTTTTCTCTCAGTCCTGCCCTTCTGTCAGTTTAGTCTTGGATCTATAATATTCTCTAAACTATATACTATAAATACTCAATTCTATAATATATTGTAGCCTATATATATTGCTTGTAGTATTCCTATAATATTTCTATGATAACTGAGTAGCGTCTGTGCTGCTGAACACCCCTCTTGCAAAACTGTGTTGTATGAAAACTTTCATGTCAAGGACAAATTCAGTGTCTGGCCAGTAATATGTGAGGGAGGTGCTGACATCTTCAAATAAAATGTCACTTAACACATTCTTCATTTTACATTTTAATGATCTTCAACAATAGAATGCATATTTGTAAAAATTAACTTCTGAATGCTGTACAAAATGAAAATAACCAAAACAAAACATTCTGAAAGGAACAGAGTCAATTCAGTCTTGTCAACTCAAAACAATCATACACAGCAGGTCAAGTTCTACCAAACAGTGCAACAGGCTCTCTGGTTCTCCTTACATTTACCTAACAAGGCAATTATGAAGTATGTACAAATGCATAGAGATTGTATTCAAGCAATATATTTTATCACAAGAAGATGCATAGAGTATCCAGCACATACTGTAGCACAGGTCAGTGTCACCAAAAGATGTTTCATGCTTCCAGACAGAGCAAATGCAATAAATATGCTTCAACACCATTTAGAAAAGTAGGAAGAAAAGTATGACTTCCCTTTAGAATCATGTAGAAAAATAGTTTGACTTTCCTTACTAATGTTTAAAATAAATTATTGGCTTTTGAAGATCAACCGATTTAAACACATGGGGGCAGAGTCAGATGTGACACTGAAACACACAAGTCTGTTATCTGACCATTTGAGTAGACAAAACATCCCTTTGTGGAACTTTGTAAAAACAAAATCATAAAATGCATTAATTGTGCGGAAGCTGAGAACGGCCGTCATTTCAATCATTTTATTTCATCCCATTATCTCAAAATCACAAGTTAATTACTTACTTATGTCGGTGATAACCAGTTTTGGGCTACAACTAATGATTATTTTCATTATCGATTAATCTGCCGATTGCTTTCTTGATTAATCAATTAACCATTTAGTATATAAAATGTCAAAAATAGTGAAAAAATGCCCATCACCAATTCTCAGAGGCCGATGTGACGTCTTTAAATTGCTTATTTTGTGCAACCAATCATCCAAAAACCCAAAGACATCCAATTTACAATGATATAAAATAGAAAGAAAACAGAAAATCTTACATTTGAGAGGATGAAACCAGATAACGTTTGGCATTTTTGCCCAAAATAAAAAAATCATAACACAATTTATCAATTATCAAAATAGTTGTTGATTATTTTTCAGTCAATTGAGTTATCAAGGTGTTTATATTAGTTTGTCTACCCCATTTATTCTCAATAAGGGTAGGCTTTCATGTTCACTGTTGTATTAGGCTGCATTAGCTATGTTTTAGCTATGTGTAACTAATAAACCAGAAACTCAGTGTAATTATTGTGTTATCACAACAAAGCATACATTTGAGAGATAACAAGAATATGAACTTGTGATAATCAATAAAATAGAATTATTGCAATAATGACCGTAGTTGGCTTCCATACATTTGCGTGACCAATGAAAAATTAAAAACTTTAGAACAAATGCTGCATGAGCACACTGTTGCATTTATCTTGACTATTGTTTGTGCAAAAATGCACACAGATAGAGCCATATGAATTAGGTGAAAATAAGACAGACAAAAACCAAGTGATAATATTAATTCTGGTAAAGAACTAGAAAGAAGGACAAAGTAGGTGAGAGCCTGAGTGGAAGAGGGTAAAAATAAAAAATGGCAAACAATATGAGGAGAAAACATGACACACTCTGCCCCGTCCATTAGTGCATTATAACTTGAGCAGCATAAAACCATGCACCAACCCACAGAAGAAACAACTAGTGTATATAGGAATCTCTGTGCCATTGTCGTGCATTTCTGTCTCTATCTCTATCTCTATCTCTACCTCGATCCCTATCTCTGTCTCTCTCTCTGTCCTTGTGTCTGTCCCTATCTCTGTCCCTGTCTCTGTCTCTATCTCTGTCCCTGTCTCTGTCTCTATCTCTGTCCCTGTCTCTGCCGTGGTAGTTTTGATGATTGTGTGCAGGATAGTGATCTGTGTGGTGTGTCCGTGGTGGAATATGCTGGTGATGCCTGTGCTGCCGGTTGCGTTCATTGTGCTCCTGCTCATAGTCTTCTCCGACGTGTGGCTGGCTGTTCCCACGGTGATGTTGGTGGTGGTGGTGGTGACGGTGGTGGTTGTTGTTATGATGATGGTGGTTATGGCCCCGGTGGTTTTTGCGAGTCTCCTCGTCGTCCTCCTCCACCACATCCTCCGCCTCCTCCTCCCTCTCCTCAGGCAGGGGCCTGCGGGGAAGCCTCTGGCTATGATCCCTGCTCGACTGTACTTCCATGCCACCGGATGTTTGGTTGTGCTGGGAGTGGCTGTGGTGCTCCATCCGGCGGCGGTGGTGGTGATGGTGATGGTGGTGGGTGTGCTGGGGTCTCTTTGGGTCAGTCCTCATGAGCCGCTCCTCCTCTTCTCTTTGGCCCTCCTCAGCCCTCTGCTCCTGTGCTGGGGCTGAAGGGGGCTCCTGGTCTAGATGGTTCTCCCGGGAATCCTTCCTCTTGGGGGCAGCTGACCTCTTGTTTTTCTGCCCATCCTGGGACAAGAAAATGCAAAATAATGTCACATACGTGAACATGAAGGACACATATATGTAGAAAGCTTGCTCTAACACAAAAACATACTGTGCCCAAGCCTATATGTCTTCACCTACACACTTACGTGTATTTGCAAGTCCATATGCATCAACTCAAACATACTGTACACACACACACAGCTGTGGGTAGGGACGCAGCTGGCCCTCAAGTGCCTAAACTGGAAATCACACCAGAGGCAATTTAAATATTTTTGGATGATAATACTCAGTTTTATCATGTGACCATCGGGCCACTCAGTGCAATTACTCACATGGAAACAGACACACTTGCTGCCTCAGGCTTCTCTGCATCTGTTCTACAGCTGCTGGAACTACTGTTTATTTTCACTATTAACTAATTGAGCAGGTTTAAACTTTTGATTGCGTTTTTTTGATTACTTGATAAATTATTAAGTTTGTAACAAGCAAGTTAGTTACCCAAAGTTATGTGGTAAGATAATTTACCTATGCTGATCAGCGTTTTCTGCCTCCTGGATTGTTGTAAACAGAAAACACATCTATATTCATCTGTTTCAACATGTATTGTCAACAATACATACTGTACACACTACTAGCTAACTTCTAAAGAAGGCGCTACTGTAACTGATATCTATCACTGCGGTGGAATGGTGAAAACTCAGCTACAGTGGAATTTGAAGGTATCTCACTCACCAGAGGTACCCCTATCTCATTTCTTCAACTGTCCAATGGAGTAGGATGAGGAGAAATGAAATGAAAATGTCAGATGAATAAATGGAAACAAATACAGATGCACCACACTGTGAAGTTCCTCTGTCTATAAAACAGTCTTGCTGAGCTCATAATTTCCTATCCAAACAGTTTTTCCACATTCAGCAGACTCTCTGTACAGATGAGATGAGTGGGATGAGATGAGATGACAGCATGAAATCTTTGAAAATGATATTACATCCTATAACTTTACTGTTTATGTAGTTTTTCCCCATATATGTGCCTGTGTTTCATGTACCGGTATTGCTGAAGGACTGGTGGGCAGTGTATTCTCGGCCAGCTGGGACACCAGTGCATTGGCAGGCTCCATCTCTGGTGGATGTGTGGCTCTCCAGTAAGACTCCAGATAATCAGCTATGTGCTCACAGGCATCCATTAGCTGGTTCTCATCTAAGATGACATCAAACATTTCCTACAGGAAAATGAGAATAAGAAACAAGGGAAACAAACAAATAACTAGCCTGTAACTGAGACAGTAGTTTAAAATATAATCTGTGACACCACTGATAGCATCAGGAGTGGGGGTTTGCTTTAAAAAATAACACTCTTCTGGTAATCAGGTAAGTCTGTGATTAGGTCTTGCAATGGGATTCAGATAAGGAGATGTAAGGAGATATGGTAATCTCAAATAAAGGACACCCATGCAAACAGTGACATGAGCATTCAGTGAAGACTTTGAATTTCGCATCAGGAACAAATATGCTGAATTTGACTGTGTAGTCTACAACACTAATTCTGATATCTATAGTATTCATAAAAGCAGGGCCTCAGCAAGGATTCAAAAAATACTGAGGTCATGCGTGGACACCAAAAACCAAATCTGTAAAATATTCCATTTAGATTTTTCATATTTTATTCATTCCGTTAGCCTTAAAATTTTCTGTAAGTTTCATTTCCCAACATGGAGGGCTAAATGCTGTTTCAACACTGCCCTCCTCTAGAGTCTAGAAAGACTGGATTCAGCTTAAAAACATACCCATCAAATATAAGTTTAGAAATTGTAGAATAGAAATTCCCCCCAAGCTGCTAAACCCCCCAAAATTCCCAGAATAAAATACTGAGGACATGACCTCACTGTCATCTGTAGTAGCTACAACCCTGTATAAGAGAAATGAAGGGACCACCTGTGTATTTCAAGTTTGCACCAACTGTAACTCAGTAGTTTTCTTCCCATTGCTAGTCACTTATTACCAGTGTAACAACTACAGAGACAAAGCCAAATATACAATTCCGTGCAACAACTGAAATTATAACATGACACGATAACAATCAATCTAGGATTGCTGAATATGAACTACCACTGCACCAATTTCATCCAGTGGCCACTAGATGGCACTCACCGGCGGGCATTGGGCGAGCTTGTCTGCTGCCACCAGCTGAACATTAAGATGTTTGGTCTGTGACTTCCCTCTAGTCTTGATCAGTCTCGTTAACACCTACACATCAGAAGCGAAGAGAAAGAAAGAAAAAAGGTTAAAGTGGCTGTTGGCATTTTACAGGATCGTGTTCCTTTAGTATACACACTCAATAAGAGAACTGAGGAACAGTCAGTCCAAAAGAAGGTGCAGGTGTCTGGTGAAGCTTACCTTTGGTGAGGAGATCTTGACATAGACAAGGATCGGTGCCAGGGAGGTCTTGGAAACCTGGAGAGGGTGGTTGACTGTGTCTGCATCTAAAACCACCAGCTGCAGGCTGCGGGCGAGCTCAAAGATACGCTCCACCTCCCCCTGGATCTGGGCTGCAAAAGCAGAGTGTAAAAGCATGTTAAGCTCTAGAACAACTAGTAAATGGACCTTGTGGAGAGCTTGATTTGTCAACAAAGGTGTGTGTTGGTTTGGTAACTGTTAAACAAACCTTTTTCTGCATCTCAATTCATCACAAACAAACAACAACAACAACAACAACAAAAATTCTGTCACATTCTTATTCCTAATGTCGAAAACAAGTAAAAAGTACAGACTTGTGAACAACTCACACGATTAATGGAGAATAGCTCACAAAACCCTTCAAAAAATAAACACTGATAATGTGACCTGTGACGAAAGACTGCCTACTTAATGAGACATCTTAAATAAGTGATGCATTTTTATTTTCCTGGGTAACTAATCCATTAAGAGAACCAGGATGTGTTACACTCATGGGAGGAGTAATTTAAAGATTGGCCACTAGAGGGAGAGCAGGAAAGCAGGGCATGGAGGAGGCAGTGGCCGTTTCAGTCCTTTAAGAAGTTACAGTATTCACAAATATTCTGCCATCACAGTGAGTTACATCTTACACATCTGCTAGCCCACTAAAAACAAATAAACAGCGGAGAACATCTGCTTGTGCCAGTGCCTGTGTATGTTTGCACATTGAACGGTGTTGAACAGTTGGTGAAGACATGAGGTGATGGAAGGTGGAGGATTCAAACAGACATGGACTACCAGTGCTTTCAGTCATACATACCGGCAGCATCTGGGATGAGAGAGCAATGAGAAAGACAAGAGTAGAGAAAACCAAGTAAATCTTATCCCCCTTCTGTTCCTTTCCTTTTAGCCTAGCCTACACAGCACAATATCAATATCACTGGGGCAAAGACAGCAAATGCCCTGTAAATAACCAGTCAACCTTTTACCATATAATCTTTACTCACACAACCCAACAAACTACTTATGTCTCAGATGTCAACCTATTTTTTCTATCTACTGCTTAATGGAATATTTGAACTGATTTGCTTTCTTGCCAGATTTAGATTAAAAGATTGATACTACTTCTCATGTCTGTATGTAAAATATGAAGCTACAGCCAGCAGCTGATTATCTTAGCTTAGCATAAAAACTGGAAACAGCTAGCCTGGATTTAACAAACACGATATAATGTGTTCATTAGTGAGCTTTTTAAAAACCTTTTGACAGAGCCAGGCTGGTTGTTTTCTA
Source organism: Macquaria australasica (assembly GCA_005408345.1). NCBI lineage: Eukaryota > Metazoa > Chordata > Actinopteri > Centrarchiformes > Percichthyidae > Macquaria > Macquaria australasica. Next base: position 859,634 of record SEMN01000020.1, on the reverse strand, counting down.
GCAGTCTTTATGCTAAGCTAACCGGTTGAAACTTCATATTTTGTGTGCAAATATGAGCGTGATCTGTTCATGTAACTCTCTGCAAAAAAAGCACATAAGCATATCTCCCAAAATGTCAAACTATTCCTTTTATTATCTTTATTTGTCTTCATTGTGGTGCACACAGTGATCTCTAACATTATTATCCTGTCGAATAATGGATGACCTAGCAGCGTTTACGCAAAAAAATCTTGTGAACCCAAACTGCACAGTGTTTTAATGAGATATAGAAAAAGGGAAAGTCTGACGCATTAATCTCAGACATGGGTCAGATAGTATCAGCTGCTTGTTTTAACCTAATAAGGGTTGCAAGTGGGTGAGGTTTGCCTCAAGGGACAACACAATGAGTGCCAGAAAGCTAAGACAATTACAAGAAGTTATTTTAGAAATCAATTTAGTGTACTTTTCTGTTACTGATACTATCTGAATTGACCTGATGAGGTAAACCTTAACCATTTTGCTCTCGAAACGGATAAAAGTGGTGCCAAAGATAATTTGCCACGACTACCGGCTTCAGGTTGGGATGATAAAGCTGTGTACCTAAATTGGAGCGGGTGTTCGACCGGTCCATTAAGGCCTTTTTGCCAGGGTTGTTGAGGATGGACCGTTTAGCCAGAGAGATGTCTGCTGTGACCCGTGTAATAGTAATTCTGGAGAGGAGACAGAGAAACAGGGATTATTACCCTGCCGTGATTTTCATTATGTTTTACTTCCATATAAAAGGTGTGACACTGAAGACTTACAGTAAATCAGAACTTACCTGCCTTCAAATCGATGTTTTAAATAGTCAAATAGTGCTTTTTGCATCATATCTGTAACCTGAAATTACAAAAAAACATGGATTTCAAATAAAAGTCCCCTCTATTCAAGTTTAACACAAAATACCAATATTCATTTGAAACACTAGATTAGGTTTCTCAGCTTTACAGCATCTTCGCAAGTCAAAGGAAACTTGTTAAGAGCTAAGATTAAAGAGTGTGTGAGGCAGACTCACCTCTAAGCCCTTCAGTGACGGTCCCATTAGAACCACAGGACGCATTGTAGGCACTACATCATACATAGCCACCTGCTCCCCCTACAGCCACAAAGACACACACGTTTATATATGAGATAACATCACATGGTTTTATCTGGGGAAGTTGCAAATGTCTGTGAACGCATGGATGGATGTAATTTTAGGGTTTTTTCTTGCCCTGTTGTTTTATGAAGCTATTTATCATAAAAAAAGGTCTATTCAAAGTTTTCCATAAACTGATGTGGAAAATACTTCTGTGTGTCTGCACACTGAGAAACGTTGGGTCACTTACCGGTTTCTTTTTCACCTGCTGATTGGCTGTTCATACAGAAGGACAAGAAGAGGTATCTAATGTTAACTCAACAATCATCAAAAACAGGCAACAAAACATCTTTTTACACAGTTTAGCACACACACTGACCTTGTGATGGAGGAGTATATTTCTTTGCATTCATATCTTGAGCTGCTTGAGATGATTTGCTGAAATGAGAGAAAAGTGTTGAATTAGCTCAGATCAGAGACAAACAGGGCCTTCTTTACAGTCTAAATTTCAATGTCATAGTGAAAACAGAGCACTGTGTCTATAAAATAAAATAATTTGTGCTTACACACTCTATATCTACTTATATAAGACAGCTGTCTAAAGCTTAGAGGGTAAATCCCTCAAAGTGATTCAGCACACACAGTCGCCAGCAAAGCCAAATTTCCTAGATCCTCTAGATGTGTTTCTTTCAGCCTAACTGGGTCAAGTCAAAATCTTTCAGTGTGTAGTGGGTCTTCTTGCCTGTCAGGCTGATTAGAGTAAAAACAACCTACTGACTGAACAAAAGGAAAACACGCCGAGTTTTGAATCTAAAACCAGTTTTACATCACGCTGAAATGAATGGAAACCAATGGCTGTCTGGAAGCTAGATGTATGAAAAAATCTAAAAAAATATATAATAGCTTTGGAACAAGATCATTAGCAATATACTGAAAGGACGTGAAATTTGTAGTAAATGTGCTAAAACGTAAAATCACTGGTGTGGTCTAATTATATTTCAAATCCTCTGTTAAATTGACGATTTTGTTAACTTGCTTATGTGGGAGGATTTTCTGTTCATTGTCCTTGACCTCTCTTTTAATGTTCTGCTCCTACTGTATATTTTCCTTTTCATGTTTTTATCCCCAGATCACTGTCACTGTATGTCAGTTGGTTTGTGGTATTTGATTCATTACACATTTGCTAGGGAATATGTGTCTAAGGATAGAAGGTGTCGTATGCTGTACAGACTGTAAAGCCCCTTGAGACAAATTTGTGATTTGTGATTTTTTGGTTATATAAATAAAACTGATTTGACTTGACATGGACCTAAAAGCGTGTGTCCTGCATTATCTGGGGCCCCTTCTTGAAATGGGGCCAACATGATAATTTGGATGCTGTTTGTATTCTACTGTGTGAAGAGTTGAGGCCTGATCACATTTTATCAAATCTGAATCTTTTCAAATCCTATATCAAATCCAGTTATGTTCAAAAGCATAAAACTGAAACTGCAAGATTAAAGATGATTATGAAGAATGTAGAAACACCAGTGTGGCAGCCTACTTTATGTTCACAACCTGTAGCTACAAACTAAAAATAAGATTAACAACAAAAGATACGAAATGTTGATTAAATATTTATCTGACCCGTTAGAATACCACTTACTTTGACACCTTTCGACACCTCACACATTTTTCATCAGCTCCAAATACTAGATTCAGATCTATTAAATGGATACATTTAAAATATTTATATGATATGCATAAATGGGTTATATCAGATTGGTCTCTCTGTGATCACTGGACAGACTGGTACTAGGCGATGGGAGGTGGGACGAGGCAGTTAGCCTCTACCAAAACAGCTTAGCTGGCTTGCTAACGTTAGCCACAGGTACGCCTACATTCAGGATTGACCCAGCTAACTTTGTTTAGAGTGGGGGTTGTGGAGAATGACTCGTTTAAAGGCCCCTTTGACAGAGCTAGGCTGAGTAACGAAAGTAAAGTAACAGGTAATGTAACACATCACTTTTGCTGCTGAGTAACTGCTAAGGAATTAGTAATTAAAGTTATTAAGTAATTACCTTTGAGTACATATGAGTAGTTTTCAAATAACTTGTCCAACACTGGCTAGCTTCAGATTTCTGTGAGTATTTTCCAAGAACCAGATCAAAAATTGAACAGGCTATATCGTAAACCTAACTGTGTGCCTTGTATTTGTTGGGTACTTTTGTAGATTAATGCACAGAGTGTGGGAGAAAAAGGAGCTCATATTAGTCACAGTGCACCCTCACAGTTTAATCCAGCCACGCTTGCTTTGCTTCTATTCACAAAACAATTCCTGGTGTGACCCTTTCCCACTGATAGCACCTCTCTGGTCAAAACATAGTTTGACTAATCTCTGCATGTTTTCAAAGAGCGTCAGCTGAATGCCTAAAATGTCATATAATCCTCTGTATCTCACTTTGTAGTGATGTTTTGTTGTTTGTATGTGTGCTGGACCAATAAAGATTATTATTAGGATTACAAGATAAGGCAGCACACTACAGCGTGGAGCTTGTGAGCTAGTTTGTACTCCTGTCGTATTGAGGCTAGCGGAGAAGAGAAACATGCTGTACATACTTGGCTAAGGCCTTGGCAGCTTTCCTCGCCTGGACTTCTCTTCTGATGAGAATCATTTCCAGATTGACTGGACTGGGGATGAAGCCCACCACACCATCCTCCTTCACCGGCCGTCCGATCCACCACTCATTGTTAAACTTCTGATCATTAAAAAGAAAAACAAATGTGTGGAAATTCAAGGCTTGATTCACTGGCCTGGCTCACGATTATTTTTACTCTGTTGATATTAATGTCTCTATTCAGCACCTGCATTATTGCATTCTATGTCATTCTATGTCATCTACTGTGCTGTGAATCCACCTACACTTTAATCCACATTTTAATTCTGAGTGTCAAACCTTATCAGCTAAGTCCTTGTAATAACCTAACCTCTATGTGACTCAGTAATGTGTGTGTGTGTGTTTGTGTGTGTGTGTGTGTGTGTGTGTGTGTGTGTTTGTTTCAGACCTCTTTGACATGGAGGAAGTCTCTGGCCTCAAAGGTGATGGCCTGGCCCGGTACGGGAACGTTGTCGTCGTCTGCTGGCGTGTAAGAGAAGTTGCAACGTACTGCGAATGCCACAGGCTTGTACTGGAGACACAGGGCATGGGTTCATTAGTATTATTACTAATGGATGTCAGAGTCGTCTTTGATCCCTACATTTCACCCACATACACATTTTCAGACAAAAAATAATTTGTATTTCACTCATTTTCAGTTGATAACATATATTATAATAAATCTACACATTGAAAACACTCTTTCTCACAACCATGAAGAGATAATCTGCCCAAATATGCTTTTGAAGCACAGCTGGGATTGTTAACGAGAGAATACAATAAATGGTTTGTGTACTTGTGTGCAGTTAGTGCAGTATGTAGAAAGCTGTACACATTCTTTTCAAACACTGTGATATCAACATAATTACACATTTAGGACATAATTATGATGTGCACGCCTGGGAGCATGGCTATGTAACTGTATGCATGCTGTGCATACACACTGAGAGAGAGAGAGAGAGAGAGAGAGAGAGAGAGAGAGCGTGTGTGTCATATGTATTGTATGTGGGTCCTCTATAAGTCACAATGGTCCAAAACAGCTCTGCAGGTTACTTTTAACAGCTTGTAAATTGTAGCATTTGACCATACATACAAGAAATAATGCAAAACAGTTTAAGAAGGATGTATTTGGAATAGATAGCAAAAGATATTGCAGATATATATGGAACCCAGTCAGTGTCTTGGAGAAAAAAACAAACACATTTTTGCACAGAAATTAATAAATTGTGCTCTACAATTAGTTTGTGCCCAAAAATGACTAATTATACTTTCAGATTATTAATTTGTGCACACAAAGTAACAAAATATAGCATTAAAAATTAATAACGTGTCTAAAGGATATTAAAGATAACACAACATTGTTAGCCACAAATCTAATCTTCCAAAATCAATACAAAACTGCATTAGATCTGGTCATCTTTGGCTGCATATACAACTGTGCAGCCTAATGCAGTGCAAAATAAACATTGTGACAGTTGTCAGACCATAGCAAATCTAATCTAAATGAGCCAGAGATACATGGATATACTTAGGGTTTAGCTTGTTTGCCTGTTGAACAATATACATCTTATCTTTGACACCATATGTTAAAATTACAATTTGTTTTATATTTGCTCTATTTTCTTGAATTATTTTATTTAAATGTATTTAATTATTTAAATGTATTCTAAATGTCTCTCTAAAATACTATGTTTTTAAATGTCTTCTAATAAACTGACTTAACTTGACCATACCAAGCGATTTGGCATGTAGGGAAGTGTAAATAATAAACTTTATGATTGCATTTAGCTGCTTCAGTTTCAGTATTGTACATGCTGGCTCACTGCCATGGGTTACTGGGACACTTGAACGCAACAGAGCTATCGTTAATGTTATTAGCGACACCTGTTGTTTTCCTTCTATGACATATCAAAATGCCTGCAGTGAAGAAAGACCTCTTTGCTGCACAATAGCTACTGTATGCTTCCTTCTGACTGAATGCCTGTTGGAGTTGTAATCCTATCAGAGTTTAATGTCAGTGGCATGCAGATAAGGCTGCTAATTACTCCACTTTGGAAAGATGAAGCTGTGGGAGAGGCTGTGGGGTCAGCAGGGGACGGGCCGAGTGTGTTTGCCACCTTAATCACAGAGCACCAGTGGGAGCACATTAAATCTCTGGGGGAGGATTTAATTCAATATTCAATGGGACGTGTATCAGCAGGCGCTGAGAGAGGGGAAGAGTTTGATATCAGCTGTGATATTTTGATATATTTGTGTAATGACCTTCATGGTTATGTGCCCACAGAAAAACTTTATGAATGTAAAGCAACACTAAACAGTGATGACCAGCGCAGGTTGCAATAGTTCAACTTGGTTTCAAATTGCTTTTAAAATTTGTCAGGATTGGGACTTTTGTTTTCACAAAAATGCACTCCGCAGATAGTTTCTCACATACAGTATGTGTTTTGAATTTCACATGACATACCAGTATTATATATGGTGGCTTAGATAGCACAACGTATTGTCCAACCATTTCTGTAACTTTCAGAAACCGACGATCCGACATTCAAACCCACTTCACGCATTTTGGCCAGCGCTGATTGGCCAAGTGTGCAGAGGTGAGAAAGGAGCTAGAGTTTGAGCTATTCTCTCTAGCTCTCTTGTTTTTTCCGTCTTGACACAACTGTTTCTGTCACTTTTCATGTGAACATCCGAGTGAAACACCATGAATGCCTTCCAGGAGAGACTGTCTGAAAATGTGCTCTGTTATCCCCACGTTTAAATGATTATCGTGTTTCTCCCCCTCTCTATGAAGGCAGCTCTTCTCTCCAGCCTCTAATGTGTCCGTTTGGAATAAACACTTTGAATTTTCAACGAGAACGGATAAAACGTTGTTGAGTATATGGCCAATATCTAATATCAGAATTATGCAAATGTATTGTTAAAACTAGGATGAACAACGTTACCTCATTTTCAAACATCAACAAGTGATAGTATTTGTCACTTTTTTGTGTCAGCTGATAATTTCCGTTTCTCTATTTGCTCGTGTTTTGTGTATTTGCAGTGCTTTATGTTTCTAAATGCCGCACATGTGTGGTCAGATTCCCAAATGTATTCCTTAATTAGCTCGTGTTTTCATGAATTCTGCCTATGTGTTGTTAAAGCGGTGAAGATATTTTCTTTATCGCCATCAAACCATATACTCAAGGATTTAATTGCATATCATTGCCCGACTGGAAAACTTACAAATCTGCACCAAATTCTGGATGCACGTGGTGTTAAAAGGTAAATGAATTCAATTTAAGTCACAGCACTGTCCTCGTATATGATTATCATTGCTAAAGCAAAAACATTCAATCACATCTTTAATTTTCATAAGTTGGCCTGTTGAATGTTGTTGCATTAGACTCTGGTTTCTTTCAGTGGACATATATTATATTGCTATATTCCTACAGAGCAGTGGGCTGAAGAAAGGGTCATCTGAACTGAATCAGCAATAATCAATATCCTTCATTATTATCTTTCTGCAGACATTGAGCACATAAAGGGATGACAAAGAAGAAGACTGCAGTGACTCATTTTAATAGCAGAATATTGCTCCGCTAATCCGATGTCCTGATGTCTGTGTTTCCTGCCTGTGATGTAATCATGTCCTTGAGAGCAGCCTCTCTGAAAAATGAGTCTGTGAGGGCCGCGGTGGGTCGGGTCGGGTCAGGTGATACCATGATGCAACAGTGAGAAAGTACCTTGGCCTTCTCCAGCTGCACCTGAGCGTTTCTTTCCTCAGCGACATCCGAGTCCTGACGCTCTCCCTGCAGGAGAGAGAGAGTAATGGCAATTAGTTTAATCAATTCTCTGCATTGATTTGATCGTTGTGCATTGCACAGTATTATAGGCTCATTTTGAAGATGTGGAGAGAGAGAGAGATAGTACACAAAGATTTGGTTTGAAATCCAATCAGTATAAATCGCTTAAACACATCAGTCTCATAAATAAAAATGCCACGTATTACCAATGTGTCATGTTTGATTGATTCAAACTGGGGTTGAGATCACTTGTCAGTATATTGATAATGTATTTATTTGGCCTCACTGAGATTGAAAATCTCTTTTTCAAGTGTTCTGGCCAAGAGAGGCAGTGATAACAATGAGTGACAGACAACATTAAGCCGATAACACGAAACATGGCACAGGGCCAGATATAAACAAAATAAAATTGTAAAATAAAATAGCTGAATAAAATGATCACATAGACTAATCTTTCTAAACTGTAAAATTAATGATACTAACACAGTGAGATTCAAATTTATCCCAAAACATCAGAAGCCAGACGAGAAAGCACTGTCTGCAGCAATTATTTAAAAGAAGACTAAAGAAGAAGTTGGGGTACTTGCAAAAGACAGAAAAATGGTCAAAATCGATGCAGCAGAGACTGGGATATCTTGACTTTTGGTCACTAGAATGGGTCACGCTCCACTAGATCCTACACCTCCCATAATGCACATTAATAGCATCCTAATTGACTGATAAACGCCAGCATCTTTCAAACTCCCGACCTCCATTGTAGCTCAAGCCAACATTTCTAAAGTGGGTCACTTGAGTCAATTTTCTCAGACTTGACGAAGCTCCTCCAGAGCCACAGACAACATTATTCAACTGTTCTTGCAGGTTTGCTGATTTACAGGTTATTAATTGAACACTTCACTGTTAAGCTTTTTACCTAATAGCATCTCCAAGACATGCCTTCTCATTCATTTTCCCAGAACCGTCCTGCCTTTAATTGTCAGGAAGTGTTGCAGCAGATCCCTCCTGGGAGGCAAACATTTATGTGCCATGCGTCCCGGAGATTAGATTGTCCCCTCAAAGACATGGTAATTAATGCCCTCTGTGTCATAGCCAGGAGGTGGCACAGCCCCCTGCGTCAATCTGGCACTCAAGATACACACTTGCATCCCAGAGTCACAAATCAGCTCTCTCGTTGTAGACAGTCTGCTCAGTCTGATGCATTTTAACAACATAGTCATGAGTCCTTGGTGACTTCCAGTGTGTCGGAGTCAATATTCTCAAATCTAATCTTTTTCACACATGGTGATGAAATTTTGGTAAAGGCCACAATATTTTACACTATATGTCATTTATTTACACTTTACAATCTCACATTCACACTGTTATGTGTTTCTTTCATAACGCTAAATAGTACATATCTTACATTACATTACATTAATTTGGCAGATGCTTGTGTCCAAAACTACTTAGATTATTATTATTTTTATTTATACACATTAAAAATTGGGGGTTTAGTATTTTGCTAAAAGACACTTTGACATGTGGACAGAAAGTGCAGGTAATTGAACCACCAAACCTACAATTTTTTGGCAACGGAAAGACATCAGAGTACAACAGGTGATGTTAGTGAGCCCCTGGTGGCCCCATTTAAAAAAAAAAAAAGGTGCAAAAGTGCCCTCTTGAATGCCCCTATGGTGGCCCAATGTGCAAGAAAACAGTGCACACTGTGCTGCCTGACACTAGTGAGACACTATATCTTTGACGATGCTAGTAGCCAGTGTATGCAGCGAGAGTGGCAAACTATGTGCCAACGCTATGTGTCTCCTGGCAGCAATGTTGAACTAAAAGGAAGAAACCCATACAATGTCAAAGTTCATCTCAATTGCCCAGAAAAAAAGAGAAACGCAGCACTGGTGACCAACGTCATATATATTCAAAAAGTACTAGCACCACATTGGACACGAAATTCAAAATACTCATAGCTCAATTATAAAATGATCTAACAGTATCACTACCAATTAATTAAAATGTGCCAGGAAAAAAAATTCACCCGAAAAATAAAAGATGTCCTTAAAATAGGAGAGAAAATAAAAAAAAACCTGAAAAACTACAATAACCTTGGAAGCGAACAAGGCCTCAGATAATGTGACAAAGGAAGGATGAGGACATGATGTACGTATTAAGAAGGTGTAATTAGCAGAGAGAATAAGATGTATAGAAGCAGGAGGACGCAGCAGACAAAGTTTTAAGACAGAGAATTCAACATGATCAGGAGGGAGTAAGAGAGGAGGAGGAAGTAAATCTCCCTGGGGCAGAATTATGCCCAGGCATGGGTTTTTGTTTACCCATGGCTGGTGTAGACATCTGTTCGCACAGCACCCACCTCTCCTTGCAAGCCAATGTCATCCAGCCAATAGTACAAAACGCCCCCGCTGAATTATTAAACAATGTTGAGCTCTTTACTGCAGGTGACTTAGAGATGTCTACTGTCTGGGAGAAGGGGAGAACGATGGCTTTTTTGTTCTGCATTAGTGTTAATTTGAATTACCCACGGAAAAAGTCATGGATTCTAGTGTATCCACATCGTTTAGATGTGATTAATTATTGCCTAAATGTGAGCTATCGCTCAGCTGTCTAAAACACCACAGGTATAGTATATAGAAAATACGAGTCTATCTAGGTTGTATTTTACAAAAGGACAAGTTTTAAAAGCAAAAGTAATTCTAATATTTTTTTAAAAATCAATCTGTTAACTGTTTCAGTCATTTTTCATGCAGAAATGCCAAACATTCTCTGATTCCACGTTCTCAAATGTGAGGATTTGCTGCTTTTCTTTGTGGTGTATAAAATATATAAAAGCAATTTTTGAGTTTTGGACTGATGGTGGGGAAAAAACAAGCACTTTCAATGCATCGCCTAATTTTTCCGACATTTATTAAACAAAATGACCAATTAAGAAAATGGCATATTATTTGATACTGAAAAGAATCATTAGTTGTGACCCTATTGTTAAATTTTCAGAGCTCCTTTTGTGATGTTAAAAAACAAGGCCTTTGCTATAAATCACAGAACAGTTCAGTCAGAGGAAACTTCCCCTTTATTGACCAATAAGCTATAATAAGCTATAATACTATTATACTGTGGAGTATTTTTCTATTTCTTATTTATTTCTTAAATCATACCCAGTCCTGACAAAGTGTCCAATAGGGTGCCACTAATTTTCTAATTCAGTCTTTTATCAAACTCTTTACCCCACTTCTTCATTCATCCATCCATCTCCATCTCTTCACCAACCCCCACTTCCTTCCTCTCCCTTTCTCTCCCCCCGTCCTGTTGGAGAGCCATCCCAGCCCATTACTGTGATTACGTGGCTCAGAAGGTGGGCAAAGGAAGGTGGAGGACAAGGATGATGGGAGGGTGGGTGAACAAGTAAAGCCACGTTCTCTCGTGTGCTATACCCGAAGGTGACTCCTTACCCGCTCAAAAGCGTTTACACAGCTCTTTCGGCACGTGCCAGGGGAGTACATTAGGAATGGAGTGTCTGATTAGGGAGATGGACTCCATCCCTAAACTGAAATAATCAGAGCCATCGAGTCACCAGGAGCCAGCTGGCTGGCCTGGAGCACTGCGATTCCCCAGAGGACAAACTGAACTCTGGAGTGGGTCTTAAAGAAATGCTGAGATACAGTTTATGTTCACAGTCATAGAGCTAAACTCACACAGACTGATCTTACCGGATTCACTATGACCCCTAAACAAAGTCTCTAACCTAACAAGATGACAGGTCTAATAAAATAAGCTACATACAGCATGTGTCCAAATGCCAATTGTTTCAAAGCCCTGCATCACTTGTATCGAGCAAAATGGGCAAAAGAACATTGTTGTGTGAAAACAAGCACCAAAGTAAACTTTCCCACATAAGCTTCAGACCAAGGAAGCAGAGGAAAAGAGAAGCAGAGGCCCATGCTCAAATGCCCTTGGTGTAAAACACTTGAGAAACCTTCACTTTACTCTCACATTTCTAAAAATACTCATGCAGTTCAGTCTTAGTTGTTTATCCAGTGTATGAGAGACAGTCCTGGTTTCCCATTGAAAAGCTCAGGGAAGCGGTTGTGCACTGCTCTTCATGGAAAGTGAGGAAGTTTAACTGATGTAGATTTGTCAACCCAACCAGTTAGTCCTCATCCTGGAAGTCTTTTATCTTGTAAAACCAACACATACTGTTTGAATAGTCTGTCTCTTTTGTACAAGTTTGGTTTTAGAGTCCATCCAGAGTGGTTAAGAAGACTCAAAAAATGACTTGGAGAAGCCACACACAAGTGAGATTTATACTTTATTCTTTGTTTTGTCTCTTAATTTAAGACTCCATCCATCTTCCATCTCCTCCACTTGACAATATCCCGAGCTTAGCACGAGTAGCAATTATCCATTGAAGCAGACAGTATACACTTGTGTCACTGAAGATACCAGATCCTGCTGCACACTCCCTCAACAAATGGGGAGATGTTTCCATGACAACCATTGAGAGAAATATGCCAACTAAGCATAAATGACTCCTACTGATGAAAATACTTCTCTAGTTGTAGAGAGTTTGATGAAATCCACTCAATCCTCATTGACTGATTGAAGGAGCTAACAGTAATTGACCAGTACAATAAAATCAATGGGAGAACCACTGAGGAGCTATTGAACTGACAGTTAGATCTCTATAGAAAATAATTAAGTCAGCTTGGCAGTGTTCAACATCACTGCTACTGTACTTCTCACAGATGAAGATGTCAAACATCTAACGGCAAAGTGTCATTCAAGCTGGTTACATGCCAGTCACACATTCACAAGCAGACACACACATGCATAAATGGCATAAATAAAGGTTTTAAGGAGACATAGAGGAACAGAAAGGAAGATGATCAAATAATACTGAAGCAGCAGATTCTTGCTTACCCTGCATGGTATGTGCATCTTTCTCACACAGCGAAGACTGATCTAGCATCAGTACAAAATCTAAGCATCAAATAGTTCACATGAAAGCAGCAGGGAGGTGAACTATGTGAAAATGTAACTCTGCTGTGTCTGAGAGACCGGGGTTCACAGCACTCATGTCTAGATGAAGGGTGGGTGGCAGACTGCAGGAGGTGGATGTGTGTGTGAGTCTGCTTGCTTGGGTGGGCACTGTTATTCTGATTGTTTGCATTGGGAGATGAAATGTGTGTGTGTGTGTGTGTGTGTGTGTGTGTGTATATGTGTGTGTACTCTTGCCACTCGCTCTGCCACACCCCTGCAGCTTCTTGCGCCTTGCTGGCTGCTCCCCAGGAGCTGCCGTTATCTACGTCTCATTTGTAGCTACGAAAAGAGTTTCCTCGCCGCTACACAGCAGCTCCTGTATGAGCAGACCCGGGATGCATTCAGCCCTGCGGTAGCTGTGAAGAACAGTGAGCTCCAGAGATTGGTAATTGATTGTGTGTGGAAGCACCATGAGTCTAGCACCATCCACTGACAAATAGGTTCATCATGCAGGATTTTATGGTTAACTTTGGTGAATCTCAACTAGTTAGGGGGGCTGTGCAGCTTACATGAACACGTACATAAATTTACATGCAGGTGCAAACAAATGTTTACAAGAATAAAACACTGACAAATGTAGAATCACATCTGAGGAATCACTTTAATCCTAATGAATAAAAACGATCAAGAAATTTAAACGTGCAACAAGCTCTGCTGTAATAAAAGATCTAACAACACAGGGAATCTGCAAAAATTGTTTTGCTAATGATTGCTAGTTACTTTATTCAACATGTTATTATTGACGTGTCATGCTTCAAATACTGTCACATGCCCATCCTGTCTGTCTCATCTGTCTGCGTTTGCACAAGTCGATAGTGGGTTGGTTGCTGCTCTGACCTCACAAATCAGGATTTACTGGAGAAAAGGTGTCTGGCAGCATGCACACACATACAGTGTAAATTCTGCAGAAATGCCCCCAGGGATACAGATAACAGCCTCCAACTGGCAGTCCCCTAAAACTGACTATGCAGCAAATAAACAGAACTTTTACTTCTAAAAAGGTGGACGCCAAAATAACTCCTCCCATTCACACCTCTCTTGGACAGCAGCCTGTATTATGTGATATTTCTCCCCAAATCTGAACACAGTCATGAGTACTGGTGCTTGACCTGTCTCTACGTGGATCTGAATCAGAGTGATAACCGGTACCAAAATATCTTTCTACTGTAACAGTTCAGTACATCTGCTGGTTTTAGTTGACAAAGTATTAAAGTTGGTCAGTTTATCCTCTTTAAAAGATATCATGATTTTCATCTTGTGTGAACAACAAAAGATTTTTCATGAGAAAAGATCAAAACTGTAATATGTTTACTCATATCTCAGGATATTATAGTTGGTCTGCAGAAAAGGTCCGAGCTATTAAAGCTTCATTAAAACCTTGCTGGTGAGCTTCAGTGGATGGAGTCGCGCATCAAAAAGGACAAAAACACCGTCAGCTTCCCAAACACCCTTTTCTACTGTTGTCTGTGGAGCAGGTCACTGATCTAATTGTGACTAATATCCTGTCAGCCCTCCAATGAGCTGCTGGCACTGAGCCCAGGTGTTCACAAATTCCTCATTTTCACCTATTAATATTATCTTGTATTGGCTCTTTCTGTTGCTGAGGAACAGTGAAATTGTATATGATAACACCAATCCTCTTGCAATTTAGCTGCTGTTTATTTACTTTGATGTGTTACTTTGTATACTGTGGTGATTTCTTCGCTACTCTATCGCTTCTTCATTAACAGCCCATTCATTTGCATGCAGTGTGTGTTCCAATCCGGTTTTCTCCAAGCCCTGTCTAATCAGCTGCTTTGCATCATCTGTCTGTCTGACTGGCTCCATGCCCTCTGCCTGATGCTACCATTGGGCAGATATGGCTGGGCTGGCACCGCCACCTTTGCTTTGGCACGAGTCTCCGTCTGTGGAGTTAAAGGCTGCATCACGGCCCTTTAGATCTCCAATTATAGATCAAGAGTGGCAGCGAATCTGTACTGCAGCAAATGTAATTTATGTCTATGCAGTATGTTAATATGGGTTTGATCATTATTACTCATGTCACCAGTTTGTGGTCAAGAAAGAGTTTAAAAGTGAAAACTACTTCAATTAATTGACTAAGCCCCACCTCCCCTTAGTTTCTGTTGCTGTGCCTGTTGAGTTTTCCGTTTACAATGATAACTGTGGCACATTTACCACTCAAAATTATCAGTAATTTTTGAAACAATGGTTCCTTGATTTCATACAGAGCCAGACAAAAGCAGACTTCTCATTTCTAACTGACAACCGTATAATTTGTTGGCTGAAACAACAAGCATTGCTGCAGTCTTCATCAGCTGTGGCTCACTAGCTAATCAAGCTAACGGTACCTTCATGGGTTGGTTGAAAACGGCGTCTCTGGCCGACTTTTTAATGTTTCAAGCAGATTCGTTTCAAAATGAGAACCCCATACAAGGGTCTTCAATTGGCATTTGGCATTTGGAAATAAAGAAAGATTGTTCTTGTATTGCAGCGTAGAGCTAGTTAGTCTTACATACTTGGACAAACAACACAGAGGTTATATTTATGTTTTATTGTTCATACTTTTAAACAGTATATTTCACTTTTAATGCTACAAGAGAAAAGGCTTTGAAGTTGAGGACTAACTAATGGTTTTGGTGAACCTAATGCTATCTTGGGTAACATAGCTTACATTGTTTAATCCACTAATTACACTATTTCTTTTGTGTTTTTGGTTTTGGGGAGGCCTGCTGTGCCTAGTTATGGTTGCTAAGGTATGACCGGACAATCGCTGTTCAGGGGAGGGGTTTAGCGAACGGTCAATTCCTTTTTGCTTCACTTCCTTTAGTGTGGCATCAGGCCTTACCCTGAATGCAATGATACAAGAGCAACACCCATTTTTAAACATACAATTTTCATATCACTTTGCAGCGAATGACTACTCACTCTGTTACAGAGAGAATCTGCACATTTGAAGGAACATCAAAAAGAAAAAAATGATT
Source organism: Macquaria australasica (assembly GCA_005408345.1). NCBI lineage: Eukaryota > Metazoa > Chordata > Actinopteri > Centrarchiformes > Percichthyidae > Macquaria > Macquaria australasica. Next base: position 844,093 of record SEMN01000020.1, on the reverse strand, counting down.
TGCCTCGAAGAAAATCCCAGCACCAAAGACTAAATTGGAAAAAATCATTACAGGCAGAAAAAATGGTGTGTATTCTCTCTCTCTCTCTCTCTCTCTCTCTCTCTCTCTCTCTCTCTCCCTGGGTCATGATTGTCTCTGAGTAAGGAGATTAAGATAGCATGCGTCAATCCAGGATTTAGAGAGAGAGACAAATGCAGCCTCCTCACAGACAGCCAACCCTGCTGCTTGGACTGCATGTGCTCGAGCTCCCTGACAACCATCAGCCAGAGACACAATAGCTGCATTAATATTATCTATACAACTTAATTCCTGCCTTGATTGGCTCCTGTAATAGATACATTTCATCTATAGTACATAGATGGCAAGTCTCTCTGCTCTTCTGCATTGCACAGCGTTATGATGCAACATGATTACTGTTGGTATGAGGAGGGGTGTGCGTGTGTGGGGATTATAAAAAAAAATGTTTTGCCAACTATTCCTGTTATGATCATTATCGAACCAACACTACCACTGGGACTGTCATCTCTGTCACTTTTCTGCAGTATGAAAAATATTGAGTACATTGTTGTCAGGTCAAACACAAAAAAGATAGCTATACAGAAAAACAATGCAATCGTAAACTTGGAGACCATCCTAATCCCATAGGAAACAGATCTACCAAGTATTCTTGTAGAGCCTTCCAGACAGCTCCACTGACTTATTGCTCCACTTCCTGCCTGGGAGGAGAGCAGGTATCTGGATGCCCCAGCTACTAAGAGGCTTTTCCTATTCTAGGTAACAAGCAGTGGGTCAGCACTAACCAGCACACTACATTGCAAGACAGTAGGCCATCCAGAGGCTGTGAGGTTTCTTCAAGCTCCGGTTTGTGTCTCTCATGTGTTATCATTACATTCGAGCTATGGATCGGTTTTCTGAAAAATAAATACCCAGAGATCTTTGAAAAACCCAGAAGGCTGTGTAACATTTACTGCTGTTCTGCAAGTATTTCAAGAATCCTGAATCCTTTTTGGCCACTTCAGGGCACTACAAACAGGCTGTAAACCCAACACTGACATATTATCATCTTTTAAGTTGCTATGGCAAAAGTATTAGCAAAGAACAAACTGATTTACACATCCAGCAGATATGGAGCAACATTAGCATTAATTTGGAGTCGTGTTTCTGGCCACCTGATGAATGTTAAGTCCAATGTTCACTCTGTTTTTGGTCTCCACCAACCCCTGAGGGAAATATCAGGCTTTTTCACTGCTAAATGCTCCACTATGTTCGCCAGCTAGTCGCTAACTTTGTCTGCCTTCTGTTTGGTGCTGTGCAGGTAGCATACAGTGGGTTTTTAGAGCCTTTTTGCTGAAAACAGCTGCTTGCTGCAACCAAAAATGAAAGCAGTGAGAGTGAACCAAGATAGCAAAGTTGCAGGGCTGGAAAAAAACAAAACAATGGGCTGAAAGACACCAGTATAATAATGTTGCTTATAGCCAAAAATACTGTCCGCTGCACAATAAATCTGTCAAGTTGAGACTCTATTTCCTCCACAAGTAGGCAGAAAGACACAAATCCTTGCTCGTTTTGAACGACACAGGAAAAATATTAATGCATTATTTTGCATGAAAATATAAAATAAAAGCAAGTAACATCAATATAGACAAATATAACTGATGATGAAACTTTTTCATTTTGGTTCCTATGAAGCAAAGGCATACGATATGTCATTTCCGGTTACCATCTTTGTTTGGATTAGGAAACAAGAATTGCAACATGGAAAGTTAAAAATCTTTATAGAGTATTTTTTCATCCGGATGGTTAGAAGAGTCTTTAAGGATTCTGGAAATACCTTCAGAATAACAGCAGTAAGTGTTGTTAAACCACCATCTGGGTTTTTCAAAGACTGACAGGTGGATGCTTAGCTCTGTGACTTGAATGTAATGGTAACACATGAGACCACAAAGGGGTCTCTCAGTCTCTCCGAGTCTCTGCATGTGGCTTTGATATTGATTTTCAATTTGTAAGCAAAATACTTTTTTCAGGCAAATGATGAGAATGATGCAGGTTACTGAAACACTACAGTTAAATCATGACTGAAATGTTCTGCAGGTAAGAAAGATGTGTCTCAATAATTTATACAGTGTGTGTAGTGATGGCAGGTACAACATGAGGATGGGGAACTTGACTGCACCTGCCGCTGTTGTACAATATTAAACTTGTATCACATGTGGAGTGGAAATAGAGCCGAATATACACACAGTTTCAGTTCCTGCTGCCTGAGTACAATATCAGAGTTCACAGCAAGTCCTAGAGTCATAAGTGAAAGAAAAGGGCAAGAAAAGAGATTTAATCCATCTGCTCTTCAGAGGCCATTGGTTATGCAACTCTCTCTGAAACATGTAGGTTTAACTGGACACATGACAAGATAAATACATGTGGATATGCATCTCTATCTGCCCTGCGCATTGTGACTGTTTTAGTCAGTGCAATGATGTGGAAAGGCCTCACACAAGGATTAACGCCTGTGCAACAGATGGTGCATTTTCCTACCCTTCCTGTTCAGCGCACCCGCACACATACACACACACAAACACACGCGAAACACAAGAAAATTGCATATTTTACCTTTTTCTTGGGTGGCATGGCGGCTAAAGCGGTCCACTAGTGTTATTCCACGGTTGTAACGAGCAGATCAGATTACCGTTCACCTGGCTCCCGTAAATGAGACATGGACAAGTATGCCATGAGACTGAGTTTACCTCTAAAGCAGGTGGATATATCCGAGGACGCTGTTAAATGCAGCCAAAACACCGCTCTTTAAGCGCCGTTTTGTGCGTAAAGATGAAATATTTCCCAAGAAACCACGACGCGCGGGACGCAGCCAGAGACACGGATGAGTTGCGTGAGGGGTTTCACTTAAGTCTGTATTGTGAGTTGGATGTAGTTACCCTTTCCAGAGTCCTAGGGGTATTAAAGGCTTATTTCTCGGTGCGGCATCTGTCGAGCCGCACACCGCTCAGACTGACCTCAAGCGCCGAACAAACCAAGAAGGCGTCCAACCCGTCCGCACTGTCCATGCGCGCTAAAATGTGTCTCATTTATGTTGTGTTGACCAACGTTGGCTCCGACCGCTGCGCGTGTGATGCCTGATTAGTGTGTGTGTGTGTGTGTGTGTATCCAAACAACTTCCTGGGGTTTGGCTGCACAAATGGGAGTATTATAATGGCCTGGCTCCAAAATAGAAAGATGAAATTAAAAAGCAAGCACGACATAATTCCTTTGTTTACAGCATACAACTACAGTCAGACCTACTACTTATCATCCAAACTGCGCAATCGTGATATTCTTTCACCACATTAGTTCAGTATCATTATGTCACTGGGCCTTCTTAAAACTCTGTAACCTATTTGCCAAGTATCAGCCACACACAGAAGATGCCTGAGGCTCTCCACATCACTGATTTTCTTCTTCTTCTTGTATCCTCAAGTTCCCCTCATACTGTGTGGGACTGCCTTCAGTGGGGCGCGGCCTTTAATGACCCTCTAGAAATCCATTGAATAAAACAATTTGAGGAGGAAAAATTACCCTTAGGTTTAACTGCTCCACACTGAGGCCATAACCTGTGATGAGGGGTTACATGCTTCCTTTTAAGGGGTCACAAGGGAATACTGGAACCACTACTTTAAAGGCAGTGGTGGAAAGAAGTTAAGAACATTTATAAGCACAGCTTTGAGGTAGCCGACTTTCAAATTTGTAGGACTTTTATACATTTCACAGTGAAACACTGTACTTTTCACTCCACAGTATTTATTTAACAGCAACTATAGTTACATATTATGTTGAAGATTACGTTTTTACATGCTAAACATGATATAATTGGATAATATGATGCATTTCTATACATTAATACCCATAAGTATACAGGGTTACTAATATACATACAGTAGTGTAGTTAGATTTAGCACCACCTGGATCAGCTACAAAGTTAAAGGGTCAGCTCACCCAAATTTTAAAGAATCATTCTCTGGTAAGTAGCCATTCAGATAGCTTTCAGTGCCATATGGACGTCAAAGACATATCTTCTGCCTCCACCCAGTATAATGGAGTTGAATGGAAGTGTGTTTGTGTTGCTGAGGAAATTGGAAAATTCAGAAGCAACATCTAGAACCATCTAATATCTCAAAACTGTGATAAATAATACAAAACACACTTGTGTGCCTAAATACCATACTTTCATACTTTTACTTTTGTGAATCTTTGAATGAGGAACTTTTTCTTGGATGTGTTTTTACATTGTGGTATTGCTAATTTTTCTTAAATAAAGAATCCACCACTGTTTAGCCTAAAGGTAAGTAACGCTGCGTGGCCCATATGTCACTGTGACCTGTGACCCAGACCGCTAGGCAGGGGACATCAGCAGATGGGCGAAACGGTGAGGTACCAAAATCTCCAGGGAGAGCTTTGGGAGGCGAGGGACACAGATGAGAGCGTTACATAACCGAGAATGGAAAAGAAACATGCAGGGCTGGCGTCTGCTGGGCCGGGCTGTGACAGTGTGGAGCAAGAAGCTGTGACACTGACCTCTGCGTCAGACATACATCTGGACCTACACTACACACAGCTGCATACACACACACAGGCTACAGATGCACAGACAAAATATCTCTACTGTTGGAGTGGACATCACCATCAGAGGTCAGACCACTGGGATCACCCCAGCGGTGACAGAGAAAGAAAGAAAGAAAGAAAGAAAGAAAGAAAGAAAGAAAGAAAGAAAGAAAGAAAGAAAGAAAGAAAGAAAGACTGTAAATGGAAGGTCCCAACATTTAGCCCATGACCTGGGATTGAACCAGAATCGGGGCTTTACTAAATCTGCTTCATGACACCTCAAATCTCCTCGTGCAAGAGCCAGCCAGCTCTCGTCAAGTGCCAACAAAAGTCTCAGAGTCCCTGCTTACTCCCTCTAAGCACATCTGTGAAGTTATTACATAAGGCGGTCGGATCTTTCCTGTGGTGCTGAAACGAGCTACACATTGAATACACGAAGAAGCTAAAATATTCTCCACACCCACTGAACCATTTATACACTCTGTAAATTAGTGACATGCACCCTCACAGTGTATGTGAGCGTTTATTCCTGAACCCACAAGTGTCTTTAAGAACTTTGTACACTGAAAAAGTAAATGTGGGGAACGTCAAGTGAGGGCTGAAGGCTACCGCTTGTGCTTCAATTAAAGATGGAGGACAAATTAATAAGGAATATTTCTAACAAATCATGATCAGATTGAGACCAAAGTGAAAATGTTTTCTGTGAAATTTCAGCTTTAGGATTCAACTACAAAGTTTGTTACAAACATGCTGTTTGAGTCTTTAAAGTAATTTAGCTGACGTTAACAATGTTCACATAGTCTTTGTGTAAGTCATTTTGCCTGGTAATTATGTAACAGCTGACGTGAGATTATAAAACTTGCAAACTAACATCCTGACCTAGAGCAAAGCAGCACAAGCAGCAGAAGTGCTTTATTTTTCTGCCATAATGTGAATACAGCCTCAGAGTGAGCATGGTGTGATGTATTTTGAACTTATTGCTCTGAATTGTTATTATTAGATGATGGCTATTGACTTCTTTTTGAATTATAATAAAGAAAACATACAAATTAAATCATGGACAAAAACAGATCAGGCCATTTGGAGATTTTCCACTACACTCATCAAACACTCTGACTCAGCTACTAGCACATCCTTGGTTAAAAAGACATAAGAAACATCTTATTCACCTGATACAAAGACAAACTGTTCAGTTACTACTGCATCGTTCACAGAGCCACTATCACACAAAGCCGCAAAGAACCCGTCAGTCATCTCACTCCTCCTACAGCACACGTGCTCATGTGCACATGTGCTCTCACACATACATAAACAAACATCTGTCCCTAAGCTTCTTATAACCAGAATGTGTGTATGTGTGTGTGATGTCAAGCTGGGGCCAGTAATGCAGGGCATTTAAAAAAAAAAAAAAAGAGACTCATTATTGCTTACAACTGGACGAAACCAAAATGTTTAAGTGTTTTCATTAAACTGCAAACTGCGGTCATGAAATGTCAGCACACGTTAGCCCCTCCCCCTCCACAAGAGAGCCTAATCGTCACCTTTTCTTTTTTTGTTAATGCTCTTTTATTTTTCAGCTGGATGGGCAGGATGGTGGAGAACAGGCTGGAGACGCGCACAGAGGGCTGTGGGATAGTTTTGACCACACAGCTGTTGGACACATTAAGGCAGATTTGAAAAAAGTATCATCAAAGACAGTGGTTCTGTTTTTCTATCTGGAGTCTTAAATTAAGCCTATAAAACATGCTCCTTCTTTGGTCCAAAACAGAGCAGCTGTGCTTTGGATACACCAAACTGCTGTATGTTGAAATTCCTAAAAATATACATGTAGCATTCGTTTTAACAATTACAGCAAAAGATAACAAATTCCAAAGAAGATAAGGCCGACAGAAATGAAAATGCACTCAAACTGAACTCTTATAATCCACCAGCAGCCCTCCCCCTCCATCCCCTCTCCATTCCTCCCCACTCCACCCACCTACCAGCCAGAGAGGCAGTACTCACCCAGGAGACATTTTTGTTCTTGGGCACTTTTGACATGGCTTGCGGGCGGAGAGGCCAAGGGCCCGACTCCTGAAACACTCAGCGTCCTCACACACGCACACAGACAGATCCCAGTCCACCTTCAGCAACAGCAGCAGCCCACTCGGAGATGGAGACGGGCTTCTCATTTGACGTCCTCCACTGTTTCCCCTTGTGCAAACAACCCTCACCAGATTTACATCTGCCTGGAGCGTCACCCTCCAATCATACCCGGCTTGACATGATCCAAAACTGACTCAAGAAGGAGGAGGAAGAGTGGGAGTGAGAGGCCGAAACAAAGACAGGATAACTCCAAAAGTGCCCGTCAGAGGCAGAAATAGAACATCCACAAAAGTTCCTTCAGTCCTTCACCTGAATCCTCCTCTTCCTTCTCCTTGTCAGTGGCTGTCTGCTCTCTTCAGATTCATAAACCCTGTATGAATATGCAACAAAACATCTGGCTGATGCCCCTCCTCCGTGATGCCGGAAGCTGCGGCCAGCAAACGGCCAATCCTGCCCTCCTAACATCTGGGAGAGGAGACTGAGAAGAGATGGATGGAGGGAGAGAAGTGGAAAGGAAAGAATATGGTGATAGATGTGAGAGCGGCAAGAGAGCAGAGCTAGAGAGATGGAGGGATACTGAGCACATCAGGATGGTGGGAGAGTGAGTGAGGGGTGGAGGAGGTGATAGACTGGAGTGGGCCAGTCAGTGGAGGGCACAGCGGGCCGACACAGATTGGAGGGCAGGTTACTGATCCCTAACATGAGATTAAAGAAAAAAAACATGTTGCCCCTTAATTTGCCACAAAAACAGAAAAGAGACAGAGAGAGACAACATGAACCTTTGTGATTGTGTTTCTGTTCATGTCATCTCGCATGTTTTTGATTGTAATCGCACTGCTGAGCTCCACGACAGTGATTGGTCAGAGAGAGGAAGAGATGGGTTGACATAATAAGAGATTGATGGTATTATAAATGAATGTCTCTCTCTGCCAATCCCAAATCAGTTTTAACATGAGCCCCTTCTGGAGTCACGATGTCCTGAATGTACTGCACTCCCAGCAACTGAAAATTACAGAATACTTGTGTTTTTAAAGCAGCATTTCAACATTTTGGGAAATTTATTTTTTCTTGGTGACCACAGCCAAGCACAGTCATTTTTTGTTTTACTTTTACATGAGAAAAAGATTTGAGGATGAGGAGAAAGAGTTAAGATTGGCAAAGTCATCTCGGGTAAACAAGAGCAGGACAGAGCCGCTGACGTTAGCCTAAACTCTGATGTAACACTGATATTAGTGGCAGTGTCAATCCTGAATGGATTTTTTTGTCTTAACTGCCACATCTGATTCTCCCAGCTAGTCTCAAGTCTGAAATTAGTAATGTGCTTTTACTAATGCGAGATAAAGGATGTAACTTTCATTTTAGGTTCTCTGAACAACTAAAACCCACTCATATGTGAGAGAGATTCTGGCTGTCTCTCTTTAACATGCAGTCTTGGTAAAAGCTGTGCCCTGATGGGATATTGCTCTCCTTTTTTTTTTTTAACATAACCTGTAACCCCACACAATGTAGTTAGCTGATGACATGCTAACTCTTGGCTTTGGAAGTAACACAAACCTAGGTATCTACTGTAGGGTTAGATAGACTAGTTAGCTCTCAAAGTTCCTCAAATGCTCAGTGTCTCTCTTACTACAACCCCATGCACGCTGCTTCAACATGTGCAGAAATCCAAAGCTCGACAGGCCTGTCGTGCCTAATTATGCTTGCTAAGCTATGGTTTAGTGAATGGTCAGTTGTCGTGTTTACATCTCAGTCTATCGATTAAACAAACAATGTGTTAATTTGTCAATTTTGATAGATGTATTTCTGAACCTCCGAGACAGCCAGGCCAGCTGTTTCCCCCTGCTTCCAGTCTTTATGCTAAGCTAGGCTAATTGCCTCCTAGCTGGCTCCAGATCCATACTTAACACACAGATCTACTCCTGGAAATAAAGAGAATAAGTGTATTTCCCAAAATGTTCAACTGTCCCTTTAAGTGTAAAATGTATTTTAATCAACAGCCTGCAGTTTAATATCTTTTATCTAAATGATGACAGGAAATATATCACAACATAAATGCCTCTTCTAGTCAGACACTATTTAATTCAAGAATTGCAACAGGTTCCAAGTTATCTATTTTTACTTATTAAGCAATTAATGTAACCTCCCTTTACTCGTCTAAACTGAATTTTTAGGAATATAACAATAAATAAATAAATAAATAGCAGAGGCTGAACAGCCCTGAAGAGCTTTTTTGGTCCTACACAGATACTCGTCCGTGATCTACAATCCCATCGCCTGCGGTGAAGTAGGAAATAGCAGTGTGAGTGTGGAAACAAGTCAATACCGAGCTTGCAGCGTGTTTACTAAATCCACAGGATTTTGATTCAGCGTTATAATCAATGTCCACCTTAGCACTGTATGGATCTGTGGTCCTTATAGATTTACCTCGACAGAAGTAGGCTACAGGAGGAAAGGAATCACAACTACTTTTGCAGTATTAAAAAAATCACGAGAACACGTTTAATGCTGCATCCTGCACATGAAATGGTGTATTTCCTGTAAAACAATCAGAACTCAGCAGGCTATTCTGGTCATGCTATGAGAAAGAGAACATTTTCCTACTGCTGTAGTGTCTCTCCTCCCCAGATTTAAGACTTGACACATCTGGGAACAGTTGAATATATATTTCAGCAATCAGATTTTAAGACTCGTCTCAGTGAAGCTGCAGGAAAACAGGTAAAAGAGAAACACACTGTCGCTACTGGAAATCAGACAAGTAAAATACTTCCATCAGTGACGTTATCTGTTCGTTCAAATTCTTAACAATAACAACAACAGTCACATAAAGTGATGTACGATTATCTGCTAACTGTACAATCCTGTTCAAACTGATGTTCAGGTGTACAGCAGATGAATCCAGGTTGGGTCTTTGCCATGTAAAGCAATAATTTCTTTCTAAATTCTTCATATTATGAGAGTCACTGTAAGTATCACCAGCCACATGACTCAGCTTAATTCCTCCCAAAGTGATATATTGACATAGTGAAATACTAATACATGAGTCATTCACGAAAGTTATCTTAAAAAACACTTCAGGAAATTAAACCTTTTGAATGCTGTCATAAAATGATCTCTTGGTTCCTTACAAACCTCTAAAATACAGCATGCCTTTAAACAGTAAACTAAACATTATAAAAGGTGGAGCTGTCACGCGTACTATGTGCACCGAAATGTTCTAAGTTTGCCCAAAACGCCCAAAAAAAGAAAAGGTGAAATTCTGTCCTTGCTGCAACACATAGTGTTTCCATCTAGAATACAATACACTTAATGTCTTTTGGCAAAATATCTTGCAAGGTTAACTGTCTCACCTGGCTTCTCTTCATTAAAAATGAGACATACAGTACACCAAACAGAAACAATGACATGCTTAACAACCAAATGTTATGCTTAAATAGTAAAGATATTAAAAATGCACAAGAATAGAGACTTAGTCTTTCCCTCCAACAATTTTAAAACAAGTAGAGAGAACATGTTCCTGACATGTCATTGCTTTTTTCTAAAGTTTTAGCAGATTTATATAATGGGGATGACTGAGCCCCACCCTTCACCTGTTGGCCGAGCCGTCCTGACACTGACATGAGAACAGCAGCAACTAAGCAGAGAACAGTAAGATGTCTTAAGCTCCTTCTTAGAGCCAGGCATGCACTTAAGGTAATCCAGCTCTGTTCTCTGCCAGCAAAGGCCACACCTGGAGGAGCATTTCTAAAATATATGAGTTTAAGATGACGTGTGGTTAAAGCTGTGCTGGAAAAGATCTAACAACAATGTGTAGTTGTTGTTTTGAACAAAACTGACAAAAATGTCTATAAAATCTGTTGATCTGGACGTGTATCATGTGCCAAATCAGAAATGTATTCTTATTCAGTGGTTCCCAACCTTTTTGCTTTAAAAGCTATGTCTAATTGCAACTAATGAGTCACATTCCCCGTTTCATTTGAATAGCTTTTAGAAGCATGATGAGAGAAAACTATAAAGTATTTAATAATAAAGAAGCAAAGATTAGAGAAAAATTAAAATAAATTGTGTAGTAGAATATGTTTATTTTCCAATCTAGTTCTCATCTTTTGACCCCTTGGGGACTCACAGCCTCCAGGTTGAGAACCAATGTCTTAAACCAAGTTTGATCCATTGATACACCTTTTTTAATCTCATTGATGAATGTGTACACACACACACACACACACACACACACACACACACACACACACACACACACACACACACACACAAAATTCGGATGAGTAATGCACTTGTGCCACATTAGGCAGAAAGGCATTAACCATTCATCGTACGCTTTTCAAGCCTGAGTGCATCTAAACAACACATTTTGTAGATTTTTCTTTTACTTGCTTATATTTACATGCATTTGCTCGACTCAGGGTTTTTACTTGTGCTAAACTCTTGTAAGCACACAAAATCAATGACACTGAATGTGGGCACTAGGTCCCACTTCTTGATGTGTCACTGCTTTTAGCCGTGTGTGGCTTTTTGATTCTGTAAGTTTCCCTCCTGGCTTGTTGCTGAGGTGGGCACACATTGCATGCAGCAGTACAGATTGTGGTAATCTGTGAGGCTCTGCGCTGACAGCCTATTGAGGTCGAGGGCTGACAGTAAGCCTATTTCATGTAGGAATGTGGTTAAGATAGGGTCCTCTGCAGTCAGCGCCATCACACAATGCACAGCTCTGAGACTGTATAGTATCAGCTGCACCAGGACTTAACAGAGGTTGGAAGTGAGAAGCAACAATGACCATAGTGATGAAACAGCAAACAGACTGGGAGAAAGACTGACAGAGAGGAGAGCAAGGAAAGGAGGAGAGAGTAAGTGGAAAGGCAAGAAGAAATGAAGAGGAACAGGTGGAGGAGAGGAGTGACTCTCTGTCATTGAGAGGACAGTAAAACCTGGCCTGTAATGAGATAACTGCACCTGTCTGTCCTCCCATGCTCCTCTCCTCCTTCAGATTGCTCAGCCAGGACAGATGATGTGAGCAGAAAAGCTCTTCTAAGCTGCTGTCATGTATTTAAAATCGCCTTATCTTTGGTGTGCAAAACATTTTGAAATAAATTGTTCACTTCACATGCTCGGTGATGAAATCAAACTGAAAACAAACCAGAGGTGAAACCATCCAACACAGGTGATTGGCTTTTAGGTAATGTTTTCATGGAGTCCTGTACTGGGATCAATACAGCAAGCTGTCTGACAGCGCCACTGTCTGTCCTGATAAACTGCAGCCCGGCTGAAAACTCACACAGACCGTCGCTGAGTAGTGAACACCTTCGCAGCAAATAACAGGTTGTAAGAGTCACACTCACAGCTGCTAGTTGCTATAAATGTGAATGAATCATCAGGATTATTTATAAAAGTATACAGTGACTACACATACATTAGTATATATATTCAATAATCTGCCACAACCCCCCAGCCCTCTGCCACAAGACAACTCCACTGTTGCTATGGGATCAAAAACACAAGGATGGATGCTGCAAGTGATGCTGCGATGGTCACTTACATAGGTGGACTGCACTCTGCGCCAGTGTCCCAGCCCACAGCAATACATCAAGACATCCAGTTGGGGGAAGAGGAGGGGACAGGCCGATTGAGCCTCCGGGGTGGGTCGTCTCAGGCCAGGATCCTCATCGCACAGGTGATCCACCTGATCGCTAGCTCTTCAGGGAGTTACGGGATCCCGCCAAAAAGAAAAAGGATCCAGTCTCTTATGTCCACAGGTTCTCACAGGGGAGGACCACCTGGGGGTTTCAGTGGCTGGTCCCTTATAATAAGTTATGTCCTCAGATGAGTCCAGGTGATCCGGACGCCAAACGTCTCACAGCATCTTCAAAGTCCTGCTCTCTGTGAGGAGCCGGGATCCAATCTATCCTGAATCCAACGACTGTCCCGGAGACCAGTCTGATGTGCTGAGGAGTGCGTGAGGTTCGTATGTCTTCTTGTGTTAACGTGTGTGTGTGTGCGCTCACCTTATCTCAGAAGGACAGGTGGCTCATCTGCCATCACCTCAACCCTCTCTCTCTGTCCCAACTCACCCTGTCGAAAAAAAACCTCCCTTCCAGCCTGCCCCGTCTTAAGCCCCCTGAATAGTCTTGCTACAAAAACTAAATGTAATTTTCTTCTCTGTGTGTGTCTCTCAGTGCTCTCTAGTCTGTCAGATTTATCCAATCAGAGCTCTCGCATCACTCCACATGCGTCTTGCCTGTATCCCTGTCCATCCCTCCCTTGTAAGCCCACCCTGGGAGTCCAGATACAGAGATTTTCAGGGTCTGTGCGATTCCCCTTTTCTTCCTCCTCAAAAATCCCAGCTCTATAGCTCCTCCTCCAGTATCTCTCCCTCTCACTCCACCACGCTGCTTCCCTCTCTCAAGGGTCCCCTCTCATCAGGAGCGTACCTGCTTACCTGAGTCACTCTTTGCACTCCTGTTGTGACTGTGTATGCACGTGTGTGTGTGTGTGTGTGTGTGTGTGTGTGTGTGTGTGTGGAGGCTGCAGCTGAAGCTCACTGCTCTCCCTCTCTCTCTGTTGCCATGCTAGAGCAGGTAACATTCGGCTAGCGCAGGAGACACACAGCCTGAATTCAAATGCGCCTCCAGCCTCTCAGATTTACAAAGTCTCCACCCATTCTTAACAGCAAACCCCCCCATCCTGTCTCCTCCTCCTCCGTCATCTCTCTATCGGTCCTCGCTCCCCCCCCCCTTCTATCTCCTTCTCCTCATCTCTGTCCACAATGTCTGCTCCTTTTCCCTCCACTGTTGCTTCCTTTTGTGACATTTCTCCTCTCCGCTGCCGCGCTCTCTCTTGTTTTTCATGTTACCTTGAGAGTGGGATGAGGAGGCACTGGGGATAATTCTGATGCTGCTCAACGCTGCAAAAAATCTTCCTCTTTTCAAGCCATTTCTGCGTATAATTGAGTCCAAAAGCCTCTTGACACAAGTGAAGAAAATCTGTTAGTGCAGTGAGAATATTTCAGCCTCTTTTGAAAAGAAATCAACTTGTTTCTAAAAGTACAGATGAGTGTCTGTCATCCTTTTTTAGACTAAATTTAATCTTTTGCGGCAAAAAAGACTAAGAGTCAAAAGCCACTCTAGCAGCTCTTTGAATCTGTATCTATGCACAGTGATGCATTGACCAAAATGCTAACATCAGCATGCTCACAATGACAATGTTAACATGTTAATGTTTAGCAAGCAGTGTTTACACCATCATAGTTAATCAGCAACGTTATTACAATTCATCCTGAGGGGATTATGGGTATCTGTACCAAATATCACGGAAATCCGGCCAATCCTTTTTGAGACTTTTCACCTGCTGGCGGCTCTAGAGGAAAAATAAAGTGACTGGGATCCATCCATGAATGTCTGTACCAAAATTTGTTCCAGTCCATCTTGTAGATGAAGATACTTCACAGGATAAGGGAAAACTTTGAACTCCTGGTGGCGCTAGATTAAAAATCAGGGGATCTCCAAAGTCATTATGATATATCCTCTGGGCACCATAGATATCTGTACAAAGATATTTCATTAAAAACCAAACCAGCCTCATGGTGGCAGAAAAGGAAAAGTCAGGGGGTCACCAAGTTTGTTAGGATTCATCCTATTTTGACCATGAATGTCTGCACAAAAATGTACGGCAATCCATCCAACAGTTGTTGAGATATTTTAGTCTGGACCAAAGTGATGTGGACCATACTAAGATAAATCGACCAACATTGCTATCCAGAGAACCGCACAGCTAGAGTGGCTAAAAATAATAATAAATTGAAATAAAAAGGGTTTAACATTCTCTACCAGAAACACCCGACCATTATGTACAGAATAGATATAATTGAAAAATTAAATTTTTTTAAATACCATTCTCAGTTAGCGTTTAGTCAAAAACTGGCATCTATATGTTGGAAAAACTAAAGAAAAAAGCCATTTGATTTAAGAAAATTAGTCTTTAAGGACCCAATTTCATTTACAAAAATGAGTGGGAGATTTTTGCCTGCTGAATATGAAGTTAAAACTGGATGAATTAATGCAAAGCTTCTCTAAGAATGCATGAAAAGTTCATTTGATGACAAAAAAAGAGAGAAAGAAATGAAAGCTTCTGCCTCAGAGTACTCTTTAAAGCTGAACGTGGATCTCACAGACTCAGATAAAGAGGAATAGATGCAGGCTGTTGCTTTTTCCTTTGATCATTCGGAGCATTCATTCAGCCTCCCAACATGGCGTACTGTAAAATGGCCACAATAACTCAAGCTGCACTAATGCTTTCTTGAAGATTATAGCATGAATCATTAAGGAGGAGGATGAGCATGGCTATGGGGAAATTAAGGGAAGTTAAATTTAGTTTTCATACCAGTAAATGAAAGCAGGCCAGCTCTGGTCCCTCCCTGTGAAATACAGCTGCTTGTCTAGTGTCCTTTAACAAATCTTCCCTCTCAGTGTGGCAATGCTTATCAAGCTGATATAAATTTCTGTTGGAGATTCACCCAATTTATCACCATGGATGCTGCAGGATGTTTGTTGCTATTTTTCAAATTCCTTCATTTTCTCCATTTTTTTTCTTAGAGAGACAGGAGCCACCGATTTGGCAATTCCCTTAAACAGTGTGTCCCGCAGCCCTGGCTCATCCATCACACCGACAAAGACCAAGTGCTCCATGGGGTATAATTCTGTCAGACTTGTGCCGGTGGAGGACTACTGATTACACACCAGCATCTCTCTGTGGTGTCACTGTGGCATTCTGTATTGATACACACACATATACGCCAAGGTTACAATCCAGTGAGTTAAATGGCCATAAAAACAACCATGGTGCCCGCACCACAGGCAAAACACAAGGGTGAGATGCTAATTGTCAACAGCCAAGGACAAAGCAAGGAATTAGAAGAAAATCTGCTGGTTCTGTTAAAGAGACGATCATATGCTGAAGAAGAAAACAACTGCAACTGTCTTCAGCAAAGTCTATACAGATTGTTGGTAGAGAGGAGTAACTGGTTTGAGTCCTCAGGTTGGCGACATTATGATGAAAACATGAGAGCTCAGGTTAGGAACATGCCCGTACCATATACACACGTGTGACAAATTAAAGGCAAAAACTGAATAAATGAGTGGAGAACCATAATGATTGCAGATGCTTCTATACAGGCGACATTTCATGGCATGGTTTGGGGAAGGGTCACTGTAAATCAATACAACGTTATTCTGATATCAGTGGTTGTCTTTATCCTATGAAGAAATATGTCTGAAGGGAGTGGTCTCTCCCAAGATGACAACGTCCCCATCCTCATGGCACGAGCACGGATAGTGTTACCCAGTTTGTTAATTCAGTGGAAGGTGATAAAAAAAAGTTTAGCTCTTAGTTCAAACACAGAGTGACTGGAATATTTGTTCAAAACTGGACAGAGCATTTTTTTATGTTTGCCATAAAATGTGTCATTTGCTAATGTGTCTTATTCTAACGTGCGCTCTTATGAAATTTATTATTCCATGAGGTATGCCACCTTAAATCAGGGAAGTGAAATAAAACAGCAATTCAGTCAGATTACAGGCTAGGATGAGTTTTTTATACATTGTTTAAAATACAGATATGTTTTAAGTTGCAAAAGCAGTTTTTTTTGACAGTTTGAAGTGTGTTTGAGGTAATAACAATAGTAATAATACATCGATTTATACAGCCCTATAATCTATATAGCACTATAGCTTGTTTGGTTGTTTAAAATATTTTGTTTACAACAACAACATGTTAACAAATGTTGTACAGATAAAAAAATGAAAAATGCAGCAGGTAAACATAAAATTAAGCATCAATAAATACATTTGGATTCAAATAAGTCACAGAAAAGTGAGAACAGGTGGCTTACTGTACACTCCAACCCACACACCTTTTTTTTGTTTTAAACCCAGAATTATTTTAACACTTTGGATGAATGGCCTTTACAATGCATTTGCAGCCATTACATTTCAAAATGTTTTGTTCTTCATCAACAGTACCAGCACCTCTCCACACATAAATACACCAACTGTTCAATCATCCGCAATCAAAGCGGATCTTTCATTAACAACAGAATGTGCCACTCCTCCTCAAAACATGCTGCGCCTTTTGAAAATCCTCAGCTTGGTCAGGAATGTAAAGTAGATAAAAGTCAGGCTCACCAGCACATTTTTCAATGGGTACAACACAGGAGTTACATAACCAAACACAGCAATCAGAGCAACTCGGATGATGAAGAAAGGAATGTCCTGCAGAGCAACTCCAGCAAAAGACAATAAAGGGTTGTGAGGCGTGATGACCATGCGGAGAGTAGACATGAAGGCGAGGATGTAGACGGGGAACACCCAGGCTGAGTAGAAGACTGACGGCTCTCCTGCCACTCTCACCATCTCCACAGTGTCTAGCCAGTACAGGAAACTATCCACAAACACCTCTGACCTTCCGTCTCTCCTCCACAGGAAGCCCAGGTGACCAGAGCAGGATCGGGGGCGTGAGGATGGGTAGTACAGGTAGGCGGTGCTGGGTGCTCGTGAGCTTAGTGCTGAGTGGCTGGGCAAGCCAGCGAGGTCCTGCCATCTGCCTGAGGCGCTGCCATTTCTGGCCTCTGGACGGCCTTGGGTCAAACCGTTCTGGCCTTCATCAGTGTGCAGCTGGCCTGTTACGGTGGTCACCTGTTCCAGGTGGGTGAGGACGGGGCCTGGCATGTCAAGGTCATAATCCAGGCTGACTGCTGCAAATGACAAGAGCACACACAACACCAGCTGTTATACTACATATTGTATATGATAGAGTCCAGCCAACGTCAAGACTGTTGGTCATTGTTGCCTCTTTCCATCATATCAGTTAGTTCTGACCACAATCATACATTATATGGAGAGGTGTTTCTGTTATTTAGCCTTCTTGATATAAATGGGTTGGACAAAATAATAGAAACACAATACAATTCAATGGCACCACAAACTACAGCCTCCAAAATGACAATTAAGTTGAATCAACACCTCTCTAAATTATACTGTCAGGTGTTTCTATTATTATGTCCACTCCATTTATATCAGTAGGGTAGGCTAAATAACAGAAACACCTCTCTGTATAACACAATTCAGTTTAACACCACCTCTCTAAATAAACAAAAACATTATAACATTATATTTTTCAGATGTATTGCTCACTCTGTACTTGGAGATTTTAGTAAAAAAAAAAACTAAAGCGCAAAAGTCATATTTTTCTTATAAAGTTTTGATATTGTCTTTGCTCATTCATTTAGCAATTTCTTTTAAACTTTTTGCTGGCTCACTGTGGCAGTTGCAGGTTGTGGATAAACTGAAAACCAAACGTATAGATGTCTCATTAAAGAGGCGTCCGTGTGTCGAAACATAATGTGCTTTAGAGGCTTTTGGGGGTCATTTTCGGAGTGGTTGTTTTGAAATGGTGCTGTGGGATTGTATTGGAGAGGCACATAACAGGTATATATCCTTTCTATTAGGGCCGGAATAGCCGGTTAGTGAGCCCCAGGGAAAAAGTGGGCCATGGGTCTCTAATGAGTCCCAGAAACCAACCAGTAAGTCTACACTGGAATAGTTCTAATAGTGCTCCAGGTTTGCTGTATGTTAATTCATTTGTGGCAATTTGATTAAATGTAAGTATGTTTAAGGATATGCACCATGTAAGCATAATATTAACTGCAATGTTAAAGGTATTAAAACTAGTTTTTGATACAGAGGACTTCTATAAGACAGGGCCTCAAGTTTTGGTAAAAAGGCAGGAGCCACTTTAGGGTCCTTCAGTGGGGCATATTACCAAACAAACGTGTAATTAATCAAATTACCATAAAGTAATTGCCACACAGACATCCTGGGGACCTCTGAGGGTCTGAGGGCCTGTTGCAGTGGCTCACTGCATTGGTAATGCAGACTTACTGACCAGTGAATAACACGAAGCTGACCAAATGTTGGTGACGATGGACAATAATAACATCAGTTCTAGGTTGAAAATCTTTGATCCATTTGATCCCACAGAACAAACAATATAAAACATAAACACTAGATAAAGCAGGACATAAACACTCATTTTTAATAAACAACTTCAAGACTTACATTGTCCGCTGAGCCTGCAGGGGCGAATCCTCTCTATGATATCCACACAGATGAGGGAGACAAGCACCAAGGAAATGGGCAACTCGGTGAAATGGTCGAGCCTGTGTCCTCTGTCCACCTGCACCTACAGTACAAGCGATAACAGCGAAAATAAATGTGAATGAATTCAACGGTAGAAAGAACTGATCTGCCACTTATAAATCACGAGATGAAGCAGGAAGAAACTCAGTCGAAACTCTTCATTATGACATTTGGCTGGACTGAGAGAGAGGGAAGCTCCTGCACTGCAAGTTTTATGAAGCCATCCGATTTTATTACCCCATCATTATAGACATTAAGATGCTGCTGAATGCCCTTTAACACAAGATTAAGAAATATTAAATGTATGAATATGTCTGACAAGTCCAGACGCTCTTATTTATGTCCTTGCTTATCTAGGAATGAAATAGCTAAGGACAGATATACATATACATCCATCCATCCATTTTCTATACCGCTTATCCTCTTAGAGGGTCGCGGGGGGCTGGAGCCAATCCCAGCTGACATTGGGCGAGAGGCGGGGTACACCCAGGACTGGTCGCCAGTCAATCACAGGGCTGACACATAGAGACAGACAAACATTCACACTCACAGTCACACCTACGGACAATTTAGAATCACCAATTAACCTAACTTGCATGTCTTTGGATGGTGGGAGGAAGCCGGAGTGCCCGGAGAGAACCCATGCATTTTAGAGTGGATGATATTAAAGTTTGGGTTAATGGCCAACCAGTTATGTTCACTGTGGGTTACTGAATACCCCAGACAGAGAGTAGAGTCTTGTGATGGGGGACACACTTCCACTGCCTTTGCCTTATAATCGTGATGGTGCCAAAGTCCTTCTCAGTACATGGTGAGAAAATGTTTGGATGCAACTTCAAGAAGCAAAAAATCTCAAGAGACTGAGTAGAATTGGTGACAAGCAATCTTTTTCTCTCTCTGTGGTGCAATGTGCCGTGTCAACCGTCACTCAGTGAATAATTATAGTGCTCTAAACACATTCTCTTACACGAGGGGCTCACAAAATGAGCTTGTGCCACAAATGGACTGTTTACAACAAATACGCCTCTTCAAGGACCCCGTCGGAGCATGACAGGACAAAACGTCAACAGGTGCTTCTCAGTGACAAGAACCATCTGTCTTGATGACATTACCTTGGAGCTGGCTATTAAAATACCAAAGCACGGTAACGTGCACAGGACGTTATACGCCAGCGCTGTTGGTCTCCTGAAAAACAAAAAAGGATGTTTTAGTTCACATTTGAATAACAATTATCCCAATAAGATGAATAACTGTTTCTCTTTTTTTTAAGAAGTGCTGAACCTATTCTTAATTTACATAATGCATTTGATCATGTTATTGTCAGGATTACACTGTTACAGTGGAGGAAAGTTGTTAAATACATTTACTCAAGTACTGTACTTAAATACAGTTTTTAGATACTTAGTAATTTAGCATTTTATGCTACTTAATACTTGTGCTCCACTACATTTCAGAAGCAAATATTGCACTTTTTACTCATGACATTCATCTGATATCTGTAGTCAGTAGCTACTTTGTAGATTAAAGCGAGACCATGTAACTTTTGCTGTTACGATTATGGGATAATGGCAAATACTAGTGTAACAGTAGCACAAGTAGAGTCATAAAGTCAGCGAACTGACATCAGTGATGTCAGTCAAAGTGATATCTAGCTAAAGTTTGCTAATGTTAGCCACCACAAGCTACTGGTCATACAAGACCAAGTGAGGCTGCAGCATCGAAAACCCCGAGTGTATTGAACTGAGCACGGCTGCATTTTATTGCTTATGAATCAAATGCTTATGAATTTCAAAAGCTACAGTCTCGCTTTAAGATTATACATATAAAACATATGAAATATGATGCTTTGTTAAAGATTAAACAACATACAGTATGAAGTAATTAAAACTAGCTCCACATCAACCAGCTACAATGTTAACTCAAGGGGTCATTTTGCATCATGAGAACTTTTACTTTTGACACCTTAAATATATTTTTCTGATAATACAGTACGTCTGAAGGCAGGACATATTTGTAACAAGGTATTTTTACATTGTAGTATTGCTACTTAGACTTTGTTACTCAAGTGTTTTTCTTCTTGTCAAGTCAGTTTTAATTATACAGCCCAAAATCCCAAATTTCTCGAGGGGTTTGTGTTCTAGTCATTTTGACTTTGTTCACTTGTCCGTGTCATCTCTTGTTTGTTTTAGGTAAGATGCTTTATCTGGTACTTGTAGATACTTAATCACTGTGACATTGACTAAACTACCTCCCAACAGCTGTACTTACCACTGTGTGATCTCTGAGATGAACCTCCGACGCTTCAGGATCAGATATTTCAGAGGAACCCACACCAGCAGGGTCACAGAGGTCACATAGGCGATAGAGGCCGCCACCACTAGCCAGTAGGCCGTTAGATCTCGTCCTTTCACATCACGTATGAGGCTGGCAAACCTCTCCATAATCACAAAGATGGGCACGACAAAGGCTGCAAACTGCAGGACCTCATACAGGATGAGCTTTACCGTCTTCCCCGAGGGCATCGTCCCTGAACACCAGTTGCTGGTCTGAACTCGGAGCCAAAGACTTTGACAATCATCTCCCACGAAACGAGCCAGTCGAGCCGTTGGACTCTGCACACTGACATTGCTTACACTGCACTGGAGGCTGTATTCTTTTATTGCTGAGGTAATGAGGTGGTCATGCTCGCCTTTTTATGGGCTCACAAAGACGAGCACTCCCATCCCATAATTTCAAGGAGGAAATTACACCGAGTCTCCCACTGAACTGTACACAAGTTCTGGAAAAAAAGTACTTGATTACATTGAGAGACACGTCTGTTTTCACAGCTGTTCTTTCAGATGAACAAAGTAATAAAGACAAAATTGAAAACATACAAACTGACAATATTGGTAAATACAAACTTTCTGTAGAATTGCAGCAAAATTAAAAATGTAATGTGAAATAATCCACTACCACTTTGAAATTCAGTGACATGCTCAGTGGCTGCCTTCTTCTGTTAGGCACACTTTACAAATTTCTTCCATCTAGCCTTGTTAGGTCTCATATTCACTGATCTCCATCTAGTGGCAAGGCAGAGGACAACTTGTATAACTCCTGAAAACTTGCTTTCAAGTGTTTCTCTTCAACAAAAATGTAATTTTATTAGGTACACCTAGCTAAAATTAATGCAGTCTAATACCTGCAGTAAATCCTTCCTTCATGAAGGTTGTAATGCTAATTTTTTGTTGAAACTGTTTTAGAGGTGTTGATTCAACTTTACGATCATTTTGGAGGATGTAGTTTGTAGTGCTGTTGAATTGTATTGGTGTTTCTATTATTTTGTCCACCCCATTTATATCGGTAGGGCAGGGCTAAATAACAGAAACACCTCTCTGTAAAATGCAATACAGTTCAACAGTACCACAAACAACAAAAAAAATCTTCATAAAGGGAGGATTTACTGCAGGACTGCCTGCAATTTGCTTTAGCTAGGTGTACCTAATAAACTGGCAACTGAGTTTATATCAAGAGTTTAACCCTCTTTAATGCTTTGTCAGGACTTTGTGGGTGTGGTTTAATCAGATATTAATGACAGTGGATTGGCAACATTAGCAAAAAAAACCCCGATCTTTGCTGACTTCAAGTCAGTGAAAAAACAGACAAAAACAAATCTCTCGTGAAATAACCAAAGCTGTTCTAACTTCAAAACAAAATGGTGTTCTGTTCTTGTTGGACCCCACTGATCATAGTGAATGCTGGTTAAGAAAATAGTTTTTCAGGGCCTTTAAAATCTCCTGAAAAAGCCTCTCATCAGTGAAACTCTTTGCAAAGTTAAAATAAAACTCAATAAAAGACACTTGAGTGTATTTTACTTATCTACAAAGTGCTCTAAAAACAAGAAAAACAAGGCCGTTCATATTCTTCTGTACATTTGGCCTGGTTTTATTGTGAATACTAATTAATAAGTATGGTTAAAAGAATACATACAAACAGCAGGGTACAAGTTTAGACAGAAACTTTACAATAACGATGTTGGTTTAAAACTTAAAAACAGGCAGCATCTCAATCCTGTGCAATAAAGTTACATCGGGGCTGCAGTCCAACACCGTGGCGCAACGAGAGGTTTGGACGATGTGTGACGATTAACTGGCTCCTGGTCCCATGGTCCCAGAATAGCTGCTACTTTTTATATTTGATATTTTTTAGCCCTCTTTGATCCAACAGATTAACACTATTTCACTCTAGCATTTAGTTGAAGGCAGCAAAAACAAAAAAAGGATTTCTAATCTTTGAATCAACTATATTAATGCTAAAGTTCTGGAGAATAAAATGGCCTCTTCATTGCAAAGTCCCAGGTACTGAGCTTAAGTTGTGGGTTGCATTATATTCTTAAGGCGGCACTGGGATGGTAAGGAGGAGCACATTTGAAATATCTCGAGAGTTTGAAATGACACAAATTTACAGTCAGATCAACACACCAATTTGCCCTGCAATTGGAAAATCTAGTTTAACGTATTTCTTCATAATTCCTTCATGTAGCATCATTCAATATAGAACAACAATAGATAAATAATGTTCCTGTTTCATCAGCTTTTTGCAATCCAATCAGCATTTGTAAACATCAGCTCTTTCCCAAAGACTTCTAACATGTAGTATGTAGTAGTATGGAAAGCATGGTATGAGAAAGCGTGACTATTTGATCTAAAATGCCTCAAAGTCTCACTGTAACTGATAGCTTAGGAGGCCTTGGGAAAGAGGGGTTTACGAATCCTGACTGTACTTCCAAGAATCATAGAAACCTTATTTCAGTTCATCTTCAGGTAGAATTTGTTTTAGTGTTAGACAGCTCTGAGAAAGGACAAGGGTTCGAAATGCATGGGGAGGTTCGATCCGTTTTTCACATTACCATTTGACCCAACAGTACAATAAGCATGTATCAAACACAGAGAGAAATGTCCACGTTCTCATGTGAGCGATTTAAATATACAACTAAGTTAGGCAGAAATCACATATTCCGCTTTTCTCTGAATACATACTATACATCCTGCACTGCTTCTCAATTTAAAATAGCATAACAATAATCAAAACATAAATTAAAACGCACTACAAAAAAACCCATAGTATTCATTTTCCAACACTGACTAAAGAGATGCTTAGTTTAAAGACACTGGGGCTGCTCAGAGAGCTCGCCCCTTAGTAGCCAAGTCTGTGGTACGAGTCTGTTAATACAGCCCCTGAATGGAGACAGAGCAAACCCTACATCCACTAACATGGATCTAGAGCTGCTCATTTTGAAAAGGAAAACTCTGCAGCATGAAGTTAGAAGTTGATCACGTTAAGAAAAGAAAAAAAGAAAAGAAAAATATCTTGTTTTCTGGCATGTGTGTGTTTTTTTCACTTTGTTCTCTTTGGCTTTTACACCTTTAATTCAGCAGGGACATCATGACTGCAGAGTTCCCCTTTAAGGCTGAGAGAAACACCCAGAGCTGTGCTAACATACAGCCCACCCATGAGGTCATCATGTGGCTCCACTACTAGTTCAGTACAGTATATACAAGAGTCATGTGCATGCTTAAATTCCTCTGGTTTCTTTTCCCTCCAAAACAACAAAGTGGCTTCAGTTTTCAGTACTTCTAAAAGTTGGCGACATATACAGAATGTAGTAGCGTAATGTTTTCAGCATCAATAAAAGTCAGTTTTCTGATACAAACAGAAAGATAAATGTAAGTTGATGCCCCTTTTTTGTGACATGATTAGCAGTTGCTTTAAGTGGGTGAGAAGGCTGTGGCTTATTGTGGATTTCTCTCCATGTTAGTGTGCGAGTGAAGGTAAATGATCACCTACTGCTGAGGATGTGTGAAACAACTGGTGCAAATGTGTTTGTGTGTGTCCACTGCTGTACACCTGCCTGTAGTGTCTGTCTGTCTGTCTGTCTGTGTGTGTGTGTGTAGCTCCAGTGTGCATGTTGAGGGGTGGTGTGAAGGAATGCCCGTGTGTATTTCCCACTTGATCAAATAGTAATTGCATATATATTTTGTGGTTATGATTGAAGTGGCTACAGTTACACTTGTTTCCTCAAAGCTAAGTTTTATTTAACAGGTCTGTAATTTATTAATAATTTCCTAAGAAGCCTCCAGGAAATAACTATGGAATCTGATACTAATTATAGGTCAAATACTGTAGATAAACAGTTCAATTCACTTCCAATTAATTGCTAGTATAACCTTAAATTAGTACACAGTAGGTCAGCTGAACATTCAATAAATATATTCAGTATGAAGAATAAAGCTTCCAATAATAAATGACTAATAATTGGGTTTAAATAGAGCCTCTCTTTTAGGGAAATTCCTAAAGCCTAAAAGAACTAATTTCCCCTATGACTGGTACCAAATTATATAGTATCCAGGATTCTTTCTAGGAAATTATTTAAAAATTACAAACCTATAAAATAAAACTTTACTACAATTTTTCAATAGTCCTATTCTAAAAAGGAAGCAATAAATGTCAGGTCTCATACATAAAAATGGACAATGCATTTATTGCCATCAGATCTAGATTTAGAAGTGATCGGGCTTGAATGACGACCAAAACTTAAGTGCAAATGAAGATAAAAGTGCAACTCGAAGCTCCTCCATGTCTTTACATTTAAGTCATGTAATGACATGAAGAAGAGGAGTAAAAATGCAGAAAACATTATGAATTAAATACATGTGTGCCTTGGTGTGAGCTCTTCAAAATCAAACCCTTGTGATCACTTCTAAACCTGGATTGACTGAAGTGTAACTGTATATTTATTTATATTTAAGAATGTCAAGGTTAGTCTGCTCTATTTGAATTTGTTTCCATCCGTCTGGTGTTCCATGATAAAACAAAATTATAAACCATAATATAAGGAATTGTCTACGACCACTATTTGATCAGGTCTGGTGCATGTGTGTGTGTGTATGCGTGAGGATTACAGTGAACTGGGGGGGCCCTATAGCAAGGCTTTCTCTGAGTAGGGGGCATGTGAGGCGTCTGAGGAAGGTGCTATGCTCGGGCCAGAGGGGGTGCTGTAGTTTGGTGCCTGCCCCGCCCCAGGCACGCCGGCTGGGTTCTGGTAGCACTGAACGTCTGCTGGGACCATGCTGCCTGGAGCTGCAGTGTAGACTGGCGGGGCCATGTACATATGAACGTCACTACGAAAAAGAGTGAAGCAACATTCATTACAACACTACAGCGATGTGGAATTATTAAACAGTAGGGGGAATAACGTCTCAAATAACAGCCGTGACCAGCACGAACAACTGCATGCCCATTACTAATAAAGGCCAGGTAACACTAAGGGGCATGAAATTAACCTGTAATTTAATTTTGAGTTCTACAGCACTAATACTCACCAACCTGCTGCTCTGAATTTCTTTTTTCTCGTTTTCACACACAAAGTCACAAATGGCTACTGTGCTGGTTTTGAGAGCTCTTAAGATATTTTCAATAAAACTCACCACGTCCTGCAAATGTTAAGATTTAAAAGCCAACCAAGAATAGAGGGGGTCATGCCATTTGAGCTGCTGGGGGCCTTTTAATGTTAAACATCTGTAGGAAG
The DNA here is from genome assembly GCA_005408345.1 of Macquaria australasica. Taxonomy (NCBI): domain Eukaryota; kingdom Metazoa; phylum Chordata; class Actinopteri; order Centrarchiformes; family Percichthyidae; genus Macquaria; species Macquaria australasica. The sequence goes on along the minus strand of SEMN01000020.1, from coordinate 817,651 downwards.
TGTCAGTGATGGTACCTTAACAGCACTCATAATGAGTAGTGAGTATGACATGACTCTGTTGGTATAGTGAGAAATGAGTTCTCTAAATTTAGATTATACTGAATTTATCTAGACAGCAAAGGTTTTTTTAGCATCATGTTGCTGTTTTAAATTGGCTACACCTTCTTTTCTTCTTTGTTAAAAAGTACAATGTCTGGAGAAGAGCAGACAATGGGCAGCAAAGTTTGATAAAGTCGCAAACTTGCAATGTGCTTAAATGAACCACTGCTGTATGTGAAACTCACCTGGGGGCTGGCTGACCAGGTATGTGGGTCCCAGCTGGAAGCTGCTCCATGGGAACAGTGTAACCCTGCACCGCAGGACCACTCATGGCATACGAACCTGATGCAGGCTGACCAGGGTAGACCTGTGGTCACAAACATGAAAAGAGCACATACTGAGTGTTAATGATGGAGTAGGTCTGTGGCGCAATTTAGACCAGTAACATTGTAAAATAGCATGAGGGTAACAAAGATAAATCTAAATAATACTGAAATAAAATACTGAATAGTATTAGCCTAACAAAAAGCTCATCGTTCTTTATTCTTTTTATCTCATAGCAGGGTGCTACATTTCTTAAATGGAGAAAAATCCATTAGTCTCTCTACAACGATGAGCCCCTAATTCCTCCTGAAGTTACGGAGGCAAATTATGTGCGTAGACTATTACATATAAAAGGACATTACACCCAAAACAAAATTAAACTTATCTGGTGTGCAACTATCCAGATAGTTTTGGTATGATTTATAAGTTTTGGAGATACAGACTGTGGTTCAACCCAGTACAGTGGTAAGCAATGGCATTCTTGGTCCCAGAACATACATTTGAAAGAGTTCAAAAGCAGCATCCTTTCTTGAATAAGACATGGTAACCCCTGGATCATTCAAAGACCTCATTATGAACAGTTTCTACCTTTTGTGCTAAGGTGGCACTATCTGGCACTGTTTTTGAGTGGAATGCCCCATTAAGACTTAGGAAGTTGTGGTGGTTTGTATGATAGAGGGTTTTGACTTTTATGCTTGTAAAAATATATTTTTTTAAGGACTGACCCTGATGGGCTGAAGTGCCTGGGTCACATCTATGACAAGTTGACTTTACCTGTTGTGCTGCGTTGGCAGGCTGCTGCATGTAGTACTGTTGGCTCTGCAGCTTGGCATACATGGCGTAAACTGGATCTTCATTCATTAGTTTGGCATACAAAGACAGAGCTTCCATCACCTTCACATTCAGCTCTGACAGCTCTGAGTGCTTCCTGATTAAACAAACAAAGATAGTTAGATTTCTTCACTTTTTCTCAACTTAAAACATTCTGTAGTTTTCTATGAGCAAAACATGTCACGTCAGAACAATGTACCCGTCTATATCCTCCAACTTCTGGTCAATGAGGGGTCCCATTTGATTGCAGGCACCTGATGGAAAATACAACAAATAGTTATTGATTTCATCAGAGTCAACAATAATCCACTTTTACAAAAACAAATCATGCCAGATTAGCTTCTGTATACTGACATGTATACTGACATTGACTTTTGTCTGACTTTATTTCAACCCAAACATCAGTTTACCTTCCAACTGTAGTAACTCGACGCTGTCTGACTGGTTGTCTGTGGGATCTGCACTCTGGATCATCTGCAGTAGCTGGTCCATTTTGTCCTGAAAGATTTAAATAACGTTTCTGTGATGACACTTTCCAGGTACATGTGATAAGTTCATTTTTTAAAATCCAATATGGAAAGAAACAAGTTCACTAAATTATTTTTCTAAAATTCAAAACCTAGTCTATGTTAGACTATGACGACGACAATGTTGGTGACAATTTTTAAATCGCAAATCCTATTTTAGCTCTTAGTTTAATGATGCAACAGTGAGAACTCAATGAGGCTGAACAAGCAGAGTAAGCAACTGTTCACACAAGGGGACTTACCTCGTCTATATATACAGGCTCTTGTTCGGGCTCTATGGTCTCCACCTGGATGTCCTCACTGAACTGTACCGTCTTCTTCTCAGTCTTCACTGTAGATTTCCAAGTAACAGCAGATGTGGCAGCAGCAAAACAACGTCACAGGAGCAATCAGTTACACATTCACAAGAGGTCAGGGTGCTCTGACTTGACATTCAGTAATGTTCCGATAGTAGCACAAAAGATTGGTCCGGATATCCAAAAATGAGAGTTACAATCTGATACAAGCTATTGTTCTGAAATGTCATGTTCATATTTGTTTAGTTACTTTTTGTGCAACCTGCTGTAACAAAAAGTAACAAAGAACACGAGTTGCGGTCATAAGCATAAGTCATCATGTTTGCTGAGTGGAGGTGTTTTACACTAACGGAGGAAAATGTACTCGTGCAGTATGAGTGTTTTGAGGGATGACACATTTGCAGAAGCATCATGCAAAAGAATATGACGAAGATGTAGAAGCAACAAGCGATAATAAGGGAAGTGTGGCAAAGCAAGAAACATTTGGATGTAGTTAAGAAGCGTGACAAACTCCCACCAGACGACAACAAAGCAAAACTGATAACAGTTAACTGTATACCAGTAAGTACCAGAATTCCTTTCAAAACAGCAATTTTTCTTATTGTCAGTGCGAGTTGATAATAACGCGACTGAAATATGGAGCTTAAATCTCATATGTCAAGACTAGATCTGAGAGGACATGGCATAGACGATAGAAGTTCTGCTTTGCAAAAAGTGACGCCAGAGGATAAACAGTGTTGTGGCCACACACAGTAGGATCCATTCTGGCAGCAATGAAGGAAATGTTAAATGCATGGTGAATTAAAAAGAGCATGCGTCATACTACGAGACAATGCCAAGAGCATAAAAGTGGCATATGAATGGCTTGTTAACAGGTCAGCTAGCCTATTACAGAAGAAAAAAGATTCTGTATCAATACAGCAGACACTCAAAGTTGTTGCATCAGTATCAGAAATGGAAAAAGTTGTATAAAGCTCTCTCTAAGAGGAAATGTGTCCAAAATGCGATTCTCGTATGGCTTCCCAGATGTACAGGAAGTGTTCTTTCGTTTGTTACTACAAGTGATAACCCACTGATCATTTTCTGTCTATGCAACTGATGTCTTGACTGTACTGTGTTCTTTGTATTGTTTCACCAGCTGTGTGTAAGTGATACAAATATTTCCCACTCTAGGATCAATAAAACAACATTGCTAATGGACTAAATGGGCTATCAAAGAACTAGAGAGGATATAAGTGGATAAAGGGTGTGTGTGTGTGTGTGTGTGTGTACACTCACTCATCTCAGGCTCTGCAGTGAGGTCAGCTGTGACAAAGTTAGATGGGAACAACCCAACTCCCTGGTATGTTTCCCCTTTCCACCAGTTGGGGTCACTGAAATAATAATAAAAGAAGTCAGAAATGATCAGAAACTTTAATACAGATTTAAATAGTTGTCTTCTCTGGGCTGCATTAAGACCTCATATTAATCATAAGATTCAACAGATTAGATAAGAAGATTATTTTACTACTCCATTTTCACAGTTTCTAGCATCTTTAAAATATCACGATATTTGTATTAATTCCTGAAACGTCATTTTAGACATTTAAATTGTCACAGAATCCAGGGGCTGTTCATCAGATTGGTTGAGATGTGATACAGTGGTACATGAGGGGCCCCATTCTTTTGAGCTGGTAGATTCAGTGCTCTGCTCAAGGGCATTCAACAGGGCAGATGCTTAACAAGGAACGTCGGAACCCGACTCAGAAAACCACCTAGCTGCCCTCAATCCTCTCACTTATTTGACAAATCCTTGCATGCTCCTTTTTCCGCTGATTATTTGCGTGTGTAAAATTTCACCTGTCATCCAGGATAGTGATGATTTCTCCTGACTTGAAGGTGAGCTCATTGTCCTCAGCGGCCTCAAAGTCATAGATGGCGCGGACTTTCCTGCCGTCGGACTTGTGTGTGGAGAGCAGGCTGGAGGTGCTTGGGTAAAGGCTTGACAGGGAGCCCTGCGGCTGCTGGCGTTGCTCCTTCAGCGACAGCTCAATAGCTGAGCACAAAACACAGATATGTGAAATATGTTTGCCCTTGAGAGTCCCTATATAGCTGATCTTCTGCAATGCATTAATCCAGTGTAAACAGTGATTTATGCAATGCAAATAAAGAATTAAAGGTGTCAGTGAGCATGTTTTTAAGGATAATGCCTCTTCAAATACATTTCTCCATTGACGCCTGAGGATTAAATAAAAAGCGTCCTCACCTTTGGCCAAGTCTTCTTCTTCTTTTTTGTTTGTTGAGGTGGAGGGATCCTTTGCCACTAAAGCAGGGCTTGCTTTTGCTTGCTCTGCAGCCTGTGAAAAAAATTATAATTGCATGTTCAGGAGAATCAACAACTAGAAGAATAAAAATTATGCATCTGGGTTTCAATGTTTAAGCAAAACAACCTCAAATTCCACAATACAACATGTTTTGCCTTTATTAGATACTAAGAACATAGATGAAACATGGGAAGAAAGAGAGGGGTACAACATGCAACAAAGGTCCTCGGCCCGAACCGAAATTGAGATGTTGCAGTTGTATGGTATGGGTCTTAACCACTTGTCCACCTCTAAAAACAGGAATGAAAACATTTACCTTTTACAATGAGTATGCCAAAGCTAAACAAAAAAAATAAAAAAAATAAAAAAAACACCTACCTGGGACCCTACAGCAGGGAAAGTGACACCCTGCTCACGTAGATTCTTGATCATAGCTGAGATCAGACTGAGTTGAGGGTCATTGCGGAAGTCCTCTGCCCACTCCACCATCAGGGCTTTCAGCTTCTCACACACTTTGGGGTGGCCCTGGGGACAATCATAAAAAGGCCGACCATGAGAACAAGGAGCTGGATGTAGCATGAGCTTATAATCAGAAATAATTAAAGGGCCTTATGTGGACAACACACTGAAAGTGAAAGCTACATCACATACCTTGTTTAAGACGTTACTGACTTCACTGGCAAACTCTCTGGAGCATACCTCCAAGTGGAATATCTTCCCACAGTTTGAGACACAAGCCCCAAGGAGCTGTGACGACAAATAATCAGACTCATTATTTAATCCATAGCAACATGCGACAACCATGTAGCAGTTAAAAGGGTTTTAAGGGGAGTTTTTCTTATCCAAATCGAGGGTCTAAGGTAGGGTTTTCAAAGTCTGAGACTGTGGACCTCTCACCTCAGACAAAGCTTGGAAAAAGCACCCCCTCATCCCCCCTTAGTGTATTTGCTTTGTTTGGCTCAATTCCTGGATGCCTATGGGATCATGATTGTTATTTGATCCCATAGACACTCAATAATTGAGCCAAGATAGCCCAGTATTGCTGTTTGACATAACTTCAGACTACACCAAATACATAAAAAAAGGTCTATCCTAAGGCATTTATTATTTTCTGACTCTGGGAAAGTGGGAAAAACAGTAAATAGGATATAGCTTAATCTCGTTATGGAATAAAGTTGTTTACTCCACTAACTCACATCTCGGTGAAAGGTTAATTAAGAAGACTACATAATGCCTCCATGAACCAAACAATCACACTTATACCAAACATGGCTGTTTGTGTACAGTCTGCTTACAGTCAGTGCCTGCATGGCCACATGGGGATCCTTGTGGTTCACTCTTCTCATTATAGAGCGGAGACATTCTTTAGGCCTGCAACAGAATGGTAGAAATCAGAATTTTAAGGAGATTAACCGCTTGGCAAGGATGAAATACCAATGCTGCTATGTTAAGTAAAATATGTCAATACAGAGGTTTTTATGAATGTTAAGATATCAGTATTTACTGAGTACTTATATTTGTCCTTGTACACTTGGTGTCCCTGGGTTGTATCTCCTACCCTGGGATATGTGTGCTTTACAATTGAAAAACCTTAAAGGGAACTTCATGCAATGCCTGACAAGTGTGTTTATGTGTCAGGTTTAGTATTAAGAGAGTTAACTAACCCAGTGCGTGACTGCCCTATCTTATCACATATGTCCAGAATGAGGCCCCAGTCCTCAGCTGTGTTCATCTCACTGGTTGCTTTCTCTGCAGGGAAGAAGCACAACAACCAACGTAAGGAGAAAGGTTAAAGACTGCAAAAGCACTTTCTTCATGACTTATTCTATTCAGAGACAGAGAGGAGAGGTGAGGATCTTCCCAAGATCAGAAATAATAAAGCTTCTTGAAACAACAATTGTAGTTGCAAGCTGTTTTTAAGTCAATTTTTTTTTGGTAATCATACAAATGAGCATAAACATTAGAGAGATACAGACAAAATAACAGAGGCCCCTAAAAATACAACAGCCCTGCAGTAAATACCAATCTGTTGAAGCTCATAATGTTTGGTTTGTGTTGGGACTGTCGGAGGTATTGATTTAACTTGAAGTTTAATTGAGACTGTAGCTTGTGCTATTAGGAAAATATACCGATAAGCGTCTTTCATTCAGTGGTGGTGAGAGTTCCTCTTTGCTATTTCAGTTTCCATGTCTTTGGCAAAAGGGGTGAACGTAAGACCTCTTACAAAGCTGACACATAACGCTATATCCAACCATATGACCCGTGTGTTTAGCTGCTTTTGTAATCGTGATGTACAAATATGCTCAACATTGAAAAACTGTGCTGGCAAAGAGACAACATGGTCACAAATTGAGGTGGGCGATATGATGATATATATACCATATGAAGAAATACTCTGGCCTGCCATTTATACTTTTGTAGGTAGTTGGTAGATTTTTATATAATTTTTACATCAATGTGATGAAGGTATTTAAATTGCTTAATTTGCAAAAAACTGACATTCCTGCCATGTTATTTATTCATTAACAGATTCTCAATTATTTTACAGAAAAAAAAAAAAAATACTATATCAAGATTCGTATAGACATTGCAACATCAGATTACAAATACGAAAATAGAGGATTTTATTCATATCTCCAACCCCTGGTTACAAGCAGATGATCACCAACACTGCCAGAGAGACATCTAACAGCACATTTATACAAAAACAGAACAATGACCACTCAAGCTGAAATAACACCTGACAGCCCATCATAAGCTTTACCAAATTAGCATTTGCTGCTGGTTTAGAGGGCTGTAGTTTCACATGGTGCTGTATAACCCTCCACCCTGTACATGCTAATGAAGTGGTTAACCACTCGGCACACAACAGAGAGATTTCATGGTTTCACACACCACCGCATCCTCTTTTCACTTGCAGCAACCGTGAGATGCCAGGCTCACCGTGTTGGTTAGCCAGCATACGATGGGATAATAGCTAGTTTGTTTATTTCAGTGATCTGGTGACAACGTCCATCTTTACCGTCAATTAACAGTCAACCTGCATCAACTTTACATATAATATGACTTTAAAAAAAACAACGTATTATTACAAGTAACGTCAACGCCTCAAATGGCGAACTCTGAACGTTTTCAAAGCTTTTTTTGTTTGTTTGTTTTTTGGATGCTATCACCAAAACGTTAGTTGCTGCTAGCGAACTAAATCTCCAATCACAACAAACACAGGCGACACAGACACTTAAATAAAGAAACATGAACAAGGACTACAGCTTGTCAGTTCATAAAGCCGGCAATATATATACTGCAAGAGAACAATATATAACATTATCAACATTTGAGCTGCCGACAGCTTGTGAACACAAACAAAGCTGACTGGCCAAAGCTACTTGAGCTAGCCTGCTTAGAAATAGCCTCCAGTTCCGATTACTCACCAACATCTTGGTCAAACGGGTTGGTCGCGAAGAGAGGCATTGCTGGCGTATTGGCAACAACAGATTCGGCCTGCCCCTGTTACGTTTTCCTTCCCTCTTCGTCTTATTTCGTGCGATAAAAACGCATAGTAACGACGAACGGAGCTGGCCGCTTCTGTTCTACACAGTCACTCCTTCGCCAGACGGCAACAAGCGAGGCATTCTGGGTAACTGAGTCCGACGGTCCCGTGTTAAATGAGCTGCTGTCGTCGGCTGTGATTTAACGCCCGCAGTCACACAGCTGTTAATGCGTCTGCCTCGGCTTTACGCTAGAGGGAAATTAACCATAAGCTACAAATTGCCCTTGCCGTAAGAGAAAAATAAATAAATAAAAAATAACATGTCATCGTCAGGTGATGGCGATCATGTGACGTTATCTCGTCGCGTTGACCCGAAACAGTTAATTAACTGCTGCGGCTGCGTGTAAATGTAAATGTTGGTAACCAGATCTTTCTCCCCGAGCAGTTACAAGGAATTTCTCTGGTGTGTTACAAGTAAAAGTATTGCATTCAAAATCTTGGGCCCTACTTAAGTACACAAGTATTAGCATCAAAATATACTTAAAGTACTCAGTAGCCTATGCAGAATGGGTAATTTCAGAGTAATATACAGTATATCACTGGATTATAATTAGTGATGCATTAATGTGTAAGCATCACAAATGTTGCATCTGGTAAAGGTGGGGCTAATATTAACTACTTTATATACTGCCGAGTAGCTTAATCCATAACAAAACATCATCATTTATTAATTGATTTATATTTTGCATTAATAATTTGAATCTGCAAAGTAACTAGTAACTAATGTTGTCAAGTAAGTGTAGTGGAGTAAGTACAGTATTGGCTTCCAAAATGTAACGGAGTAGAAGTATAAAATAGCATAAAATGAAAAGACTCAAGTAAAGTACAAGTACCTCAAAATTGTACTTAAGTGTAGTGTACTTGAATAAATGTAAGTAGTTACATTTGTTACCATCCAGTAAATAATGCAATACCCACAGTATTTTAACAATTACCAATGTTAATAAATGATCATATCGCTGATTTTCAAAAAAGAAACATTTTCCAGAGCAATTGCCTTCTGAGCTCCTCAAAAGGTTTTCTACTGTAGTTTAATTTATTTTGGTTTTGTTCTGACAGACTAATTTGGCTAAAAGTTGCTCAATTTATTATTGATTATATTAACTGTATTTCTCTCTGTATTACCATAATGTACTGTTCATATACCAAAAATTCCACAAATCTAAAGATAAACAATTTTGCCATGTAGATTTAATTTTAATAGCCAAATTCTATTTAAATAGATACACATAATTAGGTGATTTATGTCACAGCTTACAGTTAAGCAGCTAAGGCACTGTTGCCTTTAAATGTAATCCTCCAAGTCCAAAAGATGCAAAATAATTTGATTATATTGTTGGGCAAAGTTCACACTAAGTTGGGTATTTAAAGTCTTCCCCAAAGAGTTTTTTTATTTCTTGTTTAAATGACCTCATCACAAGGTTTAGGCCGTTACATTTGATATAAGTGTCTGAAATATATAGAAATTGTACTGCCTTTTTAAATCTTGTGACATGTAATTCTCCTACCTTTTGTTTGAGCTCTGTTGTCTGATTGTTGTACATAGGTTTTGTTAATAAAGACATAGAAAATAAAAAAACTAAAGGATGCAGAAATGTATCAATTAAAAGTTTCTTCTTTAGTTTTTATAGACAGATAAATGTCTGTTCATGTCATATTACCTAAATGCATTTATTATGATATTTGATAGGACAAAAAGCATCGACTCCACAGTTTCTTTCCCATTTTATTGTGATCCATAGGAACATGGTAATTTAATTAAGGCATAATGAGCCTTGAGCCACATAACAAACTGCTACTCAGTTCTTAAGCATTATATGAATTGGAAAAAAATCATACAACAATAACAACTGATTATGCAAATTCTAAACATGTAATATATTTCACATATTGTATTTGGCATAATGAATAAATCATCATATGATGGCTACATTACAAAAAATGTACATATTGTTAATGTGTGCCTCATAATGTATAAAACTCATACTGGCAGTCTAAAATCTAACAAATACTGTCCTTCATAAAACAGCAGCACTGCTCACACTGAGCATCTATTCTCAAAAACAAAACCAAAAATTAAATCACATTGATATTTTAGTTTGTGGAAAGGTGAAATTTACACTAGCTTTATTTCTATTTATTATCTCAGTTTGCAGTCAATTGCTGATGGTGAGTGGGTGCTCATCATTTTCCCGGGAGCTTATTTCTAATCACAGTTCTGATTCTGTGAAGTATTTGACAGTATAAAAATAGTTGATACTTTATTAACAACAAAATCCTCTGATACAGATATATGATATTTTGTAAGTGTAAAGATTGAGAAGGCAGCCAAGAGATAAAACAATATGAAATTCAATCCCAACCAACAATCTTTTGTGGAATATTATTTACAGATACACCTGTACAACAGCGGCTGCACCAAATAATGACTTAGTATAGCCTAAATAAATGTCTACATTCTCATGTTTCCTTCAGTACAAATACTAAATCAATACAATAGTGGGCTGGGTCTGTGCATGCACTGTCTTTTGCACCATACTGTGTTGTAAAGTGCCTTCAAGACAAAGATCAGTCCAAGTCTCAGTGATGCTCGACTGAGCTGGCTTCATCAGAGTCCTCTAGTCATCTAGAGCTCCTCCTCATGTCCTTCATTATCCTCGAATCTTCAGTCTCAACTTCGGCCTCTTCACCTTTCTCCCAGAGACAGCTCACACCGCCTTAGATGGATGCTATAAAACTGGAACTGCCACTGTGAAGAGAACAACAAAAATAAAACACATAAGGTGCATTTTAATACCTTTGTGATGTGCTTACATGCTAATATATTAACAGTAATAACATAACTAAATATGGTAATCTACAACCTTATGATGATGATGAAGAAACTATACACTGGTAAAAATGACAGACCTTGGGCCTATCAGTAACATGACCCAAACAAGGACCTTTCAACTGAATTGGATATTTACATTTGAGATTTGAATTTTGACTGTTACTGATAACATCCCTATCAAGTCTTTCGCCACCGTCCAGTGAAAACCATGGATCTCCAATGTTGGTGATTTGAATTTTTAAGAGAAACTGAAGGATTAAGTGTTCCTTTTTGTTTTGACAAAAACATTTCCTACTTTTAAGAGCTACAAAAACCATTTAAAAGCCCTCTGGATAATCCAAAAAATTACATTGTCAAAAAGCTGAATACAGAGTGGTTATTCTTAACTCATGAAAAGTAGCCATTTTGGAGATACATGGTTTTCACAGGACAGCAACGCACAGTAAATTATCTCAAAATCAGCACGCTGGTGTCTGAGATGTCATATTTAGATAAAAAACATTCGCCTGGGATCAAATTCCTAAGGTGAACGTCATATCTCAGACATCAGATGTGCATTTCTTAAAGGATAGGGCTGGCGATTTTTGATATTTTTCTTATTGTTAACAAATCCCAATATAAAGACCACCACCAATACGTACCATGTGTTGCCAATGTCTGATGTACCATAGCTTATTCCTCTATGCCATAGACCTTCATTGTTGTCCAAAAACTGCTAAAAGCACATAAATGAGCCACACTGTGGCAGCAGGTGACATGTTCCTTCATTGCTATGAACATAAGCACTGATATTGATTGTTTTGTCAATTGTCAATCAATCAAGAATCAGAAGTCTTAGAGGTGCTCAGAGGTACATTTCCACTGCAACAAGAGGACCTTTAGCTGAGATTATTTTGTCAGTGGATACTGTAGTTTATTTTGAGTCAATCCCATTTACACCATCCTGGTGCCGTAAATACCAGCACTCACTAGTGCACCAAAAGTGCATTAATCTGAAGCTAAAAATAGTCCCCAACAAATACACAATTTACTCCTGTTTCAGTAACATTAGCTGAAAACTTCTGAAAAGGTTTCAGGATATTATTTTTGTGATTTCAAAATTCAAAAAGCTCTGATATATAGAAGGTACTAACAGTCAGAGGCACATTCACAGATGAAACCGATGCGGTCAGTGCAGTAGAAATCATTCCAGTTGGCATTATGAATAAGGCCAGCACAGTCCTCGCCCTCCTCGTGGCCATGGGTCCAGTTATCAGGCTGGCCAGGCTTCCACTTCCTGATAGCAACAACACGAACAATATGTATTGAAGTTCAAGCATCATACAAGGTGTTTGTCAGTTACATTCATAGAAGTTTGTTGTTTTTAACAGAATGAAACAGGTAATCAAGTCAGAAATCACTAAAACACATGAATTCCATTTGCTTAACAACATATTTATAGATTTGTTGTAAAACCAATTTGGCAGGTTTGCTCACTTGAAAACAGGTATGGTTCCATCCACCCATTTCCAGACATTTTCCTCCTCCCTGTCAGTAAGGCCCAGCCAGAAATAGCCTTTTCCTTCAATTGCATTTCTCACAAATTGCTATGGATTGAAGAGCAAAAGATAGGTCAGCAATTTCAAGTTACTTTATACAATTGTTCGTTTCATTCTTTTAAGTCAGTGAATGTATTAAAGTAACTATCGGGGTCTAATTTCATTTACCTGTTCCTCATTGTCGTTAATAATGAGCATATGAGATGATATGTTAGTACAAAACTGGTTGGACTCATCGAAGTTGAGTCTCTGAGAGGAGAAGTAATAGCAGCTGTCTCCAAACTTTATGAACTCAGGTGGGCAACCTGGAATGAATCATTCACAGAATATAATAATATACATGTAAAATCACGTCATATGTTGTATCAGAATTAGTAAAAATTATCTTAGAATAGACCGCAAATCTATTTTCTACCTTTATGCAATCATTTTACTCACCAGGCGTTGGAGTAGTGGCGACAGGGGGCTGGACCTGCTGGACTGGGCCTTGTGGTTCCTCTGCTGGTTTGAGCGGTTGAGATGCCTTGGGGGGTTCAGGGACCTGAGCAGGCTGAGTTGGCTGAGGAGGCTTTGAAAATGGAGGACGTGCAGGTGCAGGAATCCCTGGTAGCCCTGGAGGGCCAGGAGGGCCGATGGGTCCAACAGGCCCACGAGGCCCCTCCAACCCTGCAGGTCCTGCTGCTCCTCTGGGCCCCTGTGGCCCTTGTGGTCCTGGCATTCCTGACTGTCCATCCCTACCAGGAAGCCCCTGAGCCCCAGGGTCACCTTTTTCACCAGGGTTTCCAGGTCGTCCTCCAGACCCTCTTGATCCTTTAGCCCCTGGAAGACCCCGAGCCCCGGCTGCACCCTTTGGACCTGTCGCACCTGGTGGTCCAGCAGCACCTTTCTCTCCTTTAGGTCCCACCAACCCTGGCATCCCTTTGTCTCCTTTATCACCCTTTTGTCCTGACTGGCCCACTGGCCCCTGGGGACCCTTGTCACCCCTTGGGCCCCTCGGACCTGGTGGACCTGGAACATAAAACAGCAGATGAGTGGACTATATGTGTCAGAATGTACTGTTACTGTTGAGGTCTAAACATGTTTCACAAAGAAAACATACAATTTATTTCTTGTACTTGGGTACTTTTAGTTAAATATTATTTTGGTGATACAATAGTGTACTAAAGACCGGTAGAGGTATAATCCTAGTCATAGTCTAAATTCATAGATATGGTTCTTTTGGATCTAAATCCTTTCATTGCGTGGGGGCCAAATTTTGGAACAGATTATGATCATACTCTGAATCTATTTAAGTTTTTAAAAACAAACGTAAGATGTTTTTAGTGAAGGAAATGGAAGGAGGAGAGATGTAAATGTACTGTCCATATACAGAGTAATACCTACAATTATTCAATCTGCATGTCACAACTTTCACTAGTGCTATGTGCATGTTGTTTATGACCAACCAATAAATAATCGTATGATCTGATTTCCAGGACACATACCAAATATGTTTTCTATTCTTACCCTGCAGGATGGTGAAGTTGGTGATGATCTGCGAGTGCTTGCTGTCCACCAGCTTCATCTCCTCCATCACTATAGACAGGTTGCTGACCTCGCTGTCCAATCTGGCTGTCAGCTCATCTTGCTGGGTGCGCAGCTCTTTGCTATCTGCCCTGACCTCTGTCACACTACTGTTCAGCCCCAGTAACAGGTCTGAATGTAGCATCACTGTCTCAGCGCAGGACCTCAGGCCATTCAGGTCGGAGCTGATGGCACCTAGGAGCTGCGAGGCAAAGCTCACGTTTCCAGTCACACGGTCCATGTCATTCTCTTGTCTGTCTAAACGTGCTTCCATCTCATCAAACTTAGATGAGGTGGCGTTATCGTGGTCTCTCTGGTGGTCCATCAGCTCACGCAGGCTCTGGTCATGGCCCTCAGTGAGAGCTGAGGTGTTCTGAATCTGGCTGGCTAGTGTGCTGAGCTGAGCCCCCAAGTCATCCAGAGCTTCTCCATTGGACCGGGCAAGGGCTGAGTTGTTGGCTGCCAAAACCTGGAGGTTCTGGACCTTTTCCTTTAGCCACTCTGTGTCAGCCCGGGTCTGCCTGGCTGTCTGCTGCAGACCCTGATAGTCATTCTTCAGTTTCTGCACTGCCTGGCCTGCGTCTTCGACTGTCTTCTGCAGCGTGCTGAGCAGATTGCGCTGCTGGGACTGGGTGATGTTTAGTGCACTGATACTAACCTGGGTCTGGCTCTGCTCTTTGACCTGGCCCTGTATCTCAGACTGGAGCCGTGCAGTGTCTGTCTGGAGGTCGTCAATCATGCCACTGTAGGAGGCCAAGGTCTGGTTGACCCCACGCAGGGAGGCAGCGTTGCCTTGCAGAAAACTCTGCAGGGAGACATGGCCGTTTTGCATGTCATCTCCTGTGATCCGAAGCTCATCCAGCATGTCCCTGTTTCTGGTTGCTCTGACGGCAATATCATTCAGCTGGTTCTGTAATGCCTCCAGATCTGACTTGAAAGTCTTGATTTCACTTGTGGCATTAACTGACTTCTCTCCTGCCTGATTATCTGAATGGTGACACACAAAATGTTGATGTTAATAGATAATAAATTTAAAAAAACTCCCTGTACACAACATTCAAAACTTTCTTCACAGCTTCCTGTAGGTTAAAACTATCCATATTTGATATCTAATCTTGTGCTAATGAGACTTACCTAGTTTCTTTAAGTCTGTCTCCACAGCATTGATCTTGCCTCCATAATTCTGCATGCCCTCTGTGACATTGTCCATTCTCTGGACCACTGACAACAAAGAGAAGATGTAATGTAAATAGATACATACAGTATATACACTTACAGGGAAAAAGCAACAATTCAAGTTAAACAGACAATACAAGACACTTTACACAACCATCACAGATACTAACTAAGACACTAACACAGGAAGTGCATTTCCTGTGGAATGTGACCTTCTATTAACTATAGAGGACTATAGGAGATATGATAGATAGATAGATAGATAGATAGATAGATAGATAGATAGATAGATAGATAGATAGATAGATAGATAGATAGATAGATAGATAGATGTATTTGTATTTGATTTGTACTTCACTATATTAATCTTACAGCTATAGTTACTAGTTACTTTACAGATTAAGATTTTACATTTAAAAAAACCTATGATCAGTTTAAAAAATACGATGCACTGTTGTTTGCTTACACAATAATGTATCAGTAATAATCCAATATATAATAATATAACACTGGCAGGAGTCATTTTGCTGCTTAATGAGTACTTTTACTTCTGAAATAAGTAGTACATTTTGCTGATACTTTCATATTTTTACTTAAACGCAAGACTTTTACTTGTAATGAAGTGAATGTACACAGTATTGCTACTTTTACTTCAGTAAAAAAAAAAATCTGTATAATTTTATAAATAGATCCCATCAAACCTTAACGTCTAAACAGAGAATTTACTAATTTGAACAGCAGAGGGCGCTGCTGTATTCATTCCTCTCCAGTGAATAACTGGAAACTCAAACAGCAGATCTGAACGCAGGATGTTGAACAGGGTGAAGAGTTTCCTACGTTTTTTTTCTTTTGTAACCCGGGCAACTGAGTATCTGTTGATCAATACAAATCTCAATTTTCAGAGTACATTCACAAATTCCACTTCTTGAGTTTAAACAATGTCAAACACATAAAGAATACCACACTAGTACACTCTAACTCTGGTTCCACTTCCTCTCTCCTCCTCACATCTGCAACACGAGTCCATCTCCTCTCCTCCACGGTTTGTTTTTCTGTCGGTATGTGGGCGTCTAAAAACTGCACTGGAAAACATCCTAAGCTTTCACTGTTATCATTCCAGAAGTGACAAAAACACGAAACAATAACATGCACTTGGGACAAACAAAAACACATGGGTCCAGTTTCGAAGAGCTATAGGGAGCTTGAGTCTCCTCCCTTTCCCTCTAAAATGCCAATTTCTTTATCTTTCTGAGCACTGAGAAATACAGTATATGCCTTATTTGTTGCCCATAACATTAATTCAAGGATACTATATTTCTACAGCACTGAGACCTGCTCTTGATAGTAGTGATACAAACAGAAATGCCTGACACATTATCTTTACTCCGTGATGTCTAACATACCTTCTTATTCCCCTCTGTTAATCTTTCCATCCCCCCCACAGTCCTGTATTGGAAAAGCATTAGGAGTTATATAAGCTTGCTAATTTGAGTAAGGCTTATTGGCTGCCTATTGTGACCCAAGTTATGAGCCATACTTAGGCAGTTACCCAACATGAGGCCAAGCAGATTAACGCTGATCAATGCTGCAGGAGCAGACACAGCAAGCAATGCAAACAATGCTTTTAACTTTTAAGAAAATGGGTAATTTGGAGGGCCAAGGCTAAGAAATATCTTGACTAGTGCAGAAAACTCTATTTATGTGTGCTGTTTACAGGGTGTAGAAGAGAAAAACACAACACAGAACCCAGCCTACACTGGTTTCTTGCAAACTCTAACTATTTTGGACACTTGCAGCCATTTGTGAGTCAACCTGTGGTTCATGAGACAACAAATTGCTACCAAGCCATAAAATCTCCTCTGGGCTGTTAAGGCATGGTAGTCGCTGCGTGGTCATCTGGTAGACATTAGAGCCAAACCATCAAAATCACATGGGCTCCAAACTAACACAGATCCAAAGCTAGAAACCCAAAACAATCCTGACAGCACTAAGGCATGATTCAGATTTAGATCTGTACTTGTAGACCATGTTTGGTATAAAGTCATTCCCTATTGGGCGAATACAGTTTTTGTCTGAGCAGGTGGGACTTTAATATTTTGCTCAAGGATATTTTGACAGGTTTTCTATGATTGATTGGGGCCACAAATGTGTAAGATTAGACAATACACAAAGTGCATTCCATATTGATGGCACCTGCGATAACTGGAATTCCTTTCTGTTTCTATTTAACATAATTTCCCTGGTTCAAACAGGGGGGAACATTGCAACGACAATGTTGCAACAGATGTGTTTATAATCTCATGCTATGGCTAATCTCCGAAAGATATCAATTCAGTGGAGAGTAAACAATGGCTCCTGTCAAGGGAGTCTCTTCAAGTGGTAAATCTTGAACTGTCTGACTTGGTTGGATTTAGTTTTCCATTCTGTTGCTGATGATACGACCCGTTGACTTTCATCAAACCACAGAGAGAAAGACAAATTTATGGGGATTTTAAAGGAAATGATCTACAAACATCTATCTCTCTATGCTTAAAATAAAAACATCAAGACTTGAATTGATATTTTTACCAGGTGAAACATGAAAAACTAAAATATTTTAAGAAGAAATTTATGACTTCGGTTTTGACTTACCTTTGTATCCCAGGACAGCCACTGCTATGGTGAGCAGGGCACAAAGCACATACAGCAGTGCAATAGCCGCCCTCAGTGCCCAGTCATTTTTACACTTGGTGCACTCCGTACCCTCCTGAATTCCTGCAACATACAACAGAATTTGTGTCACAAATCAGTGTACAGTAAGTCTGCTTCATCCTAGTAACAGAATACAATGTTGGGAAGCAGTAGTAAGTCAACTATTGTGCAACTGGGGCAGGGAGTCAATAAAAATACACCAAAGGCTTTCATTCAAAAATGAAATCACATGGGATGTTTTTTTTCCCATTTCATAACTAAGTTTAGTACTGCGTGTCTAACGTGGGACACGCTGTGCCTGTCTTCAGCCAAGTATCAATTGAAAACACTTGCTTTCATGAATAGGCAAGAAGACTCACTATGAAACTTAAAAACACTGCACATGTGTTAGCCATACGACAGAGAAACCAAAACAAAACAGTAATATTCCACCTCTGTGTCATTCCTCGTTGCCATCCGACCTAAAACCACGGTGCAGTGAAACGTTCATGTCAAAGATATTCACTAGTCTAACACTACATCCAGTAAAACACCAACACCATGTGATACAATGCTAAACATTATACTATAGGCAGGATGTTTACTTGACTTCATTAGAACTGACCAAGTAGCCTCTGGCAAGCAGAACGAGAGGGCAGCTGGTGTACATTCACAACAGGCAATAAAGAGCTTTCTGCCGATGGAACAAACTTTAAATCAGATTATATAGGAAGAGAGAATTTGTGGAAAGCTGTAACACTTTGTCAGACAGGAAGGTTATAAAATAAATAGCCTGAGCGAAAACACAACAGTTTAAAATAAACTTTTATTGTGGTAATATCGAACTTGCCTTAAAATTTGAGCTATCCAAAATGTGACTTATAGGAAAACTTTGATTTGGGATCTTGAAACGGGGCAACATCTCTAAAAAAAATAGGTCAGATGGGGCAAGAAATGCGAGCAGTCGGATGATCATACAGTTCAGACAGATTAGCTACCACTTTAAACCAAACATGAGCACACCCAAAATGTTAGAATCCCTCATTGCACAGAAAAACAGTGAGAGAAAGATTCCCCAGCTAGATTGACATCTTCATATGACTCCAGCCCCCTAAGAGTATTGGGGGCCTGGCTCTGTCCCTTTAAGTCATGTCAGGCATAATGGGACTGAATGTGTAGCCATAGGAGGCTCCATCCTTCCCAGTCAGGGGTGGGTCAGGACCACCAGAGGGGAACTGGGAGTTTGGCCTCTCGGCTTTGGACCCACACATCTGTGCAAACATAACATCTGACCACCTTAAAGGGGCCCAGCCAAGGACCCAGACAAGGATATGCAGACCACTGTTGTCCTTACGTATGCTGAGAGCCTCATGTTGGGAGCCAGTGTGGAGAGCTCCATCTGAGACCCCCCCCCCCCCCCAGTCCTGACCACATGCCGCTTAAAGGACAACATCAAACCATGTAAACAAGCAGCCGACCGTCTGCAGGCTCTGGGTCAAGAGTAAATCAGGGCTGGTATTTCTGTGTTCATTAGAGTATGAACTCTGTATCATATGTGTGTTCCTCGTGCTTGCAGGGTCACTGAATTTCAAATACTTTCTCACAGTCAAAACCCTTCCACTCAGGCTTTTGTTATTCTAGATGTTTCAATAAATCCATATTGGTGTGTCAGCATGTTGTAACACCTGCTGTACTCTTACTGGTTACTGTGTTAAAACAGAGTTGTAAACACATTTTAGCACTATTCAAACTATACACAAGTAGGGCACTTTAGGGTACTAGGGTAATTAATTACTACCAGAACAGGAACTTCATCAGCTCTCTCACTGTCTGTATTTTAAATCTTAAGGGGTAATGCACAAAATAAAACATTATGTGAGTAATTGTGAACACTCAAAAGCAGTTAAAAAATGATGAGTCTTCAAGGGCAACTACACACACATCTTAGGGAGTACTACTGCATATGTGAAAAAAGTAGTATGAATTCTTTTGTTGAGAGCAAATTTAGGGGGTTTGGGCGGTAGGGGGTGGCCTCAAGTGATGTCACATGAGGCAGCATCAGCTGTGGCTAAAGACTACAAGTTTGAAAACGAACAAAATCTGGGGGTGTGGAGTTAGAAAGAAGTGAGCTTACCAGACCTCTGTAGCCTGCTCCTTGTCTGTGCTTGAGGCTAGAAGCTAAAGGCTACATTAGCCGCTACTAGCATAACACACCTACATTTCCGACCAAACTGCTGCCAGTTGAGTTGCACTGTGGGTAATGTAGGTACCAGATTTTGACAAGGAAGAAGAATGCGTGGACTAAAAAAGACGAAATCTCTGGTTCTGCTGCATCAATTCTTTTTATAAACTGTCCATTGTGAGTATGTCATTGTTATAGGAGTGCAATGCTAAATCGGTGGAGTACTCTTTGATTGAAAAGTTGCAATAGATGGGGAAGACCTAAACTTTTTTACAAACTGTGCCATAGTGAGGGGGCAGCAATGGAAAATGCTCAGTCTTATCTGGATTCTGAGTTGGAACGTGGATGTTCAAGCTATTTGTCCATCATGGGAAAAGTTTGTCTACGATGGTAAAATCATAACCAAAGATTAAAGTGCTTTAACTGACAGGAACGCATATGTGGTCTCTACGCAAACTCTAAAGTCCCCAGAGTCCCCGTCACTATTTAGCACATACTGTGCTGTAGAACCTGGCAGCGACAGGTTACAAACCCAGACTGTCATGTTCTCACAGCAATAATGCTTCCACTGAATTAACATGGAAATTCATTCTGGGCTGAGCAGCCAGTAGCTCCTTCCAGGGTTGCAACATTTTCCCACTGCTTGTCACTGGAGTGTTTTCTGTTCCCCCCTAAGGGATTTTGCTTAAGCAACAATCCTGTCAGTGACGTGGTGCACAGTAATAATGAAAAGCAAATGCTTCCAATGTAGCTGCAGTATTCTGTTACATAGAATCCAGAAAGAAAATAAAACTAAATCCATACAAGATGTAGGCCAAGTTCTTGCAAACACTTGTATGACTTGCCTTGTCATAATTCCATCCACAGAGGATGTTAAGGTATGTTAAGGTAATCATGGTAAAGTATAGTAAACATTTCTGAGACTGAACTCATACTGTCTATTATCCTGATGTTGATAACCCAAGCACACTACAGTGAAGTCTTGGACAACTAAAAAACATCATGTTCAATCTTTTCAAAACAAATTCCAAGTGTCATGAAAATTTGATTCACAATTGTGATAAAAGAAAATCAGATAGAGCCTTAAAATCCAAAAGTCACCATAATTTCTTTTTTGCATTTTCAGCTTACTCAGTTTTGTGTTACAACCTCACGTGATGTACCTCATTAGACAGTAAGTGTGTCATGTTTCATATCCAAAGGGCCATTGTGACTTCTTGCTGTCGACGCATAAACTACCACAGTACATAAACATGCTGACACATACATGTCATGAGCTGACTGGAAACACATTGCTAAACCAAATGGCCCCGGTGTAGAACACGGGAGGACTGTGCCTGTGGAGAGTTGAGAAGCTGGACGGCAGCCAGGACGTCCCAATCAACAAGCTGGAATCCAGCCAGATTGTCCCCGAGTGGTAAATAAATGCCAGAAAAGCCTAGAAAGAGCACAGGTAACTGTATCTGACATATTATTGCTGTCAAGTGAGAACCATGTATCTCCAGTTTTGGCCTGTTTTTTTATTTACATAATCATTTATGGGCTGAGTGTATGAACTAAGACAAAAAAAAGTATTTTCCAAAAATCCATAAGAATTTATCTCAAAACTACTTTTTAGCCATGCTAGCAGCGTGGCTTTGGGATGATATTGTCTGTTAGTCAGTCCAGTTTGGTCCAGACTGACATATCTCAACAACTGGATAGATTACCATGAGATTTGCTACAGACATTCATGGTGTCCCGAGGATGAATCCTAATGACTTCAGTGATTCCCTGACTTTTTCTCTAGCACCCCTAGCAGGTCAGAATTTTCACTTAATCAATAAAATATCTCAACACCTACTAGATGGATTGGCACAAATTTGCGCTGGTACTCAGCTGATGTATCCTAAAGACTTTGGGGGCCCCCGGACTTTTACTCTAGCACCACCATAAGGCTGACATTTATGGTTTTAAGCGAAATATTTTGATAACTATTCGATGGATTGTCATGAGATTTGGTACAGACGTTTATGTACTGCTCGGGATAAATTGTAATAGCTTTGGTGATGCCTTAACATGTAGCACCATCATCAGGTCAAATATTTAATTTGTCTAATATTTTGGTTTATGACCAAATACCTGCAAAACTAATGACTTTCCCCTCAGCTGTACTTTGTATTTAGTGCTAGAAAATATTAGCATGCTAACCGGCTAATTTAAGATGGTGAACACAATAAACATATCATCACCATCATCATCAGCATTGCCATTGTGAGCATATTAGCATGTTGAAATTAGCATTTAGCTCAAAGTACCACTGTGCTGAAGTACGGCCTCAGAGACCTGCTAACGTGGCTGTAGACTCTCAGCAGTCTTGGTAAAATCTTTTTGGACAAAGACACTATTTGAAGAAACATTTGCCAGCAGCATTATGTAATTTGTGCAGCTCTCACACTGGTCAGATACATTACAGTGGATGCTCCAGAGTTATCTATCTATGCTGATACTGATACTAAGAAGAAGTTATAGTGAGCTGTGCTTCAGCTTTATCATTGTTAATTAGCTCACTGATGTGAAACTGAACGACAGAGGCAGAGAAACAGGGACAACGAGAAAAGAGGCAGAGAGGAAAAGGATG
The DNA here is from genome assembly GCA_005408345.1 of Macquaria australasica. Taxonomy (NCBI): domain Eukaryota; kingdom Metazoa; phylum Chordata; class Actinopteri; order Centrarchiformes; family Percichthyidae; genus Macquaria; species Macquaria australasica. Next base: position 795,199 of record SEMN01000020.1, on the reverse strand, counting down.
GGGGCAGTCCAGTGTGGTGTCTGTAAAACAGCTGTATTTCATTTGGACTCTGAGTCAGTCAAAGAAAAAAATCTTAACACTTATTCCCTTATTCCATGTAACTGCCATTAGACTTGCCTCCATGCCCCGTCTTACTCCTGGCTGGCAGTGGAAACTTCCATGGCAACACAAAGAAAGCCTGTACAGACTAGAGCCTTTTTGTGTGAAGACCCTTTGTGCAGTGTTAATACTATGTTATATACAGTAACTGGGTGGCAACCACAGGAATTCTTTTACTTGACAGCCTTTCATTTGGTGTTATATGAAAGCTGAATATGGTCAAAAGCCAAAAACCAGTAGTCACACAGACAGGCCATGCCTCTCTACTCCACCTGGATGGAGTCTGACGGATGACAATGCTGCCAAATGCTGTATTTTCGTCTCACATTTCAAGAGGGAACACACATATTTTTCTTTTAAGTGGTTACACTATTGTGTGGTATTTATCTACAAAAGTACAAACTGTCAAAACTACAATTACATCTAATTGTGGCTCAAGTTACAGTTTGTAATTTCCATAATCAGCCTTGTACTGAAACAATTTGGTTTAAAAATTACTTCAACAAACCAAAATGCGCACCAGTAGACACATAAAAATGTATATAAAATCACTGAGGATGAAATACAATTTTTAGAGACAAAACTTTTTATATAATAATGGTTTGTTTTTCATTCCAGGCACAAATTAAATGGAGTTAATTTGCCGCATTACTGCAACCCACTTGAATGAAGATTTTCAATAAATGTGTAATTAAGTGGGTAAGACATGTAATTCGGCTGTCATGGTTAGCAGAACTCATGGTGGCTGTCAAGGAAAAGTCAGGGGATCATCAAAGTCATTTGGATTCATCTGTTTGTGACCATGAATGTTTGTCAAAATTTAAAGCTGGAGTGTAGAACTTTTGTCTCCTACTTCTGGCAGTGCAGACACAAACACTGTTGATGCGTGCTTATGCCTACAGGGGCCCTCGCTCAAATTTCCACAGTTCAAAGACAATAATCTATTATTTAAATGTAATAGCTACACAGCCTACTCCAAATATGTTACAAACACTAACCTGTCCAAGAGCAGTAACACGACATCCGTGTCTGCCCTCAGTCCCTGCTCTTCTTTCAGCGCTCTCCAAGAGGAGAAGCTACACCAAAGATTATCCGTGTTTGTCCTTGCCGTCAGTCGCTTCCTTTTTTGACTGTAAAACTTCCTCTGAACGGGAATGTCGCCACACACACCAGATTTAAAAACTCTGGTATACTGCGAAATACAGAGAGATTTACCTGGCGGTGATAGGCTTAGTCAGCATTGCGTGAACTCGTCTGGCAATGGCTTGAATGTAACGGACATTCATTTATATGTAAAAGTCCTACACTCAAGCTTTAATGGCAATCCATCTGATAGTTGCTGAGAAATTTTCAGTCTGGACCAAAGTGGCAGTCTGACCCACCCACCCACATTTCCATCCTTAAAGCTATGCTGCTAGCGTGCCTAAAAAGGAAAAAATAAATAAAATAAACAAACATATTCTTTTCCCTTTAATCATCTAGTGACCCCTCAGATTTATCTTGGGATCTGTTTGGGAGTCCTGGCCCACCGGTTGGGAACCATGGCTCTAGACAGAGGGATCACTTGTTTAGAAGACGATTAGTTTTGCACTCCAGAGTTTAGTTTTGTTACCTCCTGTCAGCAGATGTGTCCATGTTCTACACTTGATTTTAGGTAAATAAAGTGACCTTATTGATTGATGGTCTTCTCTTTTGCAATACAGTGCAATTTAGACAGATAAGACTCATGTAATTGTACTTATTTATCTTGTCTGAGGAGTGGTGCTTCTGACTCCATTCATTGAGACAATGTTGAACCTTTTAACTGAGCTAACAAGGTGCGCTGGGGTCATGGTGTCCCCCTCTGGCCCTTATTGCTACCCCAATATTAACAGTCGCCAACTGGAATGTTAACAAGTAAACACACTCCAACAGGGGAAGTTACCACTGAGACAAATTACTAAGACATTAGGGTCCTTGAATTGCTGAGCTAGCCTAGTATGACTGGCCCGTGCTTTTTCTCACTCGCTGCGAACAGGTTTACGACACTTTAAATTGGTCCCCGGTCTCCCTAGAACATCTGGACCTTGTTACAGTGGAGCCAAATCAAAGGACGCATGCAAACATTTGATACATCATCCCTTCATGCCAAGCATCATAAGAATAAGAGGCTACGTCTTTAACTTTGCCTTCAGTAGGCTATTTTGGGTATTTTTATAAGAAACCTTCTCTGCGGTACCCACTTCCTTTTCATGATGAGTAAGGAGATCAGTGGTTTACAGACAGAGATCTGTATGTTGGGTTGTTTAAAGAAAAATAACATATGGATGGCTGCATGTCTGAACAGGATGGGATGCCCTCATTACACATACTCACACATACATGCGCACACACATTGCCTAAAGCTGACAAAGCTGAACAGTGTCCTTTGAAGGCCATGGCCACAGACCATAACATAAACACCATACTGGGATATACAGTCAACTATGGACAGGTGTCTTTGGAAAACATCCTCTCCAGCACGCTATCATCCCTCAAGTCTTGTACAATATAGGCCTGCAAAAAATGTACTTAGGGACTGTGCAAAAATTATTAGTGGAGGAAGAGGGTTATGTATCTTTTCTTTTTGCTGAAGGAAAGGTAAGTGATTTTTTTGGATAAGCAGGAAAGAATCTTTTATCCTTTTCTTATCCCAGATTCATTCTTCCCTTGTGAGATTTATTGTGAAGTTACACCACAAAGATGGCTTTCATTTTGATATTCAACGCTGTGCTGTCTGGAAGAAATGTCTCCCAACACGGCCAGCAATGCGACTCAGGCATCATGTAAATCATTTAAGGAACAGTGAGACATCTGATCTCATACGTATCAGCATTATCTGATCTAATTCATAAGTACAGTATTTTCATTAAGTGGAATACATGGCGTTTTGCTCATTCTGCGGTTGCAATAACAATTTACTTAGCAGCTCAAGAGAGTGGCTGGAATATTCACTATTTTGTTATGTTTGCCATAAATGTATTATTTTGAGATATTGGGGGCAGGGTAGTGCATTTTTTTTCTATGTAATTTTTTAAATAATGCTGGGGAGGGTCTTGCTTTTCACAAAATGAGGTATAAGATTCAACCCCCCTCCCCACCCCAATAATTTTCCTACAGTCCCTTAATATATAAGTTTTTTTTTTGTTTTTTGTTTTTTCAGAAAATTGCAGTTTTTACATGAACTGGAACAATTTGATGTCAGCTTTTAGATATCTTTTATTTAATATTTGTAAAAAAAAAAAAATAAATATACAATAATTATTATTATTATTAGTATTATTATTGTGCATAATAAATTCATGCACAATTTCTTTAACCTGTTTATATACCACTCAAAGGCTACTCCAATCTTGCCTATTACCACCTGCTCTTTATGCCGTCTAAAAACAAAGATAACTTTATCTCTGCAAAGTTTATATAATTGTCCCTAAAGTGCTCTGGCATGCTTATGAACACGGGCAAATTTCATGGAAGTTGTGCAACAACAAGAGAGAAACACTTAAAAAGCTTGGGGTTGAGGGAAAACTTTACGGTGCATTTTGTGTTAGCTGAGCAAGCTGCTGTTTTTTTTTTCAAAGTGCTAAAAGGCACAAGCAGAGTCTAATTGGTAGAGAAAACAGTTAGATGGCCTATTAAAACAGGGATTCAGATCCAATGAAGCAGTGAACATGGAGTTGATTAGATCTGGTTTTGTCATCCCATCTGTGCTTGGTTAGAAGAAGACAGACTATGACAAATGGGTCATATATCGTAACCTCAAGAGACAGACTTTTAAGCACGCAAGTGTGCCTCATAAACAAAACTGGGCCACTGTATTGGGGATTCTTTGTGGGGCAGGATTGGATATCAAAAAAGTCTTTGTGTTCCAGTCAGCAGTTTCCATTGAAAACTAAAATCCAGGCTCACTGTGTGTGTCTCCTGGTCTCACTGTGAAAGGTGAGATTTGGAGATAAATAGTTGGAGTCACATCTGCTGCCACAAGTTTCAGGGGAAGAAATATCAAGTATTAGTGTTATGGAATACAACATCTGATGTAGGTACACCGTGAGCTGGCAAGCAGAGGTGGTGTTGGCAGGCAGGATTTTTTAATGTAATTGAGAGTTAATATTCCCAGGGAAAGCTGTAAAACGCAACTCAAATAGCACCTGCATCTACACTATTAAAAAGGAATGTTTTAAAGAAGGTGCATGCAAGTACAGTACATACCCTCATGCACACACACACTAAGCACTTATTAACTTTACTAACTTATGATATATTTCAACTCCACAATTACACTTCTCTCGTCACTTGTCATTTGAAATAAAGATTAGGCATCTCTATGGTTATAAAGATTGATTACTTTTTATTTTATATGTCTGCGCTGTAAAACTGGGCCTGAACCAACCATGAAGAACCATTTTATCAGTCTTCTGAGATGAGACCACTCAACATAAATATGCCATGGTTCTACTAAATGTGGTCTAGGATACTTAGTCCAGCCTGATAATCTGTTATTTCACAAGTGAAAACAAACCAAGGTCCAACATTGCTGTAAAATCATAAGTCTCTTTCTCTTAAGGGCCTGAGACTGAGAATGGTGAGTCAAGGTTTGAAAAAAGTTACATTCCAAGCAGTCCCTACTCTTATGCACTAAATACTAATTTATAGTATGTGCAGCACTTCGCATTGCAAAGTTGTCACCCCATGTGCATCTGGAACATTATATTTCCAACTGAAATGCACAACATTTACAATAAGAAAAAGCGCTCCTTTAAAACGGACGTTTTGATTACCATCATTCACATGCATGAAGTTAGAAAAACATGGAAGCCATAAACTAACTTTATTGGCCTGAGTGTAGAACTATAGACCCCCTGGCTCCTCCTGCTCATGTTCCAGTGTTGGTATGTTGGAATTAGGTAATTTCAAGTAAAACAGGACCATGTGAACCTCAGTGAGAGGGAGAAGAGGGGGTTGGTCACTGATCCTCACTTTCACCATGTCGGGCACACCACATAAGCATCTATTCTCTGGTCTTTGATTTATGACTTGTAAGAATGTGCAATACATATTCTTCTGCCCTCACAATGCATGTAGGTGCACAGCTCTGCAGCGAGCTAAACTCCCCTCCAATAAAGGCTGAAGACACCAGTTGGCCTTGGAGGTTTGTTCTGAGAGAAATTGTGAAACTGGGAAAACAGCAGTGGTCAAAACATTCAGTGATTACAAATCAGAAAATGACGAGATACCATAAGAGTTAGACTAAAGGTATTGTAAAAATTAGTTAGTACAGTAACAAGGAAACTGGATTCACAAATGTTTAAACTGTGTCCCTCATGCTAGGAAGAAACAACGTGCAGTACTACCAGTGAAATATCAACATTAAGTCCTTGTAGGAAGCACAAATATAGAGTTCACAAGAGTAAAAGTAAAAAGACTAGATACATAACAGTAACAGCCCAACAGTAATCAACACTTACCTAGAATGTTGTATTAGCATCACATTAGCCTCAGACAGCTAGTTAGCTTGGCTAGCAGTAAACTGATCACAGAAAAAGAAAATGTGTGTAAAAAGTTTGACGGTCACAAAACCACTATAATATAAAAGGTGCCTACAGATAATGCTTCAATAAGGGCATTTAGGTAGCAGATAAAAGATGCCTGTCAGTATTTACTTGGTCTATTTACAGGTATTTCACCTCTGTCAAAGTACTGGATATGCTGAAAGCAAATGGCCTCCTGGGAACAGGGACTATTATGAAAAATAGAATCCCTGCACCATGTAAGTCAAAGATGTCAGATGACATCAAGCTACAAAAACAAGGAAGAGGTACATCTGAAATGGTGGTCAGAAAACCATCAGAGGTTGCTGTGACAAAGTGGCAGGACAACAAGGCAGTTCTGATGGCCTCCAGTGTCCATGGGATTGAGCCCCAGGATAGCTGCAAGAGATGGTCGGCGAAAGAGAAGCGCCATGTTACCGTGTCAAGACCTGCTGTTGTGGCCGAGTACAACAAAAACATGGGTGGAGTTGATTTGTGCGACCGCATGATCAGCTTTTACCCAATGTCAAGCCGCACAAAAAAATGGACCATCCATACAGTCCTGCATTTCTTTGACCTGGCAGCCACAAACAGCTGGATTGAGTACAGGTCAGACCACCAGGTCTCTGGGAGACCAGAAAAGGAGAGGCTGCAGTATTTTGATTTTAAGGTGCTGCTGGCTGAAGAATTGATTGCTCAGGCACAGTGTGGTCAAGGTCAGCAAGTTGACAAGGGGGCCATTGATGATGATGTGAGCACTGATGAGGAAGAGTACATGCCAACAAAGAAGAGGAGGCCTGTTGAACCACGGCCCAATGAGGATGTCAAAAAATATGGGGCACTCCATTTGCCAAAGATGGTGGAGGCAGCACACGCATCACGGTGCAGAAGAGAAGAATGCAAAGGGAAGACATTTGTGAAATGTGTTAAGTGTAACATATTTCTGTGTGTTTCAAAGACAAAAAACTGCTTCCTGTCGTACCATGCATGATTTGCTGTTGTGCTGTGTGTGACGTGACCTAACAACCCAGATTTAGGTGACTATCAAGGGTTGAGAATGCATTTGAAAATGATATTTTAATGTTCTGATGTGTTCCTTTCATCTAACTGTTTTAATGTTCATGAAATGTCCAGAAATCTTAACATAAATACACATAATTCATGAAATAATATTATTACATTCTGTGACTTAACAAGACCCGATGTCTACTACAGGGGACAGATGATAAAAATTAAATAAACAACAGTTTTGAAAAACAAATTGCTGTAACATGTTTCTTTCAACCACAGTACTTATATTATCTAAAAAAAACCTTATTGTCAAAACCTTTTTTCTTCTGGGTCTCAGGAGGATATCTGACTACTATGGAACTTTGCCAGTATGTGTTCATATAGCAACAGAATGTTTCTGGTGGCAGAATACATTTAGAAAACAAGCTTATACATGTCCCGAAATGACTAACTATCTTGGATCCAGTCTGTCATGGCTAATCAGGTTTGGCTCAAGAACCCAATCTCAATTCTACGAAGCACCTCTCCAACATGAGGGGTGCTTTGTAGCTAATATGGTGTTCCCAAGGCACAGTTAGTGATGAAGTCTGCCAGCACATGAAACATGGTTATTATAAAAGAACCCACATGGGACACGCACTGGCCACTTCAATGACAAAACCCACATTAGATGTAAAACAGTTTCCGTCACTGGTTTAAGTCATTTACAGGGTTAGGCAAAGTGCACAAGAGGGTCTAGTAAAGCGAGAACTTACGAGAAGTTGTATTTTTGGACTAAAACCTCCATGTAGAAATGTGCTCATTATTTCACAAGGACCCATTTTTTTTGTCCAACTAATTTTCCTATTACCAGGAAAAACAGCACTCATTGTGAAATGTGGATTACATAAGTGTGATCAATATCAAACAAATCTATAATAGTAACCATGTTAGTCTGGAGGAAGGCCATTTTATTTATAATGGCTCCCACAGTGAAATACCACTCTGTGCCTTGGAAGACATCTTAAAATCAGACACAGTGAGATCAATCAGAAAGCCTGACTCTTACTAATCTCTACCTCACCACAACAACATGAACACAAATAAACGGAGACATATTTTGTCATGCGGTTTAAGAATATTTCATTACACACTCATGTGATCTCAAAACCGCTGCTCGGGTGCCAAGTTGAACACTGGAGTTAACTCCACAGACCATCTGTGCAGTTGGGTTTTTGTGTGGTCACGCCCGCTGGGTGGCCCGCCGTGGAAGCACTTAAGATACCGAATCAGTAGAAATCATCACCCAGCCTGATGATCATCAGCCCAAGTCTGTGCTGTACTCCATCCCATTACCTCGCACCACTTTCAAGCTTCATCGCCCAGTTGAGCCAATAAAACCACACAGTGTGGACCCAGCCAGCCGTCAAGCCAAGTCTGGATTAACTTTTGGGGAAAGACGCTGGCCACAGAGAAGGTGGTATCTGACTGCCGGCTCAGGCCAGTGTAGCTGCTCTGTGGTCCATTTTGAAACTAGTAAAAGTTATGTAATGTATTATTAAACTAACTTTTTATCAATAGATGCCATATTCCAATTGTCCAAAGTACAAAAAAAGCATATTTTCTAACTTACTGCTGGTGCTATCGAGTTATGCACACAATCTTAATTGCATCTGCTGAGGTTTTGAGATATCACCTCTGAGACTTTTGTTGCCACCAAGTACAATGGCTATGAAATCATTGAATAATTAGCCTGGTTCAAGACCTCTGAATTGCTGACCACATCTCAGATTTTTCAGTCATTCAAATAGGTCTGTTGTGCTCATTGACAGCTGTTAAACAACTAAGCACATCAGAATCTTAAGAATGGGGACGTAATCTTCCTTTGCCAGAGCCAGAAAAATAGTGACAGACAAATGGCCAGAAAAATGGTAGCAAGCTTGGATGTGACTAAAGCCGTATACAGTTCATGCTGTTGTGAATCAATGTAGAAATAACATCTCTTGAATCAGCATATCTTGATCTACATGAGAAATGTTAAGCTAACTGCTCCTAGCCATCACTAACCACTTCTGTGTCAACTGAAAAATCGAAAACACAATACAATGCCAAACTGAATAATGAAGTGAACAGTAGTTTCAATGTAGTATGAAGAAACCAGGACACATTGAACTATTGTACTAAAGTACTTAACACTGCAAAGTTAATCCTGCTAATATAAAAGTTGCTGTGAGTATGCTCAGGAAGACCGAGTGGTTCTGATATTTTCCTTTGCAGCTGTACAGATGTGAATACACAAACACATGCCTGATTTGAAACGTTCATCTGAAACACTTGAGAGCTGAGTCAACGGAAAAAAAAAAACTCTACATGGCTGCCTGCTTTGCACAACACGCAGACATTTTTCAGTATCTCCAAAAATACAAGTACTAAAGCATAAACAAGAAAAACACTGAGTGGTGTGCTGGTTTGGGGCCAACATAATCGCAGCCAGAGCAACAAACGCAGCACAGCCAGGTCTGAGAGTCGGGTAGTGAGCTGCACCGTGACTCACTGCAGAACAAAGAAAAATACACATTTTTCATTCTAGCTTTCTGTTGTTTTTCAAAGAGGGGAAGCAGCGAGGTTGATGTTGGCCCTCTCTGGAGCCAAAAAGACTTCCATTAAGTGTAACACTGATGCCGAGCCATATGTGGAACTTCGTCACGGGAGCCTATATGAGACTGTTGACCGAAAATGGAGTCCGACACTTCCAATACTTGTGTGTGTTATTCCTGTGACTGAGCCAAAACCTGCTGTGAAAGGAGAGCCTAACAGTCATCCATTATGTGAAAGAAGACACCCTATCAGATGACAGTTGGTTGCAGGCATGTCGTTACCATTGGCCAACATATCCCTTAGGGACACGTAAGCATGGAGTGGTGTGAAGATGTTTGATGAGGTGGTTAGTCCGATTTCGGTCAAAACAACTACAGCTATTTATAAAACCACTCACTGACAGAAGCTCCACTGCAACTCCAGAACTGTCATGTTTTATAAATAAAACCCTTTTCCATTGACATATTGAGTTAATAGGAGCTCTTTTTCTAATGTCTACATAGCAACGTCTGTGCCATATGTGTGTAATAAGTGGCTACTATAAAGATAAGATGGAAGTCAAGGCAGCTGGAGCACATTTTGCTCTCCAAGCTTGATAACAAATGCAGCCCTGCAGCAGTTCAGACAGGGACTGAAGTCGCTTTATAGTCACATGCTCCGTATACCACCCAATCATATATGAAAATTTCCTATGTCTGACACCACTAGGCAGTCCATATTAACAATTTAGCACTATCTGCATACACCAAGGCTGAGCACTGCATCCTTGCTGCTTTGTGAGAGACAAAAGTGTGTGTGAACGCACCGTTACAGTCTGTCTCAGTACATAAATGGCACATTACTTCCTGCATTGGTACCCAGCGTTGGCAGTAGACATAAATTGGGTCTGACAGAATTATCTAGTGCGAATGTAAATCTAGGGATAGTGGGCTCTTTGACAACTAAGGATGTAATAAAAGACAAAAACAAAACACTGAAATACAAAAAAGTGCCACTGCCACCGTTTTTTTCCAGTCATAATTGTCTCCATTTGGATTTTGTTCCAACTCTTATGATATTTTATGATCAGTCTCATGTTTAGCTGCATGTACAGTTAGATCCCAGTTAAAGACAAGCTGACTAGCTTCCACTGTGTGAACACATGCCTCTTCTGACTTCTCTTTATTCTTCACATTCATCACTGTCTGCATTTGAGTCCTTATCAACTGTATTAAGCTGAGTGTTAAACAAAGGACTGCTCTTGAGTGAAGGGGTTTGTTCAACCGACCTGCAGCTGACCCACGTCTGCTCCCCCCACTAACCCTCTCAGCACAAATCCTCATGGCATGCTTTATGCCGGCCCCTGCCGGGACGCAGTGATTTGTGCTGTGTCTGGGATGCATTCCTGTCTGCCTGTCATTGGTCAATCCAGGATTGATCCACCATCCTTTTGACCAGTTACAGACCTGGGATAAGATCAACAACAAGTCAAACCAGCAGTGCTCTGTGTTGTTTTATCTGTCTCTCCTTTTGTTACTGTGTTGTTAACTTTTTTCTGCTTCTTTGTAAACCTTTAATGTTCCTCCCTCGCTTCTCCACCGACTCACTCCGCTCTTCATTGAAAACATGAGAGAGTAATCTTTCATTAGGGCGACAGAACACGAACTGCATGCATGCATGCCCTGGGGGGCGGGGAGGGTTGTAAGTAACAGGCAGGCATTCTGAAAACATTCTTTTCTGGTAATAAAGTCCCCGTAAATTAAAACCACTTGCTGTTTTGCTCCCAAAAATAAGTTGGGCAAAGAATGTGACTCCTCAGCTGAAAATAAAACTGTTGACAAATGCTTCCCCCTTGAAATAGAAAAGAAATAAAGCATATTAATAAAAGCAGAAACAACCACTGAGAACTGAGAAACACTAAGATAAAGAAAGCAGTTGTACAATATAGAAATAAATACATTTTTTGTGAAATCATCTGCACTTGAGGTTGTATTTGTCTCTTTTTCCATCCCCCTCTTTGCTCTCTCTCCTTGGCACATTGCTGACACAGCACAGCATAAGCATAGACCCCGAAGGCCTGCAATGTCTACTCCCTCTCCACCTCTCTCTCTCTGAGTATATAGGTTTGCACTGAATAAACTTCCAGTATGGACACAGGAAGTGGCTCAGCAACTTCTCAGGTTTGGACACACTCTCAGTGGGATAATAGACCTCTTGTGGAAAGCAGATGTCAAAATGAGTCAAGGACCTCATTCCTCTCCGCACTGAGGACATACGAGAAGCAAGACAACATATTTCTCTGCCAGTACACAAGAATGTGTGGAAGCTACAGACAGAAGACAAATGAAAGGAAAAGTTTAACATTCTGGAAAATACTCTTACTCTATTTCTTGCTGACGGTGAGATGAGAGGATCATGGCTGTGCATTAAATTTAGAACTGGAGCCAGGAGGTGATCTTTAAACCACTAGCCTGGCTCTATCCAAAGTTCAAGAAATTTTCACTGCAGTGGTGACTGTTGTTTGTCAAGGAATAGTCACACCAGGCTAGCCGTTTCTTCTTCCAGTCTTTATGCTAAGCTAGGCTAATCGCCTCCTGGCTCTAGATCCATACTTAACGTACAGACATGAGAGTGGTATCAATCTTCTCATCTAACTCTCATTACTAAAGCAAATAAGCGCATTTCCCAAAATACTACTTCCATACAGGGCACAAGGGGTCACTGAATTGTTTGATGAGTACGAAAATAATGTGAATCATACGCTATGGCCTTCACAGTCACCAGATCTCAACCCAACTGTACACCTATGGAAGGTTTTGGAGCAATGTGTATGACAGCGCTCTTCACCATTATCAAAACACCAAATGAGGCAATATTTTTTGGATGAATGGTTTTCCATCGCTGCAGTTGAGACATGTAAAATATATGCCAAGGAGCTTTAAAGCTGCTATTGTAGCCCGTGATAGTCCAAAACCTTACTAAGATGTTGGGTTTTTATTTAATTTGATGCCTGTCTGTATCACCAGTTACATTATGTTGTTGTTGTGTTATTGGAGAAGTGTTTATGGATGCTTTGTTATGTTTCAAGCCTAAAGGCAGTGAGTATTTGATACTCAAAAGTAACATTTTTGGTGGAGTGTTCCTATAACCCTTGCTCCTGTACAGCTGTTTAGTAGCCACAGGTCAAGTAACTGAATAAAAAGTACAGATGTTATATTAATAATATAATAATCTTGTCTGAATCACACATATTCGTTTGGTTGGGAAAGTCCAAACTCTCCTCTTTTTGTAAAGAAAGTCGAATAAACACACACACACACACACACACACACACACACACACACACACACACATTCAGGGGTTAGGCAGTAAGACGTGTGCACATGGATCGTGATGACACATAATGTGCACTCCTACTGCAACCACACTTCCTGACATACGACTGCCGAGTGCTTGGATGACAGACATACTCTAAAACACCTCTTAAACCAGAGGGACCTCTGTGACCATTTCAACCCAAAGTGTTGAAACTTGATCTTTGTTCTGGGACAGAAGCAGGAGAAAGTTATCTGGAGACACTAATACATCATACTGAAGTTAAAGAGAGAAAAATAAATAAATGACATTGACCAAGAGATTGATACAGAGTTTACACAAAAGCTCAAGGCCAAAACTACAAAAAAGGGTATTTCTATTGTGACATCCTTTCAGACGTTACAGAACTTCTTGTTCTACCTTTGATGGATCAAGCGTAATGGGCCTAAATGTAAAAATTGCTGCTGTAGCTCTCCAGGCCGTATTATCATCTGTATGTAAGCAGTATACAGTAACACTTATGTAGGGAGATAATGGCCCTCATGTTTTTAAATGACCAGCCTGACTTTTTAAATTCTAGGTTCTACACACAGCACCAATATGAATATGTTTGGTTATGCCATTTGGTAGTTAAAAGTATTTTCCTAACAAAACATATCTTAAAGAAACAAAAATTGAAAAATTGTAGTAAAAAATGTAGCGTCACTATCTGATTATGTATGTCAACTTACAACATAGGCCTACAGCTGGTACAGTGAGTACTGGAAACTGTCAAGTACCACAAGCTGGTAAAGAATGATTAGTCATTTTCTATACAAAAAGTACCAACGTTAAAAAAAATATATATAACTAATAATACCCAGACCTACGTACAGTCTTTCAGACCCAGTTTAATATCTTAGGCAAAAACCTTGGACTAGTTTTCAAAAGTAGGTTTTGCATATTTTGTTAAAATCTCTCTTGGAGGAAATGATTGTGGCTTGCTTGAACTCAAGGAATGTGTTAATGTAACATTTTTGAACGTAACCAACATCTGGCCAATGGGTATAATTCCTATTGCCTGATGAGTGGGTGAGATTATGAACCTGTCTGGAAAATTTGAATCTGAGAACCAGATACATTAAAGGAAATAAGCAGACCCATTTCCAGACAGGTTTTTCAGTTATTATGTGCAGTTTTGTGCCGAGTGAAACAAAAGTACACTGAGATGCTGATAAGGTTGCAAAGTCAGTTTACTGGTCAGGAACACCCATGATGCTGCGGTTTCCCTTTCCACTGTACCCCACCGCTGTTATAACAAAGAAATAAAAATGAAAGCAGCAGCCAAAAATAAGTTTGTTTCTGGGAAACGAGATGTGGTCTCCCTTTAACCTTGTGGATTACTGTAGGTGCGTTACAGCCAAGCAAAATACTGTATTTAAAGAAAATATTCTTTATGCAATCATTTTGAGGATTGACATCACTGATGCATCATAAGGGATTTGAACCAGTGAGGGTGGTCCTTTAAGTTCACAGCTGGAAGTCAAGAAGTCACTTGAATACTTACCAAACCTCTTATAACCAAAGGACTGCACCTCCTCCTCATCCGCAAAATCGTCTGAAGGGAAGAGAGACACAGAAATAAATGATTGAATTGTGAATTAAAGATATAATGAGCTACGAAACTAATGCAATTAAACAGTAAAAACAGAGAGACTGGGACACAACATCATATTATTACATAAGCGTCTAAGCATCCAAATAAATAAAATTCTTAGACAAAAAAAATCTGAAGTCAAGGTCCATTTACAAACTTTTTTCCAGAGCTCTCGCAGTCTTTTTCTGCTGATGAAGGCTGTGAAATGTTGAAAGCTCCAGTAAAAATCTGGTAAAAGAGTTAAGCTATTTTTTGTCATTAATGAACTTTCACAATCAGTTTCAATCCTATTAGTCTTGCATTTTTTTTTTAAAAACATCTATTTTTCAAAGCTTAAATGGCCACAGTGATACAGAACTTGTTTCATCACCATGTTACAGCCCAGTGAAGCCATGCTTTGTGCAGTGCTTCATATTAAACAAAAAAATATACACCCTGTCTCGCTCAGATTAGCTCAGCTGGTGGGATTACCCCCATCTTCCATGGCCTGACAGGCCCCGAGTGTCGTCTCCTGATGGGACATTGTCTTTCTCGTGGTGCATTACACGTCTCTCTTCCTGAGGTTCAAATGTAGTCTGGGAATGTTCAGAAATGTCTGTTCCTGGGGCTTAAAACTGTAAGAAATCACATTGACTTCTGAGCAGACATCTCATGGCAGAGAGCAGAGTGAGTTAAGAGGTGACAAGAACAATCTAAACAGTTGTAAAAAAAAAAAGAAAGAAAAAAAAAAAATCTGAAACCACATCTTACTTAAGGAATTTGCCTTTCCCAATAAACCCGTTGTTTATAAGCAACGTGAGTGTGTCCCATTACAATGGTAATGTTACCATAAGTATGTTTGACTTTTCAAGACCCATTCGGGTGAAATGGAGTTCATCACATTTTAGAGCTGAAAACTGACTGGATTTGATTCTGAAAATATGTGAGTCAAACTCAGAGTAATTTGGATTTTGGGATGAATATTGCTGTATGGGGCCATGACACTTAAGAAGGATTGCTCAACATCACAGGAATAGATCCCAGTGAGCACTGATTTGGTGATTTTGCAGGTCAAAATATGTCTAGGCATCTTGGTTAAAACTGAGCAAAATTTGTTTGAAAAGTGAAAGCTTTTTAGTCATCTAAATTACACGTAACTCCTGGTTAAACAGCATTTTAATTACTATATTTCAAGATACAGTTAGTACCTGCTTCACACTGAAATACTGTTGAAACAATTGTTAAATCTGGTAACTTGACATCTAAAAACTATCACTTTCTGACCAAATTTAGCTCAGCTTTAACCTAGACATCTCTTGGCCTGCAAATCACCAAATCAGTGACATACTACAATGTGTCAATATTTATATGAACATTGAAAATTACCACTGACTCTTATGCTTTCCTGCACCCTGTAACATGTTAGGGTTTGTCATTGTAGTGGCTATTTGTCCATAATCAAAATCAAACCAGCTTGCCATCATGAGGGCCCTGATGCACCACAGGAATAAACTGTTTGCAGGCAAAAGAAATCCATTGTTCTTACATCAAGTTTTTGCAATTTGACAAACAATTCTTATAACAAGTTCCTCTTCTTGGTTTTTCTGGAGCTTTTAGCCACATCTCATGGCCTTCATCAGTGGATGAGCAAATTGCATCCACCAATGAAGGCCTAAGTTCCAGAAGAACCAAGTAACTGGACTGTGATAAGATTTTTTTTTTTGTCAGACTGCTATTTCCAGGGTCAAGATTGAACATTCAAGCTCAAGAAGTGGTTTATCTATCCTCAGCAATCAAGCAAACCAATAACAAAGAAATCCTGGTTCCTGCTGCCTCTCTAGCTATGGTAGAAAACACGATAGACCCTCCCAGGTGCATGCTGGTCCTACAGTATACCTGCCAACCTACACGTATATAAACCCGAGGTGTCTACAGTGCTGCCCAATTGTTATAAAACAAAACAAAGAACTAGAAAAAGAAAACACTAAGAAAAAATCAAGACTAAATCAAATACACAAAACAAATAATAGCTCCCACTAAGTCCCACCGCTGCTCACTGCAGTCCAGTATCAAGAGGAAGTGGCCAACATGCCAATCACATCACAGATTTAATGTGAGTTGTTCAAATTCATGCCCACAATGCAGTGCTTGTTATTCTCAGATGGACCACAAGGTGGCAGGAGTCATGTTTATATAATGCAATAAGGGACCAGCTTCCTGACCTATCAAGAGCCTTTGTGAGTGGATGAGAATGACATGTTATTTTAGCAACGAGAATGACATCTGGGCAAACTTAATATAAACCTTTATTTAAAATCATGAGTTGTTAGCCACTGACCACCATGACTCATGCGCTCTTTGGTCTGTTAGATTCCCTGTAATGTGTCGAAAGGCTGCAAGTCATTGGATTAAGTGTGAGCGCGTGTGTGCGCGCGCGGAATTATACCACAATAAAGCTGTTCATGTACGGGAGTTACCTCTGACTCAGTATTTCCTTCAGTGCTTTTGGTTTCTTTAAGCCCAGACAAACTTTTGATCTAACACATATACGTTTTCAAGCGCAACATACAAATGGAAAGAAAGCAGTTTGAAAGCACAAGATTTCATATTTAACTACAAACACAAAGTGACTACAAACTTTTAAAAGTTCTCTTGGTGAAGCTCATGTTTGTTTTGGCTCTGTTGTGAATAGTTCTGTTAGTGTAGGTTAGTGTTTGATGTGCAGCAGCGGCCAGATGCAAAAAAACAAAAAAACAAAAAAATATCCCAAACAGAGTCCCTTAATTGAAACCAGATGTCAGATGCGAGTAGCCCACGCATTCCTCACGTCTCAGACTGAGAGAAAGAGGCAGAAAAGTGACAAAGAAAGTGCGAGAGGAATGTTGCTCGAGCGGAAAATAGATCCAATGATCATCAGTGATAGTGCGGTGTGCGCTTCAGCCAATTTCTGTTTTTCTGCCCAATTTATGCGTCTAAATGAGCCTACCTTTCATTGTGGTTTACAGGACTCTACCGTTGTGAAGCTGTTGTTTGAAGTCACATCCACAGCATCGCAATGGCATTTGCCCAAAAGCTCCCTTTGAGCGCACGGCACCTTGGATCTGCGAGTATCCCAATATCCACTGTTCTCTGGAGTTGTAAGAAATAACAACTCAAAGCTCCATGCGTGAGCCTTTCCTCTGGGGACTGTCTCCTACAGCGCAGGTAACTTCAGTGTCGCACCTCAGATGCTGCAGCAACAAAAGAGGAATAAACTTTGTTGCAAGTAGGGAATGCAAGTAGGAGTTACAAGAGCAAGAGAGAAAAAAACTATCTTCTTATTTATCTGGTAGTTTGAGTTTGTATTGTAGTCCGGCTCAGCACTCTGGTGGTACCCGCAGCAGTAACCGGAGAAACTCAAAAAATCCAAACGTGAGAGGAAGTAGTGCGCCCGTAGGGCTGCTTGGAGAAACCACGTGTTCCCACATCTGTGCGCACCGTCTGCACCCTTGGTTGAAGCTGTGTGTGTGTGTGTGTGTGCGTGCATGAGTTTCGATTTTTTAATATTGCGCACAATTACGTTGAATAAGCACCCGTAACAGTGGCGGATACCACTGTTTGGACTAATACAGTATGCCTATAGCATTGTAAACAATACAATATATGGCAATAAACGATTAACAGACATAACTAACAACAGGTTCCAGCTACTTGTGCAACATGTGGGGTTGTGGATGTCAAAATAAAAGCAGGTATGTGTTGTGTTCGGTCACATTTCCATTACAATGACAAACTGCAGGATTTTCTTTCACTAAAATCAACGCCACTGTCAATGTTGGATTGATTGTGATTAAGAGAGGGAAAATACATTGAGTCAGTCTACAGCCATGCCTAAAGCTAAATTTTGTTCCCTCCTTTGTAGATTTTATTTTTATTTTGAAAAGATTGGCTGGGTTTGGTGGGGTTAGAAAAGCTAAAGTAAAAAAGTGTAAATTAATGTGTGCTGAAATGTTGTATTGGTAACTATTTTACAAAGTGGAGTCCTTTCATATTGAAATCTGTCTAATTTAAGGAGGCAGCCAGTCGCTAACTTTGTCTGCTGTTTGGTGCGGAGGAGGTTTTGTACTGTTGAGTTTTTTCCCTGAAATCAGCTGCCTGCCACAGCTGAAAACAACACTGAAAAGAGCAGTCAGACTGAACCAAAACAATGAGCTGAAAGATGCTATAAAGCTCCGTAGAGCTGAGGGGAACTGCAGACATGGGTGATAATTCTCTGTAGGTTTGTCACTACGAGCTACACCTTTCACATCACACGTAGTCATTTCATCCATTGTTAATATAATAATATTGATTATAGCAGCTTTAAATTATACAAATGGACTGGCACAGTGATCACTCAGTGTCAGTTAACAAAAGAGAACATTTCTCATGTGCCCACAGACTATTAGACAAAGTCCAAAGTAGATTTATTTATAACATTTGCTTTTAGTTATGCAACATATCCCATCATGCAATTTACAGATTAACTTATCTCCCCAATAACTGTTACTCTTTTTAATTGGAGATTCCTTCTCACACGCTTGTTGCATGCTCATTATTGTATTTTAGACTGAGGAAATATCTGCTACATGCTTTTTGTTGAACGAGCTACAATAAGACATCATTTACACCAATCCTGTAACACACAGCTCTCAGATCTGCTGGTTCCTAGTCCGTAACTGTTTCATCCATTACTTAAGGTCTCTGTAAAGCAGTTTATCCCCTGCACCTGTTTATCTCTTCAGTTCAGGACTCCATGCTTTGATCAATACCACAAAACTTAACACAAGTCCACATCGTGAGCCAGTTATATAGACCTGCTGCTATGCCTTGAAGTTTATAAATCTCTCTAAAAACTCAGAAGTGCACTTATGGAGATGTGCGATCATCTTCAACTTGTGTTTTTTTGTGATTTTACATTTATTCCTCTATGAGTGATTGCGTGCATGTAACCTCATACCTTTTTACTGTCAACTGTTTTTATGTTTGGGTCAACATGGGAAGAACGTTTCTCCCTGAAGTGTTATAGGAACCAGGTGTCGAAGGGGTCAGCGAGGCCGCAGACTGAGCCGAAGCACTGGCTGTTTTTGATTATTATCCAGTGACGACCCTATTTTCTGGGTCACAGCACGCAAAGAGGGCACATTTTTGAGGTAGATGGGGCACAAGTGAAGAGATGGGGACAGAGAAACCCTTTCAACCCGAGTCCCTCACATTCCATCAGGAGCGGAGATACGAAACAGCTTCCTACTGAGAGGAGTGTTTCCTTTTACTAAAAATACCCTGGACTCACATCTGGGTATAGATCTAAGAATAGCTGGTGGTAATTTATACATGACAGAGTGAAGTTACCTATCACTTCAAAATAAGGGCTTGTGTGTATTATGTGAATATGGGTTGGTTGCATTATTATAGTAGCCACTGTGTTAAGGGATGCAGCTCGGTGGCAGTTAGCGCTCTTATGAGATCAGCACATGGCTCAGGTCCAGCAAAACAATCTTCTCTGATCATGTGAAGTACTGTATGTCATAATAGCCCCACACTGACATACCAGAAACAACAACATAAAGTACAGCTCACTTCTGTGCATGTTAGGATTGAGCCTCGTGTGTGTGTGTGTGTGTGTGTGTGTGTGTGTGTGTGTTGATTTCCTGCTGAGGGATAATTTAAGAACTGATGTCAGAGCACTCAAAGGACCCATCCCACCACAGCTTAAAGACACATTAATTCAACATGTTATAATATTTGTGTGTTTTATGAACATTTCCAAAAACACTTTGCACTTGCAAGTAAACAGTTGTTTTACCAGGTTTAATCACTATTTTTACTGGATACTTTTTCTTTAAAAATATGTTGAGTCTTTCATTCATTTTTAACTGAAATATTTTTGGCAGAAATAGTAACTTTTTGTTTTACTACTAACAAATACTTCTCTGAACCTCATATGAAAGACAGTATGACACAAACTCCATGTCATTTTTTCCCCTCCTCTGGTGTACAACTGAACCTTTCTGTATTTTAATCCAATGATAATATGTCTGATCTTAGCTGTGCATAAAAAGATATTTGGATTCTGAACTAGTCTTGTGTGACATGTGATTGCACCTGTGTTACCACACATCAAATGAATACACCTTTCCTTTGTGTAAACAGTAGCCTGCAGTAGCCATGACTAAGCAACCTCTTATGCAAAACAAACCTCTCTGGCAGCGTGTTGAATGCTGGATTAACGGGCATCAACATCAGGCAAAGACTGTAATAGGATAAAGCTCGAGTGGAAAGAGCACAAATAGACGGTCAAGATAACTTCACGACTTCTGTCCACACGGAGCTCTTTGTTTATTCCTGCCAGCGGAGAAGCACCTTCAGGCATCTACAGGTAAGTTTCTTTGTTGTGATGGTCACTTTGGGCCTTGTTTTTTTTGCTTTTTTGCTTACTCATAACTTTGCATTTTGTATTTAACTTTAGTTTAATTTAATATCTCATTAATATGTTATACTTTTAAAACAGGATGTTATTATAGTGAATATTTATTATAAAATTATATTAATTTAGTTCTCATCAGCTGAACTGCTCATTATGTTTCCTTGCTACTTTAAAGTGATACTTAAGAATAAGATCGTGATGTTACTGCAGAATCACTTTAATCAGTTTGTGCCACATTAAATGTATTTCTAATTAATTTATAATCATTTTTGAATAGATTATATAGCTCTTGCTCTAGAATCAACAGAATAGATCTGATTGTACCCTCAACTTAAACCCATAATGAAATAAGTCAAGTGAGTACATCCTCATTTACTGAAAATCTCTGCTGGATGCCAACTTGTGTAAGTCCTCGTGTGACTGAACTGGGGCAGGGCCTCCAGTTAAGTGAGGCAGATGAGTTTAGCTTGTTTACTAGTTACCAAATTAACATGTAAACACAATATATCAGAAGCCTCTCAAGGTTTCTCGCATGCTTTTGTGACTTGATGGAGCCAGACCTCCTGACACAGCAGATGGCCCAGACATAAACACAGCTTGCCAAGCTTTCAAGCTGAGTCGAGCCCTATGATGTATCTTATTAGGTGTCTCACCCCCTACTGTTGACCTCCTAATGATTAAAGTAAAAAAACACAAAACAAGGGCAAGGCCGTTATCAGTCAGTCTAATGAATAACAGAGTGCACAAATGTGAACAGAAGAAGGAAAGAGAGAAGTCTTTTTCAGTATTTGTGGAGTTCAAATGATGCAGAGTGGACAGACAGTTAAAGCAAAACAAACAATAAGATGTAGTAAAACATAAAGGACTGAAACTTTGTCACACATGGAAGAAAAGTAATCTGTAATTAAAAGCTCTAGCTGTCCAAACATTCACCTCATACCCCGCCTTACACCACAGAAACCTGTTTCAAAGTTTAAAATCTGATCACTGTGTAACTGCACATAGACTATTAATGGTTTTGTTGAAACGCATCTTTATGGTTAATTAACTGGCCCTGGTCCAGTTGTAATCTGACATCCAAGTATTAGGGACATATGACTGTAGGTTTTTAGGTCCAAGATAGATGTGTAGCACCACCAAGTGGCAGACCTACTTATGACCATGTACAGTATTGTTCATGTTTAATCATGCTCAAGCTCCAATCCTATTAGCGTTCTGGATCAGACTACATAGCATCTGTTGTTTTAGTTTCCCTTATTTAAACACATTTTGCGCATGTGTGAACGTGTATTGTGGTTGTATTGGTGCTTTCTGTGTGGTCATGAGGTAAATGTGTTCATCCGACATCCGTCATCATAATCGCACTTGTCATGTCCTTTCAGACTGATTTTTGCCTTCCAAGACACAGCCTGAGCTCAAGAATGAAGCTCCTGCTCGGCTTGGCTGTCCTGGTGGTGACACTGGGGGTCCTTTATTCTGCCCCAGAGGATCTACCATCAGCCATCTCAGAGGACACCTTAAAACGTGAGACAGCACAGAGGAATCTAAATTCATCTTTTTTTTTAACTTTACTTATTTTTTTTAAGGGAACATGTATGATGTTTTGTACCAGAGTTAGTTAAAAGTTCATTTTTATCAGCAGTCCCTTAGCAAATGTCTCTAAAAACGACTTGGGAAATATCTGACACTATTTTTCTCTCTTGGAGCTGTTTTGATTGTTTCATTTAATTCATTTTAGATGTTTTTCATTTTGTTCATAGCCATATAAATCACATTGCAGTAATTTGTGTAAAGTCAATAGCTAACTTTCCTGTTAGTGTTATAAAAGTGTATAAAAACATCTCACTCAGGTTTTTTTCTCCTTCTCTCTCTTAGAGTTGTCCCAGAATGGCGAGAAACTGGTGGACGAGGAGGTGAGGAGAGCTCTGTATGGGGTGAAGCAGATGAAGGAGGTGATGTGGAGGAACAAGCAGAAGCACGAACACCTCATGAAGTCCCTCCAGCACAGCAGTGACAAGAAGATGGTAAGACCGACATTAAACTTTCTTAAGAGAAGAAAGACAGACAGAAAGAAAAGCAAGCACACAAAAATGTCTCCCTATCTGCCACCAGGGGGCAGCCCAACTGGCCAAGGAAGTGACTGAGAAGCTGGAGGAAGCAGAGGAGCAGTGTAAAGACTCCCTGCAGTCAGAGTGGGAGGAGTGCAGGCCCTGTCTGGAGGATGCGTGTAAAAGCTTCTACACCTCCACCTGCCGCAGGGGATTTGCCACTTTCCAAGCCAAGGTATGAAAACTACAGCTCCAATCTCTGCCTTTCTTACTCTAACCTCCAAACTCTTGTAGCAACATTTCCAAAACTAACAAAATTGTTTGGTTGTCAGTTGAAAATGTACCTTTTTTGGACTAAAATCCCTTGCCTTAGTTGGTGCCATCTTCTCCCTGTTGACATAGGTGTTTAGTTCAGTCAAACACTACATCAGCATGATGAAGGAACATGTGTGACTAAAATCACCTGTGTGCATTTGTAATGAATGACAGTTGTACAATTAATGATTAAACATGACTGCACTTATCTAAATGTAAAACCCCAGATTGTGCCACGACAATGTTTTTTTGCAATCATCAAGATTAGCAAAAAATTGAAAAAAAGTTAACATCATTTTGTGTTGAACAATTTAGTTTTTTATTATTCTGAACCCCAGTAATCATCTTGTAACCCTCAGGTTAGCAAGCACAGACCTAAACAATAGTATAATAAACTTACCTCCATTACCTTTCATACTGTAGGTGGAGAACTTATTCCGCAGAGTGTCCAGGCACTTTGGCCCCCGCGAGCCTCGCATGGATGCAGGGGACATCCTAGTGAACCAGGGCCCTGACAACACCGACACTGAGGTTGTCCGCATCACCGATTCCTTCAACCACCTGAGCAGCAAGGTGGGAACGCTGGTGAACCGCAGCGTCGCCCTGGTCTCCAGGATGCGCAGCAGGCTCGACAAAGTCCTCCAGAGGGCCTTCCTGAACAACACTGACATCCTGATGGAGGAGACCTCAGATCCCTACAATCCCAGCCGGGACTCGGGCTTCCTGCAGGGTGTGGGATTGGAGGAGGTGCTGGACTCCTTCTTTGACTTCGGCAAGAGCGTGGTGGAGGAGTTTGGAGCTGTGGTGACCCAGGCGTTTGATGGGCTCCATGAAGTCGTGGAGGAAGAGAAGAAGAAAGGTAGTGGTGGGCAGCAGCTAGTCTGTGAGGCACAAATATGTCAGAAAAATACTGCAACTATTGATTTCTCTGGGTGTATGTGTGACTTTATCTTTGGCTTCAGTTGCACATGGTGGAGAACGTCTGGATTAGAGCAACAGTAATCTTAAAAACAGTTAAAAATGTAAAATATTGCACAGAAACCATGGTTTAAATGTGGTAACTTCATTTTTCACAAGTATTATTTTTCATGATGCTATTTGTTGCTTTTTATGAATATTTAGATGTAACAATAAACATCTTAACACAATTCCAATCATCCAAAACCCACAAATCTAATTGTTAAACATTTTTCTGTTTGGTGTTTAGTGAGGGAAAGTTTCCCGAGTTTCCTGCAGAACAGGAAGTTGTGCCGAGACCTTCGCAAACAGACCTCGGAGTGCTGGCAGCTGCAGAGCCAGTGTGAGGCCTGCCAGGGAACCCTGCTCACAGGTGAACCACCACCACCACCACCACCACATCTTTACATACAGTAGCTCATCTGAACGCTCCTCTTCCTCGTCTCCAGAGTGCCCCAGTGTCCGGGAGCTGCACGTGGAGCTGGATGAGGTTTCCCAGCTGCTGGATGTGTCCAAAGAGCAGTATGATGAGATCTTGTCTATTGTCCGGCGCCACACTGATGAGACAGTCGACTGGCTCGGCAACATGGCGGCTGAGTTCAGCTGGGTGGCTCAGGCTGTGAGCGACAGCAGCTCTCCTGAAAACATCTTCCGTATCACCATGGTGAGGAGTGAAGGAAATGAATGAAAAGGCAGAGTGACTTAAAACAGTACTCACATGCACACATGCACACTGAAACAGGTTGTTGTAAAAGGTGACTTCTTCCGCTCTCCAGGTGGCGCCAAAGAGCCATGACGAACAGAATGTATCTGCGACTGAGACCAAGGTGGAGGTGCACATCCTGAACTCTCCCCCACTTATCCTGTCTGTTCCTGGGGAGCTGGACCTGCAGGACCCAGCCTTCATCCTGCATGTGGCCCAGGAGGCTCTGAACAAGTACAAGGAGATGGTCAGGTGAGAACTTACAAGTGGTTTCACTGGGTTGAATTCCACCAAAGACACCTGTCATCCATCGTTTCTTTCCAATCGCTTTTCTCCTTCTACTGCAAACTTTCTTTAAATAAAAATAAAAAAAGCCATAAAAGAAAAACATGTTGTCATTAGATACTGAGCTTCAGGCAAAAGTGTGCTTGAATTTTTGACTTTTGGTTGCAATACTTTATTCTAATATTTACTGTTATACAACTTATAATTCTGACATAAATGCATTCTTTTTTTGCAGGTATGAGGATGAGTAAAACTACATTGTCTCCTTTTCTGAGCTTCTACAAGCACTTTCTTTGTGAACAGAACTAGATTGTGTTCCTGTATAGTAGCATAATCCTGTTGAAATGTAAATGCACTATATGAACCATGTCAATCATTGCTATTTATTGAATGTAAAAAGAAAATGTACATCGTACCTGTTGTCAAATGGTGTAAATAAATACAACCAAGTCAAATACAAGAAAGCATGACTTAATTAAAAATAGCTTTAAAAAAAAGTGAAATGCAGATGTGTTCCACAAGAGGAGTCCTGAATGATTTATAAATGTTTCACTGGGATTCTTGGCGGCCAAGTTGTTCAAATCTGAAAGAGGATCATTGTCGCTTGTCAAGAACAAGACAGCTAAAAGAGACCTTTGAGTAAAACTTTTATTTTTTCTGTACAAAATCATATTAGTTACCATTCTCTGTTATTTCATTATCATCTCCCCACTAGTTCAAGTCCCATCTTTAGGAACAATCACACATTAGGTTCTCGTGAGTGACGCACAGAAAGAAAAACAAACAAAAAAAAAGTTCACATCTTTGTCCAATCCTTAAGCTTACTTATTGAATGACAATAAGAAGATGCCTTTACATCTTTACAAATTTCCCATCACATACAGACACTGGAAGTACCTCTAAGAACATGTTATTGGACTTTTATATTCTCAATATCTATAAAAGCACTAAAGACCCGACCACAGTGTGTGCAAGGTGTTTGTTTAGTCTGGTTCTAGTTACTCCAGAAGT
Source organism: Macquaria australasica (assembly GCA_005408345.1). NCBI lineage: Eukaryota > Metazoa > Chordata > Actinopteri > Centrarchiformes > Percichthyidae > Macquaria > Macquaria australasica. Next base: position 769,293 of record SEMN01000020.1, on the reverse strand, counting down.
GATCCATCATCTCTACACCTGGGAACTGAAATAAGAAAACCATAAAGTGGAGCTTAACAGCAAATACCATTTGAGACTTTTTGTTCCATAAAACATCACTGGTTGACTTTGCATAGTTGCATTTACAAATTAAAGGATTAATTTTGTGTTGTTGGTTTTAGATAAAACTTCCCCTCCAGCAGACACAGAACTCAGGATACTGAAGGCATGTTTAGTCACAGGTTGATGGGATTTTACTGAGAAGAAAGAAATACTACAGCTGCATGTATGATTTACATGATGTGAATTTAATAGATCTAACAGTTTCCTGGACCATCTATCATGGGATGAATCATCTGCTGCGATGTTAAACTGTGTAGATGTGTGCAATATAAGGAGAAATATGTTAAGTCTTTTACAGCAACCATAATTGTGCACAGAACAAAAGAAAAGATGCTAATTTCAGACAGAAATGAACTCAATCTTACTTAGATTTCACAGCTGAAATGTCCATTTCAAAACATTTATAAAATGTTAAACACTTACGTTATGAAAATACCTTTGATTTCAAGTCCCCGTTTAAATAAAAAAAATGCATAAGCATAATAAATCATCGTGATTTGCCATTCAAGTCACCGTGTTAAAAAGAATCATGCAAATCACCTCATGTTCTCATTCATCCACCTGATCACACCTGCTAAAAATACATCTTTTTTTTGCACATACTGTTATGTACATCTGTTTTGATCTCAGTACATTCTTGCATCCATAAAGTACACCCTTTTCTTTCACTTCACCCTTTCTCCACCAAAGCTTTAGTCGCAGCACATACTTGACAATTCAACCAGTTGTTGGTCACTTAGAAAACATACTTATCGACCTACATATTCAAACCAAACTCATGTACATGTAAAAGATCTCGACTCCAATATCAAAGAATTGTGTTGTGAAATAAAATAAAAAGGAGGGGAAATTGGGAGGAGAGAGGAAATTTATGATTAAAACAAGTTTAAAAAAAATGTGCATCTGCAAGTAGCCATTGATTTGAAATCTCTTTTTGATCACAGTGTTGTGGCCAGTTCATATGCATTATTATTCTGATTAGCAGGATTCCCAGAGCTTAACGTACTAGCACTGATCTGCACAGCTGGACCCTTCCCCAAACATTTGGTCCCTGGGTACACAAGGGACAAACCTCTACTTCAGGAAAACATTTTCTTCTTGCACTTGCAGATGTAGCAGTGTGGTTGTGGACTAAAACTCTCTTTCTCTGCAGCCTCATCAAGGCTTTTCCCATTTGTTTTGAAGTTCTCCGTTGTTCTGAACTTTGATCTCCGCTGATGTACCTCTGTATGACGCCAGAGTTCGCCCCCCCCCAAATCCCCCAGACTAGAGGTTGTCCCCTGGCTGGTACTGTGGCTCTGTGGCTGTGAAGTAGTCTTCCAAAAAGGACTGGATGTATTCGAAGGTCGGTCTCTCATCTGGCTCCTTCTTCCAGCACTGCCTCATCATCTCATGAAGGGACTCGGGGCACCCCTGGGGGCAGGGCATGCGGTAACCTCGTTCTACCTGCTCAAGTACCTCTCGATTCACCATACCTGGAAAAAACACAAAGAAATATGATGTACATGGACTAAATGGACTGCATTTGTATAGTTTTAAAAAATTTTTTTTATCCGAAATGATTTGCAATTTGCCTCATTCATACATTTACACACTGATGGCAGCGAGCTACTCTGCAAGGCAGTGGCCTAACCATCAGTAAAAACAGGGATTCACTCTCTTGCTCATTGACACTTCCACATGTGGACAGGAAGAGCCGAGCCATTCCCTATAATGTAAGTAATTTAACCCTCATACATGCTTGGGTTCATAACTAATAGGTGTAAAGTTTGTTTTTATGTGTATTTTGTTTTGTAGCTTTTATTTTGTTATTTCCATTAAAAATGGAAGTACCTTATTTTGAAAGGACCGTAGTCATATGTAACAGATGGAAATTCACGAATCAAAAGGAACGGGGAAACGTAAACAGTGGCATAACTCACGGAGACAAATAAGGCTTTATGTGTAGAGTGTAATTTGAGTTTAGCTCCAGTCAATTTGTTAACGAGTTACATTTAATTAATTGATGTTTGTAAGGATTTTGAGTATATTTGTATGTGCTAAGTTAGCTAACTTTGTGTCGCTTAGATAAGATAGGATAAGCCTTTATGGATCCCCAGAGGGGAACCTTAGGTGTTGCAGTAGCAGGACAGAAATAGGTAGAGATAAAGAAAAGTAAGAAAATAAAAAATTAGAAGTATATAAAATAAAAAAAGGAATTTATTTCCTGCCTTTGTTTGTTTACTTTTCTGTTTAGCTCTTACTTTAATTTAATGAAGCACATGGAAAACAAATTAACTACATTATTACACCAACACAAAAATAATGAGACAACAAGGGGAGCAGGGACAGAGATTTAGGGGAAACACAGTGTTGAAATTTCATAAAATGCAACTTAAATGGAAAAGCTAGCCCCCAAACGGGCCAATATACGAATAGTGAATTTCTTTTGTCGAGTTCTTAAATGATTGTGTCAATGTGACTATGTCCTCTGTGGGTCAGCGAACGTTATTTGAGAGAAGCTCTGACAAGGGTTAGGGTTACAAAGTTTTCTGGTCAAGACAAATGCTGCAAGTTTTGATCAGGGAAGAACCCAGTTTGCAGCCTGGAGCAGTGGAAAATGTTGGCATCATGCAGCTGACAGTGGGAGAAAATTGCCCACGCAAACCACTGTGTTAAAGAAAAAAAGATAAAGGAAAAAAACAAATCTCATAAAAACTCAACAACCTAGGTGGAACATGGGTCATTATTCCCTGTAAGACTTTATTTTGAGGTTAAAACAGATATAGGAAATAGATAAATGTAAGATTTCCCAGCGATCTCTGGCTAAAATGCTCACATTTCCAGAGATAACGTAAGATTTTGCAATCCTCTATATGACAGAAATTCTTGTTTATATCTAATGGAAGATGACCAGTTTCTTACTCAACTGCAGTAATATCAAATAAAAACCAAACAGTGCTGCTTCATTTTCTGGCCTCTTCCTGCCCTATTAGAGCACCACACGGTCACAGATTCCTTCCCGAAGACAGGAAGACAATGATCCTGAACCCGGTGACACGGCGCAGAAACAGCTCCATGGGGAGCTCAACTGCAGCTAAAAGAGGTTATGACACAGAGTCAGTGGTATGGTCACAGCCGCATCCCCCCCCCTTGCCCCCCCGCATCTCTCTGTGGGAGAGTGGGGATCATGTTGTCTCTCACTCGGAGAGAGGAAAGGCCCAGAACAACTGCTGAGACCAGGATATGGTGGTGGAGGTATGTCGGATGCTGGGGGGGTTAGCGTGATTTATGCCTCAGCCTCAGTTCTAATTACATGACTGTCATATATCAGAGTGAGTATATGTGTATCTATACATACACACAGACTAAAATAGAAAAAATGATGATGCAGACGCTTGGTACGTGGTCTTGGTATACCTGCATCATACTGCTTCTACGCTATCAAGCAAGGGAATAAAAATAGAGCTACCCCAAAAAGACTGCAGGACAAGAGCCACAAATGTCCGGTGAGTCATGCTGCAGTTTTGGGAAGGGAAAAGAGGGGGTTCAGCCCCCACAATTTGGAGCTCTGACTTTATTAGACCGAACGGTTTGCACTAAAACCAAGAAGGCCACAGGAGCCAGATGGCCCTCTACAAGAGATGGTGGTTAAGTCTGCCATATGGCACACTCTGTAATCAGCGCCAGTCCAGCCCTGTCAACACCAGACACACTGCAGTACTGCTCGCAGACAGCAGGGGTCAGAAATGAGGTGGCCAACCACAGATCATGTATGAGAGAGTTAAGGGTACTTTCCCATGCACTAATAGGGTCATAAGACATCTGTGTTGACTCATATCAGCTGTATGCAGTTCTATTCTGATCTGCATGTGTGAGAAAATACTATAAAAAGTATTAGAATAGCATTTTGGAAATACCCTGAGGCAAAAATGAATGAATTCTTCGTGTTTTCCTCAAAGGAAACTTTGCTCCATTCATCTCTTCTTCTTCTTCTTCTTTTGGAGAAACATATTGAAGATGATGGGGAACTTTAAAGAAATTCAGAAAAGGCAGCTTCCCGTGTAAAATAAAAAGAAGCAACACAGGACACAAAAACACATTTCTGACAAGCACATATCTGTGTAGCTCTCATGCCTACCTGGGTATGGTACTCTGCCCTTGGTCACCAGTTCAGTCAGTAGTATACCAAACGACCAGACGTCGGATTTGATAGTGAAGCGGCCGTACAGAGCAGCTTCAGGCGCTGTCCACTTGATGGGGAACTTAGCACCTGGAAAAAAAAAAAAGTATAAACGAGTCAAGCAGGAGGAACAGGACTCAAAATGATCAATATGACTACATCTGCAACCACAATTATTTTCATCAATGATTGATCTGTTAACTATTTTCTCAATTAATCAATTAATAGTTAGTCTTTAAATGAGTGAAAAAGCAGAAAATCCTCACATTTGATTTCTGAAACCAGAGAATGTAGGAAGGCATTTTTGCTTGACAAAAAGACCGAAGATGATGAATTTTCTGTTGATCGACTAATTGATTAATCAATAAATATGAGTAAAACACTGTGGCCTAAATAGACAGAATGTATGATGAAAGAAATTAGTGTCAGTATGTTCTCTTGTGCTCGAGTTCAAGTAAAGATAAAATGTAAGTTCCTAAAGGGGACAAAACACTGGTAGAGCTGCAAATAATCACTGGCATTATGGATTAATCTGCTGATTATTGTTTTGATTAGTCCGTCAATAGTTTGGTCTATAAAATGTCAGTAAATAGTAAACAATCACAATTTCCTCAGGCGCAACATGACATGATATTCAAATTGCTTTTTCTGTCCAACCAACAGCCCACAACTCAAAAACTAGCTCTAAAACCAGCGTCGTTCAGGGTTCAGAATAAATGTGTATGTGTCTTATTTAAAGCCTGTGCAAGTCCTCACAAATGCAGACGCACAAACCCGTCTGCATCCAATCCTTAACACACACACCTTGTCTGGCGGTGTACTCGTTGTCCTCGATGAGCCGAGCCAGGCCAAAGTCAGCGATCTTGCACACCAAGTTATCAGCCACCAGGATGTTGGCAGCTCTTAGGTCCCTGTGGATGTAGTTCATCCTCTCAATGAAGGCCATGCCGTCTGCGATCTGGGACGGGATTGGACAGGACGGGGAGGGAGGCAGGAGGGGTCAACAAAGAGAAAATGACATCAGGATGCAACCAAAGCAAACAGTCAGAATTTGCAAATGAAAAGATTAAGATCAAATATTACTTGTGAATAATTACTAATTAATAGGCGTTACAGTGAGTTGTCGTTTTGGGAAATACACACTTTGTTGATCTAGTATTTGACCCAGATATTAATGCAGGCTGAAATTAACATTGGGAAATAAAAAAGAGATTATACTATGCAGCTCAACAACAACAACAACTATCATCGCCTCCCACTGGCTGTCAGCTCGCTCAGAGGTGTCTCCATGGTTCAACCTGCCTCGGTCTCATTCTCAAACACTTTTTCCACTCTGCTGAATGGAGGAGGAGAGGGATCCTGGGAGCGCGGAGAGGCGAATTAAGAGCACATCTCAGTAGGTGAGTGAACCAGCGAGCTTAAGAGGCCTCTGATGAGCAGCGTTTAAGTGCTACAGGCAGTTAAGTGGTGGAGAACAAGGGGAGGCACATACAGTGGGGGTGGGGTGGAGATGTCAGGTAGGATATTAAACAAATACGACAGCCAGATGGAGAACAAACTGAAACCCTTATTCACAAGGACTGAATATTTGACTCATACACTCCTACACACACGGCTGGGAAACGGCCCACATGGAGCTCTCTTTGTTCCATTGCTGATGCACAGAGCTGCAGCTGGGCTGGTAAAAAGCAAAGGGAGTTTCTGTACCTGTGTTAGTGTTTTTCGGACGCTGTGTTTTGATCCTACCTGTGCAGCCATGTCCACCAGCTGGGGCAGCTTCAGATATTTACCATCTCCCTCCTTCAGGAAGTCCAGTAAACTACCTGCCAAGAGTTTAGAAGACCACAGTCAAGCAGAATCAGTAATAGTCTGTCTGGGCATCGTGTAAATGCAATGCAAAAATTAAACAAAAAATCCAAAAATTCCAGCATCAGTTGACTCAAGAGTTCAGCATCAGAAAACGCTAAAATAACCAAAAGCACTTGAAGGCAACATGACTGCAAAGATCATTCAGTTCTGTTTTATGTCGGTCTTTATTGGTCACACAGACTGTTTTATTTTACTTGTAATAAGAGTTCCAATCAGCTCAACAATCATACTTATTTACATTACTATTAATCAGATTATTGCTACATTACTGCATCCCTAACTACAGAATTTTCCTTGACTTAACCTCATCTAAACTAAAGCAGCTTGTATAGTGTACTGTGATGTAACACCCTAGTGTGAGGCTGAAGATGAATCTTCAAAGGCTGCAGAACAGTCTACATATGACTTGTGCTTATTCTTGACTTCTGGGTTTGTGCTTATTCTCTGTCCTTACCTTTGCCCATAAATTCTGTTACGATGTAGATGGGCTCCTCAGACACCACAGCGTAGAGAGGCACCAGTTTGTCATGTCGGAGTTTCTTCATGATCTGAGCCTCCTGCAGGAAGGCCTCTGGGGACATGGTGCCCGGCTTCAGAGTCTTAATGGCCACCTTAGTAGTGCCATTCCACGTGCCTGAATAAAAGCACATCATGAAAAACAAAATGATCACTCACGTTTGAAATAAACCATAAACCAGTGTTGCATTTGTGCAGCTTGAAAGAGGAATTATTGAGGAAATAATTCATCCAAGAAATTTCCAATTTATAAAGTGACACATGCTGTAATATTAGAACACTGGAGGTACATAAAAGACTTTTTGACCCCTGTTAAGTGATTGAAAAGCCAATCCTAAAAATCAACCGTCATGCCAGTGATCTCTGGCAGTGTTCCCATGTGTAAAGAGCAGCTCAGGAGAGAAAGAACACGACAGCTTAAATAATCAGCCACTTCCTGGTCGAGAGCCACTTACTCACGCCCTGCTTACATACAATGAGCTCTACTGCTTCCGTCATAAGGCTGACCTTCATGAATGAATCATACTGAACAAACTACACACACACACGCACACACACACACGCACACAAGCTGAAGGACAAAGTAGGGCAATGATAATATCTAATAATAATAATAATAATAATAATAATATGAGGTGGCGAGAACATGGGAGAGCAATGGAGGTCAGCTAGCACAAGCCAGCGGAATCCATTTAAAAAACTAAATGTTGAACAAACAGAGGAGCAAGGGAGGGATTTTCAGTAAGAAGTTGTAGCTGAGCAGAAAAAAAAAACTCCATCAAGAACAAACTGCGCAGGGAGAGACAGAGAGGGATTCGTGGGATTGCACAGCGGAGGCTTGCAGGTCGAGGCTTGCTGCAGGCCGGGCGTAATGAAAGACTGAGTGATGAAAGAAGAGAGCCGTGTTCACTGAAAGCCTCCCCCGTCTCACATGCAGACCCGGGAACTGAAGCGTAGGAGGTGACCTGTGATTACTGAGCTGTGTGTGTGTGTGTGTGTAAACCAACAGAAAACCAGCGTTTACATCAGTATGTGGGCCAGAGCGGCAGCAAGACGAGCTCTTTACTGAGGTCAGTCCCACTTAACTTTAAGCTAATATGAATCATCCTATAAACCATCTCATTGTGTGCATTTACTGCTTCCGAGTTGTTTCCCATTAAAAATTTACATTAGTTATAAATAATACACAGTGGATGTTTTGTTTCTGTACGTAAGCCCTAATGGCTGTGTGAGTATTTGTCCATGCAGTTGTTTATATTCTTTACTAATTCATGATCAGTTTTAGCGTCAAACATCAATACTACAGAGTGTAATCATGCATGTGTGTGTTGTTGACATGAGAAGGCCATGGACCAATCCTAGTGTGTCAGATCATGAAATTAGTCAACCTCCAACAGCTGCTATCTGGTGCTGCTGAGTGAAAGCACCCATTTCTAAACATCGGCAACATCGACTAAGTTTTGCTGACAGATTTCACACAGGTAAGATTCAACCTGCATCCTCTTCATGCAAGCTTTTACTCCGTGCAAGGAGGGAATTTCACAACAAAAACTCTTTCATTTTCTGTTTCTGTGGAATAAACAGGGGAACTCAGACAGAAACCATAAGAGTCTGGTTACATTAGCATGTATATAGGCAACATTTTGGACTGAAATCAGCTGCTTCTACAGTTGAAATAATGAGTCAGTTAATCAATTGGTCAATCAACAGAAAATGAATCTGCAACAAATTTGTTTAAGTTATTTTTTAAGAAATAATGTTCCTGTTTTCTTTGTCTTCTATGACGTTAAACTGAATACTTTTGGGTTTTGGACTCTTGTTCGGATAAAACAATATGTCAACGTTTGCCTTTGGAAATCGTAACAGGTATTTTTCACTATTTTCTGGCGTTACATGGACAAAATTATTACCAAAATATTCTGCAGAATAAACGCTGATGAAAAGAATCGTTGGTTGCTGCCCAAAATATAGATATATTGATGTAATCCAGTATAAACGGATCTGCAACAAAGATGCAGCATAGTTTGCAATCAGCCGTTACACAGGAGTGAATGGTGCATAATATACTGTGCTATCCCTTCAGTTAACTGTATTGAAATATTGTCCAGTGAGCTACCAAGGGCGCAATTCGTCACTATGCCACCAAGCTTCCAGCAACAATTACTTCCAGAGAGAGAGAAAAAAAAAAGACAAAAGACCTACTGTGGCCCCAAGGTTCATTCACAAACCACTGCACAAGACAATATGCATGGCAGATATGCAGCTATGTGTTTCTGAAACATATACTGTGTGCTCAAGTACAGCAGTAACAGTGTCTCACCCATCCAGACTTCTCCGAAGCAGCCCTGGCCCAGTTTGATCTCAAGTCGGAGGGACTCTCGCGGGATTTCCCAGGCATCCTTGGCAAGTCCCTGAGTCTGAGGCTTCACTGTCGGGCACACAGCTGTCAGCCTGTAGCACAGACCATCCGAATGTTCTGGTCAGGAACAGACATGTAAAGACACACAGGGGGGGGGGGGGAATGAGCTTTAATGAGCTTGTTAGCGATCAGCCTGCTAACCAAAAAAAACACAATCACTGAGCAGTGTTAAGTACAAACACGGCAGAGCCATACTACAGTAAGTGGACTGTGAACATGTGATGAATAAAATATCACATTGCAACATGACGACTGCAGCAAACTACAATCAAACCACAACACAGCAAATGCACAGACCTGTTGACCCGTCGTTTCCTCACAGAATAATCATTTATTTTTCCCCTTCCAGAAACAATCACATTTTCTGGTACTTTACCCATAATGATGTGAACCGTGTTGAACTCAATTTAATTTCAATTTCAGTGGAAAAAAAAGCAAAAAGATCAAGAGGCTGATTTTGGTATAGAAGCCTTATCCGATGCAGTAACTACAGTAGCTGACAGCTGCAGCACTAACCATCATGTGAAATGTCCCATTTGAATTCTGCACACAAACAGTGAAACACCAGCCTGTTATATTCAAGCCGCTGAACAGGTAAGATGTTACAAACTTCTTCTGCACAACTTCTCAGTTATTATTGACTTGTGTGTGGAGTTCAAAGGCTTCACATGGAGGAAGCGAGCAAGTGGAAGCGAGCAATGCAGGACCTCAAATCAAATGTTAAAGAGTCGCATAAACACACTTGTTTATGGATTCTGCTTGTGGGAGTTTGACTGTATTCTTGCAAAGTCTTCAATAAACAGTTTGTCCTGCGCATGTTCACGTCATCCAGATGCTTTCTTGTGACAGTCCGCGAGGGATTTTTAGGAACAGCTTCCTGCTGATCAATATTGTGGAGATTAGAGCAGGCTTAAGACATTTTTATATTCACGCCTATTTTGGCTTAAGTCTCGCATGGTTTTGCTTTTCTGGGACTTTGTCGTGATTGCTGAGCTGCGACCGTGTCTGTGAAAGCACTGCTCGAGAATCACCACAGAAAAGAAAAAAGCCCCTCTGTAAAACATATTCAATACATATCCCAGCAGCAGATCTGCAACTGAATAATGCATTTTCTACTGCAAGCACTGAATTCGTTGGCTAAAATATAAAAAAGGAAACAAGAGTAGAGGCTACTTGTATTGCAAAAACACTCCAAAAAGACAACCACCAAATGTATAAATGACTATAATCAACATTGACATGTTTGCCCAGATAACACACTCCAAACACGAGTCTGAAAGAAAAAAAAAAAAAAAAACTTGCTCCAAGTAAGAGCGGCTGTCCAGCTGTAAACAACAATTTGTCTAAATGCTTCCTACGTGAGAAGAACAAGTGTGAGTGGGTCATGTGTGGACGGGCTGCATACCTGTGTAGTGCTTCACCAGCTTCTGTAGTGTCTCAAACTGGGCCCGAGTGGTGATGTAATAACCACCGTTGTCCAGCTTACGGATCTTGTAGTGTTTGACGTTGTCTCCCTTCGCCTCATCCCAGTCCCGGATCGACAGAGAGTAGGCCCCTTTAAAATCCACAGAAATGAAGTTATATTGTGTTTCATAGTAACAGAGCTGTCATGCACCTCAGGCTTTTTACATACCAACAGATAAATATAAAAACACATTTAACTGCTAACCTACATTTAAAAAAATGAGTTATTTCCTTATAAATTAACATATGGCTGCAATAAAACCAAGTCCACAGCCCGCACAGGCACAAATAAGGAAAATAAGCATAAAATCATTTGCCTTATATATTAAAACTGCAGCATTATTATTATTACAGTCTTGCTTTCGAGGAATAAATCTTCATACCTTTGGTCGTCTCACTCTCTCGTGCCAAGAAAGTGCCCCGCTGGTTCCCTGGGAGCAACAAGAGACGCTCGGCATCTTTGCGGCCCATTTTACCAAAGTACCATCTGCCAAAAGAGAGAAAGTCAGATAGTCGGTCACAGGGGGAGCTCCCAATGTGATATCCTGCACAACAAGTAGGCTTTTCTTATTCATGCAATACGAATACGGAGCTGGTGGTGTGATATTTACATGTTGGGGATTTGGAAATTCTCTGGCTTCATTATGAATCTTATAAGTCCTGACTGAAATATCGTCAAGTTAAACATCAAAACCAGATGGACAGGAAAATAAAATAGATTAGATGTTAGTCAGTTAACATTAAGCACCAGGGATTTTTATGGCAGTTCATATGTGGTTACCTTCAAAAAGTCAGACAGAGGCAAATAAATAGCTTAAAATCTCATTTAAGTCAAAATAATTTAGACCATGCTACTATAATTATAGCTTATTATTAACTTTGATACGCCTTGAGCTTGTTCCATCACATATAAGAGCTCTTAATGAGGTTCTTTCCTATTGCTATGAATTAATGAATAAGTAAAACATTAGCTCACGGCTGTAAACAATCTTAAAATCGAGCTTTTCTTCTTTTTTTAAAGAGTCTATTTCAAGACACCATTACAAGTTCAGTCGTGCTGAATTGTATATTTCTTTCCAGACTAAAGTGAGAAGGAACCAAAACTCCTGAACACTGTCGCTCACTTGTGCACACACTTTTAGACAAAATGGAAAGTTAACCGGCTGGTTTATCCAGGTTTGTTTTTTTTATGAGTAGCTTAAACATCTAGTATTGATTAAATGGCTGTCAGCCAATGAGAAACGTTTCTGTCACACCGGATGAACAGCAATAGTAATGCCACCATCTCTCAGCAACAACTCCATTGTTTAGACTCTCTGCCATGTTGGTACAGATGGGTTAGTCACAATGTGTGGCCGCCCAGCCGCATCATGTTGTCTTATTTAGAGAAGAACAAACTGAAGAGTAGGGCTGCAGCTATTGATTATTTTAGTAATCGAGTATTCTACCGATTATTCCATCGATTAATCGGATAAGAGATACTTTTGCCTTATTAAAGAGCAATAGTAAATTCACAAAAGAGAAAAGAAGACGAGTCTCTTAAAATGAACAACTAATTGGTTTCCTTTTTAGAGAAATTATTTTTAATCTTTAAATTGCATATAATATCTGTCAAAACCAAACCCATTTCGTGCTTTAAAGTGCAAAACATTTTGCGAAATTCAAAAACAAATTAAAAAATTAAGTAATTTCAAATTACTTTAAAAAGGTAAACATATACATTAACATTGCTTTTAAGTTGGTGCAACTTAACTTTCTGAACTACAATTTTAAACTTAACTACAGTTAAGAACATACATTAGCCAGTCTTATGAACATGACATGAATAAAGCTCAGGCTTTCACAAACTGACTGCAGCAGTTTATTTGCTGGTTATTTTCTTTAGCAAAACATAGCTAACTTAGGAACATAATAACTAGCCACTATGTTTACGTTCTTAACTAGCCATTACATATAGCCATAATGAACTTACATTCTTCACTAGCCTTCATCTCAACTAGCAATCATATTGCTAAGTTAAATGCTAACGTTAACGTTACCTTGTGTGAGGTCCGTTCTGTGGACTGCGTATACAAACTTTTGACACTTCCTGTCATTTTCTCTGGCCTGTCTCTTCGCCTCGCTCCTCACTATTATCTCTACCTTTCTCCATTCTCCAGTCCGCACCATCAAATCACGTCTACTTTACGTATCCACAACGTCAGCGCTCTAATCATCCGTGGAAACACAGTGACCACTGAGAAGTATGGATTAAACGAAGCTTCGATGCAAAGAATTAGCATCGATGATTTTTAGTAATCGAGTTAGTCGCGTTTCTCGAGGAATCGTTTCAGCCCTACTGAAGAGGGAGAGACACAGCAAAGGAATGAGAGGGAGAAAATAAAAGTCAAAGAAAAAAAGAAAATGTTGGAGGATGACAGGTTTAGGGAGAGACAGAATGTTAGAAAAGGTAATGAGCTCTTACTCTTCAGCCTGTATGGAGTCGGCCGGAGCCACGTAGTTACTGGGGATGTAACCTTTCTGTCCGGTGTTGATGGAGCGAGCCTCCCACCAGTCGCCTTCCCTGAAGAGAGAAGGAAATTAGAAATCAGAAACACGCAATACAGACACAGAAGCATGATTGAAAAATACACCTATTCTGAAAAGAAGACTGCAGGTACAAAAGCACACAAAGACAGAAAGGGAACAAGGTCGTGTTATGCGTCATTCAACCACGTCAGGAATCGAAGTCATCATACCGGGGGGAGCGGCTTATAAGCCATGTCAAGAGGTGGCAGAAAAAGTATTTAGATCCTTTTCTCCAGTAAAAGTACCAATATCACAATGTAAAGTAAAAGTCCTGCATTCAAAATCCTACTCAAGTAAGAGCGCAAAAGTATAATCTGCAAAATGTTCTCAAAGTATATAGTAAAAATGGCCCCTGATTGACATGTTATTATGCATCAAATCATGATCAATGCATCTCTAATCTTTGTTTTTTTGAGAAGATATTTGTAACTCTTTGGGCCTTATGATAGGCGTTTTGTAAGTCTATCATATCTGATTTAATGTCAAATCTGAAAGTATCTAGTAACTACAGCTGTCAAATAAATGTAGAGAATTTAAAAGTATAGTTCCCTCTGAAATGCAGTGGTGTACAAGTAGCAGAAAATGGAAAACCTCAAGTAAAGTACAAGTACCTCAAAATTGTACCTAAGTACAGTACTTGAGTAAATGTCAAGTAATTATGCATTAATTGAAAAAGAATGTTGGTAAATTCTTAGACATCTAGCACAGTAAAAAAGTAAAATTACAGAAAAATGTATTGCAATATGTCCTCTATTCACACAATTTTTAACTTTTAAAAACACCAAGCCTATACACAAAAAATGAAAACTATATAGAAGACTATAGAAAAACAAAACAAACTACATTTTTATAGGAACCACAGGTGTAGCCGCAGTCCCTGGTAACGTTTAACAGCAGATGTGCAAGCTTAAACTCAACGAGGAGGAACTGAGGTGCAGGGAAAATCTGTCTACTGGCATTTAAAAAAAAAAAAGAGCAAATCTGTCCTCCTCCCGCCTCTCCTCAAAAAGCAGATGGCATTTATATCACTGCAAACGCAGCATGCTCGTGGACTGTGGTTGAAGACACGTGTGATGAATGAGGAGAACAGAATTTGTGGAGCACTTGGAGCTCTGCCTATTTTCACACCTGTGCACGCCTGGGAAAAAGATGCTGCTGCAGCAGTAGGTAGTGAGGAATGAGTAGAGATTTTCATTCAAATGTACTGTTATTTCCATTATTATTACTATTATGATGAACATCACTGAAATATTCTGGAAGTAAAAGGACATACTACACTTGTTAAAGTATCGTATATTGTGGAATAGTAACACAAGTGCCAAAAAAAACAAACTAAAGCAAAGTTAAGGATTTGATTGCATTAACTTGAAATTAGCTGATAAATAGACAACAAGCAAACAATAAGCTGTTTACAACTTTATTGTCTTAAAGACGGATATTGAAGAACACGAGTAATGGTGTAAAAAAGCAAACTGATTCCATAATCTAATGAGTTTGACCTTCAGGCATATTTTCAGTGCACTGTTGGTGTCTTTGAATACAGGTTCTGTAAATGTTTGTAATACATTCATCCTTTTTGTTATGTGCATTGCTTGTATTTTACTAAATGAGGGAAGAGTTGTATGTTTGTTCCACTGTAACCCAAATGATCTGTGGCGGGAGAAAAGTGATGTGTGGACTAAACAGATGGTCCATTAGAGGAACCCATTAACCCCAGAAAGATTTCAGCCTTAATATCAAACCTGAATAAAATGAGGGATTAAACACAAACACACACACACAGGGAGTTTGTCAGTGTAAAAAGCAAATGTACTCACGTGTTGTTGATAATCTGGAAGCGATCCCCTTTTTTGAATGACAGATCATCTGACGTCCTCGCTTCGTAGTCGTACAGCGCCACGAAAAATGTTACACCACCTGCAAGCAAGTGAATCTGAGCGTTAGAGGAGGGGATATACGACAGAACGGCACCAACGACCTGCGACCTTCAAATAAGGACAACTAAATGCTAATGTTGATTTACCTCCTTTGTTGCTTTTATAATATTTCATACTTGAGTCAAAGTCTCATTAAGTCTCATCTTACTTACCAGATAATCAAACTCAAACAATTATGCTAACGCCATTCAAGACTGTATCACAGAATACAACAGTTGTTTGTTTAAAAGATCCATTTTCCTTTGAAATATCCCACTTCCTGCTCCCCAGAGCCTGGACTAAAAATACAAGCAGCTCTCTTGTCATTGATTTATTTTAAGAAAACATGAGGGAAACAGAATATTCCTCTCACAAATTCTCAAACTCGGCGGTATCACTTCAGGTCAGTGAATCAAACTGATGTCGCTTAATCTCTTGTATCTAATGAAAAGAGCCGATTTGTCTGAAGTGACAGAGTGCAGAGAGACAACAGGACTCTGATGTGTTTATCTTGAGGAGGAAATTGAACAGGCAGGATTAGATCTACAGCAGCCCCCTCAGGCCAGATTATCCTGCTAGAGAGAGCGAGACAGGGACTGAGGGATGTGTGCGCGTGTGTGTGCGCGCGCTTTGGGAGGAAACATCATTCTTTGTTGTGTACATTTATTGCATAATTTACTCATCCAATCTATGATGTATTAACCGCCCGATATGGCATGAGATCACTCTTCATGTCACCAAGAGTCATTTCATTACCAACTAATCCTTAATCAAAAAAGTTATTCTGAGACAAACTTTAAATGTGCAGGACTAAATTCAGCGCATGTAATTGTTTTCTTTGGCTCCGCAGACGCCATGCCTGCTGCATTGCTTCCCATATTACAGACCTCTTTTGGGTTTCTCTCAGGCCTTGATGTTTTGGCTGACTCGTTTCAAATGTCTAATTTGCATAACATCTGCTGCTCATAACGTCCTGTGCATAACAACTGTTCAGCAGAGTTTCTTCAAAAGTTGTACACTCATTTACACATAATGACAACAGAATGAAAAGTTAGAAAATGGCAGAAGGAAATGTTTCAGAAGTATTAGGTTGTATTTCATTTTACAAGTATATCCTTCATTTTGAGTCCTCTCACAAAGTGGCACAGCTTTTATATTTCTGTTTCTTCCCTGAAGAGTGTTGGGGACCCAATGGATTTATTTGAATAATAAAAAGGCATTTCATTCATGTTGAGAGACTTTCAAAGCCTTTTTTCTCAAAACATGCAGATCCCCTTGTTCCTGGTCCCACGTGTCCCTTAAATCCTCTCCACAAACTGACCTGTGATGACACTGGGGAAGGGGCTGCTCACAGCCACTGAGGTGAAGGAGGTGGATGCCCCGCCAAAGGGCGTCATGATGGAAGACGCTCCACCAAAGGGTGTGAGGGCGGCGGCGTGACTGTTGTAGCTGTTGTTGTGTGTCTTCATAGCTGGTGAATGACCCATCAGGGTGGGGTCAGGCCCGTAGTGGCCCATGTGGGCATTGACCGGCGTGGCATTTGAGTTTTCGGGTCGGTACTTCAGCGCCGGGCCCTTGTCCTCTTTACTCCTGACGCAACCCATCGTCAAGCCTGCAGGGAGGAGAAGGAAAAGGAGGATTTGATTAACTGTTAACAAATTACAGTACCAGTTTGGTTGCATATATATTGATTAAGCCATTTGTAGTGTCTACTGTCACACATCTTACATTCCTGCTGCATTACATCTGCTCTCAATGACTTAAATGTGACTCGAACACAAGTTCTGGATTATTGTGATCAACTAGTACAAAACTGCATTAAACCCAACTGTAAATGCAACCTAAGATACAATTATCAAATATTCTCTGAAAGTGATTAGATGCACATTAACTATAAACTGTGAATGCAGTATTGCTCCAGTATGAGCTACGTAACAGAAACAAATGTTTTTGAATTAATCCATCAAAGAAAGATGTGTGCAAATCAAGTGAGACGATAACAACTCAGTCTGTAAAAATCTGACAGAAATGCATGCACGGTGGAACTGGATTTAATTTAGTACTGGACACTGATTTTAATACAAGATCTAGTTATAAATCAGCAACATGAGATTTAGGCACAATCTGAAAGATGTCTGTTGTAAAAGGTGGCTAAAGCTAGGAACAGACCTGCAAACACAGGACAGACATCCCACACTATGTCCACCTACATATGCAGATTTCTTTAATCTTGATCAATGACTTTAACACACTGAACAACAGGTAGACTGGTTAGAGTTGCATCACTGGATAGCCTACAAAATCCTGTAAACACAAATCATATCTTTATTGTTTCGTTGTGTTCCTGCAGCAATACAGAAATGGATATCCAACAAAAACAGTTTGCTTTGTAGATTTATACTGCAATTTGCATGGAAAGGGTAAAGAAATGGAGGTAAAAGACTAAGCTTACATGGTGGATCGAGATCCATGGATCAACAAGGACCCTTAAACTTTGCATAGAGAGCTGGAGGTGAATGAACTGCACAAGAGTGACCACACGTTTTGAGCCAATTTGGTTTAAATTATTATTTCTCCTGCTATGTGATGCTGACCAGCCCAGAAGACTGGAAGAGACCCAGTCCCACTTTACTATAACTGTCCCAAAAATCATTATGTGACTCACAGCCTTAAAAGCTTGTCAATGACTCTTCAATGTGATTTCAACGTTTGAAAACGAATAGGCATCCAGAACTCAAGACAGTGTTTTAGTGTGTAAATTAGCAGAACCTAAAAGCCGGCATGAGCTCATGCTTTGCCACGGGGCCAAGCTGGTGTCACAAATGGAGAGAAATAATTATGATATTGTTCATACTTGCCTGGAGCTTTTTGGGAGGTCTTGGCACAACTCTGCCATCCAAAAAACAAAGACTGCAAGCCAACACATGACCTCATATGACTTCACAAGCCCCAACAAAAGCCTGTCAAGCCAGCCGACCTGGAAACTAGATCCTATTACAGCCTGTGGCCACTTCACTTCTCCCCTGTGATCACACCATCACCGACACAGATTTGTGAGGGGCAAAAAGCCCTTCGGTGTTAAGCGTCAATGCTCTCCCCTCCTGAGCTCGCTGATATATGAGGCCCAGTGTGTGCGTGTGTGTGTGTGTGTGTGTGTGTGTTCCTTCACATACACAGAAAGTCCTCTGAAGTAATGTATTGGCTCAGTTGGGGTTATGTTTAATGCTTTAAGAAGGAGTAAGTCTTTGGGACGTCATCACAAGAAGAGTATCTGGTAATAGATAAATCATTTTATGAGTGTGTGAGTTTGTGTGTCATAAGTCCACAGCATCCTCTACAGAGCCTGCTTTGTTTACTCATTCTTATGTCACCTTTGATCCCTTTGTCAAGTAGTTCTGTGCATGTGTGTGTGTGTCTCTCACACTGTACATAATAAAAACGAGCTGCCACTGCACAAAAAAGGTTGAACGCTCAACTCCAAGTCTGATCCACTGTCAGTGACTCATATCCTGGCATTTGTGGAACGTTACGCGATAGTTTCAAATGTCCGTCAGTGGCAGGTCACACATTGGCATTTGTAACGGAGTAAGGTGTGTGCCGCCGTCATTCATAGATGGGAGGCCAACAAAGCCAAGACACTCAAAATACAGGACAGCTTTTACGCCCACAGTGGCTATGCTTAAAAATGCTTTACTACTACTACTACTACTACTACTACTAATGCAGCTAAATGTGTGTTCTTACTCGGATTACTTTTACTTATGTGAAAAACTGAATGTGTCTATTTTTCTGTGAATTTTAAACTTTCAACACAATCTGATAAATCTGACGTTTTGGTTATATTGGCTTTATTTTTAACTACTTTGTCATAACTCTCTAAATGCTTCTGTGCGGTTTTGTCTTCAGAGCGGACTCTTGATTCGTTGTTAGCTTCTTGACCTAACTTCTAGCTTCTCAGACTGACAGGACAAGTGACTTCACAGCCAGAGGTACCAATTCAGTGCTTTCAAGGTGATGCGCTTAAAAAACTAGTTTAACTGGGAGATTGACTACCTGCCAGTCATTCTTGTGATTTGAAAATTACACTTAAATTGCTATTTTGATATAAAAGTGATTAATCATTAAGCCTTGATTAATTATTTGTTAGGTTTCCATTTTTACTTGTATTGTTTGAATTTGATTCCTAATTTCTAATGTTCTACGGCAATCCTGTCACTTTGCTGAAATTTAAACCAAAAAAAGAAGCCCAATTCAGAACTTTCCCTCCCTCTATTAATTCTAATGGATTGATTTGGCAGTTCTTTGTTCTATTAAGCTGGAACTAAGACTAAATGCCTGGTGAATAAAACTATTCATTTAGTCTTTAGGCTTGTGAAGGGCAGTGCTACAACTAAACCTAATGAGGGTCAACAATCAATCTATGGATATACTTATTTGAGATGGATGGTGTATCGATTTCCTCCCATGAACAAACGGTATTGACTGAAAGCCAATGCTGAGGCAGCGGAAATAGACGGTAGGATGGATGATGGGGTGAGAGGGATGGATTAATGGATTAATTATTATGAAAGGAAACAGAGAAATTTAAAGAGCAGAAAGAACAATTTGAGAGACTGATGCGGCATAGAACTGTCATCGCTTCATTGTCTCGGTTCAATAGCTGTTTTTGTTGTTTGTGTAGTCGTTCACACAGTCAATATCTGTTAGTATTTTGGGATTTAACTATGATTAGCAGACAGCAACATCTTGTACGTTAACCTGTTACACTGTGTCTACATGCCAGATACAAAATGTAAGAAAAGTGGATGATTATATTTCGAATAAATGCCAGACCTTTATATTCAAATCGTTAGTCCGACTCATGTATATTGGCCAGCTAACTAGTCCACAAAGACGAATTATGGCCTCTCCGGAAACCAGACTTCCTCCATAGGATTGTTACCACAGACAGGATAACCAATAACAGCTGGTGGTGACAGCATGTGAGCTGTGTGAGCATGGCAGCGCTACTTTGGCAATTTGTTAATGTTGGTTAATATGCAATGCAACATGAAACATGTCTGTAGACAGAGAAACACTTGCTGGAAAGGGTAATGCAGCTGGTGTAAAATGACAAAAAGGTAGTTTGATGAAGTTTCTCTCCTTATCTTCAGCACACATTCTTTTTCAAGTATAACAGATATCATTAAGTGGGTGTTTGCGCATCAGGGAAACCTGAAATACACGTTTGCATGTTTGAATCTGCAAACATGCACGTTACTACACGTAAGATTAAAGTGAGCACTAGGGAGAAGTGTCACATAACACGCTGAATGTAAAAGAAAGAAAAGAATAAACCTGGAAATCCCAGAAATAAATCTTAAAATCAGAATAATCAGTTAGAAAATAAATGCAAAAGGGCCATCTGTGCGCTTTTGCCCTTTGATTGTTCACCTGACCCCGGTGACAATAAATATTCTTCAGTGCTCAACTGATCGGCTTTTGGTTGATGCACAAGACGACCGAAACATATTAGGTAAAGCTGTGATTTTGTAGGTGTTCTTTCTAATTTTAGTACAAGAAATGTATAAAAAAAAAAAAAAAAGACAAGAAAACAAGGCAGGAAAGAGCCTGGATAGGAATCAGCTGACAAATGTCGGGTTACCAACTTTTCTCAAATGTATTTATTTTATGCTCATTTTTTTGCTACTTTCCTTTGTCTTACGTGATAGTAAACTCAATATTTGGATTTTTTTGAAAAGTTGGTCAGCAATTAGAAGAAGTCACTTACAGCCTAAGGAAACTGTAATGGCCATTTTTCACTATTTTTGACATTTTTAGACCCAACAATAAATGGAGAAAATACTTGTCTGATAAATCAATAATGAAAATAATTGTTAGCTGCAGCCCAAGTCAAGTGCTTTGAACTTCCTGGTGTTCACTGTATTTCTCCAAGTAGGCTGAACTAAACCTTAAAAACAATGTTTGGTGCTCACGTTATAATTAATAGACGCCACTGACATCAGAGCAGAAGTCAACATAAACATGACCGCCACCTTTGACCTTATCCTGTTGCACATGTCAACTGCTACATATTTCCAAATGTCCAAAATGCTAAGTGCCTGACCCTGAAGCTAATGCTACAGCAAACGAATGGCTGACCTGAAAGAAAACATTACTGTCAGTGTAGTTTAAAGAGGAAAGAGGGTATCAATGGTTCAAATCCTCTGCTGTGTCCTGGAAGCAAATACTCCAGGCTTGGTCTAATCCTGATGAAACCAGATCTCTCAACATTGTGGTATATCTGCTTTAAAATGAAGCCAACTATCAGGATCAACAACTAGAATGATGAGGATCAACGCTCTTTAACTTGACTTGGATCAGACAACTTCAAAACTCTTGTGTGGATGAGCAGAAGCATTGAAAACCTTTCATCAGTTATCAGTAGTTTCACTTTCTTTTCAGGAGCCTCTTTTGATTTATGTTCCCAAATTCTGTCATGTAAATTACAGGCTGAATAATACGTCAGAAACTCCCCTTTCCTTAATGACTGGCAACCTTTCCCATTTTCACCATTATGCACCCAGAGGATTCGCTCCTAAAATGGCCATGGACAGATCACAAGCCTGAGCGAGCCCACAGGGTTGGCGCATGATCTGGCGTGTCAAACTGGTTCAGCAGCCACAAGTTTCACTTTGGATCCCATCGTCTTTGGCACAAAATACAAGACACGGCCTACAGCGAAATCCAGAATGAATCTAGGGATATCGTATTAAAATCATGGTTTATTAATAACTCAAAAAGGATGGCATTAATAAAAAGCAATAAAAAAAGTATTGTTTTTCATGATATAATTCACTTTTCTTGTTGCTGCAGAGACCAAATAGCTCATTCTTTAAGGATATCGAGGGTGTATAAAGAAGGAGATTGCTTAGGAAAAGTGACATCTCAATCCTCTAGGTTATAGTTCTTTCGATTGTAGTCTTTGGGGGGGATAAAAAACTTAATTTAAACAACAAAACATTTCATGTAACACATGTACTACCCAGCTTTTGAACCACCCATGGAGAATTGTGCTCTGAGAATGACCAAAAAGCCCACCTCTCTTCGTTCAGTACCACAGAGAAGGGCTTTCGATTTATTCTTTTGTCAGTCCCATCTACCTTTTGTTATGGACAAAGAGAAAGTACCTTGTGGTGCTCCCCCACAGAGCACAGCACGCTCACAGTCCCCCTGAACTATACTATCCCATACACATGCTAACACTGAGCGACACAAATGCTAATTAGAGCACCGACAGAGTGTCCTTACAGTGGTGGAGCCAAAAAGCTTATCAATCAATCAAACCAACAGCTCCAATTAAATATTCAAAACGACCAGATGCCTCTATAGACAGGAACAGATTTCTAACCACAGCTCTTATGAATGGGTAGTTTTATTGTAGCAGCAAACTAAATAAAATCATTGTAATACAGCATATGCTGTTTTGTGGATAATTTTATCCAATCCACTTTACAGAACGCTGAGGACACACATTTGTAGCATGGGATTCCTCAGTGGGTATCCACCACCCCCAGTCCTGGTCTATCCACTAAGCTAATGAGTATTTAATTCAGATTTAACTTTAACTAAAATTACACGTTTGAGTCCCGGAAAGAGGAAAACATTAAACATAAAAATAAGAGTGAGCATATTTGTGGTGAAGAGGATGATCACCGCCAGCACTTTTTCTTGTGCGACAAATGTACCAAAACTAATGACGGCTCGACTCGACTTCACAGCAAATCAAATTACAGGCACGTTATTGTTTCCGCTCTCAGATGGTTTCCTAAATGAGGCTTCTATACATACATTTACACAATGAGATTAGCTGGAATAAATGTGCCATTCTTTTGGTGGCTCCAAGGGAACACAGTAAATTCAGCCTCAAGCTCATATGTGGGTCATGGATCCGACTTAAATGAACAAATATAAATTGCTTATTAGCACATATTAAAACCTAGAACTTAAAGATCTCTGTGATATTCCATATTTATAAAGACGAAACCCCATTTGGATGAGTTCAAGTGCTCACATGTACTTTACCACACAAGAGACATTCTGTATTTGGAAATTTTAAACAAGCTGCATCGAATATGACACAAAATGGAAGTAAATTCATGCACATGCTCCCAGACATTTGTGAATAACTTTCCTCCCTGGCATACTGTACAAGAGCACACAAAAGGCAGTAGTATGTGTTCAATCAATTGCTGGAGCCAGACCCCATCCAAGGACACGTGAGGCTGTTCCAGACTGCCAGTGATGCCGTGTCAGATTAAGGAGACACAGGCTGCTGCTTCCCACAGGGCTGAATACAACAATGCTGGAGAGCTGCAGGAGGGAAGCTTTTGCTGTAGCTGGCATGCAGGCAACATTCACGAGAGAAAAAAAATCCCAGCACTACACGTAACCATCCAAACTGTTAAGTTTAAAAGGGGCCAGTATACAAAACTGCACGTCGGATGGTCGAATATCTTCGGTAATTTATACCAACGTGTGTAAGGGCCAACTCACATCTGTACTAGAGTCAAGTTTATTTGTATAACCCAGTTACACTGTCAAGACCTTTACAGACCTGCATTGTACGAAGAATTGACACCCCTCGTGGGAGAAAAATGCAGGAAAAAAATGATTAAATCCTGGCATTACAAGAGGAACAATGGGTGCAATGTCATAGCAAAGCATGGTAGCGTAAAAAACCCCAAAACTATACAGTATCTGATGAGCCAATCGTCACGTACTCCAAGCTTTGGAATTTGAGGTTATTTTTATCACACATATTAGAGTATCTGCTCCCAATAAATGTAAAAACCTTGTGTAATGCACTCAGCATGACCAAGCACGATGCAGCTCTGATCTCTTGTTACTGTTCTGACTAATCAGATAAGATGCAACTCAGGAGTGTACTGGGAGAGGCCATTCGACCTTTGAGCTACTGCCTTGTGTAACCTTTGCAGTCACTTGGGACTTTTTTTTTGTCCAGTTAGACTTTAGCACATAGGGATTGGTATCAAATTTCAGTACTTTTTAAGTACAGACCAAAATCTGGCAGTGAAGGTCTTCTTTACTTATTCTTTCATAAGATAGTTCCTGTTTTAAATCTAACAATAAATAAATAAACAATAAACAATTATATTTAGGCAAATGTCTTCTATGGTGGCATAGCTGCACTGGCCTCTTTTGGTTGAAAGATATGGGCTGGGGTTCAGACCGAAAACAGCCCTGCGTTAAAACAATGCATGGGGCTGTATTGTGTTGTTGGTACTGATGAGACGTGAAATACGATCCAGAAAGTTTAAAGGCTTGTCAGACTCCAAAACACTGCACAACAGTTTGTAATACCCACAGGCAGGATTTTACAACTCTGGAAAGTTGTCACAGCGGCAACTATTTTATCCTTTGTCATAACGATCACGAGGTGAACAGCAGAAATACAGCGTTCACGTTACAAAGTAATCCACCAGGAATACACGCTTGGCCAACGCAGCGCCTTGCCTGATGATGTCACGTAGCCAGGTTCAAGTTTTCTGATGGATGATCCTCCACAGCGGGAGTGGCAGCAGAAGGGGGCTCCTGCAAAACAACGCAGGGGTCGCCCCAGGGTCTGTTGTACTGTGACCACACCCAGCTGTGATGTAGCTTGGTACTACAGTGCCACGCTACATCACGGCTGCACAGGGTGAGGACAAACAAAACCAAAATCCAAAAGTCTCCAATTTACAATGATGTGAACCAGTGAAACGCAGCAAATCTTCACATTTGAGAAGCTGAAACCTTGTGGATGTTTGGCATTTTTGCTTGACAAATTACTTAAACGATTTATTTATGACCGCAATGTTGCTGCTTTGCTTTCCATTGATCATTTTGGCACTGCAAGAAAGGCCATCAGATAAACTATTGAGCATCTGTATTACAGTGTTTTTAAAGTTTTTTTTTTTTTTTTTTACAATCGCTTAGGCAAACAGCAGCATGTGAAGTCTACAAGCCGAACTTGCTCATGCTATGAAAGATAAATCCAGTGCAGAAGCCTGAAAGCTAAGTTGACAGACTTGCTCTGTAAACACTGGCCACAACCACAGAGAGATGAGAAGGTACCCGGGGCTGCAAACCATTACTGAAGCGTAACTCAGTAATTTCCCTGGCACACTCTATGAGGCGCAGCTCGGTCTTATCTTCAGGGCAGCCTGCCATCTCTGCCAATCACAGTGAGTGGAGGGGGCCGGCGGTGGGGGAGGAGGGAGAGAGAGGAACTTCCTTCCGAATCCATTCATGCCATTGAGGCCACCTGCTGTGACTGTCAAAGGCTAGAGTGAGCCTGGGCGAGAGAAAGAGCCATCTTCAAGCTATAAAATAGAAGAGCTCTCCTTGTTCTCTGTGCCCACATCGCTGACTGTGGATATCTGAAATCCAAGGCTTCTCTTTTTGTCGTCAGAAAAATCCAAACATTTGTTCAGTTTGCTAACATGTGAGTGTGTGGCGTTATGACCTTTCCGCTGTGGCACAAGAGAGTGGAAGCTTCTAATCAGCAAACTGTAATGATACCGTAGAGTCTCGTTCGTGCCATGAGGACACTCGAGGAGTATGCGAGGATCCTTCATGTCTCCAGTTAAACTCAAGTCCCTGAACCCCGGCCAACACCACCTGTTAGTGCTCCTCACTCCTCTGCCAACAGCCCTCTCCATTCCAGCTGTGTGTGTGTGTGTGTGTGAGATAGAGAGATGGGGAGACACGACTGTCCAGCCAACTGAGGCTGTACTAACAGAGGGATTACCGTGGAGGAGGATTACTGTGGCACCAGAGTATATAAACACACCAACAGACGCATGCACAATCAGGGACAGTCAATAATATATGCGCACACACACAAACCATTACAACATCTGTGTACTTCACATCTTCATACACACATGGAGTGTGCAAATATGGGAAGTACAGTTGCACCACCACAATAAAAGCGTGCAAGAACACACTTGGAAACTGCTGCAAAAGGCTTAAATTACAGAGGTTTTGTCATTTTGGAAGCTCTGTTGTAATACAGTGGGTCTTGCAATAAAGGCCTATAACAGCTGAGGCCTACAGCAGCTGACTGTGTGTGTGTGTGTGTGTGTGTTTGAGAGAGAAGAGAAGAGAGATAGAGATTGGGTGAGGCAGGGAGAAAGGGGTAGGTGGTTAAACTTTGTTAAAGGAACTCAAAGAGAAATTTGAAACGGAGCTATACAAGTTAGAGAAAGATGATCTGATGTTATTCTGTTTATTTCATGGTTAAAAAGGTGGAAATGCATCAATCTAGTCTTGTTCCAGGACGGGTTTGGGAGTCTTTCCTCATTGTTTTCTTCTCCCATCGACTCATGCAAGCAAATAATCCTAAACCTCGAGTCCTTGTTCAGGGTCAACACCGAAACGGACTTTATTTTACAATGTAACAAAGCGAGGAAACTCTCCTGATCACCTTTTCCCAACTTTCTCCAAGTGTCACAGCACCACAAGGCCCTGCTCGCTCACTTCCAAGACAAAAATGTGACTTTGTTTGGCGAGCACTTCTTACCTTAAAAAAAGCGACCTTTGCAGTGTTGTTGTTGTCTTCGGCTACATGCGTCCTGTGATCTTTTCTTTCCACGTTTTTATTTCGACAATCCTAAGAAGTGGAAACAGCCGACACAAGCAGCCTCTAACGTGGAATCTCAGTCCTCAGTCTGTCCCATACCGATTTACTACTTCACCAGCAGCAAAGTCCTCCGCTGGGATCCTTTATATTCCGTTAAAACGAGGACACACCGAGAGCTGGCAAAGACCGCTTAATATGGCGGGGTGAGAGCTAAGAAAAACAGTTAAAATATCCAGAAATCACCGCCTGCTGATAGGTCAGGGTTGCCCTGAAAGACACACAACAATAGCCGGACTAGCACCGAGGAGCCGACGAGGCCAAAGAAGGTATAATGCTGCGTTCAGGACTCAGATTAGACTCGTACATCCGGCTTTCCAAGCCTCAATTGATCCCAAAACACTAATTAAAAGTTGCTACAAACCATTTTGGCTTGTGAAAACAAAGCAACGTCTATAATTGTGAACCCGGCAGCAGTTGTATATGTTTACCAGATGACCAGTTCAACCAAAGACTGATTTTTTTCTTGCTTCTTTTGTTGAGATATTTTTTAAAACGTCTAAAACAATTTTGTGATTCACAAAAAAAGCAAAGATTTACAAGAAAGCCTGAAAAAAATCGTGTTGGACCTCCAGTTTGGAAACTAAACTAAATAACATGTAGGCCTATTGCCATAAATAATAGCATCTCTTTCATGGTTGCTGCTGTTCTGTATAAGTTAGGGCTGCAAATAATGATTATATTGTGCCAATTATCACAATTTCACAGAGCACAAGGTGACATCATTAAATTGCTGATTTTGTATGAAGAACGGTCCAAAACCCAAAGATATTCAACTTACAATAGTCAAAAACAGAGAAAAGCAGCAAATTATCATGTTGGAGAATAAGTGTGTAATTTATTCTTTAAAAAATGACTTAAAGCGATGATCAAAACAGTTGCAGATTATTTTTGACTAATCAATTAATCGAGTGATTGTTTCACCTCTAGTATAAATTACTTTGTAGACCAGTATGGATACTTTGTAATGCAGCAGCATGGTTAAGAAAACATCAGCCTTACACCTTTTAATTGATATTTTTACAAAACAATTATTTGCCTAAAATAATTCAACAACACTTCACATAACATCTTGAGAACTTGGGTGTCCAAGGAAATTCAGGCTTCTTTTCTCTTGCTCTGTTGTTTCATCTATTGAGGTTCATGCCGGCATGTTCTATTATTTCTTATAACACTTGAACGTCACATCATCTCCTATTGAATGGTTTTCCCTCGTGCCCAATATGGCCGACATCACGGGCTCAGATTGAGGAGAAAATCCACCATCTGGCTCAGTACCAACTAGATAAAGCTGTTCTCATTTTTATCACTCAGTCGAATCATGTAAAAATACGTTTTAAGTTGAATAATTTAGGCAGAAATAGCGACGTTGTACCGTGCAGTTTAACCTTTAAACCTTACTCACAATGTGCAGGCATCTGGCGCCCTCTAGGTTGTATGAAATGATGAATGGGCCTGTGTAGCCTATTTACTTATACGTTTATTAACATTAAATATAGGCCTGCAGTTAACACATGGTGAATGATAGTCTATTTAACGTCCTGTGTATCAGTCAAATAACATTTCTAAAGGGAAATATTGTGGGTTTATGTTGCTATACAGTTATATGATAGGCTAATAAAAGAGTAGGATAAGGCTGTTTTTGAGAGGGGAGGGTCACACTGAGATTGCATCTGAAACATCTTGTATCAGCAAAAACAATGACTGCAATATTACTACACTGCAGGTTCAATATGTCTGAGAATGCTGAGATTTCTTTGAAGTGATTCTGAAGTGATTTGCTGACCCCTATTGACTCTGACTGCACTGTGCCAGGCGGCTCTGCAAGTTTCCCCTGGGGGGACGTCTCCTAAAAAGCGGCCCCTGTGGGAAACAAGATGCATGCACTCACACTCACACTCACACACACACACACACACACACACACACACACACACACACACACAGACACTCAAAGGGAGAGAACAAATCATACAGTGAGTGTTTTTCTCTAGATTTGCTACCATTTTCAGTAATGACATCACTATTTTCCATTTGCCATAATGTTCTGCTGTTTTTAGGCCTAAAATGTTATATATCTGTGATAAACACTTACTAGTTTTTTTTTTTCCAGAGCTTTTGACTGTTTGTCTTCAGTGAATGTAACATGCTCAGGTGTCAGGTTAGATTATTTTATCACAGATATGTATTAGTAAAATATGTACCTGTAGTTCGTAGGCTAATAAAATGTATACGGGCTACTGCTGGTTGAAAGTTTTGTCAGGATAATTAGATTATTGGAGATCCTTTGAGGGGTAATGGCTGGTAGTGTGAGCGAGTAGAGTTGTAGCCTATTATCAGTGGTTCCCAACCTGGGGGTCGAGACTTCTCCAAGGGGTCACAAGATAAGTCTGAGGGGTCACAAGAAAACGCAATATATTGAAAAGGAAATACATATTACAGTGTGAATTGTATTTGACTTTGTTTCTTTGTTATTTGTTTTTATTTATGCATTTTAAATCTTCCATACAGGATGATAAATGGGACAGGGGGAAAAATAGTACTATTTTATATTCATTTTTCAGACTTTTCTCCATTATTTGCTTTTTTCTTGTAAATACTCATAGTGTTACCTCTTGTGAAACAATCAGAGATGTTTAGAGGGGGAAAAATCACTCATAACTTAGACATCCAACTTTTAACAAGGGGCCGCAATATTGCTTCATTTTAATGGGTACCAACCAAAAAAGGGTGGAAACCGCTGGCCTTTATGAACCTTTGCTAAATCCACATAATGCTATGAAATAATATTGACCCTTGCTAGTCTAATTTTTCTACAAGCAAAAACTTATGCTAGAATAATTTGAAAGATAATATAATCACATAATAACACACATAGTGCATTCTACACATATGTCTCGCTTGTAAAAGAGATATTAAATAAAGGTTATAATTTAAAAAAAAGTTGTAGCCTAATATTTGTAAAGAAATCACAATATCTTGTTAGCTGAATGACGATGAGAAAGCATTAATTTGCTCTGCTGTGAAAACAGTCGTTTTGGTCAAGGTTGTTCGCCTCACGACGACCAAATGTGACAGCAATTGCTCATCTTTTCCTTTTTCCCCTCCTGTGTGCACCGCTGATGATGGATGAGCCGCATGTTTCTCTTCTCTCCTCATGATGGCGCCGTTTGCTCGGGCTACCGAGCTGCGTCTACACCTGCTGTTAACAGGCCTAAAATTAGTAGTCTGCTCCAGTTAAAACATATGGGGGTTTAAGTTGCGCTCTTCATAGGAATCACGCCCCGCTAAGAAGAAGTTGCGGATAGGCCCCCTCGGGCAGTGACTGCCTCTGTTCGTCATATTGCGTCAGAGTAAACAAAACGCTGACGTGAATCTCTCTCCTCTTTGGCAAACTTCAGTTGGTCGGTGAGCTATAGGTCTGATTCAGTGCTGTACCGTGCTAAATCAAAAAGGTGCGCTGACCTCGACCTGGCGATTATAACGAGGCCCCACACAGCAAATTAAAAGTCTCATAACTTGCATCCACACTCTGCTGTAACCAATCAATTTTATATCCAGTGAATATAAATGTTAAGTTTTTCGCTGCTATTTTATTTGACTGCATTATTAGCAAATAATAAGTAGCATATAACAGAGTAGTTGCAAGTATAAAGAAGTTCGACTTATTGCCAAAAATGTACCAAATTAGGCTTTATCAGCCCAGCATTGGTGGAAAGAATTAGGCCTTGCTGCCACTTGGTTAATTGCCACATATATATAACAGTATAGCTACAAGCCTTTTCTTCTTCTTTTTCGTTTTAACGTATCAATCAGCGCCTTGTAATGATTCAGACAATTTCAGAATCTCTTGGGAAAATGGGTGAATCGTTCATAAAGCTACGTAGGCTGATGGCTCTCTGAACCGGCATCCTGCGTCACCACCAGCCCGTGTTCAAATCAGATTACGTGCCTCGTTTATTTCAGCAATCTAACGGATAGGCCGAGGCCGAGGCGCTGTCACTGCACGGGCCATTAAAAGCCACCGCCCCCCTCGATATCCAGCGAGCAATTATTGGAAATGATT
Organism: Macquaria australasica; assembly: GCA_005408345.1. Taxonomy (NCBI): domain Eukaryota; kingdom Metazoa; phylum Chordata; class Actinopteri; order Centrarchiformes; family Percichthyidae; genus Macquaria; species Macquaria australasica. The sequence continues at coordinate 738,528 of SEMN01000020.1, read as the reverse complement.
AGAAAAAGTTACTGTAAATACAGAAAGCCGCAATTTGAGACCATTCATTTCAGCACTGGACAGCTCCGGACTCCCCAGAGGCCTTGAACCTTGTCAGCGGAAGCCGGATCCCCCCACCACCACCACCACTTCCATCAAAACCATCCAGTCACACGAAACCACTACCATCATCACCACCAGCAAAGATGGTCATTTCCCAGCTCAGTCATAATCATAAAAAGCCTAATTGGACTTATTGATGACACGGGGCTGGGGAGGGGGGGGGGGTCGCGGTGAGGGACAAATTGATTTGTATTGGCCGTCACATCATCCTGTGCAAAAGTTCATGTATACATTCACAACCATTTCTGTATTTTTTTTTTAAGAAAGTTTGGAAGTAAACTTCCTTCTTAGGGGGGAGGTGGGGGGTGAGTCTGACGGATGCATCGATGAGGAAGGAACTGTACTTTTATATTCCGGGAGGCAGACTTGATGACGTCTATAGCATCCTTAATGTGACTTATTGGAGGGAGGGCGAGGAGGAGGAGGGAGGAAGGGGGGGGGCAAGGCTTACGATACATGGATAAAAATCCAAGGCAATCACAGCATAGGACAAAAGTTTAGAGCAACGATATGTAGACGAACATACAGCGCACTTTGCCACCGAGTTTTTGTTTGCCTGTGCGACTGGTTGAGTCCTACTGACTGTGTATAAAAGTGAGATAGGCTGCTCTGAGGGGAACATAAGGAGACGACGGAGGCGCTTCAGCCAGGAAAAAAGTGCCGTGAGAAAGAAACCGTCTCTCTCTCTCACACACACACAGCACCACCAACACCACCACAGCCGCGCCCGGATCCTACAGCACAGCGCTCTCCCTGCTTCCCTGCTATAGGTACGTGCTTTATCTGCGGATTGTCTTAAAACTCGGAGAAATCCTTTGATGGAGAGCGAGATAAAGTAATGGAAATTATTCTCTTTTTTTTCTGCACTGCATGGAGATCTGCTGTTTTTAATTACTTTGGCGCTGCATGCAAAGGATTCGGTGCCAATGCCACAGTTAAACTTTTACGAAATGGGATGAATAAAACAGACAGAAATCTTTTTTTTGGTTTGAGCAAACGGACGCCGTGTTTGTCCAGTTAATTTAAACAGGCTTATATATTCGATCCAGCTTTGTATTTTGTGATAAGAGAAGTAGCACGGCGTGTGAATTTGCCAGAACAAAGAACGAGCATGTTGTTTCTATAGGAGTGACTAACCTGTTTAATGTTACGTCTGTTTTTTCATTTTCTAACAGCATGGCCAGTTCGAGTAAAGCGACTTTAATCTTGCTCATCTACGGAATCTTAATGCACTACAGCGTCTTCTGCACACCTATCGGACTAAGTTACCCTAAGATTAGGTAGGTGTATGCGCTTAAATCCTCTTTATGATGATATTGTGTGATTAATCCATGTTAACTGCTGCTAAACACCCTTTTTGTTCAATGATGATGTTGTATTGTGATTAACGATAAAGTCTTATTTGCGGATTTGGATTGGGGCACTTTTGTTTCAAATAAGTGTGCGTAATTGCGCACACACTATGCGCGCAATTTTAAATCACAGAACTGAGAGCAATAACAAAAAGGAAATACAGTAATTTCAACATACACAAATGCAAGTCTTGTGTGGAAAATGGCAATGGAAAACTGCGTAAAGGTATCTGTCCGGTGGGACGGTTCACAGAACTCCCCTTACTAAAAATGAGAGTGCGGTCAATGCAATGGATAGCTCTTGGGATGACGGTGGACTTGCGTCACCAAGGAGAGGCGAGGCAAAACGAATAGGAGAGCTCTATCCATTTAAGATTTATTCTTTTTTTTTTCTCTGTGAAAAGCATATCCATAATTTGGGCGTGGTTCTTATCGATTCTAATTTTTTTCACCGCTAATTGCAGCATTATTTTAATAAAATCTTGGCTCCACGCCTAAAACTAAACGTGATCATTTTCACACCCATTGTTTCGATCTTTTAAATAATTAATGAGACTGTAGCTCGTGTTAAGAGCAGCAACATCAAGTTGGAATTAAAATTTCCCGATGAAAAAAAAAATCTATTTAAAGAAAGAAAAAATAAAACATATTTAACACATTTTAAGCAATTATTTATTTATTTTTTGTCAAATTGAAATAATTCGTTTTCTGGTTTTATTTAAAAACACCTTCAGCTATTGCATTTTTTTTTTGTCGTTTTCTTCCCTTATCTCTAATGCGTTTAACCTCCCACTGATTTTATAAAGAGATGCAGACATGTTGGCATTCTTTCACTCCTGCGTCCCACTTGTGCACAGATCAGATATGTGATGAATTCTCTCCCTTTCTCCCTTTTTGCAGACTTGAAAACGACGCCTTCGATGAGGATGGGAATTCATTATCCGACATGGGTTTTGATAGCGATCAGATTGCTATACGAAGCCCACCATCCTTAAACGACGACGCGTACACGCTATACTACCCACCAGAGAAGAGGTAAATGTGCTTTCACATCACAGCTGAAGCCTCGAGCTGGAGTCCATTTTAATGACTTTTTTGCTGTTTGCGATAATGTTTGCTTGCTTTGTTTTTCCCAGAGTTTCTCATGTTATTTGTTCAGTGTTATTTTCATACCGAGTAGCCTAAAATGTTGGTTCCAATACTGTTAACAATCAAGATAAAAGGTCGGCAGATACGGAAGGATAGCCTGTGTGCAAAAAGGCTATGAGGCTGCGATTTAATTGCACCTGATGTGATACTGGACCTGCGAGTGGGTGGGGACATTTTAGGCTACTTTTGATCATTTTGTCTGCGCTTTTTAGTCACTGATGATCTATGTGTTTTGGCGTTTTATCATCTCAGACCAGAAAGGCATGCTGAGGAAGAATTAGATAGAGCCTTGAGGGAGATCCTGGGTCAGTTAACAGCGAGACATTATCTGCATTCTCTGATGACAATTCGTGCAGGGTAAGGGCATTTCTTATAAGCGTTCACCTGCAGTCATCATTTTTTAAATGTTTCTCCGCTGCACAAGTCCAGGCTGCTGCATCACTGTCTATCATTTTATGTGCGTGTTTTACGTTTTATTTTTAATCTCTCTCTATAAAAAAACGTCTAGACATTTTCATGACACCTTTTTGTTTCTGTTATTTTGTTGTTGTTTTTATTTTTATTTTTTGTGGCGTGGCACTGCGTTCATGATTAGTGTGCTCCCTTAAGAATGAGGGTCAGTTTTCTCTGAGACTAAAATACACTACTATTTGTATGTGATTAATCCATAAATCGATTTTGTTTGCCCTAATGAAAAAAAAAACATGCGTCAGAATATGCAATGGGCTGCAAATGAATAATTTATAACTTTTCTAAAATGCTTAAATCACTGTTTCTTTTACACTGTCTTGCTTGCCACCTCTTTTAAAACGAAAAAAAGGATAAAAGGCCCATAAATACATAATTGATTATTGTAGGCAACTTTGCATCTAACAAGATGATAAAATTATAAAGATGCAAAATCAGAAAGAGCAGAAATCTGTTCTGGAAGGCTGCAGCTTTAACTAATGTCATCTTTTTTGTTATTTTTTTTTTTTGTTTTGTTTGTTTTTTTCAGTGACGACAACAGCATGGAGGAAGAGTCAGAGCCCTTATCCAAAAGACATTCAGATGGGATCTTCACCGACAGCTACAGTCGCTATAGAAAGCAGATGGCCGTGCAGAAATACCTGGCAGCGGTTCTGGGAAGAAGGTACAGACAGAGAGTTAGGAACAAAGGACGCCGACTTGCCTATTTGTAGCGTTGTTAAAGCGCCCAAACTGCCCTCCTGTGTATATACATCCAGTCGTTAAATCAAAGTCATTCAGATATATCTGACCAACCAGTGGATTGCGCCTGTGTTCTTTCAACATGTATTTATGTATGAAGTAAAGCCATTAAAATGAATATTTTAATAATAATATCGTTTTTTTTTCTTTTTGTACAAAAGCACTTGATACCGCACAGTTATACTTTGTGGACCAATATTTTATTTTCATGTTGAGATGTTGAAAACAAAACAAAATGACTTAAAAAAAAGAAGAAGAAGAAGAAATCAGAAAAAAAGATAATTGTGCACCTTCAACGTTATGCGCTTGAAATCTTTAAAGGTCATCTACATATGCAGAAAATAAATAGATTTTAAAAAGACAATCAAAGTATTGAATGTTATACTTATTTTTGTAACCAACGTTCTATTTTTTTAGTGTTGTTTGTTTTCCAAACAGGCCCAAAGAAGCAGTGAGCATGCTATGTGAGGCATATCCGGCTTATCCTAAATGATAGACGTTGCCCTTGTCCACCCTTCTCCTCCCTCCCTTAATGGGAGCTCTGTGGGTTTGTATAGCTTGCTGCCCCTCCAGGGGAATTCAGATGGCTTCTGTTGAACAGCCTCTCATTCGATGGATAACTGATTGACTTAGTCATTCATGAAACTGGTGGTAAAATCCAACCCTCTTTTAAACAGAAATTTAACTGCAGGCTTTTGCAAGAGCATCACTGCCTTGACTAGAGATAAAGGAAGCACTCAAGTTGCTGTTAACAGTATGCGGCAAACACTGCTTGCTCACTTGCCTCAAAGTCATTTACTGTAGGAGATAAATCACGCTCGATAGGACTGTGTAAAGAATGTTCCATGTGTGTGTATTATGTACAGTATAGAAATTACACAGTGCACATATTCATCTCAATGTTGTCTGTGTTCAGTCAACAGAATTATCTGGAAGAATGTGCTTCAACTGTTGATTGTATTTGGGCAGCACTACATTCAGAATGGACCCAGAACATGTAAGATGCAGGAAATGAAGCATTTTCTTTTCTGACAAGAGGTGGAGAGGAAAGGTAGCATCTGAGTTACAGTTAGGAATATTTATCTTATTTCTTATTTATCGGTGCATGTGGAAACGGACACCTTGCTAATTTTGCTTAGAAACTGCATGCCATCATGCTTTTTTTTTGGATTGTGCTATCTGGGAGGTGGGCTGTGCTAAGCCTATTTCAGCACCACTCCCCCCTTAGATGTGTTGGAAATGTGAACAAGTAGGGCTAGAGGTGGTGGAAACTGGTACTGCACTGACTTGTTGAATTTTTACCTCCCCTGCTGCTGTCATTGTGGATACCATAAGACAAGACACTGGACCCCCTTTTTGCTGATTGCCTTTGTCCTGGTAGTGTTATTTTAGAGATTCCTTTGCTTCTAGATCGCCGTGCTAAATTGCTGATTTGACAGTGCTGTGGTTCATTGTTAAGATGAAGCTGATCTGTGTTAGATGTCCACTGGGGTATGTGCAGTGAGGATGTGATAAAGAGATGGGGGAGAGTGTTAGGTGAAAGAGAGAGAGAGGTACGCATGGAGAGGACAAGCGAGCAGGAGACAAAAAGAGATAGTGTGTGTGTGTGTGAGGGATAGAAAGCAAAGCAGGCTGTTGCATAAGAGACAGGGTACAGCACCCACAAGCACAAACACCTGGATGCAGAAACAAACAAGAGGCGAGAGCGCCGCTGCCGCCTCTCCTCACCTGCCAAAGTGAGATCAGGGTCAATGAGTCTGATAGACAACATCAGATGTTGAATTCCCTTCATTTTGGTATCAGCAGAAGGATTAACAGTGAGTGAGTGAAGCTGGACGAGGCCACTCTGAGTTTCCCTCTTGGACTACTACGGAGGTGAATGAATTTCAGCCCTCCAGCAGAGGGATCTTCCCACTGACGTTTATTAGGGAGTTATCTTGTGTATTTATTCAATATTATGCAAATGCAGCTTTATGCACCCCTGCAATCCAATCAGTGGCCTGTGTCCCCGCCATAGAAACTATCAATACACTCTCTCTTCAATTTGGCTTTATCCTACAGGCTTTGTGTGAATGTGTGTGTGTGTGTGTGTGTGTATTTAATGTTTGTTTGTGTGAACGAGTGACTGAACGCGCATGTGGAGGTGGAAACAGCTTTTGGCTTTGGTGCCTTGCTTCGACGTGAGATTTAAAAAAAAACAAAAACATAAAAAATTCGCCACAAGTGACAGATGGCAATTTTAGTGGCCCTACAATGCTGCAGTCCATTAGCTTATATTGAAACTTCCTTTTACTGTTTAATCGCTCAGCTTAGTCTGCCCCAAGAGTAGTAGAATTAGGCTTTTCTTTTAAAGCATGGCCAATGATTCATTGAGTAAAAAAAAAGAAAAAAAAAAGAATAGAATGTATATGTTGATGGAGCAGGCAATGTGTGTATGTGTGTGTGTGTGTGTGTGTGTGCATGAGTTTGGGGTGTTCAGTGTCTGTGAGAGTTGTGAACAATGACCAGTGTTTGTTACTGTTGATTATGAGGTGTTGTTGATTGTTTTGGTATTGGTCGGTAATTTATTAATCAGAAAACAGCCCCGGCATATTATTTACAACTATGTGCATCACTATCTAGAAGAAAAGGGTTTCAGAACATGACAGAGATGTTGTTCAGATCATAGAAAAATGCCTGTTGTTGATATTTCTGAATAGCGCCAAACGCCTTACTTCAATGTTTAACCTCTTATCTATCTGAAAACAATGTGTTTTAAAAGTGAACCTTAGTACAAGTGACATCGTTATACACACAGGAGTCCTTATATGGGGTTTTACGTTTCTCAATGTTATGAAAGTGTTGTAAGATTTGTATGAATAAATTTTTGTAAACAACAACATTTTCTAATCAATGTCTAATCTTTGAAACACGTCATTATTAAGATGATACATGTGTTGTGAAACCAAGAAAGTGCAGCAACGGTAGATAGTATATAGCCTATAGTTGGAGCCTTGTCACACATCTTGACTACAGTCTTTTGTTTGCAACTTACATTTGAATCAAGTTTAAATCTACCTGTAGAAGTTGAGTTTACATGATCACCAAGGGCCACATATCTGTCCGAGCAGAGATCGTCTCCTGAAACAAACACAAACCTCATTACAGAAAACAAAGTGAAACATCCCCTGCTTTTTCTCTAGTGGGTTATGTTGACCTGAAGTCCTATCAAGTTAAAATCCATCTTTCCAAAGCCAGATCAACAGAAATGAAACAGAAAATCTGAGAGACTTAAAGCACCGGTGCATTGTGCAGAACTGGTTTAACCCATCAGCAAGAGGAATTAACATTGCATTATGAGCAAAAAGCAATTGTTTGTGTCTTTTATTGATGAGTCCTCACCACACAAAGACATTTCCAAGTGGTTTTAGAATTTCAAGTTGCAGTTTATAAAATGAAAACAGGGAAAAAGGTTGAATACATCTCAGTAAATCCACCTGTAATTCATACCGAAGAAACCATCCAACATCTCCAAGGAGATCGTCGAGATAAGCTACGACTCTGGACTGAGCAGCAGTGCTCGGGGAGTTTCCTCCTCCAGGAACAGCCGCATCTTTCTCCACACTCCATCCACGGCCTTGGAAGTGCAGCTGTGTCCCGTGGGAGAGGAGGATGGGTGTGGCAAAGGAGTATGTTTGTGATCTGATCCTCATCAGCCAGCAGGAGTGTGTGTGTGTGTGTGTGTGTGTGTGTGTGCGCGCGTGTGTGTGTGCAGCAGAGCTCAACTAACCCAATCAGAGAAATGTTGCATGGCAACGGTCCACAAAGGGACATGGTTATGTATACGCATGTGTCAAGTGTGTTTGTATGTGTGGAAACGGAGTGAGACAGAGAGATTGTGTGTTTGTGTGCATGTCTATGTGTGTATTTTGCTATTTGTGTGCTCCACACAGGCAGACCTTGAGCAGGCTCTGCGTTGGGATGGGGGTCTACATTACACTTACATTTGTGTACACACACACACACACACACACACACACACACACACACACACACTGCCTGCAGAACAGAGGAGAAGACACATACACACTGTATGTCTCTCACAGATACTGTAATAACACCAACAGCCACTGGCACAGTGGAGCACAGGTGGTAAATATGATTAATGAAATTCAACAAAATGAATTAGCCACAAGAAACTGCCACACACACATTCTAAGACATACACCATTGTTTCTTCCCTGAGGACATTGATTCATGGGAGTTACCCCTGTTGCTATGAAAAGGCTGACAGATTGTGGATTGTCAGGGTTTGAGCTACCTGTGTGATATATAGGACGTCTCCATTCTTTATTTATCCACCCCCCCCCCCTTTTCTTCTTCTTGAGCTGTCAAGAAGAAAAGCAGTCTTAGTCCCTTTGACAAGCAGAGATTCCTAGCTTTCTCCTGTGACAATTTCTGGTTTTGACAAAAGATGCATGAAGTCAGAAGCGAGTCAGAAGAAATGAACAAAAAAAAAATGTATTCATAAATAAATTGGATTTGATATTCACACCCTGATACGCCCGCAAGTGGATATTGAGACAAATGCTCAAATTTGTTTGTGCAGCAGAAGGCTTCACATGAGGGGCCACCCTGAACCAATTTGTATATAATGTACATTAATGCCCATCAGTAAGAGATGGCTCCTCCTTCCTCGTAGCCCCACACCATCGCTCCTCTATGGCATCACTCCACTTCTTATCTCCCCATTAGTGTCTTCAAGCTGTTTTACAATTTATCTTTATTTTTCAAGAGAGTTGCATCCCTGGCTTGTTTTGTTGGCGCATTCTTGGAGGGAAAAAAAGGAAGATCTCCTAAAATTAGAGCTGCCTGGCTCACACTGTACAGAGTTTGGAACCATACACAGCTTTTAATAATCTTCCCTCTGCCCTACGATGCCTCTAGACACGTCTTAATTATGTATAAGGTGTTTGAGTTGGAGGGGGAAGGGGAGGCTGTGTTCAGGGCTTTTCCAGTGGGGATACCCATACAACCCCCCCCCCACAACACCACAGCCACACCCAGCTTTCTTTGTCGCCATGTGTCTGATGAGCGTGTGAAGCCAGGAGTGTGTATGCATGTGTAATACAGATTTATTGCTTGTATGATTAACATTTCTGCCTTTCCTTCATGTGTGTGTGTGTGTGTGTGTGCCCCTGATCTCCCCTGGCATCTCTCTTGCGTGTCAGGGTTAAGAATACAGCACTCACACGAGAGGCCCAGACACAGCAATGATGCAATCACACACACCTCTCCCCCTCTCCTCCTCTCTCCTCGCATTTCACCTCATGAATAATTCAGTGGTCAGTTTTTTTTTGGGTGGGGTGGGGTGGGGTGGGGGGGGTGGGGGGGGGGGCGTTCTGGTCATGCCTGCAATGAAACCCGTGACCATGGCAGCCCCGAAGCCCCCCAGTCCCCCTCTCCCTTAAATCCCCTCTTGTGGTGGGCTCTGTCACATCTACCGTTAAGCAGGAGGCACTCCGCGGTGAACAGCAGCCCCTCTGGGAGCAGCGAGAGGGAGCAGAGGAAGAAAATAGGAGATGTGGGCGAGGGTTTGAAGACATGGACCACTGATCAAGAGTTGCTTCTGGCTTAGAGAAACACTTTACCTGTGCTGCTTGAGTAACCATGGGTAACCAGAACTATCCATCATTTATCATGAGGCTATATGGCCAGGAAGGAAAATGACCATCTCACATGTCATTTTGTCAGCTACTGTATGTGTGTGTCTCCAAGTCTGAATATGATGTGTACCCCAAAATAAACAACATCCTGAGACTTTGCCTTTCAAAAGATGCTCAAGATATCATGTGTTAGTACAGTTGATAAGATAAAACTGTGTTCATCCAGAAGGACATTTTGATGCCAAAGATGCTCGGTACACATATACATATAAATAAAATGTACATACATACTAAAATAAAGTAGAATTAACAGTAAAAGTACAAAAAAACCCATAAAATATTTGCAAAGTACAAATGATGATGCATTACAAACTACAAGAAAGCAAATATAAAGCATGAATAGTATCAGGATGATTTTGGAGAATAGCAAAGCGCAGAAAAAATATATTACAATGCACTTTAAGTCATGTTTGCACTTCCACGGGAAAAGAATCGTAAAATTGAGAAAGTGAGTTATCCATCCATCCATCCATTTTCTATACCGCTTATCCTCTTAGAGGGTTGCGGGGGGCTGGAGCCAATCCCAGCTGACATTGGGCGAGAGAGAGAGAGAGAGAGTTATGGTCCAAGTAAAATTTAAACCTGCATAAACTGATTTTCAGCCACTCTGAAGTCATGTTTCTGGCAACTCGATGAATTTAAGTCCATTAATCACTCTCTTTTTAGCTCTGTTTTTGGTCTCCACCAACTCCTGAGGGAAATATCTGGCTCTTTAGCTGCTAAATGCTCCACTATGTTCACCAGCTAGTGGATAACTGGTTAAAGTTGGGACCCGTAAAACCCAAACAAGGTGATCGTAAAGAAGTTAAAATGCTCCTAAGCAAAGGGGAACTGCAGAGTCATCATCATTTTCTGTAGGTTTGTCACTATAGAAACCCCTTTCACATTACACATAGTAATTTAATCCATTGTAAATATAAAAATATTGATTAGCAGCTTTAATGCAGCTTTAATAAAGTCAGTGAAGTCGTTTGTCTCTAGATGCTTCGACTATCGTGGTGTTACTTTTTATCCTTGGATTTAATTTACGTAGGTACAGGTTTGCTTCTTCAGACAAAAATGTTTGCCAAACAGTCTTTATCACCAGAGAAAATAATCAGACTGTCACATCTTCACGGACACCATTTGAATTGTCCTGTGGTGACAGCTGGCTTTTGAACTTACTCGAGTGTGGTAACTTCACTTCAACAGAAAGTTATGTTATGATGTATGTATGAATCTCAAAAGTCATCTTTGGCTGCTCAGTGCATTGTTTTTTTAAAGATCAGGTTGTGCCCTACAGCGTCCGAACTTCACACATTCTGACCTTCAGAATTCAGTGTGAGGTGAACAAATGGACACCTTGCAGCTTCACCGTCTCTTTGTCTTGTATTTTGCCTGGAACTCATAGGCTCACACAGCTCTGGATTGGGCGAGGCTGTGCAAACACTGAATAATGTATCATTGCTGGAGCAGTTAGGTGTGAAAACTCAGTGTGAGATTAGTGAGAAGAAACATGTTCATGCTCTTTTCATTCTCCTCCCCGTCTCTCTATCTTGCCTCCAAATGAAGGAGAAAGACACCCTATTACTCCTTCCCCCTGCAGATATCCACTGTTGCATCCCTTTCCACATCACGTCTCTAAAGTTGTGACAGATTTCCTGAATGAGAAGAGTATTAATGAATGGAGAACACTTGAGAAAAGAGAGATATGCTTGTCAGGTTCAGGCTTCATGGGTTATGTGCTCATGAGAGTCAAATTTACACACTGACACACAGCTTGTGGTTATGCTATCTTTCTTCTTTCCTCTTAATGAACGAGATATGAGCGTGTGTGATGTGTGTGTGTGTGTGGTGGGGAATGCTTTAATATGTCGACAAAATATTTCCAAAGACTGTATAATACAGGATGTAACAGTACGGTTTCTATGGGCACAGCTCCAGATGTAACAAGTTCTATGGACAATGAAACACAACAAGTGTTTGAAGAAAAAGTTGCTGGAATATAAAGAAGCTGAAAGTCCCTTTTCTTTGGAACACATCCTAAAAGAAATCACATGACGACGCTGATGTTATCTCAACATCTTTTGTTCATAATGGGAACAGTTTCTTGTTTTAACATTCTCGTATCACCTTTGTAAAACTCGTCTTCTCCGTTCTTATAAACTTCTCACGCTTGCAAGCGTTCACATACAGAGATCCTAGCGATTGCTTTATCCCAAGCCTCACATGCACGCCAAAAGGGTAAGTGCTCGCTTTGAGAGGCGGAGGCACAAAGCAGGCACAGGCTTTTCCCGTCTTTTCACACATATTCAAAACAAAAGGTACTGCCTGTCACCAAGCAACACGTAACTCTTCGGGAATCGTCTGTGGCAGCTCTATAAAAAGTGAGGCTGTGTGATAAGGAGAGAGGCGTGAGTGGGAAACATAGGGAGGCGAGGCAACCAACCAGGCTCTTCATTCACACCTGTAAGCGACATCCTGCACTCCCTGGGTTACAGCAGCAGCTTGGGAAATAGGCTCTGTGTCTCCCACAATTTCCCTTTTTTCTCTCTTCCCTTCTGTTGGAGGTTTTCCTGCTTTTGTGGGAAAATACATATTCTAACTGTTCTGAAAGTAAAAAGCATGAATGGTTGGATTCATCACAGTCAGCTATCATCCCTTTGATGGATGAAGGTAGTATCTGTGGATGTTATTTAGTCTTTGGCTTTGAAAAAATAATGTTAATGTTTCCACTTTGGACGGATGGACTGAATGATCAGTAGACACACTTGTTGTCTACGATTGTACAAGCATTGTAATCAGATAAAATACATAATTTAAGAAAAACCTGAAATGCATGAAAAAGTGGAATTCTCATCTTTGCAGCCATGAAAAATGGAGCAGAGTTTTGTGGATTCTGCAATGCATTTTTGCAAGAATTATAAAAAGCTTTTTTAAAAACTGAAATTAGGTATCAAAACTAACCTAGATTTGGTTGAAAAGTTACGTTTTGAGACATCTAGCTTCAACAATTCCTCTGAATTAAACAACAAAATACATTTGTTTGTCCATGTCCGCTAAATTAATATATTTCTGATAAGACGCCACTTTCGACGGCACAACATAATTTGTGTGTGTCTTCCAAAACTGTTCAAAACCTTCCAAAAAATGTTTTATTATGTGACAACACTATGGTTACAGTTTGGTTAGGTTTAGGCACAAAAACAATTTGCTTAGGTTTAGGGAAACCTAAACCATTGTGGTTTGGGTTAAAATGACTAGCTAGCTCTTTAAGGTTCCTTGTAGGTCGTCATGGTTACAAGAACATGGACTTCCTCCCTACACAGACCTCCTTTGCGCTCATCATAATTCCTATGGCCACTAGAGGGCTTTGTTGCCTGAACGTAAACATGTCGTTTTGGGGCGCACTAGCCACTTATTACTCTATTTTAAATGAACCAACATCTCCAACAATCCCTGCAGACATCAGCTGTACCATGATACCACTCAAGACGAGCAGACACTGCAATAATTTGGCATTCCTTCATTGTCTTGGTGTGGTGGATATGTGGAATCGTGCTTGTGAGTTTTTCTGGTTTCTGCTATGATACAGGGTGTCACACATTTTACTTTAATGGACAGAGCGACATGTTTTTTGTTTCTTTGTATAAACAGAAGAACTTAATAAATAAAAGTCTGCACTGCATTTTCATTTTGCATTAAACTAAGGATGAGAAGCACAGATTATTAGATGCAAAGCTGGCTCTTTTTCTTGTGGACTGATAGCTTCTATAGCTGCTATTAGTCACAGTCTAGACCAAGAACATTTATTGTGTTGGATCAGCAACTATAATGTATTACATCTTGTTAGATCTATTGCAAAATACTCATGCAGGCATAGTATATTGTAGTCCATTAGTTGGACAGTTTGCTGCTATGAACTCTAATAGATAAGTAAACATGATGTATCTACGTCTATATCACATCATGTTACATAACGCACTTGAAAAAGGTGCAGATATTCTTGTTTCTTCAGACATGGTCACTGTGTTAATTTCTGCCGTTCTGTTATTTGTAGTCTCAGTAGAAGAGCTCATGCCTGTTTATTTGCGGGTTTAGCAGCTGCTGTCAGTCCAGTGACATCACGGTACTGGCACAGTGATTACTGAGAAATGCAGCGAAAACAACACAGCAATGACTGCTTCGCACCAACGATGTCTCCAAATAAAAACAAACACACTGCAGATGATCACTTTAAGCTAATTTCATTGACTGATGTCAAGCTCATGCGAGAGACACAAATGCTGAAGATGAAGTGTCTAAACATTGGTTTAGTACATTGTACTCAACACAAAGAAACTTGGGTTAGAACGGCGTAAATCTACATATAATAACCATAAGACAAGGTCAACAACCAAGTCAACCTGGCATAAGCCCTGTGCGGATTGATCACATACTGTATTGTTTAGCAATAATCACACAAGGGTTTACAATAAGTCTTATATCAAAACATGTCTTCCTCAAATGTTATAAATGCAGAATATAATTTTATAGCAGTGCTTATTTGATGTAAACACTATGTGCATGCGGACTGAAAAGAATCGGTGTCAAGGTTGTACTTAGTGAAGCCATTTAACAAAACTACAGAAGCTTTCCAAGCTTTCCAGATACCTTAGAGAGTCCCTGCCAAGTTAATGGCTCAATTCACAACACTGGGAACATACTTTTAAAAACAAGAAGCAGAAGAAAGGAAGAGAAGGCAGCAAGAGAAGAAGATTTACTGATTTTAACAAAACAAGTCACAAAACATTGAATCTTAAAATGTTACTTATTACACTTTTGTCCGCAGTAAAATCAGTGATTAAACAGATTCCAATCATGAACACACTTCTGTATTCTCTCTGTAACTAGCATACACCTTTAAGTAGTGTATGTTGTATGCATTACTGTTTTTTTTCACATCTGAGTTGATACATTATTTGGTCCACAAAAAAGTAATGTTTGACAAAAGCTGAAACACTAGCTAATGGTTAGGATAAGGTTTGGCACTCCTGTCTTCCGAGAAGAGAAAACAAATAAAGGAAATAGGGTTAAAAAATACTTAAAATGTAATGTTAAAGATGGTAAAAGTCACTTAATGACCCAACTTAGCTCACATGGTTTAAGGTTTTCCTACTGTGTGTGGTCGTGAGTGTAAATCAGGCTTTACGGATTGTCTGCTCAGGTTGTCTGCCGCTTTATTTCCTTAAGCTAAATTGATTATAATACATGCCGGTGAGATGCATGCAGCCATCTTTCATAAGTCTCACGTTCAAGAGTTTGACAGCTAACATCTGCATAACATGATCTAGTAACATATCTTGACGGAGAACCTCTGTGGAAGTAATACAAATTGTGGAAGCAGCGTTAAAATAAATAAATAATCGCTGGGGTAAATGTGTGAAATCATCATTAATTGATTTGATGTTCCATCGCTCAGCTGTTGTAGGAAATCAAATCAGGTGCATTACTTTTGTAGCTATGACTACAAACTGTGATTAGACTGCTTTGAGATGCTGTGTACAGTATAGTTGTTGTGTTGTTGAGAAACAATTATAAAGTCAGTGTTTCATTCTGCAGAAAAACAGAAGAACTTAATTAGTTTTTTTTTAGTGATTGTACTTTAAATTAATCTCTTTTTGAAAATGAAACTGGACCTTTCATATCCATAATGTTTTTTTTATTTTAATGAATGACACATTATTCAGTCCTCTAAAAAAAACATATTCCTCTTCCATTGTAAACATATTTCTTTTACCTATGCTGATTCTGACCACGTCATTATCAGTTAATGATACACCAAAGGGTGCATGCTGATGACATCACATCTGTGATTAAGCTTTTCTTGCCAAACCTCCTGCCAGTCCACCCTCCAGGTCACTTCCCTGATCCGCGGCTGATTGCCCAGTAACTGGATGCGTACTGAGAAACAGCTGTCACTCAGTCGAGTCTCAGAGGTGTCCATCACAAAGGCTCGTGGATCCAGAATATTCACCATCTGCTGCTGTTTTGCTGGACGTGTAGCGTAGGCCTATATCACTTCCACTGTTGGGTGTGGGAGGCATCTAGTCACTGACTGACAGCAGCTTGTGAGCATGTTCGGAGCCATATGGGGAAAGACTGACTGCCGCATGTTGGCGGGAGGCAAAATCATCAGTGTTTAACTCAGAGTGTAAAATTTAGCACTGCGCCAGACAGATGCCATCTATCTGTTCATGTAGAACATTAATTTTGATTAAGTTTGAAACAGTCACTGCAGAGGCAAATCACCTTTGAGCACATAACTCCTTGAATCAACGTTTGTCCAATGTTGAAATTAACTATAGGTAAGGAGTACGGACGGACTCACTGTTACAATCATATCACAGGACAACAACGTCGAGATTAGACAATTCTGCCAAACCCTTGAGGGATTTTGTCCAATGCATGGATGTATTATACTGGATACCAGACTCATGGTCAAGATCAAGGTTATGGCAAACAATGGTTAAGGTATGGCCAAAGTTAGGCAACTAAAACACTTGAGGTTAGGGAAAGATTGTGGTTATGTTGGTTAATAAAAAGAGGAATGCTAATTGCAGCTCTGTGACAATACTCCAGTATCATGCATGAAAGTCAGAGGCAGTTCCCACCCACCACGACACCCATGTTTCCATCATGCTACATAAGGGGTACCCTACTTCCTGCGTTGCCACTGAATATTGGTATTGGATGTGAATCATGAGGTGTGGAATTGTCCAATATGGATGTAATTCCTGGGAACACTGGGCTAAGTTGTCAACAGCAACAATGAATAATTGTGCTGAAAGAGCTGAAATTATTTGATTAATCGTCTAGTAATTTATCAACAGAAATGTATTTTTTCAATTATATTGATAATCGATTAATTGGTTGAGTCATTTTTCCAAAAATTCCAAACTTTTGCTGGTTCCAGATTCTCAAATGTGAGAATTTGCCAATTTTCTTATACTTCTTTCTTATATATGATGATAAATTGAATATCTTGAAATAAATTGAAATTGTGACAGAGAAATTGATTTTTCATAGACTAAACATTTAACTGACTAATCAAAAAAGATACTGGCAGACTAATAGATAATTAAAATATTTGTAATTGTAATTGTAAATGTTCAAAAATGTATGTTTCTAAGGCAAAGTCCTGACTGACTGCAGCCTCAGTCTGCATAATTCCCAGGTAAACTGACTCTGTTGGCCCTCCGGTTTTTCAAGAGTAAACTTTGTTAGAGTCAAAACCACCGTCTCTTAAGTCAGGGCACGGCCAGACAGGAACAGGGAAAACAAAATGCAGCGCTCATAAAAATGCCTTAGGCTTAAGGGGGGGGGAGTATCGATCTTTGGTCGCAACAACTTCCTCTGTCAGCAAAATTCTATTTCTGGATCCACCATATCTCAGGAAGCCAACGAGACCTGATTTGCGGTGAATGACATTACATTACCTTGTCTCTCCTCCGGTCCCAGTGATCTATTTCTATCCCAGCACTCTAAACCATATTGTCATTTAAGTTAGATTTAGATTAGACAGAGACAAAACCCCCTTGTCATATTGTTGTTGAGCCCGCTCTGCATGCCTGTTAATTGCCTCGCCCCCTGGGTAAATTCCCACTCGAAGCAGTCTCATCAACCTGTGTGTCACATTACCTATCTAGCGTGAATGAAATGTCAGCAGACATTCATGAGCAGTCTGATAAAGCGGAAACCGGAACTGCACAGAGAGACAATTTGGACTGCTTTTGCAAACAAAACTTCTGCAAGGAGGTGTCAAAACCTTCCTGCCAAAGCTGGTGGTGCAGTGGTTTCTCCTATCAAGCAGGATCGGAGACTCTTGGGGGCTTGCGTGCGGTGGTAGTGACAGGTAAGTCTCATGAGGGGAAGGGTCTCGTGTTCATGCACTTGAATCCCCGTGTGTATGCGCCGCACTTGGTAACGAGATAATTTGGACAGCGAAACAAACAAATCCTGCCTTACTGCTTTAACAAAAATGCTCTATTAACTTAAGTGTAAACATATCTAACTACAACATACACTGAGGGGAACGTTTTTACTCAGCCAGCAAACATCCCTCTCTGGAGAAAAGCTCTGGACAATCAATGAATTCTGATTAAATTGACAACAACGTTGAGGCCACTGCAAATGAGACGCTCCTGGTCTGCCGTGTGATGCAGCGTGATTCATGACAATCTTGAGAGTCATTCATCCCCCATCAGGCAGTCATCGTTCCCAAACCTCTGGGTCAGCCCCATAATAAATATAGATGTTGACACACAGATTCTACCAGTCACAGGAGCAGACAATTCATGTTGTGGGTAGACTGAATCTGGCCCCGTGTCCGCACCTGACACCCTCCAATTATATGTGACAGATGCTTGGCGCGTGCACATGCACATTAATACTCTGCAGCATGGAATGAAATCTCCATATCTGACACTGGGCTTTTCTCCCCCCCCCTCCGCCTCCTCCTTTTGTTCTCTGGGTGTATGTGACCAGATGTGGCCCTACTACAAATTTAATAAAGATGCGGAGATGCGACTGTGTGTATTTGCCTGTGTGTGATAGACTCTGAGACTCTGCTGGAGTGTGTGTGAGAAACACTGCTAATGTAGTATGCATATATGAAACTATATATAAGTGTAAGTGTGTGTGTGCATGTCTGGTGTGTGTTACATGTGCATGTACTGATCCTATAGATGGGGTTCTCTGAACTGCCTTATTAGCAGGCTCCATGTGTCAGTGGTTAATCCCTCAGTCTCTCAAGGGATGTCTCTCCCCCTGTCCTCCTGTCACCCCCTCATCACCACCTCCACAGATGGGTCCCTTTATTTCCCCACAGAATACTAATAATGGCCATTGAAGGATTCCAAAGGGGCTGGTTTACCCCCTTTACACCAGCACCAGGGCTGAATGGTGTAATGATGCAAGTGGTGGCCGAGGGAGGGAAAGGGGAGGATCCTACGAGCAAACAAACAACAGCTAATGCAAACAAAGATTTTCTCCGTGGATGTTTAAGTGCTTCCTTTTGAATTTATGAAGTGCTTTCAATGTTCACTGTGGAAGTCACCAAAACATGGATGAATTTTATAAAGCCTCTAATAAAGTTAAGAACAGGAATTGAGCAACTTAGGATTCACCTCTCAGTTTTATTGCAGAAAGACAGAATCAGGGAAATTAATGTGCTGTAATAAATCCGTGGATATTGTAGGGTCTACTTACATGTCAGGTAGCCATATGGTGGGAAAATATAGCTCATATCATCAAACAAGGGACACAGCCAACAGCAACCAGAAAGGAATAAAGAGGGGAAATGAGTGTGCTACTACAGCTTCTAATTATAGAAAAACATTATTGAATGTCTCAGTGATGCTGCAGTGTATAGCAAACACAGCCTGGAGTCAAGTCACTTTGTCTGTGAGGCAGGGAGAGGGAAAGAGGAGGAGGAGGAGGAGGAGGAGGAGGAGGAGGAGGAGACAGGGCAATAGAGAGGGTGAGGGAGAGCTTTTAAACAGCTTAGGTGTCCCACTGCCAAATCGACTGCCACTAACTCTCAGTTGGACAAAGCTATTTTCATGATTCCTGTAACAACTCACAACACAAGCCAAGATTAAAGACACATAAACTGTCTCAGAAGAACGTAAAAGAAACAAATGAAAACTGCACCGAGTAACTCGAGTTGCTCGCTAGCTGCTCCAGCTGGCAGCAAAGAAGTTCAATACTATGAAGCTGCCAACAGCTGCATGAGGTGAAATGAAAACCTAATCTTTGTATAAAGGCCATACTATTTATTTATTTTTTACAATATACATTTCAGCTATATAAATATGTACCTGAAGAGACAAAAGACAAGACAAAAGAAATCTGCAATTTGTGAGTTTTTTAGCAGTTTATAATTATAACTATGAAACGGGTCAGATTATGCTTGTTGGGAGCTGGTTCCTAAGACGTGTTGTCGAAATCAAAAGTAATATAGTTGTTCCAAACGGACACACTCGAAGGCTGGGTGAAAAGCCAGCTGGCCGGCCGTCATAGAGAACGTGGAGACGTGATATCGTTTAAATATGGAGATAATGGTGCACATTTTCAAAGAGTCTCTCCTGGAAGACAGTCATAGTGTTGCACTCGGTTGTTCATATGAAAGGTGAAAGGAAGTTTCTCACCTCCGCACAGCTGGCAAGTCATGGCAAGAAATGGGTGTGAATGTCAGATGGTCGCTTTCGGAAAGTTCGGAAAGTATACTCGCCCCTTTTAGGTATATTCCAGAAAGAAGGCTGAGATAACCTGGATTTAAGGCAGATTTGATTGTTTGCCATGTGATTTGCCTATTAGATAATCTGCATATTTGTTTATATTGTAAAATCAATAAAAATGTGAATGATAAAAAAAAAACAAAAGCCAGCTCTATTCTTGTGTGTCACAGTGTACGGCTGTCCCGGCATAGATATGTCTGGCGTATAAATTGATTTATAGTTCACAGTCAGATTTCACCCATTGATAGCAAACTAGACAGATGTGTCTCTGATTACATTAAAGTAACTGTTTACATTCTCACACTTGTCTTGTCACTGTATTAAATATGAAGCTTTGGGGAAAGTTCAATTCAGTTTTTACGTTTGCCTTTATTCCTCCATTGGTGAATTTCAGGTCATTCTTCCCACTCTAATCTTCTCCAGTGGGAGCTTAAATGAACCGCTCCAAACAGGCTTGGTGTGAGTTGTCCTCCTGGCAGGTGTTGTCACTAGCTGAACTCTAACTGATACCCTGTCTCAGTGTATCGACTCTTGTGTCTCGTAGTCCACTGTGTCAGAGGAAGTATGTGGCATCCTCTCAGTTCTCCAAGGGCCTGAATGGAATAGAGTGGGACATTTGTCTGTATGAATATTACATTTTTTTCCTTCAGTCCAATGCTAAATTATTGATCGGAATGCACTCCGGAAAACAGTCTTTGTGAGGTTTGTAGATATTGCAAATTCTATCCTTTTGGGTTCTTTTCTTTTTTTTTTCCTCTCGGTGTAAAAAAGACCTCTGCATGAGCTCGAGAGATGGAAAGCGTGGTGGAATTCCTCCCTGCTGGCTACAACACAGGCCAACTCGTCTGTCTGCAGAAGCAACAGATGGCCATGGTCTTGGGTTGCTAGGAAACTGGTAATCAAATACTTTAATTCAGATTGATTTGGGAATCTGAGGTTTATTAAAAGCAGGGTGAAGTCTTTTGTTATTCAGATGGCAAGATGTCTGATTTGTCCTTCTTATTTTGGTTGGTAAATATTTGATTGCCCTCAGAGTTGGATATAGACTTGGCACTGTGCTCTGGACAGGCTGTGGTTGTGCGTGCACAAGGCTGTGAATGCAAATGATTGACAGTGTTTGCAATGTCTGTTTAACGCGCACACTGGTATGAAAGCAATGGCAATAAAGACAGACAGAAATATCCAATATGTCTGTTGGTAAATTTATACCTAAGGTGATGTTGGTTCGTGGGCTACTGGCACCATTTTCTGCATGCTACGCCTTGTGCCTGTGTATATGTTGTGGTCTGCTGGATTACATTCGTACATTCAGCCTTTAGGTCTATCAACACATAATGCAAAACATAATAAAGTCACAGTTAAAATTAGATAAAAGCACCAACTTTCCACATTGTTGATCCCTGCAGTGGTGATCCCTGGAGTTGTTGTTGAAGGCTTAACCCAAAAAGAACAAATAAATAAATAAATAATTTCATCAGCTAGCAAAGTGTGATACTTCTGGGCTTATTCTTGATTTAGATGCTTTAAATTGAGACGATAAACATTTTAAAAGAAAAAATAACAATCTTCCTCTCACAAATGACATGTTGAATCTATTAGTCCTTTATTAGCCCCTTAGCCCTCAATTCAATACATTATGGATTTTGACGCTATACAGCCTCTATAGCTGGTGGCGGCTAATGTTAGCTAATGTTAGCAAATGTTTTGTAGGTACCGCTGTGTAACATTATTTCTCTATTTGTGCTACTGTTAGACTACGTTTTAGCAGTAGATAAACATAACAATGGTTTCATCACAAAGGTAAAACAAGATGTAAACACACTGTACCTCACTGCAAGACATGTTTGTTGTTTCCTGCTTGTTGTCCATGTATGATGAGAAATGTATACTGCACTAACTATGAAGTTGATGCCCATTCATTTCAAAGAAGATTCTCTCCCAGTGCATAAGCCAAAAAGTTTTCTCTCTTACAGGTTTGTCTCCATGTTGTATGGAACCTTCATTGATAAAAATCATAATACAAAGAGTAATAATTGATCTTCTTTGCACTTTCAGATGTCCTGTCAACAGATTATCTTTTATAATGGCGGTTTATGTGAAAAATGCATTGTTTTTGTTGGCCACTGGGGCAAATTTTCAGGAAGGATGACTGAATACATCCACGCTGTTCTCCCATTCCACTTGGTCTCAGTCAGGTTGCGTAATAATGATGTCTTTAAAGCAATTGATTTGAAGAGAATCTTGGAAAATTAAGAGAAATTAAACATGCTATTATCTTGTAATTCCCACTTGTGGCCACAATGGCCGCTGTTCAGCAAAAGTTACAAACTCCACGACACACAAATGACTGATTTAAAATTATATATTTAAGCTTTAATACCAGGATTTTGCAGTTGGTTTGCAGGACATTTCATTTCAACTTCTTCGCTTTTGATGTACCTTTTTTTCCACAGCAAACATGGGCCATATTTGTACAGTGGCTGTAGTCTGACCGATCTGTTTTAACTTTTAGATTTGAGGGTCTGGTCACTTATCAGTAGGCCATCTGGCTCAGTATTCCTGCCTTGAGAGCTGGTAACGATATAAAGCAAAAACACGAGAGACCTAGAGTCTGAATGCCATAATATTGGCAAGCCCAGCGGTCTCCAGATGTTGACTGTTTTGCACCAGAGTTTCTATCAGAGAACAGATTTGTTGATTTGGCCAGCACTGGTGCAGGAACAGTTAAGCCTCCTGTGATGCTGCAGTGCTGCAGCCGGCTCCCTCAGTTAGTGGGACAAATCAGAGCTGATATAACATTTCCCTGGTGAGTTCATAAATAGATCCAAACCTAGAGCAAAAAATATACCAACTGATTGTTGGTGTTGATGCCGATTGTTTAAAAAGCCTAATTTGATGTGTTATTTTCTCTTTCATCTAAAAATAAACACAAGATGGTATTCCTCAACCCTCTGTTCTCTTTTATTTCCGGCAGACAGATGAATCATTTGGGCGGAGGGAGGAGAGGAGGTATATGTGAACACATGCAAATGCAGATGCATGTCTGTATACACACAGGCTCATGGCGTTTGCACATGTATACACAGACACGGACACAATCTCTATCATAATGCCACATGCAGAGAGAAGGCACAGAACTGAAGATGTGGTCACAATTGCTTTCGGTCCATCGAAACTGACCCACAATCAGCATAAAAAACAACAACGTGATTTCACAGGTAAACAGTCGAGTTTTCAGTGCAAGTCTGCCAGAGTCGGCTGGAGCTTGCAGTGAAACAAGCAATGGCTTCAATTAAAGTGAGAGACAGAGTGAACACTCACAGACTGGTGCAAGTACGAGTTAAGCAAACAAAGCCTTGAGCAGCATTGAACATGGACATGCCTGATATATAACCAGAAATTTTTTGCGTTTTTGCCTAGACAAAAGCGTAGTCACTCAACTGTGCACTATATATTTTTTTTAGAGATCTGGATGTTTTAAAAAATGGAAGGGAATGGGTGGAGAACAGTTTTTTTAAAAGTGTAGGATCACTCTGAATAACACGACAGTCTTACATATGAATACATTTTATTTTGCTTAAAATTCAGTGTGGAGTAGCAGGTGTTTCAGGGTGCAGCAGGGTTGTAGTGAGAAAGGCGCTGCCCCATTAGATTCTGTGTAACCCTGTCCCTTGTCTCTGAATTCCCATTGATTGGACAGTGTCCTTTCAGAACCAAACTACAAGGAGCAAGGAGTTATCATAAGTAGCCATCAGTGGAAACTACGTTACAGACGTGCAATGAGACAGCCCATTACATTTATTGTTACCATAGTTTCCAGTGGTAACTATAGTCTGTTGACCACAAAAATATCTTTGCACCCAGTTCTTTGCATGCACATCAAACTAAGATTCTTTGCACAGTTATTTGCAAAGAAATACTTACATTTGTACATATCTTTAGCAGCACAAGTAGACTGTTTACAGACATGTTTATTAATTCTGGAATTTTATATTTTACTTATATTCATTTTAATAGATCTTTTTTTGGCATTTTTTATTTATTGGACAGTTCATAGTAGAGATATACAGGAAATAAGGGGAGAGAGAGCAAGAACAGGTGACATGCAAGAAAGGTCATGAGCCAGAATCGAACTGGGGACATTGTGATTACATGTTCGGTCACAGGGACGCTGCATTCGGGGAAATGTTAACGCTCGTTTTATTTGTCTATATGTGAAGAAGCAACCTGGAGGATCGGATTACCACTACCCCTAAAAACAGCTGAACCTTTACTACTCAGGAATGAGAAAGAAGAGGGGTACAGTCAAAGTAGCAGCACTTTTTCAACTTTACCATACAATGAGTTTTCAAAAATCATCATACGGTATATAGTATGCATGCATTTCCCAGTGAGTGGAAGAAATCATACATAATAGATTATAAATCAAAGTGATTATGTGATTATAAATCCATCTGTCAAAGTTGAGATTTTTTTCTCTCTGCTCAAATAAAAATGAAACAATACTTGAGGTTGAATCATCGCTAACATCCTTGAATTTCCTCTGCAGAGCTGGAGCGCGAGAGATTAAATCTTTTTTTATTTCTTCTCTCCTAAGATTAATGTTAAAAGTTTTGTCTCAGGATGATTTCACTCTCATCAGAAACCATTAGACAGTATCAAAACCACATGCCAGATGTTTGTGTCTTTGGAGACATTTCCCAGTAGCAACACGTCATCAACCTGGTGACACATCCAGTCCCTATCCACCCTGTTCATGGACCAGTAAGCCATGAGGCAGAGATTCAAACTGCACTGCAACTTTGGAACAAAACATGCCCTACAGATAAAACAGCAGAGAGCCTCTTTGTAAATAGAGGACAAAATCTCTTTCTCCAAAATCTCTTCTAAATCTCACATTTAAAAGCCAGTAAACTTCAAAAAAGGGATGTTCAAATATGATGCACTTTTTGTGAAGCTCACAGGCCATCTCACAGTGTCTCCAGCCCTATAATAAAGAGCAATCTAATAAAAAAAATAATAAAAAATACCCAGCGAGGTGCACAGGCAGGAAGGTCACACGGCTGTAGACGTCTCATGGCAGCTGGTACAAAGCAGTCTGAGATGACACTGATTGACAGAGGAGTAAAGTATGTAAATGCAGTCTCACATAAGGGAATATCAACATGAGTGTGTCATATATATGAGTGTGAGTGGCCACAATCCTCTTAAGAAAAAAAAACCTCATTTTCATTTACCTACGAATAAGTTAGAGTGCATTTTATCTTAGCAGTATTTGACCAAAGTCCAATTTAGTAGAATACTTATAATTAAAATTATATTAGTTATGTTTACAAGTGCTCACTATGATGTGAGAGGTTTGTACTCCTGTTGTGTAAGTGCTGGGCCACGTTTTGAGTCAAAATGTCATCTGCACCATCCATCCTTGTTGTTCCTCCTTTTCTGAGCTGTAACAATGTCAGCAATGTCTGCCGAGCACAAATATAAATTTACATTTACTTTTTTTTTTGTGCTGCTCATTTTAGCAAGGATAAGTTAAATTGATAAGTTTGTCTCTTCGTTTATCCAGACAGATTTTGTAATACATCATAAGCCTAATTTTCTCTTTATTTTCTTTGTCTTCAGTCTTTAAAACTGTATAAATAGACTCAGCAAAAGTAAAATACAAAAACATAAAAGACTGCTGCCACTGAGGGCAGAGTTAAACTTATTCAAAGTGTCCATAAATATTAGGTAAGAGACGCAAGTGAGGGAAGTGAGTGAGGAGCCATGTTAGCAAAATGGAAAGCACCTCACCCAAGCCTCGCTTGGTGAATGAAGTTTCCACGACAGCTCAATAATGTGTCTTTGTGACAGATTTATCAGTTTTGGTGAGTCCCATTAGCTAACATTAGCTACCATTATTGATGGCTAACGTTTAAAGCTGCACTAATGACGATATGTGATGTAAAAGGTGTCATTCGTAGCGACAAGGCGGGTCTTCTGAAGCTGTCATCTGTGAAAAAGCTCTGATAGACCTATTGTACGCTACCTGACAAACAGACAAAGTTAGCAACTAGCCGGTGAACATAGTGAAACATTTAGCAGCTAAAGCGCCAGATATTTCCCTCAGGAATTGGTGGAGACCAAAACAGAGCTAAAAGGAGAGTGAAGGTTGGATTTGTGTTTGTCTGGTGGCCAGAAACACGACTCCTAATGAATGCTAATGATGCTTTCTGCCTGTTGGATTTGTAAATAGGCAAGTGTTTGCTAACATATTAGGCATGACAATTTTGTAAGACCATAATATGTCAAGTGTGCGTGTGATGTTCAGCTTTAACCCTGATTCATGCAGCTTTAAGAGCTTGGTGACATATCATGCATGTTTAGCTAGCCAGTAAGCTAACATGTTATATCTGAACTTCGTAATGTTTCAGACACTATGTGTATTGTACACTTTCCCAGTTTGATTGCAATCTTGATGTTTGGTCACTCTCTAACATCAAAGCACACAAACCATGCCTGGTTGGAAATTTACAGACAGTACAGGCTGCAGCCTCGCACACAGTCAGTAGGGGAAAGCATGGAAAATTATAATCTGTAATGTCACATTCTACGTGACTCCCCCATCTAAATGTGTTTGACTAATTAAAAAAAAAAAAACATTCACTAACCTTTTTCAAAAGGTGTTTGTAATCTGATTACAGTTTTAGTCAGTAACTAACACAGTGTCCACTGGGACGGGCTGTCAGCTTGATGCTGCACAGCCTATTAATTCAGACACAGCTGTTTCATCTGCCCATCTGTTTCAGCTGGCACTGTACTACTGACAGTGCTACATTGTGCTGTTTGAATCCGATTCATTGTTCCCTCTATGAATCTTGGGACTTGCCATTAGTTCTCGTCAGCCAAGTCGTGATTGCCTCAATGCATCCAGCGCTGGCAAGTAAACTTCTGGGATCTTTATGTGTCCTCTGTCATTTTGTCTTTGAAGTGTACTTCAACCACTGAGTATCACTTCTAACAGGTCAGTGAGGATACACACGATTGAACGCAGAGACAAGTTCGGCTCTAGTTTTATGACAGCGTATGGTACGTGCTGCATGGGGCTTTGCGGCAGTGAATTGGCATTTTCATTGCACACCCAAGGCTTTTTTTCCCTGTATTTTGCCGAGTCACAGTGAATACAAACTGCGCTGAAGTGGGAGGAGAGGCACAATAGGGGGTGTGTCAGTTGTGATCAAAATGACACGGTGCAATTTTGGTGTCGAGGACCAGTGGGAATTGAGCTCAGGTCGGGTCAAAGACACATGTTTTATTACTTTATCTCGTGTTTTACATCACATAAACCCTCCCACCTACCAATCTAAACCCAGCCAAGCATTTTATACACCACTGACTTGCCACACTCTAGGCCTCTAATTATTTTGTATATTCCCTTCTTGTCCTGGTCTTAATTAGATCCCGACTGATGCTAGATTTCTGAGGCCGATAACAACATAAATATTCAGGAAATCAAAAATTGGATGACAACATATCAGCCGATACATAAAGACACTACATAAACAAATATTTTTGACAGGGAACCTTTAAGTTTGTTTTTTAAAGAATCGTGAAGTGGCCGTGATTGTGAAGTACTGCGTTGAAAAATAATCTGTGCTCTCTGGTGGATAAACTCTAAAACACTTTTTCTAAATGACCTCAAACAGATCTATGGCATTTCTATGCTGTAGTATTTTGTTAATTATCAGCCAACACAGATAACGACATCTCGCTGATAAGCTACAGTAATATTGGCTGATATCGGTCGGCCACTAATCTTCTTGGGCGGCTGTGGCTCAGGAGGTAGACCAGGTCATCCATTAATTGCAGGGTTGGCGGTTCGATCCCCGGGTCCTCCTGTCCACATGTCCACATGTCGAAGTGTCCTGGGGCAAGAACCCTCAGTTGCTCCCGATGAAGGCCAGCACCTTGCATGGCAGCTCTGTCGCCATCGGTGTGTGAATGGGTGAATGAGACCAATCTGTAAAATGATTTGGGAGCCGTTAAGGTTGAAAATCGCTATATAAGTGAATTCCTTTTACCATTTAATAGCCACGTTCAGACATTTTCTGGGGATTCAAACCAACAACTTCCTATCCTCTGTAGTTAATTTATTTTTTGACGCGTGGTGGGGCTGAATAAAACTCTGACAACCTGTCAATAGACATGAATCAATGTATCATTGTATGGTGCCAGCGGGTGTCCAAATAACAACAGATGGCAGACATGCATACCTCTTCAAAGCCGGATGACCAGTGGGAACAGCATGAGCCTGACTGGGTTCTGCATGACACTGATTCACTATTACATTAGTCACATCAGTGGACTGAAGGAATAGCAAGAAGGCTCGAAGCACTGTTTTTTCCTTCCTGAAATAAATAAGAACAGTCCTGCCTGAGTCCTGCCAGAGACAGAGCTCACAATTTGTTGCAAGATCTGCATGTGCTTCTTACCAGCTTGTCAGAATACCAAAAAAAAAAAAAAAAGACTAGCATATTGTTCCCTGGAGTTTTGATTCCCCAAACTTGTATGATCTAAAAGCTGTGCGTTAGTTTCCATAGTTTCCAGTGAAGTTAATGTTGGGGTTAAGGTAAGAATGAACTTTTTCTGTGCAAAAACTTCAGTTTTGCCAGAAAGTAACTCTACCCAGAGCTTCTGATTAATTGCATTGTTATCAGTAAGTCAGACCATGAAGAAAGAGAGTGGACAGGATAACAAGGTCTGCACTGCTGAGAACCATGGTGATGATGATATTAAGGGATGATAGCAGTTAGAAAAGTCATTATCAGCATTTCAAACTGTTTTTCTCCACATGCAGGAAACAGGGATACGTGGTGTTATTCAGTTTATGTGAATGTCTCTTTTTTTTTTGATTGTGCATCTGTGATATATTTATACTACAACGCCTTGTTTGTTCTTGTGTCTTCTACCATCTCGGTGTGTGATTTTGTCCATGCATTTCCGTCTGCACATTGTCCACATGTGTAGGCGTGTTAAGTCCCTGTATATTATTAACAAGAATTCAAGGGAGCAGGTCGATAAAGCCCCTGCCCACCAGTGTTCCCCTGCAGTCCTACACACCATCTCCCAGCTTTGCTCTCCTATAGTCATCTATGGTAATCACTGGGATCACATCACAGCACATCCTTAATCATGCTGGGGGCGGTTCTGGGAAGCCAAGTACGCAGTCAGTGAACCGCTGACCTATGCGGACTACCGATTCCTTTCATCTCGGAGCAACAGTTTGTACTTCTTCTCCCCCAAAAGTCTAATTTGGAACACATCGTTCACGTCACAGCATCACAGAAATTAGTGCATTTCAAAGAACTGGGTGCTGATATGAATGTGGATTATATGAAGGCAACTTTAAAGCTAATATAAATCCTGTTCTTTTTATGCCTTTTTACGGTAGTACACAAGGTAAAGATGTTAGTTCTACAATGTGCCTGTTTGCAGTGGTGGAGAGTAACTACAGTAAGTACTGTACTAATGTACAATTTTAAAGTACTTGTACTTGAGTATTTCTATTTTCTGCTACTTTATACTTCTACTCTGCTACATTTCAGAGGGAAAAATTGTATTTTTTACTTCACTACATTTATTTGACAGGTGGAGTTACTTTTCAGATTATTTTATTATTTATTCAAGATTAAACCAGTGGTTTCCGGTCTCTTTGGCTTGTGACAAAAAACACTGTCTAGTTGAGGCTCTTTGTCTCGTTTCAGATTTCTATTAGTAGGCACCAGTTCTACCTTAAGAAAGATTTCCCCTCTAAACTTCTGAGATGGTTTCATTTTTATAGCTGTCCGAGTCCAAAGGAGACAAAGAAAGCAAAACTTATAATAGAGAATATCCTAAAAAATGTGTTGCAGAACTTTGCTTTTCGTCTTTTGTACCCCATTAATCATCTCACGACCCCCGTTGATTTATCCTGTGATCCTTTGGCAGGAGCCTGACCCCCCAACCAGTGGAGTACACTATCTGACTTTATATAAAATAGTTACAACTAGCTCCACTTCAACCAGCTACAACTAGTTGAGCTGCTGCTTAGTCACTGATGCATCAGAATTAACCTAATAATGTCATATATAATAATATATACGTCACAGGGGGCATTTTACTTCAGAACAACTTTTATTTTTAATACTTTAAGTACATTTAGCTGATACTACTTCTGTACTCATGTTGGATTTTGAATGCAGGACATTTACTTGTAATGGGGTATTTTAACATTGTGGTATTGGCACTTTTACTTTTATGTAAAGGCTCTGAGTACTTCTTCTAATTGTACATTTTTGTTTTGTGCATGTGCAGCCATATTGACAAGTGGAATTGTATCCTTTCCATAAGACAAACCTGATCCTGTTAAGCTTCAGTGAGCCTGGTGATGTGTGGTCACCCAAACTCCTCTCTCACTTAAAGCCCTTGAGCTCAAAATCCAGAGAACTCACTGCTTGATTCTTTCATCACAAAAACTTCAAATCTGATTTCCAAGAAAAAGTGACGACAAAACAAGAAGCTCAAATATTGAGTTGACTCATTATCTGCTGCATGTGTAGGCAATGCAATCAGCACCCTCACGCAGGAAAATGTGAAATGAAGGTGATTGTAACCAATAACAGCTCCAAGCTCCTGATGTATGCAAAATGGAGAGATAATGAAAGATTAATGAGTAAATCTCTGCCCATGAATATTTGAGGAGGGGAAGTCTGTTTAATACATGATCATCCTGTGAAAGGCTTCCTGTACATGCCACCGCCTCATTCGCCGATTCAGAGAGGATGCTTATTAGATTTTCAGGCGGATGGCATTTTCATTGCCCTACTCTCCAATGAGCCTCTTTCATAAATCATTTTCAATCACTTTATATTTTGGTTTTATTCCTAGACGCGATATATACGGGGAGCTGTCCTTAGACTTTAACAGAGGATGATAAATGGTGTTTCCTGGTGGTATTTCATGGCTTTCTTGTTCAGACTTTTGTCACAGATAAACATATCGTTTATAAAAACGTGCCGTAGTCATACATGTTATTCACAATGTAATGAAAATGGTTCAATCACAATTAGAAAAGCATTTGTTTCAATCACACATCCTCTTCCTCTGTGCGCCACACATCCACAGAGCCATCATTAGACCATTTGCATCGCAAATTACTTCCACATTATGGATTCCTGAGCTTTGAGGGCCACACTTGACATAGCATAGCTCCGTAGCTCATACCTCTAACTGTTTTTTGTGACTGACACACGAAGAGGGATCAATGGATTAGATTCCATGAGATGGGTGTTCCTGGGGGCCGTATACGTGCCTGTACATGCTAAGACTGGGATTACGGAGAAGCAGACAGGAGCTCTCTGGTCCGACGGGCGCCTGCCGGCCCATCTCACGGCTCAAGACGGTGACAAATGGAGAATGTTGTCAGCAGAGTGCACTTACATCTCCAACTCAATCACATTGAGTCAACACAGGAACTCACACTGTCAATCAGGCTCGCTCATTTATGCAAACGCACAAATCGGCAAACATCAGCGTACACAGTCGCGCCATTACATCAGGTTTTCATACATGCCTTCATTCCTGGAGCATTACCTTTGTTGTGTGTGTGCATGTGTGTGCGCTTGTGTAATCCATTCGGCTTTGCTGTATTATGACGTTAGACTGACAAAAAAATCTCTATGATGGAGGATCGGCCGTATTTCTTACAGCCACAATCTCTATCAAATCTAAGCGACGCTCAGACTTTGAGAAATATGATGTATGAGGGACACACGGTTTTCATTTTTCCATCACATCCGTTGCCTTGTCAAAATGTTCAGATTATGTAATTACCCAATAATGTACGTATACATATTTTATCCAAGTTGGTGGTTAGATTTGTCTCTGACAAAGCCTTAGGAGGGTGTTTCACCATGAAAGATATTTATAGGGAGCTGTGTTTTCTGTTGCCTGTACAAGGGAAACCCAAAGCTATGAAGATGATGAATGGTTTTAATGAAGGTATTGCATAAATGCAATACCAGAGGGAAAATAACATTAAACAAAATTTGATCTTCCGCGCACATGCGAACAGAAGATTCAGCACACACATACATGCATGATGCGCACAAAATACCCACCCACACACATGCAAGCACCCATTTACCCTCCCAAATCTCGCCACACAGCGCTTGTACAGTCTCATTTATGATTCCTGTATTCAACTTCATGATCACAGCAGCTGGGAAAGCACAGGTGACAGCAGATGTAAACGTTGCAGAGAGTCTTCCCCCCTTCTTTGCATGTCATCAAAGTGGTGGTCGGGACTTCCGATTCCCCTGTCTCCATAGCAGAGTATGAATAATGCAGCAGTGTGGGGTTGCCTGCCTGACAGAATGACTTGATAAAACAGCTGGGGGAGACCGTGGGAGACGTCACTACACTGAAAAAGGACTGCAGCAGCTAAATATAAGCACAGCCAAAGTCCCAGTGGCTTCTCCCATTCAGAGACAGGGAAAGAAAGGGACATAGAGACACAGAGAGAAAGTGTGTGTGTGGGTTCTTTCAGTTTTTGTAGTTTTGTAAATTAGGGTTGTATGCATGTGTGTTTGTGTGTTGGCACAGTGTTTTCTGCCTCTGTGCCAATGCACACACCCGGAGTGATCTGCAGGGTGTGTGTAGCTGTGCCGGAGGTAGGTATGGTGCACTACTGGCACTCTATTCAGGAAGAAAGATTTTGAAAATGGTGCTCCTCATAATGGCTGCAGAGAAGTTATTAAACAGATGCATGTATAAATGTGCAGACAAATTGTGTATGTAATACCAAAAATGTATTGTTAGTAGTTATTGCTGATGTTGACATCATCAAGATCGTCTGTTTGATGGATCTGGCAATACTTGAGGCAATCCGTGGTAAAATCAACTGCGTTTTCAGACTGTCGATACCACTCAAAACAATATGTATTGTAGCAATTATGGGGTGCATCAGTCTGCCTTTTGACATCTAATCTTTGAGAAATTCATTCAACTAAAGGGAGAAACTCCTCTGTCCACCCACAGAAAAATAACCACGATTGAAATGGGAGAGTATAAACTTTTAACAAGAAGTCTTATTTCTCAGAAATAGACTTCTGGCGAATGAATAAATGTAAATGTAATTCACTCTCTGCTCTTCTGCTTCACATTTGACATGCATCATGTCCCGTCGCTGCATTAAAGTTGCATATTTTTACGAATGGCGGACACACCAAGTAATAACACTTTAAGTTAAGCTCATGTTAGAATAATTTAACATATAATCTACTTTAAATAGTTTCATAAATTAACATGTTTTCTTGGATGCAGGAATATTTAACTATGTGGTACTGAATTTCAGCTATATTATTTTTTTTTATAAAATGAATTATTTAGGCAAGCCACATTGAATAATACTATTTCCTTCAATTACACACTACACACTTCACAACTAATGTCCATCACAAGCACCAAACGAAAGACCTAAAGCTTAGCGTAAGACTCCAAATATAAGAAAACCCCATTCGAGCTCTCATTAAGGTTTTTCACCATTCTCGCCTTCAGGTATAATGACGTTACTCTTGCCAAAGAGGAGTGACATTTCCCCTGACGGACATCCTTGTCAGGCTCAGTGCTTCAGGGCATGATGGCACAACTTGCTGCTAATCAAACCTTTTCAGAGGCAAGCTGGTGAAATAGGTAAGAGATACTCTTTAAAACGCCAGGAGCAAATTGTACTCACTTAAGTGTGACTTCTTTTCAATGGCATCATTGTGACGGTCTATTAGTCACTCTGTTATCAGCAGTAGAGATTGTGAGGAGCTGTAGGCCGAGAGCATTCACAGTACCGCTGACAGCACATGAACTGCAGCTTTGTCAGGACAGATGACGGTAAAGAACTGACTAGAGAGCAATCATGCATGTGTACAGTTTTTACAGGTATTGTGCTCTCATTGGAATCAGTGGTTGAACACTGTATTTCAAGTGCTGATAAGGTAATTGGCACGTGTTGAAAATCCACAGTGCAGTTTAGTGAAACCAAACCATCTGTAATGATTAAAATAATGTATGCATGCTGCATGTAATTGTCCGTTTTAATTAGGCAGTCAGCTTCATAATTGTATAATCACAAGTTCATGACACACAATTTGGAATTATTACTTCTAAGAATATTTTACAAATCATTCATTAAACTAATCATATTAAACATGCATTTTTTAAATCCATATTGACTCAGGCTACTCTGATAGCCACTTTCCACCCACTGTTTTGGTTTTCCAGCCCACACCAAAGATGCGTTCACAAGCTCATAGAAGCAAAGTGTTGTTACGTGTCCTGCTTTAAACAATGGAGAAACTAATTAAGCCAGTGGCTAATAAAAACAATTCAAGCATGTAGCATTAGCGGGCAAACAACCCAGATATTTTTCTCAGGGCTTGCCGTACTAAACCAAAACAAAAAATTCTGTAAATAATGGATGCAGGCAGTGGTTTCCTAACACCATAGCCATAAACTGATAAACTGAAGATTAAGAGAGCAAAAGTCCTTCCAGCTTTTTTAGCTAGGCTCTTTTTCACTATAGCATTTGTAACTCAGGGTGTTTTCTCAAGGCTGCCTTTCATTGGTCTTTCTGAAAAGGTGAAACATAGTTTTCTGTCCATATTTTAAGCTATATGTATCTATTAGTGTGCATGCACAATCAAATTTGAACACCTCGATATCTTAATGGAGAAAAACATTGTTTTGTTAGCATTAATAAAAACAAAAATCAATGCTATCAAAGCATTTTTTTTATCATGATCATCAAACATTAGAGCAATATTTGAAAGCAGTGCAACAAGCTGTAAACACAACACTGACATATTCTCATTTCAGCAAACTGTTGCCTATTTACACATTGAATTAGCTTTCACTTATAGTTGTGTTTCTGTCCACCAGATAAATCTGATAAAAAGTCCAATATTTAATCTGCTTTTGGCTCTGTTTTGATCTCCACCAACTCCTGGGGGAAATATCTGGCTCTTTAGCTGCTAAAGACAGGTAAAACAAGAAGGGATGCAAATGAGGATAGACAAGGCAAGCATGCAGTGACTACGTAGGATGGCAGGTCTGGTTGCTTTTTAACCAGGTTTTACAATTCTATGCAAAGGTAAGAGTCGCTATATCGTATATTTAATGGAAGGATGTTCCAAAACTTGGAAGCTGTTGCTGTAAAGGCTGCCTGTAAAACACCCCTCACACCACTTTCTTCTTTTTTGTTGCGGAGTGTGCATGTTGTGGGGACATCGATCTGTTTACACAGTCACATTGTGGGGACTAGCCTTCCTTATGGGGACAAAACGCAAGTCCCCATAACATAAATCCTTTTATTTTAGGGTGAAGATTTGGTTTAAGGTTAGGTTAAGGTTAAGTTAAGGGTAAGTCTCCAGGGAATGAATATAAGTCACTGTAATGTGTCAATGTGAGTAACCTTTCCCCCACTACAAAACGGTTAGTGCTCATTAATTATTACTTACTCTACCTACTATGTTTTTCATTGTGTATTTGATATGTAGTATTTTTTATCACTGTGTTAAATTTAACAGATATAAAATAAATTATTGTCCATTAATAGTTATACAGTTATACTGCTTGTTTTAATATATATGATCTACAATAAAGTTTGTATTCTTGGGCGAAGTCCTCGTCTCTACTTAACTGCCAAATGTATCATTATTGAATCTGTGGGATTTATCTGGCTGGTTCTTGAATGTGAAGTTAAAGGGGTCATTGCAACTCAAAACTCCTAGCTAAATTGGGCTTTACCACACAAAGGTGACCTATACTGCACTACTATTCTGGTCCTATTATTTATTCAGAGATACGGCTGCTTATAAATAGCAGCACATAACAACCTGGCACGCTATTGTCATGGCAGCTACGATCAAGGAAGGAGAGCTTGTAAAGTTAAAATAAATTATTACATTGCCATTGTGATTCTAGCTTCACAGCTGTGCCACTGCACAATGAGTCAAACAAGAGTTATTTCTGTTAGATGGGGTAACGATAAATCACAATAAAGCTTTTAATCAAGTTTTTTTTATATAAACATATTAATCTGTTGTAGCGATTGTTTGCTTCCTCTTTATAAAGATGGCCATGTATCTGTTAGAATAAATAAGATGTAGTGGGGTGTTCATCTTGCATTTCCCTCTCAGCTGAAGTGCCTCTGTGGGGAAATAATTAGTGTAAAATCAACCTCTAGATTACTTCGGGGCCCCTTCTAATCTCACATGGCACTCCATTAGAATTGAATTCCAATATATGCAGATTACATTCATTCATCTCTGTGTATAGTCTTGGCTATGATGCAGGTTACTCCAGTGTACCAGAGGTATATTAACCATATAACAGCTGTGATGTACAGGATAATGTTCCTGTACAATTGAGTATCACTCTGAGGCTAAGAGAAAATAAAGTTGGCCAATAAACTGCTACACACGGGCTACGAGTAATCCCTGACCAACAACTGCATGTTAATATTTAGGCAATGATCAGACTGGTTCTATATCCTGACGAGTCCAAAGTAAACAGGAGAATTCAAGTTACAAGATAATTTACTGGGAGTGTGCACCTACATACATATAATTGGCTGATGCAGTGCTGTGCTGGATGATGTCGCATTTAGGGACCCACTGATCAGAATCAGTCGCAGCGACCTTTAGCAAACATTTTAATAAATCCAGTACATTTGTAGTACATTAGCTAACCACAAATAGCGATGTCATCACTTACAGTATTTACAGTAAAGGCCTACCACTGCGCTCGTATTATGAAGCACATACAGTACAGGAAGTGATGAGTAACAGCACTAGCTTAATTAGCAGTAGCCCACTGGATTGGATTGTTTCATCCATAGTGCCATTGTGGAAAAAGTTGAACCTGGTTCGACTTTTTCCTTTGTGTGTGTGTATGTGTGTTTGTTTTTTGCCAGCATCCTCCACTGTGCAACCCCAGCTGTGCAAATGCCAAGTGCCAATGGGGTCTCACTGAAATGAATGAGGAGACTGCACTTTTTGATGCTGAGCTATTCCCAAAACTTCACAGGGGCCTGCAGCACCATGTACTTGAACTTACATCTTGCATCTAAAGTCGGTTGATTTTTAGTATTCAAAACGTGACAACATGCTGTGCTGCAAAATCTGGTTGGGTGTGATACAGTGTAATGACAAACTACCACAGCTTGTCACAAGTTATTGCTTAATGCTGTGAGTAAAGCCAACAAGCAGTGGGTAATGTAGTATGATAAAGTACACATGTGGAATATATTGACCTGTCTCCTGTTTGTTTTCATGCAGGGCCAGGGACCTGCTCCAGTCAAGTTACATGGTAAACACTGTTTGGTCCCATTCTCCTGGTTGTATAATCCTCTCTACTTTCCAACACGAAATATTGTGCAAAGCAGCAAACTACATTCCCTGAGTCTTTTTTTTTTTGTTCCATATTAATTCAATATTTGTATATTCATATTTTATAACATCATCTCGGATGCAGCGAAAAGGCCCTCAAGTTAAGTTTGTTCCAGTTCATTTGACTTGTTCGCTGTGCACTGAACTTCGCTGAGTGCGTGTGTGTGCTAAAGAGACGGAAAGAAAAAGAGAGGAGAAAGAGAGAGAAAAAAAAAAAAAAAAGACAATCATGAATCCAGCTGTCACATGAGCCCGCTAATGTGTGGTGCCCTCCTCCTAACATCCATACATGATGATTCACATGTTAACTCTCACCTACAGGTGATCCCTGAGCTTTCTCTCTATTTCCACAACCATCTCTCACTCTAATGTGCATCATTCGTTTTATTGCAACCTCTCAATTATTCAGTACTGTCAGCTGAATCCATATGTGCATGTGTGTACGTGTGCATCTATGCTTGTGTATACTTTTTGTTTATGTGTGTGTGAGCACATGCAATATGTGTGTGTGTGTGTGGTGGACAAGAAATGTAAGAGACAGTGAGAAATTGAATGGTGAAGGTACACTGGGGTTGTATTTCCATTCTTGGCTGTGCATTCGCAGTAAAAAATTCATTTCACTGTTGGACTATTTTTCCCCATGTATGAGGAACAGACCTGGACCTCATCTGGCCCCTCTGTGCCGAAACACACCGGTATAAAAGCATGCCTTCTATTACAGCACTCTCCTTTTCACCGTGAACATGTCTCTTCCTCAGGATTTCAAACAACCGACAGAGAGGTGGGAATATAAAATGGCCCAAGGCGCACTGAGCTGGCAGCAGCTTAAAGGTTGGAGGAGAGAGTATCTGACCAGAAGGTTGCCAGTTTGAATTCCTGAACCGGTTAGCAAAGTCAAAAGTGAAAAAGTAATGTTTTTTGTTTTTTTTCCCCTCTTCTGAGCTCCTTGTGGCCTTGAGAAAGTTGTTTTGCCTCTGCTGGTTATGAAAAAGTATCAACACCACAATGTAAAATACTCAACTAAAAGTCCTACATTCAAAATCTTAATTTAAAAGTATTATGAGCAAAATGTACTAACATTGAAGTAAATTATGCAAAATTACCCTTTTCAGGGTGCATTAACATCTTAATGTTGCAGTTGTTCAAAATGGTTAAAAATGGTCAATGTTTAACTACTTTATATACTGCGGGTAGATTATTCTGTAACAATAGATCACATTTAATATGATGATCATAGGATTTTATTTAAAATATGAATCTGCAAAGCTGTAACTATAGCTGTCAAATAAATAAAGTAGAGTAAAAGGTATATTATTTGCCTCTGAAATGGAGTGGAAGTAGCATAAAACAGAAATACTCAAATAATTCAAAATTGTACTTGAACCTGCAAAAACAGATTTTTTATTTATTAATTTTTTTTGGTCACTTGGGGATGTTAAAGAATGAGAGGATTATTTAAACAATCATCTAGTAACTAAATTGATAAAGAGACGAGATACGTCACGCAGAATCAGCCACCACCTCTGCCAAACAATTTCCTGGGGGAAACCCTGAACCTCGGTTAGCAGCAGGGCCACAGTGTTATTGGTCAGCTCACATGGTGTTTTTGTTAAGATATCACTTTTGTGTAAATACATTTCCTTTTCTTGAGGTTTACTTTGAGCTGATGGTTAAAATATTCAATAGACAATGTTATTATTATTATTAGCAAATCATTTTTAATGAATATTTTAATGGGAGCCAATAGAGACACAATAACATTTGTAAACCATTAGAGATTCTTCTATACTGTTTCTACCAAGATAGATTTCGCTTTATCTCTGGCTGCAATTCAGTGAGTAGAACTGCTGTGTATTGTCACTATTGTTATAATGTGATGACATACTGAGTAGTTATTGGTTTATGGTTTATTTAACAGTTCCTCAATTAAATTTCATTTAAGCTCTATTAGTGGATGTCTTTTTCTATGTTGTTTGAATTGTCCAAGCAAATAACACCTAAAAATACCCAAATATATCAAACTACATATATCCTGATAGAATATTTTATCCCTACCTCCTGCCTCTAGGAGCATCAAATCATTGAAAAAAGATAACAATGTGAGCACATTGTTGCCATGTTAAAATTCCCATTTGCCTCAGTATAATCTCAGACCTGCTGTGTTTATGAAACCAGTACAAGATAATTTTAGATGGAGACATGGACACAAACATCTGCATACATGCTTGTACGTCACCTTCAAATACAGTACACGCAGCAGATCCCACACACAGGGGACATCTGGCCACTACGCTGAATGCACAGCCTTCATACATTTTCAGCAAATGCTTCGTCAATTATTTAGTCACAGTGCTATTTATGGGCCAAATGCTCTGTCTTCAAATATGCATGATGTGTCTATAAAGGATTTGATGTCTCCTCGCCTCCGTTTGAGTGACAGAATCATGTGACAGCAGGCCACAATGGGCAAGAAAACACAAATAGTACAAGACAAGAGTGAGGTCTGTGTGTCAGGGTCTTGGTTTATTTCTGGATGAAGTGTTTTGGCTTGCGTGACCCGCACAGCACACCGGGTGCTAATGGAGCTAACGCTGCAGACATGGTCCGCAATGTTCTAAAAAGTTGGAGTGCACAGGGAACCTGAGTTGAACCAGCTGGGTGACACAGATGCACATTATATTTGGAGGCTCAGCACAGAGTGGTAAGTTTATCTGCAGAGATTACAGTATATTCAGAAATGTGAGTATTTTAATGCAGTGGCATACTTCATTCCATCAAGGGATAGCAGAGCCCAATGGCTGTGTTTGCACCTTGTGAAACATTAGCATATTTTCTATTTTCCTCCAAAGAAGAGGAGATTAAGAATATAATATTATCATGACATTACTGCTTTCTTGTTAATGCATTATCACTCTTTACACCTTTACAAATGGACGTCTGAGACTTAAGTGATTTTTTTGTTTCGTCCTCACTGTAGTTTACTTGTTACAATCCATTAAGTCATCATATAAACAGATTTTGATTTTGTTGCTCTTTATTACAGACTGGTAACGTGCAAAATTCACTCATCCCATACCTACTTTATAAAAGCGTTCATATTTTTACAACTGCTGGTCCCTGCTGATATGATAAAATGTATTTCCCCCAAAAATGTGTTCTCCCTGGTGATGTGTTTTTGCCTCATTTTCACTCTGGGCACGACAATAACAATACTTCAGTTAGTTTGGATTACTTTCCTATCGTGGCTTTTTTAAAGGGGGAAAGCAATGCTTGAGTATTTCATCTCATATCATCAAAGAACGAAGACATAAAAGCAGCCTATAAAGTTGTTTCATGTGAAGAACAGCTTGTCTGTGATCTTATTTTCTCAAACAGCAGGAGAGAGAAATTGTCATGCTATTTATTGTGTTCCTGTCTTTTATAAAGAACATTTCTCCAGTAACTATTTTCTTAGCCAGTACTTTTATACAACATGGAACAATATCTGACACAAGTTAAGTTATGCAGATTACACTTCTATCAGCAGCAAATGATTGAACGGGCTGGTTAGCACATGCAGCAATTTAAAAAATGGCTAAACAGACAAAGAAAAGGGATAAACGCCTGCATTTTAGTAGTCGAAAATCTGACAAAAAACTCTAAACTTACTCTGCTCTACCCTTACTTGACCATAACAAGTTTTCACAGTGCAGGCCACAATGGTTTGGTAAGTGATCTGTCGCAAGTGTGGTGCAAAAACACCACAGCAATGACCTCTTACCACCACTTGTGATGCTAAAATCAATTTAACATCTCCCGGATTTCCACTTTACTGTTAAGCTTTTCTCACTTCCTCAGCAATAATAACTCCTTGCTGTTTGAGTTAACTCACACCCACCTACAGTATGTATTAATATTCCCAGTGATTTTGTCACATATGCGCCACTCACACCAAGAGTGTCAGAGGAAGATTATTAGTAATTTAACCTGTTAGGATAGATAAACACTCCATGATTGACTTGGAGATTGATTTGGATAAAAGTTGAGAATGTAATTATCAGATTTTAAGTTTCATTGGGATAGCGTCACGTCATGTGAACAGTCTTAGTTATCACCCTATTACCTTGATAATAGTACAGTCATACGTCAATGTGATAATGTTAAAATATACAGGGAGACAGTCAGAGGAAGTAATGACTTCAATTTCCTGTTTTCTTGCCTCAGTTAACATGACCAAGCTGCATCACAAGGACAGGAGCGGCCTGCCTCATGACTCTGAGTAGGTGTATGGGACGCTGAGGGCTTGTGAGTCATCCACAAGTCCATCTGAAATGCCTGACCAGGTTTCTCCACTCCCCATCCAGAGGCTCCATCTGTGGACCCCATGGGCCAGCTGCTGGCCTCTCTCATGCTCCTTCAGCCCAAGCTGCTCAGGCACGATGCTCCAGTCATAATCCTTTCCCTGCCGGCTCAGCCAGGCAGACATCACTCCTCCTCTCTCTTCTGAGCTTCTACCCCTCTGCTTGTTTGCCTGACTTCCTGCATGCGTGGATACTGATCCTGGAAACCCAGCTATGGACAGACATCAGGGCGAACCCAGCCCCTGCAGCGTAAACATTTGGAGGACAACACGCACCTGTTTAACTCTGCGCACCTCAGAGCATGTGAATGACAGTGTGAAATGGGAAATGAAGGAAAAAGCACAGTGTGTGCTGAAAATATGAGCTTCTGCTACAATCTGGTAATTGGGAAACGGAGGAAGCTTTTTTGAGCTTTGCACCTATCACGCTATAATGTGAATGTACTGTGGCATTGCATAAGGTTGTGTTCTCATTAAGGGCTAAAAATAAGCCTGGACCAGCAAATTTAAAAACTGTACTGCAATTGTATTTGACCATTTATTAAAGAAAAGAAAAAACACTTCATCGTCATTGGTATGCTTTCCCTAAAAATGTTATGTTCAAAATTTGCATCAGACAAAGTAAAATATAAAATAGAGGTAATATATTGCCCAATTTTAGCTTACCAGCACATTAACTTTGCAGGACAGAAAAGCCAAAGATATATTTGAGGTAATTTAGAACAGTGTCATAGTCTGTCTGACTAAAAAGTGTTGATTAGTTTTTGTTTTTTTAGTTAAATGTTCAGCTCGATAAATACAGTATATTGGTTTCCAGATTTTAAATCTTTTTTGGAGGCAACGGAGCAAGGTGTAAAGACAACATTTAAATATATTCACCCTATTAATTTTTCTGGTGAAAGTGATAGCAAACTAATTTTGCTAATTTACACATGCAGGAGACACAGAGCAACATTAACATTCATTTTGTATTGTGTTTCTGGCCACCTGACTAATTTAAGCCCAATATTCACTCTCTTTTAGCTCTGTTTTAGTCTCCACCAACTCCTGAGGGAAATATCTGGCTCTTTCGCTGCTAAATGCTCCACTATGTTCACCAGTTAGTCGCTACTGTTTGGTGGTGGGCAGGTGGTGGTTTTTTAGATATTTTTCCCTGAAAACAGCTGCTGCTGGAAACAAGGTTGATGAGGCCGTGGGACTGAACCAAAACAGTCAACCTGTGGGCCGTGAAACCAAAACAATGAGCTGAAAGACTCTTGACGCTTAATTATTACTTAACTCTGCAGTTCCTCTCAGCTCCTCTCAGTGTTTAACCCTTCGAGTGACCCCTTTCACATTACATGTAGTCATTTGATCCATTATTAAGCATTAAAATATTGATTAGTGCAGATTTAATAACCAAATATAGGGAATCCGTATTAAAATAGCTTGTTTGTTATGTTCCTATGTCAAAAAATGAGTATTGGCCAATCAGATTGTTCAAAATCTTAGATATCGTTCTAAAAAAAATCATAAAACTTCTTTAATACCTTCTTTAAACCTGTTACACTACATGTATAACCGAGTGTCATTATTTTGAACATGGTCCTTAAACTTGTTTTTCATTTTCATTATTGAGCATCTGCCCACATACTGATTGAATAAAGAAACCTTTAACCTCTTAAGAGTTACCAGTAAATTTTAGTGTTTGGCTTAAAGTATTAGTTAAATCAATTCTGTGGGCCTTACTGGGGGCTGGAGTCGGATAAGGCAGATTACGGAGCTACTATGAATCATCAAACCTGACAGTGACATTGCATTTCATCCTCTTTCGCTCGGGACCTCCTGCCTGTTGACTGTCACGACTCATCACTCATCCCATATTTACATTTGATTTCACTT
Organism: Macquaria australasica; assembly: GCA_005408345.1. Classification (NCBI taxonomy): domain Eukaryota; kingdom Metazoa; phylum Chordata; class Actinopteri; order Centrarchiformes; family Percichthyidae; genus Macquaria; species Macquaria australasica. The sequence goes on along the minus strand of SEMN01000020.1, from coordinate 695,070 downwards.
TGTAATTCAGTCGCAAGTTGCCATCCCTGAATTAGTTTTCTAAGATTTGTTGAAAACGAATTCAGGTTGCTTAGTTGATTGCTTGCTTACCCTGAATTAAGCAGCTGCACTCGATTCCTTCCTAACCAGAGTATCTTTGCAGTTGCACAATTAAGAGGTCCCGCTTTACCCTCGTGTGTTTGCTCGGCCCATTGATTTTGAATGTATACTGATTGGCAAGAGCAGAGGTTCTCTCCAGCAAAGTCAGCAGGGCCAGACCCTAAATCAATACGAAAATTATATCAGAGGCCCTGTCTAGTGATTTGTGGGCTGGTTCCTGGCTGTATCCATATCCAACAAGTGGGAATTTAAATTTCATTTCATGTGCTCATCTTTTAATGGGTTAATTCCTCATCAATGGTGATCTTTTTTGGGGGGGAGAAGAAGGGGAATGGTTTGCTCTGTTTTAGATGTTTTAATAATTCATCAGTGACATGTCCCCAGGAAATGAATCTTTTTTAATATATTCCTAATGGCCCACTTAAAGGTTATGTCTATCAGATGGCTTTAGCTGGAGACACTCTGGCATTTTAATCAGAAGAAGAGATGGTCGACTTTAAAAAAAAAAAAATGAATTCCCATGTTCTATTGATTACATGGAAAATTTGCTTCTGTCTTGAGCGTGACTATGCAGAGCTGTTTCGAGTGAAGATTAATCACACCAACAATCTGTTTTATTGCAGTCATAGTCATGAATGTGGATCAACATGGACTCTAGAAATTGTGTTTATGTGCTACTAATTTACAACAGCAAACACATTTTGAGAGAAACACAACACCATCTGAATTACATTTTTTTTAACATAACAAAGAAACAGTTTTAATGACGGATCTGCCAATTTGCAAAATGTTGACACAGAACTTATCTGCAAAACATTCACCAAGAACATATTGTGTTTTTCCTCCAAAATCCATTCTTGCAACACAATATTTCCTTGTAGCAGCTGAAGCATGGTGTATTTTTTTTTATGGTTATGTTTAGGCAATCAAAGCACTTGGTTAAGGGGAGGGAAAGATTGATCTTGATTAAACTCAAAAGTGACTTAAAACACAAGGCAGGACGTGTTTATTAAGATTTTCTTTTCAGTATTTTCCAGACCTTAACCCACGTGAACCCAGGAGTCAAAGTGCATGCCCACCATCCATCCATCCGACCGCCTCCCTATGACGTCCTTGCGGTACATGAATGTAGCACTTCTGTTCCCTATGCAAACACTACGGGGAAAATCAACTTTTTTTTTTACCTGTCACCAGAACCAAGTTGTATCTTCAAAAGTATATTTGTGATCCCACAGATGTTTACTTCCTGTCCAGGATGTTAAAATTGATCAAGTTTATACTTTTCCCCTGAGGTTACAAAGGGAATCAAGGAGTAACGTACGAAAATGCCGAGGTCACAGACGTGGCTACCGGTGAACATAATCCACACAGAAATTACGTTTATAAATATATTTTGTAGGAGACGGGTTTGACACATGAGCTCACGCACATACTTATACACAAGCATTCAGTCACAAACACATTTTCCCATTCACCCACGGGTAATTATCAGCAAACTCACACATACTGTATGCATCTCTTGGCATTTGTGGGTGTTTGCCATTACTGTTCAAGAGGATGTCCCCATATTTTTTGCAGGTAATGAAGGTGCTTATTATTTCCTACGACTTTCGACATCACCACCGTTATCGTCATCATCATCCACATTGTGTTAACTGAAATGCCAAAATTCTTAACTTCTCACCATCTCATTATTGTAGTGAGAGTTTGTGAACTGCTCTGTGTCTGCAGGTGGTTGTTCTGATGTAGCGACCAAAGTCAACAGGTCACATGAATTTGTAATGTCCCCAGCACCCTCAGGACTGTGATAATGTCAGTCCTTTGATGCCACAGTTATGGCGAGATGAATCAAGAAATGGAAGTGGTGATGAAAAATACATAAGAGCCTTGTAACGGATGACCTCTCTGAGAAAGGGCGTAAGAAAGCCCTCGTTTTTGATGAGTTCTGCATCTTGGGGACACAGGATGTGACAGCTTGGAGATGCTGGGGACTTGACAGCAAACACTTCATTTGCATCTTCTTTCTTGGTAAAGATAGCACAGGTGTAAATTATGCTGAAGTGTTAGTGTCTAATAATCCAGTTATTCTGGGGTCACCTGCTGCATTCTATAAAAAGAGAGAAAATTAATGCACTTTATATTAAGGAGAGAATCATTTTGTGGAGAGGGTGGAGTACAAAGTGGAGAGAAATCCCAGCTACAAAGCATTGAGTAAGACCAAGAGACAGATGAGGACTCGAGTGTTATTCAGCTCTTTCACCATCTGGTTCTTCCAGGCGGGTTAAGGCAGAGGCATATGGAGCAGGATGGGAGGATGATGCTGTATCTGAATTGTTAATGATAGCCCGTTCTGCCAACATGTGTGTTAATGACACCACTTTGATGTTTGAGCGCACTCCTTTACGGCACATTGACAAGTTAACCCGTGGAGCTCAAAAGTTTTTTGGATGCCAGGAGCAGCTTCGAAAAAAGAATCGAGTGGCTTAAGAAAAATATAACAAAAGCAATTTGCTGGGAGAAATTTCACATGCGTGGGGTGACACATCAGCAGAGGACACACATGTTAAAAAATAGCTAAGGTGAGATTTAATCTAAAGGAGTAACAGCAATGGCCTGTGGAAAGGTCATGTGTACTACTACTTCCTCCCCCATGAGCCGCACTGACATGGACAAAGCACCTCATCTGAGCAGCCCATTCCTTCACACAGTGACTAATCAATGGATGTCAGCCGTTTTCCGCTGGTGAGATGTTTACACGTATCTGCCCGTCACATATTCAAATATTAATACACACATCTCACCTCCACTTTGTGCAACCGAGCTGACAGAATGTACTGCATGGAGAAAACACAAGAACCTGCATTGCCTTGTGGGAAATATTTCTATTTTTTCCCTCGGTGTTTCTCAAAGGCTACCATAAAGGTAAATACCAAGAGTGTGAGAAGCAGAAAGACAGTTAATTAGTTTTCATGATGGCTATTTTTTGTTGTTGTTGATGCAATAATCTATATAGACTACAATCATTTATAGAGTAACCTGCATTGTTAGATTTGAATGACCTTGTTAGTTTTGTGCAGGTATCCTCCTCAATGCAACGTTAGTCAGAGGTATTTCTGTCCTAATTAGCCTGGTTTCAACCTCTGAGTCGCTTCAGCAATTCAAACAGGTCTGGTGTTGTTCTCGAAGACGTCGGTTTCCCCAGTTGGAAAAACAATCAAGCAAATCAGAGCTTTGTAGATGGAATTAAGAGTGGGGAAATCATCTTACCATACCAGAAAGGTTACAGGAAAATGGGCACAAAAATGGCGATAAGCGTGGATAAGATTGACACAGCTATATGGATTGTTGAAAGTTGAATTACAGATTACAGACCGATTTTACACAAAGTCAGTTCACAGGGAGCAGCTCTCCCCAAGACTCCCTTACTAAATAAAAAAAAAAAAAGTAGTATAAAGCCTTTTGTGTTTACATCCATGTTTACCTGCTAGCAGTCTTCTTCTTCCCTGCCTTTGTTGGCGTGTTACTGCCGCCAACTGTCAATCGGTGAAACAACATGAAACCACCGGCACAATGTGAATCGCGCCTCCCGTGTGCATGTGCACGATACAAAACAAAACAGGCACCCACTCATACAAATATTTCTCTATAGCGTTACCAGTGGTCAAAAACACCACAGGGTACCTTTAAGTTAACTGCTCCGAGCTACCTCTAACTGCTTCTGTGTTGACTGGAAATTACATTGAAGGGACGGATACGTCAGTCACTATTGATTGGTTAGGGTAAAATAACCCCCAAAATTAAAAAAATATGTCCTAATGGTTTACCTATCAGACATACATTCCGGAAAATAACAAGGAAACCACATTAAAAAGTACTGAATAGAGGCAAAAAAAAAAAAAAAATACTCATTACAACCAGTAAACACTTGTTGAGTCACTGACATTGATCACAACCACTGTGAAACCATATCAGCCATTTTGTTGTATAGTGCAGTAAAACACCTTTCACGAGACATTATTAAAATGGGAAGGATTTGCAGTCCTCATGCCTCTAAACTGACTGCCATTATTTGTGCACCCTGGCTCATGAAATGGTGATAAAATGTGTAAGTATTAAGGCTGTGATCAGTTCCTATGTCACAACATTGGCTGAAGTATAAATTCTGTATAAGACTTTTAAATGCCTGAAAAATGTTAATGCAAAGCTGCATAGTAAGTACAGATTACCCAGGCTGATATCAGCATACGATACAGTGACTTCCAGCTATTGTTATTCAGATGTGAACAGGGGGTCAAATTGAGGGGAGTCAGAGGAGGTGACATCCACCTGCTGTGCAAAATTGATGAAGGGCACCCTAAAATGAACAATAACACACAGCACTCTCTCACCACTATATCTCTTGGTAAATTTCAACAAATTGCCCGCAGGCAATCCGAGTGTATACTCTTTGACACCGAGCTAACCTTTTTTGAGAAGATGGCAATATTGAAACGTAAGGGGAGAAGGAGGAGGAGGAGGAGAGGGTAGACCAACAGACAAACACAACAGACAATTTTGTGAGTGTATAGTGAGACAGCAAGGCTGATCTGTCTTCATTTAAAGGTTGTCTCAAGCTGTGATTGTGTCTGGGAGGGCAGACCTGAGCTCATGCTGGATAAAGGTTATGGTGGCTGCTTCCCTCCTGGGAGGGGCTGATAAAAGGGAAGTCTTGTTGGAGGTCTCAGGGCCAGTAGAATCTTGACTGTGGGCAGTGGGTTCCCTCTAACCATGTTGGTGACATGATGGAGGGCTTTTCCCATTTCTCATCTGCCCCTGAGTTCAGCCAGCAGCCTCTGTTTTTATTGCACATTTCAACTTAACGCAGACCAGTACAGCACCATCAACAACTATGACCTTTAACAAAGTAAGTTTTAACAAAAACTGAACATTATAATCTTCATAAATGTAGAATTTGTGGTAGATCTGTTGCATTGGATTGCATTACATTGTGTAGGTGTGGCTAATAAAGTGGCCAAGGAGTGTACATAACACTGCTGTACATTTTATCTTACATTTTGTGTTTATTTTTATGCCTATATACATGATTTGTGCATTGTGCAAGTAGCTGTGCAAATATATATGTGCAGAATAATGACTAGTGCAACTCTGCAGGCCTTACTGAGGTACAGTCCAGTTGTATTATCACTTGTTTAGAGTCATACTGAGGGTAGTATGTGTAATATACCTAATACATATGTAAACGTAACGTAATATAGATGTAGTTTTAACAAGGATTTGGCCCTAAAATATTGTAATGTATATATGTTTTTGAATGTTATTTCCTTAATTTCTTACTTATTCACTGATTTTAAATAGATCTTTAACTGTTTCCTAGCTCTTTAGACTGTTTTGTCAGGTTCTGTCAATAAATCAATAAAGTCTTTTCTAATCTTTGAATTTATTTGGCAACTATTTTGATAACCGATTAGTCATTATTATTCTAAATATCCTCTGATTCCAGATTTTCAAATGATAAGGATTTGATGCTTTTCTTTCTTTCTTTCTTGATATATGATAGTAAATTGAAAATATTTCTATTTTAGAACATTGGTCGAATAAAACAAGCTATTTGAAGACGTCACTTGGGAAATGCTAATGCGCATTTTTCAATATTTTCTGACATTTTCTGGACAAAAGGATTAATTGATTGAGAAAATAATAAGCAGATAAATCAGTAATGAAAATAATTGTTAGTTGCAGCCCTAGTACTGTATGTGCACTGAATTGTCACAGAGAAGTGGCACGTAAATAAATGTACGTATATTGACTTCAAGATGTGCACAGAGCAGCAATAATTATGGCTGATGGGAATGCAGTCCATCTCCTTCTTTATATTGTCTCTCGTCTTTCTTGTGTGACGTGGCTGAAAGGAGTAGGAAAATAAAACCTGTTGATGAAGGCGGCTCATTTTGTCCTTGGAGAGTTCTTTTGTTTTGTGGGAGGTGTACTGAATTTCCCGTGTGTCAGTTTTGAGCTGTATGTTGAAGTTATTACACCGACTTTATCATTCCTGAGTAGGCAAGTGCCAAAGGAAAGCGTTATATATGTGTTTAGTCTGTATCTGAGCCAGTGCCTTGGGTAGTACTATATATGTCAGAGCACCCTCGAGAGCAAAAAGAAATGAAGCCCCGGATCGAGGCAGAAAAAGGGTCTTTGTGTTGTAAAGCATAATATCCTGTCTGTAACTACTCTTATGTGCTTGTTGCTGTACCCTGCTCTTTAAATTGTTCAATCATTCTGACATTTTTTTCAACATTTCCAACAAAAGAAATCTCACATTTTCTATTGTGAGAAGTGAGAAAATGAAAGATTTTCATTAAATAAACCCCTAAAGTCACTCATCTGATCTTCCTTTTTCCCCTTAATGTTTTTACACCACTGGCTAATGTGACAGTGGTCTGCGACAAGCTCAGCTCACAGTGAGCTCTGCATGCTGCAAAGGTGTGTGACTGTGCACTGCAGCAGTGGGAGAGTGACTCATAGCTGTACCCGCAGCCAGCAGTCGGCCATGTTGGCACACAGGTCGGACCAAAGTCCTCAGGATAGAAGAGGATGTGCATCTGTCCATCTTGGAATCTATTCTTCATCTAGAGATTTTGCACGTGCAGAGTGCCATCTCCAGTCTAATCCATCATGCTCATCAGCTACACTAATCAAATGAACATGATAATTCAGCACTAATGCCAGAATAAACATGACAAAGGGCATGTTTCCATTAGCTAATTAATGGGCTTCCTCATTACTTTACTCATTTGCTAAATGAAAAAGAGGAGGTAATACATATTTGGTTTCATATCAACACCAAGCCTGAATTTCTACAACCATAAGCAAGAATAAAAGTAATTTATGCGTGCTACCTCCAAAGAACTAAATGTGTATATAAAGAAATATCTGTTGTGGTTTTTAAGATTTAGCATTAAGTATCCTTACTTTAGTATGCATGTCCAACAGGTTATCACATTCATAATAAGCTTCATCTGACAAGCCCTTCATTTATTAATGTTACTGCTGTTTTACAGGACACTGCAGCTCTGAATTGTTGAATATAAAGACACTAAAAGCACCAGTATACTCCATTTGAACTGCTTGTCGGATGGTCGAACGGCTTTGGAAACCTCCTCCCCCAAAACCTGTCCGACATCAGAATTTGGGGGGAATGTGTCGGACAATTTCTGTAACTTTCCAAAACCGACAATCCGACATGCACACTCACTTCACGCAGTGATTGGCCAGCTGTGCTGAGGTAAGAAAAAAAAGCAGGATTTGAACTTCTCTCTCTAGCTCTCTGTTTTCATTTGGAACTATTTCTGTCACTTTTTGTGTTTACAGTCGAGTGCGACACTATGAACGAGCGCCGGAGCAGCTATAGTATAAACACTTGATTTCCGATGTGGTCGGACAAAACTTCAGACAAACTAGTTCTTCTTTTCTAGCATAACCTGGTCCCAAGTCATTATGTGCACATGAGAAACATATTCTAGTTACTTCTGTTCATGAAATCTCAAATAACTTTATCTGTTGCCCTGTAAAGAAAGTACATTGGCTTCAGTAAGCTAACTTGGCTATACAAGATTCAGTGATGCATTTCAGTGTATAATGACATGTCCTGTGTACTTATTTGTAGCAAAATTAAAATACATTTTGCACTCAAGGAGGACTTTTTTTTAAAAATTTAGTAAGAGAAACGTTGATCATAAACTTGCCCTGACTTTAAGTGAAAGAATGAACCCTAACCTTAATGCAATAAAACTGAGCCACAACTTGAGGGTGACACCGTTGCAGCAATTTTATTGTTATTTTTATTATTAAATCTTAGAGAAGATCAATGCAAGATGCAGTTGCTAAGATGGAGGAAAGCCAAAACAACAAATAAAAGAAAAAAAAAAGCCTCTGCACACTTTTGCATTTTAGTATTTTAGTCAAAATTGGCCCGGATGAAAGTCTAGTGATCAAAAGCTTGGCTTCATTAATATGTAGTACGTGCATTGGACCAAAGTGTGCTTATTTTCCCATATTTTTTGTATAAATAAAATGTGTGGTTTTCACAGTTGTCTGTATATTGTTAGGTTTATGATGCATGTAGGACAACCTAGCAACTCAAACATTCAAGGTTAAGTGTTACCATAAGAGATGTTGGCTGTCAGATACATCAGTATAAAGTATTTCTATCTAATGTAGAAGGTAATGTCTGCAGTCTTCATTTGCAGTTGTAGTCATTGATCCAAACTGAAGGTCATCAGCTCCAAGCTCAGCATATTTCTTCGACATCAAACAGGTCAGTGCGCTATGGCTGACGAGAACCACTGAGATAATAACTTTAGGAGAGAAGTCTTTGGCAGTGAAAGGGATAGTCGCCAACATGGCATATCAGTTTCATGGCTGAATTATGTGAGTGTGTATGTGTACTTAATGCTGAACCACACACAGGTTTATTTCCAAGATCAGTCGCAGTGTGTGTCACACAGGACAGCCCAACACACCTGGGAGACAGCAGTTAGACGACATCAATATATATCTTTGCTGGGATCAGACATGAAAAGGTCAAAGGAGTGTGCTCCATACTGATTTAGGATCGAAGAAACCACACATCACAATGATTTTTTAATATATCCTGCAGCAGATTCCTCCTACTCAATAGAAAGCCATACAGCAGAAGATGGGGAAGATGCTACAGAATGATCAAGTATCAGATAGATAAGGTGGGTAAGGTAGATACTCCCACAGGTAACGTGCAGCAGTGAGTTTGTAGACAAGACATCTGTAGCTAGCCACAAAGATACTGGACACTGTTCCTCACTATATACTGTTCTGTTACGATCCATATAATGTACACGGAGTCTTCCATCTGCCTGCCGAATAAAACATAAGGAATGTTTAATACAGTTGTAAAATCTCCTTTTCATCCCCAACACAGCCGTGGAATTGTTTACACTCTCATATCTGTGGGGGTTTTGCAAAATCCTACGCCCAATTTCAGCTAACCTTGCTCACAATTGCGTTTGGGCCCAAGGGACTTCACCAAAGCCCCTTTTTTTATTTGTCTGTATTTTATAGTGGATCCAGGAGCTGAAAAGAAACTGGACATGCTGACCTCCGTTTCCTCTAGACTCACTTGTGGTTTTTTTAAGGTGCAGTTTTTCATCTTTTTTTGAAGGATGTTTTTTCTTCCATTTTGTCCATTTCAGGGTCAAAGGACATGTTGCTGATGTTGGCCTCCCTGTGTATGGACGGGTCTGTCTGTTTAAGACAGAAGAAAGAGAAATGTCAGGGGGTCCAGGAGAGCGAGCACGAATGCGAAAGATGTTATTATGCAGTGTTGGTATCTATTTTGCAACTGCCTGTCTGAGTTCCTCAAGTGTTTCGGAGAAAACAAAGATCTGAACCATACCTAAAAGCAACAGCGTCACTAAGTTGCTAATGTATTCATCCAATTCAGATATTCATATTAATGAAGCATTTGTCACTTTCAAATTCTTATTAGATATGTTCTGCTGAGTATTCTGTTCCAAATCCCCAAATCTAATTATGCTTTCCAATTAATCACTCCAGATTCAGGCCTTATGATTACTTTTACTCTATATAACCCCAAGCTCATATGATTGCAGTGAATATAATGGTTAATTACGCCTGTGGACTGAGTTTTGGCCTGAATTTGGCCATAGTTACATAGCGTTTTGGCTGACCTTGTCCCTGTCACTGGCACTGCATCCCAGCCAGTCCCACCTGGCACTAGATGACCAACTGTGGTCCAGAAACCAGCGGTGGCCGTATACCACTGCAGCCAAACGATGCAGGAGCCAAAAGGAGTGAGGCAGGACTTCTCCAATTAGGATTAGAAGTCTGTTTATTTGTTTTAAAGTGCTTGTGTAGGGTTTTCTCATTAAAGCAGGGTGGGGAAGGAAAGAGGAAGCAAGGCAACTGAGCGCGGCGGATACACAATGAGCAGACACTTTGACAGGTCACAGCAGGAAAAGCACAGGTGTAATTAATATCATTAATGAAGGCTGGATTCTATTTAGGTGCTCTGGTATGTCTGCATGCCCCTTAGCATGCTATGTCAGCATTGATCTCAAAGTACAGCTGAAGCCGATGGGCATTTAGTCAGAATCTAGTTAATTTCAGAGATATCTTGTCTGTCTTTAACTGACATGGTGGACATGCTTATATTTTGACCGGATGGTGGTGCTATGTGAAAGGTTAGGATTACCAGTTCACCGATTCATTCTCTGGAGATTATGAATGTACCAAAAGAAAAGCTGCCCACCTCACAAGGTAAATTCCTGTGGTATAATTGGATTCAACATTTTGAAGCAGCACTAGCCATGGTTAGCACTTCATAGCAGCAGCACTGGTTCTTTCTTCACATGTCAAGTGTGAAGAAATCAACGTATCTAAAATATTCATTACAGCAGCCAGACCGTCAGAATAACTTAACAGGTTGAGATCACACAGGGCTCTTTGATGGCAATCTGAAACTATTAAGGCACCTGTGTCTTCACTATCACAGACTTCAAGGGGAACTAAGAGACGTGGGAGTCAGACTGCAACTGTGTGCTGCTCCACTTGATCTCCACTTTAAAGTTAGGCTGATCAAAGACCCTGAAGCTTGCATGTGAGTGTGTGTGTATATATACACATGCACACATATCTATATACTATACTATATTATACTATATATCTCTGTGTTCCTAACTGTTTTTTAGGTAGTGCATGTTCCCAGGAGAAGTGCTAATTTTGCATCTTCACAAACCAGAGTGCAGCAGATATCTGTGGGATTTCACAGATGAGTGCGGCTTAGAAAGGTACGATGCACGCTGGGCAGATCCAGATCCAAGCTAACCGTGTCCTCACTAACAGGCTTCAGTTTCCTGCTGGTCGCTCTGTGGTGTGTGGATGTCAAAGAGCATCTGCGCTCCCTTTCATATGTCGTGTAATTAGTCATCAGTAGGCATGCATGGCTGGTGACTTGGAGCTGACAAATCTGAAGAAAAGATCTGTGGGGCTTTGAAATCCAGAGAGTGTTAGTAAACATCTGAGCAAATTAGCAGGACGATAAATCTGTAATGTGTCTGCAGTTATTTGTATTTCTGTCTGTGCAAATGCATGTTGGTCTATGTATACATCCATATTCTTAATAAATTGTGGCTATGTTTGCGAATAATCAGATGTTGCTTTTTTGTTTGTTTACAAAAAAATTGCTGCAAAAAAATTCATCTCTCTCCCCGTATCTTTGGCTGCAAACAGACATTCATTCTCTCGATGCATCTCCAAGACCTGGGACCTACGTAGTCCTTAATTTACACAGCGTAATGAGGCACAGGCTAGTTATTTAATTGGAGGCTGCCACTATGACACATTTGCAAAGACAGCTAGCATATGTCAATCTACCTCCACTCCCTGCACACATGCGCACACACATGAATTCACACACAGTCCCCAATAAAACTCCAATGCTCAATTATGCTCACAAATACCCACATACCTCACAGCCCAGCAGTGGGCCTATAAATCATGGTCCTCCCTAACAACAGGTCTTGAGGATGAGCAGAACAAGCCAACAGGGCAATTGAGGATGGTGGGGTGGGGGGGACGAGAAAGGAAGATGGAGAGGTGGAGGCAGGACGTTTAGCCGAGCTGCGGTCACACGTGCTTTCTTGCTTCAGACATTTTTCTCAATCTGGCCTGTCACACAGTGGAATGTTTTAAGCAAGATTAATATCTGGTTCAGGATGCAGGTGACTACCGTGGCATTTGTCATGTAATAGAAGGAGAAGAAGCTGTACTAAACAAACACAGACAGGCGCACAGAGCGGTGGAATGCAGAGATAGAAAAAAAATGTTCAATCTCCTGCTTGAAGAGCTCAAATGATCAACAGGTAGGGTTAACTGTTCTTTATAAATTTCCTACAGATTTCTCCTTTCGCATAAATACCTTCAGTAGCACATTAAATGTGCAGTAGCTCGGATAACAACGCAGGCATTGAAAGAGAAATATTTCCTAACAAGACTAATTTTATTTTTTTGTGCCTAATATTGCTGAAAAGCCTGACAGGCAAATACTCCATTAAGGGATATGTTAACCTGGGTTTGAATGGTGGGCGAGTCCCCAGCTAGCTGCAAACAATTAGGCGCATCTCAGCATGAGACAAGTTAACGCCAAAGAATAATGAGCAGGTCAGCTAACAAGTAGCCAGCAGCCCACATCCTGATTAGCAGAGGAGCCCGTGAAAGGACCACTCACACACTAAGAGAGCCATTTAGCATAATTAGATGTCCAGGGGAGAAAAGTGCTTGGACAAAGGGTTCATCGTTTTAGATCACGTCAACTTGTGAGTGTGTCATCATATTGTGGAGGAGGGAATAAGGGCTGTGAGCATTAGCAAGAGCTATTTCTAATTTTTAATGTAATTTCACACATCATTGCTGTTTGGGAATGTATTGTCTAACCTGCATTGCCTTCATGTATTAAGTTCCTTACAGTCTTGTCTTAATAATAAACCACTTAATCTTGGATTGTACCGTCAATTACTTACTGTATAGTAGGGCTACAACTAGTGATTATTTTCATTATCAATTAATCTGACAATTATTTTCAATGAATTTGTCACGCACTTATCACAAAAACTGTAAAAAAAATAAATAAAAATAAAAACAACAACCACATGACATCTGCAAAAGTCCTGTTTTGTCTGTCTAAAACCAAAAGTCATTCAATTTACTGTGATAGAAGACTAAGATAATTATTTTTTGCCAATCAACTAATTGATTAATCGATTAATTGTTTCAGCTCTACTGTATATGTTCTTGTGGAGGAACAGGCCCGAGCACAGCTGGGTGTGGTCTGCTGTGCTTGTGACCACACCCAGCTCATGTGATGTAGCATGGTACAATAGCCCAACAGTGCATCGCTGCTGCACAGGGTGTGGAAAAAGCATGTTGTCACCGCTAGTTAACAGGACAAGCAGGCTTATTAGACTGAGTTAATCTTTAAAGAGTAAGTTAACACCCGGCTTCACTTCCCTCTCTGGGCTTGTTGGACCCCTGACCACACTCAGCATCACCGATGGGTGTGCCATAAGTGTGCTCTCTGCAGCAGCGTAGCCACACCCAGCAGTGATGTTACAATGTACTGACACACCCTGGAGTACACTCCTACATCACTGCAGCAAGGTGAGAAGTTTAACCACTGTAGGGCAGCAAAAACAAGCTGGTGTTACGTTGTTTGAACAGCTTGGGTGTAAACCAGATGTGACCAGCTCACAATCACATCAATTACTGTTTCTTAGTCATTGTTTTAAAATTGTAACACATTTTTTAAACGCTCTAGAACAATGTTTAAATTTGTTGGTGTATGAACATCTGCGCTTACAGTCAAGTGATGTGTAAGTTACCTTAAACACAGAAGAATGATCTCCACCATTTCTACGTGATATGTTCTGTTTAGAGCTGTAACGATTAGCTGATTAATCGATTATTCGACAATTAATTGGCAACTATTTTGATAATCGAATAATCGTCTTTTTCTTCTTAAAATGTGAGAATGTTCTGTTTTTCTTGGTCATACATGATGAATAGCTTTGGATTTTTTGACTGTTGGTCAGACAGAACATGACATTTGAAGACATCACCTTGGGCTCTGGGACATTACACAGGGTATTTTCCACTATTTTCTAACATTTTATAGACAAAATGGTTAATGGAGAAAATAATAAGCAGATTAATCAATAAAGAAAATAATCGTTAGCTGCAGCCCTAGTTTGTGTCAGTGTTTTTGCCTTTTTGCCAACACACCTGATAGTATACAGTATATTGGGGTGTCTGTACATTACTTTGTGGCCTATCTAGATGTAGAACATTTGTTATGAATTCACCATGTAACCCAAAAGTGTAGTAAATGTTTACAGTAGTTTTCCTTCACAGGCAGTCACAGAAGATTGAAAACTAATCTTTTTCACTGCTTGCGATGCATCATGTTTCCAGGACATTTGTACCTTACTGTAGCATTTGAAAATAGCACTCAGAACTTATGAATGGCTATTGCTTTAAATATGTCAGAGAAAGATAGCATCAAACGGGTGTTTTGTATACTGATCAGTGAACAATTTACTTGTTTACAGCTTTTATATAAGACGACTGTTTGCATGGTTGAGGTTAGAATCTGTTGAAGGCAGTTTAGGCAATGTGTTGGCTTCGTACAGCTTTAAATGAGACCGGTTTCTGGACATTGCCAAGCCTAATGCTGTTATGCTGCAACAGCAAAGATAAGTTATCCTCAATTGAGTTAAGACCCATTAAATGCCTTACAAAACCCAATATCACTTCTGTGTGGTTTTTGTGGTAATAATGGACCACTTCACATCACACAGCAACTCCTCTTTTTTTTCAGTGACAATTATATAAGTTGACCAGTGTTTGTTTGCTGAGCTGGACTGAATGTTTAACTTTTCTAACATTCTTAGAAATAACAGGCTTTCAGTAAGTCAGCTGCTCTCAGCTGAGACAAAAAGAAAATCATGAAATCTGAAGGAAAAGAGGAAAACGGTATTGGGAAAATTGAGGGAAGGACTGTTTGAAGAGGCAGCTAAGAGGGGGGGGGGGGGATTCTAATTTGCTTTGAGTCTGTTGCTTGTTATTTTGCACTCATCCAAATTTTTGGTGACATCTGCACTTTTTTTTTTCTCTCCCTTCTCCGAGTTATGAGTCATCCTGAGCAAAATCCCTGCATTACAAAACAATTAGATCAGAAGCCTCCGGTAATGCAGCAGGGATCCAATGCTCCCTACCTACTGCTGCGGTGAGAAATGGAGGGGGAGAGGGTGTCTGGAAGGGAGGGGCGAAGGATCTGAGAAGGCGGTAGAGGAGGGAGGACTGCAAGAACAGGAGTATGACTCACAGATCGACACAGCCACTTTCCAGATATGAAATAGTTTGGGTTTTTTTTCTGCCAAAAAATTTGCATTTTATCTTCCGTCTCTCTTCATGTGTCATTTTGTGTTCATCAGATCAGCTTTGATGTAAATGTTTGTGTTGTGAGAGGCTGATGATGATGATGATGACGATTGGTCCATTAATGATTCAGGAATACAAAAATGAACCACACTGTTACTCTGTCTCTCTCCCTGTTTTTGTATTTCTTCTGATACTCAATAATCTGATGCATCAAAGGGTATTTCATATGAATCACTGGTGTGTTCTAATCTAAATTTTGCTAATTCATTTCCCTCGTGGATCTCTTCACAAAGCCTCTTAAAATCATTGACTGATAATGAAGCTCATTAGTGCAGCCTCGTATTCTGTCCATTTCCCTGCAGCTCTGCAGCTTAGTCTTGACAAGCAACACTAACAAGCAGCTGCAGGTCTCATCGAAGGTTTTTTTTTTATTTGTATAGAAAATATCAAACTGGGGCTGATTGATGATCATTCAATGGACTTTATTAGTATTACTATTCAGGGGAATATGGTTTTCAAATTGATACCACTGATGAAGTGATTTAAAACGCAAGTAAATTATTTTATTAGCCTATTTCATTAAATAACCTGCTATATTTAGTCATTACATAGTAAGAAATTCATCTCTTTTTAGGCATAATATGACAGCTTTCAACTAGGCTGACTCATTTATGAGGCTGATAAGAGCAACATCCATATAGATTTACTTTTGTTACACAGGGGTAGGAAAATAAAAGTATTATCTGACTCACCATGCATACATTCATTTAGGACGTTATGATGGCTGCTCCTACATTCAAATGACTACTTCCAATCTGTTATTTCTCTGGTGATCATAAAGTGGTGAAAAGTGGCATCATCAGAAGGCAGAAATCGTAAGATTTAGGCGGCAGCTACAATGTGTCATGTAACTTGAGTTGAAACTGAAAAGTTGTAATTTTGATTAAATCGAACTTGCACTCCACTCCAAGTGCAATTTATGTCCTGTCAGCTGGCGACTAATGAATTCCTGCAGCATTCGGTACTAATGAATGTCAATGCGTCGCGAGTTCCGGTGGTGAGCAGATGTGAAAGCTAATGAAATCTCGAAGATACCCTGATCTAAATATTACATTGTAAAAATGGTGGTTTTCTCTGAGATGTGTTATGTCTTTGTTCCAGTAGCAATGTTTCCCTTGATTTCGTTAAACAGAACTGCCAATTACATGTGCTTTATGTCTCCAATATCACATTTTCATTACGCAGATGCAAGATGTAATATGGATCTCCTGTCATATCCACGTATTTGGCCTTCAAGATTTGCCATACCTAGAGTAGCATTATTTTGAATGGTCAATCACTCCACCGTAATTAGATTTTCCCTCAGTTTTGGCCAACATTCTCCCCCAGCTTGATACTGGGCATTTGTCTGTGGTAATAATATAAAAACAATTCTATGGCAGCTGAAATTGAGTTTATGCCTTTCTCATTTTTAGTAAAAGAGAAGGGCAGTAACTGAATCAATCCTATCATCTAATGCCATTTCTTCTCAGAGTTGAAATTATGTAATATTATATAATAGTGGACATAACCAATATCTTCAGACAAGGGAGCGCCGAGGTGCTTCACAAGCTAATAGCTGCTCATTACTCTGGGTTTTTCGTTTCCCATGTTTTCCTTCCTCGTGTGAAACTTGCTTTCATAAATGTTTTTTGAGTTAACTTTCCCTTTGTGTCTGCCTGTCCACACACAAACACACCAACTCACACCCGTGTATTTTCTTGCCAGTGAAACTGTCACTTAATTGCCTTTTTCTAAAGCTAATCCTGTTGTGGAAAAAGGTGTATAGAAGGAAGAAGACATGCAATAGAAAACCTATTTATAGCGTTTCTGGAGGACGTGGGCGTAGATGGTTACAAGCGCAGTGCTACTTGCTTTTAATGTTATATGAGCCATGTAAGAGTATAGGAGTTACTTGATCTTAGGTATATCTTTTGGTATATCAGATTGAGGTAACATGCTAATAATTTGCAGGGAGGCCAGTTTGCCAACCGGGTCCGGGGAGCAGGAGTCGGCCGGACCACCAACTCTGGAGCAGGATCTGGCGTTGGTTGGACCGCCGGCTCGGAACCAAGAACAGACGTTGGCCGGTTCACCAACTGGGTCTGTGGAGCAGGAGTCGGCCGGACCACTGACTCAAAAACAGGATCTGCAGGGCAGCCGAGACTCTGGGGCGCTGAGCAGCCGAGACTGCAGACGGCGTCGGGAGCCCCGACAACCACCTCTTCCGCTGCATCCGTTGGTCCCCGAGAATATGGCCAGCCGCGTGCCCTAATAAGGTGAGGGACACTGGCGGTGGAACAATAATCCCCAGGAATCTGTAGAAGGACTCTGCGGCGGTTAAGGGAGCCCAGGAGGCCCGCAGGCGAGGGTGGCTGTCTGCTGGGTCCAAATGTGGTTGGTTCATTCTGTTACGGGTTGCCATCTAGGCAGCAGAGAGATGACCCAAGTGCAGACAGGCAGGGAGGCTGAAGCAGTTCAAAGATTTATTAAATACGAAATAAACTTACAAAAACTCAGGAAACCACACGCAGGGAAACACCAGGAACATGACACGGAATGAACCGATGAGGAACAAAGGAAAGGGACTGGTATATAAAGAAGAGTGGCCAACGAGGGAAACAGAAACAGGTGCATAACAAGACAAAGGTGCACATAATCAAAACAGGCGGGCAAAAAACATTGACAGGAAGAAAACAACACAAGAAAACAAGAACCGAGATTTCAAAATAAAACAGGAAATAAACAACACGCAAGAGACAAGACCTGGGAATACAAAATAAGACCAAACACACACACAGTGTCCAACCTTAGGGGATCATGACACAGAGCTTGAAATGTTTGTGTGACTAAACAAATGCCTTGGGCTGATGACTAGTACTGTCCATTAAATCTTTGAACAAGTTTGGCCGAACCTTTTGGCTCTAAGAGATAAATATGGGGTGTCAAGAATGAAGACTGCAAGTATTTTGTGCAAGAAAATGATGACCATGAGCCATGGTGTTTCTCACAGCCACACGTCTAAGCCAAGTTGTTAACCAAATCTATTGCCTGAGGTGAGCGGTTCATGTTGCCTAATTAGAACCAATGTTATTTTTTTCGCTGAACTGTTTCTGCACCAAAACAAAGCCTGCAGCTGTTTAAATCTCACTGGCAGACATATGTGTTGCTACAACCTGCTTTCCTATATACTGTATGTATATACCTTTCACAAGTCCTCCAGCAAAGTACTGTACAAGTACATCATTTGAATGTCATCTAAAACAACAATCAGGAGAGCATATATGACATCACATTATGCCAGCTGGTTGGGGGAATATGTTTATGAGTCATTTAACTGTCATTTATAGTACAGTTCTTGGGGAAAATGAAGTGTTTAGTTGTTAAGATGGAATGAAACACCTGTCAAGCCAGCAAAGGAGGATACAAACAGATTGATTTTTACATTTGTACCAGAAAAGACTGATATGTATGCAAATCCATACAGCTCAAGCGAGGTGTTGCAATTTTCTCCCATCTGGGAGGGGAGAGAGGATGGAGAACACTGCAAAATGCAAAAGAATTCCTCAAAAGATTTGCCAGAATCCCCATCTTTATCTGCAAGTCGTCTCTTGTGGAAATCAAAAAACTTCACTTGGATTGATGTCAAGCGATGCGAGCGTCTTCATGTGAAATGCAGATTTTTTTTTTTTTTTGCATCGTAGCTTTGCCAACTACAAACGACTTCTGGAGTAACCAAGAATGTCTGGTTCCCCTGAGCTACAGATGTGTATTGGATAATGAGGATTCGGGGGGAGTGGAGGAGAGCATCAGTGCTAGTAGATCTATTTTTGGCTGCAATAATTCCTGTTTTTTGAGGAACTATGATAAAAAAAACAAAAAAACATTCTGCATACCTGCTTCCATACTATCCATGAATCTAAAAAAAAGTAAGCTTCCTCTCAGAGATGTAAGGCTCAATATCTAGGTGGTCTTGATGCAAATGAGAGGCTGACGGAGAATTAATGAATTTTTTAATGAATTACTGCCTTTAATTTATTCTGCAATAAACATACCATTATCTTCACGAGTTCTTTCTCGAACTTACTTGCATTTCCTGTCTGCTTTGATTGAAGTGACATATAAAGACAGTTCATTCTCTCATACAGGCCAAGGCCGTGGCCGCTGCTGGACATCCTCTGTGCTGGCGACCCGCCTGTGATGACTTGTGGCAGCATCATCTGCTGCAGCTCATTTATTATTCCGCATCAAAGAGAAAACACCACGACAGCTGCAAGTCCATCCACGACAAACACCCACCCACGCTTTCGCACACATCCGCACACACTCACACTCGTGTCTATTAAACTAATCTTTGAGCAGAGAACGGGATTCATTAGTGAGACCGATGGTGCGCTCCTCACTAATGCTGATTTTCATGACTCTTTGATATATCTTCCCTGTTATTCTACCTGACACTTCAACCCCGTAATTGTGATCCCTCAAGGTAATGAGAATGATATTAGAGTGGCAAACACTATATCTCCCTCTGTCTATCAGCCAGGTGAGATAATGCAGAGGAATGTGCAACTACCTTTGTAACTTATTGACTTTTGAATTAATGGTAATAAATTAGATTAAAAGTTGAAATGAGCTGCATATGAACTCAGAGGAAAATATGCGTTCATCCCTGGAGGCGCCAGACCTGAGCCACACAAGAAGCCGCTTTAATCAGTAACACCACTTTCAATGGAGAACAATTTAGACATGCCTATAGAAATTATTTGCACCAGGCTGAAGGATCAATAGCAATTAGAGGCATTGTCGCCTCTCACGTGGTCAGTATTGACAGAAATATTAGAGAACTTAAAGGGATCTCAGCAGACTTAACATTTACAAAGTGCGTCTCCCTCCCTGTTAATCTGGAGGAGTTCTTGTTGTCTCCATCGGGAGTTTGAGAAAATCTAAAGTTGTTAGTATTATTAGTCACTCCAAGGCAACAGATCAGGCAAGTGGAGGAAGAAACTAAAATAGTTTGCTCAAGGTTTGCTTAGTGAGCCCACAGCCTCATCAGGTCCGTGCTCTGGTATTGTCGCTGAGCTACTGGAGCTACTGTTTTTGACTTCTTCGCAGTCCTGATGGGTTTCCCTGACAGAGAGCTGGAAAATCTTTTTATACCTCCCCTGAAGTAACACTAGAAGCACCGCAGGAGCAGAGTGACAGTGTAACAGCGTAAACACACCATTATGGGCGTAAAGGGAGATGCATTTCCCTCACCAGATCAGGACTTTCCACACTTTGTCTGCATTGGGAATCACCACCAGAGTTCACATTTTGCTGTCAACAAGCCCATATTAGCGCTGCAAACCTAAATATATCAGCAATTCAAAACAGCAAGTGACTGTCTCTTAGTCCTATATGTTGACTTAAAGTGATAATAAGCAAAAAAAAGTATTTTTTTTTAACTCATTGAAAATATGTTTTTTTACTGTATGTTTGTGTGATCCATGGGCCTAAAGCTAATTCCTAAACCCGGCCCATTGCCACTTCTTCAATACCCAACTAGATTGGTACTGCCAAATTTGAGACCCTAACTTAACCTGAGATATCAGAGTGTGTGAAAGGCAACCATAGTAAAAAAGAAACAAGACGATTATCAGCACTAATTTCTAAAAATAAAAGCAGTTGATGATGAGAAGTTACAATTAGGAATGTTGGACGATCACAGTCCATTGAATGTGTATTATTACACTGAGTGTAAAAACAACAAGAACCTCAGCTATTTTCACTTTACAACGAGGCACTCATATTCCAAAGTCATGCTTAGCAAATTTGCCTTAAACTAGTCAGTCAGTAGGTTACTGCATGTAAACACTAGCCGTGTTCCCATTTAATTGTCAAGCGAATTTTAAGCAACCTTTTGAAATGTCTCAGAAAAGAAATGCGAATTAGGTGCGTTTCCATCAACTGGTTTGGAGCGAATAAACTATGGCTCGTTGCAAAGTAGTTTCATCAGAAGTTGGCGGTATAGGCTACGCTTTAGGCATGGCTGTAATCCGCCAGTAAACACAGTAGAAGAAGAAGTTCTGAACACCTTGGCCAGCTAACCCATCTACAGGAGAAAATGGAGAGAGGTCCTCAGGAAATTGTTTCTATTGGGCAAGTTTTAATTGTTCTTTCATGCTAGTGTTGGCCGTGTTTCAAGCTATCCGGAAACGAAGACAAACTAATGCAAGCGGTTCACTGGAAACAGCTTATCAGTCATGTGAGTTAAATGTTCGCTACGTCAGAACTTATTTCGGCAAAGGTGTTTGCAAATCCCATTTAGCACATCAACTCTTTTTCGACAAAGGCAAAAACCACCTCAAGCGAGCCTAAAAACATTTTTGCGCAATTGAGTACGTTTTAGAGAATTTTGCTGTTTCCATACAACTTTTCTAATGCGATACTTCAAAATGCGCAAAAAAATACTTTTATGGAAACACGGCTATTGAAATGTAACTAAACACACAGAGATGTAGCTGGAGAAGGTATTATTAAGTAAACGTAGCCCAACAGTCAGTCATACCACAGATTCCTGTGGAACGGATGGCTTCTTCAGCCAGAAAGTGCTTTACAACCTGGGATGAAACTTTTAATTCTGATTAATTACGGGATTTGCAGTAAGTTTCCTGGAACTGTGAGACAGGACCCACCCAATGCTTATTTTTTTATGCATTTTAGTTTTCAAACAATTTCATGAGGAAAACATAAATTCTCTCCTCTACCTCTGCATTATTCTTTTTTTTTTTTCTGGGATAAAATTCATCATTATTGTCAAGATGCACATTTAAAAATGTATTTTTTTCATTATATCCAAGTAAGTACTCGCTGAGCATTTTGGTGACAACTTTTGTCACCCAAACTTCCCCTAGCAGAAATTCGACTCCTATTTAGTGACACACAGCCCACCACAATAAGTCTAATACATGGAAAAGTCTCAATGACACCTCATTTTTTATCTCCTCAATTAAAGCAAACTGTTTATCATGCAATGCTCAAAATCAAGGCCGCCACAAGGAAACAACTTGCAGCAGTGGTCTTCTGGGCATCTTCCTCCCTCTCAGCATGGGCAGCTTTGAAAATAGTGGCTTGAGAGAAAAAAAAAGTTCTATTAATATTCAGTGGATGTCAGTACCAAAGTGTCTTGCTTACACTTTGAGAATATAATTCATGTTAGTGTGAGAATATTTGTATGTATAGGTTTACTATATGAGGCTGTGACTGCTGAAGAGTTGTGTTGATGTCCTTCATGATGCTATATATATATATTTTATTATTCCAGTCTATATTGTCCCAGTATTCTTCCTCAATGCTCCTTTCATGCCTTCAACTGTAATTGCTGTTGACAGATATCAAGCGTTGTTTTTATAATGATGTTGGTGATGTGCTGTTTGTGTCAGTTTAAGCCTTCGTATAATGTTTAAGGTGTGAATCTTGTTTATGTTCCCCTCTATCAGCATTATTGTAAAAGGGAAAAAAAGGCCAAACCGCATACACCAACTTTTATGCTTTTTTCCAATACAATTGTGTAAATTTCAAATCTTCATGACGCAGAAGCAGAACTTCCATTTCTTCTGACCCACCGCTCGCTATAACACTTCTGGTTGTTCCTCTAGGCTCAGACGGTGAGGTTTTGGTACTGTAGTGCACCCATGGCTAAGAATCATGGGAACTGTATTTGCTGAATACTAACACTATAATCAATGTTTAATTTCAGTTAAAATTATGAGCTGCCCAAATTTGAAAGTCCAGTGCAGTAGTAGATGCCCATTAAGTGTAGAAAACCTCTATTGTGTGGATTCTTGCTCATTCTTTCTGTTCAGACACATTCCCACTGTCCCAGGCCTCTTCAGTGTTTACTTTATTTACCTGTCCACCAAATCCTTGAGACTTTCCTTTTATTCCAGATCCTGCCACTCCATCTGCCCTGCAATCACCTCCTTCCCCTCACCTGAGTTTCCCCGCCCATCTCCCCACCTGCTGCTCATTTCCTCATCAGCCCTGTAGCACATATGCTAGCTCCTTTTCCCCAGTCAATTTTCACATCGTTGAAGTTTCTTTGTAGCCATGTTTCGTTGCTTTCGAGCAACCTGCACCCACCCGCCCGCCCGCTCCCCCGCCCGCCCGCTCCCCTGCCTGTGTCTGTCTGTAAGCACATTTGTACCCTCAGCTGGTCATTAAAACAATGGACTGTCCCTATCTGCCTCAACTATCTCTTGCTGCCTCACACTCGCCTGCCTGACAGATCCCTCCTCTTTACTTGCATCACAAGCCAGTTTTGTTGTGCTTGTTAACCAACATGCATTAAGACGTGATTTATTCCCGTCCCACTGAAAACAAATGTGAATGTACATCTTTTGACGCACCACCCCCAGTGGATCTTCACCATTAAGACTGGAACATGCTTCTCCAGACCACCAAGAGGCAAACGTGCACCAGGCTCATACGGAGACATTTGCATGTCTGTTTCCTTTATGTGGATTCTTCTTTCATATTTTATTTATTGTGGTTCACATAGGAGCTTCTGAATATAATATGAAGCCATTTGAGACTGCAATTTAGGGCTTTGCAAAAAAAACAAACAACTGACTTAATGTGAACTGAATATACATACAGACCATTCTCTCACCTTTATTGTATGGGTTCACGTCAGTGTCCATACTCTCAGCTCACACTGCTGTGCATTATTTAAAAAAAAAGGAGTAGTTTTGTTGTCTAAATTTTGTAGGCAGTGGCACTATTGTGTAACAACTGATGACTTAACATATTAGCCATGAAGACAAAGTTGAAAACCAAGGTTTTCTTAGCCAAAACCATAAATAATAATAATTAAAAAGTATAGATTTTCATTTAAGAGAATAGTCACAGCACTCAGTGGACAGCTTTGAGCAGGTTTTTGTAATACCAAACCTCCCAAAAGCTCTTTGTGCACTTCCTACATTCAGTATAATCAAACATCTAGAGATTATATTAGTGGGTCCGATGGGATTGAAAACTGTAACACTGGTAATATTTCATCAAAGCATTAACAAATTTGCCCACACAAGGAAACAACATATTTGCCCACACAGAGACATAAATACTCCATGAGCATCATCACCGAATGTGGGAATCCTCCTTTCCTGCTCTCCCTCCAGTTTCAGATTGGCAGCAAAACAATATACCAAAATAGAAAAGGAAAAAACCCAGCTATTTCATGGCACGTTGAATGAGGGTTTTGTTTACGCTTTTGCATGAAAACATGTGGGCTTCACTCTGCTGGTTTTTCCAGAACAGAATGTACTTTATGAATCACATTTTCATCATATTTCATTTTATGAATCATATTTTGTGCAGGTATAAAGTTGTTACACTCCTGTAGCCATTTTGCATTCTGTGCATGAGTGTTGAATGTATATTTATGTGTTTATAGGCTTTTACTGTACAGTGTGTGCATCAAATACTATGCATCAGTTTGCAGTGTGTGCTACTGTATGCAGTTTTTAAAAAACGTTATGTCTCCTGTAAATTCATCTAATGCTCCTTGGCACTATGGTTTTTAATGACAAAAAATATTTTGCTATTGTTGCAGAACATCTGTCTTTTTTTTTATAACTTTAAGCTGAAAGTGAGAAGCAAGTTCTGTAGTTAGTAACATGTGGTATATTTATACTAAAGGGTCTTCAAATTTGCATAGAACTGTAAAGAGAGGGAGGCTTCATTCTCCTGCCTCTGGGCTACAGCATTTAGGATGGATGTTTTTCTTTTCTGGGCCAAGTAGAGGGTATGAAGCTATTAGAAACTAGAGTTCAGATGGTTATTAATGGAAAGAACCAGGAAGAGATCAGCCTCAGAGGATGAGTCACACAGCCCATCCCCAGAGGCCTCCGCTGGGCAGTGCTTTATTACCCAAGCCTTCCAGTAGTTGGGTGGGATCTAAAGAGCTACCACAAACTGTGTTTTTTAAGGCTTTGCTGTGCGCCTGATGTCTCTGAGCCTGCTTCTCAACTACTCAGTGTTCAACTCGCCAATAGCCTGTTTGCACAAGAGGCGTTGTTATAAATAAACATGTCTGGTGGAGGTGGCTAGAACAAAAGATAAAGAGGATACAGTGAGAAAAACAACAAGAAGAATATTGAGGGTCATCGATTTTGTATGTTTTGTCCAAGAAAATGTAAAACAGGAGGAAGTATGAAACGCAGAAAAGATGTCTTGTCTTCTTTGTGGAAACATTAATACAAGATTTGCATTTGATTCTTGGGCCCTGTAAAGCTATTAATATGTATTGTTTTCTAAACGAATCAATTAATTCAGATGAGTCTTTCATTGTGGGGAAACAGTGCTGGCTTCAAGGACAAAAACATCTATCAAATTCATGTCTCCTGAGAGAATACAATAAATACTCAAATACAAAGGGATTGCTACCAGACCCAAGACATTTCAAGGGTAAAGCAGAGTCAATCTGGGACACGTGTCAGAATACAAGCAAAAAACTAGCAATTTTTTAAGTTGAGATCAACCACACGTCTAAAAATAGGTATACTTTACTCTGAACTGACCCAGAAGATCAGATATGCTGTTATGATCTGGTTTATACATGAGATATTTTGTGGAAACATAAAAAAGACAAAGTTTGCAGGCTTTTCAAAGTGCTTTCTTCAGTATGATTCATAATTTCAGAGTTTAGGGATCAAAGGTTACATGTGAAGGTTGGAGAAGCAGGCTTGTAAAAGTGCTCTGTGTTGTGTTCAAAGCCTCTGACTTGCTGGACAAGTCAGAGCTGTCCTTGAGACGGGCTTAACATCCAGCTGCTGCTCAGTGGCAAACAGCAGAGGACAGGCAGGCACGTTAGAATACACCCACACACACACACACACACACACACACACACACACACACACACAATGACTTGAGCTCACATGTGTTTGTAGATAAATCAAGTCAATATTTATGTTATGTTTAGTTTTACACTTTAAATCCTTATACATCTCGCAGTGTGAGAGGAATGTTTGCAGCTGAGGAGCTCATATGTTGGTTCAATTAATCCGTCATTTTTCGACTATGCATATGGGCACCACGTCTTTTAGCTATGTGATGAACTTGTGATGTTTTTAAGGGTTTTTTGTTTGTTTTTTTGCTTGTTTTAAATTTCTCTGTACATTGCAAATCTGATCTGTGTTGAACTTTAACGAAAACACAACGCAAAGACTTTTTACCTTAAATCCACAATGTCTCTTCTCTTTATGTTTAAGGTTGTTGTGGCTATTGAGCATTCGCTTTATTTGCTGACACTCAGGGTTTCCTGATGTAGCCTCATGTCCTCTGTCTATCAATACCAAAACATATTGTTGTATTTAGGTAACCATGGCTGGATTATCCAATTAGCCCTCCCACCATTTTTGTATTGTGCATATTGTATGTACCCTGTCGCTTCCACGTTCCCACTGAGGACAGAACACACAGCAGAGAGAGCAGACTATACAGGGCAACTTCATTAAATGCCCAGAGGACCTGGAATTATGATACCTGGCCTCGGGTGTTTTGTGTGTCAGTTTGTGGTGATTTGTGAAGGTGGTAACCATGTGAGCACAACATAAATTAAAATGACAAAAGGTGTTAAAATTAGATTTGGCCACAGTGATAAGATTGGACAACATGTTTAGGGAATAATGCTGGACCTGCCTCATTTAATATTGTGCTTTAGTGGTGCAATTTGAAATTAATCAAATTACCAAAAAACAATAGACACACAGTGGACCTAGGGCTTTTAGGGCCGCTGGGGGTCTGTGGTCCTGGGACAGTTGCACACTACGGCTGTGTGTCAAGAAATGTCAATGCATACTGACATTTCCCTATTTTGTACTGCGGACTTTTTGTTTGTTTTTGTTTGTACTTTTATATTGTTTCTATCCCTCAGCCCCAGTGTGGAGACACAGAAGCATGCAGAATGTGAAGCAGGACTTTTCAAAACAGACTCAAAACAAACTCAAGACCCCTGAGGTGAATTTCCCACCTCTGTATGCCATCAGCAGCTTAACACATAATTTCCTAACCCTCGACTGCCCTGCTATCTGGCCTAATATGTCCATCTGGGGATCATGAGACGATGTCAAACACAACAGCTCGGCAGATTTATTCAGCCTCACCGAACTGCATTTGACTTGTGTGTGGCGGTTCCCATTATCGGTCCAACAGTGCAGGTGTAAGAGGGCTGGCAGAAGCTGCTACCTATTCGCCTCTTCTCGGTTGAGCCTAGCACTGCTCTGACACATCAGTTGGATCAATTAGCTTTTCCTGTCACTCTGCTGTCACACCCTGGCTCAGCTTACTGTAACACAGAGGCTGGATGTTGCAGCCAGACACCAGAATAGACCATGTGGGATGATGTCTTGCCCACCAAGGTTGAATCCAAACCCACAAAATGTGGTTTCAGTGGAGGTAGATATCATAAAGTCTGCTTAAACTGTGAATTAATATGTACCCTGGCAGCATGTTAAAGTAATCTGACAACAAAAAGAATGACTACTTGTCTACAGTTACTGACAAACACAATCATTTGAATAAACAGGTGTCATTTAGGTCTGCAACTGAGAATTATTTTCATTATTGATTGATTCTTTCCATTGACCGATTAATTGTTGATTCTATAAATGTCCGAAAAGTGAAGTTATAATTTATATAATTTCCCAGAGTCCAAGGTGACACCTTGAAACAGCTTGTTTTGTCCAACTAACAGCCCAAAACCAGCACTGCTGAAGCAAAAGGTCTGTAAAAGCAAAAAATCTGTTAGTGTGAAAATCTGTATGGCACAGAGTCATGTTATCATGCACTGTATGTATATGTATTTGTGAGTATATATATATGTATATGTTTGTATGTATATGCATGCATACAGAAGATATGTTCCTCAAAAAGTTACTTTAAAAAATGTTACTTTAAAAAAAGTTATACAGATGCAGCAACACCACAACATCTATATAACTTTTTGAGGAACATATTTTCTTAAAACAAACAAACAAAACAAAAAAAACACTATATCAATAACATGTGATGCTAATTTCAATATTTATATATATCTCAATATAATGGCTGATAATAGCTGTAAAATGATGATACATGGATAATCATAGATACACTTCATGGTTTAATTACATGTTTCTACTTAAAGTTTTAATCCAGGTTTTATTTAGTTTTAAATCAGTTTTAAATCACCTAGAAATACGTAATAGATAATCTTGTTAAAGCACCTGTATCCTAATTCGTTGTATGTGATTTATAGTGCAACAGTCTGATGCATCAAACCTCTACAGTCTAAAAACATACATTCAGAGACTCAAAGACATTAATACCATCTTATTTAAAGTGAAGTTTAAAAACCAAGTGAATGGGTCATACTGTCTATTTCTGTAACATGTTTAACGAGGAGAATGCCTTGAACAGGAACATTTCAAAATGCTAAGACTGAAATCTGTAACTCTCCACACATTGTCACCTTCTAGCAGCGAGAAGTTCCTGAATTACTGTTGAACTTTGACAAAGGTGGCAAAGCTGTGAAGAAAACTGTGGCGAAGCCTGCTGTTTCTCTGAATAAACCTCAGGAAAACTGGATAAAATCATCAGCGTGTGTGCAGCTAATGAAGCTGTTTGGGCAGAGCTCAGTATGGAAGATGGATTCTTTCACATTTACTCTTCTGTCCTTCTGCAGGTGAATTCCTGCTATCTTTCACTCCCTTCATTCAATTTCCTACCTGTTTTCAACTGAATTCAATTTCGAGGCATTTCCCATCTTCCCGCACTCTAAAAGCTTCTCTCATTCACAAATTTTATACGTCACCGACGTGTATGTCCATTGAACTTTCTTCCTGCGAGCTACAAACAAAATCAACTGCCCCATCACATCAAGATCTTCCGATTGTCTCAGGAGATTCACCAGGGGAGGCTCCTTCGCTGCTACCCCTCAGTGACGTCAAAGAGCGCTGAAACGCTTCTCTGCAGCTTTAAAATACATGTATGTATATTCATTTCTAGTTACCTCTCCTTTTTGAACTAATCTCAGATTGTGATACATTCTAAAAATATGATGTCAATCTCATCACTTCCACTGGCTCTGATGGGTTTAACCATACAACATACAGGCTATACAACATTTCTAAGGTATGGAGAGCTCAAATCATATTAAATGTGCAATATATTACTGTAATTAACAACATGGATGATACCAGCTTCCAATGTCCCCTCATCTGTCCTCTATGTACGTGAGCAGTTGTCTTGTTTGAGGTGTGTTGCGTAGGGAGTGCGTCATGTTCGCCACAGATGCAGGGGGAACCAGCAAGAATAAAAACAAATAACAACACTGCATTAATAAAACATGAGAGTGAACTAACCTGGGACCAAAGCCGGAGGTTTGAAGCATACTTAGCAGCAAAAAGAGCTTCAGAGTAATTGGGGTGGAGGTAAAAGCCGAAGGTGCTGCTCCATTTATGTAATGAAAGAACAAAAACAAAGGCAGTTACTACAAAAATACATCCATGCCTGCACACTTACAAATATGGACACAGAGGCTTGCACATGGTGACATGGAGTACAACTGTCACTACTTGATGTCACAAAGTTGATATTAAAATTTTAATTGTTTGCCTTGCAGCCTCACCGAAGGATGCGGGGGGATAAAACACATCCTCAAGGTCCAATTTGAATTACAAATGTGCCTGGAAGGCTTTTTGTATTATCCAAGAATCTTTAAATATTTAACAACAAAGGATGCTTCTGCACTGTTCTGATGGGAAGACGTTTTGGAAGAGCAATGTTGCTGTTGTTTAGAGTACAGATAAGTTAAATCAAACATCCCCTATCTGGCAAGTCCATGAGCAGATGTGTAAACAATGTGTACGCACAAAAAACAAGCATATGTACTTTCCTACACATAAACTGGTATTATAAAATGGACTATTCATACTAACAGAACATGAGGTGGGAATGTCCAATGTGATGCAGGGCTGCAATTAGTGATTATTTTCCCTACCAATTAAATGGAGCAACGCCTGCGAGCTAGTTCAGGCAGTCAACTCGAACTGCATTGCTACACATGTGACATACCTCACTCTCCTCAACCATCTACCGAACACACCCTCTCAATTTGGCGGTCTATTTAAACTGCAAAATTTCCCATCTCTCCCTCTGCCTGTCAATGCCACTGCTGCCCTGCATCAGTATTGCCGCTTGTTCTTTCAGCCCCACCACCACCCCAGCATCCACCTGCAGGCTCCGGCTAGGGGGTTTAAGATATGTGCTCATCACTCCTCAATATATCATGTAAACACATTGGCTGGGAGTGATGAGGTCGGAGCTCTAACTATGTTCTGCTGCATAATAAACATTTCAACGTGAGTTGTCTGACTGAACTACATTAATTAATAAATTAATAGTTTAGTCAACAAAATGTCAGAAATTAGAGAAAATATGCAACACAATTTTCCAAGGTCAAGTCAGTTTTATTTATGCAGCCCAATATCACAAATTTGCCTCAGGGGGCTTTATACAAATGATGAATTGATTGGCAAAACTGCTGTCGATTGACTTTTTAGTCACTTGTTATATGATAAAATAAAAATGAAAAATAAGGTGTCTAATATGAACATTATTCCTTTAGTTTATTATTCTTTAAACCTACAGTAACTGTTTTTTTTAGCACTCTGAGGCAGTGGAAACAAGTTGTAAACACAATATTATCACCTTTTAGGTTGTTAACTAACAGTTGCTTATTTACACCTGACAATAGTAAATGCAGTATTGATTCCCCATTAACTCTGTTTTTGGTCTCCACCAACTCCTGATGGAGTTGGCCCTTTAGCTACTAAATTCTACATTATGTTCAGTTAGTTTTGTCTGTCTGCAGTTTGGTGCTGAGCAGGTAGTGTACGGTGAGTTTTTTATTTAATGAAATCAGCTGCCTGCTGCATCCGTCTGGAGACAACGCTGATGAGCACAGTGAGATTAATCCAAAACAGTTAGCTGAAAGACAATAAAATGCTGTGTAGAGCTGAGGGAAACTGCAGAGTCAGGTGATAATTCTCTGTGGGTGATCATTCTCAATTGGAGCAACTCCTTTCACATTACGTATAGTCATTTGATGTGTTGTTAAAATATAAAAATATTGATGACTGCCGCTTTAAATTTTAGTTAGTTGTTTGCCAATTTCACTGAGTATATATGATTTTTGGATGTTGCCAGTCAAAGGCATTAAAATCAAATGCTATCATATTCTTTTTATCTAGTCTGCTCATCAGATTAAAGTTTATTTTATTTTGCTGTGATCATGACCTTAATTGTATCCTTTATTCTGAAACGTCTGATGGAGCAGACAGAGGTATTTATATGCAAACATTTATTTAAGGCTTCACTATATCTACTATTTCCATCAATTTATGGTTCAAGTTACATAATATTGTTCTGTTTAATACAAACTGTAAAATATGATTTTATGAAAGAATATTTCAATATGGCATCATCTCCTTTGATGTCAGTAGACATTTTATAACACAATAAAAAGTGAATCCTACTTGATTTATTTTTAAATACATTTTATGCAAATATAATAAACCTACAGATCCAAGTGTATTATAGCCCACCTGCCAACTAAACTGTCACATATCATCCACTATTGCAAACACTATTCATGCTCAAGTTCTTAGGAATCCATGTGATACTACTGAACACAGTGGAGACAAGTTAAAATACACTAGTGGAGATCCACGGGGGCAGACTCACACAGAGAAATCAAAAACCATGGAAACATATCCGCATGGGGCAATCGAACACCATGGAAACAAATCCATGTGACACCACACAGATTCCAACCGGGCTCAGAAGTTTGCAAGCAGGCAAGGTGAGATTCCTCCTGGGAGCCGCTTGCCGAGCGGTAAGCTGGAGAAGAATACAATATGTTTCATCACCAGCTACACACACCATTTTCTCTGGTTCATTCAAAAGACGTAGAGAATGCATTGACGCCACGCTCGGCAACGCCTATCAGCAGGAGATGAATTCAGTTTAAACTGTTTCAATATCAATGCCAGGATAAAGTATGATATTTGCAAGTCTTTTCAAATGTGTCACCACTGCTGATTGCTGTGTGTTTGCCAAATATCCCACATCCCTGCAGACAGAGAGGTCAGAAAGACAGAAGACCAGGAGGAAGCCGTAAACAACTGCTGTAAGGCATCCTGGTAACCATATTTATGCACACTTGTATGTATTGTGCTGATTAATCAAAAAATAACAACACAGCAATACTGCACAACATAAAGACTTAAATGTATGTGAGAGATTATTGGTAAGATTATCAATTTGCAGGAAAAAATCCAGCATTTATATATATATATATATATATATATATATATATATATATATATACACACACACACACGCACACACGTGTGTGGTCAGAGTGCCCCAACACTCAATTTTAATCCAATTCTGCTGGTTAATTTGTGGCTGTGAGGACTCCTACTCTCACTCTGGGCCGTCCAGCCAGTATGCATCGCTGGATGATGCAGCAGTGTGTTGGTGTCACAGCAGACTGGAGTGATGCGATATGTGATATCTCAGAGCTACTTTCAGTTCGTTGCCAAGACTGTGAGTGGGCTGAACCTGAAAATAGAAAGGCGTTTATAGGGGGCAGGTCAGATTGCTGATAATAGCAGCACTCTACAGTATATGAAGCCTTTCTTTATGACATTCACTACTTAAGTTATCTCTCAAATATCTCTGAATCAACAGCACTAGCTTGTATTAAGGTGAGTTATTGGGTCTGTGAAGTAACTGTGAGCATCCTGAGTTGTGTTTATGAAAAGTTGACCTGGGATGTGGAGCAGTTTGAAAGTAAGTGATTTTCTTAACAAAGAGCCAAACATAAGTTTTGGTTCCACCTTCTCAACTGTGAGGATTTCCTGTTTTTTCTGTATTATGTGGTAGTAAATCGAGTAATTTGGGGTTTTAGACGCAAGCATTTTGAAGACATCACAAGCTATTGATTACCGTAAAACTTTGTACGGTCGCTCATGGTCCCCAGAGGATGAATCCTACTTTGGTGATCCCCTGACTGTTCCTCTAGCGCCACCAGCAGGTCAAAGCAGGTCAAAATGTTGCGCCACCATGATGTTGACATGTTGTGTTTTTGAGTGATGTGTCTCAACAAATATTGGATGTATTGTCTTGACTTTTCATCTACCCCATCATCAGGTCAAATGTTTAATTTGTCTAATTTGTTTTATGACCAAATACCTGCGGAACTAATGACATTAACTTGGTGTTAATGCCAATTAGCAAATGTTATCATGCAAACATGCTAAACTAAGACAACCTGCTAAACAGTGGCATGTTGGCAATGTCGTCCCATCAGCCTCAGCTGTACCTTGTGTTTAGTGCTAATTAGTAAATGTTAGCATGCTAGAACGCTAAACTAAGATAGTGAACCTGCTAGACGTCAGCGGGTCAGCATTGTCACTGTGAGCATGTTAGCATCCTGACGTTCACATTTAGCCTCACAGAGCCGCTAGAGTGGCTGTAGACTCTTGTTTTATTACTACTACTGCTACTTAGAGATTGCAAATTATAAGTAGGATCTTTTACAGTATTAGCATTATAATAATTGTAAAACAAATAATTTATTTATAATTTCTTATGGTACAAATTATACATCAGTCATAGTCCTATTTTATTCTTACAGTTTATATAAATGTGGCAATTCAATGTACTTGTCCAACAGAGAAAAGTACCTATTCAACTATTTTACATCGTTGGTAATTTATTAAAGCTGTTACCAGTGCTGTTTTAAACTTGATGACTTCTGTGAAGCAGTGAGTTCGCTGTTGTCAACTTGATAACTTTGTCAGTAAATTTAGAACCTTTTCATATCACCCTGGAAATCTAATTTATAAAAAGAAATTAGCAACAAATCAAGCCTGTCTGCAACCATTATGAACCTTGTTAATAGGCTGAGAGGCTCTAAATGCAGACAAATTGACACCGACATTCATGAGCACTACCTGCTTGTCTCATCTAAAAAAAAAAAGTCAGAGTGCTTCCCAAACAGAGACCCCCCTCAGCCCCAAGTGGGAAGCAATCAGGATTGATTATAAAATATATTGACTTGTAAGTTAAAGTGTGACTCAAGTGAGTTTTTGAAAGGGCAATACTGTAGCTACTTTCCTAACAAAGACAAAGTCAGCAAGACTGCTTGAGTCCCTTAGTGGAAGTTTTGTTCTACATTTTGTAAGATTGATTTCATATTTTGGAACACATTACAATAATTTGTTTTAGTAAAGCCATTATTATGATCTTAATGTACCCTATGTGGAATAAAAAATTATAGGATAATAATGAAACAGATTAATAATTCTTCAGTGCACATCTAAACAAAAATGCACGTTGTGAGATTTTTGTAGTCAGACCTGCGTGCCTAGACTGAGTGAGCCATAAAAGCCGCGAGTCTTACCATTGAAAAGAATAGCAATTCAATTAATACAAAACAGCTCTGGTTGTCAGGCAACACCAAGGACACGCCATTCTTTTTCAGGGAGACATTCAGCGGTTTCGTCAACTGTAATGACATTAAAAGGAAAATCACAGCCAAGGATGATTACAAACCTTTCTGAAAAGCTTGGATGAACTGCAGTCCTCACCCACGTCCTGTTTTGTTTGATTCAGTTAATTGATGCAGTATGATGTGACTTTTGGTTTGATAGCATCACCTCAATGAACATTAAGGACTAACAGCATGAGGCTTACAAGCTGTGAAGACCAAAAATATTCTATATTCTATCACAGCGTCTGCACAGCCTGTAGCACACATAAATTTGTAAAAAGGTACAGTTCACAGATACAATCCCATTTCGCTGAGTGGAACATTGAAAAGACAGCGTTACACTAAAGGGAGAACTAGTTCTTAGCAAGGTCAAAACATAAGGTTTTTAATTACAGTTCAAATTAAACTAGAGCTAGAGCTGACATTTTATAGAAAGTTCCAGCACACTCCAGTTTTCAGTGTCGATAATTTGAATTCCAACCCAGAGCCGAAACTAATTTTGTTAGTCAATGTACGACACAAGGTCTTGTATGCTGTGTTTGATTTCACGTAAAAAATTCTGATCCCTACCCCTAACCCTATTTTGCATTCACATGAAACATGCAACTTATTTTGCAAGGCACAATTGCAAACTAATAGCATTTTTGAAGGGCGTATTGTTCCATCCATTTATTCTCTGTGCCCACTTATTCAGGGTCACACAGGGTGGGAGTCAGTCCCAGCATGCACTGGGTGAGAGGTTGCCAGTCCATCAGTCATCACATTTCAAGATATCCTTATAGTAAGCCTTAAATCTGCCTTTTATATCTCAAGTCTGGGTTATATCAAATCCTAAATATCTAGCGCTGTTAACACACATCACATTCTTGTTTCTTTACATAGTGTTACTTAGTAGGTCTTTGTTTTCCTCCTGCTCCTTGTTCTGTCTACATCATCTACACTGATGCCAAGCGGTGAGTTGTCTTTGGCTGTAAAACCATAAACATAAACAGCTTGCTCTATTTGTGAGCTCATCTGGTCTTTTAATAAAAAAAAACAAAGAACAACAAAGAACAACTTAAATGTGCATGCCAAAAAGGGCACACAAATAAAACACAAAGTTCTGTGAAATAAAGAAGGAAAGTGACGGTACTGTAAACCAGTAAACAAACAATCACAACGGTGTGTTTGCGTTTTAACCCCATTAACCACAAATCCCATACACTTTACATTATTTTGTTGTCCAAAGTATAACATACAAATTTAGATCTTAGGACGCGCTAAGAGCTGTATAGAAGCTCGTGTAGTTCATTAGGCCTGGAGGAAGTTATTTGGTTTGTATCCAGACACTGAATGCCTGCATGAGCTACTGTTAACAGGGTCAGTGCCATGAACATCGGCAGGATGTAGGGGGTGTGAACGCAACGTAAAAAAAAAAAAGATTATACAGAATTATTAAAAATAAATACATTGGCACATGGAGCCCCATAGTTCCAATAAGCTCGTCACTGGCACCATACTTGGTGCAGTCATTTTGTGTCTGCATGCAATTAATAAAAAGCTCCGCTTGGACATCTTGTCAACACTTTCTCACAAACCACTTGAGGTTATTGAGTTGCTTAAACCTCAGTAGATTGAACCTCTTGGGAAAGGAGATGGTAAAATTTAGAATGAAACTTTATAGATGCCAGGCTGAGTGTGTACATGTACATCCGTCCACTGCTAATGAATGATGGTGACTGAATTAACAGCATTTAAAGAGTTGCAAGCACCACAGATGATCGCAAAAATGACAACAAAACACACACGTTACGTTCTAGTTTGCTTTTGATTAGTGCACAAGTACACAAATGCCGCCTGCTGGTTGCAACAGCACTGCGATACAAAATCACCAAGCCTTTGGCCATAACAACCAGGCAACCTGGAAAAATTGCCCTACAGGGCAGAAATATCACTATGCCTCTGGCAAAATGACCTGCACCCACACAGAATCACCCTACAGGGCAGAAATATCACCCTGCCTCTGAGGAAATGACCCTGCAGGGTTATTCTGCACATCTGTCAGCACTAGGTACAGTATTTTGCAGCAGCGAGGACATGCTCTGAAACCACTGTACAGAAAGGCAAAAAAAAAAAAATCCAATTTCATTCAAGCAGTTTTATGAATACATTCTATTTCCTAAATGAATTTAAAATGTAATATTCTGCGTCTCCACTGCACCAGTGAAATAAATAAAACAGGCCCAGACAAACCTAATTGCCAACACCTGCTATAGTGTTTCTAGGTTGCTGTTATGTGTTCAGTAAAAGTAATTTTAATCCCAAATACTGTAGACTACAAACTATTAGTGAGGGTAAACAAAAACAAAATAACAAATGTGGTTGAACTTGGCCAGCCCCTTTACGGTTTCATTAAATCAGCAGGGTTTCCATGCTCCTTTGATCAGTCATGCCATCCCTTCAGTGGATCAGCCAGTTCTCTTCTCTTAGCTCAGCCACTCATGGATAAACACAGAGCAATATTATAAAGTAGGTGGTCATGCTATAACAAAGACCAAATAACACAACAAGGAGTTATGAGTAATCATGCCTTCTCAACTTTTCGCAAGTCCTTCTCACTCCCTTTTTCTCTTGACAACAGCATAAACACGTGTCAAGATGAAACAGAACACCCCCCACCACACACATACATATGCCATCTGATTCTTCTGACACTTGGGTGTACTTGTAACATTTACAAAAACATCAACAGGCAAGTCTAATTTCAGGCTGCAATTTTATGATGAAACTATACTCATACAAACATTGAGTTTCTGTTTGAGTTCTGAGAGTGGGTTCTTCATCACATTTTCACTTTATTTCAATGACTGCAAAGTTTGAGAAATGTGTCATATGAAGCATTTTGCTTAAAATGACTTAAGCTGCTAAGCAAAAAAACAAAATATTGACCCAAAAGCTAAACTAAGATGAACATACATACTAAATATAAGCATGTTAGTACTGTCAGTGTTATCATGTTGTCATGCCAGCATTAGCATTTAGCTGAAAGCACTGCTGCTGAAGTGAGGCAAAGATACGGCGTGATGTGAATTTGAGTCAAAAGTCGTACTCCTTCTCGAAGTCAAAACTGAAAAGTCAACGTAACTCGCAGGCATGAAACACACTGATATCATTCAGTGTGACAAACTTCCTGAGGATATCTCTAATGTCTATTGCAAATAAGTGTCTATAAATCTGTTTCAAAATACGGAAGCTTTGTTGTTTTGTCTGTGTATGTATATGGTCTTTGCAGGTATTTATGTATGTGGAGTAAAAACCAAACCAAAGATGTTATAATGGCATCCAAAAAAACCAAAACACTATCCTCATGGCAGCTGTTGTGCCTTGTTTGTCCCACTTGCAATTTCCATTATTTTCCTGCAGTGGCTTTTAAAAATGGTGATTGTTGCAGTGCAGCCTGCTAATGAGGACAGCTCATGTTTACTGATTTCACAACACATTTACTTGACCAATCCCGTCACACAGCACCTGCAGCTCTGCTAAAGGCTCCTGGAATCCAGTGAGACTGACACCCATATACATACAAGTCATTTGTGGTAGATAAAATGTATACACAATTAGTGTTGTTGAATGCACGAGAGGTCAAACTGTTGTTTAGTGTGTGTGTGTGTGTGTTCTGTTAGAGTTGTACAAAGTAAAGCACTCTAAGCCAGGAAAACAACAGTTTCACATAGGTAAGAGGAGAGCGACACAACACAACACAATAGGTTTGTTTGTTTGTTTATTTAGGAAGGGACGATGCACATTAATTGACATGGGCACATACTGTAGATCCATCATGCAAATGTGCCAGATATAGCCATACAGGCTAATTTTCATCTGCAGTCCCTGGCAGGTTGATGGCATATAAAAAACATAAAAAATTAAACATACAAACAAGCACAAGTACATAAGCACAAACAGAAGAACATAATCACAGACCAGTAGCAACACAATGACATAACCACTACCCCAGATTATGACAGCATGTTTGATTGTTCAGTAACCACTGTTTTATAGATCTGGAGAAAAAGTTATGAGATGTGATGTTCCTTACTTCTGTGGGTATAATGTTCCAGGTATGTGCTGCTTGATAGGAGAAGGCTGACTGCCCAAAGGTACTTTTTCTATATGGTATTTTACAATCCCCTCTGTTAGCTGCTCTGGTAGATGAGCTTTGATTTTGTATAATGAATTCATTGAGTGGAGGGAGGGCCAGACCATTAAAAATGTTTTGTTGGTGAATGTATAATTAAAGCATGTTGTTTGTCCTAAGCTCTTACTAATGTTACAGAAAATGAACATGAACACAGCAACATCACATTGTGTAAGTTAAGAGCTACAGGTGGATATCATTACGGGTTGTTTAACTGTTTTGCACCTGCTATCCAAGCTTAACACTCACTGAAGCAATATCCATGAATATCCAGTATCCATATGAAGTTAATATCCAGAAACACTGTAATTATGTATTATTGTAAGATAGAAGGTTAGGTCACCTCCTCGTTGGTGAGGGCTCTTACAAAAAACTATGTAGTAATGGAATAAGCCTGGAGAGCAAAGGTTGAAATGCCTTTTATACGGCTTGGTGCTGAACAAAATTCAAGAGTGACACAGCACACAGCGTGTTTCCATAAAGACGTTTTTGTGCACTCTGAACATTCAGTAAAAACTTCTTTACCACTACATATATTTAAGTGTTGGATACCTATAAGTTACAGTGCCAGCAAGTTCAATCAGCAGTATAGGGCTTCAACTCCTAACTATTATTTTCATCATTGATGAATCGCCTGATTATTTTTATGATTAATTGATTAAATGTTTGGCCTATAAAGGTGAAAAATCATTTTTAAAAATAGTCACTAAAATGTCCTTACAGTGACATTGAAATTGCTTACTTTGTTGCAAAGATACTCAGTTTACTATCACATAAGAGAAAGAAAAGCAGGAACTTTGGTATTTTTAACAAGTTGTTTCAGCTAAAATCAACAGGTTGAATTTTTTTTTTTTTTTTGAGATACGTTAGCTGATGACCAAACAGTAACCTGCCATTTTCCTGTTTTCATTAAGTTTTCATTTGCTCTATAGATTTCTGTTTAATGATCTACTGTAGGTACATCTGGTACAATAAGGTACATTTCAAAGTCTGTGTTCAAACTGTATAATGTATCCTGACACCAACACTGGGGACCTTCCAATGCAAGTCCATCAACATTAAAACACATGGCACCCTTCTTCAGTGTGCCATGCTTTATTTATAATTTTGATTTTGATGGATTATTTCTAAACTAGTGTGAATGTAGAAAGCTCTGGAGAGAAGACACTGAGAAGTGTTGTCGTAGAATAACACCATTATTAGTTTCTCATTAGAATTTGTAAGAATATTGCTTTCTCTGTAAAGTAATGACTTTTATCATCACACTATAATTAGAAACTTTCACTTGCAACCTGTAAGCATTCGTCTAACGTCATGCTGACTGTCAGGGGCAGACAGGATGAAACGGCACGGGAGGTTTTTATTCTTTTCACATTGTTAGACACACCAATCATTTGATCAGACACTACTACAAATTAAAAATGATACAACACTATACATTCACATTATCTGCTTCTTATTGAATGCAACAATTCCTCCTTTTGTTCTATTTCAGCGACATGAGAATTTTTTTCATAGGACGACTTTGGATAAATGAAAAACGAATCATCACGTACTTGATAAATTATGTTTTATTTTAGAAAATCTCATCCAGGCTGCATCATGCGTTTGTTAGAATGCCATTAACCTTAATTGTAATATACAGTATATTTCCCAGAAATGTGACACTGTCAATGCTTTTATTAGGCCATTTTTTACTACATTTCCTGGAAAATCAGTTATTGCTTACCGCATGTGTTATCCCCCAACTGTGATTGAGAGAAACAAATCTGAAATCACATTTTTAAACACTGGGACTGATCCTGCCAGCAGGACTCATCACGATCTGGCCCACTGAACAGATTTCAAGGTGATACTGAGCGCTGGCGGAAGTAAAGTCAAGGCTTTTCATCTTTAATTAAAGGTGAATTGATGAAATAGTCATGATGTGTGGGAGCTGGTGTGTGTGTGAGGGGGGTTGTATCTGTGACCTGTCTCTCTCTGCATGTTTGAACCTGACACTAAACCCCATCGGGCAAGGTCTTTTCTGGCATCCCGCAGTACTACAATACCCAGAAGTCACCGGACCAAACAGCAAGGGAGCTTGTGGAGGTTGCTAATTTAAACACTGGCCTCACCCTTGAGTAAAGGTGTCTATTCACCAGGGAAAACCAAGTAGATAGTGAGTTCATCTTTAGAAATTCCTGCATTTGCTGCTTCTACTGATTGTATTTCTGTTTCAGTCTTTGCCTGTAAAAATAGAGTAGGGATCAAAGTACTGATCTCTGCAAGAATATTTTTGTCTTGTGATTGACAGCTTCGGTGCCGTTACTACCTGTGGTTACCATGCTATCACTGTATATCTATATAGCGAGAGCCTACGTCCAACACAGAGCTCTAGAGGATTGTGACGGCTGTGGTAGTCAACGTGAATGATGAGATGAAAAACACTCAGGTGGAGTGATGGAAGGGTTGAAAGGGAAAAAAATCCATGCTCACCCTCATGTCCCTGCGTTTTGTAACAGCAGTGGGATTCATTAACCCGGCCTAATAAGAACTAATAAAGTTGCTTTGCCATTGTTTGGTATTGATTTCTTCTTTGCTCCTCTTCATGACTGTAACGCCAGCCCTTATGGAGGTGGGTAGATCCATATATTGGTTCATATGTCTGTCACAGCCTTAGCAGCTTTCATTGGTTTTTCATGGTTTGTTATTAAACGTGATGTGCAAGGCTTTTATTAAGGCACCTGTGTGTTTGGGGAGATCTCGTCTCAGTTGACCTGTGGTAAGTTGAAGTTATTAAAACAGTCGCTCCTCGCCTTTTTCTCACCAACCTTGTCCCTTCATTCCCCTACCTCCCTCCGAGCCACACACCTACTTGATCACCTTCTTTCTGGTTTGACAGCTCCCTCCCACTTGCTCTCATTCTTCATTATTACTCTCCTCTAAGTCTATCTCTCACCTGCTTTCTCTCCTGCTACCCACTACCCACACTGTCCCCTGGGTGTTTTCTAACTCTCTGTAAACCGCTTTCAACTCATTCTCTATCCACTGTCCTGTCAATTTACCTGTCTTTTGTTGCCTGAACTTGCCACCGCCTTGTAACAAGGGATCGTTTCCCTGGGTCTTGTGACGGCAAAAGTGAACACTTGTCATATTACTTTCCTGACAGAGTGGCTCTTTCTGGCTCAGAAGTGTCTAGGCTTGCTTGTCTTTATTCTGTTTCCCATGGTGTCCCCGTCCAACTCCAAAGACTGCACCTGAATTCACAAACACACACCTGTATACACAAAGAGCAACAGTGTGTACCTGGAGAGTGTCGGCATATGTGTACTTTTAATATATTCATTGTTTTGGAGCTGCATCATCAGCATGACTGGATTGAGAAATCAAAGATTGTCTATGCTTCAAGTGCAGCAACACAAAGAATTAAACTTTAAGAGGCTTAGTAAGTCATTTGCAGAGACGTGACTCAGGCGTATTGGACTAGCTTTGTAAAGACGACAAAGAAAACAAAAACAGGTTTTGGGGATTTCAACTTTTCAGGAAAGGCTACAGAAATAATCTGGGATAACACTGCAGTCAAACATGGGCAGTAAAGGGTTACAAAGCACTAAACCTAATAGGTGCATTAAAGTAGCAGGAGTGCTATTAAATGGATCCAAATATAGTAGGGAGGCATCATGTTGCCAAAATTATAAATGCTTCTCCATGTGTAAGCAGATATGTAAAGGAAACGGGGTGTAGTACTGTTTTAGAGACTGGAAAGAATAAGATTACACTCAGCAAGTGTATTGTTCTGCTTAAGAGTGAGCTCTAGTGGCAACATGCTGAACCACAAAATGGCAACAATGAAGTGCCATGCTGTATATTCCCAGCTATGGATGGTAAAATGCATTATATGACCATAGCAGAAATGAATTGTTATAAATCTGTTTGTTTTTGCTCCTAATATAGCATGGATCACTGTGTTTTTACCTGCCTTTTTTAAAGAAAACACCACTGCTTGCGAATATTGGCACATTAAGTGTTAAGTAATAAGAGCACAATTAATAATCCTTATGTTCACTTGAGGGCATAACAGCGATCATTTAGACCTATCATTGCCATAATTAAGAAGAATGATCAGTTGTATGTTGTGTTTTCGTATACAATGTAAACTCATAAGCATGTCAAATGCCCTGAGCCACTTTTCTACAACAAGATATGCGCCGTCAATAATTGCTTAAAGTGTTATTGTTGCTTATGTTGAGAAAAACTACCTCCTTCCCACACATAACGGAAAATTCACTGCCTTCCTCAACACCAAAACAAACACTTCATTCTCTGACTATAAACATAAAAACATCCAGCGACTAGAAAACACTCATTCAAAATGACTTGAAGAGGGATTCTGGTAAAGGAAATGGTACTTTAATGGCTCTCGCAAAGTGCTTAGGAGATCACAATCTTCCAAAACAAAACAATAATCTACAGTGTGGTAGCCTGGAGATTTGACTAATGAGGAGAGATAGGGAGATAAACTATTGACTTATATTACAGTCGCAGCTGAAAGCCCTTTAACTGCTTTCACTTGGCGAAGATTGTGGATTCAATAACTAAGTGTGACATAAGTTATGATATGAATTCTGCGCCGTTGCCTGTTTGTTTAAAGACAGACTCAGGAGCAATACTTGATAATGATGATCAACAAAAAATAAAATGAAATAAATTTAGAACAGAACTGCAGTCTAATTTGTTTTATGCATTACATTTAGGTGCTTAGATGCTCAGTCGGACTAATAGCTAACTTTTTAGTAA
The DNA here is from genome assembly GCA_005408345.1 of Macquaria australasica. Lineage (NCBI taxonomy): Eukaryota > Metazoa > Chordata > Actinopteri > Centrarchiformes > Percichthyidae > Macquaria > Macquaria australasica. The sequence goes on along the minus strand of SEMN01000020.1, from coordinate 651,406 downwards.
TGAGTAATACACCCGAATTAAGAGTTTGTTTGAAAAACATCCCACTAACTTTGGCTCCCTGTTGCACCTTGGCTGTGAGAATATGGAGCTTTCCTTCAGGTAACTCTGACTGAAAGCAATTCAGCAATAAATCTCGTGGCAATACGATGCTGTACGCATCTTGATTAAAAAGCAAAGCTGTTCTATCACACCGCAGCTTGTTCACCTTCAGAGGATGGTCCTTCCCCACATACAAATCACTGTAGATGCTTGGCTCTCTCACTCCCTCTGTGTCTCTCTCAATGCGGCCTCTGCAAAGACCCTGTTTATTATTCATGTTTATCATCACACCATGTCTACTGTTTGCTACCAGTTTCATGGATGAACTGGCAGCAATTTAGAGTTGCTACATGAAACCCGGCTTTACCGTCAACACTGAAACGGATCCCACTTAGTTTAACACAGCCAACCACATTGATGTGTGCTCGCAGAAAGGCACGCGCGCACACTTATTCCAACTGCCACTGCAACCGCCCACACACCAAACATTCACATACACATCAGTTCAGGGAAATGTCTGTCAGATCACCATTTGAGCTTGTGTGTTTTCTCAACACCATGGACTCTGGCTTCTCAGATGCAGCTATCATTCAGCACAGTAGAAGGAAGAGAAATGGGAGTAATACTGCAGTAATTGCAATTCTACTGAGATCATGGATAATTACCTCACAATGACTTCCTCGCTTATTAAAAACCAATTGAGGGTCTAATACTCTTTTCTGGGTGCTGGTATTACACGTGAAGAGATGATAAAAACACACAGGCGTTCACAGGGGTCCCATCTCAACTCCATGTTTCTGAACGTCCTGTAACATGTAAGCATCTGTTTTATAGTTTTATAGCCAGCCATTGTGAGCTTTGCAAATTTTTATATTCTCTTAATTTTCAACAGACTTCTGTGATTTAAAACACAGAAGATACAAGGCACTAACTCTTCAATGAGATGCAGCAGGGAATCGGATGAGAAAGTCCAGGCCAGAATCCGAACATAATCAGAAAGCAGCCCCTAATAACAAAAGCCAAATGCAGAATAGGAGATATATTTCATTCTGAAATTGATTAGGAGAAGTCTATACACAATGACTAACAGGATATGACAAGTGCATGAGATCAATAGATCTGATATTGCCAAACATAGAGAAAGAAACAGCCCAATTACTTTGATTAAAGAAGGTCTGATAAATGTTCCTATCATCAAACTTTTTCATGGAAAATCGTGATGACAGTAAAAACCTCATCCTTTCCCAACCTTGGGGTCAGGACCCCAGATGTTTACTGGAAGGAGGATTTGCAGTATTATACTGGGTTAAATAAAGTTATTAACTGTAGAAATTACAGAAATGTCTAACAGTGAAAGTTGGGACTTACATGGTCAAAATGGACAAAATATGCTGCTTGCACAGCTTGAAATTGTGGCATTTAAAATCAGATTTGATGGAGAGCAATTGTTTCATATTTACTGAACTGAACAGAGATAGCATTACGATTTTAAACTACCGAACCTACTGAGGACCAACCTCTGCCAGGATTCATCGAAACAAAACGTATTCTAGCTCGAGTGTCGCCATCACATCAACATCATCATCATCAGAGAAGATATGGGAGTGATAACAGCATTACGCTTTTCAAAACAAAATAGGGCTGTCAAATATATGGCTCCAGCTATAGCTGTAACCCACGCTTGACCAATCGTGCTGCAGCCTGGGAGCTCAAAATAACCTGAGTAAATGGGTTGACCCTGTATGCACCATGGTTTAATAACAATGCCACCTTTCACTATTCCTACTTACAATAGGAAGCAAAATGTCCCACACACCGTCTCTGTTCAGCCTACAGTCATTACCTATTGGAAGGTAAATCTATTCAGTGAAAAGACCTTTCACATAGATAATATCAAGTCAAATTAAAAATGTTAACACAGGTCATGGTCACTCAATGAAAGGAGACTTTCACAGTGTGAAGAAATCCTTGTTGAATGCCTAAAGCTATCACATCCATACTAATCTACACTATTTTTCCTGGAAAAGGGCAGCAGCAGCAAACTGATCCTCTGATGGGGAGTGATTTCACTTTCTACTGCACGCACATATTTATTTCATGATGCCCTGAGAGTTCCTGTTTCATCCAGCTGATGCCGATATCACCAGACCCACAGCCCACATGTCTACCTGCAATTACCATTCACAGCACACCAGCCCACCCAGAACAAAATGAGAGCCTGTAATTCCTGACAAGCACTGTGTCTTAGCAGTCATCCTCTGATTCTGAGGACTTACCCACCCATCATTCCTTCATCTGTCTGTTTTGTGTTTTTTTTTTACTTTTCCGTCTGGCTATCAAACGGCATTATGGCCGCCGAATGCTCTCACTCCACAGGGGAGTGTGTGATCCGACCACTTTCCATCACTCCACTGACAGGAAATGAGATGGTGTCATGATGAATGTGGTCGATGCCTATTTTACACTGATGAGCTGAAGGGTGACTGTGGCTTTACCGTTTCCCAGATGTCGAGTATGATGATGTCTGAAAATTGAGCTCATAGCAAATAAAGTGGCAGTGAAAGAGAGAGAAAGGGGTATTTAATAGCACCAGAGACAATAAACATCACCATCAAGGTTCTGCTTTTATATCTTTTCACAATCTGGAACTTGTTCATGCTGAGAACATGTGTGAAGACCAGAGGCATGAACTCAAATACTGTTTCTGTATCATTTGCAGAGTAACACCTAAACACACACCACATGCATTAACACACTCTCCACAAAATAGGTTGCACTTTTTGGAGTACAAAAGCTCGTCACTGGACCTTTCTTCAAGCACATGACCTTACCCTTCCTTGCAAATCAATTTTATGTTCCCCGACAATGGCCTGTACCTGTATGAACCTGTAAACAATGGTGGACAAAAGGCAAAACAGTTGACAGATGAATCAGTAGGAGTCACTAACATGTACACGATCCCTCACTGGCTGACAATAATAAAAGAGGTCATTTCTGGTCATTTCATCAAACAGCTTTAAATGGTCTGTATATACATTCAATGCTCAGTGTTCTTACAGTATAACTCAGCCAAAAGCACATTATTTCGACACCAGAGAGAACCAACAGTCAACATGAGTTTCCTTCAACCATGAAGTTGATATTTTCCTATTCGATTAATCTGTTGATTATTGCTTAATCAAAAATGTCAGAAAATGCCCATTCCACGTCATTATTTTCAACTCGCTTGTTTTCTCTGAGCAACAGTCCAGATTTCAAAGATATTCAGTTTAATATCATGGAAGAACTCCGTGTCTACACAGGTTGCGTTCAGGCACAGTATCGTGTGTAGATCACTCGCATTTTGGCAGCGCAAGACAAAATCGTTTATTAAACTAACTAATTTTCTGTTGACAAATTATTTAATCAAGTAATTGCTCCACCTCTAAGAAGTAGTGTTTGTTGCTCAAACCTATCTTCACCACTCTGATGAAGGCAAAAAATCCAAAACTGTTTGGGAAAGAAAACATGGTATACAAAAAGGCAAGTAAGACATACAGTTTTGATGGATATGTACTGAAACTCACACTGCTCTGCACCTTTCTGTGTGTGCGTTCTCAAAAATAGAAACTGTTTCCGAAACCTAACTATACCTCTAGGGCCATATAAATCATTTTTGGAAGGCACTGACAAACAACCTACTCTGTTCGTTAAGTATAAGAACTTGTTGGCCAGTTGTCTTCAATGGGGCCAGCCCAGGAGCACCACTACTGTGGATTGAACTGTGCTCTGTGTGATGGTGGGTGAATGGATCCCACCTGTACTTAACCTTAACCTTAGCAACTGTTCTTTTTGTTCAGGCTGAACTGGTACGAATTTATATCTTATATTGTCTATGTGGTTGCATAGCTTAAGTGTCTCTGTACACATAAACACACAGATAAACAGACTGTCACACATTGCACTGAAAGCACACCCACATCTACACATTCACAGGCACAGAGACAGACGCTCACAGAAGCCATTTGAGACCTGCCTTCAGTAAATTATTTTACAATTAGAATTCTATTTAGTGAGTCAATATCTGTGAACTTGCTCCCCATAATGAATTCATAATGGGCATACATGTGCAAACATATTAGCGTGGGCATCCTCTTTTCTCTCCCTTGCCAACAACTTGGTCCCCCACTGGAGGGTCATGGCATCAAAAATGCATTGGCAAGATAAAAGTTTAAACCATCCACCATGACACAACAGCTCGACATCATTCCAAGCAAATCGTCTGCAATCGCATCAGGAGGTACAGCCGCTTTCCTTCAACCCATTATCCATTAATCTTCCTCCGTAATGATACATAAAAATCCTCACAGAACACGGTGGCAGGTTTTCAATGACCTGACAAAGTGAAGCAGAAAGTTTTTAAGCGCAGGTTCTCTTAATGCCATTGTTCAGTGTGGAGGAACATCTCTGCCATGTTCTTTGACTCTAACCACAGACTCAATTAACAAGAGAAGGAAGCCACCCTTTTCCTAATGTCAGCCTAAAAACCTTTCCCCAGAAACCAATTACTGGCAAGTGAGTTTGCCTAATTCGTCGTGACATGTCTGGCTGCGCAAAAACACGAGGAGACCGAGACAGAGAGTCATGATGAGGGATCAAAGGTTCAGGCCACACTGAGATGAATTGTCTTTTTTTTTCTCTCCTTCCCATTCCCATTTCTGTCACTGTGTGGTGACCTTAAGCTATAAGCCAACAGGGGCCAGTGCTTAACTTAGTATTCTGCATTCAACCCACTCATCCTTCACATTTTTAAGGTCAGCTTCTATTTCCAGTCACTCCATCAAAAGATACCCTGGCACATTCATACATGCACAAACTCATCCACGCACACACTTGACCAAAACATGTAAACATAGTCAGGTGTGAACATGCCCAGGCTCACGAATGCTCAAATAAAAATAAGGCGTGAAAGCTACGTACTCAACCATATAGCACTAAACGTATAAAATGGTGCACATTCACAATAGGCTCATGGTTTAAATTGCTTTCAGAAAGATGCCAAGTAAATGAGGAAATATTCCCATCACACATTTAATCTAGCATCCCCTCCTTGTACCTTTTTATGCGTTACTGAAAGCATCATCTCTGTGCCAGAAGAGAATAATAAGATGTTTCATCAAGAAGGAATATTTTAATAAGATATTTTGATAAAGAAAAAGGCATGATTCAGTTATATCAAGTCAAAATAAAACTATCCACAGGAGTATTTTTTGATATTGCGGGATATATTATAATCATCCTGACCCCCCTTCTCAGATGGTTTCACACCCTTAATTCATATGACTAATGACTGTCAGGGCTTCCACGTAACCTTAACGGCTCACATGTGGCACCATGGTGTTAAATGGCGGGGGCTCCCCTGAAAACAGTAGAACCAAGCAGTCGTCTTGGATGAGAAATGACATGTCTTCGATTCTACAACATCAGTCCAGTGGATAGTTTGATACTGTAAAATACCAATTCTTAGTTAAAGAGTTTGTCCTGCCTACTACCAACAGTCAACATGAGTTTCCTTCAACCATGAAGTTGATATTTCCCTATTCGATTAATCTGTCGATTATTGCTTAATCAAAAATGTCAGAAAATGCCCATTCCACGTCATTATTTTCAACTCGCTTGTTTTGTCTGAGCAACAGTCCAGATTTCAAAGATATTCAGTTTAATATCATGGAAGACAGACACCGTGTCTACACAGGTTCCTAAACCTAACTATACCTCTAGGGCCATATAAATCATTTTTGGAAGGCACTGACAAACAACCTACTAAAGCTTCTCAAATGTAAGGATTTTGTGTTTTCATTGTCTTATGGGGTCTTAAACTGAATATCTCTGGTTATTGCACTGTTGGTTGGACAAACAATCCCTTTCATAACCTTGGACTTGAGGGTAACATTTAACCATTTTCTGACATTTTATAAACGAAACGATTCATCGGTTAATCGATCATGAAAATAACATGATAGCCACCCACACTCTCTTCTACAGTTGTCTTTCCAACTTTCTAACTGTAATCTCTGCTATCTAAAAACTGTCTACACTGTTTGGCCCCTACCTGTCTTGCTATTGTTACGGTTATGTCTGGACTAGCTGCAGCCACTGGACTGGCCTCTTATGTTGAGCTGCTGATGTTCAAATGTCTTGGCTTGTGGGAAATGGTGTTCAGTAGAGGCAGCTAAAAAAAGTTATATTACATAAGAATAATATAAGATCATTTTTCATTTACCATTTTTATCCAGACATATGGAGTGAACCATCATTTTTAAGTAATTTGCATTATTACAAATGTTACAGTGTGATTGTAATTGAGGTTTTCTTACTTCTGGAGCAGAAACCAGCAGTTCAGGTGTCACTTAGGCCCTCTTTTGGTATCTTAATAATGCATGCATCACAACATTGTCAGGTTGTGATTTTACATGTATGCCATTAGCAGTAAGGGTGGGATTCTTTTGAAATGTCACGGTTCAATTCAAAACGATTGTTTGAGTCAAAACCAATTCTTCCTTCAATAAATAAGGGGAGCACTACAGTAGTTTCAGGCTCTTACTCCAGTTCACTGTCTGCCAAATCATTCACTCCAGTCCTTAGTCCACTGAATTGCAAGAGGAAACATGACTGCAGTTAAGCTAACTGGTCTTGATGTCCAGAAGAATAGTGAAATGAAAGTGTATTTTTCTGGCTAAAACCACAGGCTAAATATCTTTTGAAAAGCAGAAGTTGGTCTGTATATTCTGGAGTATGGGGGAGAAAAAAAGGGGAAAAAAGCAGAGTGCTTTGCTGTGCTGTTACTAATGTATTGTCCTCAGCAGTGGAAAACACCCTCTCTGCTGCAGCGCTATATTACCAGTGAAACCCATCATTATCCACATCTCTGTAGGGGAACAAGTCCTATTGGAACAGACTGTGGACCAGAGTTGACTGAAGTTTTTTAAAGTGTTGCAGTGTGTGTTGGTTGGTCGGCTTGTTTGCTAGTGCCGAAGTTCAGTGCTCCACTCCGCGAACGTTAGTCTCTGGGTGACTGGGTGATGGCGTCTGAAGTTACTTCACTTTTGTCTTGCAAAGCTAATTAATTTTAATTGTTATCAAATCCAAATTGTGCCCAACCCCTTGCTTCTCTGAAGATAAACTACAACATGACTCTTTCAGTGAGTACAATCCAGTAACGAGTTAGTAAAAAACGAATAGATTTAAGATGTAGACAAGAAAACTGCTGACATGAAAATCTTGTGAACACTAACTGTAGTAGTGTAGTTTTTGACTGTGTGCACTTCTCTACAAATACACTGCAACCAGTTTCTTGATATTTACTTGGAGATGGCAGGGGAAGCTTCATCCTACTTTGCCTCAATCTAACCCCAGAGACGCCCACAGGATATGCAAACAAAATAAGATGCCCAGATTTTTAGCTTCAGTCTGCGTGTCCCTGTAGCTGGGGCTCCATCCGTCAAAACCAGCATGTGTAGACGGAACAGGGTGATGTAGCTGTTTACTACATCTTAAAAGGCAATGAAAGAGACATTAAATAAATGTCTGCATGTCTGCAGGAAGGGGTTATCAAATGTCTGTAATGGATGAAGATGGGTTGTTTTGTTTGAATCATTTGATTTGACAACATTTTAGAAATACTATACTGCAATCTACATTATATCTGTAACAGAGAGAGGAGAAACTGTTAATATACACTGTTGAGATGTTTCCTTGTTTAAAGCAAAGCAGGATACGCTTGTCTCATTAGCAACAAATCAACATGCTTGGAGGCGGATATGTCCAGATTAGTGGGAATATGCAGAAGGAGAGAGTGTGACACAGCGTTAGCATGCTCCATTAGAGAGCATTGTCATCCTGATTATGTCCGTGTAAAAAAACTAGCTATCCAAACTGCTAGCCAAGTGTGTGTGTGTGTGTGTGTGTGTGTGTGTGTGTGTGTGTGTGTGTTCAAGTTATGTCTGTGTGATATAACAGGCGGTACACACAACTGCCACCCACACACTGTCAGCAGGGGAGCAAAAGAGTACACACATATGCACACAAACACACACACACACACACGCACGCACGCACACACACAGCCTCAAATGTGTGCTCCAGCTTGGCACATATTAGAGACAAATACACAAACACACACACGAAAACACACACACAGTTAGGAGAAAAAAAGTTCTCATCATTTCTCAAGAAATGTTCCTCCTCACAGTCTGATATTTTTGTGATATATCTAGACCAGCCACTGACTTCAGAATCTAAAGCCCTGAAGTCTGAATAATCACTAACAAAATGAATTCAACACTTGTCCCATTATGTGCATTGAATTAGTAATAAAGTGGCTTTTTGCTAAGAGAAGCTCTGGATCTCTGACATCAGTGTGAGTGCTATTATTTTTGTCATACTGAGCTGGCAATCCCAAAGATGAGGCCTGTTTTTGTTAAAATCAGTGATGAGTGTTTACTTCCCATTCAGCCATATCATGATCATTTCCTTACTTTTAATTGGATACACCTTGTCACCTTTTGCTCGCACTGGCTGGTAATTTGCTGGAAGGGATATCTCTTTATTTTTGATGTTTGTTATTTCCTGCGATAAAACTTAGCAAGCGTGTCCTCAGAGAAGAAAAAATAAGATAGATAAATAAATAGATAGGTAATTAAATTAATATAAATATCATGCCATGGCTGCCAAAACGTCTCTTGGTATCTCACAGAGCAGCCATTGTTAGCACTTTGTGGCTCTAATTAGACTCATGAGTTGATTCTTTGTGGTTGTCGTTTTCTGGGAAGCAGACAGGCATGAAAATGTTGGGAAGGCTCCCTTCATCACACTTTCACTCAGTGACAGGACATGCTGTGTTTGGACTTATCAAATGGCTTGTTGCCAGTGTAAAGCAAACGGATGGAAAAAAAAAAACTTCTTAATGACAAAGCAACAAGTCAGGGAAGGGTGAAATGAAATGAAATGAAACATGCTAAATTGCACTGAACACTGAAATGTCAGGCTCATGTGCAGTTTTATCTGGGAACAGTGTCAGACAAATGTTGTGTCTAAACTGTGAGATATCATCATTATGTAGATCTTATTGATGAGGAAGAAGTAACTATACCTCTGTGGCATATGGAATCATCTCATCCTCTGAGAATCTTTATTTTATAGCAGGTTCTTACTTCAAGCAGTAAGAACATCATGCAAGAAACCAAGGAGCATCATACTTGAACTGAGAGCACCCAAACAGAAAACCACATTTCCCACTTGCACTTAAGTCTCATCATCTTTCATGATCTCCTATGCAATGTATCTCTTCAAAAAAGATCTTCAGATAAAGGACAACTCATGTTACAGTGTCACAAAGTGGAATTTTACCCATAGACATATTAGCAAAGAGTATGGAGCCCGGGAGGTGCCGTGGAGAAAAAATAATCTAATTTGTTAAAACAATTTAATAATTTGTGCTCGAAATAACTCGATCTAGTATCATATGATAGGTTTTTGCCTCCTCTCCTCTTTTAGAGGAAAGCAAACGCCTTTGGTACAGCGCATTCAGCAGGAGGTTTAAAGAAGATGACGAAGAATATATTGATGAAGTGCTCCAGAACCCTGAAGCTGAGTCGTTATGAACTGAATGCCATTTTTTTTATGGTGAAACAGTTATCTTATAAAATATGTTTAAGGGATCTGAGAGATAACACAAAACCCAAGTATATCCACATATCCCAATCCAATATCAAAGTTAAACCATATTAAATCCAAGTGATCCAGTGTGAGAGTGCGAAGGATGGTCGCAAAACAACATGAATTACTCATTTGAGAGCAGAAATTATAAATCGTGTGCATCGTGTTCTTTTCCTCCATGACGCCTCCCGGGCTCTGTAAAAGCCATCTGTTATGACAACAAAAGTCATTTTCATATCAATTCAACAAAACAAAAATCTATCAATTTACATATTTACAAACCTAAAGGGACCGATACAGTGTTTAATTAACACTATTGAGTAAGCAGATGAAGTCCAAGGGTCAATCAAATCAAATATCAAAGTCTTGTCGACAGGTCCAACAAGTCCTGCTTCTCACTGTTAAAAAGAGTTTGGTTTCTTGTTTCCAGCTCATTCATTCATTATTGTGTCCATTTTTGAGCCAAGTAAACAAACTATGGGACATGGTTTTCAAATCCAAAAGCCCGAAATCACTTTAACCAATGGAAAATGCCACAGTTGTCCCCACAAAGCATCAATGTACCCTCCACAAGCATATTAGCATGTTTGATACTGTGGGTATTTTTGTGTTTTTGTGTGTAATTTTAATTTATTTGTTCGGCATTCTACACGGTTGTTTTGGGAATATCTCTACAAAAAAAACTGATCTTTCCGTAAAGGACAAGACATGTTCACAAAATGAAATTTTACCCATAAAAATATGAATGAAGAGAGCCATCTGTTATTACAACAAATGTTCTTTTCCAATGTGAAATATGATTTTTGCTTGTGACTTTATTTTGTGCATTATACCTAATTAACAGTGCCACATTTCAAGAGTAGTGCCAATATTTCACTAATAAAAGCTTCCCTTTCCTGCACTAAAAACACACCCCTCTGTGAAAATGTACCTTATTGCACTTGAAGTTGAAAGGTGTGCAGTACTGTGCCCTCGCTGAGGATGCGACTGGGCACTCTGACACCTGTCAGAGTTGGCTGTCTGACTTATAGCCTTTCCTCAGGAACAGTCTTGTTTTAAATGAGCTCATTTGTGGCTACCTAGCTACACGGGGGTGGACTGTCAAGAGGCCATGGCAGGGCGTCGGGACGCGGTGGTTTTCCTTAGCCAGCCTCAGCCTCATCGAGACACAAAACCACAATCGCACTCTTATTTGTCCTGTTCTCAAGTTCATCTTTGAATGTTTTAAGCTATTGTTTAAATTCTGTCCCTGTTAGTGCTTAATAAGTTTGCATTTGACGTGGGCACCGCTGCTGCTGAGAACAAATTTTAATAAAAAAAATTAAAATTTGCAAAACATTACAGATGTATTCATCATCTGACCACTTCATGCAATAGTAATCAGTAGTCATGACAACAAATCTCTGATAGCCTGGATTCCAGCAGTGTGTCCTGGTGGGGTAATGATTGATGACAGGCTCTCGTGCTTCTCTGTCCATCAGTTTCTTTGGTGTTTGATGTCTCAGCCATGCCCCAGGCTCTTCCCCAAGCTCTCGCCTCTAGCAAATCATCTCATCGGCCGAGCTGGCTGAACTCAGGCCGAGGGGGACATGAAATAAGAAGCAGCAGATACAATACAAGCCACTGGCCACAGAGGTCATTGTCTTCTGGTGTTTCTTTAGAAATACCTAGAATATGTGATTAAACCAGCTGTGGGCAGAGAGGCGATGTGCTTAAGGGATCAGTGCATAGGGATGAACCGCGGTCACTTGGGTGTTTGGAGGAAAACACAGCATGGTGAAGGTAAATGTTGGGATTACTACATTGTTTTCCAATAGATAGTGTGCTCTTTAATCTTTCTTGCCTGGAGGATGGAGCGAGCGCTCATCTGCTGCCCTCTTGCTGCACACTACAAATCTGTGCATGAGCAACAGTAGCTAATAGAATAAAATATAACACCTTTTTTATATAATGCAGTACCTGTTGTTTTTTCTACTTCCTCCTGTAAAAGGGGTAATAAGTGAGTAGAAGTGTAGTAAGATTGTAAAACGTGTGCATCAGGTGGTCATGACTAAGTGAAATGTGTATCACCGCAGAAATACTTTTGGATACTTAACTTGAATCTACAGCCAAGACCTTGGTTGTGTCTAAAATATATTTTCCTGTGCTTTCAGGCCGACAGACGTGAGAGCAGACAGACAGACAGACAGACAGACAGACAGCACACTGAAAGAGTTGTGATTTGTTGAAGGTCAAGCTTTCTTGCCTTACAGGGAAGTCTTTGTCTGCGATTTCAATAGCCAAGTATTGACTTGACAACATGTGGTTTTCTATTCAGATGGAGACATGGATCATTTCTTTCCCGGGAGCTCTAAGTGGCCCTGGCCAAATGACAAGCAACAGCTTGGCTTATGAATAAACCCCAGTATGGTGCATGTGAGAATCTTTGATCACTTTATTTCTAAACACACACTTGCTAACTCGCTTCTTCTTCCCTTCGTTTCTTTATCTCTACCCCACACCTGCTTGATTTTCTTCTAGTATTTTATTTGTCAGTATCAAGATCTCCACCTCATATATATATATATATATATACATATATATATATATTTACTGACTACCACAAAACAATAACATACTTGACACTCAAAATATTAGCGTGCCGCTCTCGCCATTTAGTTAATATAGGTGTATACTCTGGAGGGCCCTGAAATGGCAATAGACTTCAAAATGGCATGAAAGGCGAGTAGTCATCATAGCTGGAAATGCTCTTGTATGGCAATTGATCCGATTACTGTTATTTGTCATAATGCCAAGACTGACATTTCATCATCCATTAGGGACCATAAAATTGTAGGGAAGCAGCCTCATGGAATTTAATTAAAAAACAACAAATACCACAATCCTTTATGCTTGGCTGAAGCTCACAGAATTTGCAGGAGACACAGAGTTGCTAAAAAGGGAGCTGTTTTGAAAAAGAAAACATTATTGGTCAAATTGCATTGCGCAAATAATTTTGTCTGTGTGTATGGAATATGGAATGTATATATATATATATATATATACATATATATATATATGTGTGTGTGTAATGATAAACTAAATGTATTTATGCAGCTGAAATGGTTAGTTGATTAATCGATGGACAGGCAATCAGCTAATCATTTTAGTCATCAAGCAAAAAATACTTAACATTTACTGGTTCCAGCTTCTTAAATGTGAGGATTTATTGCTTTTCTCTGATTTATTATTTTATCTGCTTGTTGGTCTGACAAAACAAGACATTTGAAGTTTGATCACTTGGGGGTCATTGGGCTCTGGGAACTTTTAATGGCCAATTTTTCACAGTTTTTTGACACTTGATATTCTATATTCGATATTTTAGGTTTTTCTTGTCAACAAATCTCATAAAAAGACCAACAATGAATTGATTCCACTAACAAGTATTACCTGTGTAGCCAAAGCAACACAGGCATTCATTGCTCAAAAATTATTTTTAAAAAGCACACATAAATGAGCCCTGAGTGCACTGAGTGACAGGTTTCTTCATTACAATGAACACACACACACACACTGTCATTTATTTTGAGCTGGAAATACTCACTAAAGCACAAAATGTGTATTAATCCGCAGCTGAAAAATAAACAAATACACAATTTACTCCCGTTTAAGTGACATCTGCTAAAAACTACAGTGCCCAACTACAGGGAAATAAAAGGACTTTAGGACAGGGACTTTAAAAATGAAAGTATATATATATTTTGTGACTCAATTTTAAACATGTACATCTTCAGTAAAGGAACCTAGGGGATTAAGGCTGAGTGCCACAGATGGTGAGAGACAGACTTTTTGGTTTTGGTCCTTTCATGGGATTTGTTGACATGAAGAAAAATATAGAAAAACACCAACATTATCTTTTGAACAATTAACTGATTAATGGTATTAATGGTCAATTAATTGATACTGAAAATAATCATTAGATTCAGCCCTAGTGTGCAGGATGATGTGTCGGCTGTCCAAACATTAGTCCTCTGCCGTTGTCCTTGTACAATGTTTAGACTATCAGTATGCAGTGTGAAACTCTTCAAGTCATCAATATGTCTGTACACCAATGTCACCAAGACAAATCTGTCACTTATTTCCTCTTGGTGATTAAAGCACATCAATAAAGGCTAAGAAATGAGAAGACACTGTACACTCTATTGTGTATTAGTACAGTATGTGTGTGTTTGACACCTCCACAGCAGATTTCTCCTTTTTGGATGAGCACCCACACCTTCTTAGTGTTTTATTACTTTGTGTTTGGTGTGGGAACTTAGCCACGTAGCCACGATCAGCGTGTAATTCACACGTTTGACACCTCTGACACATTCACGACAAAGAACAATGATCATTGTTCTGATGCGAGGCAAGAGCAAACTACTCTACTCAACCTGCAATGTGCTTGCCGGGTTACACTGCAGCACTACAGATATGATTGTTGACCTTTGGCTCTCTTAACCCCGCCACAGCAAACACTTGAACAAGAGAGCGGAAGAAAGTTTCACAGGAAGATTACATAAAATCCTTTTTTCTTCCGTCTTGCTTTTTGTTTGGCTCCAGTCGAGAGAGTGGACTCACCTCTGTGTGCGTGCGCTATTCTAGCAGAGATATTGGCGTTTTGAGCCTGGCCGCTCAATGAATCTCAGCATCAGCCGATGAGTGCTAAAAAACAAACAAGACCGAGCTGCAGCCTTCGTGCCCTCTTGTCCCTTTGGCTCACACTGACCTCTACTCAGACCTGAGTGCTGAGAGGTAACCCGTTAATCCAGCTAACCATAATGCTTTCAATCAACCCTCTCACTCAGTCTTTCTACTAATTTTGGCTACCCGTCCATCCACCTCGTCAATCCCACCCCTCCCTTTCTCTCTAACTCTCTCCATTTCTCTACTTGGCTCCTTCTCTCCTGCCATCACTCCCACTTAAACCCAGTACGCAGGGGGCCTGACCGAGCGGATTGATTTCCAGTAAGGCGGTGTCTGGAGCGCATTCTGGAGCTTTCCGGATGTGTTCATCCTCCTTTATTGCACTCTAATCTCAAGGGGTGACCGTGTCTGCTCCTTAGGCTTTGCTGTAGACGCACACACACACACACACACACAAATACATAAAAGCTTACACACAGAAACACACACACGCATCCACATGGAGCCCACAGTACAGTAATTTCAGTATTTGGCTCTTCCCTCCAAAGGTTCCTGCTTAATAGCTAAGCATTGTTATTGCCTTCTTTGTCTTAATGAATTTTATTGGCCTTTCACAGTCGAGTCAGTCTTATTGAAGAATAAATAGGCATTTCATTTATAGCAATAAATGATACCTATATCAGTATTAGTGCTCCAATACAGGAGGCTCATACTCTGGTTGCACATATTGGGTGACCAAAGTGTGGAAGAGAAGATACAATCTCCTCTGACCCATGCACTGCATTCATGAACCCTCACCCCTCAGTCCCCTGGTACTCCGTCCACGCTGCCCACCAGCTGCCAAGGGGCAGAGGAACCCTCGCAGTGAAAACCCCTCGCCCTCTCCCAGTGCAGGTGCCCAACAAGTCATGCCCAATTAATGCCGGGGTCAAAGTTTTAATACACTAGCCAAACATAGTTGCTATTCAGTCCGGTATGCCGAGACCAGGACCCGGGATAATGAGTTTTCTTTGCACCTGGTGATTACACCGAGCAGCCAACCAGAAACAAAACAGATCAGGACGGCAGGATATGCCCACTGATGGGCCTATTGCTTAGATCGACCCTCACAGCTTCGTTCTATTCTTAGCCACGTTCTGCCTGCCATTTCCTCCAGGGTCAGGGTTTTGGGGGAGTATCAAAGAAGTCCTGAGGTTTTTTTATACACACTCTGAACAACAATTACCAAGACGACTATAAAAAAAAAAAGGAGGGTTTCAACTAAACCTTGTTTTCATTACTGAATAAAATGAATCGTTTGATCAACGTAAAAAAAAATGCCCCTCACAAGTTCCCAAAGCTCAAGATGATGTCTTCAAATTGCTCATTTTGGCAAAAGTCCAAAACATTGACAGCCATGTAAAAGCTGAAACTAACAGTTATTTTCATTGTCCATTAATCTTACCATTATTTTCTCCATTTATAGTTTCATTGTTTGATGTATTAAAAGTCAGAAAATAGTGAGCCCAATGTGAAGTCTTCAAATGTCTGGTCTTGCCCAACCAATAGTCTAAATCTAAAAGGCAAAAGCAAGTATATTTTTATAGACCAACAAGGCAATAAAAATGCTTTACAGAAGACATAAAAAGGCATACAATTAATATTGAAATGAACCTGCCAATAGTTTCTTAATCAGTGGATTAATCTACTAAACATTTGGTCTAAAAAACATCTGAAAATAATGAAAAATTCCCAGAGCCCAAGTTAATATATTCATATTGCTTGTTTTGTCCAACCAACAGTCCAAAACGCAAAGATAATCAAAGAAGCAGTAAATGTTTCGCACTATCACATTATAAATCACTTAAACAATGAATAGATTCTCAAAATGATTGCTTTTTTTTGTTTTTTTTTGTTGATTGAATAATTGATTAATTGCCTCATGATTTTTAGCACTAAAATAGATGCTTTGCAATTCTTTGGCAACGTTTATCTGATCAGCTGATAAGTGGCAAAAATTGTGACATTTCTTTTAAAACAAGGCCTCTTCTCGCTACCCCAAAGGCGATTTTTACTGACAAACGCTACACGTGTAAAAACAAACTTTTTTTTGTGCTGCTGACTAAAGTCCAAACCTGGGAGACAAACTTCTTGTTAGGATTCCAAACACATTGTGAAGAGGCTCTCATCTGTTGTCGTTGTGTCTGATCCTGCGCACCACAGTTGAGTGAAAATGCTGGCAGTGTGACACGGGCTGATGGGGTGCCGGGCCCCGGCAGCTCAATAATGATGAGAGAGATGTATGACAGCCACTCACAGGAGAGTGTCAGCCTATTTGTCTTCCTGTCTCCACAGAAAGATGGATGACCCTTCAACCCCGCGCCAGTGGAAATATTCACAGCGCTGCCATGTCTTAGGAAGCATATCATCATCCCCCCACCCTTATGCCAGTCACCCTTCAAGACTTCACCACTTGCTTAGACTGGTTTTGACGTTTGCTGTGGTTTTAACCAGTCTGGGAGCTACTGGCATTGACTGGATAGTGATTCATCATGTTGGAATGAGCAATATTGTGAGCAAACCTAAACATAGTGAAGACTTGTGATTATTACTGACTGAAGTTATTCTTTAACGAAGTTATGATATGGATTGGTAGAACATAAAAAAGCCATTTAATATTTTATACTTTGCTGGGAAGGTAGTGTACAGTAGGTTTATCATAGCTGTTTTGATGAAAGCAGCTGCCTGCTGTGGCTGGAAACAGGGTTCATGAGAGTTGTGAGAATGAACCAAAACCATTAAGTTACAAGCCGCAAAACAAAACATAGAGCTGAAAGCTGCACTGTGCAATGTGTGTGTGTGTGTGGGGCACCAGAATGCACCAGCTGACCTATTGTTTATATAATGTATTGATAAGTGCTGGCAACTTCACTAGTCCTTGTCACAGTGAGCTATCAAGGCAGCAGGGAGAGGATCCAAATGCAGACAGGCGAGGAGACTGAAGCAATTCAAAGATTTATTCTCTACAAAATAAACTTACAAAATTCTGGAACTGATACACAGGGAAACACCAGGAACACAACAAGAAGAGATCACCAACAAACATCAGCCACAATGACGCAACAGAGAACAAAGGGAGAGGACCGGTATATATAGGGGAGGAGACAACGAGGGAAACAGACACAGGTGAGTAACAAGAGACAGGTGAAAACAATCAAAACTGGAGGGAAAACAAAGACAGGAAATAAGAAGCACACAAGGAAACAAGAACAGTAATTTCAAAATAAAACAGGAAACAACAAGACCAAAAAAAAAACAAAAAGTCCACACCAGAGTCCTTAGGATCATCACAGTACTTAGATTTAGTATATTGGGACACCTGCCTTAACTTTAGCTGGTTATGGCAGACGAGATGGAGGCCAGCCTAACTGTGTGCCATCCAAACCCTCCTGCACAGCAGTGGATTAAGTAAGTTAGCCATGGGTCAGTCTTAGCTTACAGTACCACCATCAAATACACCCTGAACTACTAAACTAGCAGAATATTTTAACCTCTGCGAGGAGGGTTTGAGAAACTTTGTTTTCTGAAGTGTAGAATACTACATGGATCCTTGTGGTGACTAAATAAAAAAAAGTTATAGAAAATGTTCACAGCAGCTTTCAATAACTTGAAAAAACAATAGAAAAACACATTGAATTAAATAATAAAAAGCTCAATTTACTATAAAAGCCTTTTAAAATGTAATTTTACTGATGAGTTTATATATTTAGTAATGTAACTTTCATAAATAATACGATATAATTATAATAAATTATAATATAATTATTAACTGACAAGTTAAATTAACATTTCATTATTTTTAGTAACATCATGACATATAAAAATTTGCATGCAAATTTAATTCACTTTCTATTTTGCTTTATACATCTTCCACTAATCAGTAATGATTAATTACTGACCAAGAATATTGAGACACATCCTCACTCACTCACTCTCTCACACACACACACACACACACACACACACACACACACACACACACACACACACACACAGGCAGACATGAGTCTCTGGGGAGCAGCAGAGGTCAGTCACAGATGGGACACAGAGGACCAGGGCAGGGGGCAGGCCGGAAGATTGGAGGAAATAATTATCTCCATACATTTCAGTGCCTCATTTCCCTCGGGGGAATGCATCACTGATGTTCCCGGCCTTCATCACATCAGCTGTATAGCCTTTCTGCAGCCGCGGGCAATCTTGTTCAAGTGAAATTCACCCTCATTTTTTTTTAAAAAGGACAAATTCACTCCTTCTCAACTTTTCACATGTGCAGCTTTTGTCACTACAAGCCTAAAACTCTGAGTCAGTCGTGTGATCGACTTCAAGGACTTGCAGCACACTGTTTGGTTCAGACTCCTTTGATGGTGCATTACACTCTGATGACTCCCACAGTTACCTTGGTAACAGCAGATTGTGCTGGGGAGTTCAGAGAAGGTGCGAATTGAGTTTGTTAATGCAACAGTTGTTAATGAGAAAATAAGTATGTGTGGATGGGTTTCCTTGTCAGATCTCTGGAGCCTTGGCATGGCATCATGGCATCAGGTACATCATATTCCATACGCTTATTTTATGATGGCACTGACTGAGCTTTTCCATGTAATTCATTCAACAGTATGTAGTATTTTCATTGCTAGATTTACTGAAGAAATACTCTTTCCTTTCTGTTACCTTGCCCTGTGGTTAGAATTAAACCCTCATTAATCTTTAAAAAGAAAAGTACCCATCCAATTTGCATTTTAAAAAGGATGAACTATGGCACCAAGACTTTCAGCACCAAGGCCATTTAATGCCCCTAAAATTCACAATCCACTACATCATGCACATCTTAATCCCTTAACACTAACCCTCGCAAAGAGCTATGCAAAGAAATACTAGTACTTTAAATTCTTGCACAAATCAATAAAAAAAAAATTTTTTTATACAGGTGTGGATAATTTAACCCCCGAGATATGTTTATGGTCAAACTAGCTAATTTGTTTTTAGATTTTATGAAATTAAATCTTGTTATTGGATGAAAATCCATTGCATTTCTGTCCTAACTGACTTTTCTGAGTGAATTTTTTAGACCACTGTGGCGTTGAGAAGATTTAGGTTTGGCTGTGAGACACTAGCTTGCAGAAACACCTTTCTTAATTTTAACAGCTTGCCAGACTGTATTTCAAACTGTATAATGATGTCCCCATCCTTAAATTCAAGCCGCTTCTGACCTTTGCATGACTTTCTATTTTACTATGCTATACTATTAAGGAACTTTTGATGGCATTTGAGGCAGAAAGACTGCAATTCAAACTCCAAGCAAAAAGCCTTTATACGAACAAATTCTTCAAGCTCTTATGGCCAACTTCTTCCTGAAAAAGTCTTGTATTATACATATTATAAATGCAAGTGTAATCAGTGTGATCAAGTATGATCTTCAGATGACAAACTAGACTCATTGGCAGTGAGTAGCTAATGTTCGTACCAGTGATTTCTCACAATGAATTTCACCTTTGGGGATCTTTAAAAGGACCAGTGAAACAAATCATTTTGAAAAATTAGCTGTAGATCTAACATTTAGACAATAAAAATGGGGAAAATGGACCACTGGTGGCATCTGGGTTTAAGACACTGCCCATTAAATTGCAGCATCTCCAGTTTGAGTCCAGCTGGGGACCTTTGTTGCATGTCCTTCCCCTCTCTCTCTCTCTAATAAAAGGTAAAACATCAAAGTCACAGCAACATGCCTTAATATACAAATACATTTATGGAGTTGTCTTTGCCAACTTGTTGCTAAAGAACAAACAAAAAAACATACTCACAGACCACCACTCACAGACATACTGTAGATGCTGGGTATAATGTAAGCTAATGAAACAAACTCAGCCTGACTGTTGCTCACGGGTAATACCTTAATGTCACCACTGCAGTTCAGTATCACTTCTACATCAAAATTACACATGCTTTAGCATAAATCTATGTCTGCTACAGGGTTGTGGAGTTTTAGATCATTAAAAGTGGTTGTTGCACCTACTGTAAGTCATATTTTTATTACTATATTAGGAGGGTTTTAGGCTACCAAGCTGCTTTGAAAGGTCCACTTGCTTGCTCACAGCAGAAATTCAAAAGGAAGTGACACAGGGAGTGACACATGCAACAGAGTGATAGATCTGCTCTGTAATATGCACCTATGTACCTGAAAGTAAGCAACTATAATTTCTTAATGCTCTTAGTGATAATGAATCTTGTATTTCCAGCAACAAAGTGATGATATACTTGAATAATGCTGCCACATAATGAATCGAAGCACCAAACACCAACCAACAAACTAAATTTCTTGTGTGACAGAGCTGAACAAGGAATTTCCTTCACATATGAAACCAAGAGTTTTTTGATACAGGTAACAGCAGCTTCTCACAAATGAATCCGAAAGCAGCTTGTGACTTTCTGATGGGTGACTAGGTGTCCACAGTCTTCCTGTCACCTGAATCTCCACTCTAAGTGTTGCTCAGCAGCTAATCGACTTGTGAGGGAACCTTGGGCCTCTCTTCAGGCTGAACGTTGAAGCTCTTGCTAACAGCAAGTGACATCTATCAGCCTGCAGCCAACGTTGTCTCATTTCTAAAGCCTGATTGATTTTTTTCCTATTATTTTTTCCCCCTTTTTTCTGAAAAGATAAATAGATAAATGTCAGCTGAGGAACCCAATCTCCCACCCAAATGTTTGATCACAGGCTAACTGGGTAATCCAATAAAAGATTTTGCCCCAGCTGGAGTCTTGCCAGACTTTTGTATTAAAATGCAGTCCCTCTGAGTCAGAGGTATTTCTGTCGTTGTTGCTCCAATATCTCACATCTCCACAGCTCATACAGCTAAACCAACCCTGCTGGAAGATGTGAAACTATTGTTGGTAACACTGTTGGCAAGCCGAAAGACATCACTAATCACCGACTCAACAGAAAATTCATTTTACATTAACATTTACCAGCCTTATTGAATGGATCGTCACTCTTCAGAAGGTAGGCAAACAGAAATAATTGGTTAGGTTGGTTTAATAAAGTTTCTAAAAGTACAGCTTGAATGTGCTTTCACACTCTGGGGAAATATTCTCTCATTACGCCGGGTGTGGGGGAGGAGGGAAGCAGCAATAAGGTAGATTTCATCCGAGGCTCAGGAGAAAATGAAACCTTCCGGTGACAGTAGAGCATGTAATGTTTTCATCTGGTTCCACCCATGGAGGAAAATTAAACGAAAACTACTGTTGACCCCCCCACCCCCCTTTTACTCAATCTGTAAGTGATTGTTTCCTTCACAACAGATAAAATGAATGGTGATATTCTGCCTTGATGTTACACTTGTGCAACTACCTGTTGTACTTTAAACTAGCCGAACTTCTGCCTTTGTGAAGGACATGTGAGAAGAGTCTTGCAGTTTGTTCCCATCATCACTGCAGTCATTGGAATCAAGTATGAGCTTCGGACAACAAGCCTCACTGAGTAGCTAATGTAGGTATCAATGATTTCTCCGGATAATTTTGACCTTTTGGGAACTTGTTTTATTTCATCATAAACTGAGAACTTGTGATAGACATGTTTCATTATTTTCTGACATTTTATAGACCAGAGGAATAACTGATTAATGGAAAAAAAGTCAGATTAATCAATAAAGAAAATAATCATTAGTTGCCACCCTAGTACAGAAATGCCAAATATCCGTTTGAGGTCATGTCTTGGTGACAATTCTTAATAACAAGGGATAAAAATGTTTGTTTATGTCATGTATTTCTGGTACGTTTGGCTAAAATTAAATTGGCTGATATATTCTTTTTTTTCTATTTAAACTCTCAAATATCACAGTCAGTATCAGCCTCAAAAATCTACTATGTGTCGAGCTCAGTTGTTGAAGTTTCTGTTGATCGACTCACAGATTAATCTACTAAACAACACAGGTGATTTGTAATTAGACTGTATGACATTTTCTCAATAAACCCCAAAGCCCTGTGCTCCTCCTCTGTTTTGAATGCATTCATCATTTATTCATAAGTGTCCATAAGTTGGGAATTTGACTGTGACATTTTCAGAGATCAGAGCTGATGAGGTGTATTACCGAATAATCCTGACTGGAGAAGGGAAGGACGTCATACTCCTGTTGAGCCAAGAAGCAGAAAAGACAAGATCAGGTGAAATAATGACAACATATCAGCGCAATAGAAGGAGAGTTAAGCAGTGATATTTCCAGAAATATTCTCTCAGAAGAGCTGAAACATCACTGTCACAATGTTTGGGAATTAACCAAATGCACTTTGGACATACTGAGAGCTTTGACGTCAGCTGGAGCTGCAACGATTGGTCAATTCATCGTTTAGTCAATCAGCAGAAAATTAATCAGCACCTTTTTTATAATCATTTTAGTCCTTTATTTAAGCAAAAATACTTTTCTTTGTCATACATGATAGTAAACTGCTTTATGACTGTTGGTTGGACAAAACAAGACATTTAAAGACGTCACCCTGGGATGGGGGAAATAATAACAGGCATTTTTTGCCATTTGTTTTACATTTAGTAGACAAAATGATTAATCGACTAATCAAGAAAATAATCGGCAGATTAATCCATAATGAAAATAATAGTGTGTTGCAGCCCTAAAGTCAGCCATTTCCAATTCAAAAGAGACTGACAAGGTAGTAGATATAAGTTATTTTTCTTATATCTTTTGTAGTAAAAACAGCATCTTCCTCAGACTGCAGTGGTTGAGTAGCACTTATCTCAAGTAATATCTACTTCTAACACTTCTTTACTGCCTAACAGATTCTTGGACTTGAAGCTGCACTGTGGTTTCTTGTGCACCAATTACGGGAAATATATAATTGATTTAGGTTTGAAACACCCTGGAGGAGAAATCAATTTCACACACATCTTCAATAAAATGGAACGTCAGATTAATATTTTTCCACCTTTTCAAAATGTCCTCTCTCAGTCCATACCCATTAGAATAATTTTATTCTGGCATACTCAGATCAAACCAGTCCAAGGCATCATCACATGGCTTCCACTGGCTCCCAATGTATCAAACTGATCTAACTGAAAGGCTTTTTGTGACATATTTTGCATATCAATACAGGCGCCCTCAAACTGAAATCCCTTTCTATTTTAGGAGATTGCTTTTTGATGGCGTTTCATTACAGGGATGTTGGCTATGGGTCAAATGAAAATGTCATCCCAGGCTCAGCAGAGGCTGGTCAGGGGGAGTCCTCTCCGACACAGAAAAACCTCTCTCTGCAGTTTAACCTCCTTCGCCTGTGAGATGATGAATCATAGAACCCAGCGGAGAGGGCGCATGGTGACGGGAGGGTGAATGAGCGTTTGACGAGGTGCCAGTCAGCCCGTTTGTGACAACCTTACACGCTTCCTACGGTGTTACTCACCAGCCATAATCACTTTAAGTCAGAGAGTTACGCTCAGCCTTGTCACATTTGCTTCTGTACAAGTTGCCTCCAATAATAAATAGAGAAAAACTGATACATTGCCAAAAAAAAAAAAAAATAATAATAATTACCTGTTTTACATTGTAGTAAAATGATTAGTTGATTAATCAATTGGTGGATTGATGGAAAACAACACTTAAAATCGATCAGTTAATCATTTAAACCTCACTGGCCAGTCACTGGTGAGTCAGTAATTACAAATAATGCCTGACCAAATACTGAATTTGCGACTGATACTGCTAGATATTTGAAAGTTTAAAAAATAATATGTCAGCCGGCATAACATGAAATATTTTTGATATGGATCCCTTAAATGTATTTTTAAAGAGCTGTGACTAAGATATGTATCAAGTGTGACACTTGACACAAGCTTTTTTTTAGAGACTCAATTTAAATATTTTATAAGGTGTTTTTCTCAAATTTTGTGTTTTTATTACTTTAACTATTCATGCCGTCAGTGTTGTTTGTTGCAGTGTGTGTATGTTTTAATGTTTTAATGAAGTGCCAGTTGGGCCAAACAAAGTTGCATTCTATTTTATTCTATTCTAAAATTAAACTTGTCAGCGCTCTCTGGTGGACAAACTATGTAACAGAGATAGTATTTCTAAACTTCCTGAAACATCAGCTGACACACACCCCAGTACCAATATGTGCAATAAGCTAATACCGACAGATGTATTGGCTAGAACCAGATGATTTCTCTCTAATTACAAACTCATGTTGTGCAGCCAAACATTTATAAAAACCATAGAGGGTTACTCTTAATAGTAGTCCCAAAGTTTACAAAGATACCAGATCATGTTGAAGGCTGAATTTGGGGAAAATGTTTAAAAAATGAAGTCCAAGACATCCACAATATTTCCATTTCATGGAATAGTACAGCCATAAAGAAAAAAATGGAGTCTTGTTTGGGTTTGAATATTTGTAATGTCGAAAAGAGTAGTTCATTAATCCATTAGTCCAGTGACAGAAACTGAATTGCCAGCTATTTCAATGATCAATTAATCATCATTTTTAAAGCAAATAAACCAGAATTTGCTGGTTCCACATTCTGAAATGTGATGGTTTGCTGTTTCCTGTCATTGTAAATTGAATATCTTTGGATTTTGGAGTGTTGGCCAAACAGAAGAAGCAATTTGAAGCAACCTTGGCGTTGATTCATATTGATAGGCAGTTTTATCTATTTTCTGTCATTTAATTGAGTAAATGATTAATCAATTAAAAAAATAGCTTATATAAAGAGCTGGAACAAGATGATAAAGAATGTATTGTAGTGACACTCATCATACAAGAGTGGAATAGGATGATTTTTCCAGGGGGAAGAGGGGGGAAACTGAAGGATAAGGGGTTAAAACGTACCAATATCAAGCAAAATGCCATGACATTTGCTGGTTGCAACTTCTAAAGTGCAAAGATTTGCTCCTCTTCTCTTTTCTATCTTTGTAAATTGAATATCTTTGGGTTTTGGACTGTTGGTCAGACAAAACAAGCTATTTGAAGATGTCACCTTGGGCTTTGAGAAATTGTGAGGGTCATTTTTCACTATTTTGTGACATTTTATAGATGATCGATGAATGAATTGTTAGTTGTAGCCTCAATAAAACAAAACAACTTGTATGCATGTTATTTTGTCGGTCTGTCAGAGTTTGTTTCTGCTTCTCTCTCCATTCTATACTTTCTGAAACGCTGTGCTTATAAACTCCTGTCACACTTGGTGGCATTGAGTGTTTTAATTGAGTGACACAAAACACTGAGGTGGACTCACTCTTTCTCAATAGACCCCTATATACAAAAATCAGCTTTCGTGTCTCTTGAGCTTCACATTAGCGGCATCCAAGTCAAGGTTAAGAATCAGAGCATTTCAGTAATTTCACCCGTGTCTCCGTGGTAACGCTTTTGCTATCACCTCAACATACACAGCTCCCAACACCCATCCTGCTCAGTGCCAATGTCTGCAGCCTCCACGATACAATGGAGACATTCCACAGCCAAATGTCAGACACACTTTATCAGACAAAAAAAACAAAAAACAAAACAAAGTTTGTATGTTTGCTTGATGAGTCATTGCTTTGCCGTGTTTCTGTCATGATGGGCAGGAGGTCACAGGCAGCGATGTTGAATGAGAGAGCTAAAAGAGCCTGGTCTGCCGCTGTAGAGGTTCAAGCTGCGGGGGGAAAGTCAAGCCGTAACGAGCAACCTGTGGCGTCGTGGTGCATGAGTCTGCTTCTGGAGAGTCAATTTAGTAATGAGGTTTTATTCAGACAGAAGCTGTGTCAGGACATCAGCCTCTTCATGCGGACAAATATCTTTCTGTCTGAATCTGTAAACTATGTTTGTGTATTTTGTATTTGTAGCCTAATGATGAGCAGTCCTGGAAATGAGACGGAGAGGTGGGGGCGTAATGAAGAGGGAGCAAGGTGGGGGCAGCAGTATACTGTGTGTGTATGCGGGGGTGGGTGGCATTCAAAAGAGGGAGCATGCAGTTGTTCCAATCACTGATTAATTAGATCATCATTCTCTCATACTTCTCATCTTCTCGTGTCTGTGCAGGTTCATCTAGTATTAATGTAGCTGAGGTCAGCTGGTGGCGTGGTGCTAGTGTGCTAATGCAGAGGAGGCATTAACCCCAATCTCTCTGGATGAGAGACCGCTTGGCGAGCATCCGTCCCCGGAGACTGGTGGCATGCTTCTGTCTGCCTGCCAATCTTATTTCCCGGATAGCTTGGACACTTATTTCATTTTGGCCTGTTTCACAGCCCCATATTGATTTTTGAAACATCATGTTGGTGTGAGAATGAAGGGCCCACTTTTGAACACAGGGTTCTGTAACGAGCTTGTTGTGTTTGTCTTGTGCGGTTTGCTTTTCTTCCTCTGTGGTCAAAGAAATTTCTTTGTGATCATGTGATTAAAGGAAATTATTAATAAAATCAGACATATGGTTTTAAATTTGAGTCTCTTCACTCTTCAGTTTCTTTTTGCTTTACTCCTATGTTCCTTTTCTGTGCTTTCAAACTCTTTTATCTCTATTTGTCTAACCTTTCTCTTCCTATGCCTTTATTTCCCCTGTTGCTTTTCATACCTCATGTGCTTGCGCTGTCTGGCTTTGTGTGTTGAAACCAGCGGATATGAGACGGCGGGCTGGGTATCGGAGACGACGCTGTCTGTCTGACAGTCCCTGTGGTACATTAGCCGTCCCTTACCATGTATTATTGATTCCCTCTCTCTAATCACTGTCTCCAGTGTTACAGATGAGCCTTTATTGCCAGCAGCGCCTGCACTCTGAGGGGTTTCTGGCAGCCAAGGTCTTGGCTGAGGCACAACTCTGAAAGATACTGCGGTTTCAACAACAACAACATCAACAACAGGTGTAGTATCCTGTACTCATGTCTAACACTTAACATCAAAGTGAAATTCTGGTGTCTTTCAACCTGGGTCATATTCTCATTACTGTGGCCATTTTGACTAATGGTCAATGTGTCTCTCCAACAGAGGAGGCGACTCGGGCAAAACAAAGTATATCGGGCAAGAGGAGCGAGTCTCCTAAAGTTTTCCAAATGGGCTCATCTCCGAGTCCGACCGAAAGTAAAGAAAGTAGCCCCCTGGATTAGCTCTAGTATCGAACGGTAAGGGGATCTTCTTCTGGGACAACCAATAGCTTTCCTTTAAGAAAACCGTGTCAATATGCATTTCATCCAAGGGTCCGGCGCTCGTTATGACCTAAATTAAATTTAAAGGTTAATAGCCAATGTACTGAACAAGTTTCAGAAGTAAAATATCTCAGTGTCATAATAGATTTCTATCTAAAATTTGAGAAACATGTACAAAAGGGGAGCAAGGTTGCTAAAAGCAAAGTCGCATACATTGAGACAGATTGTTTACCGGTTTGATGCACCAGTCCAACTTTTTCTCTCCCAATACTGACTCCAGTATCTCAACTCAGGGTATCTGCTGAATGATACAGAATAATGATCCCATACCAGAGTTCTCTTTTTTTCCCAAATTTAAAATACACTCCCTGGCCACTTTATTAGGTACACCTATACAATCTAATGCAATCCAGTACAACAGCTCAGCCATATATTGTACCGTTACGAAGCTTATAATGGCCAGTTCTTGTTAAAACCTTCTGGAGTGCATTATATTGAAAGTTGTTTCTAAAATTCGCCCCCCACAACAATTAGAAACACCTCTCAAAATAATGCAGTCCAGTTCAACACCAAACTACAACCTCAATAATAAACATAAATTAATACCATAATCAAAACCGAACATTATCAATTTTGCAAAGGTAAAATTTAGGGCTGAGCAGTTGTATTGGATTGCATTAGATTTTACAGGTGCAGCTAGTAAAGTGGCCATTAAGTACGTAAACCACACTGCTCATAGAGTAAATTTTTTGGTAAGGTAACATGAAGCCAGAGATTGTTGTGAGACGAAAAACTGAGTTGGCAGCCTGCTGTTTTCTGAATGATTGTAGCCGATAGCGGAAACAATTACTCTTTTAATGAAACTGACGACGAAACACATCATTGCAGATCCAAGATCAGCTTAACAAGGTCTGTGTATTGGTGCCAATAAACTGTTCCAACGGATTGGAGCATCTCTAAGTAGACTTATCCACAAATGGCTAAATAACCAGGCTCCTAAGGTGCTCAGTGACATGGTGAAACCTCTGGGGGTTTCTGGCTCAGTAACCAAAGCCGTCTTTTGGGATCGATATGTGGAACTCTTTACCCACAGAACTCAAAATGAATCAGCACACTGACCCTTTTTTCTCAAGTTAAAACAGTTTGTAAAGTGAGATTCAGTTGTGTACTCATGAATGATCGGGTACTTTTTAAAAAGTCTTTATGGCATTTATAGTGGAACATTGTGTTTTATGTTGTTCTGTATTCCTGTTTTCCTGATGGACACTGCAACTAGCTTAGGCTATAAATGTATGTGGCACTGGTCCATGTACTTGTCCCTATAAACATTAATTATTCACATACAGTAAAACTTGACCAAAGACACAGCTGTAATGAAGCCATGATAGCCATATGAAGGCCTTGTGTGCTATATTTGGCTGTGCATTTGACAGGGATAAAATGGATGTAGGCAGAGCTGTGAGATAAAGCCCAGATTTTCTCTGCCCTTTCAACTATTCAGTCAGCGTTTGTTCTGAGATTCTGAGAGACAGATTCCACACAGCGGGAAATCAATTACATTCGCACCAATATGGATCAGAGACCACTGGTGATCTGCATGTCTCCCCTCTTCTTCTCTTCACTCTGTGTCTTGCTGAAGAACAGAGATTTCTTAGTCTTTTTGACAGAGATGACTACTTTTGTGTGAATCTCTGCTGGGTGCTTTGGCACAGAGTGAAATACTGCACACGACGGGGGTGTGCTGCACGTGGGAGGAAGAGGGAATATGTACAGTGGAGGGAGTGGGGATTTACAAAGTGGGTAAATTAACTCATAGCATTACAGGCCCCTCCTGATGTCATGCTGACATCATCACCGCCAGCCCCACCCGCCATACACTCAACACAAAAAAACATTTACATCACTCTGCGTCATACTGCAGCATAAAGTTGTAGATCAATACTCTTTTGATTTCACTAGAAAGAATTACAAATGTGTATCTGTAAATTACATTAACCATTTATCAACCTATTAACCTTAATATTCATATAAAGCTTCATATTTAAATGGCAATTACGCACTAAAAGAATTCACACTCTGCTAAAGTTCGAGGTGAAATAAAACTTGAGAAAGTGCGTCAGATTTTTTGGAAACATGTACCCTTCTCCAACAAATGCTGTGGCATTCAAGCCAAAGCTCAGGGTTACTTCTTTCCTCACACTTTTACACAAAGCACAGACGGAGAAGTGTTTGTTCACTCTGAACAACAAAAGGACCAAGTCTGAAAGAGGGTTACATCACTTACATCTGATTCAGAGTAGTCCTTGACTAAGTTACGCTAGAACGGAGGCATGCGACTGACTGACTGACAGACAGACAGACAGAGGAGTGAACAGAAAGATAAAGAAATATAAAAATGAAATGAAAGGAGAAAATCTGAAGGATGAAATGTGGAAGGTTGAGGTCGGCTAATGAAGAGCCTCTCTTATTGATCAAAACTCACTGAGAAGTTTAAGAAATGTCTAAAAGGCATTACAGGAATTAATATGAGAGGAGGAGAGCGTCACTTCTCACCTCTTAAGAGTGGTAGAGTAATAGCTGTTTTGTTCATCTTTTGTCCATTTCCAATCCACAGTAAGGATGTTTCTTACCAAACACAGGGTTATGAAAGGTGTCTTTTCGTACATAATTTAAGTCTTTTCAGTATTAAATCCCCTCTTGAGTTTCATCATATAGTGCTTCCTTGCTGAGCTGCAGCAGAGGGACAGCAAGACAGCAACTAAATATTATTTTCATTATTGATTAATCTGCCAATATTTTTTGATTCATCTATAAGTCATTTGATCAATAAAATGTTGTAAGATAGTGAAAAATGCCGATCACAATTATGTAAAGCCCAAGGTGAAGTCATTAAATTACATCCTTTGTTCGACCAACAGTCGCAGAAGACAAAAACAGCAAGTCGTCACAATTTAGAAGCTGAAACCAGGAAATGTTTGTCATGATTAAATGATCATGATTAAAATAGTTGTCATTCACCACATTCAGTGTCTGGCTCTTAAATTAAAACCCTTTTTTGACCAAGTGATGTAGCCTATTAGAGCTGCAACAATTAGTCGAGTAATTTGAGTAATTTTTCAAGCAGAAATGCCAAATATTTACTCGTTCCAGCTTCTCAAATGTGAGGATTCGCTGCTTTTCTTTGTCTTATGAAACATCATTACAGGGTGCTTTTTTTCCACTATTTCTTTTACATATCATAGATTTAACGATAAATCAAGAAAATAATTAGCAGATTAATAAATAATAAAAGGAATCGTTCATGTATTTTACTGAATTTTAGTGATGTAATAGATTCAATATGTTCTTGTAGGATATTTGCTCCACCTTTAAAGTATTGGCACATTTTAATGCAGATCACAACCACCTAAGTGATGTGTGCGTGTATTATTTGTTCAGCTCTGTGGTGTTTACTTGACAATGCCTAATGAAGATCTGTGTTAAATCCAAACAATGCTCTGAATTAAATCCATTGGGAGCTACCAGTACAGTGTGCGGATCTGACTTCAGCAGCCGTCATGTGGCCATTCCCCAACAAAGCACCTGAGCTGGATGAATCGAAACCCAACAAACCACCTGATACGCAGCAGCAGGCAAAGACACGTCAGCTATGCAGCAGATTATTCACTTACACATCACGCAATCCCAAAGTCATGGCTCAGAGCAGACAGTCACTTGTTATGAAATGTTATGTAACGTTGATAAGCAGCAGTTGACCATGAGCGCATGATATAAACTTAATGTTTCCACTGAGTGAAGAAGAGCTCAGCAGTTTAGATGTAATTGTGATATGCAGCAGCAAGGAGTCACATAATCCCATTGCTTATATTGCCTAGATGAATGTGAAGTGTGTGGAGTAAAATGTGATTGTGATCATTTATCTTGAGAGTGACAAAAGCCATGTGGAGTTTTCAATGAAGACAACATTACATGAAAATCATTATGTGAATGGGCTGTGTGCAAGACAGCAGCCACGTTTACATCCCTGAAACCACAATATTACACCTCTACAAGACACTCGAAAGAAAACCTCCCTAAAAACAACAGCATCCAAAAGAAAAATAAGCACAGCCAGTCCAAAGCAGCAGAGATTCACAAATACCTAATAAAGCAAATATTTGATAATAATATAGCAAATGCTGCACATAGCTAGAGCACATAGAGGTACAACAGAAATTAGCAAACCAGCAAACACCAAAACATAAACCACAAGCAGAAAGACAGCAGCTCATGCCTCTCAGCCTGACAAACACTGAGTGTAAGGCAGGGCGGTGCAGGTTTAAATAGCCCGCCTCGTTGTAAAAGGGCTGCGTTGGATATATGGTCTGTTACAGCCCGTAGAGCACTGTATGCCTCTGTCCCAATTCCATTCTACATACTTATTCTAAGTACATTTTGGGTATGTAATATATTCACACTGAAACTGTGACAGAAGTAAAAATACTCACAAAAGTACACAATACACAAACTGGAGGTGGTACTCACATCGCAAGTAATTAAAATAAAGTGCAGATGGCGGAGAGGCTGCTCCAGAGAGAACCCAGAAAACAAATAAATAAAATATGAAATACTTGGAAAACTATTTTGCTGTTATTTGTTTTACTGGCAGTAGCATTCTGAAGTCACTGTGACTTACTTTACTGCTAGTAAACAGCCGGGAAGCCTATGTTGATTTCTTGTAAGCCTTCTGCAAAACAAACTGTATACTATAAAGATAAATATATTGTATATAATTAATATTTATGGAACTGGGACACAGGCTATGTCATGTTTCACCCATTGTGTTTGGTTGCAGGCTTTGTTCAGTTTATTCTAGTAGATACTGCTTTGCAGTGAGCAAATTTACTCACTTAAGACTGTACTTAACAGTTTTTTTTATACAGAATATGTTATGAGCGTATAAAATGGAGCATTTTTATAGGTAAGTTACCCAACAGTATATAGCAGTTAAAATTAGTTTCAACTTGACCAGCTACAACATTAATTATTATTAAATAACTAGACCGCTCTCACAGCGGACACTTTGACTTAATACAGGTTTATCTAATTAACAATTAAGTGGCTCATGTACCTGTATGGCTCACTACCACCAGCCATCGTTAACGTTATTAGCAACACCTGAGGTTTTTCAGCTATGGCAAGTCAAAACTTTTTTAAATTATCATTAAAGTAATTATAATAAAAGTTCCATTATCATTAAAGTGGATAAATAAATCGGGGTGTAACCTGATTCTTTGGCCTTTATAGACACAGGAGCACCCTGAGAAATAGACTGATACTACCAAGGTAGCTGAATACTTTTTCCACCACCGATGAGTCAGTTTGAACAAAACAGTACAGATATAGGCTGGGTGAGGCTATAAATGGATCACATCTATCATGCCCATTCACTATCACATCGGTTAATTCACACACCGCCATTCATTAATTTAATTACTCCCTGGCCGAATGGGCACGACCCATCTCAGGTGCCCTCAGCGTTTCTTATTATAGCGTGTAGGGGGACTCATGGATTCAGCTCATCTGTTGTATTTGCTCAGTAGCTTGCAGAGACCTCTCGCAATCTCACCTCATTAACATTTTAGGTGACGAGTCTGCCATGGCCTTAATTAACAATTCATGAGCACGGCTTATAGCTATATTAACATTTTACAACCAATAAATCAGCTTTCCTAATCTGCTGTATGTCTGCATGCGCAGGCCCATGTGTATGTGCACGTGTGAGAGATTCAGGGTGTGTGTGTGTGTGTGTGTGTGTGTGGGGTAATTGTGTACATCCACAACAGGCATCTATATCTCTCCCTTTGTCTCCAAGTCTGTCTCCCCATCTGTCTCTGACTATGACATTTGTTTGAACTTTCTCTTAATCTTATGTTCTGATCATGACACTGTAGTGAATCATACCCATTATGCTTTTTCCTCAGCAAAACAAGAAAAATCAAACCTACAGCCTGATAGGAGGTCATTCACAGTGTTATGCCAATTAATAACCTAAAAAGATAAATCCAAGCGCCACAAATGCAAGTGTCATATAATGGAAATGTCGACTAATTAGGGAGCTATTTTCGATCAGTTGACTATTACAAAGTGACAGCGATACAAGTCAGTCTTTGTTAAGACTTTTTTTCTGTGGATAGCAAAATGAAGGAGAAGGGATGAGGAGAGACGAGGAGACAAGAGGGATAAATCTGAAATAATGATGGAAGACAATGTGGTAGAGTCGTTGCTCTGAGGTATCATCATTTCTGCTTCCCTTACGCCTAACACACATGCAAAAAGCCTCTGAGAGTGTAACAGCATGCAATGAGAACAAGGAGTCTTCGGCTGCTTCATAGTGCTAAAAAGTGTGTGTGTGTGTGTATGCGTGTGTTCATATAGTACTGTATGTATCTAAAAGGGACAAATAACCCAGCATCTTCACATCAGGAGTCACACACAGGGCTCCTTAATCTGTAGACTTTAAGAAGACTTCAGAATAAGGCATTTTTTAATTCATTTCAGCTCAAAAATGTCTTGCAATGAGTGAATAAAGTGGAATATGTGATCAGAACACCATGTCTCATACTCTCTGTTTCACTGTTTGGAGCTAAAGGAGAGAAAAGTGAAATTGAAGTTAACAATCCCACCGCAGCACCCTTAGCCAGCATTTTGACCCCACTATGAAAAGTAGCTATCTCCTGTGTAGGTAGTGTGTGCAGGCCTTGGCTCTCCCACTGAGTCACCCAGTGTAAGTGCAGCGGTATCACAGTGTTATGCGTGTGGTGCATAGCTGTTGCTTGCCAAATGAAAGCGATCTCTGCAGCACTGCTCACTCTCCCTGGGTGACACAAAAAGCCAGTGTTGTTTGTTTTTTTTATAAGTTTACAAGGGCACGTTTACTGTTAGGAAGCCACATTGCCCACAAAATCCACAGTGCACCTACATGGACACTTAGCTTTGGCTGAATTTAATTGGATCCACATGATATGAAGCAGTGCATCCCAGGACATATGTAGTGTAATGGCTCTACAACACAGCACACAACTGTCCATGTCCTGCTTTGTGCTGCCTCAGTAGCAGCCTTGAACGCCCCCCAAGGTGCACCTGCACATTTATTATAAGTTAACATCAAGGTCACTGCTTCAGTTGGAGCACATTGAATTTCAAGGATTCAAAAGCAGTCTTGGTGAGGGGTGGCCTTGCAAAATGCATGTTTCAATGACAAATGCATTGTATGCTGCAACCACACTGGTTCAATGCAGGCTATTCCAATTCCAATCAGTCCTCCAACTTCTGAAAATTTGAAAAATAAGAAATTGATTCGAGTGAGGTGAAATGAGGAAATGTCCCCTGGATTTATGGACAAAATAATGGCGTGGGGTTTTTTTTAACTGAAAGATATGGCCAGGTATTTTCCTTCAGTCATGACTCATCTTGCTTCCAGTTCTGCATGAATGTCAGGGCATATATGAAGTTAATGACTATTTTTAACTTGAGCAGGACACATAGATGTGAGATGTGTGGCTTGATAATGTCATCATGGCAAATATGTACAGTGAGTAAAGAGCAAGGGCTTTAATGCAGCTACAATTAGAGCAGTGACAAGAGACTGTGTAGCTTTTATAACCTAAGACAGAAATAGAGTATGGTTAATGATGGTTTACTCTGAGAGATAACATGATTCCAATAAAATGTACAGTTAATGAATAAGGGATGGTGAATTCAGCGTGCATTAAACAGATAATTGACATGAGCATATCATGGCAAGGTGATGGAGAAATGTGACTGGAGAAATTTGGGCGCTCATACTGCCTTAGTAATGAAATGTCATTTTCTCGCTCCTGCACTTTTGGAAAGGAATTGCCATGACTACAAGCAGGAGTTTTTGATTTCTTTACTGCTGCTGTGCTGCCCTCTTCTGGTGACTAAACAAACAGCCATAAACTGTCACAAATCTGGCTCACATGAACCCCATTAACAGCCTACTTTTTCCTGTCTGAATAGCCTCCAGGAGATGTCGGGGTTTGCTGAACATATAATGTCAGTTAACATAGGTTTGAATCATGTGTAAATAAAAGAGAGTGAGGGGAAATGAACAAAAGGAAATCAAGGAAATTGTCAATAATCTCATTAAGGGGTCACGTGGGTGAGGTTATGGAAGGTATTAATGGCATGTCAAGTTTATCTGATGCTCATGTTGATGAAACACTCGAAAAATAAATCCCTGCAGACACCATTCACTTACATAACCTATTCCAGCATCTCTCACTTGGCCGACTCGGTGCACACTGCCTGATGAAATAGTGCAGTCTTATTTTGGGAAGGGCTATCTCTGGTCTGACAGTAGTTCAGAAAAAAAAAGCTTGTTCAATGGTAAAAGGTTCTTTGGGGGGAGGGAAGGACTGTTACTTGTGTATACGTGTGTGTGCCCACATGTGTGTTTATACATCTCTTCTTCCCATAATGCTTTACAGCATCCCCCTGAATCATTATACCTTAGTTCTTGTATTCTCACCCTGCCTTTATTTAAATCTCAATCTCCCTTGGTTAAGTCTCCCTCTCAGTTTTTCTTCCTCCCTCATAATCATTTTTCTGTTAACTGACAGCATCTGTCTGATCAGGAAAAAGTCATACAGTATGCCCGACGACAGCACCCTGGGAAACTGGGGGAAATTGCTTAAGGCCATCTCACAAAAATAATTTTCACAGCACCACTGTGTGCTTGGAAACTCTCACACGTTCACGCAGCGCTAAAGCACTGACAATGAATTCCTGCCTCAAGTGTTGTGAATTGAAGCTCTTGTGTAACTAATGTGCTACTGTCTCCCTCCACATTAAGATTTTGCTCAGCAATTTGCTCAGATTGGCTTAAAAATATATAATTTGCTCAGTGAATTGCTGCAGAAAAGAACAGACTGCACAGAATCCCCCCCATATCCACCATTCATCAACAGGGCAGAAAGAATGTGAATTACTACTGTTATCCCCGGCCATGAATATCATCAACAAGGCCACACACACACACACACACACACCTCTTTCAACACTGGAGGTTGTATTCAAAAGACATTATCCTGTTATGTTCATCAGTGAGGTGTGAATTGTTGGCAGACAAAGAAGTAATCAACATGTATCCCAAATGCTTTTTGGTGGCAGCATCCTCTGAGTTTCTGACATTAATTAATGACTCCATGTGTTCTAAGACTTTAAAAAACATAACTTAATTAAAAGAAAACATTACCACAAACAAAAACACCTTTTGGGCTATAAAACTTTTTTTAAAAGGCTTGGGGAAGTTTTTCCCTCATCTCAGTTTTTGGGAGGAGGGTGTGGGCCCTAAACGTCATTCCAAGGGAGTTGCAGTGAATGTGGACTTTCCCAAACTTGAGTTATTGGAGTTGGATCAGTCACTAGGGCAATGCGACTTTGGTGGTTGGGAACAGCGCGCACGATAATAACAGAATAGCCCTCTTTTTCTATGTTAGGAATATTTATTTTAAGGCTTTTGTTAAGTATGAATTACAGGAATGGAGAGATGGACTGGCGGTGGACAGTTTTCGCACTGTTTTTGAACTTTCTGTTTACTTACGGGTCTCCCTCCTCTTATGACTTGTTCCAAGGGTCTGCATACACTGGAGTGGTACACAGACACAGAAACAGGTAAGTAACGGGTTTTATACTTGTTTGGCGAACTATTTCAACTTTTCTGTTTTTTGTGAAAGTCATAACAACCACTTCAACACGGATGTTTCTTTCATCTCACTTTTCCTGAAGGTAAAGGCTGTGCGCTTTTGTTGCGCAGTTGCCAATAAAAATGCGATGACGCCCAAACTTCTCATTGATCGGAATGAGCTCAGATCGGTGAAGATTTAGCCTCTTATGGTCATATGCAGACTGTTAACGTTCACTGTGCTTTTATCAGCCTGTGGCTAAATTTGTCTCGACTTTGACAGTGTGAGGTGATATGATCCAGATAAACGCTGGAATGTCAGTGATTAGCACTCCAATCTCCCATCTACATGAGACCATTAGTGCTTTTGCAAATGTTTCCCGGTAAACTAAAATAAACTAGAAGAAAAGATCTCGCTGAAATGGTGCAACCTTTAGGGAACGCGTGAAGCGTAAGGACCCAATTGTAGAGTATTCCTCTAAAATACGTCTTACAGTTCTTGGTATATACATGTATATCTTGAAGCTCTTGTTTATTCCTGCCTCTCTCCTCAGGAACTGGTGTGCATATGTGGTGCGCAAGAACGTGAGCTGCGCCGTGCAGGGGAGTGTGGAGAGCTTCCAGGAGCCCGTAGTGGCCCCTTGCCCAGCCTACCAGCCCGACTGCCAGCAACAAGTGACGTGAGCATCTAGGGGAGCAAGGGGAAGGGGTTGAAGGTGCATGTTTAGATGTATGAGATAGGCTGGAGTTCTGATACAAAATGTTTCTCTGGAGGCAGAAATATTCACAGTGACTGAAGAAACTCCATTGGCAGAACCAAAAGAGCAGCATTTCTAGCAAGTTATAAAAGCCCACTGAAAAGGCAAAGGGTTAAATAAGAAATGTAGCCTAATGCTAATAAGGACTAGAACTCTCCCTAATACAAATGGTTACTTGCCTGAAATGACCCTCCAAGTTACAAGCTAGTTAATAGCCAATAGCAACCAGTGATCACCTGTGGACACAGCATACCTGTACTACTTCAATCACAAAATGCTGTATGTGAGTATATATAGGAAATGAATAGAAATAGAAATAGAATAGAAATATGTGTTTCTTGTGTGAATTTGAGATGTGGCTGTTATAGAATAGGCTTTGATCTAATAATAAATACTGTAATACATAATTTGATTTAAGTCCATGTCTACACACAAAACTTTTAAGATAAACAAAGCTTTTCCTCTTATTGAGTAATTGATTATTGTAAATGGGAGTATCTACGCCAGTAACTGGTGATTAACAGTTGTCATTAATTCTGTACTGGAAGATGTTCTGTTGCAATGTAATATATTTTCCTTTGTGATTCATTATTAGTTGTGAAACAGCACATGCTATCTGTGGTTTAGCTTTGCACTCCACTTATACAAAAACATGCACAAGAGCCACTGTGTTATGGAAAAGATCTCTGGAAACTGATGGTTCTTAGGTCACAGGAACACATTTCTAAGTTTCTGCGTAAAGCAAGAAGAACTGGCAGTGAGAAGAGACACCTCGGGTTTTCAATTTCCAAGATATGACGTACAGTATCGGCTTCACATTCTCTGTTGCACACATAGTTGATTACAGCCATAATGTTGAGTGTTGTTGTCCCACAGGTTTTCAGTTTCCTTTTGTGTATTTGTCAAGCTAGAACAGTGTTATCAGTGAGGGTTACAGTTGGGAAATGTGCAAAGATGATTGTTTCAGTCATCAATTTTCCAGATGTTCTGCATGACATGACCCCTGTCTTCAGGGAAGTGATGTCATCTATTGTTTCTTTGGGAACTGTTTGCCATGGCTAGAAAGTTGAAATTTTCATGTAAAAGGGAACATTAGAGAAGCTCAAAACAGTTCCCAATAAAAAATACTGAACAGTTTCTTCGTTTTGGAATGGCAGAGTAGCTGTAGCATGGACAAGCAAAACACGTCTTCACAAAAAGACAAAATTAACACTTCACAAATGGTCTGAGTTTGATCTTGGAAATAAAGCTCAGTGTTCCCAATTTTATATTCATATTTGTTTGAGATTTTGAAAAACCTAGTGATTACTGTGCCCTGTTTTACAGATACCAAAATCGGTTTCGACCCACATACAAGATTGCCTTCAAGACAGTCACAGAGTTAGAGTGGAGATGCTGTCCTGGTTACCAAGGTCCAGACTGTAAAGATATAAAACCACCCCCAGACCGACAAACTGTTCAAGGAATACAGCCTTACCTCCCATCAAATCCTGGACATACAACCAGACACACACAGAGTAAGACACCATTTTCTGTTCTACCTTATGTGTTTTTGTCAATTTATGCTGAATATCTATGTACCACTAAAGTAAGTAAGTACCACTAAACTACTAAATTAAACGGCCGTAGTGCTATTCTGCTTAAAGAGGAAAGAATCATTTGTTTGTAGATATTAGTAAAAATCTAATAACTTATTCTCTGATTATAGGGCCAGAGCGGCGAGAAACAGGGCACCATGAGACGAGGCATGGTGGGACAGATAAAGTGCATCTTCTGGAAGGTGAAGTTCAGCGCCTGTCTCAGACAGTCCTGGATCTTCAGTCCGCTTTGACAGGATTAACTGGCAACCTCCGCACAGACCTGCAGGAAGACACAAAGAAGATGCTTGTGACACTTCTCAACAACATGCATCCGCCAGACAGTGCTATGGCTGCAGGCACAGAGGAGAGCCCAGCAGTGCTGGATGGTCATCAGGCTACTAGAGGTGGGATTGCTGGTGACAAGGCTATAGAAAAAATAGTGGCCCGGTTGGATGATATCAACAGTGCACTGAAAAGCAAGGATGAAGCTTTGGAAGACCTAAGAGGAACCATGACAAGTCATGAAGGGCAGATCCGCATCCTGATGGATGCCTCGCAATCCCAGACTCCAGCCATAGCGGAGTTTGATGTTATACAGACCTACATTGATGGAAAATTTGAGAAGCTGAAGAAGGAGCTAGATCAGAATGTGGAGGAACAGATGGCCAAGCTACAAACCTCATGCAATGACAAGATCCAGGCCTCGCAGAAGACCTGTGAAGACAGCCGTGACCAAGGTTTAGTCAGCCTGACCAAACTGGTGGATACCAAGGAGGCTGATCTGAGAAAAGAGATCCGGGCACTACGTCTGGACATGGTCGCCGCAGATGGACCTATACGAACTCAAAGGCAGACAGATCCATCCAAAGAGGAAGAGGATCACAGTGACCACAAAGACCTGTGGCGTGAGATTGAACGTATTGCTGAGGCTCACCGCATCCTGAATGTCCGCATTGACAATGAGCTGGCACACCTATCTGGACCTCAGGAAGACAATGATTTTGGCCTACTAATTGAAGAGCTGGATGCACGCATTAATATCACGGAGCAAAATGCAGAGACTCACTGTTTCTATGTTGAAGAGAAACTGAGCCGTACGATTGCTGACGAAGTGGGAGCACTTCGACAGCTTCTAGATGAGCGTCTGAACAGCATGGAGGACCAGTTAACAAACATGCTCGTGGAAATGAGCAACAACTCCTTCCCTGGGATGTTTGGTGACTCCATGGATGGCATCCAGGCAGAAGTCAACAACAATAAGTTCCTCCTCCAAGGTTTGGATGAAAAGGTCAATGCTGTTGGAGAGTTGTGCTCTGCAGGATGTTCAGGCTCAGGAATTACTGTAGGTGCAGCAAGTTCATCACCCACATTTAACGGTCTAGAAAACATTTTGAAGGACCTGAGTCGGTATAGAAATGACTTGGACGTTCTTCACACAGATGTCAGTGCCAGCACAGACAAGCTCAGGCAACTGGAAGACCTTGTTGAAAGGCAGTCAGTCGCAAATGAGAGACGTGCCAAGACGATGGGGGACTTCCAGAAGGGATTGATTAATCTCCAAGACAATGTACTTGGTCTGGCTGGTGCTGTTACTGGGTTAAGTGACTCCTTAAGCAAATACAACCAGGATATGCACAGAATAAACTCAACATGCTGCCATGAAGGGCAGAGTGGCACTGGGAGTCCAGCACGGGACAACTGGGCATCAGTTGCAGAACCCAATAGTCAGGCAGACAACACCAGACGTCAGGTGGAGGACCTAAAGAACAGGTTTGATACGCTTAGTAAACATGTGTCATCTGAACTGAGTCAATGTAAAGAGAACACACAAGGTGTTACTGATGGCATGTCTGCTGTGGATGGACGAGTGACCAGACTTGAAAAGGTGTGTGGAAGGTTAGATGGGGTTCCTGCCAATATCAAAGAGTTGAAAGATGGACTGGAGAGACATATAGGTGGTCTGCGGGACTGTGTGTACAGGATGAACATCACCTATAGAAATCACGGTGCAGACATCATCGCAATTCAGAATTCCTTGCAGAAGCTCCAGGGACAGCTGTCTGCGATGGCCAAACATGTTTTGAAGGACATCACTGCCAAAGAGCCAGGTGAGTTGGTGGTTTGGTGACATCATTGGCTATGTGTGGTAATGTTTTGAGAGAGAAAATTGCATTGTGAGGTCATATTTCTCAATATTTATTTAATGAGCAGATCCCTGAATTTGGAGCCAATATTTAGAGGCTTTATCACTACAGACCTTCAGTCAGCCAACACACGTTGAATGGATTATTATGTGAATGGTGAATATATCTAGCATTGGTATTTGTGTTTCAGGCTCTGACCTCATCACTCCCCAAAAGTAAGCAGGAAGTTCAGAGCAGCAGGGGGTGGGGAGTGACGATAATAACTTCCAACTTAGGTGAATGTAGACTCAGAGCCTACAGGTGGATGCTGGGGTGAAGGTGGGGCTTATGAAATGCTATATGAACAGCAGCAGTGGTGCCAGCAAGGGACAGCTAGCTCTCAGGTGACCAGTGTGGCAGCAGGTATTGAAAATGAAAAGTGAAAGAGTGAGCACTGCATGTACAGTATGTCGCAATGAGATGAGTATGCCATGAGAGTGTAACAGGGGACAGACTGCCTGAACAATATTGCAGGCTTCATCAGTGAATTTAAAGGAATAGTTCAACATTTTGGCAAATAAGCTTATTTACTTTCTTGTTGAGATTTTCATGAGAAGACACCATACCACACTGTCCATTCAATATGAAGCTACAGCCAGCACCTGATTAGTTTAGCTTAGTATAAAGACTGGAAATAGGGGAAAACACCTAGCCTGGCTTTGTCCATAGGTAACAAAATCCACCTACTAGCATGTTACTAATTAACATGTTATATCTTAATCTGTTCTGGGGGCTTGTTTTTATCTATACAAGCAACAGTTTTACAGGGGGTTATGTGATGGACTATTTTAGTTATCTTTGGAGAGTTTCCCCCCATTTCCAGTCTTTATTCTAAGCTAAACTAACCGGGTGCTGGCTGTAGCTTCATACTGAATCACATCTAACTCTCTGCAAGAAAGTAAATGTCAAACTTTATGAAGATATGCTGTATGACAGTAATTAGACATAGATTACGGCACAATTTCCCCTCTCAAATGGGACAAAAAAAGTGGGATACAAACATACTGACTAAACGCACTCTTTTGCAGCTTCCTCTCTAACTTCCAACATATGAGTTTATCAAGTGTGATTAACATCTGTGTAAACACAAACGTTTCCTGAAGATAATCCTCCATATAATGCATTCTGCTTGCTTGGTTTACATGGAGGCTTGGAGGGAAGGATCAGATCCCATGAATGGCCACAGGGTATTTCCTGGAGTGGGAGGACACGAGTTCACCGGGCCTCCCGTGCTGGCCTTGAGTATGTCATTCAATATGTCCTAGCACCGAAGCAGAGGCCCGCAATGGAAATTTCCTGTGACTTAAGATTCATGTTGTCCTAAGAATTCCCCAGTTTTTATATAAGGAATGGGACAGGTAAATAGAATCTTACATTTTTACACGCCGAGCTCAGCTCCTCCTAACTACTCTGATGATTTACTCTCACTGTTTTGTGCCTCATTGCTCCCTTATGTAAATGTCAGAACACCCGAGCAGACTGTTCCATCGTTCCCACTCCCTTTATGAACATGTTGAGTTGTGAGGTCTTCTTTCTTGCACCATCACATAGTTTTTTTTACTCATACCACAGAATTGCAGACCTCGATCTCAGTTCCCAGTCTTTCAATACGCAATACACCTCCCTCCCTCCCTCTCTTTGTCCTTATACATGTACACATACCAACCTCCAGAGATTCCCGTAGGGTGACCTCAGCCTGATGTGTGGAGTCTGGTCCTCATTAAGGGCCCTGACTCACTGCTGGAGCCAGTCTTGATGGAGAGGGGAGACGCAGGGCTCCACACCCAGGACCAGATGCTTCGACTACCCTCAGCTGTGATGTCATAACTGGGGCCCCATCACATGGGCTTCCCTTTCTTAAACCATCGTCCAAAACGATGGTATGATAGGGACCTGAGGAGAAAAGGAGGGCGGATGGATTAATGGTTGCGGTAGAGAGAGACAAAGAGCGTGAAGGCATTTTGTATTCCATTTCAGTCTTTGCCAAATATGGTCTGTTACTTCCAAAGCGTGATATTCGATTTCATTACCGTACATGTAACATTATACTGCACCTCTGCCCAGCATCAAATCAGACAGAACTGCTGCATACTGCAGCAGGATTGTAAAATATGTTTGTCAATAAAAAACCCCAAATAGTTTCTAGCTTTTAGTTATATGAGTGAACTAAAGGAAAAGTTTGACATTTTGGTAAATACGCTTATTCATTTTCTTGTTGAGAGATAGATGAGAAGATTGATACCACCCTTCTCAT
Source organism: Macquaria australasica (assembly GCA_005408345.1). NCBI lineage: Eukaryota > Metazoa > Chordata > Actinopteri > Centrarchiformes > Percichthyidae > Macquaria > Macquaria australasica. Next base: position 607,398 of record SEMN01000020.1, on the reverse strand, counting down.
CTCACTCTCAGCAAGAAAGTGAATAAAGGTATTTCCCAAATTGTCGATCTTTTCCTTTAAGGGCAACTATCATGATATTCTCTCTTGTGCTCATAGTCAAATCCCACAAGAGAGGGAGTTGGACCATGTGGCTGAGGTAGCATGAGGATTTAATGTTTTCCTCAGTTCAGGAAAGAGAGAAATACTCAAAATAGAGATAAAAAATTTCCATGAAAAATCCCAGCTCTGTGGGTGTGGTGTTGGTTGAGAGCCTACTGAAATGTTTCCTCTCGGTGTTTTAGCTCATATTCTCCACTCAGTCATATGAAGACCCCGAGGAGGCTGCAAACAGATGAGGCGTTGTAATAACATAACTGAAAGATTAACTGGAATAGCTTTGCCCTTAGTCAATGTGACTGCTGAATGGACTTGTGTGACTTCAGTTGCAAAATGTTGGCACTGCTTTGCCCACAGCAGCTGCTGCAGCAGAGGTCTGCCGCTACAGCAAGTGTGTGTTTGTTTCTGGCTGTTTTCTTTCCAATAGGGAGTTGGGATTAAGCAGCAACAACTCTGTTGCGTAATTTAAAAGTACAACACTGATGTGTCAAAGTCGTTTTGAAATTAGGCGAGAGACTTTAATGTCTTCAGGGGTGCAAACTGTTTAATAGAGGTTATTAGGTAATGTAGAAATATTGAAAATGCTTCTGTTTTGAAAGAAGCATACTGTTCCTCATGAGATGGTGACAAATCAACTGTCTTGTGTTGCATTTTCTTATTCGATTCTCAAGCTGTTTTTTTTTCTACTTCTCCTTTTTTTGGAGGTGATCCCAGTCTAGCTCAACTCACTTCCCGGTCGTTTCTTTCTCTCTCTCTTATCTCAGAATTGCTCTATCTTTACTCCCTCGATGCTCTCTCCTTCTGTCCAGTTTTTTTTCCCTTGCGATTCGTCCTTCCAAGGATGCCAGAGGACTTTTTTTCTCCTCTCCCTCCACCCTGTCCTGTAAGTGTCTATCGACAGGCGAGGCCCTCAGAAAATAAAAAAAAAGCAGCTGTATTAAAGCCGGGATAAAATGAAGTCTTTGATTTCATGGATCAATGCTTTGCAATTGATCATTCTGACTTTATATTGGAGAGACAGGCAGTAAGATATACTGTCCACGGTGATAAGGGAATACACAAAAAACAAGACATCAAAGGCTTTTTGAAGTCAAAGGGCATCTGTTGGGAAAGAATGATAAATTGTCTTCAACACCGCCACAGACACACACTGTATATATTTGGTCAGAACCAGAATTTTGAGGGGGCGCTTTGACTGTAACAGCTTCTTGTAGCTTCAGTGATTTTTTGAAGGTGTTTCCATCCCTGACCCAGAAGCCCATCTGGAAGTCTTCAGAGGAGAATGGACCCAGATACACAATGGGAGTCCCTGAGGTCTGCCATGCAGTGCACAATTTGAACCTCCCATCATTAATATCACTGGAGGAAAGTGGGGTGGCGGATGAAATTATGTCCATGTGCATAGCAAGAAAAGGAAAAAGAAGAGAATGTATGTCAGAGTGTGAGTGATGAATTATTGTATGTGTGTGTAACCGCCACACCCTCCTCTGTGCCCCTTGACACCATTTTCCATCGCGTGATCAGCTTGTCTGCTGCAATATTCCTTGACGCTTTCAGACACTTTTGAACACTCACACACTGTCACCCAAATCTTTGAAAGCAGCAGTGACTAAAGCATCCCTCCCCCTGCAGTGTCTCAATCTGCTTGTAAGCAATAACATCTGGTTTTGGTGGTGCTCTGGGTTGCACCAACACTAGTGTGTATGTCTGCGCCTTTCTGTGTGTTTTTTTTGTTGTTTTTTTGACTTTGTGGTTGCCCCCTTAGTGAGACACAAGCTGAGAGCTCATGGGAAATATGCACTCAGTCAACCGGCGTCCTGAAGGAGGCATAGGGAGGAAATGAAGAAGAGATTTCTGATTATCTCAGAACAACATGATTGCTGGGTTTAATTTGTTTTTAATTATACATGTGGTTTCCGAGTAGCTTGTGGTATAACTTGCAGTAAGAAGGAAGAATTTTGATGACGGGTGATGATGTTTTATTTGATAAGAACAGAGTGGCTGATTACTTTCATAATCCAGAGTAACAGGCAGACTCTAATGTGATACGATTCATTTCAGGTACTTTTGGATTGATCACTTTGCCTCAGTACAAGACTGAATGTACAGTTGAATTAACAGTCAACTTTTGATTCATTGTACTACTGTTGGCTGTGGCAGAACTTATGGCCATAATAATTATTATTTTACTTTCAAGAGGCTGAAAAGTCATGTAATGGTACCCTGTGGATTTGAGTGTAAACGTTCATTCTTGACCTTGGAAATAGTACTTTAACAAAATCAACTCAAGGTCCACTGACCAGCTTCTCTCCAGAGCTTTCAACTGCATTTTGTGGTCATCATCAGTGGATGGAGTTACTCCATCAGCTAAAGACAGTGAGATATGGTTGAAAGCTCCAGAAAAAGCTAGTCGAAAAAGCTTCGATTTAAGATCAATTTGTAAGTAAGTACCCTGTGGAGTTCTCTTGTCATAAAACACTGTTATGTTTACATTCAGTTATCCTTGAAGGCCAACAAAGGTGTTAAATGCATATCCCTCTACATAAAACACTGCAAAGCCAATTTTTGACTATATGGAACATCTGCATTGTTTACAAAAACATCAGCTGATCAGCTATCAGCTGTTTTGTTCATGCTTCAGCCTCTATGGCCTATTGTTACTACAGCTGATCATCTACCAGCAGACCAGTAATATCCAGTCAGATTCATACAGATGTAGAAAGTGGCCTTCATGACCTGATACTTCTAACTTTTACACTGCTTATACTTGCTGCTTGCTGCTGCAGCACTTTTCACCACCCCAACTTCTTCATGTACAGAAGCTTTTGGTCTTGTTGGCTTTGCTAAGATTTAACATTCATGTATGTTTACAGTTATCTCTAAATTCTCTATATAGTAGATGATATGTTTATTTTCCCTGCAGACTCTTTGTTGTTTGTATTCTTTGAGAGCTTCCTCAAAGATCAGAGCATTTGTCCACCAGATCTAACTGTATAATCATTTGGAATAAGTGGTCATTTCCTTGATGTAAGCGTCTTTGGCTGAATGACATTACTGTAATCTTGTTACATGTCCTCCATTTATGCCCAACCTCGCCCACATTGTTAAAACGGCACTGCAGATACAGATACATGAAGCATCAAACAAGCCATTTATGACATATTGACACAATCTGTGTGACACCTGGTTGTGAGAAGGGGCTGACACAAAACAGGTACTGTAATTATTTTTGTTATTTGTCCCCAGGACACTCTCACAGTGTCTCTATGTTCACATCATTGGCCCTGGTGATGTCTGTGCCCTCAAGGGGTCTGGCAAGCAGCCAACTGGTTTCCGTTCAAATGGTTCTCGTTGCCTATAACTCACACCGACTGCCCGCTTTGCTTTTATGAAGGGTAATAATGGTACCGGTTTGTAAAAAAAGAGCTCAGAGGTGCAGTGAAAGCCAGGTCTAATTTGGCCTGTCATCAGAATTTAAGTCGTTAAAGGAGAATTCACAAGAGAAGGGAGGGATGTGGTCTGAACGTGAGAGAGGAAGTGAGATTTAAAACAAAAAGTAGATTGGTGGCTTGTGCGATTGCAGTTACAGCATTTTCCGTAACTTTCAGCTGTTGTGACCAGAAGATTTTTATGCTTGATGGTAACGCCTATCATATGGTTAAGAGGGTGAACTGTAAAATGATATATTTACAATCTTGCCACTGTCTGTCTTTTTCTTTCGCTTTCCAAGGAATGACCTTAAGACCAGAGAGGCGTGCTTCTTTGGCAGATTCGACTCCGACCAGAACCAGAATCCAACAAATCCACATCCCTCTCATTATCCCACCACCGCCGTCCAGCCCCAGGCAGCCGTACAATCCCAACCAACGAGTGAAGCCCAACATGCACACGATCAAGATCAATTCACCAAGCCAGCCGTCCGGGCCCCAGCAACCAGGCCAACCCACTCTCCCCCTGGTTCCCATAAGGCCGGTGGTGGAGACGGGCGAGGCAGGACCTCCAGGGTACATCCGCAGGGTGACTGTGCGGAGAGGGTCTGAGGACTCGTCTAGCATGCCTGTCAAAGGATTTGCTGGAGCACCAGGTGAGTAGTGCTAATGGTGATAATAACCTTTCGGTGTTCTAGACCAGCTACACTCTGCAGCTGAAAACACTTTAATAAATGATATAAATCTGTTATTTTCTAATCTGTGTGAACACCAAAAGTCTGCATTACGTTTCATTTTTGTTTCACTCAAGACTACACAGATTTATTGCACAAAACCTGATTTGGTAATGCTTGAAATAGACTCTTTTCACAGCAGACATTTGGACTTGTCAAAGCAGGAATAACGTTAATGATGGCTGCATTCCATTTAGGTCAGCCAGTTCCAGGGCTCTGATGTTGTGCATGGTCACTCATTGACATGGCTTACTGGGACACTTAATGGAACGGAGCCATCGTTAATGTTATTATTTACACCTGTGCTTTTCCTACTTTGACAAGTCAAAATTTCTGCCTTGAAAAGGGTCTATTATAGCCCACAAATGACAGTGAAATATATACTGTATGTACATAATGGTGTATACAAGGGGAGAAGTACAGGGAATAGGGGGTAACAAATTTGTTGACCTAGAAATAAATTACACTGTAAGTACGTTTTAAATTACATTACAATTAAATTAATAATAATTACAGGGCACTGACAAGGGATCAACAGGCTTAGCCTATATGCACTTAGTATTTGTGTTGGTATACATATCCAGTATGTTTTTTATTGATATTCCATATATACAAAATAACAGCACTGTAATCAAAAGCATTACCTGAGATTCTGATGCACTTGTAACGTGTATGAATGAATGCTGAAAGTGGAGTCTGTCCGTGTCATAAGTCTGGCACCATGGAGCTCTTGGCTGAGCCGGCATTACCACATGTGTTACATAATATATGTATGTTCTTCTTTTTCAACAGTGCTGTCAATTCATAGTGAGATATACTCGTCTAAACTAATCGGCAATGACAACATTTGGAATTTAGCCTGAGTCTGATTTGTTCTTTTTAGCCTTTTTCACACATGGAACCAATAACAAAGGTTTAATTATCCATGTACTTTGGGTTTTTTTTTTCATCCACACATAGGAATGATACACTTAAAATGCTTTTAACGGTGGCCAACTCTAATTGGATGGAAGAGACAACAGATTGTCACAGAGCCAGTTCTGGATTGAATTAGCTGGACTGCATAGAGGCTTTGTTTCAGCCTCCACACGGGCATGTTTTGGCAGCAAAGGAATAGACAGTTTTGAAATGTCCTTTAAATCCATGTTAGTCAAGAATCTTAACCTGAGAATCAAAGTGTGCATTCAATATTCATGCAAATCTTCTCTGGTGCAGAGTCATAAAATTAGTTTAAATTTTTCAATTACTCTTCACCATTGAAGGGTAGTTGTTCACGTCATCTTTTCTTTACAGGGCTGTGGATCCTTGTGATTGGTTTGTTTTATTTCTGTTTTATGGTTGTTGCTTTTATTTGGCACACATCACACATATCTGCAGGTTGAAATCAATTTCAAGGCTCTGAGGAAACTGTAAACACTTGAATCTGCTTATAGATCCCATTGTCCTGAAACAACTCAATCAAAGTCAAACTGATTCAAAAAGCCACTTGTAAAACCAAAATGATGCAGGCTAGATTATAACCTGTTTTGTTTAAATGTATACCTTCTCTGGGAAACTATCCCACAGAGTTTTGCCATGATGTTCAGATGGAAAACCGAACAACTGTCTCTGGCAAGAGTATTCACTAACCCTTGTCCTCAGATGATGATAAAACATGATGTTTTTGTCATCTGTTTCTTTTGCAGGCTACCCTCCTTTGCAGCCTGCGTCTTTCAAGCCTCAATCAGCCAGCCGCCAAGGTAGCAGTTCATTATCAGGTTACTTTGCATGCATCTGCAGGCTTTGCCATTCTACTACATGGCTGTAAAAAATTGGAAAAGCTGTGAATAATTTGTAGCCTGAGAGTGTGAGAGAGTGGGAACTGGATGTGTTTAGTTTAAGGAGGTGTGGGCGGACTGTGGAAGGATTTTAGCTCGTCTGCAGGCACTTACCGGAATGTTTTACCCTGTTACATTTGGTGATGATTAAGAAAATGGCATTACTGAATAGATAATGGCTATACTGACTGAAACAAAGATCTAATTTTTCTTTTTAGCTACTTACCGTCCCAGAAAATCACACAAACTCTTAATTTAATAATTGATTCTGTATGTTAATTTTAAACATACAACTAGACAACTTTTCATACAATTATAAAAACAAAGGTGTCAACCCTTAAGCTCACAGCTGTGACTGTAGGAATACTACATTAATATGCAATTAACACTTCATTTGTACCTTGTAGTTCCCATAGCAGCAAAGGTGCCGTGGAACCCGATGTATCAAGCTCCAGTTGAATCACCAGGTAAAATCCATCTTGAAATCTCCTCTCCTAAATGAAGTAACTGTATCAATACAGAGAAACGAGAAAACAGTACACAAAGCATTAGCTCAAATATGAGGATTTGTGAAGAAGTTAAAGCCATGTCTTTTTTTTTTTGTTACTGTATATAAAGTGAGAAATGCGCTCTAATTTACAGTATCTTTGACATGAGACACTGATCGACGTACGCGCATTTTTTTTGTTCCAGTTTCAGTCGTCAACAGCGCCTTTGCAGATCCCTTCTCCTTCTCTGCTGGCTTCACACAGCAGCCCATCTCTGGAGACTTTGGCGTCATCCGCTTCAACAGAGTCCTAGTCAATGACGGTGGACACTACAACCCCCACACAGGTACACAACAACAACAACAGCAACAACAGCAAAAAAGATTTAATATTTGTAGCTATGTCACCATGATTCTGTACATGGACTTGTTGGGTATGATGCATTTCATGTCAGTCATACAGAACGTTCTGTATGACTGAAGAAACAACTTTATCGCTTCGTGCCTTCAACATTTTTAGTTTCTTTAGCTTATCATCACTACCCTGTTCTTCAAATGTGTCTTAACTATTTAAGCTTTTTTTTTGGTTCACTCTTACAGCATCAGTGTGGTTTTCATCAGAACAAACACCAAATGTCAGACAGGCAAGGTTAGCGACTAGCTGGTGGACCTAGTGGAGAATTTAGCAACAAAAATGATAGATATTTCCCTCAGGAGTTGGTTGAGACCGAAACAGGGCTAAAAGGAGAGTGAGTACTTGGCTTGGATTAATCAGGTGGCCAAAGACATGACTTCAAATGAATGCTAACATTGCTCCCTGTCTGCTGGATGTGTAAATAAGCAATTGTTTGCCATTACAATTTAATAGGGTGATAATAGGTATGTCTATGTTGTGTTTACACAATTACACATTAATTAACTGCTGCCTGTATTGAAATGTGTGATTCATATCTGAAAATGAACTTATGTAGGGGGATCCCCTTACGTTTTTAGTCATGTTCTATACAGTATAACTGTGAATGAGCCTACATTTTTGTTAGATTTTAGTTGCCCTGACAACAGCTTCAGATGTATTTTAAGCCATGTTTGGAAAACGGAAAAATCCAGGCTTGAGTCAGAAATCCTGTAAACGTTGCTAGATATACACTTGACTAATTTGGGCGGCTGAAGTCTTATAATAGCTTCAGATAAACTTTGAATACATTTTTGTTTTTGTTCCCTATCTCTTACTTTGGAAGGTCATTAGGAAGTGATCTCTTCATGGCCAATACGAACAGGAGAAATGATTACACAAAGAAAAACCTGTTTCAATGTTCATGTGGACGCCTGACTATTGTCTTAAGAAAGACTTGAAAAATTGTGAACCTATCCTTTAACCTAATCCAGTTATTAATGCAGGCTATGAAGAACAGGATTTAGGAGTAACAAACATTAGCGAACATCAGACACATTATTGATCTCACCCACACTGACTCTTTCCCTGTCTCATCTCTACAGGGATCTTCACTGTGCCTCTGGATGGCCGATACCTGATTTCAGGACTGCTGACTGCAAAGCAGGGTGACCGAGTACAAGCCGTCCTATCCGTGTCTAACCGCAGCGTCCAGAGGCTGCAGAGCTCAGCGGGGCCTGTGGCTGGTCAACACGGGGGCTCAGCTGGTGGTAACTTTGGCTGCGGAGGCACGGTGTCCTTCAGCCTGATCCTGCCCCTGAGGAAAGGAGACCGTGTGGGCCTGGTGAGGACCGGAGGCCAGCTGGCCACCACAGAGGCCAGGGAGATCCTCTCCACCTACAGCGCAATCTTCCTGTACGCACCAGAGGCCAAAAGATAGCTGGAGCTCAGCCGGGCAGTAACAGCAAGGACTGGTTTGTTCCCAGATAGTTGGACTGGAGGACATGTTGAAGAAAGCATAGTTTTCACTGATTTGCTGTGATGCAGCTATTTTACCATGCAGTGCCACTGTGTGGAAATCCTCAGCTATACATTCAATAAAGGAGTCACTATATTGCAATTTGTAAGCCATTTTCCAAATATACCTGATTACAAGAAGCAGGTTTTGTTTCTAATATATTTGATTATAAAATTGCCATTTTGTACCTATTGTGAATGTCTTGTGTAAATAAGTGTTTATAAATTAACATTAAAATTCATAAAATGTAATTATTTTCTACTACAGTACATTCAACATATCAGCAGAGTATAATATTGTTGGTTAGGCAATAAACCATGATAAATCACCTGTTATAGTATGAGCTCACTTCATCTTACTGTGTAATCTTCAGTGTAGAAGGAGAGAATGATTAATTAACATACATGAGGAGATTGATGTGGAAAAGCATAAGGTTTAGCAGCACAACAAGCTTTTATAAACGTTACAAACTTGGCTGGCTTTAGAAACTGCGCTGAAAGACGAGGTTAGAAGGCAAAAACCCCATTTGGGTCATTACGTAAAGTGGGTGTGGATGAAAAATAAAATTTCCTCTCTCCTCACTCCTGAGACTTAAATATTCCAACAGCAAACTGTAAGAAGCAGTGGGAGTGTGTGTAGCCTTCAGTTCAGGCTCTGTTGAGCTTTAAAAATAGAGAAAAATACTGATTTCTATTCAGATATAATAACAGTCCTATGAATAACTGTTTTTATTATCTTTATGTTATTCAATAAAACAAACTGAAGTTTGGATTCAAGCTTCAATAACATCGTTCACGTATTTTTACTTAAAAAATAAGCAACAGGGTAAAAGTTACCACTAACTTCTTGATTAAGAGACAATAAAAGTGTAGCGCACACAAATGTATTGAGTTAGAAACTTTATTTAATACAAATATGACCACAAGCCACACTTTGTTAGCTTCATTAGGCCTGTATTTCTTTTTTCTTCTTACAATGTATTTTGTTCTTTAAACATACTTAAACCACAATTCTATACAAATCAAACACAGCATACACTTAAAGTATTTCTGTTGGTCAGACACAATCAAACAGCAAGCATTACCTCCAAACATAATGAAACAAACATAGTCCCACAAAAAATATCATACACTTTATAAGAAATAATACACCAAAAGGCATCAAAGACAGAAGAATGTGACGATCAGCATATATACTGGATCATTTTCCACAGCAGTTGAGTGAGAACAAACAATATTATATACCACGTATCCCAGGATCATAGAGGATGAAGTGTGATTCTTCCACACAAGATGCTTTACTTTCATAGAAAGAATGGAATTCATTTTGTTAATCATAAGATATATCTATTTGACTTCACCAAACTTCGTAGAGAACAAGCAAACAAACCAAAGCAGAACACGCATTTTAATCATCACAAAAACATCTGAGCTACAGAGTGAATGCGGACACACTTCAGCGAAATAATGACGACTAATTGTGACAAATCTGGATGTAGCCGTCATCGTGAAATTGTGCTTTGTACATTAAACGGTTCTGTCTGTCAACTCTCGCTTCCGATTCTTCTGATTTTTAATCCTCACTAGCACGTATTTGCATGTTACTGTTACACTTGTGCTGGAGGTATGATGCATGTCAGTGGAGTGGCACATCTGCCCACAAGTCTTTTCCTAAAACACACACCTCTCTCACACACACACACACACACACACACACACACAATGCCAGTGAAGCGCTTAAAAAAAAAGCTTCCTGTACACAGTCAAGTATTTCCTGTTTATCTCCAAACAAGACCCAATGGCTCTTCCTCTGCTCACCAGAGGCACTGCATCAGTCTTTATTCTTAAAATCTCTCACTCTCACACATACACACACAAAGGGGTAGCTCTGTTCAGCACTCAAAATAACATAATTTTGTTTTTAATCCCCACATTTTGCCTTGCAACCTACAGATACAAAGCCCCTGTCAACAATTATTTGTACATTTCAGAATAGCTGATTTGTCTGTGGTGTCAGAAGGTCACTCACACAACAAAGAGGTAAAACTAGAACTGTTCATCCTGCATTAATTGCATACTCTGGTCAACCGTCTATGAAGACCTTAAGTGAAGTGCATGTGGGTGAGAATTGTTCCGAGTTGCGTCTCTGGGTGCAGCTTAGACAAAGTGCGTTGGATAAGTCTTGGTAAAGCCACTGAGGGAACATAAGCAACGTGGGAATGATCCTGTCACCCCAACAGCAGCAGCACTCAGTGATTAGGCATGCACGCACACACTTACATCATCCTACAGAGGACCTTGCAAGCGGAAATCCTTCATTTTAAGCTCTCTCCAGATCTGCTTATTTCCACAGTTCCAACTCAAGCATTATCTTTTACACTTACACACATATTTTAATACTTCTTTAATACGGATTCTGAGGTCTGCTAAGGAATGTGTATGTACCTTACATGTTGAAAGTTTCACTGTAAAACAAGGAATACAGATCGTTATGTATATATGTAAAATGGGATACAAGACTAAAAAAAAAAAAAGATCATACAAGGCCTAGTAGTTTCTGTTAAGTGCATGTTAACCTGTGACTAACCATACAAAATACCAATTTGAAGCATTTCCACCTTGCATTGGTGATAATTTACTTTTTTCAGACAAGCAAAGGCATCACGATAGAAATCAATAACTTAAACATATTAATTATCATAAATAATGACTGCATTGTTAACAAAACACACTTGATTCGCCAGAGCTTGTATAACAGAATAAACATTAAAATAACAGCAAGACAATATAGCATGAAGCTGCTTCATTTTGTTTTTGAGTCACATCTAACTGTGCATCTTCACATACTTGTTGGCAAAAATAGATCCCTGGTATGACCTTGAATATTAACAATACCAAACATGACTCACTCAGTGCGAACGCCGTAAGCTCTCCAAGGAATAAGTGGTGATAGGTGAGAGGGTCAGAAACAAAACTGAATACCTGCAGTAGCTTTCCTACCTTTCCTGCAGTAGGTTTCTGGAAACTAACTACTGTGTATGGTTCATAGGTGGTGTGGTAGTTAATTGCCGGCCACTATCACTATTTTACTGGATGTTTTAAAAAAGAATAAAGCCTCCAAATCAAGGCTGGATACCTGCGTCTAGTCAAACATAGCAGCCACAGCAAAATACTACCGGCACACGACTAGAGGCCAGTGTTAATTGCTTATCCTGTTTTAATTAACAGTGAGTCTTTTCTTCTTTGAACATTTCATTTCGCTTCTTCAGGGCGTTCAGAAAATGTGAAAAACTTGATTCGAGAAAACAATGTATTTTCCTTCTGCACAGCTAAGGGCTAATGCCTCGTGTGGGGCTTCAGTTGCTTCCCTGATGGAAAGTGCAGACCTGTTTGCTAGACTTTACAGAGAGAAAAGATGGGTCTCTTTATCCCTGTACAGTGATGGGGACTAAAGAGTGCTCGCTGGGTTAGGATGCCTTAACAGGCAGGAGGAAAGATGATTTAGTTGGTGATTAGTCTCTTGTCTCCCAGGGACGACAATTTTCAGGGATTATTCACCAGGACTTCCTTTTCTGGAGATAAATTCCACTCATCTCTAATAGGTAATTACAGTTGACCAGCTTTATGATCATAACCTTGTTACTGTGCCACACTCATTGTAGAGTTAAGTATGTGCACGTCTGAGTACTATATAGGAAAGTTTGGGTTCAAGTCCATGTGTTTCCTGGCGATGCACAGTCCAATTGCTTGTATATGAATACCTGGGTATCCATATGTGCTGGATCAGAGCAGTTCATCAGGGTTGATGACCGGTATGGGCTGTCTCCAGTAACAGAAAGAGCTGTACTCTGGCATGACAAAGGCCTCGTTCTGCTCTTTACTCAATAGAGGGAACACATGCTCCACCAGCTCACTAAGCCTGCCGTAACTGTGGAGAAAAAGACGAGAAAGAGAGACAGAAAAGTGGGGTTAGAGAGAGACAGAGAATAGAAATAATTAAGAGTTAAATCATATTATTTTTAGCTAGTTAGCAATCAAGCAAAAACAAAATAAAAAGCAGAATTCTTAAAGACTTGTAGGTTAATTAAATGCTTAATTGCTTAAAATGTTTAATTTAAATGCCTAAATACAGGAAGTAAAACTTAAAGCTGCAGCACTGACATAATACATCATAAAGTTGTTATGGCTTATGTGTTAGCAAACAGTAGGCTACATCCATCAGACAAATTTAAGTCTGTTTTGTTCTCCACCAACCCCTGAGGGAAATACAACTGCTAAATGCGCCACTATGTTCAATAGCTAGTTGCTAACTTTGTCCGTCCTTTGTTTGGTGCTGGGCAGGTAGTGTACAGTCAGGTAATGAGATCCTTTTTTGCTCATAACAGCTGCCTTCTGCTGGAAACGAGATTGATGAGAGCAGTGAGGGCAAACCAAAACAAAAGTTGGGGGCTGTAAAACCAAAACAATGAGGTGAAAGATACTAAAAAGCTCCATAAAGCTGTGTGGAACTGCAGAGTTGCATGATAAATCCCTGTGGATTCCTCACTATGACTGACAAGTACAGTAATTTAATCTATTGTCAACATAAAAATATTGATTAGTGCAGCTTTAAGTTAATATTTCTATCCCTTAAAATATCCCATTTAGTGGACATTCTATCAGATATTATTTAGTACAATGAGTGCACACATTCTTCACACTTGTAGTACTAATTCCAATGTCTTGTCCTTGATACTGGGAATCTTTACAGTGAGACAGACAGAACAAGTCAGTTCATGTACTTACGAGGACTTGTTGCCCTTGGTCTGCTCCTGGATCAGCTCTCCCTTGGGGTTGACTGTGAAGATCCTACACACTGGAACTCCCACCTCCTTATAGGCAAACACATCCTGTGTGGAGACAAAATGGCTAAAAGGCTCAATCTGTGATCCAAATGTAAACAAAATGGTAACCACTGAAATTCAAAACACAGGACTTGTAATACTGCCACACTGAAGTTCATGTTTTCAGATGTTAATACTTACAAGCACAACACAGGCTAATATTTTCATCTATGATTACTTAAAAAGTATGTGAATAAAACTAATTTATGTGGTTAAAAATTAGCAACTGGGCCTCTAAAAGCCATCTGAGAACACACTTGATTTTGTAATTTTCAGAAAGTACCTCACACATAATACACACTGGTACAAAGTGACATAAGCTCATTAATAACATTAACCACAGATTTCCTGTTTGTGTTCCACCTAATGCATGTAATGGCAATATTTCTAGACTGAATGTTTTTGTGGGCAAGTGCAAGACTGTGTGTGTTTGTGTGTTGTTATTTTTTTTTTTGTTTTCTTTTCTTTGGCGAGCGTTAGAGACAGACAGGTTTGATGGCTGACCCAGTGCTTCATCTGGGTGTTGGTGTTTATGCAGCTGAAGATGGGATGCTGTGCCCGGCTTGAGCTCCCTTCCACAGACGATGTCACATGGGACTGTACTCCGCCAGTGACCTCAGCTCAGGTTCAGCCCAGTACTGATTTCATATGTTTGTGTCTGCTAATTGATAGCCAAAGTGTCATGTTGATCTTACGATATATCATGACTGCATCGACTTCTGGAAAACACAGCTCTCTGACAGCGAGCGCTTCAATTTCTGGGAGTCTGACATCAAACATCCATTAACTCACATTAGTTCTATTCCCAAAGGCGGCGTAGAATGGCTGCTTGTTATGCTGGAACAGGTTCTTGATATCTGTAAGGCATTCAATCTTGAAGATCTCTGGTTTCTTCTCAATGACCTCCCTGAAGCAAACAGACAATTTGATTAGAGCGACATACAAATGAATGTCCTTACCATGGGTCAAGTCTGAAATAGAGTTAGTTAACTTGGCCAGATATATGTTAAGTTTCTCTCAATATTCCTCCTTCTAATCTCTTAAGCTTTTTAACCCTACACACGTAGGTATGTATGTAATATACTGTGCAAAACATCTAAAAAAAAAACCCCATAAATATCAGTTTAAAATCCTTAGTTTAGTCTATCTTTCCTGATGGAAGTCCAAATGCCGGGATGGTAGAGATGTTTCTGTTAATGCAAATGAAATCCAGAGGGCCATATAAAATAATTCAAATATGTGCAACTTAAAGACATCACACGAAAAACCATATGCTGTAGGTTGCTATGGTGACATATTACCATGATGTACAAGGTAAAGGTCACAGAGAAATTGCCATGATGTATGATTAAGATGAAAATACAGCAGAGCAGCGTCTCAACGTTAAACTAAACTAGTAACTAAACAGGAAGTTTGTTTACTTGCATGGGTACAACTGAGAAAAAACACTGGCTTTGGTCATGTTACGTACATTCTCTTAAGTCTAACTAGCTAATTAATAAACACGTCAATTGCACATCAAAGGTGAGGCCTTGGAGGCTTTTCCCGCCTGTGAAGAAACAATTCACAAGTGTTCAGAACCGACTGTGCAAACCAGGATGGAGACAAAAGATGAAAAAATAAAAGGTAAGAGACAGCAAGAAAATGCTGAACACGAATATATTTCTAGGAGCTGATGGCAAGGCTACCAACACAGTTAACACATATTTAGTTAAAAATTCATGTGTTTGAGTTTTCTGCAGCCTTAACAACCTCAGCATATGAAAGGCTTATTTTAATGAATGAGGATTTGGAGAGGATTTTGAGCCGGAGAAACTTTGGAAACGAAATTAAGTTTGCAGACTAAAAGGATTATAGTTTGAAGGGAGACAAATATGGGATGGTTTGAAAGGTGATAAGGAGGATTTAATGTATGTGATGACTTTGGGAATTGGAGGTATTTGGCTTTATGACACTGAAACTGGTAATCATTAAAATTGTATATTATTGTACCTGTGGAAGGCAGAGAAGAGACTGCTGGGAGACAGCATGAGAGGTCCCCGGGGTAGAATGGTGCCTCCATCATTGACCCACTGCAGGTAACCCCTTGTCATGTCCGCCATGCCAATAGCCCGTGCTGAGCAGTACAAGAACTTGTAGCCGTTCCTGCCAATGGGGAGAGCGGTGCTCATTAACAGTTGTTCCAATACAGTCTAATATCATGACCATCATTAGCAATTACTAAGAATAGCACTTTAATTAGATCAGCTGCTTTCATAATGTGCAGAAGTAACACCATCCATGCATTCATTAGCTAAATACATTAGAGATTGGATGAGAGGCGGGGTAGGGCGCAGGGCTGACACATGGAGACAGACAACCATTCATGGTCACATTCACACCTACTGGCAATTTAGAGTCGCCAACTAACCTAACCTGCATTTCTTTGGATTGTGGAAGGAAACCGGAGAACCTGGATGAAACCCACATGGAGAACAAGCAAACTCCACACAGAAAGGCCCCAACCTTCATGCTGTGAAGCGACAGTGCTAACCACTGTGCCGCCCTGAAGTCATACCAATTCAATGAAAATTTTACTGAGGAAATATTCTATCAATTATTACTACTAATGGTTACTAAAACCCATTTCCTCCTATGTGTATTACATTTTCAATTCTCTGCGTGACTAAAGCAGCAAAGACAGGTCCAAGATTAAAGTTTTAAAACTCACAAAAGGAACTACAATGAGAAAAGTTGTCGAACACTGACATCGAGTTTCATGGTGTATTTAGTTTCTATAATAATTCTGTTTTGATTATAGTTAAATTTCCTGAGTCATCCACCTCAAGGCATCCCACGCAAACACTGGGAGAAAATATCAACTCCACAGAGAGCGGATTGGGAATCAAACCCAGACAGTGCTAACCACTGACCAACCATTCATCCTTCCTCTGCGATTAATCAGTGTTGTTGTGCACTTACTCAGCTACTGAGTGGTAGAGCTTGGCTATCCCCTGGTGGGTCCAGTCCTTCCCCAACTGTGGCAGGATTTGTCCAAACACATCTGACCTAAAACATTAAACAAACACATGCAAACATTAGTGACATAAAGACAGAGATATCCCCGCCAGGGACATCACTGAGAAATGAAAACGTAGCAGATGTAGAGTAAGAGAAAACATGTGCATAAAAGAAAATAAAGCAGATCGGTTGTACAGACCGTTCAAAGAAGGTCACATAAAGCACCATAACTACTTACCATTTCATCATAAAAGGAGAACATTATGGACTGTACTCCACTAATGAGGATTACTGGCCCATAGGGGAGGCACTGTCTCAACCCCATCTTATGGCTGTGTATGCTTACAGACTGAAATGTAAATGGGCTCATTATAGTCCCCATGCTCTTCACCCTGTTACTCAAAGAAAGCAACATGTCACACGTTGGCCTAAAGGGTCACTGAGATAATAAGCTCCAGTCAATCTGGACCCGTTTGATGTTGACCACCTATGAACCTCATAGAGTGGGTGTCAGGACAGGCAGCATACATCAGGTTTGTGTCAAAAGAGATTGAGCTAGCTTTAAGCTAATTAAAAAGCTTAACATAAATAAAACTGGATTATGAACTTGAATTTGAGAAGGACTTGAGATTGTCCGTGGCAATGAAATTGCTAAGAAAACTGCAATCATCTTCCTTTCTTCCATTTAACTCTATATGATCCAACCTATCCAATGTTCTGTAACAACTCAAGTCACTGTTAATTCACCTGCTGGCCCCATCAGCTGTGATCACGCTAATCTTCAAATAAGGAGCCTTATTTCACAGAATGTGGGCAATCTATAGACATGAGGGAATAATATTCCACTTCCTTTCTTGCGATATGGATGCTTACAAATCATGATCAAAGACTGGCATGCATCATTCATATGCTACATACATATAATTGTTTACTCCTCATACACATGCCTAATCAATATTTGACATACATATTATATATATATTATTATTTATATATTATATATATATATATATATATATATATATTATATTATATTTATATATATATTATATTATTATATTATATTTATATATATATATATATATATATATATATATATATTTATATTATATTATATATATATATTATATTATATATGTATAATATTATATTATATATATATATTTATTATGAGAATGCACAAGCAGCTGATAATATACTCAACCTAAGGGAATGCATCTGTAATTATATAACTAATTATATGCATAACTGTAATTTACTGTGCTGTTCAGTACTGCCCACAATCAGTGTAGTTAAAGATGTTAGAACTGTTTTCCCTACTTTCGCTAAAAGCTAGTTTGCCACAAATTTTTCTTCAGTATTTATCTGTAAATTCACATGCTATGTAGAAACATAAAAGTAGAATAAGGCCTCATAGAAGTTGAGCATCATCATCATTACTCTGCTTAGAAGGGTTATGAAACTGTTGTTGAGTGACTTGGAGGCACGTACTTGGTGATGGTGCCATCGATGTCAGAGATAATGACTTTGTCGTCCCAGTTCCACAGGTAGATGGTGCCCTCGCAGCGGCATGTGCCCTGGTATTGGGTGGTGATGCTAAACGTCACATCATTAGGTCCCTCCTTCAGTTTCAGACTGGCCTGGTAATACAAGGTAAACAGTGAAGGCATCTGGAGGCACAGGCAATTTCATTTACTAACGTGTTGCAACAGTGTAGGCATTACTCTACAGTGTGATTTGTTTTGCCACAGCACAATGAACATGTGAAGGTCTTTAGAGCCCCCTACAGACTGTAAGTGGAGCAAACACTATGCAGTTCAGAGCTAGCCAGCAGAGGGAGCTCTAAACTACAAAATCACTTAAAGTACAAATCTCATTGAGTACTCTACACTCCAGTTTGAATCGGATCAATCGTATTCTAAAAATCAGCCACATTTTTTTTTGAAAATTAAACTGTCAAATAAAAGTACAATTTAATAATATCATAAGTTATTGGGCTGTAGAATGCTATACGTTTAAAGAAGTAGTCTAGATGATTTTGAGGAAGGAAAAGGAGTAAAAATGTACTTACTATCTGATCAGAGGAGAGGCGTAGTGACTTCCTGTAAGTGTGTGGGCTGGGGTGGTGCAGACCATCTACTGGCTGCAGTCTGTCCTGACAGGATACAGCGCTCACCTCCTTGGCCTCTTCATCACTGGATGAGTCTCCTGCTTTAGGCCTACAGGGAAACAAAAACAACTGTCATTATCTTTTTGTCTGTACATATATAAATGACTTGAAAAAAAAATAAAATCAGCTATGAGTGAAATAATCAGTCTGACTACTGTTAACAAAACTTGTAGTTGTATGTTTTGGTACTTAACTATTTTTCTGTTCTTATTTTATTATCGTATGCAACTTCTAAACTGTTCAAGACTTGCATTTCGCTTTACATACTAACCCCTTTATGATCTGCCTCATAACCCTACCAAAACACCTTTGTTTGTCGACTTCATTCTCTCACAATATAATGTGATTATGCCAAGTTGTCATAAAACAGCAGATTTATGAGCCTGTGGATTTTTTACGACGTCGTGCCAGAGTTCAACATGTCACTGAACTCACTTGACTGAGTATTAATAAACCCCACCACAGAGCTACCACTTACGGCAAGGGCAGTGTCTCCTGAGAAATGGAGGGTCCTTCCTCCTCCAGATGAGACTCCTCCCTGGTTTCAAGCTTGGTCTCGGACTGTAAGAATAAAAGGGAAAATATCCCAAGATATAAAGTAGATATAAAAATAAAAGACTGTACATACAGATGTGAGTCTTATTAAAAAGACAGTAATAGCATTTTTTTTTTGTTTTTAGTACTTATAATAACATGTGCACACCTGCTTGATTGTACTATCCGCCCTTTTTCGCCAGAACCACCATCGGCCTGACTTCTTTGGCATTTTCTCCTTCACCCAGGCCTCTTCTGTAGCCTAGGATAAACAAGAAGACAAAGACAGTTAACGATGAGCTAGTTTGCCACAAGTACTGATGATAAAAAGAGCAGAAAACCAAGATCACAGTTACCTTTGGTAAATTCTTCTGAAATGCTTGTAGACTTAGAATCAAGGGTGCAGCTAGTGTCCAATTATAATATCTGAAAACACAAGACATTAGTTTAAGAGACAATATTGACACATACTTAAAATGGATCTCTCTTGTAGATTGCACATAACACTTTCACGTGTGATATAAAATGCTTACTTACCTATTTCCTATCTTTACTACCAGGTTGGGGTTATCTATAATTGCTGGATTTTCAGCAAATTCATGATAGGTGATGATATGCTCCATGAACCTTTCTGCAAACACAGAAGGGAGAGGAACATTAATTAAAAACAGCAAATGAAAAGGTCAGTGGTGGTGAGCCATAACATCTTACTTAAAGCCACACAGAAAGGTCAGGAAACTTTTTCTTCCATCAGCCACATCAGTTGAGGGCTTCTAAGAAACACTTCCAAAAGTGTGTGTGTATACATATACATGTGTATATATACACACACACACACACACACACACACACACATACATATATATATATATATATATATTTATATTTATTTTTTTTATTGATACAGATGAAGATCAGAGAAAAAGACAGAAAAAGAGTGGTTGAGACACAAAAGAGAAAGTACTGTTGAGATTCAGCCCTAGTAAAATAGACACATGTTGTCTTAAAGGGAAATATGGGCGCAAGTATTGTTACAGTTACACATATATACACAGCTGATTTTGTATAGAATAGAGCCTCCACCAGCAGTGGCTGGACGCCTTCTAATGTGTCCAATACAGTAGGGAAACATTGTAGTTACACAACACATTTAGTATGGCTCTACTGGCTGAGGTTAACTTTCTATCCTGCATAGAAGTACTAAGTGCACTTTCGACTACATTTTTTATGAGTGCCATTCTGGTGTACCTTTGGATATTTCAGCATTTTCTGTGAGGCCTCCACACAGAGAAAGAGTAACGTCAGGAAGGTCGCTTGCTGAGTCAGAAAGACACTCTGTCCCGCTATCAGCTGCTGCACTGCCCACCGACTGTGGAGACTGGGAACCAGAGTGCATCTCTGAGTCCATCCAGTGCTTAGTCGCTGCCTCAGACTCACTGGAGCAACAAAAGAGTACAATATGCTATGTTTAGTTTTAAAATGGACCACATTTAGCTTTCCATTTTTAATTAAAAGAGGTCAAGCAGCAACATTAATTAGGTGTCTCTTTCATAATCTAACCTCTTAGGAAAATATCGTGCAGCAACATCAGGTTCAAGTACATTCAGGTCATCTAGGTAGATATCCTCAGGACCCTGATGCTGGCTCCTCTTTGGGACACCTTCATTCAGCAACAGAATTATTTAGCAGTTAATGTACAATCATAACTAGTGCTAACCAAGAGATGGCTGAAAAAGTGGCAATTGATAACCACCAAGCGTACCTTTCTTCTTAGAGGGTGAATCGCTCTGTTGGCTGTTGGAAGGGGTGGAGGTTGCCACACTGGATGGCAGGATGTCCAGGGGCTCTGTGGGGGTTACAGGGCTCACAGAGCTTATAGTGCTGACAGATGCAAGAGGACTCACAGGTGTTACAGTGACAGGGGTGCGTGGCTCAGGCTTGACAATAGTACACACTGAGGAGGAGACACCGTCTTCCTTTTCAATCTCAGTCTCATTCTCCATGGCCTCGGAGCTGAGGATGACGCGGAAGTGGGTGCTCTCTGAAGGAGTGATGGTCACTGTTTTTATTAGTTCTGGTTTCTCTTTTTTGGTGACCTGGATATTGAATATCAGGGGAGAAAAAAGTTACTAAGACGAGTGTCCTGAAAACGATGTACTTCAGAATGTTAGTGGAGAGAAGTGCTTACCCTGGTTGTTTCTGGAAACTCTCCCCAGGTCCACTGCATGTGGGACTCAGCTCTGAGCAAACTCTCTGAGGGCCTGACCACCAGTTCAGAGTCACTCTTTGGGGAAAAGTGCTGAGACAAGCCATGACTAAAAGGATAGACAGACAAATGCAAACAATCAATAAGATACAGTCTGTTTACGTGTCTCTGCTACACCCTTGCTGATGGCTCTGTGTTCATGTCAATGCATACCTGTCATCTGCCGGCCAGTCCCCATCAGACAGTGGATAGCCATCAAGGTTGTGTCTGGCTGCAGGTAATTTGGGGTCAATGTCTCGCATTGTGGTCATTGAAGGTGACCTAAATCCGGGGTGAGACAGATACATTAATCAGATAAATTAACCTATTTCTATTTTAAGAGATCTTGGTTACAGCAGCGAGTGTCGACCCTGAACCTACCTTGAGACTCGTGCTGCAGCTTCCTCGTCAGAGCTCAGGTCCATCTCAAAGATCTCTTCATTTTGCCCAGTGCTGGACATAGCAGCAGTTGTAGCAGCAGGTGCATTAGCAGCAATAGCGTTACTAGTAGTGACTGACATAGGCGGGGTCAGCTCCTCTCTTCGGGGGTCTCCTTTGTGCTTCTTCCTCCGTCTCTTCTTCTTTTTTGTGGCCGTGGTGCTTGGAGCAGGGGGCTCGGGTGGGTCCTCTGGGTCAGCGGGGTCATCCTCCAGATCTTTTGCCGTCCTGTGCTCAACCTCTGAGATCCAGAACAAGTGACTCTCGGTGGGGATTGGGGAGGTGGCCAGGTGGGCAGGAACAATCTGCTAAAGTGAGAATGCAGGAACTTGAGGCTTAAGATGTGTTTAAACAAGTGCACACAAAAACAGCATTAATGATCCCTAGTGTCAGCACAGTGCAGTTCCCCAATGACTGAACAGCAGAACAGGGCTGTTGTCACAATGAGAGTTTGGAAAGCTTGAGCAGTAGGTCACCTGTCAAATATAGCAGCTACATAACAGTGGAGTAACTATTTCCTAAAACAAACACTGCCCTAAACTTGTACGTCAAGATTCCTGTAGGCGTTAAGATTGTTGTTGGGTAAAGGCATCGGGAGACCCTGTCTTTCTGGTGTAGTGTACACAAAAACAATGCTGAATCTGGTATGATCGTCCTATGGAATTTTCAAAGGGTGATGACATTGGCTGCTAGGCTGAAACACAAATCAATCTCATTCTATTTCAAGTCTCTGCTTCACAAGCAACACAACAAATTAGAAACCTGGAAAGATGCTGTTGATGTATGATAGAAAAATAATGTGCAGTCCATTCAATATCTCATTTAACTTTAGCTGCTAACAGTATTCTTATTTCATTTTATTTTTTAAATGGTGGGCGTCATTGATCTGTGTAGTTAATCGGGTTCTTACATTCTGCTGCTCGGATTCCTGGACAAAAAAGGCCTCTCCATTGTCACCAAGCTTCATGTGCAGCTCTACTGGCTCTCCATTCACTTCGATGTCGATCTGTAGAGAATATGGCAGAAGATACAAGCAATGTAACAGTACAGTAATTGTGAAGTAGTTTTTGTTAAGAAATCAAAATCATAAAGAGGACGCTGAAAATGGTGTTTACCTATCTAATCAACATGTATGTATCTATCTATATAAATCTGAAGTTTACTTTTTATTTTTTTACACTTTCAACATATTGTCAGGGCTCAAGGGAAGGCCTGTGCATTCTGTAGAGCCTGCCAATAGAACAGGGCCATTCATGTTTGCCAGGCAAACCCCCAGTGGACCTGAGGCCATTCAGAAACTTGACACCACAAAAGCAAAAACCAGGTCACGTCTGGCAGAGACTACAGAGGAGGGAGACTTTGACTCACAAGTGCTCTGCCCAGTCTGACAACCTGAAACCAAATCATCAATATTAATTCCCAACCAACGGCCACCAACATCATCTGTTTTTTTGTTTTGTTTTTTTAACTCTTGTGATCCGTCATGTCATCTTTCCTTTTGCTGATGTCCTTCACTGCCAGTGTGGTTTCTCAGCAGCCTCAAGATTTCATTTCAGCCCCTCAGGGTTGCTAGGGGGAATATATGTATGGTGAGTGATGGCTGGGAATTTCAATGCCCAATTAATAATGAGCCAGAATAAATGAGGGTCCTCTCCAACCTTTCACAGTCGGTGTTGAGTGACTGTGTATAACTTAATATATACACAGTACAAACTGCACAACTAAAATATTTCAATGTTGTGGATTTGCCAACACCATGCTGGATAACTGGAGGCAATGGCTGCCTGCAGATGCTCAAAATGAAGGCATAGTATTGGGTTGTTTCTCTCTGACAGCACTAAGGTTGTATTTAGAAAGAGGAACTTTTTATGCATAGCTGAGTTTAGTTATTATCCCAAATGTTTTTAGAATCAAACAGTACTTTAAAAACATTTCTGGTTGCCAACCAAAGCGACTAGCATATGGGGACAGACGCACCATCCACAGCCAAAATTTAATTAGTATTTGGCTGGCAACTACAGTTAAATTCCCACACTGAATTTAAAAAAAATATCTACATTTCAGGAACAAATATCACATCATTTATTTGGTCCAAATACAGTCCTCAGGATCTAATAAGTGATCTCAGGGACACATGCATAACTGCCCTTGCTGTTGAGGCCTTCTTCTTCACGTTTCCTCCCCCTCCCACACATTCAAGTTGTAGAGCTGTTGCCATAGGAACCACTCATTCAGTCCTCCCTCTGAGCCCATCAGCATTCTGGATAGGTGGTGAGACAGTGTCAATCCCCCACAAATCATCACCCCACTCTGGTCCACAGGAAAGCAAATAAGCTTTCTTCAAGACAGAGCACACCATTACTGTTCTAAGAATAGAAATCGTGGACAAGTTCACCATTGATACTGATGTGGTGGCAAAACACATTAAATTATAATTGCTATATACTCTTTGCCATTACTACTTATTATATACTCTTTATAGAAGCTGATAAACTCAAGTAACCTTCATTTCACACACAAAAAAGATTATGTTAACTGATGCTAAAGCAGGTTTCTATTACAATCCTTCAAGAACATCTGTTTTTTTTTTAAATCACAAACAACATTTAAACTACTACTAACAGGCTTAACAGCTCTCCCTACCCATCAATCAGACCAATGCAAAATGTGCAACAAAAATGCTATATTCTCAAGTGAGAAGTGAGCGCTAAAAATAGCACCATTGTTCCTGAACCATGATTAATTGGATCTTATCTCCAAGCAAGAATGTATAGTAACAACTACAATCAATGAGGGAGAAGAGCCCAGAACATCCCATCTATGCTCAGCAAACAAAACCAAACATTTCCCTGAATGATTCAAAGATGCTCCATTGAACCTATTAATTCTGGTTGAAGCCCTACTGGTAAATAGGGCAACCTATATTCAGTGAGGGAGGCACACAGATAACCCAAGCCATGGATCTTTTTCATTGAAACAGTGTTTTCTACAACATATGAATTTGAAAGAAATCAAAACTAACATTAAGCCTAGCTTCCTTAAAAAAGAAACAAAACCTCTGCTAACATAACTAAATGTTAATGATTAATGTTTTTAGTTAACGTGACAGTTAACTGCTCAGGTTCATGCTGGGTGAAGCTATGCTGGGAAAAATGTTAGGTCACCAAATCTCAACATAACAATAAGAATGATTAGAGTGCCATCAACCCTGTTTAGTACAATATTACACTACTGAAAACTGCAGCATCACTTTAACAGACAGTTTTACAGTTTGTGGTCGCTTTGTTCAATATCTATCTATTGTCCACATTCCAATTTTGTTGAAAGGAAGGCTAATGTCAATCAACACACACACACACACACCTACCTACACTGTCCTGAAAATTGGTCTAAGCAGGGACATACGTGAAAACACTTGTGTGGTGGAGTGTACAGCCTTTAAATTAGGAGTCAGTAACCAAAAACCTGAAAGTAATCTGGCTTAGTTTAGACATAACCTTGTGAACTACTAGCCACAGTTACTGTACTAATGTTTAAGTTGTCTTGAGAGCTGATTATGCTGTGTAGCAATTCAATATAGTATTAACTGAAGTATGCATTTTGAAGAATATGGCCTGCTTCTTTAAAGCGAAATGAAACATTTAGTTGGCACACACTCTTACATAAACTTCTCTCAAATGTGCATTTAGAAACATTTCCTTATGTCGACTCGAAAGCTGGTAAGTTTCTTGATAGGGAGGTCAATAATGAAACTTAAACTTACCACTTTCTCTTTGGAGCGCAGTACACCCAGCTTGCCGAAGCGCACATGGAATGGTGAGCACTGGTAGGTGCCATCTCTCTGGCGGACAACCACAACATCGATGCAGCCCGACAACGTGGCCTGATTAATGCCCTTATACAGTTCTTTGACGGTTACCAGCACCTGACCTGCCAGCTGGCCCACGTAGTTCATGGTGTCCGCCTGGAGGGGGGCAAAAGAACAAAATATTAGCTGAGTCAAGGGAAAGACAGGATAAGGGAGTATTGTTCAGCAAGAGTCCAGAAGAGGAGACTGTTTTGGCCTTCACAAGTCGTGGAATCTAATAGTTTTCCACTTGATTTCCCTAGCACTCTCCACTGTTGTCTCTTCTTTTAACTATCTTCTTCCAGACAGTTGCGCTGTCTCATTTGTCTTTTGCTTTTATCTCACAGCTCCCTCTCTGCCTGCCTTCCCTGTGGTGTCTGTTATCTCTTGACCTGCAGAGTGCCACTGTAACCCTGTCACTGGCCGCTGTCCCACATGAGCAACATCAGAGAGGGGGGCTGATGGCTGGGCTGAAACAATGAGAAAAGACAACCTCACACAGAGTTCCCACTGCCCTGCTGCCATGGAAGCAGCTGACATCCTGTTTACATTCATAACTCTCTGCTATGTATATCAAATACAATACTAAAACAGCCATAGTTCTGTGGCTATGATTATATGGGCTTGGATTAACTGTGCAGCATTTTTTGTCAACTGGGAGAAACAGTTTGTAAGACTGTAAATTATTTCATAAGCAATCTGTCGAAGCTGCTAAGTCATAGAGAAAATTGCACACAGGCCTAGGCTAATCATACATAACCACACAAACATCCCAGCCTTCCTGTGCCTTCTTCACTGAATTTACTGAACTAGATTATTTGCTGTCATTTGTGCACTGTGACACAGAGTGCATATAACTATTAACTTAGCAAATGTGATTTTGCTTTGCTTGGGTCAGGGTCTAGTTTAGTGAGGCTTGTAAACACATTCCCCTGCTGACTTCATTGGGTTTATGTAACCTGAAATGCTCCTATCTCACACTGACCTTTTGTTCAGATTCTATCCATGAGAGCAGTGTGTGTGTGTGTGTGTGTGTGTGTGTGTGTGTGTGTATGGTAGGATAGAGAATAGGGGCATTTGTGCAAGGGTGGCGTCATGGAATATGGGAAACTGGCATGATATGTTTTACCATCAGTGTTGACTGTTCAAAGGGTTGTAGAGGGGTTTAGATGACTTGATGCAAGGCCTTCTGTCAACAACAGGTAGCACACGACACTTTCTAAGACCTTCACCCCTCATTTGTAGACAAGGAGGATGGAAAAATACAAGTTATGGCCAAGTTAAGGCCCTTTGTTGACATTCAGTAAAATGACAGTCTTCTGTAGGATGACATGAAACTATAATCTGAAGGAAAGTTACCAGTAGAGCCAAATTTTAAAAAGTTGCTAATATATCTAGCCAAGTGGTTCCTCCAACTGCCCTGAAGATTTTATTCTAATGAAACTGAAAAACCTCAATCCCGTCAAAAAGCAACACACTTTAGCTGCAAAAGAATTTCACTGCGTGTGCCGCTGTCGGGGGTAAAATATCCACATGGCATGTTGTTGGTCAATTCAATGCTTGTCTGGGTTTTCTGTACCTCTGAAAACTAAAAGTTGTCTTGTTGCTGTCAAGCCAATAACACACAGTATAAATGTGTAGCGTTATGTACCTGATAAACTTTCACTTTTACTTGGACACCACAGAATCTCACATTGCAGGTGCAGAAAGTGCAAAGCTCCTGTCCTCTGGACTGACACAGTGCTAACACCAAGTGCAAAGACACATAAACAAGTCTGCCATAACAACAAGCCTCCAAACATCTATAAAGGTCTTTATATAATGGGGAATATGCTACATTAAAAACTAAAATGACACTTACACAGGAGCTGGTGCCAGTATTCAGTTATCTAGAACAGTCACACGCTTTACCTGCTGCTACCCACTGTGTTTTCCTTCCTTCAGTGTCAATTCAGAAGCAGAAGTACAAACAACAAGTAGCTCTATTACCAGAACCCAAACTACAAATGAAACAGGACAGGCTTGGTATTTTGGATAAGAAATGACACGCAGATTAGACAGGCGATGCAGGCCTGAATATTTTTGACCATCTCAAATACAAACATTATATCAGTGTCCCACCCACTTCTTTTACAGTCAAACCTATCCCTAAAACAGTCTTGACTGCAGCCCTAAAACTGACATCATCATCCATCTGATTCACTGTGGTCAGGTAACAAGCAACCTGCCAAAACAAACAATACATAATGACTAATAGTGTAATACGCCCTTCAGCATCAGGTCAAAGCTGTGTCCGACTAAGAGACCTGTCAGCACTGACTCACCAGGGACCAAGACGACCTCAGAGACGAGGACTCATCCTGTTCACTGTTGTCTGTGTTGTCCTCTATGTTGCTTCCCAGGAGTTCCCTGTCCCCCCAGGATCTCTGTCTCTTCATCACTGATAGTGGAGCACCAGCTCTTGCTTTGCCCACCTCAGGATACTCCACTAGGACAATTTCTTTCCTCCCTCAGATTATGATGATAATGCCTCCCTGCCATCCTGAATCCAGTCTCAAATATGGCCCACCTAATCACGTTGGAATAACACTACCAGGGGTCAATACCAGTACACCGCTATCTGACGCCAGTGGCGATTGTGCAACACAGTCATAAACTTTGACGTCTTTCTTCTGGGGCTATTCTTTTTAGGATGTGCACTTGTGCTCATCCAGTCAGCTGACAGGACAGGTTCAGCCAATGGGATGGCCTCTTTAAGGTGGTGGTGTGCAGCTGATAAGGGACAGCCAATTCCTGTGAAGGGCTATGCAATGTTTTTTCCCTGATAAGAGTACAAGCTCAGGGGTAAGTGTGACGTTCAGTCACATGTACAAGCGTTATTTCGTGTGCTTGTTATTGTGCAGGGCTAATCAAAAAGAGGGAGGGGGTTGATGACATTGATTGGCTGCAGAAGTCAACCAATGGGATATTCAGCACACTGGACTTCAACATGTTGATCTTTTTGTTGCTTATTGCCCTTTACTTGAAATGTGATTGCAAAAGTAAACGGGAGAGTTCTGTAAATACCTATGGGATAATCTCTGCAGGGATTAGCCTATATTAAATATCAACAGAGCTTGCTAAAATTAGCCCAAGTGCTAATTTTAATCATATCCACATTCAATACAGATGGAGTGGGTACACTCATGACAGTGTAGTCCAAGCAATGACGAATTCAAACATGTTTTTAGGAGGTCATTAGGAGGTTCTCTCTGGTCCGACTTCCAGCACCCTCCTGCCTGGTTTAGCTCCTAAGTGAATGCCTAAGATAAACATATAATGAATGAGGTTCTTCCAAAAAGGCCTCATCCCTACTGTCCCATCTGCTAAGCTTTTTGTAAACACTATCAAACAAAACGCAGAGGCCCACTGGGTGCAAGGCTGTTGGTTCATCCTCCCCCTGTGCTGGAATCTATTCTATGTTTGAATATTTGACAAGAGTCATGCATAAATAGATTAATACTTTCCTTTTAGAAATGAAATGTTATGAGTAAAATAATGTACTTAATCACAAAAACCCCAGCAGTAACTGAACACTATGCTCTTGCCTTTAATAAATACATACTGTACTTGTACCATTAAGAATTACAAGACCAGGCATATGAGTATTATAGTCATTGTTACTCTTACTACATAATTATGGCCTTCATCTGGAATAATCCAGTGCCCATTTGTTTTGAAGGAGGGACAAAAGAATCAGTCCTCCTGTGACTGAGCTGGCCAACCAGACCACACAAGGCTCATGTTACACTCTTTCGAGTATTAGGTTACACCAAACTGTACCAAAATGAGCCTACTTATTATGTCCGCGTGTAACATAAACCATGACAACCACAACCCCAGACAGAGAGTGTTGGTTTTCAATTTTACACAATCAACAATTAAATTCCTTCTTTTCAGGCCTTGTGCTGACATTTCTGGCTGCTGTGAATTTGGTGACACACAAAGCAGAGATGGTCAAAGACTAACACTAAAACTGCCATGTTGGATTGAGGATAAACCCTGTGAGGAAGAAGACGCAACAAGCACTGTTAAGTGTTTGTTTTTTCTTTTTAAGTGAAGGTACATCAAATCCATTGTTTACCCAATCTTCCTTAGCTGCAGCAAGTGTAGAAAAGGGAAGTCTGAACAAATGTTTTTCATGTTGGGTAAACTGCAATCTTCTTCACTGAGATTTAATTCACTCACTGTGTAAAACTCAAACTCAAAACCAAGACAGCTAGCTTTCAACTTGAACAATATACGTCGCTGCCAGCTGCCAGGTCATCAGGTACACCCAGCTAAAGGACGCATTAAAACAGCCCTGCAATAAATGTATATTTATTCAACTTTATGGTAATTTGGAGAGTGTTGTTTGTGGTTCTGTTAGACTATGTGTTATACTGTTGTTTCTAGTATTTAGTGTGCATTACGCAATACAACTTCACAGCCTCCAAAATGACCCATGAGTTTAATTCAACACCTATCTGAAACAGTTTCAACCAGAACGGAACAGTCATGAAAATAGGATTCAAATTTAAATGCAAGATTGCTGCATTAGACTGTATTAGTTTAACCAGTAAACCTAATAAACTGGCAACTGAGTGCAAATGAGGTCAAATGTACAGCTGAATGAGATGTCATAACATAGCAGTATTTATGATAAGTATTTGGGATTTGCAGGGTTACCTAAGACAGATAGGGAAGCGATAGACTGACTTGAGTGTCAGTGATTAAGTGACAGTATGACTGTGGGACTATCTCACATTACACATTTACATAAAATGCCCGAGAAACGTTTTTATCTTAACGTACTTAAAAAAAGGAGGTTCTACTTAATAACCCAAGTACCCACCCACAGGCAGGTGGTTTGTTTGGTGAGGTGGCAACGCTGCTTACAAGCCAAGAAAGACTTCTCCAACTACAAAACGGGAATTAACACAAGATACAAACTAGCAGCAAATCGCATTTGGGGCTAAAAAAAAAAAAAAAAAAAAAGCTAATTTCAGAGATTAAAGCTGACATATCGCGTCGTTGAAACGCCACCAGTTCACAAGCGCTCTTACATCTACACGAACGGAAACTGCGGAAATAAACGGAACAGAAACCAAAAACGAATATATTATTTTAAGTTACATATATGTTTATAGTTACGGTTATCTGTAATGCTTGCCATTTTATGGAGATCTAAGCCATAAACAGCGGAGCAGAAAACAGCAGACAGGAAAATAAATGGAGACGGGGCTAGCCGTCAGTTAACCCTCGGTTAGCTTCAACGTTACCGTAGGGTCACCGTTAGCTAACAGCAAACGGTGAAACGGTAACAGGCAAGAGTCACTGCTGCCGCTGGCTCGCCCGGTTCAATGAAAAGCGGTCCCGTTAATTTTTTTCCCAATCCTGTAGATACGTCTCTGAGTTAAATTAATCCATCGTGGCTGAAATATGTTAGCCAGCCTACAGGCTAGCTAACATTAGCTGTCGGTGCAATCAGAAATATGCATTATCACAGGCAGCGGCGAACGGCTATCAAATGGGTTGACACCTCTGAACTATTTACCTTTCGGTTTCTTCAGCGGGATGCTGCCGGTGAAGCACGGTACGGTGTCTTCAGTGAGTCCCCATAGCTTTGCCCGTGAAACTCCTCGAAAGCCTCCTGTCGTGTCCGTGCCTGGACCACCGTGGCTGGAAACAGGCAGCTGAAGTCGATGGGACGGAGAGCCGCACAGAGGCGGCGCACTCACACAGCTGGTGACACAGTTTTGTCCAGGGTTAAACTTCACGCACAGTGTAGCGGAGCGCCCTCGCTATAGTTAGAAAGACTTTGCCCCCGAGAAGCCGATTTTAGAGGATATTTATTACACAAAAGATTACACATGTGGGTGAGAGGTGAAACGTCTTAAATAGTCATTCTGATGCTTGGGACCCTTGGCTCCCCTTTAACGACCCTTTGTGGGAACAGGATCCCACTTTGGGAACTTATAATGAATGGCACCAGCAATGAAAGCAGGGATAAATCAGATGCCACGACTGGAACAGCTGATTTCTAATAGGCCATCATTAATCCCTGGAGCTTTTTGCAAATCAAATTATCAATGAAAGGCAATGCATTTCTCTCACTCAATGAACTGTTTATGGGAGGTTATGTAATGACAAAGAGAAAACTCTAAAGCAGATGCACATTTATTACAAGGAGTGTCTTGAAGAGAAAACATACGTATGTTTAAACTTGTTCTGTAAGAGCCATTTATCCATTTTTTGCCTGTGTTTATTTTAGTATAGTACACTTTTTGTACACTGGGGGGCAGTTACCTATAATGGGAATGCATTTATACAGGATGGGAAATGCAGCCAGGTGTGTTGCATGCCAGGTGAGGCATACAGTTTTTTGCAGGTAGCGTAACAGTGGCTCAAATTTGGTTAAGCACACAGCTAGGTAAGCCGTATGATTGATCTATGTGGATGCAAGAAACTTGGTAAATATCTGTAAGACAGCCAATGCCTACGGCACGCTTCAGTTAAGTTTGCAGACATTGCAGCACCTCAGTGACTTATTGGAAAGCCACTACATGTTCATTAGACAGAGCCTCAGTCCAAATGCTGCAGGACAGTTTATCTGTATTGTTTCCTTCTATTGTACCAGATACTCTGACAGCATCTGCCGCTCACCAGGCCTACAGAGAGACCTCCAAAAGTATGCCAGTTATGCCTGTACTACTTTAACACAGCTTTGTAGGTTGTGTGAGACACCTTGAATGAACCAGTTTCAACTGTCATGTGTGTGTCATCACGCTCAAACTAATCTACACATATTCTGGATTTTCCTGCTCCACCTCTCTGACAAACTGTTGTAATGATTGAGGTTTATAGCTTGCAAACAGTACATAGGTACATAACATACATGCACACAGAACAATTTAAAGAGCTCTAGTTAGTGTAACGTGACATATCCACTGACACATTTTTCCAAAGCAAATAGTTGGTAGGAAGTTCATGACATCATTTTTTTCCTTTATTTTTTACAGTACATAAACCTCAGGCATGACTTGGTTTAAGAGGTCAAAGATTTTCCAAATGTAATACTGTAATATTATAAGAAAGCAGCGATTTGCTTTTCCTGGCCTTCATTGCTGTTTTTAAAACAAAGATTAATGACAGGTCAACCATCTCCCATGATTATACATGACATTTACTGCTGATAGTGGCCAGAAGTGACAGAAGACATGTCAAGCAACTACAAGCACACAATTATCCTCTCTGTATCTCATTCATTGTTTGCTTCCTTGACAAGCAATGCCCAAAGCTCTTTAACCCAGCACATGAAAAACACAGGAGAAAGCAGCTGTATTCATCATTTATTTAAACTGCTTTGGTGCACCGGCATGTGCCGGGGTAAAATGCTTTGGAGATAGCCCAGTCGTTCATCTTTTTCTGCTTTATTTCATTACACTGCATCATCCTTTAGCCTTTCTTCTCCTCCTTGTTCTGCTCATCGTCTGGGTTGTAGACGCTGACGGTGAACTCGCCAGCCTCTGTGCCGTACTTGTTCTTGACCAGGAGGGCGTATTTGCCAGAGTCAGACGTGGTGACGGTGGCAATTGTGATGCTGGCAAACTTTCCGTGCTCGAACTTGAGTTTGTAGCGCTCGTCGGACACCAGCTCCTTGTCGTTCTTTATCCAGCTTACCTCAGGTACAGGGTCGCCCCAGACATTGCCTGTCAGGTTCAGGGACTAAAGAGAAAAAGAGGATTGCGGGGGTTTGATGTGTGCCATACAAAACTGGATTCCACAGAGTTCAGAGGAAAGAGACACTCCAAGGAATGACACAGTGAAAAAGAAAGAGAAAGGTGCGACAAAGAGCTTAACACAGTGCATTAACACACTGAATATCTAATTTATTTACCTTGCCCTCTTGGATTGCAACCACATCTGGCAAGCCTCCAACCACACGAGCGCGGTCTAAACAAGAAATACAAGAGTGAGCCAAGAAGCAAATGTCAACCTTCAATCAGTCAACCTGTGGAGCATTTGCCTGTTGACAGCACAATATTAACCGATACTGACTTTCAATCTGGTATGTGAACCATCCTTCATAGAACATATTACAATATTTTTTAACTCTACTGTCTGCATGAATGACATTTTAACGTTTTCGGTGGAAATTAACTTTCTTCAATTCCATACTGAGAAATATAGCCATTTCATCTCCTGGAAAACCATTTCCCAAGAATGAGATCTTGATATTATGGTGACCAATAGACTCATTTATCTCCAGTTCCACTGAACCCAAGTTTAAAATTCTATTAAAACTGAAATAGCCTCTGTATCCAAAAAATGTCAGATCATTTCATAGAGTAATGTCTCTTGGGAGAAACCAAAGAATAAATAAATCCACTTACTTCTCTCTGCGATTGCTGCCGCCCTACGGAAGGAAGGAAACATTGTCAGAAGCATCTTAAAATGGTATTACAGGCAGAACGGTTGCAACATTTTTTTTTCAAAGCTATACAATGCCAGGAAATGTATTTTGAGTGCTTCCAAAAGGGCGCACAAAGTACATAGAGTCTATTTTAAGTTTGTGATGACTGTTACTATTTATTTGTGTAAACATCCTCTTAAAACAGAAATACACAACAGAAGGCTCCAGTCAGATGTATTTGTTTACTTACTTGAGCCTCTGGAATTCTTCAAATGCCTCTTGCCATGCTGCACCAGAAAAAAATTAACTTATTATTATTAACATAAGCACAAAAATAGCCAAAGTTAATGGGACAATCTGAAGCATCTTCCTTGTTTGACTTTAAAAGTTTCACTCACCCTGGCCAGTCAGATCAAAGACTCTCTTTACACCGTCCTTGCCGTCAAAGATGTCCATGGTGTATTTGCCCTTGTCCTTCTCAGTGGGCTCATTGATCTTAAGCCAAAGCTGCTCTCCTGTGACTCCAGACTTAACTCTCTCTGAGGCGGCAATCTTAGCATCTCTAAATGGAGAAATGGGTAACACAGAGATCAATTGCTAGACTGTTTACTGAAAGTATGCCTTGATACGATCAAGTGCAGTGAAAAGCAAGACTCAATCATACCTTGTATTTAACCAAAATGAGAGATCTGATATATGTGACTTCTATCACTACCAGATGGTGAGAGCTTGTCCCCCATCTGTGGATTGTTTTCATATAATTTATCAGAAGATTATGCAGGAGAGCTGAGAGTTACAATTATAGTGTATATTTAGTCCAAGTTAAACACGTTCTTACTGTGCAATATTAGTCAGCTGAAACAATTTAACTATGGAAGCGGAAAAAATATTTATGAATGCAATGATTCTCCCCCATATTACATATTGCTTGACTAATTGGTCTCGCATGTAAAATGATTTGAAGCGATGGGGGTCTTTGATGAAACGCCAGACCGTCACTATCATTGTGACATTTGACTAAAATATGAACTTTAAAGCTGGAACAATTTGGTAAAATATGCAGATATACTAGTTTCTAAAATACTTATTGGTCTTGCTCCAACCCTTTTGACTCATTTTGTGAGGAAAACGTCAGAACTGTCAATAGAGGTGGCTGCTTCATACCACTAAGAAAAAGTTATTTGGCCAATCGGCCTTTTCCTTCCGAGCATCACGTGGCTGGAAAACTACCAGCTGATTTGAGATCTGAAAGAGACTTAACAAGCTACGCTACTTTTGCTAGGAAGCTGATAAATCGGCTCTTGGAGACACAACAATGCCAACATGATATGTGATGTATTTCCATCCTGCTCTGTCCATCGGTGTCTACAGTATGTAGTGTATTTTAAATCTGCATGTCAAATGTGACGCTTAATGTTGATTTGCCTTGGGGTTTTTTTTTAGTCCTTTGTGATGTTTAGTTCAATTCAGTTCAATTCAGTTTTATTTATATAGCGCCAAATCATAACAAAGTTATCTCAGGGCACTTTTCATATAGAGCAGGTCTAGACTGTACTCTTTATATTTAAACTAATTTAGTCTTGTCTGTTGTTGTAAAGTTCTGACTGTCATTTGTGCTTCTACATGTCTGTTTTGTAATTGTTTGGTGCTTTTATGTTGTTCTGTCTGCTCTTTGTATGTCTTGTTGTTTTATTTTAATGTATAACATCCTTTTGGCTGAATCGGACACATTTACGTCATATTGTTGATAACTAATGTGTGTTGTCCCTGATAAATAAATGAATAAAGTAAAATAAAGTAAATATTTTATAATATTGGTCTAATTATTTTACATAGGGTAAATACTGGCATATTTTATTATCTATCACATGGACACCTGACAAATTCAGGATCCAAGTTTGGTAACATTTGCATTAAGCAACACAGATTCAAATGGTGGTGTTCGTATTGGTTTGTGTCAGTGTATTTCATGACAAGAAAAGGATGTTAGACATGTAAGTGAATAAGGCTGATCTTTACATACTTGTGGAGCCAACCAACACGCAGGTCCTCATTGTAATATGTGACCATAGAGTAGAGGATCAAGCCATGTTCAGTACTGAGGACTTTGACTTCGGAGGAGGACTTGGCTGGAGGGAAAAGAATAAAAGGCAGGAGTTGATCTACATCCCATGGAAACCATATTGATTATGATTTGAAAACTACATAAAATATTTCTGTCTCTAGCAGTTAATAGTTCATGCAGCAGAAAAATACTGTAAATGTACATATTTTGCTTCTTTCTGTGGTTTCCTCAAGTGTGTGTGTGTTCTATGTGTGGTGCTTCATTACTGCTTGGTAGGTGTGAAGCTTAATGACTCACCAATAACCCTGAACAGCTCATTCATTACAGCTTGGTATCCTGGGAAAAATAATGAGAACAGAAATTAATGTCATATTCACTGACTGACTTTTTTTTGCAAGACTAACAGCACACATTTCCACTTTATTTTTCACTCACAAAATTTAATGAAAGAGACTTTACCTGCATCCGTCAGACTGAAGGTGCTCTTATCTTTGCCTCTGTCGTCCCTCAGGAAGACCTCGTAAATACCCGCATCGCTCTTGGAGATCTAGAGTTTGAAGTAAAAGCTTCTTTAGAATCCTTGAGACAGTAGTGAATTCCCCTCAACCTCAATTAGAGGGGAATACAGCATAATTCTTGGGACAGATAATAGACAGTAGAACAGCCAGACAGAGACCAACTAAACCGAAAAGGCAAGCTTTTCTCCCGCCCGGGATGCTGCAGGCGTTAAAAGGAAAACATAAAATAGGTAGGACGAGGAGAACACATGGAGAAATTATAGGTGTCAACTTATGGCAGCAAAGATTTTGTCCACACTTTGGGTCTTGGTGGCGGGGGAACGTCCTCTGCAGGTGGCTTTTTTCCTTCTTTTTCTTTCTGTTTCTCTTGCTTAATAACCCACTGTAAATTAGACAGATAAGCCAGTTAATGCAAATGCGATTGACAGGAGTGGCGATGAACAGGTCGCCTCTCCTGAGCTCATGCAATGACACCAACCCTCTCTTTATGAGTAATGTTTATACAGTTTCAATGTATAGCTACCTTGAAACTTCAATAGAACTTCACTGGCACCAACACAGACTGACAGACCAGATTCATATCCTCACAAAAGGACAGCTTTCCAGTTTTAAAATGTTTATAAGGTGTCCAGAGGAGTTAAATTGAATACAGTGTTAGATGAAGTGTATGAATGAATCACACAGATAAACCATATACTGTATTTACACCATATGGGCATAAATGTTGAAAAGCACGACCTATAAGGGTATAATATCAAAATACACAATATCAGAATAAGAACTAAAAGTAAAAGCTCCAAAACAGAGAGTCAGTTGTTCCCAATATGTCTATTCTGATTCCCAAGTGCAACATGCTGACATGCTGACTCCAGCAGCACTCCAGCAGGACTCGTGAACGTGCATATTTTTAAAAGTGTTTCATCATTTATGGTTCTGTGTGTCAGAGAGGGATGGTTGGCAGCGTAGCATCTAGTCTAGGTCTACAATGGAAGCATAGCTGCATCAGAAGCATCGCTTTTAGCTCTTTACTCAGAAGCTCACAACTCCTCACAAAGCGTGGCCTCTAATGGGCTGACCTTTCCAATATTAAAGGTCAGCTCGCCGTCCTTTCTCTCAATTTTCTTAGCGTCCTCGTCATCCTCGGCAATCTCAATGCTGTCCTTAGACCAGATGATCTCAGTCTCGGGTCTGACATTTCCTATCTGCAGAGAAAGTGAAGACAGATGGGAATAAGTTGGGTCACCTAAAATGCTGCATCTTTTTAAAAAATATTAACAGCAGTACAGATATTTAGTTACTTTTCTTACCTTGCATTTCAAAAGCACATCACATTCCTCAGTGACAGTGAAGTCAAGGTACTCGACAAAGTGAGGACCTGTGGATAGTCAATAAAAACAATTAACAAAACGTACTTGTGTAATAAGTGTTAAACTTGTGCGTAATGGAAAAGTAAGATATCTTACCTTGTTTCCTGACCCATTCTGCCCTCTCAAATTCTGATTTCTTTTGAAGCTCCCTGAATTCTGGACAACGGCAAAGAAAATGTAAATGTTAACCATCAGATTTTAAGTCCTTTCAATATAATCCCTATTTTTCACATAACTGAAAGTTCAGACAGGCAGTGCATCAGAAAGTCAGCTACAACAAGAAAGAAAAGGTTGTCTTCTGCTGCCCCTCAGTGGACATACACATTTACCGCAGCAAATGAAATCCACCCAGCAGATCAAGGCTTTTCAGTATGTGCCATTAACAATGATCTGCAGGTTGGGATGTCTATTCCGTATCCACATTTATCTGTATGCACAACATCAACATGGAAGCAAAAATTGCATTTGAGGTCTTACCATCTCCAATGAGCACCAGACTGGTTGTGCCCTTAGCCTTGCCATCCACAAGGTTAAAGGTGAACGTTCCTTCATCAGTGACCTCCAGAGAGTCCATAAACATCTCAATGATGCCTGTCGACTTGTCAAAGTTCATTGTGTATTTCTGGAAACAAAAAGATATAGAGAAACCCCGTCAGTTGTTTTGGAAGAGATACAAAATAGAAGTAGACGCACACAACACCATGACAACAAGAGACATGTTGGAGTATGATTCCTACCTTTCCCTGAGTAATGAGGACATCATTAAAGACATACTCCACTTGGCAGGCAGAAGTGCATTTCTCCACCTGAGTCCAGAATCGCACGCGACCCTTCTCAAGCAAGTCCATGGCCATTTCATTCTTGAAGGGAATAACTGGAGAAAAATGTACCGATATTCTAATTCCCAAACTATATCTAAAATAGTATCTGCACTTGATGAATAAAATCTAAAGTCTTGATATGTGAAAAAAGAAAACATGGTATTAGCAGTATCTGTGATGTGGTGGGATACTCACCAGGGAACTTGTGGTCATGGCTGATGTCCAGAAGACGCTTGAGACCTGTCAAGTAACAACAACAGCAAAATGGATGTATGTCTTGACCTCTACAAAAGTCATCAGCATCAACTCTTCTACTACTAGTTTTAATGTTTTTTTCTTATTTGACAGTATTTTAGAAAAGCACATTATCAATGCTGTCAAAAATGTCAAGTATAACCTTGGATGTTACCGCAGCTTTGACAGACATACAGCACTGAATAATTTGAGACAACTTTTAAGACAAACACACATATACCCTGGAGTGTAACAGAGGTCAATGTGATGCAGCTGTTGAAACAGAATAACAGACTGCAGACCCAGACAAATAACAAGTGGATCAAGTTTCAGGCACACAGGAGCAGAGATGCCAAGACTGTGGGCTGACTCACCCTCCTCAGTGAGTGTGTAGCTGGAGGAGACGCCGTCAGTGTTGGTGACCACACAGGAGAAGGTGCCCAGATCCTCCAGGGAGGGACTGTTGAAGATAGCTCTGGACCTGGAGATGAGGACACATTGGTACAACAAGATTAGAGGAAAGAGGCAGAACTCGTGCTGATTTAAACTAGCAAGATCCTTTCCTAAGCTGTGAAAATGTTTGCGGTGGAGACAAATGTTGCATTTGCACACAAGCCTGGAACAAGAGCACGTTGAATGAGAAATTTGGCACATATAGGATACTTACTTGCCCCGTTCAGTGACAATAGTCAGGCGAGAGGTGTCTGTGATAGCCTGGTAATTCTTGGACCAAACAAACTCAGAGTTCTCATTCATCTCAGAGCACTCAAAGATCATAGAGATCATACCATCATCATCGACATCCACATAAATCTCTTTGGTGCCTGAGGAATGGAGAGTAAATGGTTACAGTGTACGCAGAGTTCAGCTCTTAAACTCAGGATTACAGTCATTACAGTAGCAAATAATAAATAATAAAATATAAGACATGACAGTCAGTTTAGAGTCTATATAAAAGTATAGTCATGTATCAATACTGAGAAATAGCCATTTTCCTTACTTTTCCAGACTTTCCAGACCTGCGTAGGAACACTTGAACACTGAATGTGTTAGTTACATAACAATCACACTCACCAGGGTGAGTCTGGGCCAGGATTGGACCTAAGACTGCTGAGGGCTTTCCAACTCCAGCGAGATTTTGAGAACGCACACGGAAGACGTAGGATGTACCAGCCTTCAGCCCCGTCACCTGAACGAGCACATGAGGGGTCGAAGGGAGAGATAGTTAAAAAAAAACACTTTCTTCATTATTTCACATGAATCAGACCTTAGCTAAAGAATAACTACATTTCAAGAAGATCCAATGAAACTCTATCTCTTCATCTTCCTCACCTTCATGTATTTCGTCTTGGTGGCCTTCTCGTGAGCAGCCTTCCAGCCTTCCTCTCCAGCAGAGGCCTCCTTGACATCCACATAGTAGCCATTGACAGGAGTGCGGCCATTAAATGCAGGTGGCTCCCACAGGACCACGGCGGAGGTGTCACGAACCTCCAGCACATGAAGACCAACAGGAGCACCTTGGAGAATAAATGAAATTGTTTGAATAATGTGGGGATAATTTTGGATTTTCAAGCAAACTGTATCTGGCCAAAACAAAAAGAAGAAGAAGTGAGCATTCCAGAAAAGGAATACAAATTCAGCAACAACAAAAAAATATTTTAAGACATACACTTAAATGTACTAGCAAGTATTTGAAATGCAATTCCATTGTATTTTGAGATTTCACATATATTTATTGGAATGGATTGCAGGTTACATTCTTTTCTAAATTATTATATATAAACCGAAATACATTTTGGCATGACACAAAATACATTTTTAAATGGATTCTGATGATCCCATGAATTGGCTATCTATCTGAAATTCATTGTGGCCAACACAAAATGAGGTAACTGACTATTGTCTCAACTTTTTTGGCTCAGTCTCTATTATTCTTGTATCACTTGTATCAAAATGTCAGCAAAAAGGTTAAAATTGCCTATCAAAATTTTCTATAGACCTAGGCAATGTCTTCAAACTGTTTGTTTTGTCTGGCCAACAGTCCAAAGGTATTCAGTTCACTATCACATAAAAAATAGATGAAATGATTAATTGATCATCGATAGTTGCCAATTCCTTTTCTGTCGATCGGCTAGTCAATTATTCTGTTTGGTGAGCATATTGGTCTCTCATACCTGCCACAGTAATGGTCCACTCCTTGCACTCCAGAGCTGCACTGGGCAGAGAGGCTTTACTCACACCTGCCATGTTCATAGCGCGCACCTGGAACTGGTAGAAGACGTTCTCCTTCAGGTTCTCAGCCTAAAAGAAATAAATGCAGATGATGAGAAATGATAAACTCATCTAAGCTTCACCATTTGTAAACAACATTATAAAGAAGTCAAACTGTCTGCCAGCTTACTTTATAGGAGGTAGTAGTCAATGCCTGGTGGTTCATTTCATGCCATTTGCCAACAACGTCTCCCTTCACGGTCCTGTAGTCCACAAAATATCCCTTGATATCAGCTCCTCCATTTTTAGCAGGCGCGGTCCAGCCCAGCACCATGTAGTCCTTTGCAGCCTCCAGCAGGGTCACACCAGTGGGCTTTCCAGGGATGGCTGCAAAGAGAGTAGATACGCTTGTCAGCATTTCTTGTAAGAGAAAAAGTGAAGAAGTGTGTTAAAGATAATCAATTTCAGATATCCAGACCCTATTTGTTCGTATTTCCTTTCATGAAAAAACACTCCTATACATAATCTCACACTTGGCTTGGCATTAGCCAAATATTGCATAGATCTTAGTTGTCATTAGTGTTAAGCTATCACAGCAATTACAAGTGGTACAGTTGAACATGCTTCATGCTTTGTGCACACAAGCAACACATTTTTAGGTTCATTGTAATGGATAAAGTACTTACACTCAAGGCCAGAAGCTGGGCAACTTTCACACTACGAAAATCTCCGAAAGCCAGACGAGACTCTCATTAGGTTCATGCTCTTTAGAACACAATGTTTTAGCCTTTACCCTGGCCATGCACCAAGAGGCACCCCTGAAGAGTTATCAAATAGCAAAAGAGAACTCGAGCAAAAACAAATTTATGCAGAAATCAATACCTATGCACAGTAAAAGCATTGTAAAACATGATCTACTCATAAATGAAAGAATGGGAAACCACAAAATGAAAAAATTACCAGTGTTAGTGATGAGTGTGTCAGGCAGGCACATGCAAATATATCAACCAGCAGCCACATATAAACATGTGCCACAAGATGTATTTAGGCAGCCACCTGTATCAGAACTAAATCCTAGAGAATAAATATAAAGTAAATGAGGATAACGATGAATGATTTTTGGTTAGGAAAAGGAAAAAGTGATGAAAGTTAACAAGGTTCATGAACAAAGATGAGTTAAGAGGCTCAGTGGCAAAGAGCAGAGGGCTGCAGGTCGTGTGTGAATGTGCTGAACTATCTGAATTTAAAGCAGGTTTTTTCTGGGGAAAAAATACAAGTCTACATTCTCAGCAATCATTCACTGGATAAATTGGGAGGATGGAGCAGAGGCAGAGAGTATGGCTTGAATGCTACAGGCAAAGTGAATAATGGAGATGATTTGTGAGGATACTCACAGATGGCAGCCTGCACAACCACAGCATCAGAATTGGGGGAGCTCTGGCTGTATCCAGCAGCGTTGACTGCCTTAACCCTAAACACGCAGTTTGCCCCGGTAGTCATGCCATGGCACACAAACCTGAAGACAACACAGACAAAGGTGTAAAGAGTCTCATATTATCATTACACTTTGATTTCATTATTTCCTGAGTAAGAAATAGTAAGAGCTTTATCATTTGCCATTTTAATGCAACTGTAAAATTAAATGACAACCAAAAGATTGGACTTTTAGTTATACAAAGGCTTTATGCTTTTGTATGCAGCTAGTGAGCCTGCCAAACATCGAGAGTGATGGATGATGACAATGAATCACTGACATTTATTTTTTAACCAATATTCCATCTTTGCACTTCCAGTTTGCAGTTATCCAATTTGAACACCAAAAAAAAAAAACCCATAATATATTTAAACCACTAGAGCAGCAACAAGAAATGTTTGTATAAAATTCTGATTTCCTGAAAACCATGAGTATATTGTGGGAGTGTATTATGCACTCAATTCACCTGTCAAGCCTACCTGGTCTGCTTGACAGGTTTGTTGTTGCAAGGCATCCAGACATCGGTGCCCACCACGCTACATTCAATATAGTAGCCAACCAGGTGTACAACATCCTTAGAGGCCCCCCAGGAGACCACCACTGAGGTGTCGGTGTTCCTGGTGGCCACTGGATTGCCCGGAGCTGAGGGCAGGTCTGTTAAGAAAGAGGTTTGTAAGAAAAATAAGGAAGAAAGGAAGGAAGTAGGACTAATTACAGTGAGCAAAGAGGTAATATAATGGATTGGGATCAGATAGAAAATAATGCAGGAAGGACCTGCAGTCTCTAAACTAACTAATGAAGGAATACGTCTGGACAATAAACTGATAATATTATGATATAGATTTTAGGTCATACTGTCCAGCTCTATGCATGAGTGTCCTGATAAACTGTAGCACTTATACATAATACAAATGCAAGTCTCACCCAGTTTATCCCCGACCGTGATCTCTCCTGTGGATACAGAGGGCTCGCCCACACCAGCGGAGTTGCAGCAGCGCACACGGAAGCTGTAGGATTTACCCTCTGCCAGGTCAAACAGGGCAAAGCGGGGAGACTTGACTGGCATACCAGTGTTCACCCTCTGCCAGGTGTCTGTCCCTGAAATACACTGTGGTGGACAGAGAGCCAGTAGTCAGTGACAACTGGAATTTAAAACAACACACTGTACAGTATAAGGAAAGGTAAGACGGTGCTCAAGCCTCCATATGATAGTCTTTACATATCAGTAGTAGCATAATCAAACAATAACATACAACAGGTCATAGGTACTTCTTAAAGAAGTGGTTCCTAAGATATTTGACTTAAAATAAGGCAATTTGCACTTGCAAGTGGCGACTCCTCTTCACTTGTTGCATACGTCTGGTTGTGAACAGTTCAACAATTAATTTCATTTAAATCATTTTTAGAGGTAAAATGATCTAGTCATTCACAAGAGAAAAAAAGCAAAGCATAATTTTGTGCATCATAAATATGTGTTTTCTGCTTTCTTATCCTGATAAACATCTCATGAATGTATGGTCAACAGTCCAAAAACAAAAATATTTAGTTCAATATTTATTGTAAAACCAGTAAATATTCGCATTTGAGAAGCTGGAACCAGTGGATTACTGGCATTTTTGCTAAAAAAAAAAAAAAAAAAAAAACT
Organism: Macquaria australasica; assembly: GCA_005408345.1. NCBI lineage: Eukaryota > Metazoa > Chordata > Actinopteri > Centrarchiformes > Percichthyidae > Macquaria > Macquaria australasica. Next base: position 563,041 of record SEMN01000020.1, on the reverse strand, counting down.
AACTAACAATTAAACTATTAATTGACTATCAAAACATTTACCAATTAATTTCAGCTCTACATGAGACAGTTTTCCATTTCCCCTCACCTTCTCAATGTAATACATGACGCCTTCGTGACCCCTCTGGACTGGAGGCTTCCAGGCGAGCACCACGTAGCTCTTGGTTGCCTCGGTAACCACAACATCAGAGGGTTCTCCAGGGACAACGCCCACTGAGGAGGCAAGAGGATGCTGACATTATTTGGAGGAAGTCACTATAATCAGGTGACTTGTACTTAAAGTTGGTACAAGTCAGTTGGGCTAGTTATCATTTGAAAATGTTCAATACTGACAATACCAATACAAAAACAATACTATTTTCAATACCTTAATTTGAGGAACATAATCATGTTTTTCTACAAAACCCTTTTTTTCCCATTAACAAAATATACCAAACTTCTCAAATGAATAGTGTTTGATTTTCTCTCAAGACAAAGAGCCATACAAGAACTTTGCATAAATAAAATACAGGCTTAAATTATAAAAACTTTCCTGATTTAGATTTATTTAGAGTCAGTAAACTAGACGAAAAATCTGACCAGACATTTGATGCCAGCTTTTAATACTTGACGGTTTTTACATGATAGTACAGACGCATTTCGGACAGTACAGACAAGGTATTGAGGTTCAATACCCAGCCCCACAAGCCAGTATAAAATGCCAGGTCACTATTATCTGCTGACCCATCTGGAAATTAAAATGTCTAACATTATGACACCTTAATGTTTGAAGCTGTCATACCAGTGGGATCCTCCTCTGTGAACTTGATCATCCCAGTCCAAGGAGCTGAGGGGCCAGCTGTTGGGAAAAATAAAAGAAACACATTAAAAAAGTGCAGCTGTTGGCTTTGTTTCAGGGTGTGCAGCAGGACTCTGGTGTGTCTCTCACCTCGGAGGCGGGCTCTGTCGGAGGGATCCATGGCAACCACAGCCTCGGAGACACGGGATGGACGACTGACTCCTGCCTTGTTCAAGGCCCGCACCCTAAAGATGTAGGAACGGCCCTCCACCAGTCCTGTGACGGGGAAGCGGGCGTACTTCACTGCGGTGTCATTACACTGAGCCCAATGGTGAGTGCCCACCTCACACCTGCCAAGAAAACACATTTAAATTAGATTTGTGAACACCACTAGCAACGTTATAAAAAAAAAATCTTTCCACTGTAATACCCCCATCTTATATGCTGATTTTAGGCATCATTCATAGCCCACACTGTACCTGAATGACTGACTGACAGCTACAGTAGACAGGCAAGAATGTATGTAGGTGTTTTAGTTATGTGGAAGGTAACATTTATCTGTCAAGATGGCAGTTTTGGAGAAATCTACGAGGAATTTGGGCCAGTGCCATGTGCCTGCAGAATTAGTTATTCTACACAGAAACAGTATAAATAAGACCGGTTTCACTACATATCCTTTATGTAGGATTGTATCATAGCCAAAGTAATAAGATGAAACTGAATAAAAATTTCTCTGGCAAACAACTTGCGTAATAAAGGAAAAGAGGTGCGCTGACCAACCTGTCGATGTAGTATCCCAGGATGGAGCTGCTGCCCTCCACCGCTGGCTGCTTCCAGGTTACCACCACATAGTCCTTGTTGGCATCATGACAGTGCACATCCAGGGGGGCCACGGGAACCCCCTCCACCTCAACATCGGCATCTGGCATAGCAAGACACACACACACACATATCCATGAAGGCACACACACACTTGTGAGTAGTGCTGTTTCTAAATCAGGCTGATCTCCATTACATACTCAGTTTCCATTTTCTGACCTACTTACACTTTTATAGTACAGCACGTGTGGCAGCACTGTAGATATGATAGATACGTTTATATCTTGGTAACATTAAAGGGGTCTCTGAGGATTCCCTATTATGCATAAAGCTGCTGATTTTTATGTCAGATCAGGCTCTCTGTGGCGACTTCTCTGACATGCAGACAGATATAGAAGCAGCATTCCACAGAGGAAACCAAACACCTCAGAGAGAGCGTTGTGTCACTTAAAGACACAGCAGAATTGAATGGTTCCCTATCACGTCTGTGTGTGTGGTGATCTGTAATATGATGTTTTACTTTGCACATAACTTGAGGGTAAATGGCTTCATAGATTCATACAATTTTCAGTGTAATACAAAACAAAAAAGCTAAGCTAGTCCCTCCTGTTACAATGAAATCAGAAGCTTCAGTTGAAATATCCATTGGGCACCTTACCTCTGACAAACACATAGGCAGAGTAGGTGTCAAAGCCAGATTTGGTGTTGACGCGCAGGGTGTACATGCCCTCATCTTCCTTGTTGAGGTGGACAAGGGTGAGTGTGGCACGTTCCCCAGACCAGTGGGTGTGAACCCATTTAGAGGGCTTCAAGGGGACAGCTGATGGTAGAAGTCAAAAACAAAAAGACATGTGATTTGATACATATAGTGGATTAATTAGAAAGGTAATATACAGTAGTTATGAAGGAAGATTACGCACTATTTCCATTTTATTTTTCTACTTACAGTTTCTGTACCACACGACTTCAGGCTGGTATTTTTTCACAGTGGGATAAACGATGACAGTGCAGCCCAGACTCAATGTCTCGCCTTCACTGCCAAAAGCCACTTCGAATTTGTCAATGATGGTTGTTTCAAAGGTAACACCATGCTCAGGGCAGAAACCATCTGCAGAAGAAACATTTAAAAAAATAAAAACATTAAACCTGCGTTAATTGATTTTTTGAACACTTTGGGGCAGCACAACAATCTGTAAACACAACATTCACATATTATTACTTTATGATGAACCTGTTTTCTTTTTACACATAATCATTCATTTGTAGTTGTGTTTTTGTCCCTCTGATGAATGTAAGTCCAACATTCACTCTCCTTTTCAGTTTTTGGTCTCCACTAATTCTTGAGTGAATATATCGGGCTCCTTAGCTACATGTTAATCTGTGTTCACCTGCTAGTCGCTAACTTTGTCTGTCTGCTGTTTGATGTTGAGCAGGTAGTGTACAGTGGGTTTTTAGAGCTTTTTTTTATGCTGAAATCAGCTGCCTGTGTCATGGCTGGTAATAGGGTTAATAAAAACAAATCAGCTGAAAGATGCTAAAACACTCTGCAGAGTTTGTAACTGTGAGCAACAACTTTCACATTACACATAGATGACTATTTTTCCATTGCTTATATAGAAATTCTGAGTAGTGCAGATTTAATTTCTACTTGTGTTATTTTATGTCTTATGTAGAGCACTTTTTATTACCCTGTATATGTGAAATTAAGTTGCCTGGCCTTTCTTGAAAAGCAATTTAATTCATTTTAGAAAATGATTTAAAGTGACTCACGTGGTTTAGGATCAAGTGGACCTGCTTCCTCGCCCTCCTGGAACCCTGTGGAGAAATATAACATACAGCAAAATATATAACAAGAGAATTCAGTGATACACGTTTGACAGTAATAAAATATGATAATTTTTCATTTGAGCTTTAGGACTACAGCAAGATCCTGGAAAATATCCTAGTAGACACAACTGTAGAACCATGTTGTGTTTACAGTGGTGTTAATTTAAACCTCTACTTTAAACTTTGACCTCTAACTGAATGAGACAGGAGCTGCTGCAGAGAAGGAAGCAAACAATAATCTGCCAGAAAAAAAAAAACAGTTACCTACTTTTGACAACAACAGTAGCCACAGAGGAAGCTTCCCCTTTCACATTGAGGGCAGAGACGTGATACTTAGCAGTGTCGATGAAATCACAGCTGAAAATAAAACGTGCAGACATGGTGAATCACCGGCATCTCATTTTGCATTTAGCGCTCTGCAGAATATTTTCAACATAAAACATTCAGTTAGGGCAATGTGCATTTTGGGTACATCTAATTAATTCTAACTGAGGCCATGCAGTATGAGCTTAATGATTACCTACTTCTTGATCTCCAGGGAGTGCATGTTGTAATTGCTCTCGATGGTGTACTTCTCTGGGAGGGCTTTGGCATCAATGAGCACATTGTTTTTGTACCTTGAAGACAGCAGAAAGACAGATGGTTTATTTTTACCTTCGTCTTCAGGGTCTTGAATTGCAGAGAAATGAGCATGTGTGTGTGTGTGTTCTTGTAGCGACTGTGGAAAATAGATCTCGCTGATGACGAGAGCTTTGGATGGAAACTTCTCTATGACACACATACACGACTGATTGCTCTCATCAGCCTCTTTTTCTTGTGACTCAGAGAAGGTGGGGACCAGAGAATTTGAAGCATATCTTACCAGGCAATCCTGGGTTTAGGCCATCCAGCCACAGTGCAGTGCAGCTTGAGAGTCTTGCCCTCCCAGACAGTCTGTCCACGGGGCTTGACGATAAACTCGGGAGTGTGTGTCAGACTGTCGGGGTTCATTTTCTTACGGAACTCTGCCCACTCGTCCATCTATAAGAAGAGAGTGAAGCCAGATTGGCATATAAAGCACATGAGCATTTGTAGGCTTCATGTGAGAGATTTGATTATTTGAAAATGGACCACAATCCACAAAGGAATGAAAAGGATTTACCGTCTTGCTCAGTTCCAGGCGTTCGGCGGATTCCCTGACATGCGTTGTTCTGGTTTTTTTCACCACTTTAACTTCCATAGCCTCCCTGGCCTCCCTGACAAACAGGTTCCTCATGGCCACATAGTTAATCCCCTCCTCCGTAACATCCTCCTCCCGGGCCTCCATCAGACCGCGAACAACATCATGACTGGTACACAACAAACCATCAACACGTGAGAGCAGTTTGACTTGCATTGAAATAGGAAAATACCTCATTTGGTGTCATTAAGTGTAATAAAAATGTACATCATCAATGTTCAGCATCAGTGATATTGATTACTTTGCATTTAGGAATATCAACCACTCGTGTTTTGCAGTGTCCTCACTCACTTGGCCCTGAATATGGGAATGACATAGCCGATAACTTCTTTGTCCGTGTCCATCGCCAGGTAGGTACGTTTGGCTCTCTTGGGTAGCGGGCTCAGTTTAACCACCTCCTGCCCCTTCTCTGTCTTCACAGAGGTCTTGAGGCTTAGAGGTAAGAGACGACAATCACAACACTCGCACTACAAACACCAAAATACATCATATGGCATTTCCTCTGTGCCATAGACCTGCATTGTTGTCCAGAAACTAATAAAAACACATATACACTGTTGCACTGGGTGACATGTTTTGTCATTGCCATGAACATGGGCACTGTAGTTTATTTTGAGTAAAACCCACACACAAAGTTCTGCTGCTAAAAATACTAACGCAAATTAATCTGCGGCTGAAAATAGTCCCCAACAAATACACTATTTATTCTTGTTTAAGTAACATTTGCTACAAACTAAAGTGCCCAGATGTTTTAGGAAATGACTGCACTTTTTAAAAAATAAAACTATATATTTATGACCCATTTTCAAAGATTTACGTCTGCAGTAGGAACAAACACGCTTGGGGCTGAGTGCCAGACACAGTGTTGAGATGGTAGGTTTTGATCATTTCTTGGTTTTTGTTGACAATACTGCCAGTGTTATCCTTTGATTGAATATATCTTCCTGTAACTAATGGTAACACTTTTTTAACTGCTAAAACTGTGTTGTGTTTGGAGAAATTAGATCTGTAAACGGAGCATTACATACTTGCATGTAGTTAATTAAACGAGTAGATCAAGTCATTTAAATGTAATTTTTATAGTATGTCCCACATTTGTTCGTAATGACAAACATTGGGGAAAAAAGATACCTAAAAGAAGGAATGCAGAGCTGCTAAAAATAATGCCAAAAATACGCAACACAAAGCATTTTGCATCTCTGCTTTTATAAAACTTTGTGTACTAGTTACATAAAGACACATTCAGAATATGCTTTAGTGCAGTTACTCAGAAATGGAAGGTGTACTTCTGTCCACCCTCTAAGACCCTGACCCGTATTACACTCTGACTCATTTACCTATCAGCCTCTGAGGCCTCCCTATTGTCAGCTGGGTTTATAAATGGAGCCGGAACTAGTTGATACGCAGCAGGGTGGAAAGGTTCATCTTATAGCCCTGCTTTCACTCATAATCTCTGCCAAATCTGCCCTAGTCTATCCATTTAGCCTAGAGGAGTAGCAGCACAACATGGGCTTTGATAAACTCTATTCCATACAGGCGAGGCAGGATCAAGTTGATGGAAGGAGCTGAACGCACAGCAGAGACAGACAGATGGAAAGAGTCTCAAAATATTCTGCAGAGTCAAGAAGTTTTTACTGACTCACCAAGTGTGTTGAAAGGACGTCTTTGGATCAGTGTATAAGAAAGTCAAAGGTACAAAAAGTTTTACAGCTGATAAAATCATCTCCTTCCTTACAGTCTGAGAAGCTACAGTATGTGACAATCTTAAGATAAGAGTACAAATTGGAAAGTTTTAACGCAATTTCAGAAAAAAAGGCGTAGGACTAGTTACAAACTAGTATCAAATCTTTAAGAATAACACTGACTAATCAGTTTGACTAGTAAATGTGGATACTGGCCCAAGAGTTATTAAATACTAAACTGGCCGTGGAAGCCAGTGTACAGCCATTTACAATATCATGACTTCCATACAGTGTCTTTACAGTCGGCCTGATGGCAACGTCTCATGTCCTGCCTACAGAAATAGCTTGGCTGTCCATGAATATCTCTGGCAGCCCTTCACTACAGCTGAAATTCCTTCCCTGACCCCGTTTAGAAAGCTATCACGGCTCCAACATGCACACTGAGCCCTGCAGCTCGAAGGACAAAGAAACTCTGACAAGAGTTACTGACACAATGGAACATACACACATACAAATCTAAAGGTGCTGTGCTTGTCAGCTGTTGATTTGAGACTTGTTTTGATGAACAGTGCCCCTTTCACACAACCCTTATAGTAGACTTAAACAGAGTACACAGAAATTCACATATAAGTGAAATTAATGCAATACAATCTGACTAAACCTGAAGGAAGTGTTACCAGTACACCCATGTATGATTAGAAATGACAAGTTTAATACCTCTACGATTTCTAATGACATGTTCTTGGTTTTGCAGATGTTTATTCCTGCAGCAGACCTGTGGTAAGTTCAGGGTGGAGGAGGTAAGGGAAGCTATACCTCTCTATAACCGTTATTTTCATTATTGATTAATCTGCTGATTATTTTCTCGATAAATCGATTAACTGTTTGGTCTCATATCAAATATCATAAAGCAGTGAAAAACGCACAGTGCAGTTTCCAAGTTGATATCTTCAAATTGCTTATTTTGTCCAAAAGCCAAAGATATTTAATTTAATATTATAGAAAACAAAACAAAACAAAAATAATAAAAAATCAGCAAATCTTCACATTGAAGAAGCTGGAGACAATAAATGTTTGCTTGAAAGACTCTAACGATCCAAATTGTTGCTGATTGGGATTTAAATTATTGTATTTTAATATGCTAATAATTGGAGACTAATTAATTAATTAGCTTCAGACTCCGCTTCAGATGGTGCAAATTAAAACCTGGTAAAATCCTGGAACAATAATAAAAAAAAAAAAACTAAGTGAATGTCTCAGAGGCCTCGCTTAGCCTCACAGCTGGAATATTAAATTATCAGCCCTATGCATTGAAATGACTCGCTTTAAGCTTTGTAAAACCACAATTAAAGCTGGGGTAGGCAGAATCTGTGCAACCTCGGCAAAACCTTACACCTCTCTCTCTGCTGCCTCATATCACTCAAAGCCCCTCCCACCAAACCCACTTCGACAGGCAGCAGAAAGAGTCGGTTCCCCAGTGAAACTGTATCCCTCCTAGGGCTCGCTCTCCATGGCATGAGCCTCACCGAGACCGCGGTCCCTCCCGCCGTGACTAGTTTTCTCAAAGACGCCCCTCCAGCGCTTCGCGGCCGCAGAGCAGAGCGCCCCAGGCTTCAGAGGCAGCTGCAACGCCGTCCAGCAGCGGGAAGAGAGGCTAGTACACCACACACACGCCACTGTCCCCATCAAAAGTTATTCCCCACTGTTTGTCATCATGCCTCTTTGCCACTCGTTGTTATGAGCGCCATGGCATCGAACATAATGAGCCTGAAGCTCCGTGTGGAGCCGGGACGTGTTGTTTTGTACTATACACCGCTGTAGGCAAAGGAGGTGTTGGAAATTTATCACAAGTTTCAGGATTTTCGGCAAGATTTTCCTCCACTGAATCAGGTTTTCACTGTCTGAAGGGACGTGTACACACATCTGCTCTTGTAGCTTAGCCAATACGAACACACCGTCTCTCTGAAATAACCTGTGATTGGCTAAAGTCTACCGTCACGGGCTAGATTTTCTGAAGCCTGAAAACAGAGCCGAGGGGGAGGGCTGAAGTAGAGGTTTGCTCTCACACCACTTGAATTACAATATGCTGCACGGTTAATATGGCATTTTTGCCCAGTGACGCCAAAAGAAAACTGCCTACCCCAGCTTTAAGACACCTTTGAAAGAAAAAAATTCAAATGCTGGTATTAGTCAGCATTCAGAGACTGAAGACCTGAAGATCTTGGCCTAAAGGACTAAAAAAAAAGGAGAATGACATGTTCTCTTATAAAAATACAGAACCCTGACATCATTAAAAGATGAACATCTCTGGGCAGATGAAGCAGAGAGACAGCACCTGCTCTGAGCTGCATGTCTTTTCTCTCCTGCTGCTGAACACACTTCACACCAGACCCAGAGTACAGTGTTGAATATTTGAAAGTGATCTGCTTGAATGCATTCATCACTTCCGTGGCTAGAGAAGTGGCAGATTACATTAAGAGAACCTCATTTTCATTTTACAGTTTTCAAATATCAACCATCAGCATCTGCGTCTCTCCCACAGTCTTACCGACGGCTGGTGGTCTTGTAAGTCGAGAACGACTGCTGGCTAACAGACGACTTGGTGCTCAGGTAACAGCTGCTCTCATAGTGATGCTGCTGCTGTTCCTGATGTTGACGATGCTGCTTCTGCATCTGCGTCACTTGTAATGATCCTGACATCCTGAGGGTCACTCCGCCAACTTATAATATCAGACTTCCCTTTACTTTAGCAGCTCTGTAAATCAATCTCATTGTTATTATTACAGATTGATTTCAGAATTTGGGGTTAGTTTAGAGCAGGTGATTAGGTATTAGGGATGGTGGTTTAGGCAACCAGTAAATGTTGCGTCATGATTTTTTTTTGTGTGAGCAGTTAAGGCGTTAGCGCTGGTTAAGATCTACTTCTACTATGTTAGCAGCAGGTAATAAATCAACTGTGGTAGCATTGATTTCTAAACACTCTACGTCTTGTTTTGTTTTGTTTTTTTTGTTTTCAAAAATAATCAAAGATAAGATGAGACATTAAATGACAATCAACTCCACAGGTGGAATTATAAAAGTGATGAACTTGTGGTCTGATGTGATCCAGAGACTGATGGTTAACGGTTGTGTTTGGGAATGTCTTAAGTAATTTTTGGTCAATAATAGCATAGATATACACATAAAAGTAATAGATATTATATTAGACACTATGTTAGGTACTGAGGCTGCACCAAGATTATGTTCATTGTTGATTAATTGAATAATCGTTTGGTTTATAAATAGTTTTAAAAAAATGCCCTTCACAATGTCCTAAAACCAATGTTGACATATTCAAACTGCTTGTTTTGTTCGACTAAAAGTCCAAAGCCCAAAAGTATTTGGTTATCATAGAAAACAAGCAAAGATTCACATTTGAGAGGCTGGAACAAGTGAATTTTTGGCATTTTTCTTTGAAAAATGACTTAAATGAATCATTTATCCAGATCGCTGCAGGGTAATTTTTTTTTGGATTCACCAATCGATCAATTGACAAATCATTTCAGCTCTAGTAGGAACTGCTCAAGTTAAACATTTTGAAAACATGAGCAGCTTCCACTGGGCATCACAGGCCCATCATCATGTAACCACAGAACAATAGGGTAATTATAAGATCTGCAGTTTATGACAATAGACTTAAACATGTATTTTCTGATATGTCCTTGAGCAACACCTACGACAGGCAATGTACTGTATGCCTCTTTATTTGCAGAGAGCTACAAACTGTAGACTGGACTGTAAACCATGAGGACACAGAGTGCATAAAGAGAAGATCTGAGTCATAAACACACAAAGCAAATGTTAGGAACAGATTAGCTCTTCTTTTAGAATGAAATTTCACCTCAATGACACATGCAGTCTAATCTACAAGGACACAGTAGCAGAAAATTAACAAAACCTTGTTAGTATAAGGGACAATAAAAATATCTGAATAAAAAGACATTGTTAAACCAAAAAATCTGTAAATTGGTTAAAAGAAGGCCTGAGGCCTCACTGATTCTGGATTTTAACAGAAGACCAAATGACATAAAATTGAATAACAATTCCTCAGTATTAGAGAAAGACTTATTAATAAAGAAAAAATACATATGTCACTCACCACAACTAAGAATTCACCAGTCCACAATAGTTGAAAATAAGAGAAAGGGTGTGCTATTCCAAAAGTAGCTAAAGCAAGTCCAGATCCAGGCAAAGCAGCAGGGTGAGGGGCAGTGGACAGGATGGCAGTCCACAGAACAAAAATAATGCTGCCACTCGGCAGAATGCACAAGACACCGTCAGGACCTTTTAAGGCCGGGACAGCTTTAAATTTAGACCATGAGACCATGAGAAGGGCCAGGCGAGCTGAGGAGCCCCTGCCAGGCTGTGTACAGTACTTAAGGAGGAAATGTGGGGGTTTGTGGTGTGTGATCGTAGGTCTAGTTAATTTGTAGAAGTTGATATAAGACCTGTTGAACGGGATGACATGAATTTTCTTCAAACAAACTGACATAGTCTGAACCAAAAGCCTGCCAAACTACTGTATCTTAACACGCGTATTCACCGGCCAACTCTAATGGCAGGGCTGCACCAAAACGTGACCTCAAAGCGTTTTAAATGTCTCAATTTCTCTAAACCTACAGTTCAGTTTCCCAACTCACTTCTTTATGTCAAATATGCAGTCATTTTGTTGCGCAAAAGCATGCACTAATTGGTCTACACCACAATGTAATTATTGAGATAGAGAATCGCAACATAATAAACATCGGAGTAATACTTTGGAGTAATTTACACAGGTTTGTTAGTAATTGCTGTCACCTGGTGGCGGGCCATGTAAACTACAGCATTTGTCGTTTGGACGAATATATCAAAATAAGAGATTCATTATTTAAATAAGAGAGTCAAAAATTGCTACATCTCTTTTCAGTATCCCCACTTATCGGTATTTGACAAACTAATCTGGTCTAATGGGAAATAAACAAACAAACAAACAGGTAGACGTGAAGACTACATGTTCCAGCAGGCCGGTGGCTCCTTCCAGCTCGGCTGTGATTGGCCAGTTTGGGAAAGAGGAAATAAAACATTGATGGTTCCTCTTCATCAGCCTGTGGATGCTCTGGCAGCTGTGCGCGCCTACATTTGGCAATAACGCTTGTATTCTCTAAGGTGGGTGGTTTAATTTGCTGGGTTGGTTCCCCCCCCCCCCCCTCTGAATCTTGTGCACATTAAGGCCACATAAAGTTAATGTTTTGTCCTGTGAACTGATCTCGGTTAGCTCGCTACAGCTAGTCTGGTCATGTTATGTAGGTAGGTCAACACTGGGCCAGCTGATAAATTACATGTTTAGTGAACGCAACCTGGGATTTCTGAGGGACGTTGGGTGGCAAAAATATGTTACAACCCAGACACAGGTAATGTTATATACATACAAATATGTTAATGACTTTCTCACGTCAATAAATATTTCAGGGCCATTTGCGTTTGTGTCATTATAGTTGTCAGCTAATCATCAATTTTCATCATTGTGGTTCTCTTACCGAGTTAAATTTACTCCCCTCGCAGTTATCTCTAAGTAAATAACCAGAATCCCATATATTTATTTTTATTGCTGATTGTTTTTAAATGTCGCCCTAGTGTTTTTCTTTGCCTATGTTTGGATTGCCTCTGTGTTTTAAATGTGCTATGTAAATAATAAATAAGCCTTTCCTTTCCTTTCCTTGCCTTGATTGACGCTGGATTAAAATATATGAGGAACTGGTGCCAGAGAAACATGTCCTTGTGTTCAAAAGTGCAACCTTATTCACAATTAGAGAGGTGATGATGAAAACATTTCAAGGTGAACCCCCATACATGATGTTATTTTCAACTGTCAGCTGAGTGAAATAAGACCAATTTAACCAGAACACATGGTTATTAATTATGACATTTTAATGGGGAGTCCTTAAATTGAACACATGGTTTAAACAATCAATTCAATTTGAGTCTCTTTATAGGTAATTTACAGTATATATATAAGATTAATTACTGAACTCTTTTATTTCAAAACAAAAGCTCACTGTTACTCAAGACAACTTCATGTAAGATTAACAAATCAATTGTATAACTGCATTCAAAGGACCAAGTTAGCTGGACAAGCATTAACACACACAAACATATAATCCAGAATAAGAAAGAACATATATACCTGTCATACCTAACATTTATTGTTATCGCGATAAATTTGACAGTAGTGATATAGATTCTGGATCATATTGTCGAGCTGTAGTTGACAGCCTTCATATCATCTGTATTACAGGAGGGGGGGGGACCTACCAACCGCACAACATGTCGAGCAAAAGGGCCAAGGGAAAGAACACCAAGAAGCGCCCTCAGCGTGCCACCTCCAATGTGTTTGCTATGTTTGATCAGTCTCAAATTCAGGAGTTCAAGGAGGCCTTCAACATGATCGACCAAAACAGGGATGGTTTTATTGACAAAGAAGACCTTCATGACATGCTGGCCTCATTAGGTAAACTTCACAGTGTATTTACACACACATTTAGACAGTGATGTCAAAAATGTTCAGTTCTTTTAAGATTTGAGATGAAGAAATTAAAAAATATATTGGCACCTGTTTTTGTAAAGCCAACATGCTCTCAGCGTGGGTAGTGGTTGAGAGCGAGTGTCATAAATCATCATTACTCTCGACCACTTCCCAGGTAAGAACCCCACAGACGAGTACCTGGACGCCATGATGAACGAAGCGCCAGGCCCAATCAACTTCACCATGTTTCTGACCATGTTCGGAGAGAAGCTGAACGGCACAGATCCTGAGGATGTGATTCGTAACGCTTTTGCCTGCTTTGACGAGGAGGGCACAGGTGAGTTGAAGTTTTTGTTTTTATAAAAAGTTGATCGAAACAGTTGAATCCTCAAAGGCGACCAAATAAATGGCGCCACTTTTCTATGTCCTGAATCACAAATGGAAATTAATTAAAGCTGCAATTAAATATTTTCATTATTGTTTAATCTGACAACATTTTTAATTACCCAATGAATTGTTTTGTCTAAAAATGTTAGAAAATTGGGAAATTATAGAAATTGAATGTCTGTTTTTATTTGATTTTTACATTTTTGTACAGGTATACCGGTTAGTGGGGTAATTGGTATTTAAAACATTTGATATAAACAAAAAATAAAATGGTGAAAAATGCCCATCACAAGGTGACGTCAAAGAAAGAAAGTTTTATGTCAATCATAATGATATATAACGCAGAAAGTCAGCTAATTCTTACATTTGAGAAACTGTAACCAGCAAACTTGCTTTTTCTTTTTTTTCTTTTGATACATACGGTTGATGTTATTTAAATCTTTGGCGATCTGTTATCTGTTCATTTACGAGGTTGTTTACCTCCTTTTTATATTGGAATTAAAAATGTCTCCTCACACAGGTGTGATCCAGGAGGAGTACCTGCGGGAGCTGCTCACTACGATGGGTGACAGGTTTACAGATGAAGAAGTGGACGAGCTCTTCCGAGAGGCACCCATTGACAAGAAAGGCAACTTCAACTATGTAGCATTCACACGCATACTAAAGCACGGCGCAAAGGACAAAGATGATTAGTGCCAGAAGCAGCTCTGGACAAGGTTTATTCTGTACATCGTGTGCATCTTTAATGGGTTTCCACTTAGAACAGCTATATACTGTTATTCGTCTCATGACAGGCTTCACTGTGGTACAGCTCACTGAAGGTCATTTGTTTAAGCTGCTTGTTGGACCATACCTCTGGACCCCCCTCCCAACTCCTCAACCCTACTCTCAAGCTCACTTGCACATCTGTGAAAACACCACTACAGGGTCTGTATAAGCTAGTAAAGATGTATGAAAAGACCCTCATGGATAAAGCTGGAAATAAACTGAAAAAAGGAGTCTGTTCTTGTGACTGGTTGTATTTTTCTTAGGAAATTAAAAATTTTGAGATAAAATTGTGTTCCAAGATGAATCACCATGAATGCTCTATTCACTTTTCAAAAAAGGTTTTATTTTAAAACAAAGCAAAATAGATATGATCCGTCTTAAGTGATGGTTTAAAGCAATATCAATTCCACAGTTCACACTAATTTCAAAGATACATGATTAGACAGGATTACACAGGATTAAACAAAAGGATGCTGGCTTGGTGCTGACTCTCACTGTTGAATAATAAATACATACACTATATGGCCAAAAGTATCCGGACAGCATTGTGTACTTGGGCTATTTTTAATGGTGTGGACTAGGGTTTTTTCTCAATTAATTTATTAATCCTTTGGTCTATAAAACGTCAGATGATAGTGAAAAACATTTTCCTGATACCATCAAATTGACTGTGTCTAGAACCCCAAAATACTGTTTACTATCACATATGATGAAGAAAAGCAGCAAGTCGTCACTAGTGAGAAGCTGGAATTAAGAGAATGTTTCGCATTTTTACATGACAAACCATTAAATGATTATCAAAATAGTTGATTACTTTTCTTGCAATCAACTGTTTCACCTCTAGTTTGGGGTTGGCCCCTTAGTTCCAATGACTATACAATTGTATATTAAACAGTTGGCAAAACAGGTGGCAACAGTTGATGAATGACCTATTCCTGTCACAACATGAAAATACTGTGTTCAAATCGAGGTCCTTAAAAAAATGGGTTTCCCAGTTTGGTGATGAACTTGACAGGCGCGCACAGAGCCATGACCTCAACCCCATCCAACACCTTTGGGATAAATTGGAGCCTTATCGCCCAACATTAGCACCTGACCACACTGATGATCGTTGCAACCAGGTTTCAAAGTGCGAAAAGCTTTCCCAGAAGAGTGGATGATGATAATTTAGTGCTTGTCAAAGTGTAACTACACCCTCAAATCTATGTCAGCATTGGCCTTGCAAGGTTCAGGGCTGATTTAAAACAGTAGATGGCGTGTTGAGCCATTTTCAATCCATGAAATGCAGATTTTTAAACATTTGGTAAGAACTGTCAATATTAACGCCAGCACTGATGCATTTCATCACAGTACAGTCATATCATTTAGTTTACAGCTCAAAAAACATGTTTAAGTGTGCAGTACCTCTTTAATGTTTGGGTATCCACATACCTTTGGCCATGTGTGTACAAACTGAGATATGAAACACTCCAAAGTTGGCACATCACAAGGAGAAGAAAAACACAACATGTTTTCTCTTATGTTATTGTACAGTATGTGATGAACTGGTGAATTTTAGTAACATTTTTCTGATATTATGGATAATTTGATAAACATTTGGCCTTTTTCAGCACTAGTTTTGGATGCTATAAAGGTCTACATAATTTGCCACAATTCAAAGCACCTCTGATCCTTTCACAGAGTGACTGTGGTTACAATATCTCAAAGAGCACTTCATATTTGTCTTTAACACAGAGAACATATCCCAGATGTACCCAGCATCAGCGCCGATAACCAGCCTACTTCTGTCCACAGGGTTCTCAGTGATGAGGGCTCCCTCACACACATCACACCAACAATAAATAGACAAGGAGCTGCTCCACACTTGAAACCTTCTGTACACTTTGCAGTTGCTCACAGAGCAATGTATATCACATGATACGGGATACTTTGTAGCTCTAGTCCGCCAGGGCAAGATTTTTCGACTGGATCTTTGATAGGTGGTCTGATATACAAGCCTCGATCTTGTCACACTGGGCCAGGAAATCCTATTGACAAAAAATAACCACACTTAGTATTTACAGTACAGTATCAATGATTTTCAATGGAAACAAGGGTTTACCTGCACTGTCTTTATAAGTCCCTTTTTCTTCAGTCTGCAGTCATTGAAATTGTCTGGGAGAGTCTGTTAAAAGAAGACACAGTTCAGGGTTTGTTATATGTGACATAATGAAAAAAACATGCATGCACACAAAAATCAACACCTGTACCAAAATAGATCACCATAGCATCTATCTGCTCCAGGATCTTCATGAACTGTTCAGCTGCTATTTTCACTCTGTGGTCTAGTTTTCCCAACGCCTCCGCCTGGAGGTCTTTGGCCAAGAAGCCCTGTGGGAAAAATGGGTGAACAAATATATTGGAGAACAGAGCAGACCAATGCAGGAAAAGTTTACATCTTAAAAACCATAATTGCTTACATTCTTGAGTCCAGTCAACTCCCCGTCTACCTTCTCTAGCTTTTTAGCTGTCTGTTCCACAGATTTCTCAATGTCTTTCAGCTTCTTCAGTTCAGCTTCTTCCTCAGGACTGTTCTGTTTGTGGACCATTGTCAGTATTTGATTATATATACACTCACACATGACAGAAATCACACATATAAAGGCCTTACCCGCTTTCCAATCAACATGAGTTTGCAGCCTTCTTTTATTCCATAGCTGGACAGACTCTCCTCCACGTCCTTGAGCGATTTTCCTGGAATACCAGGACAGATAGGGCACGGTTAGAGCTGGATATATATATATATATAAAATATGATATTAAAGCTCACTTGGCTGTGAAAGAAAAGAGAGGCCTACAGTCTACCTTTAAAGATGAGTTTCTGTGAGGTTTGTGGAACTCCAGTAGCTTGATTGAGAGCATCCGACAGGTCTTTGACAGTGGGGCCCTTGCCGTCTTCCTGGCCAGTTAATGTGATGCTGTGCTTAGTAGATCCTGGAGCGGGAGAAAATAGTTACAGCTGCAACCGCTTCCCTGTGTGGCAATTACTTTCTAAACAGCGGGAGATAATGAACAATGTGGATTATTTGGACAAAGGCATGACTATTCAGACTGATCATTTTCACCCCAGGGCCTCTACATGATGCTTTGATTCTTTTAAACTGAATGTAATCACAAGTAAGTAAATGTTACCTTTAAGGCTGATGACGGCAAATTATTTGAGCATAATCTGGACATTGCTTTACAGTAAGGTCTAACTCCTTTTTTTTTTGCCAAACAGATATACATGCAAATATATTCAAGCAGAGGTCCAACTGTATTTGGTTAGTGAAACAGTAAGTTTTGGAGTTTTTCTGGGGGGATTGTTCTTTTTATTCAAAACCTTTAGTGTGTGAAGAAAATTAATTTAGAAAGATATTCATCAAGGGGCTGATTTGGCCAATTTAAAGTTGTAAATAAAGCACTTCCCCCAGTGGAACAGTGTTACAACCACACATTTCTACTTCTCCACAATAATCTCACACTGAATTAATGTAAAGCAAATTATGTCTTATGAACGTGGGCAATTACAAATACACACTTTCATCAGTGAGATACATTCATTCGAGGACAATATTTCATTCAGGATATTAAAGTTTATTCAGGCAGTAGAGATATATTCAACTACTAAACTGAGTTAGTCGCAAATCTTTGGTAAGAGCTAGCTGTAGCTACATCAGCTAACGTTAGCGTTTCCCAGCACCTGGAGCGATGGTTAATAAACTTACGTGTTTATGTCTACCTGTCATCTGGTAATAATCGTGTAACATCATGCAAAATCATATTACCGTATGCAACTGTCACTGTTATCGTTTGCTCTGACATTTTGATATTTCTTTAGCGTCCTTTAATCACAACACGAACCGCACAGCTAACCGCGGCTGATCGCTAACTACGTCCGGGACAGACAGGAAACAGCTCGTCTGGCGTTTTTTTTATTTTTTACTTTATTTATCTTTTTGCTGACGGAGCAGAATAGAATAGAATGTCTTTATTGTCTTTGTACGGGCACAGCGAAATTAAAAAAGAAAAAAGAAATGCAATCTTTAAGGTGCTAAACAATAATAAATGAGTAAAAACAATACTAAATAGGCAATAAATGAGTAAAACACATACCACACACAAAAACATTAACATCCCGCGGGTATTGCACCGTGAATTATTAAAAAAAAAAAAAAAGTTCCAATTTAGTTTAGTGTATTTGTGGCATAAAAACTGTTCTTCAGCCTGTTAGTCTGCCTGAGGGCAGCAGCGTATACAAACAAACTGTACACACACAAAACTGACTATAGCGATGTATCGTTAACCTGAAAGAATTTAAACACAAGTGCACGTTTACCGTCTTAAGCGAAAAACAGTGTGAGTTTTCTCCGTATTCTTGTTTTAAACACCTAACTGTGGTGCCATATTCACATAGTTAACCGCAAAGTAGCCAAAGTTAGTCTGAATTAATAAATAAATAAATAAATAAATAAATAAATTAATAAATAAATGCTATCTGGCTCTGTGGCGCAATGGATAGCGCATTGGACTTCTAGTCAAGCACTCGAGGAGTGATTCAAAGGTTGTGGGTTCGAGTCCCACCAGAGTCGGACTTTTAAAAGGAGTCACTGTCGAGTCCTCCGGTTGTGAGCTTGTATCGAGCGACACATACATGCTATGTAGGTTTCAAACAAGCTCCTTGTGGCTGTGAGTGATCAATAATACAGGAATCAGGTGTTGCTGGAATTTTTTTTGTTCCTCTAATGTAAACAGCTGACATTTGAGAGTTTTCAAAGAAATCTGTTAAGGATATGTCCAGGATCTAAGATACGTTCAATCAGCATTAAGGGCACTGAGATCATGTCTTTGGTATTTCTTCTGACAATTTGGAGTTTTAGCAACCCAGGGGGAATTTACACTGTACAGTTATAAACTGGATATTTTATGTGCTGGTTTAAGTATATTTTAGACTCAGTACACTTATATTTGATTACTTGTAGGCCAACAACTACATAAATCACAATAGGATTCAATATTTTCTCACTAGATTTTATTCCTAGCAGTAAGTACGTAGTTTGAAACAACACTGAGGCATTTAGGTGAAGTATTACTACGTTTTTTAATGGTGGTGGGTTGTGAAAAAGCCCAATAATATGCCTGCCTAGCTTTGTAGGATGACACTGAAAGGCTGCATGATTTAGCTGATGCTTTTCTGTTTGTGTACATGCTACTATTTTTGTGTGTACTAATTTCAATTCATTTTCTTTATTTTTTCTAAATTGTATTTATTTATTTAATAACTGCCTTTGTGTTACTGTGGCATCATTGCTTTATTATAAAATTGTTAATGTTTAGTTTGTCTCTGGGGAAGTACAAAGAGAAAGGACATTTAAAAGAAGACAAAAGGAAAAAGGAAGTTTTGTGCAGATGTTTTGCAGGTATAATGTTTACCATGTTCTCGATCTTAGTTAAGTGTGTTAGCATGCTAACATTTACTAATTAGCACTAAACACAAAGTACAGCTGAGGCTGATGGAAATGTCATTTGTTGTGAGGTATTTGATAATTAACCAAAGTACTGGACAAACTGAAATGTTGACCTGATGATAGAGCTTGGTGAAAAGTTAAGGGAACACCAACGTTATTACAATTCATCCTGAGGGAGGCATGAATGTGTGTACTAAATTTCACAACAATCCATCCAATAATTGTTGAGAAATTTCACTCAAAACCACAAATGTGAACCTCATGGTGGCGCCGGAGAAGTCATGGGATTACCAAAGTCATTAGGACACACTGTCTGGAAACTAGGACTCAACCCCTGGGCACCGTCTGTACCACATTTCTTGGCAATCCATCCAAAAGTTGTCAAGACATTTCACTAAAACCCCAAAATGTCAACCTCTAAACCTCATGGTGGCACTAGGGGGAAAGTCAGGGGATCACCAAAGTCAACTGACCTCATCCTCTGGGCAACTTAAATGTTTGTACAAAGTTTAATGGCAATCCATTCAATAGTTGCTTAGATATTTAATTCTGGACTGACAGATCAACATCGCCATCACTAGCGCCATGCTGCTAGCAGTGCTAAAAACATGTAGTTATACAGCACATTGCCTGATATGGAATTCTATGTTCTTTTCAGTTTAGAACAGAACAGAACAGAACAGAACATTCCGGTTTAGAATGTTAATTGTTTTGTCATAACAAGAATTCCATCACATTAGAAGACAGAGAACGCTCCTCTCTGGTGGCACCATTTACCACAAACCTGCTGAAGTGAACGCATCAGAGCAAACTAACCTACACGAGTAGAGAAAGAGCAGAACGACAAACAGAGATGATGGAAGGACAACAAAGTTCCCTCCTTACTGAAATGGAGCGTGAGAAACACCAAAGGAAACTGACCCCAGAGGAGAGAAAGCTGGAGGTCAGAAGACAAATGTATGTGGAGCTGAAAGCAATGGAGATGGAGCGCAGACAAAGAGTTGCTCTGGAGACCTCGGAGAAGTGCAAGAGGGGAAGAGAGCAGAGAGAAAAAGCAAGAGAAAGTCTGAGGAGACAAAAAGAAAAAAATCAGGAGGAGAAGATGAGGCAGGAGGCCAAGAAGAGAGAGGAGGAGGGGAGGGCAAATGAACAAAAGGCCCTGGAGAAAACAAAACAAGACCAACTGAAGAAAGAGAGGCTTCAGTGGAAAAAGGTGATGATGGTGGAGGAGGAGCCGGTCAAAAGGCCCATGTGTACTTCAAGTGCTCTGAAAAAAGAGCGGCAGAGGAGGCCAGCGCTCCTGACCTCTGACCTGAAGGCCGAAGAGCAGGGTAAAAAGCAAACTCTGCACAACACCTGGGTTGGAGGGCAAAAAACTGACTGTGAGCCTGCCAGTGAGAAGTTTCACCCAAACAGCGCCACCTATCTCCTCTTTGCTGCAAAACCAGGACCCAAGCCTGAAGGTTTGTATCACCACCGCCTCACTTTTATTCAATCGCATGCCTCTCTAAAGCAAGGAAGCTCAACAAAATTAGTTTCTGTTAGCAGGAGCAGCAAGCCTTTCACAGTAATTTATGTTGTTTGCCAAAGTATTTCAGAATCAACCTAAACTAGCTGAACCTCTCCTTTTACTAAGCCTAAGAAGGCTGCCTCCCTGTCTGGCTAACACGCTAGGCTAGGTTGCTTTCTCTCTAAACTCTACATTGACCTTGTATATATTTTAACTTGTGCTTTTGTACTTACTAAACGTTTATCTTCTTTTCTCCTAAGAAAAACCAAAAGCAGCCAAATCCAAAGAGACCCTGCAGTCGCTACAGAGGAAAGTTGGATACTGGTTTGATAAGTACCACGACTACAGTGAGAAAAAGGATGAGAAGCACAAGCTCAAAACAGAGGAGCAATATGCAAGATGGGCCGCTGCCAAGGCAAACCACGTGAGCCAATTTACCGGATGGTTTGATAATTACATGGAAGAACTCCCTCTAGGCAGAAACAGCATCCTGAAATCCATTTTCTAATTTTTTTTCTTTGTTTGTTTCTACTTTGTTTCTTTGCTTTTGTGATTTAATACAATAAAACTGTGTTGAAGTGAAAACATTAAGCTGTACTGATAACTGTCTTAACTTAAATATTGTAGGGGTTGAGATGTGCTTAAATATATATATACTCATGTCACAGATTTTGGCATTGTGCGGCAAAGTCAAAAAAGTAAAAAGAGTCCACAGCCATGCTGCTGCTCTGTGAGGCTGTAGCTCTGAGCTAAATGCTAACGTCAGCAGGTTAACATGCCCACAATGCTAACATGCTGATGCTGAGGTATACTGTTTACTGGGTTCACCGTCTTTGAGACAGTAATCAATAAATCATTAATTCAAGGTTAAATTAAAACACATCATTTATTTTGCATGTTTCAAGTAACCTGCAGACATTTGAACAGGCTCTGTGGGAATCATCTCCACAAACAAAATGGTAATGACTAAACAACACACAAAACTAGGATAAAAATAAAATAAAAATAAATAATTACTAGGTAATACTGGTGATGAACGAGACTGACGAGTGTTAGACAGCAGGAGGAAACGGAGAATAATGTTTTTTAAAAAGGTTCAGTATGTTACAAGGCCACATGCTAGCACGGTAGTGGTAACAATACACAACCCCAACACAGCTTCAAAATCGTAGTGTTCTCAGGTCAAATGGTTTTGCATGTATAAATGTTACTCTACATATAAAAGTGTTTTCAGTTGAAGTGCAGTTGTTTGTATCCATTCCTTGTTTATGTGGCGGGAATCTGTGGCAGGCCAAACTCATCCACCAAAACACCATCCTGAAAACAAAAGAAGAAAACACTTAAACGACTGCATTCACAAGCAAACAGACCTCTAAACACACACTCACATTTCAAGTGTTATTATTCTTTTAGTTGGTTCATGTTAAACAGTATGGGTTCAGTCAGAGGGAATCAGAGCTGCTTGTAAACAGCTTAAAAAGACAATACCAATAGTTTCACACATTTTAGCCCATTTACTACAAAAAACATTTACTTTACATTGGTGCCAGTATTAATGACAGTGCTATGGGACATTGGTAACCAATCACACCCAACAGTCAGAGTAACTGTATTTTTACATGGAAATGCAGCTAAAAGAGCAGGTTAAGAATAGATTCATTCAAGAGGTTTTCTGTTGTACAGTCATTTTGGGAAGCTCTGACATCAGAAGACTTTTCTTAACTCCTAAATCCTGAATTCAGTATTTGTCCTGTATGTCTAACAACTAGAGTGACATCTGTGCCTTGAGAAGCAGCTGCAGCATCGCATAGACTTGCAAAATGCCCGGTAAAAACCAATAAGCATCCACACAAACATCTTGAGAAGAACAATGTGAATTTGTTAGTCTTAAATCTAAGATGTTGGAGCTTCCCAACATTGCATGAATGCATGACAGCTGGATGTGTTTTCAGGGTATGTATACCAAAAAAATAAAGGATGGAAATATGATAATGAAAGGGGATTACCATTCACAAGTTTCTTTCTGTTTACATTCATACAATAATGACATGAATTTAAACAAGTGGCTGCCTGGAAGGTGGAGAAAACCTTCAAAAAACTATGGTATGATTTGAAAAACATGTTGACATGATGTTGTAAATATAAAGCACGCAAAAACACTAGCATGATTTCCGATTTCATTTCCACATGTTTTCAATACCGTAATTCTCCAATCCGTGCTTTGAGTATAATGTCAGTTACAGCTCTGAAGAGTGTTACCTTGTTGGTCTTGCTGTCACTGGGGATTCCCTCAGGGATAGAGGGGGCGGCTGAGGCCTCATCCAGGTAGGAGCTGTCATCATCCAGCAGCAGCTCATCACCCAGTGCGTCCAGCTCTGAAACCACAGTCACACTGTCACTGTAGTACTGTAGACACTTTAGTTATCAAACAAACGGCAAGACAACACATTTTGGCCAGGTTCATGTCCCAACAACTGACTGTTTTGTTATTTAATTGATTATTAATGCCTATTATTTGTCTTTGTTACAGTTTATTTCACAATAGCACATGATTGTTTAATATCACTTTTTTCAATGCAACAGAGATGAACTAACAGTAACACCTGTAATACAATTACCACTTAATTACAATTAGGAGCATCTACAACATTAGTGTAAAAATTACAAACAGTATGGAGTTGTTTGTCGTCTGTGGTTTAAAACAACAACTTTCAGCATCATAAAGAATGCTGTGGGCAGCATTTAGGAAGCAAAACAACGTACTTATAATGGCAACAAAAGGCTGTCTCTGCCTGTTTCTCCATCATATCTTCCAGTTTGGTCACACAAGCTGGGTCCCAAATCAGGGTCATAATCCTGTGAAGTCTGCATTTCTAGACCCAATAGCTAATAAGTGGTAAACAAGGCCTTTCCTGTGTCGTATTTACCACGTATTTGGTTCAGTTGCTCATTAATTAATGGTGAATAAAGTTTATCACCAGACTGATTAAGATCCACTGCAAGAGGAGATGTTATATGGATGGATATGCCATTAACCTGATGTTTGCCAGTTTTTCTTAGTGTGTTTTTAAAATGTCCCAACTTGTACTTGTATACTCAGATATCAAACTTGTCTCTGGTTACCACTGGTGTTTCCCTTTTGGTCACTTTTTGAGGTCTAATTTCTGATAATAACGCATAATATATTAAGACACAGGGACTTAAAAAACAAAAGGAAAAAGATCATTGAGCCATCATGGGAACATAAAACCATGATAATATATGATTTTCTGTAAGTAATTTTGCAGGCCCGGCTCAACTTGTGAAGTGCTGAGAGTTTTATATTTGCATTAATTTCTACTGTTTTAAATGTTAATGATTATATTTATTTTAAGCTCTACAGATGAAGGTGCCCAGAAAGTAAATGCAAAATAAACATGTCAGAGACAGTCAAGCATACCTGCTTCAAGATCGTCCTCATCTATCTCTGGAGTACCGTAGCTGCGGCTCAGGGCCTCTTGTACTTCGTTGGCGTCCTCCATCATATCCTCCAGTTGGTCCTGTAAATCCTGAAAGTTCAAATACACGTGATCACTTTTAATGTCCGATATCTGGTATATGATATGACAACTGGAATACTGATTTTCACTTACGACCAACATTAAACCGTCGCATAAGATGCAGAGTGTAGTGGTATATTATAACAAACATACGTCAATCTGATCAAGTTTGACGTCCTTGTAAGCCCTTTTCATTTCCTTTGCACCAATCTTCATGGCCTCCACCTGTGAACGGAAAATACATTGTAGAAGATAAATTTAGTCACTGGTAAAAAGAACTCTATCAGCACTGGCAAAATCATCTGTCTCGTGTCTTTCCTGGTAGAGCTGGAGAGCTGTCCTACGTTCACATTTCTAGACTTGACTCAGTCTCAGTTACGTCTATTTGTTATTTTGTTTGATTGTTGATTAAATGATAGAAAAAATCAAAACATTCATTCACAAAAAATCCCTTGTTGAATATATAAAACAGCACAACAAGAATCTAGTAATACATGTTTAGTTTGACAAGCTACATTAACCTACATTAACCCAAACTGGTGTTCTTATCAAGTCTTACTGTTGTTTTGGTGTCCTTTAAAGTCTGGATTGTGTAGTTTGCCTGCTCCATGTTAAAAGACTGCTGAGCCAGCTGCTCTCTTTGACCTTCATACCTGTGTAAAAAAAACAAAATACAGTTGGTTTTAAAACATTTGTATTGTGCATGAGCATATAATCTTTTTTTTAAAGCTCAGTTCTCAGCCCACCAATGAAGGATTTTTGAGGCTGATATAGGTTGATATTCGAGTGTTTAAAAAAATCTGATGACAATATATCAACTCGTATTCATAACATATGCAAAGATTTTTCATGAGGATACCCTAAATTTAATTGTTCATGAATTGTGACCAAGACATGGACACGATTCAGTTTCAAGTTTGACATTTTATACTTGAAAAATAAATTTGTCAGTGCTCTCGACTCTCGACAATCTATGTAATAGTGACACAGTTTCTAAATAACCATACCATTAACATATCTGGCATTTCTGTACAGAAATATCTTGACACAGTACTTATCGACCAACGTGTACCCCAATACCGATATACCTGTGATAAGCTAAAATTGGTCAATAGTATCAGCCATGCCAGTATACCAAGAGGCTCTAGTTCTCACATGTCTGATTCTGTGTTAAAATCATGTGGGACTCACATTCTCTTCTGCTTCAGGACCCTCATCGCCTTCTGTTTCACCATGTTCTGCATTTTAAAAAAGGAATAAATAAAACTCACGTTTACCATATTTGCAAAACGGCCTTGCATCCCTCATAATTCCTAAGGTTGGCGTGTTGTGTGTTACCTTCGAGGGCCCATCTCTCATCTTTTTCATCTGATCCTTGTACTTCACAAGCTCAGCATCTAGTCTGCCAATCTTCTTTTCTATGGACTCTGACCTGGCATCCACCTGAGAGAGAGAGAGGAGGACATCGATTAGAGGTGTAAAGGTTTCCAGCATCCTGGACTAAACACGGTGCTGGCTGTGTGTGTGTGTGTGTGTGTTAGAGAAAAAACAGCAGGACAGATGGCTGGAGGGGTAAACGCCTATCAGAGACCTGACGGCGGTGGTTGACAAATACACCCGTCTTTCGTCAGGAGGAAAGACAAGTGAGAGGCGGTATTGGTGTTGCTATTATTGATAAGTGCTCAATGACTGTAGCGTGTTAGCCACCTAGCACGGTCTTCTTTGGAGACCAGCTCGGTAACGGCGCCGTTAGGTCACAACAACAACACAGACATAAACAGCGACACATCTCAGCCTGGCAGCACTCACGTTGCCGATACAGTCCGACAGATTCGGAGGAGGCGCTTTCGGCTTTCCGCGTCCGAAAATTCTGTTCATTATCGAAACGCAGACTTCAGCTTTTCTTGTAAAACACAAAAACACTCAAACGCAAAGGGAGCTCTTCGGTGGAGACACCCGGAAGCAACGGCTCCGACGCAAAAGGCTTCCCATTGGCCGGCGTAAACAGCTGTGACCAATGAGGGTGTTGACGCGCGGCTGCCCCCATGTGGCGAGCAGAAGGATTGCGGCTTTAGTGAAGCCCTATTGTCCCCGTAGACACTGCGTTGATCTTCAGTCTTTGTTACACCTCCACACTGCAGATGTGATGGCATTAAATGGGGCTTTTAATCATATTTTTTTTTTTGACTTACCTGACTCCCTACGTGCAGATTAATATTGACTGATCATAAAGTATAATTCACAATGTGCAATATAACTCTCCATAGGTACAGATTAATTGGTTCCAATTTATAACAATTCACCCTTTATAAAGTTGCGACTAATGGCTTTATTAAAGATGAATAAATCAGTTGCTAATGCTTTACACATGAGTTATCAGTGGTGGAAGGAGTATTCAGGTCCTTTACTTAAGTAAAAGTACCAATACAATAATGTACTTAAAAAATGTACTTAAAAGTACAGATGTATTATTAAAAACATGTACTTTAAACATATAAAGCAGATAAATGGCTCCTGTGACTGAAATTTATTATATATGACATTATTAGATACTGATAGATACTGATACATCAAAAAAAGTATCAGAAATTAATGTTCTGCTACAACATTTGTATTTATATTTTTGACTTTTTAGTCATATTATAATATTAATAGCTTATTCACATTCTGTTTTTTCCCACCACTGTTATCTGTATGTGCTGTATGCAGCAAGTAAGGAGTGACAGTTTTCCTTTGAACAATGAAGCCTATTAGAGCCTTATTAGACACAAAAGCCTTACTGAACCTGGCTACATGTAATGGCTTGCTAATGCCCACTAACCTTGAGGGACAGAGACAGAGAGCTGAGAAAAAACAAATCCAGTAATCTTGGTCATTTTGGCTGACAGCTTCATCAATGCACACAAGGACTCTCAAAATCTCTGAGAATCCCTGTGCACCATTAGGCCTGTCAGCAGCTATAAAGACTGTTGCATCTTCCTCAAGCCTTTGACACATGCCAAGTGTAGGAAAAACATCTTTCCTTTGTAATAAAAAAATCTATCTATCTATCTATCTATCTATCTATCTATCTATCTATCTATCTATCTATCTATCTATCTATCTATCTATCTATCTATCTATCCACTCTTATATCGTGAGTGTTTATGCTGTTGTCACACCATCAGAAGTACTTCTGTGTTTCAGTGTGGATAACAGCAATGTTTTTAGATATTAAGCTGCATGCAGAACTTCCAAACAAAGGTGGCACTGACCCTGTACTGCAACCTGTGCCCCCTCCTCCAAACTGTGTAAATCAAAAACTAGAGAGGCACAGCAGCAGAAACAGAAACATATCCTTAAGCTCCTCGCGCAGTCATGGCACATTCCTCTGCAAGGCCACACAAAACGCCTCATAATTAATACAACAAGCCATGAAGCTCTGCTTTTCAGTCAGTGTGCTCACCATGGAAACACTACCTTTGTGTCTGAGTTGAATAGAATTAATACAGGATTGGAAAAAAAATTATCACTGGGGAGGTGTGTTATAATCTCATCGCTATTCCATCTAATTCTTCATTGAACCCACCTGGATATCATCAAGGACAGCAATGAAACCCTACTTATCTAGTATTCTCTTTAAATGAAACAATCTCACATTTTACAGCTTTATTGTGACTTAGTTGCTCATGTCTGAAGCATGTTTTGACATTCAAAGCTTAAAGATACAGAAAAATATCCAACAGATACAATGAATTTACAATGCAGCAGCACATTATACATATATGGCGCTCAGACCTGGTCTGAACTCAGCCGATCGTTTGTTGATGATTACAATCATGTCTATCGAATAAATGACAGTATTAGAGGAATATAAGAAACACATACTGTAACCAAGCTTACAGTGGGACTTTAATTGCCTTAGAGATAATGCTACAATGACTTTAAGCAGTAAGCTTATACCAGGATATACTTTTATACTCTTAAAGGGAAAATAAAGTAATTACAACAATTGATGTGACTAATTGCTGATCTTTCAGAGCAAGCAAAATAGTTAAATTCAGAGGCCAAAGATAAGGCACACAAAACAAGGCACAAAAACACATTTTCTGTTATAACTACCATATCATTATCAGATTCAGACAAATAAATATATTAATAGTTAGCTCTACATCAAGAAAAACCCTCACAAGCCTTTGATTTTTAATAATTCTGATTGATCTGGTGACTCCTATAAAAGCTACAGTAAATCAGTCACATTCTTTTTTTTTTTTTTTTTGCTGAGGGAAAACCTAATTCTCATGAGGATAAACTCAAAAATGCATAGTTATCAAGCTGAAAAGATAATATATTAAGCAGAGATTTACAATATAAGCATTAAATTGCACTAACCACCAAAAGCCCTGTTGTGTAGATACAGTTTGTTATTGTCATGTCAGCCGTTGCCTTGGAGCCCTCTGCCCAGTTTTCATATGTACTATTTCAGACAAGGTGAGAACATGCCAGGTTGACAGCACTATGTACAATAATCAGCATCTTCTCCATGAGACGTAGCATCACAGCTGAAGATGCTTAAAGGTGTGGAGGAGTGTCAGATGCAATCATAGTTTCTTAGAGCACAAAGTTCAGCTTTAAAGTACAGTAGCCATTGATGTTTCGACACTGAAAGTCAAAGTCAATCATCTTGTCAAGGAGAAAATACTTTCATTCAGTGTCTTCTTGTGGTGAATAACAGAGGATGATCCCTGAGAGATTATTAAATAGCCTAATCTATATGGGTTTACTGCCAAAGTGACTATTCACAAATTTACAATACAGCAAAGCACCAAACTACAATTCACATAAAACACAATCAGTTTAAAACAATGCACGTAATGCAGTTTTTTCCCCAAAATAATCAGGGACAATTACTTGTTTTCATTCTGTGCACAAAATACCAGTTGATCTTTCTATGTATGTGAGAACTATATCAATCACATCTATGTGAAAGCATATTGGACAATTTACAGGTCAGGTAAACAAAGTGTCATTAAGCTACATAGTAAAATACTTTTGTTTTATCTTGTCTGGACATCTTTCAACATTTCATTGTTGATATCAACAATGTGAAAAATAATATGGAAAAAGTACACGTTTTGAGTTACATTTCAGCTTTTTAATACATCAGACTTCACTTTCTTCAGAGGGGATTTTATACATTCAAAATACTATACAGTGATTTAGTATCTAGCTGGGCTGTGATCCCGGAGGCATCTTTGCACTTACACAATCACTGTCTCTTAGGCTTAAAAACCTTATTTTAAAGGATCTGGTGCTATTCTATATTTTTGTAAATGTCAACAAATCCCACAAAAAGACCAAAAACAACAATGTGTTTGTCCGTCTCTCAATACTTTCTGACTTCTCTGCTCTGTCTGTAGCACTCAGCCCTAAGCCCATTTGTTCTCACTAAAGACAGAACTCTTTAAAAACAGGTCACACATATATAGTTTCATTTTTATTTCACTTGAAGTAATTTTCAAACAGCTGGGCACTGCAGATTGTTGCAAATATTACTCTAACAAGAGTAAATTGCGTATTTGTTGGGGACTATTTTCAGTGGTGGATTGACACACATTTGGTGGTCTAGTGAATATTTCCGGCAGCAGGATGATGTATGTGGGATTAACTCAAAATAAGATACAGTGCCCAGGTTCATCGTAATGAAAGAACATGTCATCCAGTGCAAAAGTGTGGCTCATTGTTGTGTTTTTAATAGTTTTTGGACAACAGTGAGGGAATAACCTTTATTAGCTTGTGGCTACACAGGCAATACCTGTTAGTATTTATCAATTCTTTGATGGTTTTGGTGTTTTCATGGGATTTGTTGACAATAAAAAAAATGTAGCATATCACCAGATTATCTTTTACGTGAAGAGGCTTTTGGATTCTCTGATCAACATGCTGGATAAATAAATAATAACTAGCCCTCTCTTTAGCCTCTACCTCAGATGGCAGTGGTGATTTGAGTCAATCCCAGGTCATTGGAGTCTTCCCAGCCCTGATAGGGCATAGAGGACATGTCCATGGCTAGTCATACAGACCTGGCCTGCCTCATATCTCCCCGGGCTTCTGTGGGACACGAGTGGTCCCGCAGGGTGCTCCTCACCCGGCTCACCCCCTGACAGTCTCCATTCCCTTTGGCACCGGGGCAGCAAAAGTCCCTGAAGCACCTCTTGAAGTTTTCATCCAGGAAGGCGTAGAGGATGGGGTTGAGGCTGCTGTTGGTGTAGCCCAGTGCCACGCAGAAGAAGTAGGCAGCCATGACGGCGGTGGTCTCGGGCACGTTGGCTGACAGCGCCTTGACCAAGATGAAGATGTGGATGGGCGTCCAGCACACCACGAAGACGGCGACCACCACCAGCACCAGACGAGTGATCCGGCGGAGGTTGCGGTCCTTCTCGCGTGAGCCCGACAGCAGGCGCACGCTCTTCAACCGCATGACCATCAGCGTGTAGCAGACGGTGATGATGATGACGGGTGCCACAAAGCCAAAGATAAAGACACAGATCTTCATCAGGGTGTCCCAGTAGATGTAGGGTTCAGGGAACTGTAGGGCACACTCTGTAGTCCCTGTTAAATGGAGGTAGCAGAACAGATACAGAGACACAGTCATATTTAATTCAAAAGAAAACAACAAGACTACTGTAAGAGTCTACAGCTGTGCTAGTGTGTTAGCAGTGTGCGAAATCCAGGGGTCTCAGGGGGTCTCGGACCCCCTAATTAACAACTAGGACCCCCGAAGACAGCAAAATCAAATTTTGAGGGGGTCTCAAAATTAAGCTAATTATTTACTATTTATCTTTATTGTAAAATTAGTTTTCACGTTTAAATATTGAATGGTAAGGAGCAACACAGCAAATGCGACTGATAACAGTGAACAGGCAGCTGATGTAGCCACCAGCTAAATATAAACGCAATAATACATTCTGACTCCACAGCTCTGCTCCTCTTCTCCATATTTGAAAAAAACAGATTTATTTGTCCTTATTTATCCAACGGAAGAAGTTTTTAAATAGTCCTTAGATCTGGAAACAAAGTAATAAAACACAGGGTTTGGAGATTTGCTGCTATTCATGATGTGGCTGTATAAACTGTGAACCTGTCAGAAAAGCACACAAGGTCAGTTAACAGTTAAATCCCAGTGAATGAATGAAGGTATCCACGCTGTGCCAGCTGTATGTAATATTGCGCATAGTTTTGGAGAGGTGTGAGTGCATGTTTGTGACATTGAGTTTGTCTGAGCAGGAGACACAATTGAAAATTATTTACTGAAAACGTAGAGCTTCTGCCTGTTTTTAATAATTTATCTATTTATTTTTAACATTAATTTAGTTCCTCGTTGTGCGCCCCGACATTTTTTCCTGTAATTGGAGCAGGTCACCTTGTGAGAAGTTTTTTAAAAACATTTCTTTTTTTTTCACTAGAATGAAAAATTGTGTGTGGCTGGTGTGTGTGTGTGTGTGTGTGTGTGTGTACGTATGTATGTATGTATGTATATACAGTATTATATATATATATATATATATATATATATATTACCGTGCATGCCACGAGACCCCCCGATTGTCAGAGTATTTTGCACACTGCGTGTTAGCTGCATGCGGATGGCTTATGTGCTCACATGTTTGAATTTGCTAATTAGTAAAAAACACAAAGTAGAGATGAGACTGATGGGAATGTCATTCGTTTTGCAGGTATTGGACAACCTGATGGTGGCCGTATATGAAAAGTTGACATTTTATTTTAAGTCCCCCTATTTAGCATTTATAAGCAGTATAAACACATTTAAATGTTTTAAATGTTTAAATGGTTTATAACACACTGCTATATACTTGTACACAGCTTTAAAGATATTTTTAAGTGTTAATTAATATACAGTATTTGTCAGCAATCATAACTTCTCCCATAAAGACATATTTTGCAAGATTATAACCGTGTTATATTATCATTCATTAACTCTTTATACATCAGCCCCCACTTACTGGTTCCGACTGAAGGAATTAAAGCTAGTTGTTGACAAATACATTAATAAATGCTAGTATCTGCAACTGCTTACAACTATATTTTAATTTGTTATAAACCATTGATTTAATGTTTTTATACTACTACAACCAAATGCTAAGTAGGGGGACTTAAAGTACAGTGTTGCCGAAAAGTGAAGGGATCACCAAATGTAATACTTACGTACATAAATATCGTACCAAATTTTATGGCAATCCATCCAATCGTTGTCAAGACATTTAACTAACTAACCAACCAACAAAGTCAACCACATGGTGGCACTAGAAGAAAAGTCAGGGGATGGCCAAAGTCAGTAGGATTCATCCTCTGGGAACCATGAATGTCTGTAATAAATTTCATGGCAACCCATACAATAGTTGTGGAGATATTTCAGTCTGGACCAAAGTGTTGAATTGACTGATGGACACTGACGTAGTAGCATGGCTAAAACCTAGAATTTCAGATCCTGTGGTGCAGTAAGGTTAAAAAGGGCAGAATCAGATTAATCAGCTAGTCTAATAGTTCTGGGTAAAGTGCGCTGTGATTTAGTGAATGGAGGCTCATTGTGAACATGAACAATCTATTAGACTCACACAGAAAGAAAAAAAAATCTTTCGAGCTCTATTCTCAACCTACGAGGACCCATTATGCCTGTCAGAGCTTCATCAAGTCAAGTAGCTGCAATCTCGGCTCTCATTAAACCTACAGAACATCCTCTTTATGGGATTTGAAGGATGCTTCCTGCGGCCAATTGAGATAATTTGAGATAAGCAGGGCTTCAAGTTTGACATTGCCTTTCAGAGTCTCTTTGCAGATGACACAAGATCTTTTGTCTCTAAAGCAGACAGAGATGGAATAAACCAGACAAATATGAGTAGAAAGACTTGTGACCCCTGTGAAACATCAAAGGTGGAGGTCACAACAATGCATAACAGCGTGAATGTATGCAAGGTCAAGGTACCGTTATTTGTCTTCGTGCTGCCAAGTATCATGGCAGGGATTCCAGCGGCAGACGACAGCACCCAGATGATCACATTGATGATCTTGGCCTTGACGGGCGTGCGGAAATCCAGGGCCTTGATGGGGTGGCACACGGCCACGTAGCGGTCCACGCTCATCATGGTCAAGGTGAAGATGCTGGTGAACATGTTGTAGTAATCGATGGAGATGAAGACTTTGCACGCCACCTCGCCAAACGGCCAGGAGCTGAGCAGGTAGTCGGTGCTCTGGAAGGGCATGGTGGTGGTGACCAGAGCGTCGGCCACAGCCAGGTTGAAGATGTAGATGTTAGTGGCTGTTTTCATTTTGGTGTATCTATTGTAGATGGGAAACATGAAGAGGCTGAATGGATTTGATTGTCATTCGTCTCACTTTTTTGTTGTTTCAATCCTTTAAAAAAGGAACAACGTTAATGAAATCACTTTTTGAGATAAGGATTAGTTACCAAGGTGCTCAGCTCTTTTTCCTGAATAAACAGATTATAGACAGATTAACTGTAGCAGCCAAAACACTGTACATACACACAAAGGGAACCAAGGGGAGGAAAATAACTCTTAAGGCTTTAAAACGTAATCTATCAAGGCTGATCTCACATCCAGCACTTACAATGAAAAGACCTTATGAGGCTTTAAACAGAGCATTACATGAAATGAAACAGATGAGCTTTGAGAGGAAATATTGACATTGCAATCACTGCAAACATTGTTACAATCTATAACGCATTGTCGACATTGGTGAGGAAAGAAATAGCTCAGGATGCTGGATTTAGTTTACCAATAATAACAAAAAAACCTTTAAACACATTCACATGCACGGGAAACGCCATATAGGGGCACAAAAAACGAAAGTCCAAGAAATATACATGTAAACAAATTCAATTAACCTTAGTTTTTATGCTTTCCTTTTCTACCTTATTATTTATTATTTCCATTTACGGCCCTGCAGAGACCTGGATGCAAGTGATCCTAAACTCAACACATTCATGGCAGCAGCTGAGCAAACACTTGCGTCCAGCAATTTCACTGCTATTAACTTATATTGTTCAAAAATGAATACGCACTGAATTTCCTTTTGCTTTCTGAGCCATATGCATGCAGGTGCGCGCGCTATTTCACACCTAGTGAGAGGACTGGCGTTGCTTTTGACATAACATGAATAGCCGACATGTTTCAAAGCTGAAAACTCACCTAATGATGACATACATCACCAAACAATTGCCCGCCAAGCCCACCACGAACACCACGGAGTACACCGCGACTATAATGGGGATGATGGGCGACATGGGCTCGGGTTCAGCGTCCCAGGTGCCGTTGGGTGTGTAGTTGAAAATGTCCGATAAGCCGGGTTGCCAGGTGAAGTTTGGGATGCACTCCTCCGGTTGTCCCGAGGGACACCTGTCCTCTTTGTAGATGTGCACCACGCTGCTCTCCATGGTGCTGAACGCTGCCTGCACCGGCCGGCTGCTGCTGAGCGTAAACGGACCGCTCAACTTAAACAGATATCGGTCAAGACAGCTAGAATTTTCGACGACTGCTAGAAAAAACAAAAAAACACGAACAGCAAATTTCTCTATTAGCACAGAGTCTGGCTCCAGTGAAAAAAGAGCGCAACAGCCCGCGCTCAAGGACACCATTGCACAAGTGTAACACCACCTTACCTGTTTTTCGGCTTCTGAAAAGTTCGTTCAAATACAACAACAACACTGATGATGAGTTTCCTATTGGACGCTCAGCCACAGATTCAAATCCGGATGCTGGAAATACGGCAGAAACAAAAGGTTTCTGGGTAGTTGTGGACGAGCAGAGAATTCACTGCCTGTGCCACCGCTGCGTCCCCGAAGGTGCGCACTGGAAGCCCGCACTGCTCATTCAGTGACATCAGAGGCTGAGCCAACAGATAT
This sequence comes from Macquaria australasica, assembly GCA_005408345.1. Lineage (NCBI taxonomy): Eukaryota > Metazoa > Chordata > Actinopteri > Centrarchiformes > Percichthyidae > Macquaria > Macquaria australasica. Next base: position 527,565 of record SEMN01000020.1, on the reverse strand, counting down.
GACAGTATCCAGCCAGCAGAAAGGCTCTAACCAGGTGCCTCTCAGTCAGCTCAAAATATATTAACCACATACATTTAACGCTTTATTTAGATTTGGTTATTTTTTTTGCATTATTTCTGGTCCAGTGCATCACTAATGGCCCCTCACACTGGCAAAGCTGTGACCATTTAAACATCTGCTTACCTATTCAGCCATATGAACCTTAAATAAATCCTCTTTATTTATTTATTTCTTTATTTATTTTTACATTTTGTGTAAGTACCCTGTAGGAAAAGTAAAACTAAGTATGCTACAAAATCATGTGCACATCGTTGTGAAAATGTTTAAATTCCCATCAATGCTGCTACAAGATGTTCCCTAGCAACTCCTGCCAGAATACCACAGCAATGTAAACATGCAGATGTTGAAGAGGCATGAAGTAGGAAGGACCTTTTTGATGATTGCATCTGTACCTCCCAGCAGCACCAAATTACAAGAAATGTGTAAAATAACACAGGCAGAAATGAGCACTATTATAGAGATGCAGTTTGTAGGCCTTGAAATAAGAACTGCTCACATTACCTCACCAGCATGTTTTGACTCTAATTTGGTCAGTGGTTAGTTTTGCAGCAAGAAATAGATGAGTGCCATTTTCTTTTCCTTTCAGCTAAGTGGGCTCATCATTTACACCTTTCTCATGTGCATTTTCTCTGTTTTATCAACTCACTATTTTCCCCCGCTGCCTTAAAAAATGAACCTACTAAACATCCCTACAGCAACACAAATTATAGCAGCCGTGAGAGCTCAAAATGAAAAGAAAACCCAGCTCTAAATAAAGAATACACCCCTGTCGACAGAAATCACGAGCTATTCCTCTCTAACCACCTTTTCTTTTCCTCCCCCAACAGATAGGACACAGATTTCAACCAGCACATAATTAAGCGGGTGCTGTTTCCTTTCCCTCCTTTCCTGCACTAACACTCGTTGCTTAGAGACCCATCATGGCCAGGTGTTGCTTGAGTGACAAAGCCTTTTTGTAGGGGTGTTGCTATTGTTAAGGGCTGTACAGGCTTGACTTTGTGTGATGGCCGTGTCTGTTACTATAGATATTTGATACAACTTCACTGAGGTCCCACTTCAACCTTGAACTGGCAGTTATTAAAGGGTGAATCACATCTTTCCTCATACGAGAGCTCCAGCAGAGGAAAAAGACAGTTACAGTATTTACCTTCAGCCCTAATAAAGCAGTACCAAAGGTCTGTTTGCACACAGATACAATCTGCTACTCTTCTTCTGGCACTTGAAACAGCTCGTTTTATTTGAGTTCCAGAGGAGGAGAGGAAATGTTTGTTATGTAACCTCCAGTAGATGAGGTCCAGAAAATAAATTCCTTTTTGCATTTTACTGCCTTTTACATGATGACCTGAGGCACGGTTTATCCAGTAAAATGCTCCAATTAATGGTTTCATGATGAACACTAAGATATTAGAGCTTGATCATTTCATATTTGGAGGGAAAATGTGTTATCATGTGAAAAAACTCTGCTTTTTGTTGCAGTTTTTCCAAAAGATTACACGAGAAGCCCGGGCTTTTTTGAGTGCGCTTCACCAGCTGATTACTGTCTCATTTTGTTGCGTCTCATTCATCCTTCTGGATTTTAAAATTATCACGGCACTCCACATGCATTATTAGTTTCCTGTGGAGCAGCTTTTCGATATAAAATAAGCTCTCTCCCCCAGTAGCAAAACGTGGATTTTCACAGACAGAAACCCTTCCCCATTTTCCATGCAACACTCATTTGATCCTACGACTATTGATTAAACTTCAAAATATCTGCCTCTTCTCCCACGCTCAGCCAGACCTGTTACACAAGGAAGATATGCTGCTCACTGAGTACAAGTGTGCACAATTTGCACTTGATTTGAGCCTATAGGTCATCACTGTGTTTAGGAAATTCACTGAAACAGAAGATATTAAACTTACTTGTACCTGTTTCAACAGCAGCATACTTGACTTGACACTGACTGTGAAACAAGGAATGAAACAAGAAGGAAACAGGGACAGATATTATATTATATATATGATTATATTTATTGTCATCTGACTGGTTTTGTCTTTGCCTGGTTATCAGACCTTTTTTTGCTGAAAACAGCAGAAATGAGGTTGATGAGGTTGATGAGCGTGAAACAAAAGAGTAAAGTTGTGGGTCGTAACACCAAAACAATGAGCTGAGAGATGTGAAAACGCTCTATATTCTAAAAATGCAGAGTTTAACTTCTTTTTTTTTTGTCCGTTCTTGATATATAATAGTTTATTTATTAATTTTAGAGAGGTATTTTTCCAGGAGTTTGGACATTTACACCTAATTTCTAAAGAGGTATATTGCTTCAAACCATTCCCTTCTGTTCTCCACTCAGACGTTGGGGTTCAGTAATCTGTCCCTACTGAAAAGATGAGGTGTAATTTCTTGAGTTCTGTAACTACAGATTACACCCATCAAGATCCATATGCAATCGTGGCAGAGCTCATAATAACATCATCATGGCGCTTGGTATGAAAGCTCCCGCGAGGGTGTAAAGAGAAGAAAAGAGGGGTGAAATGGCTTTTGTTTGTCCCTGTCCAGTGAATACCTCATATCTTCAAAACATTCAAGTGTTATTCAGCGCTGTGAGAATGCATTTATGAGATAATCCAATGGGGTTTTAAAAGGTTTTATTAGTCTAAGAGTTAGGAGAGTATATCGGAAAACTATTTTTTAAATACCCAGAGTTTGGAAGTACTTGGAGATACAGATAGTTTGCAAATTGTATTTTCACTAACTTGAATAGGGCGTCTTTGTCAAGCCGGCTTTGCATCTGGAGACCCGTTTCCCCACGTGCTTTAAACTAAAAATGTCTCTCTCTAAATTTGTTCATTGGCATCATACAAGCTCCATATCCAGAGTTGATTTCTCCCATGAGATGCCTCAGCAATTTACTGGCTCAGGAATTTGGTAAGATTTTGGAAATCTGCTGCCGTGTCTCTGGCAAGAACAAGAGTAAGCGTCGATGCTCTCAGATGAAGCACACAGAAGATTACAATACTCTTACCCATGAGGGCTTCTGTGACCAGTATCTGCATTGTCTAGTCTTGTGTGTCAGATGCCAATTCTTGTACAAAAATGGTCTAATCTATCCAACCATCACATGTTTGACAATTGTATGATTGTCACAAACACCTTAGCAGCATAATTACACCCTACGTGTTTGTGGGACCCATGCATGAAAGCAGCTTTGTATGCAGACGTGGTCCTGCCTCACAAAGATCATCACCCCCATACAAATACAGGTATCCAGATGGTGTGGTCACTTCAGGAGTGCCTCTGTCTGCTCTGGATGAAAATGACCTGGTTTGTGAGAATGTGATTGGCATGTGTTGTGTTGTCCCTTTAGAGAATTCAGCTGTAGTCTGGCACTGGCGTTGTATTTCTGCACTAAGGACAACGATGTGGAACAAAATGCTCTTTGCTTTTGGTCGTGCTTGTTTGGACAAGCAGCAGCAGTAGGGACGTTACACTGAGGATCATAGACATTTTGTCTAAGTCTGGCAGTTATTGAAAGAGGAGTTCACAGTGAGCATATATCCATTCAGATACTCCGGTAGGCCTGCTTGACAACACCCAGCTACTTGACTAGTTCATGGAAAACACTTTCTGCCACTTGCCACCTTTCTCCTCCTCCTTGCCATTCTTTAATAATAGGAATAATAATGTTATTTGTTTTTGGTAATTAATGAATTTTGGGAGGTGGGCCGCACTGTATGTAAACAGTCACTCAGCAGTTGCATTAAGTAAATGGATGACTGTCTAACTTTCTTGGTGCTACACAAACCCCGCGGGTTCGAGAGTGTGTCAATCACTTAAATGATCCAGTAACACTTCAGGAACAACATATAGTTTAAACTAGATGTCACTGATTGTGTTTAAACAGGCAGGTCACATAAGAGCAAACTGTTGGATGATTCAGTACAGAATGAAACGCCAACATGCTGTAACTGCACACAGCCCAGCGTGAAAATGATTACAATGCACCTGCACTCGGTCATGAGCGATATGAAGTCCAGCTCTGAAAGCCTTGGGAATTGGGTAATTCTAGTGTCCATACAGAATAGTTGATCTCACAGCACGAGATAACAGGCATCCACAGCTCAACGTTACACACAGGAGCATTACTGTCAGGCTTAAGAGCGAGTGGTAAATACTGTGGTATTTGTGATTCTCCTTAGATGTAGCCTTAAATCGAGCTTCACGCTGCGTGGCTGTTTGGCAGAGTCTTGTTTTGATGGTCACTATGGGAACGGACAGTCTCTGACCCATGGTTAGAAGAGCAAAGGGATTTGATCAATGAAGCAAGGCAACAATACTCCTCTCTCTGTGAGCTAATGTAACAGTCTGTCAGGCTCGGCAGAGGAAGATGTCAAATACAAACAATTTGGAAGCATGAACCGGAAACATGTCTTTATTTGCTCTTCACATTTCATTACCTGAATATTCATGAAATATGACAGCATAAAACACCATTCTGAGACAGGGGGAACAAAAGTGAATTGAAAAGTTGAAACAAGACAGAAGACAGATACTGCTTCAGGGGAGTTTCATCTATAAACCCAACCTCAGAGACTGACTGTGCACACAAACAGCCAGTTTAACCCTCTGCCTTGACCCTGAACAACAAATGCAGGTAGCATAACAGAAAAAGGCAGTGGGAGAAGAAAAACCATCTGTTTCAGGGTCCAGAGTTCACTCAGTTGTTGCAGGTGAGCACCATTGTAAGCCAGCAGCCATTGTAAATAGCGCTCAGAGAGCAAAGCAGGGCCAGTTAAATGCAGCCAGAGGCAGCAAGCCTCTATAAATATTGACTCTTTGTACATCCCAGCTCTCCAGACCTTTTAGATGTCAAAGCACGAGGGATGAGCGCATCAGAGTTTGCAAAGACTGTCTGAAACCTGACTTGAATGCTTGCTGACAAAGTTGTAGGACAGTTACATGCTCAAGTGTAGGTGTTAATGTTGAATGGGTGCTCTTTATCTACCAGGGTTAAGAACTGATATTCAGAGGAATGTCGAGATGTCTGATGGGACGTTTAAGCAGACTTGTGCTTTTAAGTATCATTGAAAGTTGGCTGTTTAATTCAGTTTGGACATTTCCAGTCTGAGTGAGTCAGATAGTATGATTTCTGTAGAGGATTCAGAGTTGAAAAACATGTTTATTCTCCTCATGGAGTTTAAATTCAGCACTGAAGGCATCTGGAAACAGATTACCCATGGGTATGCTGCTGCCAGCCTGGCCTTCTGGCTGGCTACGCAGCTGTGAGCTCAGGAGACAGTAGCTGTTGTAAATACTAATGCCTCCAAATTAAATGTCTGTTTAGTGCAGATCTTGTGGCAAATGGGAACTTTTTCATGATTTCCTGCTTGTATGTGAATTTTTTAAGCATTTCATTGTACAATATTGCCTTTATTTTCCTTTGAGGAAATGAGGGAAGAGAGGGAGGAGGGATTATTTGCAATTAAGGACTCCCCTGGGCCACCAGGATACCACTTATATGTGATTTTGGACACATTTACCCAATCGTGATGCAACCTGTCATATGAATCTATATAGAAAAAGATACTACATTTTGGCCATGTGACCCAGACCTAATCAAAGAGGGACTACGCACGTTAATATAGTAATAATAGTCCAGGTTACACAAATACAACTATTCGACTCTCCACCTGAATGACATTATGATGTCCGGAAAGGCTGTATTTTTTAATGACCATTAGATTAAAAAGTGTAAGATTCCCATATGTTAATGATCAGTAAAATGTCACCTATTATCACATTTTACATCAGTGGAAGACACTAGCTGTCCAGAGCTGCAACTGAATGAAAAGAACCTGTAATATCACTCTTATACTGGATTAGGAACTGATAGTGTGTCTGTGGTTGTCAACAGTTAGTTTACAGAATAATACATTCGTAATACTGTTAAGAGAGTATTCCACTGATTTAGCATTGCACTCATATACCGCACCAGAGATATCATCTTTTTAATTTCACTTCTTCCATTCCTCTTCATTGTCAAAACCTGGCGCCTTCATTACCCACAATGCAACTCAACCGCCACAAAAGACTTTGACTACTTTTTTCTCATATGCAGTAGTGCTCCCCAAAACCTGTAAACAGACTTTGATGTGTGAAATCAGTGGAGTACACCTTTAGTATTCCCGAAAAAGTACAATATAAGTGCCTTACTAGTACATTATGTACTTACTAATAATGTGTCTGTGGTAATCAACAGTTTATAATAGAGAAATAAATATCTTTTTATTTCATTTTTAAAATGTTTATTCAATGATCATGCATCTCAAACACTCCAAATAATGACTAACAAAGTAATTATTTGGAGTGTTTGAGAAAACAAAAGAATAATAACACCCATGGCTTTCCATACAAATGTGTTGACTGATAGAACTGTTTTGTTCCTCAGGGAGCCATTAAAGAAGAAAATGAAATACAGCACTTGAACTGGGTACAATAGGTACAAAAAAACAGCCTCAGGTGCTGTTGTATTAAACACTCAAGATTCAGTCCCTTATCAACACCTATTATTATAGTCAAAATACATTCAAACAGCAGCCTCTTCTCCCTGTGAGAGGAATCTGTTCATTTACACCTGGCTGTTACAACTCCTGTATGTGCTGAATGAGCTGACAAACTGGAGGAAGAGCTCTGAAAATCATGTGCACAGTCAAGGTCAGATGGAAAGAGGTCAAACACCTCAGATTCAATTTAAATTCTGATGGGAACACGCCGAAACTCACAACTGCATTTGAAACCTAACCTGCATAAGATAAAATTGTCAATTCATCAGGAACAAATAGGTTATTGTCATTTTTAGGGGGGATTGCAGATAGAAGCAATGAATTCTGTTTGTCAAGGACTAAAGGTTTTGACCTTTCAGTGTGAGGTGTCAGGTTTGAGAACAAAGATCTGCAGTGAGACTGAATTTCCTGTAAAATGCAACTTTTTAAAAATGGGTTCAGTAAGTCATCTTTAATAGTCAGCAGGAGGCTTTTGCATGTTTATTAGACAACAATCAAAACCTTGATATGGTCTTGTTAAAAAGCATCCCATGTCTTTTCTTCTAGGAGACTGTGAGGTGTTATCCGTCTTTTCTGCAATCATGGCAGGACTGGACCGAGATGGCCTCAAAGATTGGACGGCAGATTATTCTCAAGAACTGGAAGAAGCCTGAAGAGCCTCGATTTCAGTATTTCTAATGTTAAAAAGTAAGCTGTCCAAAAACCAACAGTCCAAAAACCAAAGATATTCACATTATGATGATAGGAGACTAATGAAACCAATAAATATTCACATTTGAGAAGCTGGATGCTTTAACAAATTTAAAAAAATTACTGCATTATATTCAGTGGTGTTTCTAATATTCGGACCCCCTCATGTATGCAAATAGGGAGGACAAAACATTAGAAATACTTCTGAATACAATGCAGTCCAGTACAAAACCACCTTTAATGAGTTACATATTTTAACGTCACCAAAAACCGAACTTTATAAACTTCATAAAGGTAGAAGTATAATAAGCTGTTTGCACTAGATTGCACAGGTGTCCCAAAGAAAGTGACCACTGAGGACGTATTTCTTTTACAACTGCAAAAGTAAAAGAATGAGGTGGAAGCACATTGATTTCCGAGTAGGAGTTTTTGTACATCCAATGGGAAATTGCGGATGTTCTGATTTACAGAACTGATATATATTGTTATATTTCAAAATATACTTTTCACCTCGCAACAGAGCACTGAAATTAGTACATTATCACTTCAGTCTTAACATGTGCTGCTGTCTACTGGGAGCCAATTGAATACAGTCTGATAAGAAAGCTCAATGATCTTATCAAGTTAATCTCAGTACATCTCTTTGTTATTCAGCAAGTGTAACCCCAATAACGGCTGAATCCTGGACAGGAAATGCAGACGCAACACAGGACCACCATAGATAAGCATCTTTATTGGGATACATACAATGTTTTACAGGTAAGACTTAAATAACTTGCAGTTTTGTACATTATCACAGACATAAAGTGCGACTTCAATCGCCACACATCACTTAGCTGAGAGGGCACGACACGAAGCACGACAGTCAAATCAAGTAACATCGAGGATCATTTGGGATTTGCAGGTGAAAGGAGAACATTACACCGTTTGATTTTCAAGTCATTACACAAAATGAACAGCTGATTATTCAAATGGCAAAGACCAATGTACATACGGTACACACTCATCCACACAGTAATACACAAACACACATGCACAGGAACAGTTCAGCTTCGAGCTGCCACGGCAGGAGGCTGCTGCTGATCAGTGGACTGGAGTTGTCTTCCCAGGTACTCCCTGTGAAACAAAGTACAATAAATTACAATTCAACACTCCCGACACAAACCCACTTAATGCTGAATTAGATGTATTTAAATTCCCATCCACCTGATGGCCTTTAATACGCCTTTTAGTATCCTTTAATCCTTTAAGGAATAGTTCTACATTTTGGAAAATATGCTTATTTGCTGTCTTGCCCAGAGTTAGATGAGAAAACTTTCATGTCTGCATGTTCTATATGAAGCTACAGCCAGCAGCAGATTAACTTAGCTCAGCATAAAGTCTGGAAGCAGGGGGGAACTGCTAGCTTGGCTCTGCTCAAAGGTAACAAAATCCACCTAAAAGCTCACTATTTAACATTACATTATTCCTTGTTTGTCTAATCCGAACAAAAACTGTATAAACTTGTGGTTTTTCTGGGGGTTTTGTTTGAGACTACGGCTGCAACTAAGCGTTCTTTTCATCATCGAATAATCTGAATTATGTTCTTGATTAATCGATAGGTCTTTAAAATGTTGCTGATCCCAAGGTGACATCTTCAAATTGCTTGTTTTGTTCGACTAACAGCCCAAAACCCAAAGATATTCAGTTTACATTGAAAAGCAGCAAATACTCTCATTTGAGAAGCTGGGACCAGAGAGTGTTTGGCATTTTTTCCACAGTTTTTTTTTCTCAAAGAATTACTGAAGCAATTAATTGATTATCAAAATAGTTGCTGATTTATTTTCTGCCAACTGACTAATCTAATATTGACAAATCTATTCAGCTCTTTGTCAGACAATTTCTTGGCCGAAAGCAGTGATTTCCTGGCAACTTCACAGTCGACAAGACATTTTTGCAGTTCTTGTACGGATTAAATATATGACATATAACATTAGTTTCCCCGTTTCCAGTCTTTATGCTAAGCTAAGCTCCTGTCTCCCAAGTCCAGCTTCATACTGAACGGACAGACATGAGATCAATCTCCTCATGTAACTCTCAGCAAGAAAGAGCAGATAAGCTCCAAACATGTTGAACTATTCCTTTAATGAAATGAATTTCAATTCCCATCCAGTTGATTGTTGGGGTGGAAATGGGGCCTTTAATATTCTTTAATTTCAGAATCAGTGGTAGTTTTAACTGACTGTCTCATTCTCAGAATATGAGCTTCTCCTGGTTATTCTAACCCAGGCGTGATGTTAGTCTAAGTGTTGAAATAAAATGCCATTATTGTGAAAGGTCACACTTCGCCTTCAGGTTCCTTCTTGGCAGTAACATTTTCAGATGTGATATCATGACACTCGTCTTACTGCTACCACAAATATCAAATGCCTTTCACAGACCTAAAAATGGAAAATTCTGACGCTGGAAATTAAAAACTAAAACTCAGACCAGTGAGTGCTGATAATAATTCGTCTACATTTCTCTGCAGAGCAATAAAGCCGTCTCCTACTCCTATGAATCACAGCAGTGAGTAAATACAGCACAATATGCAGGAGTCATAGAAAGCAGCAAAATAGCCTTTCGGATTCATAGAAATTTTAAGTACTTTTCCATTTTTGTCTCAGGTCTCTAATACCAAACATTGCTCATCTCCGGTCAAAGCCTCCATGCCTGCACTTTAATGTTTCATCTCATTGTTGACTGCTGACCCCAACTTGATGAGCGTTTTTTTCCTGACAAATCCAGCAGGTATACACAACAGAAATAAAAACCTGCAGACTCGCCAAGGAACATGACTCCTCACACTTGATCAATTCAAATCTATCAAACACAAGAAACTTTCTCACAGTGTTGCGGAGAATTTCAGCTTTTAGAAAAAAAATCATTCAACTTTGAAGAAACTCCACACTTCCCTGAAGTAGTCAGTGATAACCTTTACCTGGTCTGCAAATATTGTTATATGTTGATTCAGAGTACTGTCAGGAAGTTAATAAAGGCAGATAGAGATGGAGTCAGTGTTCTGCAGCCGGAGTGCTTCTGCTCTACGTATCTGCCGCTGCAGTATGAATAACCTACACAGCAAAATGAGTCCTGAAGAGTTAAACACAGCAAGATATCAGTTAAAACAAAGACTGTATAAGGTACCTAAACTGTCTTAAAATACACCTGAACAATGCAAAGTTTGGGCTTTCAAATTACAACGTGACTCATTTTTTAAGTAGCTGTATCAACTATACTATAAAAATACAAATAAAGACAAAGTTGTCTGGAAGTTAAACAGCATTCGATCACTGGAAATCAACATTACATTCGATTCAATGTCAACTATAGACTTGTGTAGAAAGGACTGTGCTTCAATCTAGACAGTGAGGCCAGTACAGCACAAGGACAGACTGTTAACGGCTAATGCTCTTAAAGAGAAAACCATCAATACGGAGCTGAGTGGCAAAGATTACATTCTTTCACAACTTACAGCACTCCAGTTCAGGAAAGGTATTAAAGAAAACAACTTTTCAAAGCAGACTAAAGACCACAAGGATAAATAACAGAAGTTTCTCAGTTCACACATTAATCTCTGCTGTTGTCATGACAGCAGGGACCTTCAGTAAGTAGCGACGAGAGGATCTTCTCATGGAAACAACAATGGCAAGGCAACCGACTCAAGGTGACAGTGGGTGTGGTGAACTGCTTTGAAATTATCTTCAATTTCTGTGTGAATGAGACCTCACCCTTTCAAAATAAATAAATAAATAAATGAAGGCAATGAATCTAGGCAGCACAAATAATTTCAACAACCTTGAGGCATAAACCCTCCTCACATAATAGGTCCTGTGGAAATAAACAAACTAGTGGAAAAGCAGCCGGCATATAACAGAGAGAACTGACACGAACAACAATGCTCGTGTATTTTCATCATTGTCTCTTTCTAAGCCATTACATTATTTCACCACAAAAACAAATCTGTCATTCAGCACGGCTGAAGTAGCAGCATGTCATCACCTCAAGCTGAGCTGATCTGAGGGGAAGGCGTGGGCGAATAAAGACTTATAAAATGAGTACAAATTAAAGACAATACAAGAATAGATGAATGTCTTCAGATGTGTTTGTGCATCAGGCTTTTAAATGACATGCTACTGCTTTCATATAGTTAAAAACACAAGCTGTGAGTGATTAAATATCCATTTCCATATAAAATCAAATCAAGTTTGTCTCGAGTATAAGGGTGTGTGTTTTCAACTCACACTGTAATTCATATGTAGGTTTAATTCCTGCTTTTCCTTTTTTTGTTGTAAGACATTTGCATTCAGCGCTCAGGTTTTTTTCTTCCATCTGTTTTCCTCTTATTTGAATTTGTCACTACTTTTTTATAACTTTACTCCTGTTTGCTTATTTTCATTCATCACAGAAAACAAAACAACAACATCAGATCCAATTTGTGGGATTCAACATTTGGCCAAATACTGTATATATTTTCTAAAACGGGCATCTAACTCAGCTAAGACACCTCTGGGCTTTAAGCTAACTTCTCAAAACTTCCAATCAATTAACCTCGCATCTGCCCCCTCTCTCTTTCTGCAACGGTTATCTGATTTTTCAGCCTGTAAGATTACAGAAAAAAAGAATCTATCATACACTGGAAGTTATACCATTCAAGCTGAGATGGGGGAAATGCATCTTGCTTTCTATTGTAAGTCTGATAATGAGAATCTGCTTTTCTTTCTTCTCAGTTACTGAAACAAGACAAAAACCCTTTTGTGCCACAGTGAACAAATACACGTCTGCCCACACTTCAGTGAACATACAGTTTACACAGAACATTATGGTCACTTAGATGGGAAAACAGCACTACACTTATGATATTAAACACAATACCTCCATCCACAGTTGCTCAGGAAGCAGCGTGTGTTTTAGATAGTGGCAGCAAAACAAACCCATTTTCACTTGTTGCTTGTTGATTTTTAGTGTTTCCAAGCAATCCAGTAGACAGAAAAAAACACACAAAGACGATGGGCAAGTTGAGTGTTTGGACCCAGGGTGAATCTGAGAAATGGTGCCTTGACATCAAAGCTTTGACATGTGTTTATGTGCTTTTGTATGTTTTCTTTTAATGTTTTTTTTTTTTTTTTTAAATGCCATCAACCTGCCAGAGAGTGCAGATGAAAAGTAGCCTGTATGGATAAATCTGGCACATTTACACGATGGACCTGAGTGCTCATGTTAATTAATGTGCATTGTCCCTTCTTAAATAAAATAAACATAAAGCTGAAGTATTGACCACTGCTTCAGTAAAAATAAATGTAGAGTTTGTAATGGTGCTGGTGAGAGGTTTGAGTTGTGACCGAGATCCAGACATTTTACAGTTAAAAACTTGTCAGTGCTCTCTGGTGGATATATATATATAAAAATATCGTCCATAAGATAATATTGGCTGATATATCGACCCGGTCAATTTTAATAGACAGTAAATGCAAGTTCATGCTAACATCCTAAATCTGAAAGCAATTTTGGCTTTTTGCAAATGAAAGCATTTTAAAGTTACATTTTGGTAAGTTTGAAATATGGGCAATAAATAATGTTAATAAATTGTACTCTATAACCAATGTCAATTAAAAGTCCAATAAATTTGTGAAATGAGAACCATGCAGACCTTTATTTTTCCTCCATTTTGTGGTTGATCCTGGATTGTCCCTATGTTAACGTTACATTATACATATGTTGATCTTACACATTGTTACTTACCACAGCCATGGCAAACCGTGACAGGTATTTGCAGTTACTTTGGCTAATTAGACCTCTGCTCAGGTGCTCAGGGTGATTTCACTTATTTTACTTTTATGGGACTGTGTGGGCGTGTACAGACTGAGCTTGAGTGACATCTCTGTGAACCACCTGTTGGCTTTGTTGCATCTGTTGGAGCTAATTATACTTTTATCATTCTTATCAGTACACAGAGTCTACTGAGCTCACATCATTCCCAGCATTTCTCCGCCCAACTACAAGCTAAGCAGACGTCTAATCAGACAAAATAAATGAAAATACCTGTGAGGCTGTGCAGGGCATTTAATCATTTGTATGCAAATGCAAGGGGTTGTTATTTAATGTCAGAGAGCTATGTTCAACTAAAACTTTAAGGGCTAGTTTTCCTCATGACAACATCTGGGTGATAAGTGGTTCATATTAAACAGAATGCATAAAATCAATGAAGCTACAAATGAGTTCATACCAGTTGTGGACCATGAGCTTCTGCACAGCTAACAGGGCGTTGTAACGGACTAGCTGGTCCTCGTGGTGCATATGATTCATCACCAGCTGTTTTCCACCCAGCTGCTCAATCACCCTGAAATGGGAGGAATAAAAGAAATAATGGGAGAAAGCCTTTATCCACACAGAAAACAGATGCTATTTTCATGTTTTAGGTCATTCAGCAGTCCAGCACCAGGTAATCCAATCCAGCCTGACTAAAATTTTCTGTGTATCTTATGAAGGATCACTGGCCTTGTGAAAGGATATAATGCTTTGAAAAGTAAAACAGACCTGCAAAATGCATGTGATAATACAGTAAATGGTGTGACCAGAGAAAAGAAAAAGTAGGTGAAAGTACAGGTACTCTGGTCCACCCAAAATGCTCATGAGGATTGAACCTTTTAAAGCACATGCAAAAGGTGTCGCTCACTCTTCCAGTACTTGTAAAACTGTCAACAGGAATACATTTTGAAGTACGTCCAGAACTGAGATATGGTGTGCGGCATTTTTCCCTTTGTTAACCAACCCCTTAACTAATTGGAACAAGCAGATGTACACAATGCAAATACAATCTTAAAGCCACTATGTGTTTAATGTTTATGTGATTTGACCACCAGTTTTTGTTTGTAGAAAAATGATCTAATCCTGGTGACATTTGGTGAAGCCTCTGTGTTGCTTTCAGCCCATTCATCTAAAGGGCAAACAACTGCACAGAACGTGTTTTTTTTTTTTTTAAATAAAAAAAAAGTTTTTGATCTCCGTCACTCACTCGTGTCACAGAAGAAATAAACTTCAATTTTATCAAAGCTATCAATCGGAACTTGTGGCCTAAGTTTTCAGAAGACAATATGTCCTCTTGCTGTCCTTTCAGCTCCTGAGGAGCTGCTTCTGAGGGCAGTGATGGAGGGCGGTGTGGATAGAACGGACTGGACACTTCAGTAGTGCTTACGCACCGGAGCCATCTCGCTTTTGATATGGGTTCCCATGTTAGATCCATGAGTGGAAGTGTAGCAGCGTGCATTGCTGTTTATCGTAATGTCTCGATACCACCACAGTCGGGTGCCAAAGTCCGAAATTCTACACGTTGAGGCTTTAAGCCTTGATATGGATTGGTTTTCACAGAGAAATGCCTTACCGCTTGCCACGTGGGTAATGTCGCACATACTCTCCGATGTCGTGAGCTGCCACTGCTATGACTTGAGGATCATCAGACACCTCCAGCAGCCTCGTTAAGATCCTATTGAAGAAAGGCAGACAAAGGAGAGGCATTCAAATGGAGAGGTCTGTCTGCATCAAAAGGCAGATTCAATCACACCTTTTTTATGCAGAAAATCATGTATTTCTCAAATGCTTCTAGGCAAAGACTTTCTTGAGAGAGTTTCATAAAAAAAAAAAATAGATTAGCTGGGATTATCTTGGTTGTAGAAATGCAATGATCTCTCTGAAAGCCTTGGTTAATATTAAAACTGAGGTAAAACCCAAACTCTAAAATCTAAATCCAAGGACACGAGACATAAGGCGTCCTCTGAAAAAGTGACACCCCGGGGTTCAAAGTGAGACAAAGCGTGGGTGAGAGTCGGACAGAGAGCGTAATAAAAGAGGAGGGTAATTTAAGCTGAGATGATGCCTGAGTTGATAACAGAGAGAGGACAGTGATGAGACAATGAGATGGGATTTTTACTGAATGTCAACAGGCCCAACAGAGTGTGTGTCTGGAATAACAAAGAACACAGAGACAAATTGATGTTTTATCTCTTGTGATCTGAGTCCTTAGATTGGACACACAACAACAATGAAAACAATGTTAAGAGGCTGCGCAATCATCAAACAAGATGCTGGCGAGTGTGTGCCATTTCAGCAGCTGACCTGAAATAGGTGTTACAACAAAATTGAATGCGAGTGAAGTGTTTTGAATATATGTGACCAGTGACATTTTATACTGATTTGAATCTAAAGTTAAGAATTAATCTGCATATCTCACTTTAAAATGACATTTTACAACATTAGGTTTCAGTTTCAATTAATTAAAAAAAAACTTAAATCAATATTATATATTTGGGAAAAAGTATCAAATCGTTCAAAGCCTCATTTTCATATGCAACTCTCAAAAAAGCTCACAAAAACAAGACTTGGGAGAATACAGCCATGCTAGCAGCTCTGTGAGGCTATATTTAGGCACAGCGGTGCTATGAGCTACATGCTAACGTAAGCTAGCTAACACGCTGATGCAGGTATATGTTAACATCTTAGTTTAGTGTGTTAGCATGCTAGCATTTGCTAAACACAAAGTACATATCAAGTTGACGAGAATGTCATGAGCTCTGCAGGTATTTGGTCAAGTATTAAGTATAGTTAAGCATTGGACAAATTGAAATTTTGACCTGCTGGTGGTGCTAGAGGAAGAGGAAGAGGAACACCAAAGTCAGCAGACTTCATCATCTGGGCACCATGAATGTCTGTATCAAATGTCATTGCGATCTATCCTACAGTTGTTGAAATATTTTAATCTGGGAAAATGGTCTTTCTGACAGAACAACCAGCTGACAGACAATTCAGTTTTTCAACTCATTCCGTTTTAATCTATTCAAAAGCAGTTTTTAAATTGATATTACACCATTTCTTTCAATTTTGGAAGCTGCATTAAACCTCCCAAAGCCTCATTTCATATGTAGCTTTGAGCAGCATAGATAAAAAAAATCAGAATACACATAATTTAAGTCAATTTCTCAAGTGGCAATATCTTAGTTTATGATAAAGCACATTTTGTGTCCTTGTGCACCTGAACAAGCTGTACTTTTTTCAACAGCACTGCTTTTTAGTTTTTGAGGGCCGTGGAGAAAATAAACTGTCTCGCTACAGCACATGCGTCATCTTACTTTAGGAGCTCGTAGTTCTTCTCGTTCAGGCGGACAGCGTTCTCACGCCAGAACTTCTCAGACTTGTGCACAGGACTCCATTCCAGGCGGCCGGACTTGAGTTCAGAGCTGTACTCATCAAATGAGCTGTTGATTAAAAAAAAATACATAGAAAACATTTAAAAAAAACCAAAATAAAAATTCCAACAAGTCTCAAGGGCAGTACAACGATCTTCACTGTTATTTGTCCCTCAGCAGAAAAAGCTACTTTCTTTCAAAACATCTGTTGTGTAGAGTAGTTCTTTGAGAGGCGCAGCATATGGTCAAGAATATCTAGAGGTCACCCACACATGCATTCAATGCAGCATTAAGAATGAACACACATCTTTTGAAAATAGACTAGCTTCATAAAGATTTACCAGATTCATGTACAATATAAAAATGATCCTTAATTCTTTTAAATATTTGTTCCAAGCATTTATTTTTACAGAATTTCACAACTTGCTCTCTGTAGCAGAACTACTTATGACTGAAAATGAAGGGTTTGGTAGACTGTAGGTGACATGTTATTCTTGAAATGAAGTCCGCTGGGTACCTGAGATCCTGCACACTCTCTCCCAGCCTCTCCAGGAGGAACTTAATGTCCTCTGTGATGTCCTCATCATCGTACTTCTGCTGCTCCAGGTTCTCGAGTTGCTTCAGCACCTTGCACTGAATCATGGCCAAAGCGTATTCCTGTCGAGTCTCCCTCTCTGCTGACTTCTCCAGAAGATTCTACCACAGAGAACAGCAGCGGGAGGAACAGGCGTAGTTTATTAATTACTTCACTCATGTGAGAATTTCATTTGATAAAAAAGACGTGAGATTGTGATGAGCATTTTTTTTTTTTTTACCATTTTCTGACACTGTATAAACTAAACGAATAATTGATTAATTAAAAAAAATACTCAACAGATAATTGATAATGAAGATGATTGTTGGTAGCAAGCCTAACATATTTTTTTAAATTAGTAGTTCAATAATGTGAAGCTACTTTGTAAAAGATCAATTTGTCATTTTTAGTGTCACATTAAATAATGTTATCAAATGAAGATATTACTGTAAATAGGATTGAGCGACATAATGGCAGAAACTGACATTTTGTCATACTATTTTTATTTTGGCAGCTATAATGTCATCATTCAGTTGAGGGAGACAACACAGCAGGGAAACAGATTTTTTGGATATTAGCCAAAAACAGATCTTCTTGCCTAATTATTCCATATCCAAAACAGTTTGTCAATTGATTTTCCAAAAGGTTCATAAAATATAAAATTAAATAGACTGTGATAGAGGGTTTTATCCAAATCACCCACTCCTAAGATCAAATAACTTTATTAAAGTTGTGAATTTCTTTCAAGGTAGATAATGCATTTCAAAATGCACCTCTTAAACCATGATTACCTTTCAGGTGTTGTGAGTGAGGTGTGAAGAGGATGAATGCAGAGCTGTGCTGCATCAAGAACACAATGTTCAAGTATTGTAAAAGCCACTTCAGTAACAAAATCTCTGGACAAAGTTACAGAAACAGGCTATAATGGAGAGAAAGTTCTGGTGGTGGGAGTGGTTTGGTGGTTTGGAGTGACACAAAAAAAGTGGCTTCAGCAGTGGGACTGAGATAAAGAAAAACCCACTCCATACTCTGAACCCTTTAAGCCACCAATGAAGGCATAGCTGCAGCTAACTACACATATCTGACCAATGTTTTCTTGCAAGAACCTGTGATGTATACACAACATCCCTCTCAAGTAGAGCATAAAAGGCAGAGTCACAGCAAATGTTTAGAGCCTGCTTGCCTTTGAAGGCATATGGCTAAAATAAATGTCATGTTTTCTGGAACCTAATTGAATATGTTTTTTAAAAAAAAGAAACAACTTTTAGTACCAGAGCTAGGTCAGGGGCAAACACATCACAAACACAGCAGTACTGCCTTTGAGGATGTGTTCAAGGACTTCCAGATGGTCTGGTTAATTTAAGTCACATTGCTAGTCCCATGTGGTGAGCAGAATCATTTGCATAATTGGGACATTTGGGAAAATAGCAACATTCAGGTGGAATATTTTTGTAAAAAGAGAATTCCTGTTACGCATGATAATCCCAACTTCCTTAAAATCTGCATGAGGAAGGCTAAAAAATATAATTCTGTATTCGTTGATGAGGAACAGTGTTTTTGCAGTTCTTCTTACTCCACGTCAAACACACTCACTGTGAGGTAAGTTTAACGACTCGTGGGGAAAACCCACTCAACGTCAAGACGTTTCAGGGTCTCCCTTCACTGCACTTAATTAGCTGCGATATAGCAACAACAAACTTCTCTGACCAATTAAAAACTGGAGCCCGTTTCTTTTATGGGTGCATTCACAAACGCTTGATGTGACAGCACTGCTGGCAGGAGGTGTGATGAATGAGCTTTGGGGGAAATTCAAATTAGGTACACGTGCAGTCCGTTGAGGCAAACATAACACAGCAGAATATATTCTCTAAAATCTGATCTCAAACTAATTTCTTTCAGTAAACAAAAGACACGAGAGAGGAAGTCCATCAGGAATGCAGATGCCTATTTACTGAGGTTACAATGACGACGAAATACTGATGGAAACTGGCTGACAGAGAAGTACAAGCAACCTTAAATACCTTCCTTAAAATTGGGTTTGAAAATCAGCTAACTTTCCTCCACTGCTGTATGAGCTCATGTTTCAATCATGTAATCAATGCCATTTACCACACCATTGTGCTCTGAGCAAGGTCGCTGAGGCTGTCTGGTGTTGCCGGGTTGGACAAAGCCAGAATATCACAGAAGCTTTTCATTCACAAATCCATATTTCCTTTAGGCCATAATTCGTTGACTCGACATGAATATTTTGTTTGGTATTCAATATGATGTGTGATGACGGTGGCCAGGTACTGCAGGCTGTCGACTAGATGAATGCACTGTGTTATAGCAGAGGATTATTACTGTTAACAAAATATCAGCATACCGTATGTTAACTAACAGAGGGGTGTTCATCTGCATAAAATGTGTAATCATTTGGGACTAAGAAATATTCTCCCAAACACAATAATCAGCCCTCTGAAGACCTGGAAGTTATCATATTGATTTTCATTGTATTTCCCAGAAGTTCCAGACCTGTGTTGGTGCCCTGTCAGACTCACTAAGTTCCTCTAGTAAAAAAGCACCACAGAATGGGATGGTAAATGGGGCCTCTGCCATTCATTTAATTTTGTCAGGGCATAGTACAGGAAATTCATTACCTGTCATAAACACAAAACAACAGAGCAAGTCCAGAACGCAGCTCTTAGGCCTAAATTAAATATTCAAGAGATGTTTTGAGCAATTACAGCAGCGAGCTGAAAGGGCAGCACAATCATAAATCGTATTTATGTATCTTTTATGTGTATAGTTGTTTCACAGACTGCCTCATCTGTTGTTTAAAAGTTGTCATTTCAGTTTGCTCTTGTTGTGATAAAGCATACAGCCTAATTAAATGCAAATGTTCAAAGTGCTGTGCAAGATTTGGAAAAATACAAACAGACTGTTATTTATCAGTATTAAAGGACTGGCAAAAAATTATGACCTGCAAACTTTTGCATGTAATTTAAAAAATATTTGATAGCTCAAAGTTTTGCCTAAAACAAAGGACTTATGGAGCAGTGGTGTCCAAACATTATCAAACCACAGAAACCCTTCAAAGTACCCTTCTTTACAGTGACAAATCTTTCCATTAGTTGCTCTGACAGGTGCTTTTTCTGACCAATGTGTACCTGGAAAACGTGTGTTATGTTACTATCATCTTAGCTTCATCCTGACTGAATATTTAACGGGGTCAATATGGTGATTTCAGTGTTGTTTATTGCTTATTTCTTCCATTCCATGACCTTGTTTTTATGTGGTAAAATCTACAAATGTACAGTAAAAATATAAAAAGGAAATAAATCTTGCGTCCCCCTTGGCCTGTCCTATTCCTAAGGCACCCCAGGGTGCCGTAGCCCCCACTTTGGGAACCACTGTTTTAAAGAAATTACCAGTATATGAGACAGCGATTCAGCTAGCATTTGTCAAAACATTTTCAGTAAAGTGGCATTTTGAAGACACACAGAACGAATGAGAGATTCTCCACATACCCTGAAGGCAGCCAGGATGATTCGAGTGACCTTCTCCTTGACAGACTCCTGGAGGATGTCGGAGAGCGCTGGCACGACGTTGTAGCGTCTCAACTGCTCACAGAGCTGAGGACTGAAGGCCAGGAGCCAAACGCAGAAGATCATCTGGTACTGGAGCTGGAAGCCACACTTGTTGCTCAGCACCGCTGTGATGCTTAAGCAGAAAAAAATGATATAAATAAAAAAAAATTTTTTTAAATTAAATGGGGGAAAAAAACAAAAACAAAAACAAAAACGCAAAGTGCTGGGAAAAGGAGCCACATCTATATGTGCCACCTGTTTACAAACTGAGTAGTTTTCACAGCTGTGTGCCTACATGCTGCTCATCCATTATCTCTGATGATGGATGAGAATGAAATGTTCAGACAGTCTTTAGATAATGGAAGAGTTGCTCAAAATATAGAGTACTAATGACTACAGCTGGAGAGCGGGTCGTACATTTGCAGAAATAGCTGGTAAGTGCAGAGACGTGGAGCTCATAGATGGGCAATAATTATCTTATCCAAATGAATCAGTGAGGCTAGTTTTACAATACTGTATTAAGAAAAAAAGCATGGGGCCAAGTGAAAGATGGTGGGAATCATTAAGAATTTGTACCAAAACATGAATATTGAGCCTTCTGCACCGTTTCTGCCATAAAAAAAGAACGTTTATTTCACCATTCTTTTTCACTCAGTTATGTTACTCCCTTTAGAAACGTGGCTGCAGAACATAATACATCCACATCACGAGTGAGTATACGATATGAACCTGTGAATTAACATCTCAGATTTTCTAAATCTGGCCGTCTAAATTAAAAAACAAAATAATTGTACATTTACTTCACATCCACAGGGGTATCTTTTGAATCCTTAGCACCATCCCTTTCCATTTCCAGGAGGGGTTGAGTGAAGATTTTATTTTAGTAGAAGGTAAATTTCATCAAAAATGTGACAGAAAATGTACTGAAATTGTTGCCTTTGAAAATTTAATACAAATTTTCCACATTGATTTATGTTGAAGCTTACAAGCATCACACAAAGGGTCAACAGGTGTCATGTCAGAGCCACAGAGAGAGCTCAGAGCAACCCTTCAGAGTCAGCTTAATTTGCTTTCATTAGGACAGAGATTTCACCTCTGTAGAGATGGCATTAACAGGTACATGAGATCTTTTATTCCAGCAGTAATTGGCTTTTTAAAGGAAATGTAATTTGGCCTGTTACTAGCTATGGATCTGACACAGTGGTCCTCTAGTTTCTGGCTTCTTCTTCTTCTTCTCGCTGCTCTCTCTAGATGGTTTTGGTAACGAGTGATGAAAACCTGAGTACTTTTTTGTATTTATTATTGTTTTTACTCACTGCTGTACTTTTGTGTACTTTATTCTAAACTGATGGTTGTCTGTAAACCAAGTTGCCCCTTGTGGACATTAAACCAATACTTCAGTCAAGCTTAGCTAAGGGGATGCCGACCATGAACCTCAAAGTCCCTGGTTTGATTCCAGCAGGAGACCTTTGTTGCACTGAAAAATCTTTACTCTATATATAAATTAGGACTGAGTTGTGCAAATTGGTCACAGCCTGGTCAGATACTGCTGCCTTGCATATATACAATAAACTACACATGCTGTCAATGAATTATCACACTTACATTTAATTCAATGATTAACATAATCTACCATAAATAAAATACCATGAACATTCTTCTTTAGAACAAGGATATCATAAACCATCACAACAATTGATTATCATTGGCCTGTTCTAACAGCTTACATGTTTAATTGCCCAGTTACAGAATAAAATTAAATGTTTTGATTTTTCTAGACTGTGTAAAAACTGTAGGAATGCTGTCATTACTCACCAGTTGACTCCATCAGCCTCCACCCAGGCAAACCTGTACTCATTGACCCTCAGCATCAGCTGAAGGCACCCAGCCACGCACTGGACATACTGAGAGCTCTGCAAAGGAGAGAGGCAAACATTTACTCAAACAGAAGCGCGAGCCTCAGCTGTGTAATCAGGAAAACAAACAAAATGTTAGAAGGTCAAGTACAATTAGTGTGCAGTTCTGAAACATGGAGTAGTTGACAAGCAGATACAGCACACGGAAGAAGGCCAGTCAACTTGCATTACCGGCACCGATCAAACCTGAGGCATTGCACATGCAGTCTGTAGTATTATACATCAGCACATGCCAGATCACAGACCCAGTAGTACAATACAGAGCAATAGCAGGGAAAGGTGTCCCATCACACCTGAGCAGAATAATGTAAATTGAGATTAGAGTGGAGGAAGCTGAGAGGAGAAAATAGATCACATTAATCTGTTAATGAAAAGGAGGTTGAAGAAAAAGCAGAGAAGTCCAGCAAAAAGAACAGGCAGCAGTGACGACAGAAGAGTGGAGGAGAGGACGTTATCTGGTCGGAAACGCAGAGGAAAAGATGATGTTTAGTTAGATAGTGCTCGTGTCAATAGAATTCTGAGCACACTTCTCAGAAAAATCACGCTATGCTTGGTAAAGTATGGGGTATAAAATGGCAGGATGCTGCTGCTGTGCAAATGCTATTCCAATTTTCCTTTGTTATCCTAATGTGCAGGAAAGGCTGTGTTTGTCATGCGCTTTCAGCATTAAGGAGAAGTGGCTTACTGCATGCAATTTCCACTTGTACAGTTAAAACCAACCAGTGGCAGCAAACGCCATGCTGTCAAAATGGAGAATTCCTCTAAACTTGCTCTAACAGACTCAGGTCTCCCACAATCTGCAATTGTTAATGAAGAACTGGAGAGCAAGAACAGGGATGGGAGAGGTAAAAAGGGGAAAGAAAAGATGTGAAAGTCCAGTGACAGCTTGCACAAACCCTGCCATTTTCTGTTTTTTTTTTTTTTGGAAGTGCCAAGGTGACCGAAGACGCACTTCACTCATACTCACTTCACTGGGGGAAATAGTTCCTGCTCCTGAGCCTGTTTCTGGACCTGTACCATGTAGGTTCTAATGAGAGATAAACAAAAGAAACAGGTGCACAATTGTTCACAATCCATCGCTTCGAGCTAATTTACAGTGGCACTGGACAACACAGTATGTGCTGTGAGCTTGACCACAATTCAGTGACAGTGGATGCTCACTGATTCGTTGATCGGCTGTTGAGGAGAGAAATTAATATCAAATGCAATTTCAAGAAGCAGTTATAGATTAAGAACTTATTTTGCAAAGGACAGTTATAGTTTAAAACAAAGAGACACTCTTTTTGGAAGAGATGGTTACACCTCCATTGAAGAACACCTCCGGATATTTTAGAAATACTGGTGTGAAACACAGAAGCACGAAAGACACTGGGAATCAATATTCAGCTGTTTTATCAGCCCACTCTTCATCGCATACATCTGCCAAGGCAAAGCCAGCACCTACAGTGCAGCTTTCATCAGACCAGCTCAAGGTCTGAAAAGTCCGCTCAAACTCAGTATGAATAAATACATTACATTCATTCAGACAAGGCTTTCAGCATGAGCCCAAACAATAGAATGTAATTAAGGGGAAATGAATAGAGATAAAAAGTAGAAATTACTTTGGCTGTTTATATAATTAGACTCTTTCATAAAGGGAACAAATTAAATTCCACACAAGAAAGAAGAAGCTAATGTCTCCAGAAGCTGATGACCCAATGTCTAAGAAATGAACCCATGACATGATACATTTAAAAGAAGAAACGAAAAACGTTATTTATTTCAAAACTAATTATACTGTATATACACAGACACAAAATTTGGTCATGCTGCCAAGAGTGCTGCCTTTCCTTTCAGAACAACCATCAAAATGAACTTTCAATTTTCAAATGAGCATAAACTCCAGACTTCTTAAATTATGAATATGTAATATTTATCTTGAAAGCTAATGACCTTCACAAGAATAAATTCATTAATTTTGGTGACTGTCACTATCAGGCAACATGTTTCCCCTCACCTTGTATGACTACTACTAACTGTACTGTAGTACTCTGTTGTTAGTCACATAAAACAACAAAAAAACAAATATATATATATATATTTAGCAGGTCACATGGCAACATTCATGTCTCCATTTCACATGCAGTTAATAACTTTTTTGTCTTATAAGCAAAGACAAAAGTGACTGAAACCATTTCTTATTTCCATACCTGTGAGCTGAGCTGACTTTTGATCCAGTTGAAGTAGTAGTTCAGATCACTTCCCTCCATCAGATCACGGCCCCAGGCAGCCAGCTTAGCGATGATCCTCGCCGCCTAATAAAAGGAGGAGGACATTTTGAATTCAAACTGTTGTACATGAACAGTAGAAATTCACAGCAAGGCCATAATAAACTGCATTGGGAGATCATTTGTTACTTGTTGTTACTTGGCAGAAATGGCAATCATGTAGACTCATGAAGCATTTCTTGTATGTTTTGAGCAACAATAATGACATTTACTCATTTTGTTGCTTTGTTTTAAAAGGAGTACTAAGGTAAGGATGAGCTAAAAAAAAAAAAAAAAAAAGCTATAACTTTTCCCCATTTGTAGCACTGGCTATATGATCAGATCTTCTACAGATGCATTACAGCATCTTTAGATTAGATTCCAGGGAGAGGGAGAAATAAAGAAAAGAGAATAAGGATGAAGGCTGGGCACATGGGCATAACAAGTTCTTCAATTTAAAATACCTCGTCCTGAAACCCGAGAAACTTCACACAAAACATGATCTACAACCCCATCTAAGTGCAAAAATGACTGAGGCCAAACAATCTCTGCTCAACTACCTCATAAACAATTCCGGCTTGTAAAATGCCTCCTGTGGCCTGTGATGAGACAGGAACAAATTTGGTTCTCCAATTTCCTCCTTGCCAGGAGAGGATGTGCAGAAATATCGAGGATCTAATTTAAAATCAAGAGCCAGCATGACAGTCGGACTGAGTTAAAGTGCTGTGTCACAGACTTGGGGGTCACATTATGCCCACCTGCTGGATGCCATCTGGTTGGTATTTTTAATTAAGCTGCGGGTGCCCTATTATAGTACTCAGTTGGTCGTTGGGTGGTCAACGTTTATTTGCAAAGGGGAAGGTTGCTTTGTGAGGAATTACTGATGCCCTGCTATGATTAGAAGCAGAGTCACATCTGTGAAAAATTCATGGCTGTGAGAAATGTAATGGAATACACCATCTTATCTGTGAAAATAAGATTATGCTTTACTAGCTCATGTTAGCTACTAAAAATACCACACTGTAAGCATGGACAAGAGTTATTACCTCGCCTAGTTCATAGCCCACTGTGCACATATGTCGACCTTATTTAATCTACAGAGTGACAATGTTCCTCATGATAGTCAATAACACGTATCAATAGTAAAAGGTTGCCTGGGTTTGACATGCACCAACTATTCTAATGTTGCAGGGACAGCTTGAGCTGCGATATGTCCTGCATTTGCATTTTTCCATACTCTAAAAAACACTTACCCAATATCTGTTAACTCACCATGTGGACAGTAAAAAGGTCCTGACGATTCAGCATTGGCAGGAAGTAGGACCAGGCGGTATTCTTCGTCTTTTTGGCGTAGTCAAAGAAGATGTTCACACGCTGATGGTTCTCCTGAGTCACAGTTGAATTAAGATGTTAGAATGAGCTCTTGGATTGTACACCTAGATTCAGACTTATTTGCTGCACAGCTGGAGTGACTGGCTGACTGCATGGAACACAATCCACCTTCACAAGCAACACATTCACATTTTGATCTCATGGAAAAAAAAAGTGTCATGATAAAATGGAAGTGATTCTCAAATAAGTCATGATGTAAAAACAGTGTTTACAACGTCTGATGTCTTCATCATTAAAGGTGCAATCACTCAATAAATCATCTCCTGGCTTCAAACAGTCACAGTAACTCATCACTCAGGAGCTGGGAAGTGCAACCATTAGTGCCTGTCTCCCCTCAATGGCTGCAGGGATTTCAGATTTTTTATTGCTTGAAAATGCTTCACACTCCAGGTCGAGGCATTAAAATATCCCCTGAAGTATGAACTTGGTGTAGTTTCTTCCAAATTAATGTTAGTGCAGCTTTTCAAAGGGGGAGGGTAAAACTAAAAGTAAAACTAACAAACTGTAGTCATGTGTTTTAGAAGAAGAGAAGTCCAGCTCTGGATAGCAGATTACTTAGATTTTAATTGCAAATTCACAAATTCAACTGATTACTTTTTTGTACTGTAACTACTGTAAATTGTTTATTATTTGTTTTAGATTCATTAATTTAGCCTAACAAATTTCTGTGTTTGCCAATACATTCATAATTTATTAAATAGGTACTAGGTGTATTCATTGTATTTATTTATTTTGTGGCACACAAAAATGTACAAAGAAATTGAGAAAAAATTCTGGGCTCAGTTTAGGTGGAAAATCAACACTTCTATGAAGTCTGCAAATGCATCACTTTCTATTTATACTTGTAAAATTCAATGTCCTGTTTCTAACAGCAATATTTACCAGGGTCCAAGCACAACGGGAGAATTCGAATATTTAATGGACCTGTTTTATTTTATGTCCTATTTCCTCATTTAACTTTTTAAAATCATGACATTGCCCAGGAATAATGCCCACAAAACCTAAATTGAAACTTTTGCTTGTTGGGGGTAAAATGATCCTTAGAGATTTCAGGTTTTCTGATCATGGTCCTGCTGACTTCTCAAAATGTCTACAGTATACAGTGTATGTACATGCATGTCCTATTTGTCCACAGTCAGTGGGTCTGTCTGTGTACCTGCAGAGTGTCATCAATCAGAGTCAGGATGTACTGGACCGTCTGCTCCTTGGAGATATGGGCCATCAGGTTCAGAAAGGTCTTCGCGCACTGAGCAAAAACAAAATAGATATAAACAAACTCAGACACAGCACAAAGACACAGCACCCATGTACCTATTGACAAAATTAACAACATGCCTTTGCTTTTATTCTGCCTGGCTCCTCTAAAAACAGTCCAGAGATGAACTCCGGTCAGCAAAATGCAAGATGGTGTATCTGAAGCATTACAGCATAAGGGTGCTTTCAGACCAACAACAGCATTACAGCAAAACAATGCAAGAGGCTGCATTGGGGTGGGCATGTTAGTACTGGGTACAGGTAGAAAATGAAATATGAACCAGGAAGTCCAGTTTAAAGGTGTGTCAAAAGCCAAGACACTGCAGGAGGTTTAAAGTCTGTTGAGGCTGAATTGTACAACTCTGGAACGTTGATAGAAAAGCAAAACATTTTCTCCTGTCTCAATGCTTACATAATAAATTGTACATTAGCACAATGCCCCAAGGTACACGCTCCCAGGTATTCCACATAGTATGTGCATTTGTTCATATAAGCTCTGTGAGTCCAAGAGAAGACAATGAAGGAACATGTCTGTGTTTTTTGCTGCAATGCCAATATTTGTCTGAAAGGGCCCTGAGACTTCTTCATGCAACCAGCTGTCTGTCTGCTTAGTTTGGAAGGTTGTGAACTAAAGATCAAGTTGAAAACATCGGTAAAGAAATCTAATGGAGAACTGCTATAGCGCGTGTTGGATGAGAACATTATCTAAACACAAAAAAATGACCAGATAACGTAAAGTACTCGATACCTGATGTCCTTCATTGGTCAGAATGACCTGTTTCTCCTCAGAGTTGGCCACCTCAAATTTCTTGATGAATTCACAGTCCTCAGCTGAGATCATCTGACTCCTACAAGAGAAGACATTGCCACATTTTAGCATAATGCTGCTACAATATGTGTACCATCACTTGAAGCAATTCATTGTATACATTTTTCAATTTGAACAACAGCAAGGCAAACAGTGGGTTTGGGTAATAAAGAGTGATGGTTTCTGTTGATTAATCATGAGGAATTTAAAACATGTCCTTTACCACTGGAGCAAGGCAACATACATGTATGGGCCACTGACCCTCTCATGGGAGGACTGGGCTTTGCCTTGTCACTAGCATGCTACTTCTAATTGCAAGGGCACCTTTCACATATAATGGCAATTAACCTGGAAATACCACATGTTCTAGTTAAGGCAAAACACACCATGGATGGTCCATGAAGGTAGGAAGTTTTAGTAAAAACATGCTTATAGTATATCCATACTAAGCGAAACAAGAAATCAAGTCATCGATGATTTTTAAGAAATGATGATGCGAGTCATGAATCAGATCTGCGGTATTAAAACATACAGGCTCAAAGAGGAAGTATCACTCAAGACACTGAATCACAACACAGGAACTAGAGCAGAGCTGCTTTTAGACTGGCACTCTGCACTCGGTCTGCAATATTATTACACTGGTATAATGAGAGCTTAACTTGTCTAAGAACAGTCTGGCATGCTGACTTTAAGAAATAATACAATATCACAACTAAGTAGAGCACGGAAACCTCTCAATATAACTCCAAGTAGATTTCTTGAAGCAGAAGGGGAATACATGTAAATGGGGTGGACAAGTCCAGTACAACACCACCACTGACCTCAATGATAAACATAAAGTAGAATTATCACGTTTCGGACAGTGTCAACAAAAGCTGAACATTTGTGAGCCGTTGAATTGCATTAGACTGTACAGGTGTCCCTAACAAAGTGTCCAGTGAGTGTGCATTAACACGATGTTGTAAGGTGCACTTACTGCAGGTAGGACTGCCAGTTGACCAGATTGGCCCGCACCTCAGCCGCCTTCGCAGCAATGATGTTGGTGGGGACCGCAGCGTCCACAGCCCCGCGGATATCCATCTTGCAATGTGTCTACTACGGTGCAGATACAGATAAAGATCCAGCTCCACCTGGATGGAAACACCAGCACAGTGACTCAACGTCAGAGGCAATGTTACAGGTCTGGTTTTGCGTGTTTACTACAAGTTGGAAATTCAACCAATAATGGTCACCATGAAGAATTAGCTGGCATACATAAGAATATTTGAGCTCCAAATAATTTACCATTAACACCATGAGTATTTCGACGTGTGGCAAATATAACAACCTTACATTTCATCTTGTAAGTTTTAATTCTGACAGGCTAACAAACCGCTAGCAGCAGGTCATGCTAGACGTTAGCATAACCCAATGTCACGACAGATGATGATGGGTCTTTCCGAGACCCGAGATACGGCGACGCAGCGCACAGCCCGTGGCATTAAACTGCATTAAGGCTGTATAAACACAACGCACACGTATAACATTGTCAAAAGGTGACACGGGAACAACGTTGGCTAAACGTTAGCTAGCAACCACCGGCAAAATACGCTGAGGATGCTAACCTAAGCTAGCTGCGCTGACATATCTTCGCATCCCTTCTGTCAAAACGACACAGCTGGTGACATTCAGAGCCACACAGTCAGACAGATCATACAATCCCGATTATTATTATTTCTATCTCATAATCAATAACGCAGTAAAAGCTCGCCCGAGTCGCTCACCCCGTGCGAACAGCTGACAGGCTACAGCACGGCGTCAGGTGACCGTCAGGTGACCGTCAGGTGACCGTCAGTCACGTGAGCCTCGGTCTGAGCAGAAGTCGGACAACACGGACGCGGTTTCACTTTTAGGCTTAGAAATGAGTTCTTCTGACTGAATTCCTCTGTGGAAACCTAAATCAACAAGCTGTAGAAGATACAAACAACTAAACTAAAGCGAACTAAAGCAGAGGTCCCTGTAAATGTTATATTTCTGTAACCATGGTTACTGTCCGCATTATATTTTTTTTGGGGGGGTTATTTTAATTACTTAAGTTTACCATACTCATGTATGTTGCTTATTAGGCTGTACTGTGGTAAGTTATATATATTTCAGTAGGAATAATTCCACAATTTTGGACTGGCAGAATTATGTTTTATTATTACATACAATAATTATTTCATTATCATTTATGTCACTTTAATTTTAGTTCCTACCTGCCACTGTTTTAGGAGGGACAGTGTAACAGACTGTAAACATGGTGTGAATACAAAGATCTAGTTTTCGAGATCACTAAGCCAATTCACTTTCATTCCTAGGCTTAAAAGTGCAGTTGATTCCTGCAGGGCAATAGAGGCTACAGCAACTTTTGCAGCAATAACATCGTCCAGGTACCACTTAGTAATAATAAACTTTATTTATGTAGCACTTTTCAGAGAGACACAATAAAAGAGATATGATAAGATAAATAGTATAAATAAATGAATAATAAGTGCCTATAACATAAGTATAAATCAAAACACAGGGTACGACAGTGTTGGACTGGACTGGTAAAGGACTGGTAAAATTAGAAAAAGGCCTTCTGCTAAAAATGAGTTTAAAGAAGCTATTTAAAAGTTGCTACTGATTTGGTTTGCCGAAGATGCTCAGGCAGGGAGACTGGCACACTATTATTATCTGTGGCTCTAGTTAATGTCCATGTAGGATCTACTTTTACATCAGTATGTTCCTTCAATTTCTACAACCACAAGTCAGTGACTTAAAAAAACCCAATTATTAGTGTATTAGGTTAAATTACCATGTGGAAGGTCTAAATCTGTTTGTATGAATGATTCAGAAACTCTACTCCCTTCCTCTACTCCGAAGTTATCTCAGGACACTTTTCATATAGAGCAGGTCTAGTACTGTTTATAATATTATTTACAGAGACCCAACAATTCCTACCATGAGCAATCACTAGGCAACAGTGTAGAGAAAGAGAGAGAGAGACACGTGTGACTCTAGCCAATCAATTACAATCAGCTGTGTTATCAGTTGATGGTGTACTTTAACTTTGTGAGGTTGACAGAGAGCTGAAGTCGGCTGATTGCTCACACTGAAGAGCTTTGATCAGCGTTTATCCTCCCGAGTCTGTAATGAGCGACACAACTGAGTGCAACACGTTAGAAGCTCCTCAGTAAAACAGACTGGCACCACAGTTGCTAGTCGGGTGTATATCTATATTAATGGTGCTGCATGTACATTGTGCCCATATGTTTCCTCTACAAAGTCCATTTACCAATGTGTTTTAATCCATTGTATTACATGGGAATTCATCAAGGAGCATATACAATCACAAATGAATCCACGTCTGTCATTAGTCTTCCTCTCCGTCCATCTCGCTCAGACACTAAGACCTCCTGGTTTAATCTGGCCTAAGCTGGTGAGACACAGTAAAGCACAGAGGAATCAGGATTGCATCCAGTGGGAACATTGTCCTAATCCCCTTCTGCCCTCTCCTTTGTAAACACTCTTCTCTTCGTCAGGGTCACTGATACTTTTTTCCCCTTCCTCTATCTCTGTCACAATGTGCTGCAGAAGAGACGCCGGGAAAACATAGAGTAAAAGGAGCAAGGAGTGTGGATTTCTTATGATCTCAAAGAGACTTGAGCCTCACGTGGCGAGTGAGGCCTCATGGTCGGAGCATGCCATGTGCTAGAGCGGTGAGGCAGTGGGAGATCAGGCCCACGTCTGCTCTGCGGGGGATCAGGCGGACCAGGGCCCTGATGTGGCAGTGGATACGGGGACTGGCCCGGGCCTGCCAGCATGGTGTGGGATACCCAGTGAACTACAATGACCCGGTTCAAGAGGAACAGGAGATGGTGTGCCTTGAGGTATGGCCATGTTGTAGTAGTAGTAGTTATTTTTCTTCCAATAAGCTAACTATTTTTGATAATAGCCTCATTATCATAATTTATCATCATACTTACCACTGATCATTACTTTGGAGCTAATTTTCTTGGAACAAATACAGTCAAAAGTCACCAACCAGTCAAGTAAAAGTACATATTTCAGAGACTTTTTGAATCACAGCACTTATGAAATGACGTAAGTCTGTTGTTGAAAGTGTTCTGTCAAAAAGGAAAAGTGACAGAATTTAACTGGTGAGGTTTAGAGAAGCAATATTTATTTGTTTCTTATTATTAATCGCCTGCTGCAGTAAATGAAACATCCTTCACACTGTCATTTGTTGTTGTTGTTGTAACTAGATTGTTGTAGTCTGAGCGTCAGCAGCTCTGTTTGCTTCTTGCCAAACCTCTGTTTAGAGAGTCCTTCCTGTCTGAACGAGGCCTAAGAAGATTAAAAGAAGAAGATGGTGTGTCTTAAAATAGTGTGATACCAGTCATTAGAAATCTAAACAAAGTTACGCATTCACACAGGCGGTCAGTATACACCACAGCCAGTATGAACATATTTAATGAGAAACAGTTAAGTTAGGGAGTTGTGAATACATTCAGTCGTTTCTAAAAATAGTCTTTATATGTGATTTAGCCTGGAGTTTGGCAGCAGAATCATTCTTCATAAACGGATAAATAAAGATTTCCGATCTGTAGTAAGAAGGAGAACTATGTTACTATTCACAGAGGGGCAGGGATTGTAAGAGAGCCATGAGGACACAGTGGAAGGACAGAGGAGTCAGTGCAGCTTGTTGCTGAGCTTGTTGAACAACTAAACAGAAATAAAAGTATATGGAACACAGCCGTAACTGGATGAAAAGACTGTGACACATGACATTAAAAGAGGACTCCACTGATTCAGCATCGTAGTTCATAACATTATCAGACTCGTGGTTGACAGTTTAAATTAACAACAAAGCATCAACATCGATGCCAGAGATATCGTCTTTTTAATTCTACACATTCTTCTTCCAAACCTACATTACCCACAATGCAACTTGACCGCAAACAGTGTGGTTGGAGATTGCGGTGCGTTTTGCTAGTAGCGGTTAATGTAGCCTCGAGCCGCTAGCCTCCAGCAGAGATGAGGAGCGGGCTACTGAGGTCTGGTAACCTGAGTTCTTTCTAACTTCACACCCTCAGATTTTTTTAAATTTTCAAACTTGTAGTTTCAGCAACAACCGAGGCTGACACCAGTAACATCACTTGAGGAAGTGTATCAGACTTCCCGCAGCTCCCTCTGGAGCCACAAAAGGCTTTATACAACTTTTTTTCACATATGTAGAGGAACTCCCCAAAACCTGTAAACACACGTTGATGTGTAAAATTGGTGGAGTTCCCCTTTAACTGGAGAAAACATACACTTCAATTCAGTTTTATTTATATAGCGCCATATCATAACAAAGTTATCTCAGGGCACTTTTTCATATAGAGCAGGTCTAGACCGACTCTTTATATTTGCAGAGACCCAACAGTTCCCACCATGAGCAGCACTAGGCGACAGTGGCAAGGAAAAACTCTTTTAAGGTAGAAACCTCGAGCAGAACCAGGCTCTGGGTGGGCGGTCATCAAGACTTTAAATTCAGACAGACTTCTTACTTTTGCTTTTTTGCTAAGTAAGTTAATTAAGACATTTTCCAGAGCAGACATTTTGACTTGTCACAGGTGTAATTAATAACACTAACGATGGTTAAGTGTCCCAGTGAGCCAGCATGCACAGTACCAGGACTCTGTAACAGGCCTCCTGGCCGTCGTTAATTAGTTATTAATTATACCTGTGCTTTTCCTGCTGTGACGTCTCAAAACATCTGCTGTGAATAAAATGTATTGGAATGCCCCATATTTAGGATTATAAAGGATCAAAAGCTGTATGGTAGTGTTAGCAACAGAGCGTTTGCCATCCATATGCACCCATTTTTATTTTTATTACCCATTTTATTTTATTTCATTTCAAGTATTTTAGGCCTTATTGGATAGTACACAGTGTACAGCTGGCAGGAGGAGGGACAGAGAAAGAGCGATGTTGTGCAACTTAATGTCCCCAGCCAGACTCAAACCAGGGACAATGCAATAGACCTTTTTCACAGCAGTGAACACACAACACATTTTGACATGTCACAGTAGGAGAAGCACAGTAAATCAATAACCTGAATGGTGGCTGCATTCAGTTTATCTCAGCTGGTTTCAGCTATGAATGCTGGCTTACTGTCGGCTTTCTGGGACACTTAAAGGGAATGGAGCCACTGTTAATGTTATTATTTACACCTGGGATTTTCTCGCTATGACAAGTCAAAATCTGTGCTGCGTCTAGGACCTCTAGGCCACTCTGACCTATCTTCATTTTAGAACAACTGTGACTGAGTTTACACTAAATTACAGATTTTTATTGATTACCACACATACAGATAAATCCACATACATCGTCTTCCACATTGATGATCATTCACACCCAGATCATTCACACCCAGTTTCTTATAATAATATGAGATAATGTGATTGGCCATGCAGTCCGTTCATACTTTCACAAATGTACTACTAGCCATATAAGACCTATACCTTTTTCCATGTATTGTGTTATACCATAGATACATTTATCCCCTCAAGGATAAGGATAAGCAGGTATAGCTAATGGATGGATGGATGGATGGAGATCATTTTATAGCAGTAATGATAGTCAACTGTGCAATAAATGGTACCCATTCACAAGCCTTTGCTAAATTATGTTCCAATTGTAATTCCATGTCCTTTATGACCCAGTTTAAAGATTATTTGTTGTGTTATAGAGTCCAAACAATAACAGAAATGATAACTGTCATGTCCTGATAAAGACCATACCTATTAACCTATTAGCAAAGAGACCTAAGGTCTCCTTCCACTTAGTGACTATTGATGGTCGCAAGAGCTCCTGCACATTTTAAGAAGAGAACTGTATATTGTCAGTGTGTGCAGGTAATGGAAATTACGCACAGGGATATGAATATGATATGGTCATATTCTGACCCTGAGTCCTGGTTCAGTGCCCCTGGGGAAGTTTGGGGGGTTCAGTGACTTTCTCGTAGTTTAATAGAGCAGAAGGTATTCTGTATACCCTCTGCCTTGTCTAGCACATTGTCCTCTGTGAATCCTTTGCATTGCCCTGCGCATTTGCATATGTGCATTCAAGCGTGTACACAATTTTATTGTATAGTTTACATATGTAAGTGTGACATATGTACATTTTACATTTTTATATACTGAAAAATTGCACAGCCCTATACATCCGGCCAATAATCACTTAAGCATTTTAATACTTATACTACATATATTTATATATTTTTTTAATATTTATTCTTTATATATTTCTTCTATTTCTTGTTTTTAATCTTATTCTAATAAGTGTTCTTTATGACACACTAACCTTTTTAGCTCAGCCTCAAGAGTATGCCACCCTGCACTGCACATATATGAGCAATATTGGCCCTGAATATTGAATCAGGGCCAGAGATCAGTGATGGACTCTATGATGAACTATTTGCACTGTTGTAAATCCATTACGTATTTGACGGTTGATGTTTGGTGTTGTCATTTGCATTTTTTTATTCCCTGGCTGCAAATTGAATTTCCTCTTGAGGGACAATAAAGAAATACATGTTACATCAATTGACATTCAAGTAGAAAAAGGTCAGATAGAATCACAATAAGATCCTGTGTGTGCAAAGCTACAAAAATATTTCTCCTGCAAGTCTCTAAAATGTCTTTAAATGAGCCCAACAGAATTGTGTTTACCCCTAACTGATAGCTGTAATTTTAGACAATCAGTTTGCATGGAGATTGCCTAGAGTTATGTTGATAATGTGATGTTAAAGTAAAAAAGAACAGACGTAACTTGGTTACTAGGATTAAGACACTGATTGCATTTTATTAAATTGAGCCTGACATTTACAGTACAAAGAGCAACTTGATCAACACACCTGGGGGAAACAGAGACATTCATTAGAAGAACAATAATGTCAGCAGGAAATAAAACTCAAATGGAGAGAAAATAAATGATGTTTCCTATATCCTGTTGCCACCTTT
Organism: Macquaria australasica; assembly: GCA_005408345.1. Lineage (NCBI taxonomy): Eukaryota > Metazoa > Chordata > Actinopteri > Centrarchiformes > Percichthyidae > Macquaria > Macquaria australasica. The sequence goes on along the minus strand of SEMN01000020.1, from coordinate 491,301 downwards.
GTTGTTGTGATTGCACAATTCATCTTCACCTTCAAAGTGCTCACAGATGCCACGCATGATCTCTTGAGGTACTTCCTCTCTAGTGCCTATCTGCATGTTGAGCGTCAGTGATTGAATTCACAGTTAATTCTATCGTCCTCAAAGCTTCACAATGCTTTGAATCCCCGTAATCACATATTGAAAAGACTTTATTCATCCTGTCACCCAGCTCTGGCGTCCTACTCCTCCGTGTGACCTTGTGCGTTCAGACTCCCTCCTCCACTTGGCATTGTGCCCTCAGAGGGAAAAGTCTGTCTTTGTCGAATCACAACAGCATAAAGTATCATTCATTGCTTGCGTGTGTGTGTGTGTGTGTGTGTGTGTGTGTGTGTATCAATCTCACATGGCTATTTGTGGGTCTGTGTTGCATAACATGAACACAGGGGAAGGTGTTAAATGAAGTGTTGTGGAGAAAGTCACATGTTCCTGTCTCCGGAGGGGAATAAAGATGTGTGGATGCTCAGGGCATGCCCCAGTTCAGCACAGCCAGAAAGTAATTATCCCCCCCCCCCCCCCTTTTTATTTATTTATTTATTTTTTTTACAAGACAACAGAGTAAAGCAGTTTTATATTACAGGCGCTCACATTTTGCAGCACTTCTTATTACAGTAAGGGACTGATGACATTAATCTCCATGACGTCCAAAGCATCTTGACTGACAGTGTGATGCAGACTGTATTGGTGAAAATTGAGTAGATCATTTCATAAAATACGTTATGTTGTACTAGACTTTGAAGAGTGCCATCTGGTGTTTGTACAAAGCAAGACATGATGTGCACCTAAAAGCAGTATAAAGTATTAATAAAGGCATATAGTAAATCGCATTGAAAGGTATGTGTAAAAATGTACATGCCACTATCTCTAGCTTGATTCTGACTCAAATAGCAATTACACTGGCACAGTATAATACTGTACAAGCATGTCAAATATTAGTGATCATAATATTTTACATTATATTATGATACCTCATGATAGCCATGCCTTTCACAAATTCATATGAACACAGAGGCTCTATAGGTGCTTTACTATCATGTGCATGGAGAACATCATGTTAGTGCTGTAGTTCAAGCCACCTTCAGATGGCAGTGTTGTCATCTACATCGTTACTGGTTGCAGGCCTGTACTGTAGATCTCAAGGCACACAGGAGCCTGGCAGAGAATCAAACTTAAACGCTCTCATGCAACAGGCCAGCAGGACGTACTTTATATAACCTGCCAGGGAGAAATGGCAACCTATGATTTGATTTGAAGTTTATTCAACAGGGACAATACAGACAAACACTGTTGCATAAGTAGAAGCAATGCAACACATGTAATGTGTATTAACTACTAAATAGATTGCAGTTGCCCATCTCTGGGCAGTCAAGTTGAAACAATTAAACAAACAAATGGATACAAAAGATTCGGGATTAAAAAAAAACAGAACAGATAAAAAAAGACTGTGAATGTGTATATGCATGTGTCTATGACTGCACTGACATAAAGGTAGGAGAGCTTATACACAGTGTGTGAGCCTACATGTATGTGACAAGTGGATTAAAACTCGTTCAGTGTTCACACAATGGAAAACAGTTTTGTGTTCTTGGCGGCTGGATCAGTCAAGAATGTGAAAGCACTTAAATAACATTAGAAATGTAAGACTAAACTTCACAAATGACATAACATTGGCTGTCAAAGTCATGTCATCTTTCAGCAAGGTTTAGTTAAAACAAGTGCTGCACTCTATCAGCTTCTGGCTGTTTCAGCACCATAGACAGCGACTTCAGGCAAAGGCTCACCGGCGCATGTGCCGACGAAATCATTACTTTTTTTGGTAATATTTCTGGATATTCTTTGAAATGTTTTGAGTTTTGTAAATAGCTATAATGTGAGGAGAGCTCAAGTGAAGTTTATGGATGTGTTTATGCTTGGTGCGCTTTATTTGTAGTTCCTCTCCCTCGTCTTTATTATAAACTGACATCACGCAGCCTTCGCTGCTTGAATAGTTCCCTTTCTAGAGTCGCTCACATAGAAGGCAGGGTAAAGGACCTGCATACTGGCGGGGTTTACACTCTTCACTGGGCTACTACGAGTTGGAGAGAGGACGCATGCGTACTGACTTGAAGCAGCCGGTCGGGGGGAAAAGCCTTATGTGCCATCGGATGTAATCAAGGCAAAGAATTACCTCTTCTCGCTGTGCATACATGGTGAAATTGTAAGTACTGGTAGCAAACCGATGTATCATTGCACGGATATTTCGTGAGCGGAGCGTTTGAGGCCGTTTCCCGGCGTTTTAAATGGCATGTCACTATCTTGCTGTACAGTGGGCTTTTAATAGATCTAGGCAGTGTCTTTTCGGTGGTTGTCCAGGGCGATGAAGCTCTACGGTTCTTCATGGTGGCACTTTCCATTGATGTGATGTGCGAGTTGCTAATGCAATGGTTTCTGCTGTTAAATCGTTCAGGAGCCATGAAATCCCAGTGTCGTTCACGTTTCTGCTACAGTGAGATTGAAGAAGAATGGTGGTTTATTTGGTGTTATCATGATTTATCCTTTGAATGGATACGACCACCCCCACCCCCATTTCATCGTCTTTAGCTGTTGAGTCAAGCCATAGCGTACTGTGTCAGTTCTGAAGTACCCGACACCTAACGCGTAAAATATGCCATTTGGCAAGACGCACGAAATCTGCAGCTGAAGCCAGCTCCGAATCTGAGGGAAACCGGGCGCGGATCCATTTTAGAAATGACCAAATGGTATTGTATACACTGAAAGGTTGTGATAGAGCGATGCTGCGGTTATAGATTTGCAAGCTGCGCCTTCGGCCCCCCCCCTCCCATGTACCAAATCTCCTGACATTTTTTTTTAAAGCATCGTTTCTTGTGTCAGGTAGTAGCCGGATGATGCCGTGCGTTGGAAGCGACAGTTTTGTTACATAAATGAGCTGACAGGATTTGGCAGTGTCTGACCTGGTGATGACACATTTGTTGAAATCAGACAAGAAGTCATTCTGTGAGCATAGCCTGTCTGTAGTCTATATAGGCCTACAAACCTTAATGGGGATTCTGTTGAGTACGCTACAGAGCAATAGTCACAATTATAACACAGTAATTTCCCATGAACATGATAAATGTAGCCTAAAGGTGCATGACAAAGTGACACTTGATAAGCAAAAATCCAAAAAAGACATATTTACATTATTTTCATATGTATTTAATGTATTGCTCCACTTGGGCCCAGTGAGCATTGCAAATCCTTTAATGCACTGCTTTTACACTCAGCCTCTCAGAAATGGGATGTTTCAAATTTTGGATTATGGACATTGAGCCAATGGTCAACAATCCATCCCTTTTACACATGCAGGCAGAGTGTATAAGGGAAGACGCAGCCTGTCTGAGATTAGAGGGACTGGAATGTGCTTGGCGGATGCATATTTGGCAGCAGGAAAAACAAAATCAGCAAATTATTCTTCCATATTTTTGCCCTGAATAAAGCAAACAGCATTCTTTTACAGTGTGACCTCTGGGCATGCCAGCACACGCTCAGGCCAGCAAGCATCAGCACACATAACAAATACATAGGTGTCAACTGGCAAGTGGTGAATTAAATAAATCTAATTAATCGTTACCATGGTGAAAGTGATCAAAGCGCTGGTAAAAATTAATGCACTGTCAGGATTTCATACTGGTTTTTGGTCTCATTACAGCACACCCACTGTCGTCCGTACTATCTGTGTTGCACTGGCACTGATTTGTATCATACAAATGCATTGCAGGTCAAGAGACTTCCTTACCACAAGATAAAATATCCGTTAAATACTATTCCTGACATCTAAACACTAAACTCTATTCCTCTCCCCTCTCCTCTGTGTATAGCCCATGGGATCAGAGCGGATGGAGATGCGAAAGAGGCAGATGTCGGTGCAGCAGGAGTCGGCAGCGGGGGGAACTGCACCGGCCCAGCAGGGCCAGCCGGAACAGGCCAACCCACGGGGCTCAAATGCATGTTGCTTCTGCTGGTGCTGCTGCTGTAGCTGTTCCTGGTAGGTCTTCCCCACCAGAGAACTCAATCGTTATGGCCCAGCATGGCCGACATTATTGCACACAGGACATCACAGCCTGAGCTACTGTGTCTCAGCAGCAGGCTCCAGCTTGCGTCTTCTGTTTTTGATATTTTTGCATGTGATCTGTGGACTCTTGTCCTGCAGCAGCCGTATTTCAATGTAAAACATGCCTAATCGTCAGTTAGTCACCTGCTGCGAATGTGAGAAATATCTGGAGTTCAGTAAGTTTATTGTGGATGAAATCAAACCAAATCAGAATCAGAATTGTTTTGAATTTGACTCCAGTTCCCAGTAACTCTCATTATACTTTGACACAGTACAGAGAACACTTTTACAAGACAATACAGATACAGACATACAGCTAAACAAATATAAGCAATCTTAAACATATAGCTGTTATATACAGGCAACAGCTGGTCAACAGATTATATATAGTGAGTATTTGTATATCTATCTCCTATATCTATATATATAATTTTCATTATCAAATTATCTGCAGATTATCTTTTCAATTAATCGACTGATCGTCAAGAAAATGTGTCAGAAAATTGTGAAAAATGTCCATCACAATTTCCCAAACCCGAGGTGACGTCCTCAAATTGCTTTTTTTTGTCCGACCAACAGTCTAAAACCCAAAGATACTCAGTTTACTCTCAGAAGGCTAAGAAAGCCAGTAAATATGTACATTTGAGAGTCTGGAACCAGTGAAATGTTGGCATTTTTGCTTAATAAATGACTGAGACCATTTATTGATTATCAGGATAGTTGCCGGTTAGTTTTCCATCAGTCAACTAATTGAATAATTGACTAATCGTTTCAGCTCTTCAGGTGGGAGTGTGTGGCAAAGAATGACAATGGATGCTGGGATAAATATGTTACTCTATTTACAGAGGTGGTTTTATGTGCATATATTGAGAGTATATGTACAGCATATACAGTCTACTTAGACTTGTGTATAGCAATGGAAAGATATTTTGTATATGTTATTGCATACATTGTCATACAACGTTTATGTTATATAACACATTCGTAAATAACTCCTTCATTAGTTCATAATCAGTTTTGCTTTCGCATGCTACGTTTCTATGTCACCATTAGGAATGAAGACCGGGATGAAAGGAACCGAAAGGCTTCCTATGATGTCAAGGAAGGGACCGCAGACTGTGAAGACTGGTCAGTTGATTTCACCGCACAAAAATGCCAAATCTACTAAACACAGTTGTGGAAGTAAATGTTGAAATCACTCACTCCCATGTTGCCCACGCTCTCTGCAGTCCTAAGCCCACGCTGGAGGAGGTGCGCTCGTGGGGGCAGTCGTTTGACAAGCTGATGTGTTGCCCAGCAGGGAGGAACTCCTTCCGACAGTTTCTCCGCACCGAGTTCAGCGAGGAGAACATGCTCTTCTGGTTAGCCTGTGAGGAGTTCAGCAAAGATCCCAATAAGAGTGCGATAGAGGAGAAGGCTCGGGTCATCTACGAGGACTACATCTCCATTCTCTCGCCTAAAGAGGTCTGACAGCTCTTTGTTTCACTGTTATTAAAATTGTGTCGATTTCATGGGGGAAACTTCATGATATCTAACAAATGCTCATCTCATTTTTCCTGACATTAAAGGAAATTCGCTTATTACCTTTTTCTGTATTAGATGACAAGATTGATACCACTGTGATGTCTATACGGTAAATATGAAGCTACAGCCAGCAGCTGGTTAGCTTAGCTTAGCATAAAGACTGGAAAAAAGGGGGAAACAGCTAGCCTGGCGAAGTCCAAAGTTAACAAAATCCACCTAACAGCACCTCTAAAGCTCACTAATTAACACACTGTATCTGGTTTGTTTCACACATACATACAAAAAAAAAGTGGAAAAACAATAATTTGCAGTTTTACAGGGTTTAACATGCTATTTTCTTAGCTATAGTTTGATATAACGTGTTTATTAATGAGCTTTAGAGGTGTTGGTAGGCGGATTTTGTTATCTTTAGACAGAGCCAGGCGAGCTGTTTCCCATGTTTCCAGTCTTTGTGCTAAGCTAAGCTAAACAGCTGCTGGTGGTAGCTTCATATCTATATCAATTTTGTCATCTAACTCTCAGTAAGAACACAAATTGGCTTATTTCTCAAAATGTCAAACTATTCCTTTAAGAAACTGTTGACATTGACAACACTGAGAAGGTGCACTTGCTGTTCTTCCTAATTTTCCCGTTCTTGACTCCCAGGTGAGCCTTGACTCCCGTGTGCGTGAGTCGATCAACAGGAACATGCAGGAACCCACCTTGCACACGTTTGACGATGCCCAGCTGCAGATCTACACACTAATGCAAAGAGACTCGTATCCCCGCTACATGAACTCCCCAGACTACAAAAACCTGCTCAACAGTCTGTCAGAGCAGTCCCCCGAATCTTAGGGTGGTGGTGACCTGTGATCTTTTAACTCTCTTTATCCCCCTCACTCCCCCCCATCCTTACCCCCTTTTTTAAAAATTTCTTTGTATGTTCAGTGTAGGATTACACGAACCGGGCCTCGGGCCTGGCCCCTCCCAGGGATCTCAGCGCTATTGTGATCTGCACCTGACCGAAGACACTCAGGTCTCAAAATCTCCCGAGGGCTCGACATCACAAGTACTGCTACAGATCAACATAGCAAAACACTCCAAAGGAATATGAATACATTTTGTTTCTGATTTCTTTTTCTTTCTTTTGATAGAAATAATCTATTTTATTTGTCTTCAGAGTTTTTTATTGTCTGTTGTTTTGTTTTTTTGTATGATTGTTTGGGGGGAAAATGATTCCTACTGTAGACTATATATTTATGAGTTTGTAAATAGTAAAAATGGAATTGTGGGTATTTTATGTAGAAACGCCTGGTTCTATTTACTGCGTATGAAAATCAAAGCTCAAGTCAAAGGCTACATGTTAGCTCTACTTGCAGGCAGCTTTGTGGGGTACTGTATGATTTTACCTTGGTTTCACCCTGTTTTGTTACCTAACCTCACACTTTGGTACCTGTGACAGCGACTTGGCAACTCCAGTTCATGTAGAAACTCCTGTAAGTGTGGTTATCAGTGAAGTAACAGAAAGTGACGATAGCTCTTGTCACGGTGTGCAATTTGTTTCCTCAAGAAACTCAAATCAATGATGCAAGGCTATTGTAACTTTCTTTACTCATTATTAACCACAGAAGATTGCCTATTTAAGACAGTTTTTTCATTCAAGTGTTACTCAGTGCACACCTCATAGGTTTAATATAGTTTTACCAGTGTGACATAAGAACCTAAGTAATTCTGTTTACTAGATAAAGTATTTTTATTTATTGATATCTATTGCCAATACAGAAAATCCAACAAGTACAAATTATATTATTATAAGTCCTTTGGTGGAGTAAAGTATATTGTCAGGTCACTGCCAGAAAATGTAGAAATTTGGGTAACTTAATTTCCTAATACTTTCTTGGAAGTTTCCTAAAAGAACTAAGTCATTTGGTACTAATTTGGGGAAAAACAAGAATTTCCTTGAAATCTAAATCTAAATATGCTTATACGCTAAAGCCACAGCCAGAGGCCGGTTAGCTTAGCTTAGCTTAGCACAAAGACTGGGGACTGGGGAAACAGCGAGCCTGCGTCTGTCCGAAGGTAACAAAATCCGCCTATCAGCACCTCTAAAGCTCGATAATTAACACGTGATATCTCGTATGTTTAATCTTTCCAAAAACTGAAGTGTAAAACAGACAACCAGCAGACACTCCAGGAAGCTACTGCTCCTGGCCAAGAAATAGCCGCCCCCAAAACGGCTAATTTTAGATTTTAGACTTTGTATGGATTAAACAAACGAGATATGATGTGTTAATAAGCTTTAGAGGTGCTGGTAGGAGGATTTTGTTACCATTAGACAGACCCAGTTAGCTGTTTTCCCCCGTTCCCAGTCTTTATGCTAAGCTGCAGCTTCATATTTATCGTGAAGATATGAGTAGTATTGATTTTCTCATCTAACGAATAAGCGTATCTGACAGCTGATTATTTGGAATTTTGTAGTTCTTTTCAGGAAATTAGCAGGAAATTACAGGCAGGTAAAATAAAGCGACATCAAAATTTATGAGATTGACAATTTTTGACAGCAGGTGGAGTCATTTGTGTATCATCCTGCAAGATTTTGACTTAAAAATCTATTTTAAAAGCCCACCTGCAATATGAGATTGACTTCTGATTGAAACTGACTCTGGGGTCTGGCAGGCCAGGTTAGCAGCAACACCAAAGCTACCAGGTAAACTGTGTTCATACGCTTATCGAGAGCGTTTCCATTGACTAAAATTGGAGTTGCCAAGTGTTAAATACTTTTATGTATTCTGATAGTTTTAGTTGAATTACTTTGTTGCCTCACAAACATGTCACTCAAAGACAAGATCCTCACATGGGGAAGTGCCTTGACATTCAATTTTATGACATCTTTCTCATGGGCAACAGTTGTTTTCAGGCTCTTGCCATGAGGGTGGTTACTGGAGCACGAGGCCAGTTTACTGGAAATTGTCCCTCTCTTTGGCCAAATTATCGCATGTGTTTTGTCTTGATTCCTTAGTCGTGGCTACATCAGTCCATTTTGGTAGCGCTACCAAACAATATGGCGGAGGGTGATGACAACACGTCTTTATTTGCTGAAGACAAACAAAGATCAATGGATAGGGCTGGTTGATCTGAACTTCTTGCCAACCTGTGTGCTTCTCGGGGGCACTTCTACTTGTCTTAGAGTTAACTTTAACTTACTATGTGCAATTTGAGCTGATGGATACACCGCGCAGATCAACCTCAAAACACAATCTAAGCCAGTGGTTTGGAGTGATGCCTATAAATGTTGTTTCTTCTTCTGTTTACTATATGAAATGTGTTATTTTGCGCTGAGTTTACTGAAGAATACATTTTTAAAAAACAAATAATGTGAATGTTTACAGTATATGGTTTAGTTTTTTTTCTGCTACTCTCCAAGAAAATAATGACTTGTGGGCATTTTGATTGAGATATAATAAAGCACAATAATTTTACTCACTCTGGAACGATTGATCACAACTTAACAATCAATGAGAAGCTGACCCTCATTAGATAATACATACCAAAGAGGTGCAGTGAGGCACTGAACAGACAGTAGAACAAATACATTGCACACAGCTTAATATTATATTAAATTAGTAGTTATAAGCTGACATTTTAGCCACGCAGCCTTTCTCATGTTCAATGATTAAACAGACTTGTGTGACTGGTCTGGGTTTAGTTTGTGCGAGGGTAAGGCAGCACAACACAACAGCTTGTCAACATAGAGTGGTTGCACCTGGCAATTGAAAAAAAACAAAAAAACCTTGAGGAAAGGGAAACAATTGTGCGTCTTCCCTGGTTCAGCCAACGACATTGTCCTGTCCCTAGACAGATTAATATGCATACATAAGCATTCACTTTGATGTGATGAATATTCCACCAATAACAAATGTATACTCCTCGACACACACACACACACAGTTTGTCCTCTCAGATCCTTAATTGCATTAGTCTAATGTTCAAGATTCACATAACCAGAGGACACTGGAGACTAATGAAAAGCACTTCTTTTTAATCAAATGGATTACACTTTATTGGGAAATTAAATAAAACAATGCAATGTTGTGAGTGGAAAGCAAAACAACATTGTCCAAAGTGTTAAAACTACATATAAAAAATGCGGATAAAAGAGAACGAGACAAGACTGATCGCATATATCTGACAGTGAGAAACAACTAATAACAATTGTAAAAGATTCTGGGGGGGAAGGGTGTCGGGGAACTGACAATGACCTCAATCTATGAACAGGATATTTATTCAAACGGTAACCGCAGTGGCATCTTTGTATGGCATGTTGTGCACCATGTACCACAGAATGCAAAGCTCCAATCTGTTGCAGAGTGACAGAACCTGGTCCGGGAATTTTGCTACTTGTCGGAGTGCCGTGGAAATGTCTGCAGACTCAGCAGAACTAGGACACACACAAACAAAAAACACAAATTAATACCCAGATACTGGAATATTTACATGCAAGTCAACAAAGACTGACAATTACTTTTTATTAATAAAACCTAAATCAAATTTATTTTCTGTATTTCTCCAACTGAAAGACACTTATTTTCACAAATATCACCTACCCCTATAAATATCATTTAACACATGTGAATTTATTCCAATGAGAGCAAGTATGTGAGATATATGTAATGGGTTTACAGGTAATAATTATTTTAATTATTGTTTAATCTATCAATTATTTTTGGAATTAAATTGATAAATTGTTTAGTCTAGAAAATATAAAAGAAATAGTGAAAAAAATGCCCATTACAAATTCCCATAGCTCAACAGTTTGATGTCTGATGTCAACAGTCCATAAGATATTACATTTACAATAATATAAAACAGAGAAAAGCAGCAAATCACCACATTTGAGGCACCGGAACTAGAGAATGTTTTGATTTTTGCTTGATAAGTGACATAAAAAGGTAAATTTGATTATAAGTTATGTTGCAGATACATGTTCTGTTGAAGAATCAACTAAATCGTCAGCTTTAATTCGTATGCAACAATATTCAGTCGTCAACAGGATGCAGGATTCTGTTTAAAGGCCATATAGCACTGATGAGTTGAGCACAGGTTGGACTTAAACGTACCTTCCATCTATTTCCGCATTGATTGCAGAAGACAAACGTGGTCATTGGCTCATCAGCACTGCGAGTTTGAACCTGGGAATGACAAAAACATGCACAAACCATTTATTACAATATCATACTGAATGAGCAGGGCTGCTCAAAACCTGTCTTAACAAACTTTAAAATCGTGGAAAACTAAAAAAAAACACACCAATTTGCACCCAGGTTACTTGATGATACAATGAACCATTTTATTTTAATAAACATGGATTTATATCAACTTGTATAACCAAGGTGTTTCTTATTTTTTCACAGTGGTGAAACTGATTATCAACCACACCTGTAACTTTGCACAGACTTTCCAGTAGATGTAACGTCTTGTTAAACCAATTTTACCATCAACCCGTAACCATCCATCCATTTTCTTCCGCTTATCCGGGGCCGGGTCGCGGTGGCAGCAGGTTAAGCAGGGTTGTCCAGACGTCCCTCTCCTCGGCAACGCTTTCCAGCTCCTCCTGGGGGACCCCAAGGCGTTCCCAGGCCAGATGAGATATATAATCCCTCCAGCGTGTTCTGGGTCTGCCCCGGGGCCTCCTACCAGTTGGACGTGCCCGGAAAACCTCCAAAGGGAGGCGTCCAGGAGGCATCCTAATCAGATGCCCGAACCACCTCAACTGGCTCCTTTCGATGCGAAGGAGCAGCGGCTCTACTCCGAGCTCCCTCCGGATGTCCGAGCTCCTTTCCCTATCTCTAAGGGTGAGCCCAGCCACCCTGCGGAGGAAACTCATTTCGGCCGCTTGTATCCGCGATCTCATTCTTTCGGTCACTACCCAAAGCTCATGACCATAGGTGAGGGTTGGAACGTAGATCGACTGGTAAATCGACAGCTTTGCCTTCCGGCTCAGCTCCCTCTTCACCACCACGGTCCGGTACAACGCCCGCATTACTGCTGATGCTGCACCGATCCGCCTGTCCATCTCACGCTCCATCTTACCATCACTCGTGAACAAGACCCCGAGATACTTGAACTCCCCCGTCTGGGGCAGTAACTCACCTCCAACCCAAAGGGGGCAGTCCACCGTTTTCCGGCTGAGAACCATGGCCTCGGACTTGGAGGTGCTGACTCTCATCCCAGCCGCTTCACACTCGGCTGCAAACCGCCCCAGTGCATGCTGAAGGTCACAGCCCGATGAAGCCAACAGAACCACATCGTCCGCAAAGAGCAGAGATGCTATTCTGAGACCACCAAACCGGACACTCTCCTCCCCCCGGCTGCACCTTGAAATCCTGTCCATGAATATCACAAACAGAATTGGTGACAAGGGGCAGCCCTGGCGGAGTCCAACACCCACTTGGAACGTGTTTGACTTTGTGCCGAGAATGCGGACACAGCACTCACTTCGGTTATATAGGGACCGGATGGCTTGTAGCAGCGACCCCGGTACCCCATACTCCCGCAGTACCCCCCACAGGACCCCCCGGGGGACACGGTCGAAAGCCTTCTCCAAGTCGACAAAACACATGTAGACTGGATGGGCAAACTCCCATGAACCCCCCAGCAGCCCTGCAAGAGTAAAGAGCTGGTCCACTGTGCCACGGCCAGGACGGAATCCACATTGCTCCTCCTGGATCCGAGGTTCGACAATCGGTCGTAGTCTCCTTTCCAGCACCCTGGAATAAACTTTCCCGGGGAGGCTGAGCAGTGTGATACCACGGTAATTGGAGCACACCCTCCGGTCCCCCTTTTTGAAGACGGGAACCACCACCCCAGTCTGCCACTCCACAGGCACTGTCCCCGACCTTCATGCGACACTGAAGAGGCGTGTCAGCCAAGACAGCCCAACAATGTCCAGAGCCTTCAGCATCTCAGGGCGAATCTCATCCACCCCTGGCGCCTTGCCACCAAGAAGCTCTTTGACTACCTTGGAGACTTCTGCCAGGGATATGGGTGAGTCTTCCCCCGAGTCTTCAAACTCTGCCTCCTCCACTGAGGACATGTTGGTCGGGTTGAGGAGATCCTCAAAGTGCTCTTTCCACCGCTCGACAACATCCCCAGTCCGGGTTAGCAGCTCTCCTCCCCTGCCGAACACGGCCTGGGCCAAGCCCCGCTTTCCCTTCCTGAGTCGTCTAACGGTTTGCCAGAACTTCCTTGAGGCCAACCGAAAGTCCTTCTCCATAGCCTCCCCAAACTCCTCCCACACCTGGGTTTTTGCTTTGGTGACCACCGAGGCCGCCATCCTTCTGGCCTCCCGGTACCTGTCCGCTGCTTCAGGAGACCTCTGGGCTAGCCAAGCCCGAAAATCCTTCTTCTTCAGCTTAACGGCTTCCTTCACCGCCGGTGTCCACCAGCGGGTTCTAAGGTTGCCGCCTCGACAGGCACCGACGACCTTCTGACCACAGCTCCTAGCGGCCGCCTCAGCAATGGAGGCTTTGAACATGGCCCACTCTGTTTCCATGTCCCCAACCTCCCCCGGGATGCGCGAGAAGTTCTTCCGGAGGTGGGAGTTGAAGATCTCGCAGACAGGGCCCTCCGCCAGACGTTCCCAGTTCACCCTCACTACACGTTTAGGTTTGCCAGGTCTGTCCGGCAGCCGTCCCTGCCATCTTATCCAACTCACCACCAAGTGGTGATCAGTTGACAGCTCTGCCCCTCTCTTCACCCGAGTGTCCAAGACATACGGCCGCAGATCTGACATACGGCCGCCAGAGAGCTGACGTTCCACGTCCCTAAAACCAGTCTGCGACACCGAAGGTCGGCACGCCCAGGTCTCTGCCCTTGCCTGCCGCCCGGCTTACATTGCACCCGACCCCGATGCCTATCCCTGCAGGTGGTGGGCCCACAGGGTGGCGGCTCCATGTCGGTTTTTCGGGCTGTGGCCCGGCCACCAGACGCTCGCCATCGTGCTCCCCTCCCGGGTCTGGCTCCAGGGGGGGGCCCCGGTATCCCTCCTCCAGGCAAGGTGCTCCAGCTCAGCATGGTCCGACTCATCAGGGGTTTGTGAATCGCTCTTAGTCTGTCCCCTCCCCTGGGACCAATTTGCCTTGGGAGACCCTACCAGGGGCTAGTGTCCCGGACAACACAGCTCCCAGGGTCACAGGGGCACACAAACCCCTCCACCACGTTAAGGTGGCGATTCATTCAACCCGTAACATCCTTCCCATTACTGCCACAGTTAAAATGAAGCAGGAATGGCCATCTGTACCTGTGTGTAGGTGCAGCACTTCCCCTTGCACTTGCCACAGGTGAATAGATCAGTCTGAGTGCCTCCAGTGGTGGCCATCTGGTGGTCCCTGACAGCCTCTTTGGTCAAATTCTTTCTCATTTCTTTCAGCTCATCACTGGCCATTTCCTATAGAAAAAGAAGAATGTCATTTAGTAAACTAATTTAAATCTATACATATAGACATACACCATGTAATCAAATTATACCGACATAGAAGTAAAGATGTAAGAAAAATTTACAGCAACTCAGAAAAATGTTGGAATAACTATACTACTATGTGCCAATTCCAGGTAGGGCTGGGCGATAAATTCATAATTATCGTGATATAATTTTCCTCTATATAAATATAACAAATATTCAATAAAATTAAACCACCCATACACCAGGAGAGGGGGGCGCTAATGTATCTTATTGTGGCTAGTTGCCACCTGCCATTAAACAGAAGAAGAATGGACAGTGGCTAACCGGCTTGTAGTTGGAGCAGAGTAAGCAAAATACCGGTAAGCGAAATGAGCGACATCGAAGTAAACGCAGTGCCCATGACCAGCTGGACGAAGCCATCGTCAACAAGAAAGGTCACTCAACTTCAATAGTTTGGAGATATTTTGGCTATATATAATCCGAGAAAAAACAGAGCAAACTGTGCCGAAGACACGTGCCAGCTACGACGGGCAACACCACAAACCTGTTTCATGATTTGAAACAGTATCACCCATTATAACACGCAGAAAGTAAGAAATTACAGAACCTCAGATTTGTGAAATGTTTCGCTGTTTGGCAAGTGTTTGTCATGTTCTGACAATAAAGAATAGTTTAAAACCATAATTAACCACCTTGTTTCTTCAACATTCACTCAGGAGCAAAAATCAGCCTTTGAACTTGAAAGGAATAATAATTTGACATTTATCGTGATAATTATCGGTATCGACTGATATGAAAAGAAATTTGGTGATAACATTTTTGGCCATATCGCCCAGCCCTAATTCCGGGATCTTTAGGATTAAGCCATCATCAGCCAACACACCTCTGCAGTCATCTTAGCCATCCGCTCAGGGGTTACACTCCCACATAGCACAGTCCTCCTTAAATTGGGGTTCTTCATATCCTTCAGATTCGAGATTCGGCTCCGCACGCGGTTCTTGTATTTCATGTCTGTGTTCTTAAACTCTTGGAAGATACGTGATAGCAGGTCAAGGAATTCAATTCTGGTAATGTATGTTTTATGCTTCATTATAAAAAAAGTAGAGCCTATAACTACACTGATAACTACGGCCTTTTAGGTGTGTTAGTGTTGAAACATTTAGCAGACTAACTGGTTAGTTGATTGGCTAAAAATGAATCCACAACAGTTTCGATAATTGCACATTCTCCGTTTTCAGCTTCTCAAATGTGAAGTTTTTTTAAATGTTTATAATACTTTAATTAACAAATAAAAGAGATGTTACCTCGGACAGGGGAAATTGTGATTAGCATTTTACCAGTTTTGACATATCATAGACTTAAATTAATTAATTGAAAAAACTAAATTATGATTAGATGATTAAATTAAAAAAAGGCACAGGTCTAATGTGCTTATTTATACCACTGGCATCTAAAAAAGAGGATAGAAGTTATTTAAAACAGAGCAACATCCAGCATATCATGACATCCTAAAATAACACAAACATCTGCTTCAAACACATTTTCCTTTCAATGTAAAAGGATATATTCCTCGATCTGTGCTCCAAGTTCATCACAATCAGCACCAATAGCAATATAATCCTCTGGAAAAAACACAAACAAAACAACAGGTCAGAGGGTGGACAAACAATGTTGACAAATACTGTAAATAAATTCAGTTATAACCAACCAAGGTAACAAATATTCTATGTTGTCGTCCATATTCTTATTATAATAACAGCATTACCTCCAGTCTGCAGAGCATTGGAGATCATCTCTCTGCACTTGAGCCTGATAGAGTCAGAGGTGTTGGGGGCACGAGGAAAAGTGTTGATTAACGTGTTGGGTGTAACTTCAGGCTGCTCACTCTTGCTGCTGGAGTTACTGCTGGAGCTGCTGTGGGAGCAATACAGAGAAGAGACCTTGGATCAGCTTCTGGAGCAAACCACGTTTGAAAGAAAAATATGACATCCAAATGGCGTTGACCATCAGTAATGCTAAAAGTCTTAAAAAATATCGTTATCCGTCTCGTTACCTTTCTTCTTTTGCCTCTGGGCTTCCCTGTGATGGAGAAACAACGGGTGTCGTTTGTTCTTTCCTCTTCTCATCTGAAGGTTTCTCTCCACCACCAGGCTCGTCTAGAGTACAAGTGACAAAAAATCACGCAAGTCAGAAAATAATATAAGAGAAGGACAACATTAAAATAAGTAAAGTCAGTACTTTTTCATATGCTTGACAGCTGAATAGCTCTGCATTAAGAATAAAATAGGCAGCCTCACAGCTTTAATGGTTTAATAGTTCGTAGTGTTTCTTTATAATATCTGTTTGAAGAAGAGTGTCAGATCTTTTGGCACTTTAGCCTTCGTTAATATCAGATAGTAGAGGCAGACAGGAAACAAGGGGAGAGAGAGGAAAAAATAATGCAACAATGGTCCCTGGTAGAAACTGAACCAGATACATTGTGATAATATGGTATGCATCTTAACCACTTGGTTATTAACCCTTAGTGCAGAACTGTTGTGGCAGAAGATTTCAGGATGAAGCCTGTTTTAAACCCCGGCATACACAAAACACAAGTTAAAATGGATTTTCACAAAAGCAGCAATTTAGCAGCAAGATTCAACTGAAGTGGAAGCAGAGTGACCTCAATGGCTAGGGAATATACTGTCATGTGAGGTGGTCATTTTGCGATACTGTTGCCTTTTTAATTAAAACAGCATCTCCACTAATATGTGTATGCTTAGTCATTAATCATGAAATTACACAATGAGGTAATAATAACAACATTTGTGGTGATAACCAAATGTGAATAGGCGATATTTTAATACAATCTTGGGCATAACATAACAGATAACTTGAACACATCTTATAAGAGTAATTTCAGCAGCAAATCTTCTCTGGCTGACGCTTGCTGTCAGTGTGGATGTCTTCACTGAAACTGTTGGCTGTTGTTCATTTGTTTGTGCTGCTAAACACCTCACTTACTCACAACACTGTGGGTTGAGAATGGATGCAAGTGATTTACGAAACTCCAACGGGTAATTTTTGACAGCTGGTGTACCCAGAGTGTGATGTGTAGCAGTAAGCAAAAGATCAAAATTGGCATGGGGTTCATCAGGTTACAAACAAATGCTATGATTGGCTCCGATACAATCATGCACAACAGCCTGGGACATCAAAAGATCTCTCCAGAAAAATGATGTATCACAAAACAAATTCACACACGTACAGGTAGAATTGAAAAGTACTAATTACCCAAAAGCTTCTTCCATGATTTGATCAAGGACTTGGCTAGGGATGTCACCTCATCGTCTGTGCTCTGCTTGCGGATAGCGTTAACGGACATCCCAATTCTGGTAGACTGTGGAGAGACATTGTGTCAGTGCTTCAGGGTGTGAGCACTGCCTGTGTCGACAGTGAGCCTGAAGAAGAAATGAGCAAAGATACCTGAAGCAGCTCGAGAGTCATGGGGACACTGCGCAGCTCCTTCAATAGGTCCAAAGCCCCAGCCTGCAGAGGAGAGGGGAGGGAATAGAGAGGCGTTTAGATACATTTGAACTCATCTCACACTGAACCGCTCCTTAGATGTACAGTGACTAGTTTGCTCCAACATAGGTGGACATTGACTACTGCGTCAGCATGGTTAGATAGATTTCACACAAATCTTGTTTCCTTATGAATCTGGATATATACTGGAGTTTTCTACAGGAGTTAAGTTCTATTTATTAACAGTAATATTTCAGAGATGCAAGTCTGACAACATTTATTAATTAAGGAATTGGTAACTAGTTATTATACTTTGTACACAGGAAAAAAAGTTAAACATTCATGTTTAGAGGTGATTAGTGAATGAATTGTCTAGTCAACTGACAGAAAATTAATCTGCAACTGTTTTGAATATTTATCAATCATTTAAGTGAACTTTTAAGCAGAAATCACAAACACTGGCTTGTACTAGCTTCTCAAATGTGATGAGTTGCTGTTTATTCCTCGTCTTGAATTATATTAAACTGAACGTCCATCCGGTTGGGACAGTTGGTTGGACGTAACAAGACATTTAAACGCATCACTTTGGGTTTCTATGACAATGTGACGGGCATCTGTCACTATTTTCCTAACATTTCAAAAGACCAAATTATTACTCGAAAAATAACCGGCACGTTAATCAATACTGAAACAAATCGCTGACGTTATTAAGCCAGAACACCTGGAGTGCAGGTACAGCAGCTAGGCGGCTAACAGTTAAGGCGCTCGCCAAATCCCAACGCGCAACTTAAACCTAAAGGATAACGAAGACGTTTTATTTCAGGTTTATTTTTGACCTCGCTGCTCGATTTCGCTTACGTTAAAGCGACCTCACCCAAGGCTCAACGCCGGCGAGAAACCTAGCGGGCTGCCGTGTGGCTAACTGGTAGCGTTGACATAAACAGACTCGCAGGCTAGCTGTATGCGGCTAGCCAGCTAGCCACAACAACAGCCGTTGAGCCAACTGTTGAGGGCAACGGCTGGAAAAAAAACACCGCCCGGCGAACTGACACACTCCCGCAACGCCGTGTTGGCGACGTCTGACCCGGCTAGAGGCTCAGTTGGCCAGACAGTCCACAGCTAACCCCGCCGCAGCTCATTAGCGCCAACGTCGGCTAAACATTCATTCTTCTCACTCGTCTCACCCCGTTCTTCTTCTGCGCCATTTTATCCATCTTCTTCGCAATTCTGATGATCTCGTCCTCCTCCCTTTTCCCCATGGCGACTGATCCGGTAGAATCCCCCCAAAAAAAAAAAAAAAAACAACAACAACAAAAAAAATTCAGGAGCAAATGGAAAAGAAAATTCGCGACAAACACCACACCACTGAAGTGAAGGCGGCGGCGGCGGCGTCTACTTGACGGACCGGGACCGCACACCGACCCTCCTCCGCTGTGTAGCAGACCTGACTAGTTGATGCACGATGAGTTCAGGGGGAGTTAATCGAGATGGAACCCACGATTCCTCCGGGAGCTGTCAGAGCTGTAAGTGCTCATTAATCAGACAAGGGGACACGTTTCTATGAATACCTGGATATAACTCTATATTTTGTCTAGTTGTACGCAAACATCTCTCCTCCTGCCTACCAAAGCAAAGCCTGTATTTTGGCAATATCGCTGCCTGTCGTTAGATGGCGCCAAAGTGCCACTCTGCTTAAATCAACAATGGACTTCACAAATATGTTTGGGTCTTCTCATGTTTTCACATTAATAGTTAATCAGATGGAAAGATTTAAATGGTTACTGTCCAGAGACGAAACGACTGTCCAAAAATTAAATTGCAACAATTTTAGTAGGCTAATTGATTAATAATTTATTAAAATGTATTTCAATTAATACTTTTTAAAAGCTGTTGGTCGGACAAAACAAGCAATTTGAAGACATTAACTTGGACCCTATGGAAATTGTGACTGGATGCTTTTCACTATTTTCTGATTATACACCAACCACTGAATTGAAAAAAAAAAATAGTTGCCAGATTAATCGATAATGAAAATAATAATTAGTTGCAGCTCTAGTGTTGTCCCAAACAAGGGGTCGCAAGATACTGTACATCTGAGGGATCACAATTAACATTCAACAACAATTAATAGGATGGGGAAGCAGAATTAAGCATTCATGCCATACAAAATTATATGTATTTTTTCAGACATTCCTCTGATGTTTTCTTGTTATTTACCAGATGAATTTACCTCCTCAGAAAATTTCACATTTTGGTGGACCAGGTCATAACCCATGGACCACTGCTGACAACAGGTCACAAGTAGACATTGCTTCATTATAAGGGGTTGTAAGCCAAAAAGGTTGAAAAACACTGATTTAGGTTTTTGTTGTAACAATGATAGTGTCAGTACGGTCAACATTTTCCGTCCTAGAATAAGTCAGTTGCAGGTAAGGATGGTATAAAAATATTAATTTTGCTCCAAGCAGCAGTTGACAGTTATCACTGTATTATTTATTGTAATTAACAGTCCGTGAAAGAGCTTCTGTCTTGCTAAAGGCCTTTGGTGGGACTCATGGCTTTTGATGAAGGAATGGCTGTTGTGCAGATCAAACCTGTGACCTTTGAGTAACAGGATTTAGGCCACGATGATGATGTTGATCTTATGCTGCATTTATGTGGCACAGACTGACTCGCTAATTTGGATCTTACAAATCCAAACAGATCAGCACGTGACATTATCACCTAGTGACTGAAGGTTAAGCAATCACTGCAAATGATCTAAATTATTTAACTGAGCATAAAATGTAATGTGCTGCTAATTACAGTACATAAAGTATACAGTATGCAGTACACAAAGGTCAAATACTATGCCAAAATGTATATTATTTTTCACCTATTTACAAGAGCTAATAGTAACACACTGGAAAACTAATTACTAATTAATGAAGCTTATATTTTATGCTTATCCATGCTTTAAACACATGACGTAATGTAACATTTCTTCTTATTGGACTCTGTTTGACCTGTACAGGCCCTTCCTTCAATCCCCCCACCAGCCAGTCTCCATCTTCCAGGACACTGTACGTGTTAGTGGGAGGTATTAGCAGCTTTTACTCAGTCAGGGGCAGTTGGTAATTGGCTCACTGTCTGGTTACTGCAGTATAGTGACACAGCTCTCACTCCCGCATGCTACTATATAGTACAAACCTTTGCTATACCGTGTTAGCCATCCTGTATTTGAAGTATTCCCAAAACTTTGGTCACATTTCTTATTAATTACATTCACCAGGATATTCAACAAGTTCAAATGCTGATACATTGTGTGTTCTGAAATCTGATGGTGGATTTCCAATACCTGCTGTGAGGTAAAAGTGCTATCTTAAGACCTTATTCTGCTTCATGCTGTCAGCAAGTGCGCAAAATCTAACCTAATCCCTATTAGGCCAAGACTTCTCAAATCTGATTATGCAGGCTGCTTGCAAATTAGAAATAGTCCTAGCCACCAGTGGTATCTGTTTGGAGCGGTAAAGATTTACTAATATCATTTGAACTGGAGAGTTTGTGAACTTGTGAACACCACTTCATTCCTCATTTACTTAATTATTCTGCTACTCACTCTACACGCCTTTTAGTGTCCTCATTCACCCATTCATTCAATTACTTTCTCACTTTGTCTTTTAGTGCAAATGACAAGTGAGAAATTTAAGGCTGATGAGGCAGAGAGGACTTTTGGAACATTTTATTTTTTAGCGAGACTTACAGGATACATTAACCGTGATTTAAAGCTGTCAGTTGACCAAATGCAATTTAAGTCCTACTCTTTCAGAAAAAACAATATTGCCATCCATTTTTGATTGAATCTCATACTGGTAACACATTTTCAGTCTGCTGCAGAACAGTTCCTCTGTGTTTCCTTCATTTGCTACCTTACCTTGATATGCTGATTACGTGTGAGCAAAGATTAAGCAAATTGGCCATGATGTTGCATGTCCCAAAATAGCCCTCCAACGCTGCTGAGAGGCTTTGACCAGCGCTCGGAGGAATAAACGGGTGCACACTTTCTGTTGTTTTAGCCGTTATACTGAAGGTGAAATGTGAGATATACGGTAGGTCCTGTTCATGACATTTCTGTTGACATGTTTGTTTGCCAGCCAGTTATTTTCTTAAGTATATACAGGGTGTAAGTTGTCTAATTAGTTGATATGTTGTGTGTATGGCCTTTACATGTACATCTAGTTTGTTGTGTTGTTCACAGTAGTAATGTGGGTTATTATTCTATCAATAACGATGTAGAAACTGTTATGAAACATTGTTCCTCAGACTGACTATGTTTGCTTTACTGTAGACTATATACAACTTACGAAACAGCTACAACAAACAACAGAGGCTCTGTGCTCTAACACAAGGAGTTATCTCTTAAAGTACAAATTAATGTATACTCTTTTCCATATGTAATTATGCTCTTCTACCATGCAACTGTCAACTAAACAAATATGATATATTATTGCATTAATATAAAACTACAAAAGACAATATATGTATAAAATATTACAACGAAAACTATGTTTGCATAACAGCTTAAGAATATTACTGTACATTTAATCATTTAATTTACAGTATGTACACATAATTTACACTGACCATACACAGTATGATAGCGTTTCCTCTATAAAAATTTAATATTGTGCAGCTGCCTCATGCATGTTTCTAGTTCACTTAGTTCCTAAACAACATAGTAAACGTATGCTGCTTACAGTAGAGTATAGTGAATAGAGATGGACAGTGGAGAAGTGGATTGTACTGCAGGACTGGTTTGAAAAGTTTCTATAAACATTTTAACATCTTTTTCCCACCTTGAATACTTTAAGCTTACCACAGCCTCCCTGTGAGAGGAAGCAAACTACAAACTAATAAGTGTATGTGTAAGTGTATGACACTCAAAAGACAAAGTTTTGGTGGAGTATCACTTCTAAAGAAAAACTTACCATAATTTCAACATAATCGCACTAAAAAATGATCAGATTTCTCTCTCTCTCTGCTTTCTTTCTAGTCACCTCCACACAATATGAGCAACACACCTATGCAGGAGCCACCTGCCCAGGAACTGTCCTCTGGCAGTGGGCAGATGTCACCCTCCCGACCCTTTCAGCCAATCTCTGATCCCTCAGCTTCTAAAAGAGTATGTTTCTACAAAAGCGGTGACTATAAATTCAGTGGGCATCGCATGGTCATCAATGCCCGCACCTTCAAGACATTTGATGCTCTACTGGATGCTCTGTCCAAGAAAGTGCCTCTGCCATTTGGAGTGAGGACCATCACCACACCTCGCGGGACCCACCTGGTTAAGGCTTTAGATGACTTACTTGATGGGGGATCATATGTGTGTTCTGATCAGAAACGGGTGAAGCCATTAAACCTGGATGAAGTGAACCAACGGCAGGTACCGTGGAATACCACCAGGCCCTTCAGCGCAGGGCGACGGAGACGTCAAGGACTCCAGTTTGGTCAGTTTGGCAGAAGGAATGAAGTCACCAACAGGCCAGCAAAGGTCACTGAGAGGGTGGCGGTACGGACACCAAAGAAGCTTGTGGTCATCAAGAATAGGGATCCCACTGTTAAACGCACAATTGTGTTGAATAGAAGAACAGCACCAACATTTGATGCTTTGCTGGATTACCTTTCTCAGATCCTGCAGTTCCCAGTGCTGAAACTCTTCTCTACAGATGGCAGAAGAGTAAGTACTTGGCAAACTGAAAATGGAGAATATTGTGGATTAATGCTAATTCAAGGCAATTCCTGAAAATATTATAAGCAGCTTCTTTTGTGAAGTTGGTGAAACTTAATCTGGTCTTTATTAAGTTTTTATGGATGAATATGTCTATAAAAATAGTTTTTTGATTTTGGAAAATACACTTATTGGCTTTCTTGCCGAGAGTTATTTGTGAAGATCAATAAAACTCTCATATCTGTCAGTTTAACATGAAGCTATAAGCCAGCAGTTGGTTAGCTTAGCTTAGCATAAAGAATGAAACCACGTGAAACCACAAATTATCATTGTTACACTTGTTTTTGTACTGATTAAACAAATGATATATCACATGTTAATGAGTGTTAATGAGAGCCTAACTTTCAGCAAGAAAACAAATAAGCATTTGATATGGATATATTTATGTAACTGCCCCCAAGTTCAATGTGAGTCATCAAAAATATTTTTATAGACACATATTTAGCATGTTAAGAAATAAATGGCTTTTCAATTACTACCATGCAGTGTGAATCCATGGCACCTCTGTTGTTATCCCTGAATATACTTTCTATCTACAGTAAGGATACTTCACTCTTGATCTTGGAAACAGCAGTTGACAAAACAATCCACTTACCCACAACTTCTCGTTTATGTTGTCTTAAAAGTTGAGTTTGACAGTTCTGGACAAAACAATCTCAACTAAAGGTCCACTTGCTCACTTGTTGCAGAGCTTTCACTTTTGTTTTTAGGTTTGGATGCCATCGAGAAACACTTGATGGAACTGACAAGCAATTGTTATTGTTGTGGAATCATTGTATGTATGACTGAGATTTTACTGAAGGGGGTTTTGATTTACTCTCAGCTTTGAACCAAAAAACACCTAAGACATAAAGAAATCATGAGATGTATGCATAGCATCCACCAGACCGCTGAACATGATTGTAGATTTGGTTTTTAGATTCTTGGTTTGGGAGATACTATATCCATGTACATCAAAACTGAATAACTAAAATAACTAACTGTTGTGGGCTTAATTTTCACTGTAATTTGGGACTTAGGAATCAAGGCTTTTGCCCTGTTACTTTATAAGTATTCCAAGAAGTGCTAAGAGGTGCTATCAAAATCTCCACCCCCTAGTGAGTTATCACTCTGTAATCCCTCTTTCCACATGTCCTTTAACAGCAGCAGGCTTCCTGTTAAGGGTCATGAGTGCTGAGAACCTTTAAATGCTTATTCCTCTAGAACTGCCTTATCATCTGTGATCTCTGTCTGTTTTTGGACAATATGTAGCCCAAAGAAATGTCAAGTGTACCTGCAATTATTTATACTGCAAATTTAAAGTGTCTTTTCACTTTACATGTATCTAAAAGTGCAATACATCAAGTAAGTGCATGTATGTGATCAATTGAAAGTGACTAGTATAGTAAGTGTTTCTGCTACTCTTTCAGGTTGATGGTCTCACAACACTTATCCTGGTCTCTGGAGTTGTTGTGGCAGCGGGCAACGAGCCATTCAGATTAGGAAACTACAGTTTTCACAGAACGGGCCATATGGCACAAGTAATGTACATGGATACTGTGGAACCATCTATGTTGCAGCCCACAGCTCGTAAGTGTTGATCAGCAAGTAAGAATGAAAACTTGACAGACAGTTGAACATTTTCACTGTTCAGACGCATATATTTTGTCTGCAGACTTGCACATTAATACATGTAGTCCTAGGAGTTATTTTTATGCAGCTGGTGATCAGTGTAGCATAACTGGTAGAGGATTGTACAATCCCATCCCTTCTGTTTACCTATGATGGTCCTAAAGTGTACTTCATGTGTGAAATTCAGAAGTTACTCATTGTTAAAGGGTCAGTTCACCCAAATTGTAAAATAAAAACCCTGTGTTTACTTACTTATTTCTAGTGGTATCTAGTTGTTGCAGATAATTTTGTCCTGGTTACAATATCTGCCCTGGTTTTGAGATATTTATCACTGACTTTTCTGCCTTGACCCCAATCCAATGTAACTGACCCCTTAAAAGAATAGTTGAGCATTTTTGGAAAATACGCTTATTTGCTTTCTTGCCAAAAGTCAGATAAGAAGGTCGATACCACTCTCATGTCTGTACGCTACGAATGAAGCTAGAGCCAGGAAACGGTTAGCTTAGCTTAGCTTAGCACAAAGACTGGAAAAATTGGCCAAAGGCCAAAGGTAACAAAATCCACCTACTAGCACCTCTAAATCTCACTAATTAACACCTTATATCTTGTTTGTATTGATCTGTACAAAAACAAAAGTGCAAAGACAGACTTTTTCTTGACCCAGAGCAGTGATTTCCCGAAGTCTTCGCTGGTTGTCCAGTCAGCTGGGTGTCCCCCCTGCTTCCAGTCTTTATGCTAAGCTAAGCTAAGCTAATCGGCTGCTGGCTGTAGAGCATTTTAACAGACACATATGACAGTGGTATAAATCTTCTCATCTAACTCAGCTTGAAAGCATTTCCTAAAATGTCAAACTATTCCTTTAAATATTCCTAACAAACCGATACGAATACTTCATGATACTTTTATAATCACCTTAATTGTTGTTCTTATCTTTTCTCTTTGTCTCTCCCCCTCTCTTTCACAAACACCTGTATTTTCATCAAACAACCATCTCCAACTAAAGAGAACAACAAATCTTTCTCGAGTGGAAGAGGCTCAAGGCATTTTTCCTTATCATCCGAGAGATATATTGTCGACCAGATAAACAAGTCTCGAAATGGAAGCATGAAAGGCCACCAGCATCACTGCAATGGGTCATTTGAAACAGAGGTCAACCATCGCCACACATCCATGGAGACATGTGGAACTGGGAGGGTAGATAACGAGCATCATGCTTGCATTGTACCTCAGGACGATGACATTGAAAAGTCTTTCCGTGTGAATCAAGATGGCAGCATGACAGTGGAGATGAAAGTTCATCTGACTATTAAAGAGGAGGAGATGCTCCACTGGACTACCACACTCAGCCGCTCCAGCCTTAGCAAGAGGACACTTTGTGCCTCAATTTCTGGGTCAGGCAACAGCTCACCTGACTCAAACAACGCCATTGCCAAAGACTCCTCTAGCATCAGTAGAGATGAAACGAAAGAGGAGAACCATCCCGCTGGAGCTGGAAAGGGTGTCGGCTTTAACGAGCGAGTATATGAGGGCTACACTTCCACGGCCTTGGGAAAAGCAACAACAGGTTTCAAACGCAATCCTACGCCAGGTCCTGGTCCTCGGCATGTTAAGAAGAAGGCGTCTGTTGAGAGTGTGAAGATGGTGACAGAATCAGGGGTTCAAGAGAGCACCCTGGGACATTATTCCTACATGGAGAGGTCTGGTGATGGTGAGACAACCGAGGGATACTGCATTGTCAGACACAGCAGCAGCAGCAGCAACAGGCCGATCCCAAAACCTCGGAAAACGGTGTCTGCAGGGGCGAGCACCAAAGGCTCCCACTCTTCCATCAAGTCGTCAGGAGTAGCTGAGGTCCTTCAGATACAGAATAACGGGATGGAGGTTACAGAGACTGTGATGCATATTTATGAGAGTCAAGGCTGCTATGACAACTATTATGCAAATGAGGAATATAGTGCAGACAGTGAACCTTTGCATGGTTCCATTCCAGCGCCAGGAAGCAAACCGTCCACTGACTCAGGGCCACGATCATCCAGCAATGATTGTGATATAGATTTTAGCTGGCAGCCACCCACTACTGGCTCATTACAAAGACAGAAAGAGGAGATGTTATCACTGTCATCAGAGCCAATAACTTCAACACATGAGATTACAAACAATCGGTCTTCACTGACTGAGGGTGAGGCCCAAACTGCAACAAACTCCCGGGAGACAGTAAAAAAAGACAAAACTCCTAAAAGTGAGAAGAAGAAAAAGATGATTAAACCTGTTAGGAATCAGAAGAGTTCAACTTCAACAAGTGGCTCAGATAAAAAGCAAAAGGAAAGCATAGCAAGCCCCTCAAAAAATAGCAAACATTCATCTAAAGACAAGCTCAGCAGCAATGCCAGTGTGGGAAAAAAGAGTCTGAGTTCATCAGAAAGTGCTAAAAGTGGTCAAAAGAGTAGAGGAGCAGAAAAGCCTCAAATTAAGAAAGTGAGTAAGGATGAAAAGACGCCCAGGAAAGAGCAAGCCTTATTAGTTAACACTGAAAAGTTGACCCCACCTAAGAGACAAAAAATGAATAAAGCAGCTGCTAAAGATAATGGCCATAATGTAAATACTCCAACTGGAAGGCCTCCAATGAAGAAGAACATGCTAGACATTTTACAACCCAGACAATCACTTTTGCCAGGCAAAAAGACAATTAGTAAGCCCAAATCCATGACTGAAAGCAGAATACCATCACCTAAAACGTCTTTAGAGTTGAGTGAGAGTTTTTCGATGCCTTCTCTCAATCCTTCACCCTCTGAAATTCACCAATATGTTGAGAACTGGTTGGAGAAAGCCAGCCCAGACCCAGTGCCATACACTGAGGAGGCCATCACAGATGAATCAGAACCTCGGACAAAGGTTGTGTTTCAGATAGGCGGTGATTCTGAATCAGATGAAAAGAATGAATGCCAGACTAATCTAGATGAGTATTGTCCATCGCCCGGTGATGCTGTCAAGAAATCAGCTTCTTGTCTATCAGTACCTCATGCAGAGACAGCTACAGCTCTGCTGCACAATGAACAATATGTGAGAGGTTTATGTGTTTCAATGCCGAGTGTCAGGGTACACCAGGAGAACAGACTGAGGCCACACAAATCTGAAGAGGCCATTCGCCCAGCTGACAATGAACCATCTTCATCTACATCC
This sequence comes from Macquaria australasica, assembly GCA_005408345.1. Lineage (NCBI taxonomy): Eukaryota > Metazoa > Chordata > Actinopteri > Centrarchiformes > Percichthyidae > Macquaria > Macquaria australasica. The sequence goes on along the minus strand of SEMN01000020.1, from coordinate 463,149 downwards.
AACATTTTAAGTCCCAAAGCAAAGTTAAAACCTGTCCTGCGGCAACTCTGTTCCTCGAATCAGTGCATCAGAGGGGTGTCTGACACCAACACAACATCCAATCTTGAGAAGTCCCATAGCCTTCCTGATTTCCCAACACAAGTGGCTTCAGCGTTCGGCTCATCATGTAAAGCCTTGATGTCATTCTTATCAGTGATGACTCTGCGAGATAACCTAACAGAATCCATGCTGGGAGATGGCAACCAATCAAGGAGCCCCTCCGAGTCCATGCTAATGATGGAATCCCTGCAGAAAATTTCCGCCATCGAGAACGAGGAAGAGCAGAGGGCAAGTTTGACGGATCTGCAAAGCAGAGCATCTTCTCAGTTCAAAGAATGCTGGAAGGATTTCCAGATTTTGAGGGAAAGGCTTGAAAGTGAACCGCTGTCTCCCAAATTTTCAGAAACAGAATTTGCCCTGGAGTTTGTCTCCGAAGGGGGTGATGCATTTGAGGATCAGCACTTGTGTATTGAGGAGCTGATGGAGGAACTTAATATGCCGCAAGACCTCAGAGCAGAGATTTCTTCAACAATCCAACAAACTAAAAGTTTTTACCCTGTAGAGGAGAGCACTTTTGTAGAAACTGAGAGAAACCAGTCGGACTCAGAGGAAGATGTGGAAAAGTTTGTTGAAGAATGCAGCGATGAAACAAAACAATCACCGGAGCCTGATACTACCTGCATAGCTGAGGACATTACTCAGACAAAACATGATGATAATGGAGAGATAGATAGCTTAAAGAAAGCCATGCAATCTGCGTATTCTGAACAGGCCAAGATGATGTCTGAGTCAGAGCAAGAACCTGATAAAGTTCAAGAAACTTGCATTGATGTAAAAGAATCCGAAACATCACAGACAGAAAGAGATGAGCCCTTAGAGGACAAAGAAAATGAAAAGGAAGAAGATGAACAAGTAGAGGAGGTGGAGGAGGATAGGGAGGGGTTGAATGATAGAGAGGATAGAGATACAAAAGAGATAGCTGATGATGATGGTGAAGAGACTGAAACGGGAGAAAGGGAAAGGGAGGAAGAGGCAGAAGAAGGGGTAGTGACAGAAGAAATAATGGATGATAAGGTGCAGGAGAAATGGGAAGCGGAAAAAGGAAGTGGAGGGGAGGAGGAATCTGTTGAGAAAGTAGAGGAAGAGATGACAGCAGATGAGGAGGAAGAGGGGGAGACATTAGAAGAAGGACAGAAAGAAGTGGTTGAGGAGACAGAGGAGGGATTACTGGATGAAGAAGATCAAGAAGCAAGAGTGGTTGATAGTGATGAAGAGACAGATGAGAGAGAGTGTGTTGAGGAGACAGAGGAGGAAGAAAGGGGGGAGGAAGGGGAAACTGAGGAGAAGCAAGGGGAAGAGATTGAAGAAGGAGCAGATGAGGTTATTGTAGAGACAGATGAAGGAGAGGAAGTAGAAAATATAATTGAAGAAGTGGAGGAGGAGGTGGAGGTGGATGAGGAAGAAGAAGAAGCAGCTGTTTTTACTGAGGATGCAGAGGAGGAAGCAGAGGAAGGTACTGAGGTTATTGAGGAAAACAACGAGGAAGAGGAAACAAAGGAAGTTATTGAGGAGAAAGATGAAGAAGAGGAGGTAGAAAGTATGATTGAAGAGGAGGAGGAGGAAGACAAAACAGATGCAGTTACTGAGAAAGATAAAGAGAAGGAGGTTATTGAGGAGGAGGAGGAGGAGGAGGAGGAAGAGATAATGGAAGAGGTTATTGAGGAGGAGGGGGAAGAGGAAATGGAGGAGGTTATTGAGGAGGACGATGAAGAAGAAGTTGTTGAGGAAAAAGATGAGGAAGAGGACAAAATCGAGGTGGTTAGTGAGGAAAACAATGAGGAGGAAGATGAAGAGGAAGAAGAGAGAGAACAAGAAGAGGAACAAGAGGAGGAGGAGGATGGTGAGGATGTTGAGGTTAAGAATATAGAAGACAGGGTGATTACAGGTGAGGAAGAGGAAGAAGACGAAACTGACAAGAAGATAGAAGACGAAGAAAAGTGTGATGAGGGTGAAGAGAGCAGGAAAGAGCTGGAGAAAACAGAAAATAGTCTTGAGGAAGAATCAGCAGAAGAGAAAGAAGTTGTAGAGGAGATAGAGATTGAAGAAAATATGAAAGCAGGGCAAATGCAAGATGAAGAGGAGAGGGAAGAGGACGAAGAAGAAAATGAATGTAATGAGTTAAACGAGAAGTTAGATGAGGTGGAAGAGCAAGTATCAAAGGATGAGGTAGAGGAAGAAAATGTTACTGATGATGCAGACAGTGTTGCTGGTGGTACGGATTGTAAAAACCTACTAGACGAGGCCTCTTATTTGCAGCAGCAGAGTAGCTGTGAAGAGGAGGCAAATGTAGATACTAAGGTAGCAGAGCATGACACTGAATCACCAACCAAATATTCCTCTGATGGTCGGTGTGAGGATGATAAAGGTAATGGAACAGTCACTGTTCATGAACTTGAAACAGACGAGGGAAGGGAGCATCACGAGGAAAGGAGCAGTAGTCTTACACATCCAGTGGAAATATCACAGGAGTTACTTGACTTTGTTAACTCTGCCCTACAGTCCTCTTCACTTACATTCACATATGACGCTCAGGGGAACATCAGGATAGAGCCAGATAATGCTCGAGTTGTACAAACTAAACAAACTGCTATTCCAAAAAGTAGAGAGGATATTTTGTACGGCTTAAAGCGTCTCCCGAGCCCTGTCACTTCAGATTTGTCTGATTACAGGCCAGAAACGTCGGAGAGTGGTGGATATAAAACTCAGGAGTCTGTAGATATTGTCACAGAGAGTGGAGAAGAGGCTTCAGAGAGACCTTCTCCAGTCTGCAGACGTAAGACTGATGTGCCTAATGGGAGAACAAATGTGGAGCGAGCTAACTCCAAACTCTCCATTGCAAGTAATTCAGAAGTCTTGCAAAATTCCCAATTGAAAAGTGGAGGGAGTTTCTCTTCTTATGACTCAGGCACTAAAGCCTCAAGGGAGGATCTGTCTTATTTCAGTGCTGCAAGCTCACAAAAGGCAGGCGCCGAACCTGCCACAGAGGCCACACAGTGCATTTCTTTCGCCTCAGAAAAAGACTCGACCGATGGGGTTTTGATCGACCAAGGTAGATGGCTGCTCAAGGAGAATCACCTCATCAGAAAATCTCCCCCAGTCTCTGAGGGAATGTACGGGAATGTAGATAGCACATCTATAGATACAGGTCAGGAGAACAATAGCGTGGATTCCTCACCTCATCATAAAACCCAGCACAACCCTCTTGCAGCCATATCCTCATCAGAGCTTGAGGAGATGGCGAAGCCTGAAAGTCCAAAGTGCACCTACTACAACATGCCACATGGAAGCGACTCTGACCCCTTTTTGGATGATTCCAGTGTCAAAAGTAGGAAAAAAGATACAAGCAGTGTCGAAGGGAGAGGCTTCAGGGTGTCACCTAAGGTTGATACTTCCAAAAGCTGGGCAAATAAAAATGGTAGTCTGTCTTCATTTGCATCAGTTGAGTTTAAAATACCAGACAGAAAAGTGCATCCTGAGGGGGAGTCCTCAGCTGTGACACAGGCAAGAAGGACATCTAGTGGAGGACGGGGTGCACTGCAAGCACAAGACTCCCTGGACGCACTACAAGTGAGATGTGGCCAATACTGTCCCATACTATAAAAGCAGGACATTACATTTCACAGAAACATTCACATATGCTGGTCTTGCGTGTGCTATTAGTCTTGGCTATGATTATTTTGTGGTGATGCAACTAGAAATTTTTTGTGTTTCGTCAAATAATCATGAACAAAATCTTTTCTTGCAACCCCACCAGACCTACAGACATGCGTGGTGATTGAAGAGAGTTGTGCCTATTATTTATGTTTGAATGTAGTCAGAAATGTAAGTTTACACACATTAACTTCAATGCTGTCTTTTTGGTGGTGACCGATGAGATCCATCACATCGTTAAAGCAATTAAAAATCAAAAATACATATCAGCAAATAAGAACAACTTTTTTCCTACCGATTCAGTGCTCCTGACTGTACTTCACTGTATTATCTACTATTACAAGTACCACAAGTCATCAGTTTTGTATTGAATATAATGCAGTATATCAGAGAAATTACTGTATCTGCCAAGGAAAGCTGATTTTATTGCTTGTTGTATTTTATTTTGTTGCTTGTTTTGGTTCTTCCACAATGTGCAATGCATATTGAGTGATTACTATTTCCTAAGACAGCTATGAATAGTTCACTTTGCTGCTCTGCAGAGCTCTGCAGATCCTCTCAGGGTTTTAACAAATGAGTACTGAATGTCAACTGAGAACTTATAAAGAAGTGAGAACTAATTCTTCTGTGAAAACTAAATTCCTAAATTCATTATAAGGCAGCTTCTGCCAAAATGTTATTTTTGGCTGTAAGATTATTCAATATTCAATAAACCATGTTTCTTTTTTTATTGTGTTTATAGTTGCCATATACTAAGACAGTTAAAGGGGTACTCCAGTGATTTAGTAATGCACTGTTATAGGTTTATTTTTTCATACTTTGGAAAGCTCATTCCAGAGCCACAGAGAACATTACACAACTGTTTTCACAGGCTGAGTAGTACTAAACAAGACTGGTAAACTGATCTGTAAGATCAGTGAAGTGCCCCCTTAAGTACTATACAGTGTACTAAGTAAGTAGCCTAGTAAAATTAGAGGATCAGATTTGTGTTATTACAGTATATGTGTTTACGCCTTCCAACATCAAGACTTTTCAAAAGTTCTTCTTAGTTTACTTCTTTACTGTATCAATATAAAATACTAGAAGCTATAATCGATATTTTTATAATAACAGTGTATTAAATGACAATGTGAAGGGGGTTGTAGCGACTTCTCAAAACCTCCATAAGCCGCTGAGAGGCTGAGGCAGGGAACAAGCAACACTTTTGTATGATGATTCAGTTCCACTCCTGAAGTTGCATTTTAAAATTTTATTGTCCAACAGAAAGAAATCCAATACATGAAATGATATGTGCAAAAATGAAGGTGGAGGATGAAATTTGCAGTGCGATTTGCGGTCAACAGAAAATGTGAGAACCCTACTCACCCCCTCTCAGTTCCCGCCATGCAGGTGAACAGGTGAATAAATAGACAGTGATTATTGCCAGACCAACCCATGTGACGTCATGCCATACGTAATAGGTGAGATGAGCAATAAACAAATGATGTAAATATAGATGGCTCCTATAGGGGTCGTTGGTAGTGATGAACCTACAGAGAATTATCACCTAAATCTGCAGCTCCCCTCAGCTTCACGGAGCTTTACGTCTTATAGTGAGTTTCAGCTCAGTGTTCACCTGTCCGACCCGCAACCTTACTGTTTTGGTTCACTCTCAAGGCTCTCATAGTGTGGTTTTCAGCCGCAGCAGGCAGCTGTTTTCAGCGAAAAAGCTCTAAATACCCACTGTTCAATAACTGCTCAGCACCAAACGTCAGACAAAGTTAGCAACTAGCTGGTGAACATAGTGGAGGAGCATGCAGCCAAAGAACTAGATAACCTCGCATGTATTAGCAGACATCCGGGTCACAGAGGTAACCATGGTTACTCTACAAGTGACACTAAAAAACACACTTACGGTTGTTCTGAGGGTATTTCAAGAATCCCCAAAGACTCTTATGTATAAAAACAATCTGTCTGCTGAATGATACACACACACACACACACACACATATATATATAGATGGCAGCCTGTGTAAGTGTTTTTAAACGACCCTCTGGGTTTTCAAACGTATCCAGTTAATTGTCTTTTTGAGGAACCGATGGTTACCTCTGTGACCCGGATGTAGCCTTTGCTGATACATGGGGCTAGGCTACAAAAGAGCCCCATGCATTTCACTGTTCTTCTAAGAGCCCCATGCATTATGCTGTTGTTATAATACATTCATGGTCTCAATTTGCGTACTTCTGTATTTTCTGAGTTTTAACTCTCTTTACTTGCCTACATTCAGCCTCCATGCTGGATTTGTAGTTCAGGGTGCATTCCTGTATACACAAGCAATATTTAATATTGTCTATAAGTCTATAAAAAGTAGGCTACATCTGTCTATAAAAGTTCATGCACAGCTGAAGAAACACATTGTATGTGGTTTTAAATCAGAAACAAAACAGTAACTATGAACAGCTGTGAATTTATTTCAGCATTCATTTTAACAGCACAGTTTTGCAAAAGAAGAGATTATTTAATGGTTTAAGCCACTGCTGAAGTCATTACATCAATAATTCATTGTGTCAGTTTATGACGACATTGCAGATTAAGATTTGAATCACAAACTTGCTTGTGGGACTACTTTGTTTACTTGAATGGTAAATTCATTATTGAAGTCCAGTTTCAAGTTTATAGCTAGACTACTACAGATGATTGCAGTAACAGACAATTTCATATAGTTTTTCATTTCACAAAAATAAATAAATAAATATTATTTATGATGATTGCTTAGAAGCATCTCTGGACTGTGGTGACATTTGACTTTCATAAGGTTATTAACTAAGAGAAGCATGTGAATTCTGAATGAGCCTTAGGCTTACAATACTCTGTTTATTCTTGGAACAACAGAGTGTCAAAGTACAAACTCCAGCCCAGCCCCGACTCATAGGGGGTTTCTTTCAAATCTCTTTAAATAATCATGTCAAAATAGATGATTTACTTCAATATTAAACTGACTCTGGAAACATACTTGTTATTGTGAGGTATGGATAGGTATTATAAGTGTATGTTTTCTTTCTCTCTTCACTCTTGAAGGGTTTGTCTCACTCTTATCCACTCATCCGGAGGCAGTTGAGTGCACAGATGAGAGAGTGAGTGTCATCTGCAGCTGTCAGTCGGGCTGGGTGATGCCCCCCGATGCAGTCAGGCATATGCAAGTGACACTTGTGATGTGATGGTCACTGACAGACTGGCTTGAAATATGTGTGACCAGAGGATATCATCCTTGAAATAAGTATGTTTTTTTTTTTGGCTAGGGATAATTCATTTGAGAATTTGAGGGTATATATTCAACAAATTATACATGATGATGTTATGCTAATGACAGAGGCAAATGCTGGGAAGTTATTTTTTTTCCCTGTTTCCCCTCCCTGTCCCTGACCCAGTCGCTCCCTGCAAACACACATGCACAGAGAGAGACAAAGAAAGAGGGAGACAAAGAGAGCGAGAGTGAATGAGAGGTCTTTACAAAGTGACCATTCTGGATACTTTCCAAGGGTTTTGTCAGTCACTATGGAGATTTGGAAAAAGCCCCTGCAGTGTAATTCCTCTGTTGTTACTATGGTCGAAAGGTATCCAGTGGAACCTCCATTCCCTGAAATGAACGCCTGTCCTTACTCTGCTCATTTTGTTGACCACTGGCAGAAAAGCTAGAGCTCAAGTTCCAGTAAGCTCAAGAACAACAACTCACTGCAGTTGGAGAAAAGATAACCAGTGGCAGATGAAGTATCAAGATCCTTCACTGAAATAAAAGTACTAACAAAACAATATAAGAGTACTCCATTACAAGAGAAAGGCCTGTACAGAAGTACAGAAGTATGTACTTAAAATTTTCTAAAGTAAAAGTTCTCATTCTGCAGAAAAATGTCCCAGGTGACATGATATATGATATTATTAGATTGTTGATGCACCAATGCACATGCAGCATTTTTGTGTTGTAGCTGGTTGAGGTAGAGCTAGTTTAAACTACATTATATACAGTGAGTAGTTTAGTGCTGTAGTTCCCAACCTAGGGGTCAGGCCCCTCCAAAGGGTCACAAGATAAATCTGAGGGGTTGTGAGATTATTAATGGGGTAGAAAAGAAGAAAAAAACTGAGTTTTGATAAACACATTTGTATTCATTTTTGGACTTTGGACTTATTCTGTAATTTATTGTGATACATTTGGGTTTTACCTATTTGGGCCTTGAAAAGTGATTTAAATGAAACCCAATGTCTCTTTGGTGGAACTGCTAACAACTCACAGACATGTGATTTGTAACAAGTGGCACCCACTAGACTCTTCTTTTTTTGTCACAAGCCAAAAAGGTTGGGAGCCACTGGTTTAGTCTTTAACAATTAAATTATTTTATAACATTATCATATATTTCTATGTAAAATCTTAATCTGTACCTAGTACAGTAACTCCAGCCGTCAGATAAACGTAGTGGAGTAAAAAGTACAATATTTCCTTCTTAAATGTGGAGTAGAAGTATAAAGTAACAGAAAATAGAAATACCCAAACAAAGTAGAAGTTCCTCAAAATTGTACTTAAGTACAGTACTTGAGTAAATGTACTTAGTTACTTTCCACCACTGATAATAACCTGACCATCACACACAGACTTGACAAAAGCTCACTGGGGGCCCCCTGGATTTACAGCCTTTCTTTCTCACATTTAGATTCTCTTCAGTCTGATCTCCATGCACTCACTGGGGCGCAACAAACACATTGTGCTGCAGCACTCCCTCCACTAAATCTGCCATGTCATGACAAAGAAGCCAACCAATTTATCAGAACAAAAAAAAAAGAAAAGAAAAGAGCAAAACAAAAAACTAACTAAGTAAGATAGAGACACACTGTTGCTAACTGCACACTACAAACACTAATATCTGCAACTTTCTAAATAAAATAAATCATTCATTTCCTGTTCATCTCTGTGAACAGGGCAACCCCTGAATTTGTCTCTGTCTGGGTTTCAGCCCTGGCAAATAATGTTGGGGACGATTGCTATGGCTACTGGGCGCGCGGGTCTGTGATTCACCATCATGGGAGATGAAACAAAGGATGCCTTTTTGCTGCCCAGCGCCTCCGGTTTTGAAGCGATGACACCCAGAAACAAGATTTAACTTATCTGCTGCCCTGTCCCATTACGAGCTGACTGACTCTGACTAATGTTGTGTCTTATTTGATTCTTCTTCTGGTCCTGTTGTATAATCTTTTTAATGAGCTCCCCCACAGTGCTGTTGCTTTGGAGAGAAACAGGAACCTCAGCACCAAAAGCAAAAAGACCATGGAATAAATTCCAAACATTGCCAAGAATGGCAGCTATTTGGCCCAAACTGTGGCACTGGCAAACACAGGGCTACAAACAATAATTTCGGCCTACTGTCTGCATTCTGTTGCTCCAGTTAGGTGACAGATCAGCAATACACAATCCCTGCTCTGTCTGTGACAATCCCGGCCTTCTCTGTCTGTCTCTGTGGCCAACACTGGCAGAGCTGGCTCATAATGGGCCTGGGAGCAGGAATTTTTACAGCCCCCCTGCCTCTAAGTGAGTGTTGATCATGTGAATTTCCACTGCCAGTTTTAGTAATGGGGCTCCACTGTTTACTCATCACTGGGCCCCTGTGTGGGCCCTCTAACACCACTGGCATTGGTGCATTTGTACAATTATTTATTTTCTGCTTTAACTATTGTGCCTGTGTTTATCTGGCCACTTTATTTCTCATTGTATAGTCTATTTAAGTCCCATGCTAATAAAGACATATAACTCCAACAACTGTACTTGAGTACCAATTTGAACGACTTGTTCTTTACTGTACTTAAGTATTTCCATTTCATGCTACTTTGTACTGCATAGTTAAATTAGCTCCACCTCATCCAAAAACAGCAGTAAAATGCTACTTACACATAAATGCATCAGTATTAATGATCCAGTAATATAATATATAAAACTAATTACTCACAGGGGCATTTTTCTTCATTATGAGTACTTTTACTTTTGATATTTTAAGTGCATTTTGTTCCTTATATTTACATACGTTGACTTAAGTAACCTTTTTAATGCAGGACTTTTATATGTAATGGACTATTTTCGCAGTGTGGTATTGCTACAGTAATATGGTTTTTCATCCACTTCACCAGAGTTTGAATGTAACTAAGTACATTTACTCAAGTACTGTAAAAAAAATAATTGTCACTGTATGAGGCTGAAGATAATCCTATTTTAGTATTTCATATCCATGGCCAAAATCTTTACTAGATTATTGTTGCACTGCTCCAAACTAAACTGTTTCACAACAGATTTGTATCCAAAATAACTGTGTCTTTGCCTGTACACACTCCTGACGCTGTGACTTTATTGGATTTCTTAATGTGATTGAGTGAAGAAAAAGAAAGCTCAGATGCTCTCCTGACTTACTGGTGCTTTCCAAAATCTTGTCATACAGTGGTGGAAAGGAACTAAGTACATTTAAGTACAGTACAGTTTTGAAGTACTTGTACTTGGAGTATTTCCATTTTATGATACTTTATACTTCTATTCCTTTTTTATAGGGGAAATGTTGTACTTTTTACTCCGCTATACATTTATTTCACAGCTATAGTTACTTTTCAGGTTAAGGTTTAACACAGAAAACGTCAGTTGTTCAGTATGATGTATTAATATAAATTAAACTAACCAAAAGTATATAAAGCAGTTAAAATGACCTCCATCTGGACAACAGTAAATAATGCAGGAGCCAGTCTGCATAATGAGTACTTTAATATGTTATGTACATTTTGTTACCAATACTTGTAATTAAAGTATTTAATTTTTAATTCAGGATATTTTTAGTGTGGTATTGCTACTTTCATTTAAGTAAGTGCTCTGAATACCTCTTCCACCACTGGGTTACAAACAATAATCTGATCCTGCAAATACTGTAAGTAATCTAAATTGTTTAGAACATACTAAGGACAGGGACAATAAGGGTAAAACTAAAACCCTTAACTTGTCCTCCATTTTGCTCAGACAAAGCCAGACTATAGTTTGACATTTAAAACTGCACTTTTTCAGCCTATGATGCTTCAGACCAGCTCAGTGAGAAGCTGGGTGTATCCCTGCGCAGTCACATCTCAGGGGCAACATACCAACTTCAAATCACCGCAGCCGCCCGAACCCTCAAGGCAAGAATGTGAAAATCTCTCTGAAAGAATTATTTGTGCATTCTGGGCTGTTATCAAGTCGACAAACATCGCCAAACTAAAATCAGATCTCCCTTACTGGCTTCTTCTGTCATGTTTTGTAAAGAGTGCAGCAGCACCCAGTATAGCACCAGTGCAGTCTGGCTCAGCTCTGCTGCCCTGCGTCTCCCTTCACAATCACTGAAGCTCGGCTGGTCAGCAGCACTGCAGCACCGACAGACAGCTCGGTATGCAGAGACGCGAGAAGGAAAGAGACACAGACAGACAGACAGACAGGGAGAGAAAGAGCTCCTCTGACATATCTGATATATGTTTATTATCTGCTGCAGGTCAATCTGAGGAAAGGGTGACTAATAAGGAACTGCAGACATACGCTCCAAGGCTGCGGCAAACCTGCCACTACAGGATGACTTTGATTTGTACCCCACACCGACCTCTCTGTCTTTCTCTCTGTCTTTCTCTCTGTTTTCTCTCTCTGAGTGTGTGATCATCAAAGGCTTGTGTGTGTAGTAGATTAGTGGGCAGCCTGCATGTTCTGTCTCTTGCGTTTTTTGTTCTCTAAACCTGATTAGCAATTGTGAAGCTGCTCACTAGACCGCACGCGTAATATGCTCCAATACGCACACATGCACACATGCACACACGCCATAGCTGATAATAAACTGTTAGCACGGATCGGTGACAATTTATTGAGGAGCCTTATGACACAATGCTTCATCAAATTGATTGAAAAACCTGGGAAAGGACAAACTCATGCAGTGTAAAAATGCATGTGGAGTGTGTGTGTGTGTGTGTGTATGTGGGGGTTAAAAGAAAGAAATTGTTGAAATGAATAAATCAGATATCAGGAATCAATTCTCAGCACAGCAGGATAGTGAGGATGAAATCTTTCTGACATGGACGTCGCCATGGGAAAACAGCTTTCTCTCCCACAGTAACACACACACACACACACACACACATACCTTAATCTTAATATAATTTTAATCTTCTTAACCTTCATAAATCTACTTGTTCGGGGGTTTTTTTTTTATTAGTGGACAGATTTGACAAACATCCATAAGAAATCATGTAAAGAACCATCAGTAGCCCAATCTGCATCTCCTGACACTCACGTGCTGTTGTAAGCTACTTTTAGGAAACCAATGTAATTACCCAAATGGGATTTCACTCTCGTGCACAATGAGGTTTAAGGTTGAACATCAGGACCTTTAATGTGACAGAACATGCCAGACCTCACATATCCTTACTTCATGGTGCGCAATAACAGTTTGGCCTAGGTTGATCCAGGATCTGTTATGGACCTGACAGACACCCTTCGTGTGGTTTGCTCTCTGATTGGGCTGTTAAGATGTCACTCAAGTCACCGTTGAGTCATTTGCATAAGGAGGAGACTATAAATAAGTAATGGTTTAGGAAACGCCTTCTTAGGCACACTCCGCAGATGCAGCCGGGACAAGAGCAACACTGAGCTATTGTGAGAAAAGAAACAAGCGAGATGTCTTATAGATCAGCTCCACATTCTTCTTACAAGAGGATGTTTGGCGGGGAGAGAGCCGCGTCCAGGACCAGCTACTCCAGCCGCCAGTTCTCCAGCCCGGTGCGCTCCTCCCGGGTATCCTTCGGTCTCTCCTCCGCCCCGACTATCTACGCGGCGAAGACCCAAAGGCTGCGGAGCAGCTCAGCCATGCCCCGGCTGGCCTCCGAGAACTTGGACTTCTCCTTGTCCGACGCCATAAACAGCGAGTTCATGACGAACCGCACCAACGAGAAAGCGCAGATGCAGTCGCTCAACGACCGCTTCGCCAATTACATCGACAAGGTCCGCTTCTTGGAGCAGCAGAACAAGATCCTGCTGGCGGAGCTGGAGCAGCTGAGGGGCAAAGGCACGTCCCGGGTCGGAGATCTGTACGAGGACGAGATGCGAGAGCTGAGGCGCCAAGTGGACCAGCTCACCAACGAGAAGGCCCGGGTGGAAGTTCACCGGGACAACCTGGCAGACGACATCGACAGGCTGAGAGAGAAGTAGGAGGCGTGGCGCTTCTCTGTTCTCTACTGCGTGATGATAAAGAAACTCCAGATTTTGATATGTTTCGCAGGCCTATAAATCACATCATGCCCCCTATTATGTACAAACTTGTTATATAGGCTTGACTTCAGTACAGGCTAGACTTTAGTCAGTGTCTTGTCTGTATGCCAGGCACTGCGCAAAACCTGAACTTGAAGTGCTGTCGCAGCTTTGTGTATGAGTGAAGTTTATCTTTCCATGAAACGCTTTCATGAACAAGAAGTGGAGGCAGAAAAGGCAAACAGAGCTGGGGAGGCACAAAAGATGGGTCATGGCAGCTTTTAAGGTGGAAAAGTCCCATTGGCTGTTAAAATAAAATGCCTGCTTTTTGTCTGTCTTTGCAGGTTGCAGGATGAGATATCCCAGAGGGAGGATGCGGAGAGCAACATGCAAAGCTTCAGACAGGTATAGTATGAAATAAAGCATTTCCACACTGTTGACATCAGGTAAATCTCTGCCTCTTATATTTTTGTCATCGCTAGGAACTTTGCAAAACGAGTGTTAATAGGGAATGACCTTAGTTTTCAACAGCAGAAGATGCTGATGCCTCCTGAGCCCTCCACTGCCCCACCTCCCCCTGCTATTCCTGCTTATATAAGGGTTTAAAACTTTAAATTGATGACAAGTGATGTCAGATTAGAGAAACCTTAATTGTCTCTGAGTCTCACTTCTAACAGTTATGGCGTGATGTGTTCATTTTCTCTCCTACGGGATCTCGATCTAATTATTGCCCATGAGCTGCAGAGACAGGAATGTGCTCTTCTGATGGCACAACAGCAGATTCTAGCCATGATCCGAAATAGCTGTGCAGCAGAACTGACCCTGTCCTGGTACAAAAGGCCAAGTTGTGGCTGTTGAGTTAAATCAGGCCTGCAACGAGAGGAGATCTTTTTAAGTCTGACTGGTCACACTGAATGAGCCGGACACAAACACAACAACAGTGTGGACCCAATATGGTTATCAGAGCGAGAAGACAAGCCACCATGTGATCCCGGCTGTCTCGTTCTGGGAGGGCAACAGCACATAAAAATCTCCCTCATTATGGCCTTGTTCCTTATCACTGGGTTTCATGGTGAAGTGATGATGAGCCGTGCAAATAGTTTCAGGCAAACAAAGACAAAAATTAGGTGCATTTGCGTAGCTGCAGACATATAGATAAATATAAGAGTAAACATAAATTCTCCAGTGATTATGTGCTTTTTAGGGCATGTAGTAAGTTATCAATACATTGCACGATCATGACCTTGTCCATATGAATGGCAGGAAGGAAGTCCCTGTGGCCTGTCATGGTGGCACTCCGACAACAATGCAGGGCCCACAGTCGGCTCTCGCTCAGTCAGGCAGACAGTCAGTCTTCCAGCCCCGGGCCTGTTTGGGAAACCCTCCTGAATAGCACACTTTGTTTGTGGCATTAGAGCAGGGGCAAAGCTGCTTCATTCGCTGATACCTCAATTACCAGCCTGCCAACGCCCTGACAAAGCACAGCGGTGTGGTGCCACAGCCAGTGTGTACGTACGAGAGATACAATGGAATTACACAGAATATAATAGGATGTTTTGAACACGAAAAAAATGTTTTACATTATAGCATTTTTTTTTTTTGTTCATAAGAAAACATTTCATGCTTAATTCAGTAAAGTTATAAAATGGTAAGATGCAATAATTACTGTATCTTAAACCACACAGTAACAGAGTTTCCAGTGGAATAACTACATTTCTACCAAAAGGACCAGGAGAGATTTCCAGGTTAAGAATCCAGTTAGGTAATAACAAATGGGATTAAGGACCTTTTGAAAACAGTGGCTCCTTTATTAAATCAAATTCCTTTATATTGGGATGGAAACAATCTCACTGAATTTTGTTGAACCTCTTTCCCAGAAGTGAGGACAGGTGGGCATGCAATCATAGAGTTTGATTTGCTTGTTTTATTGTACAGTAAGTGGCCTCAGGCTCAATGTGGCAAACCCCATCCTGTTGATCTGCAGTAGTGGGAGAAATATTCAGATCGTTTACTTCAGTAAACGTAGAAATACCTTAGTCTAAAAATACTCTACTACAAGTTAAAGTATTGCATTTGAAATCTTATTTAAGTAAAAGTAAGCAAAATTATACTTAAAGTATCAAAAGTAAAATACTGATTATGCTTAAAGACTCATTTCAGAGTGTTATACTGTTAATAGTATTATGTATATAATTATTGGGTATTACTACTTAATGTTGTAATGGGTCAATATGTAGCCAATTTGAGGTACTTGATACACTACTGCGTAGTTTAGGAGCTAAGCACTGCATCACATTTTATGAGCTCATATGTTGAAAATTGATTAGTAACTATAAATGTTAAAGAAATGTAGTGGAGTACAATATTTCCCTTTGAAGTGTAGTGGAGTAGAAGTATAAAGTATACAATAAAATTTCTCAAGTAAAGTTCAAGCAGCTCAAAACTGTACTTCAGTGCAGTTCTTGAGTAAATGTACTTTCCACCACTGCCAATCTGCCTGTGATATAGTCAAGGATCTTGGCCTAAAAGGTGCTGCAGTGTAAACACATGACAACCACGAAAAAACACCTAATAGTCATCTGCAGTGACACTTGTCCACATGCCTATAGCTGATTTTTATTGGATACATGGGTTTTTGACCTTGCCTCACTACACAATGGGTTATTTTGTGTACGTGGGTGCTGTGCGAGTGCGCCTGTACAGCATGTGAAAGAGCATTGCTTTTCTATGTCAGCATAATTCATGTCACCTTCACAAGTTACCTTATTAAGAGTCAGTGTCACGACACAGGATGTGGACAATGCTGCCCTTGCCAGACTGGACCTGGAACGGAAAGTCGAGTCCCTCCAGGATGAAATCAACTTCCTCAAGAAGCTGCATGATGAGGTAAGCTTCCTTTTTTGTGTCTAAAGCTGACTCGGTC
This sequence comes from Macquaria australasica, assembly GCA_005408345.1. Classification (NCBI taxonomy): domain Eukaryota; kingdom Metazoa; phylum Chordata; class Actinopteri; order Centrarchiformes; family Percichthyidae; genus Macquaria; species Macquaria australasica. Next base: position 447,219 of record SEMN01000020.1, on the reverse strand, counting down.
TACTGCAAAAACACTGCCTAACAAGCTAAAGGCACCCTAGTAAATACTGGGCCAAATAATTTGATAATTTGAGGTATTTGCTAATCTGCCCCGAGTACCAAATCAGTAGGGTTCAATGCATCAGAGCAATTTTAATGCAGCCAGGAAAGTCACAGAAAGGTATACACAAGGACATAATACTGTCCTCAACGTATGTCATCTGAGTAGGCAAAAAACGAAAAGTGTTTGTACATGCCAGTGCTATTGATTCAATTGCAGGAAATGCTGGAACTGCAGAGCCAGATGCAGCAGCAGCAGCAGCATGTGCAGGTGGACATGGAGATGGCTAAACCTGACCTGACAGCTGCTCTGAGGGACGTCCGTCTGCAGTATGAGAACCTGGCCTCCAAAAACATCCATGAGTCTGAGGAATGGTACAAATCCAAGGTAAAAAAAAACTCAAAAGCAACATAATAAATCGAAGTCAAAGTAATCTTTATTATCCCCGAGGGGCAATTTGGTGCACAGCCAGCGGACAATACAGTCAATATCAACAATGTACACACACCAATCGACACACAGACACATAGATTTACATAGAATTACACAGACTACAGCTTGAATATAATCCCACTTTCTGCACATTTTCATAAAATTTAAATCAGCTATATTCAATATTTTAATGTTAACAATTGATGACATGACTACTTGTATGTGAAAGCAATTATTTGAAGTCATGAACCCACCCGACTCAGCAGCTCCCCTTAGCTCTACGGAACATTTTAGTGTCTTTCAACTCTTTTGGTTTTCTGGCTGGTAACTTTACTGTTTTGGTTCAGTTTCATGGCTCTTGTTTGTTTGAGTGAAAAATATCTAAAACCTAAAGAATATCTGTACACTACCTGCCCAGCACTAAATGGCAACTAACTGGTGAACAATGAGGAGCCTTTAGCAGCTAAGGAGACAGATATTTCCCTCTGGACTTGGTAGAGACCAAAAACAAAGCTACAAGTAGAGTTAATACTGGACTTACATTTATTAGGTGGCCAGAAACACAACTCCAAATGAATGATAATGATGCTCGTTACCAGCTCAGTTCACCATATAAACTTAAAAAGCCCAAACCCCAGTGTAACGCCTGCAAGCCTTTTTTGTGGCCACATCTTTCATAATTTACATGCTTCACGCTATCTGCTATATTCACTCTCCCTCAACCTCTGACTCATCATTTATTGAACAGTTGATTTCTCAGTTCTTCCTCCCTCTCTCCATGTTTGTCACTGCGATTGCCAGTTTGCTGACCTCACCGAAGCCGCAGCCAGGAACAATGATGCTTTGAGAGTGGCCAAGCAAGAGGCCAATGACTACAGACGCCAAGTTCAGGCACTTACTTGTGAGGTGGATGCCCTTAAAGGAACTGTGAGTATGCGACGTTAGGCTTGCACTGTTGTATACAAGATAATGATGCAAAAACCCTTTCAACCCGCATATAGCTGGAATCAAACAAACGGAGCACAAAAAGTACAGAAAATAAGCTAATAATCCAGGGAGAGTTTATTTTCACAGGTCATAAAGCAAAAAAACTGACTCATATTTTTATTTGAAACAAGATATTTTCACTGCCCATTTTGTTCTGTCTTGGCTGCCATCCCAGAATGAGTCCATGGAGCGCCAGATGAGAGAGGTGGAGGAGAACTTCTCCCTGGAGACGGCCGGTTACCAGGACACCATCAGCCGTCTGGAGGAGGACATTCACAACATGAAGGACGAGATGGCCCGTCACCTCCGGGAGTACCAGGACCTCCTAAATGTCAAGATGGCCCTGGACATCGAGATTGCTACCTACAGGAAGCTGCTGGAAGGAGAGGAGAGCAGGTGATGACTGTCTTTTCAAAAAAGGCAGTCACAATGTCAAGCTGACAGATATGCATATGAACATTCATTACATGCCACAAAGACAAATATATTGATTTGAGGACTGTACTTTCTCCATTTTCAGAATCTCCACCCCTCTGCCAAACTTCTCATCTCTAAACCTGAGAGGTAGTATCACATTCTGCATGTTGATTTCACAGCAGGAATGTTAGTAATGGTTATTACATTGCCAGTTAATAATACAACACTATTTTCCTTTTATTTTTATTTTTATTTTTAGAAACAATGATTGATTCCAGACCTCATGTTGAGACCACAACAACCAAGAAGGTTCTCATCAAGACCATTGAGACCCGGGATGGTCAGGTAGAATCCACTTCAAGTGATTTTCAATCAATGAAGTAATTTTCTGATGGGCATTTTTGCCCAGACACACAACCCCTGCTCATCACCTTTTCTCTGTCCTCTATGTCCTTGTTCAGGTGATCAACGAGTCAACCCAGAACCACGATGACATGGAGTAAAAATGTATTTGTCTTTGCCAAACAATCAACTAAAGCAATACAAAGAAACACACTTCACTGGGGCTACAAGCAAGCAAACAAACCAACAACACACAAAAAGCAAACAGCTTCAAAAAGTGCCTTTATATGTGATGAACCAGTAAGCCTGTTAGTTGACACAGACTGTATTTTGCTTCCTCCTCTGCTGAAAGTATTATCTTTTGTCACTTTTGTTTAGACACAGTAATGAAATCATCACAACATAGAAATCCTTATTGAGGTCTACAAAAATCTTTCTTTGTAACCAAAGTAGTATTTTTGATCAGTACAGCATGCACACTTCAGGAAACCTGTATGCTAAAGATGTCACAATTGCCTGTATGCAGCAATAAACCATTAAGACAGTAACTCAGTACTGTGCACCAGGTGTAATACTTTGCGACACATTATGGTAATGAAGTAGCATTAAGTGAAACAATTCCTCATGAAAAAAAGGGGAAATGGTCATCATTTTAAGAAATGCAAGAACAATAAAAATGTCCACATTTGCAAGTAATTAAATTGTGCAATTAGTCTTAAAATCTTCTCAATTAGGTAAAAACATTACATGCATCAGCTGTTTCAAGAAGCAAAACTGATTTGGAGACAAAATTTTCCAGCTGTTTTAATATGATTGCAATGACTTTTATGTTTTTGAAAGAATATATAAGAAATGAAAGACCAGAATAAACATGCATTTTATCATTGTAAATGAGTGTATTCAGGCAGGGGTGAAATAATAAAACATTGTCCCCACTGACAGTCAGATAAGTTGACCTACATTATGTCAGGTAAGCAATATTGATAAGATACTTCCATGTAGGGAAATAATTTTTCACTGCTTTCTAAAGGGAGGTCATCCTAAAGGCGGTAGGGATTCAGGACACATCTGCAGGACTGTTCTTTCTTATTCAGGAGCAGCAGGGTCCTTGATCTCCCAGCTCACCACACCCTGCTGCCCTTAACCTAAAAGCATTTACATACACATGAGAGACAAAGTATTAGAAACAACACACAATGTAATACAATCCAGTGCAACACCACCACTAACTGTGACCAGCAAAATGAATTTACCAGAGTTAAATCAACATCTGACATAATGTCAATAAAAACAATTTACAAGCTTCACAAAGAGGCTTTTTTGCAGGGCTGTTGTATCGGACAACATTAAATTGTACAGGTGTTTCTAATAAACTGTTAATAATAATAGCCATGACTTGGTGGATCCATCGGCATCCCAGATACATTACCAGCCTTTTAGCAGCCTTGACTCTGTCCTCCTGGACTCTGTCTTCCTTAAAAGGACCAAAGTAACAGTGAGTGAACTTTGAAGCCAGCATGGATGATTAAGTGTTCAGAAAAAAAGGAAATTTGAACATCTACAATCCCATGACAGCTGGGCAAACTGCATCTAATGATGAAGACCATGCGACATGACTGAAATCTCCAGAACGGCTGCTAAATTGACCTTAAGGTAAGATTGTTTGTCAACAATATATAAATAGTAAATATCAATTGTAATAAGCTTGACCAAAATAAATTTTGTCATTATGATCATCTGTCACAGGTAATTTGTTCAAAATACTATCAAAATGTATGAACACTGATGTTGCATAATAAGATCATCAGATTTATGCATCAGTAATAATAATCAAATACTATAATACAATAATATCATTGAAATATGCCCTTCTGCTGCATAATGAAAACTTGTACTTATGATGCTTTAAGTGCACACATAATACTGCTGTACTTTGATTTAAATAAGATTGTGAATGCAGAACAATGTACTTGAGTTGTTTTACATTGTTGTATTGCTATGCTTACTTAAGCAGAGGATCTGAATACCTCTTCCACTACTTAATTAAGTGCAAACAGATAACATTTAGAAAAAAAAAAAGTGTAATAAGCTTAACAACGTTACATTTTATCATTACAAAATTATGATCCTTTACAGCTCACTTGTTGTTGAGATATATGGCAGTATGGAAACGCTTTGGTCAGAATCAGTCTACAAAAGAGGGATATCCCTGGCTTGTAGATAAAAAGGACACACATTAATGCAACTCTAAATAAAAACTGATTTACAATATCAAATGATGTTGCTCTGAATTCATTGAGAACCTGCTGTATTTGACTGTCATCTGTCGGTGAATAATGTCAATTGAACTACTTATAGTGGAAGGTAATTTACAGCAAGCTACGTTTTGTCAGAAGTAGCCAGAAGCTTCATTAAATCACAATTAAATTTTTGTAGGCTAGTTTATTTGACCAAATCTCGCGATAATTTGTCTCGGATACGTTAAAAACGTGACTTTAACAAAGGGAATTCTACGGGTATTTTTGATTATCATAAACAATACATGTCCTATTTAAGTCAGTGCAGTTGCATTTCTGTTCATTTTAATAATCCGGGCTACTTGCCAGTTAATTAATGTCGCTTGTTTTCGCCGGCCTGCCCCGAGAGATCAGTGTGTTTGTCGACAGCAACTTTCTCCATCCGACGTGTCTGTCGGAGGAAACGCTGGTCGAGGCATGATCCGTTTAAACTCAGTTTTCGGTTATTTAATCATTTTGGTGTCTTGCTGTCCAGTTAACCTCGCTAAAAATGAAGTTACAAGCTAACGGTTTGTGAATGACAGAGGTGGGTGGTTTTTTTTTTGCACTTTGTTGTAAAATGGAGTCAAGTTTCAACAGGTTTCGAGTAAAATGAAACTCAGAGTGGCCGATTCCGACTGAAAGCTTTCAACCTTTTTGGTGATGGGCTCGGTGACTTCTGCTCTGACAAGGACGAGGAACGCGTTGGTGAAAGTGGGCTCAGAGCCGGAGAACCATGACCCGGAGAGAAGCCGGTCCGCTCCGGAATCGGACCGGGCCAAGAAGAAGAGCGCGCGGTTCAACGTCGCCAGCCAAACCGCACGACAGAGTTCCCGCCAGTCGCTGTCCGAGGTGCTGAGCAGACAAGACTCCGACGGAGGCAAACAAACTTTGAAGAAAAAGACTTCTGAAGGTGAGTTGAACAGTTACTGAGCATGTAACGTGAGAGGAGGAAACAGGTCGTCCTACTTTTTCGATTTGTCACATAAAAGTTACCCAACAACAACAAAAAACAAACAAAAAAACAAAACAATCATATACGTCAGTGCATAATAAACAGTGATGGGAAGTAGCCTAACACACATAAAGTACAGTAGGCACTGACACTTTACACTCAGTTGAACTACTCCCTTACAATTACAAGTCTTGCATTCAGAATTTTCAATAGGGCACCCATTGTAAAAGGTTTATAAATTATAACTAAGTACAGTACCTGAGTACTAAATTACAGTACTTAATTACTTTACACCACTGACATGCAGTGTCCTTTTCCTTGTTTGAATTGATCACCAAGGTCATATAGTGCACACTCTTTTGACATAGGAGTTGGTGAACGAAAAGTATGCTATCATAGAGATAGATGGCCACTCAGTAGATCAATTTAGCAAATTCATTAAGAAGTTTTTCTATTCTGCTCTCATGAAACTGACATTTCTCAGTTTTTGGGAGCATCCTGGCTTCAAATAGGAGCCGTTGTTTTACTTTATCCTGCACATCTCTGTGGTTCAGTTCATGGATTTGTCTGTAGATGAGAGCAACTGGTCACTTCAGAGGATTACTGTGAATATGCTACTGGAAAAAAGGTATTCACTGGATGAATGCTGAGCTCTTTGAAGGCCAGCCTCAATGCAACATATCTCCACTACCAAAGCATCTCTTTGATGTTTGAGGTGTCCCCCAGACTGAAATAAACCAAATTGCAGTCCTATTAATTTTAACAAATACACACGTGAAACTGCAGTTTTGCAGAGATGTGTTACGTTGTTTTTATTGGGAATACATGGTACAACGCTTTACTGAGCTGTCTGGTGAATACACACCAGAAATTAGGGGCTGGTCATGGCACACTAAGCTCCAGTGATTTAAGTGTATCACCGTTCGCCTACACTTGGTCTCTTTCAAGGCAAGTCGAGACGGATTAACACGTGAAACTGAAATTTTGGTACATGGTACAAAGTTTTTCCAGCAGTTCAGTTAATCTGTGTACCGTCAATGAGAGCAGTCCAGTTCAAATCTGTGGTGCAGCTCATGCAAAAATTCCCTTTAACTGTTGTTATAAATGCAACATCTTAATTCCTTGAATTTATTTAATGTTTTTTTCTTTTTTACAGTGTTGTCCTCTGTGTTACTTAGTGTTTCCTTCAGTTCATCCTGTTTACCTTCCACTCTCTTCACTGCTGTTACCTCTAGTTCCAATTCCTTGTATATCTGTCCCAGAGGAAAATACCTCTCCCTGGCTGACTCCTAAAATACCATCTGTACTGTGGCGTTTCCATGACTGTATGACAGTGTAGACTCCCGGTGAGTTTCCTCCCTGGTCCCCAGTGATGTTCATGTGTGTTGAGGAGTGTCCTCCCTGACTCTCAGCTGTATGCTCATCTGCTTCCTCCCGAGGAACAAAACACAGACACCTACCTCCTGATCAGCTCATCTGGTTGGGTCCCTCCAGTGTCAGACAGTCCCCGTGGTGTAGACATCACAACTACTGCTTAGTTCTGAAGTTAGGAGAACAGTTTGACATCAGCTCTAGCAACTTTAGACTCTTATCTGAGCTGCCATGCCAAATGAGATCAAACCCCCACAATTAAGATGGATGGATCATTTTAAACAGTGTAAAGGCTGTTGCAGTTACTCAGAATACATGACCAGTGTAGCAGGAGCTTCATGGGAAATGTCTTACAGTCAAATATTCAGTCAGGTGCAATATAAACTACTGGAGAGATTCTATAATAATAGTGATTTTGAAGAGCTGCAATTACCCTGCTGTTGATTGCAATACTGGCACAAGAACTAGGTCATATTTAGAGAGTTTCCCGTGGCGTACAAGGAGCTGGAGTTGCCCTCAAAGTGTACATTAGTCATACTGAATGGTATTTTAATAGATGGCACATTTGGATGAGAAACAGCGAAAGTAAAGTTGTGTTTGAGACTGTAGTGTCACACATTTGTGAGGGGAAAGATTGTGCCAGATCAGCAGTCTTGTAGGAAGAAATCATTAATACTTCTTTCAATTTCCTTTATCACGCTTAAATTTATAATTTCTTATTGTATGCACACAATGTGCCACTGTTTTTTGAGCAGTGTGAAAACACAGACTTTCCAAAAATATTCATTTTGTTTTGGCAATTGAGTATTTATTTATTCTATATACAATATTTAACATTTTGGTAACACTTTACGTTTTAAAGCATTTATAAGCAGTATATAAACATTTAATAAATGGATACTACAGTTGATCTAATGGGACTGTAAAAAGATAATACAGTATAGAGGCAACACTTCATTACCATCATTTTAATAATAAAACAAGCCTATTGAAAAGTCTGTTGATTAATGGCTATTATCTGGTTATTTGAGTGTGTAAAATGCAGTTAAAGATTAAATCAAAGTTTGAACGTTTTTTTTTGACAAAGCCCTTGATAAATAGTGTTTGGTGCATATGTGTGAGTCAGTGAGACATTGCACAACAAATTCTTAAATTTTAATGGAAAAAATACAGAATTTTTCACAATTTATTCTCATGCGTCACATTCGGTCTGTAAGAAAATTAATGAAAACAGTTTCTTCTTTCATGTCGACACAAAAGCACATTAGTTTATCAGAACCAAACACCAAAACAAAGCTGTGAGACAACAAAACAATACAGAAAAATCCATTACAATCCCAGTGACATGTGATGCAGGTGTGACACATGTCATAAGTAATTGATAGAAATTTAAAATGACACTGGATGCAGCAAGTGTGTGCCCCATATGGCAAATATGTGTTCCAATTATTCCTTCATCTTCACATCTCATCCTTTCATCTCTGCCTCACTGTGGAAGGAGGACCTATAGGGCAAATGAAGGAAGAGCGGAGGCATAAATAAGGAACCAGAAAAAAACAACTCTAGTGTAGATTTAGGCAACCCTGCATCATATGAAATATGCTCATATGTAACTTAATTACATTTGGAAGTTACATTCAGTACCAACATTTTGTGTCAGTACAGAAAGTAATGTGATGTTCATGTAGCACAGTGAAAAGTAAGTGCGGAGGTCGGGAAGCTGGGTGGGTGTTTAAACTTTGCTCCTTCAACATGGGTGGTTGGGTTCACATCTGCTATCCTATATCTGGCCAGTGTTGAGATTCCAAGATACACTGTGGAGGGTGCAACGGTAGTAGCTCACCTGGTAGAGCTACTAAGGCTGTGTCCTTACTGCAGTGGTCTGGGTTTGATTCCAGCCAGGGGCCCTTTACTGCATGTCATACCCTCTCTCTCCCACCTTTCCTGTCTCTCTCTGCAGCTATCACTGTCAAATATGGGCAGTATGTAGTAGTAAAAAAAAGTTTCTGATGACCATGCTTTACTTGTGGTTTCACACTGATCTACAGGTGGCAGAAATTCAGCAATTTGCCATTAAAGGCAGAAAAGAAGAAGAATGCAGGCTAGTAAAGATGGAAATAAACAATGCAGGTTTCAAACTTTTAAGAAATATAAACTTCTCAAATGTTTTACGAGGTAGGAAATGCATTCAACATTGTTAAACCTCACGGATACACACAGTGCGTTTTGGTGAGTAACACTTAACATCAACCTTTAACCGAGTTCCTTTGTTGCCAAGTTTTAACTATACCTTATTATATAGTTGCCACAAGCAGTTATTGTAGGAATAGCCAATTGAAAAACACTGGTACTGAACATTTTACAGATACATTTAGAGTGAATTGGGTGGAGCAACGCGATGTGACCTGGGCTGGTGGTGGTTTTACTGATTTGTTTGCTTTTTACGCAGTTTTTTTCTCAGAATCAGCAAATATGTTTGACTGTATCTTAAAAATGTGCTGTCAGCAAACATGTTGCAGAGTTGTTTGATATGAACGTTAATTACATTTCTGTGTTTTGCTATTGGAGAATAGCTGCATTTGAACATTCGTACAGGATAAGGTTTGTTTGTACGACATGATGCTACTTTCCCATAGAGGCTGTATATAGTTAAGGATATTACTGTGTTTGTATATGCATTTGAACTATGGAAAAAAATGATTTGTAACCGAGCACACGGTTTACTGAATTAGGTGTTTTTACATTTAACACCCATGGCAAGTGTGTAGCTCTGATGTATGAGCTGCTCCATTGCTGTGTGGCCTCTGTGACCAGTGTTATAATTTGCAGTCTGCTGTGTCTCCAACACCACATGTGTGGCATTTTCATAAAACGAGCAGAATTGGTGTAGTTTTCTGACTCCTGTCTAAAAGAAACAGATTAGTTGCTTTGGTCTGTTGGGAGGAGGATGTCTGGTGTTTGTAAGATGCCCGGTTCTAATCAAAAGGTTTACATTTGTTTGCTCTACTGACCTAACAGTCACCCAACTGGTTTTGCCTCTTTGATCTGGAACCATGCTGGCGCAAAAATCATTAGCTAAACTTGTGCACTATATAGCTCAAGACACCCCCCCCCCCCCTCCTTCCTTCAGGGTCTTGGTGCAGGATTCAGATGACAGTTCATGTAGCTCTCTGTTTTGTCAGCTCATTTCCCTCAGGTTTCCAACACAGGCTAACATTACCCTTAAAGGTGTCTCTAATGAGTATTTAGCAGGGGAGAAGGCAAGCTCCCTGGCATCCTGTGTGTCTTAATTACATGACAGTGTCACTGTGGTGACAGTGGTGTGGGGACTGACAAAGTGTGTGTCGTTCCACAGTCTAGGGGAGACCTTTAATGAGCTTGTTTTTCTGTCTGATTGCATAGTTGTTGTCTTGAGTCGTTTTGTGCTGCTGGGACAGATTACACAATCAAAAGGCCCCAAAACTGATGTCATGTTTGGACAAATTACATAATAAAATGATGTCAGCATCTAGAAAATGAGGAAAGTATAGGACTATAATCTGGTTTGTTATTGTAGTGATTTTCATTTATAATATATTTTATTTATTTGAGTGCCAACATATAATTTAAATATATATATGTATGTATTGGATGGGACCTTTACTCATTACAAATAAAAATGGGACTGTTTAAGCATTGGGATTAATTTGGTGCAAGAGGCTATTTCTAATCCCCCAAGTTAGTCCTCACCTCCCCTTTATCTTCAAGACTAATTAATGTTTATTGGTGATGGCCTGTCCTGGTGTTTGATGACCAGATCAAAGGTTGAGCGATACTCAGTGGACATGGACCAAAAACAAGCAGGTGTGGTTTTGTGCCAACAGTAAAATGTAGCATTGGTTTGTTAAAAAACATCAGCAATTTCTAAAACAGTCCAAAAAATTGCTCCAAGAAATTCACATAGACGCTGTACCTTTTAAACATCCCATCAAAACTGAATTAGTTCTGTCTCTTTTGCATTATTCCAACAAGCACTGTCAGCACAGATGGAGGTGAGGATAACAGACACTGAAAATAACTTCAGCATACATACTATAAAACCACACTGGCGTAATGTGTGCTATTTGCCATATTAACCCTTTGTCATCCTCAGTGTAATGTATGTAATGTATGTCTGAAACTTCTTCTCATTGCCTAGAGACAGTGATGTCGCCCTAGCATTGACCCTTGAGGAAAATGGATCTTGACAAGGACCCAGTAGATGTATAGGATTCATCTCTCAGAGCAGCTGTTGTACTACATGCTCCTTTTGAAATGTGCTCTGGCATTAAAACCAACATACATCAGGTTATATACTGTATATTTTGCTCGACAGGTATTCTTGGCACATACTTGGTATGTCATGTCTGTATAGTCATGCTGTATCAGCAGCCCTAAGTCACACCTTTCTTATTAAATAGGCTCAATGTAATTATGAGGGCTGGTGGTATAAAGATTTATTGAGAACAATAAGACATTAATTAAACAACACATTGAAAACAAATACTTGTAATTTAAATAATGCATCAAATTAATATTTAAGTATAAAATGTGTAATTGCATGAAAGCTAAATACATTTAACTTAAATTAAAAAGCACACACCATCTGTAAAAGTAATCTTGTTTGAAACAACTGGGGTCTTGTATAAAATGATCATGCACAATTTATTTAGTTAAATTTGTGAATAAGATGACAATTTTTGTTTTTCTCTTTCTCTGTCATTATTCTGGCACCAGCAGCTGGTTTCAGTTGGAACATTCTGTTGCTAGTAGCAACTGCTATAGCAGTTATAGTTTAACTGACATTGGCTGTATCCGAAATCAGTCACTACTCACTACATAGTCCACTATATAGTGAGTTCGCCGTTTTGTAGTGCTGTCCGAATGTACAGTGAGAATTATTATGCCCTATATAGTGGACACGAAGTATCCCACAGTGCATCGTGAAAAGTAGTGTACAACTGATGGTCACTAACCAAGCACTACAGTATATATCATCATGTTTTGCGCTGAAAGAAAAATATCAGACGGACGAGAGGAGAGAAAGCAGCGCAAAAACGTGTTTTCATTTTGCCGGTGAGCTCACTATGTAGTCCTCTACAATGAACTCCCTAGATAGTGAGTAGGGAGGAGTGAATGAGTAAATGATTTCGGACACAGCCAGTGTTACATCAACTATTTTGTCAGATCTGTGACCAAGGAAATATTGACAGCAATCATTTATCTACTCCCCAAAATGCCCTTGTTGGAGTATTATCTGTAGGTGCTCTTTTTTATCATAGCTGTGATTGTTGATTTGTGATTCGTGAATTTAGGTTTCCTGTGATCAGTTGACTGTGAACCAAGCTAATCATGAAACTAGCTGTCTTGCTGTTTCTCAATTCGCTGGACACTTCTCACCCTCAATGGTTGCCGTCTTGGCTATGTAGCGGAAGGGAAGGGACCACCAACCTATGAAAATGGCGATTTTTAATAAAATTGAATTGAAGTCAAGTGAGCAAACAAGCCGGCAGATATTTTAGCGGGCGACAATCGTGGTTGATTCGAATCAATATATATGCCTACTTGGGCAGCCCACCAGAACAAATTATTTTTAAACTAGCTATTTGTTGTCTATTAGTGCCAGCTAAACAGATAAACATTAGCATTTCAATTTCTCCTTTCGAACTAGAGACCTAATGGTCTACAGCCCTGGCTGTAAGGCTGTAATGTTCATTACACCTCATAATAGTACCTTGTTGGAGTAAACAAATGACAAATGACTGCTTGAGGCTATGGCGTCAAATTAACAGGGTGTATCCCCTGTGAATATGAATGTACTCAGGGGTGATTTTGGCCTGAGGGTGGGGCCAGAGGAAAGCTGATGAAATTTAAAAAATGGAAAGAGTTTATCCTGTGGGAAGCATGAATGTGCTCAGTAAGTTTTAGTGCAGTATGCCCATTAAAATTTCTTGTGCAGTTGTGAAAATTTTGACCTCATTGTAGCACTGAGGAAAGGTCAGAGGGTCACCATATACGGTTAGTTCTCCACCATGAATATCCACAGTAAACTTCATGGGAACAAGTTTGTTGACAGTTTGACCCATAGGTGATGCTAGACAAAAATCTCATGCAGTAGTCAAAATAAAAGTCTTTATCCTTTGGGGAGTTTCCAATTCATTTGGGGGCAATTTGCCCAGTGGATTGTGATATTTCTCGTGTACAGGTGAAAACCTTGTGTGGCACTTGAGGAGAGCTCATGGGAACCCAAACATAAACATGAATGTAAGAATCTTGCCCTTGACCAAAGTGTTAAACAGACTGACAAACCGGCAAACTGCTGAACACCTCCACCATCCTTACATTAGTACCTATTGATGCTTTTAACAGAATGTTATGTGAAAAGCATTGCCACGGTTTTACAAGGTAATATATAACGTTGCAGAACATCATGTAGCCTTCTAAAGCATCATGAAAATAAATGCAGAAGCACGCTCCTTCAGTTAAGTGTATTATGTAATCTCCTCTCTAACTTCTATAACCCCAAATGCATTAAACGGGAAGCTTTGAACATACTGCAGCAAACTTTGACCATGAAATAGACACTTGAACAGACACCTACTCTTATGGAATAAATTTACCCTTTAGCGCCTCTCCACTTCTTTAATTAATGTCCCGGGTAATTACACACATTCTTTTAGACTCACTATTCAAGCATGAGTTTAATATTGGTGACAGGTCTCTGCAGTAATATGATATCATTAATCATATTGACACAACTGTGGTCTCAGCAGGCTATTCATATTTAAATGTAGAAAACAATGGCTTAAAAAGCACATTGTGACCAGTTTGAGCCTTTAAAACAAATGGTTACCTGGGAATCTGCTGACAAAAGGAAAGAATAATAAAGTTGCAATATTCCCACACATGCCCTCATTAACATAAAAGCTACCCTGGAACAGGCGGGCACTTGATGCTGCACAGTGAGAGTGTTGCAAAATTAGGATCCTCACAAATTGCTACATGCAGTATGAATTGGAGGCTGGGGAGAGCAGGGTGACGGGAGAACGAGAGGATAAAGAGCTCTTACTGTAGCTCGCAAACAAAATGACATGGAGTGTAATTATCTAACATGTGCATAACATGTCCACTGGAATTGGAACTACACTGAGTGACTCAAACTGGCTCTGTTACAATTGGATAGATCTCCTGATTATGATCAGTTTCACCTTTACTACTACATCACTTAGAAGTCATGCATTGATTACTGTCTATAGTACTATACTGTATGTCCTTATTTGACTATGTCCTTGTTTGACACTCCAAGGATTATTTAGTAACTGGTGAACACTCACCCTTTGAGATTACACACTCATTTCAATTTTTGATCACTCACAAGTGTATGATTGCAATTCAGATTCTTGAAGTATGTGTTACCACTGAGATTTGTAGCCACACAGACATCATGCAGCATTTAGTAACTGTTTATTAATGTTTCTAAATCCCGTCTTTGTTGTCACATTGCTGAAATTCTATTACATTCCACTGAAATTTCATTTTTTTAAAGAAACGTATTTAACGTTATGATAAAAGATACTAGTTGAAGATTTGTTTACGTGCAGTTCTAGAGAAAAAGAACACAAGTTAAACAACAACAAGGCTACAACCATAAACAAAAATAGTACATAAACATAAATGGGTAAATGTAATTAAATAAAATAAGTATAGACTGCAGGAGTCAGTAGATCAAGTTTCGACTTAGAATTAAATGAATAACTAAAATGAATCATTGCATCATAAATCATTTACAAATTGAGACCCAATCAACAAAACAGACAGATGACCAATTGGGTGGCAAAAAATAATTAAATAATAAATAAATAAAACACAAAATCTTGGTCAGAACACGAGAAATTGAAACATACCATGACATAGTTTTTTTTTGTTTTTTTTACCCATAATGATATTAACCATGTCAGATATTTCTTTAGAGAGATTATCTGTATAAACTAGAATTTGGAGCAACTAAAATGGTTGGATTTGTTTTTTCATTTTGAGACCTAACCAGTTATGCAGGCTCAGCCAAAATTGTGATGTGACTGAACATGAATGGAAAATGTGTCAAATGTAAATTACATAATTGGTCATGGCTGTTATTAGCAGCTCAAGGAAAGAACTGGGAGTTAAAAGAGCAGAACAAACACAAAGAGCACAATATTAGTTATAGCTATAGCTATTAGCTATATAAGCAATTCTGCATAAAGCGTAAAGAGGAAAAGAAGTTTGGTTTGCTTTTCTGCTGTATCATAGAAAAATGAGCAATTTTAACAGGGAACTAAGCAGTGTAGAAGTGCACTAGTGATTTGTACATACAGTAAATTAAGTATGAAGTGACAATTAAAAGACATTATGTCTTCTGATCTGCATGTGCTATTATAGGCACGTCTATTAAATTTAAGAGAAGGTGTGAGAACAAGCCAGAAGCTTTCATAAAGAGCACTCACAGACACTAATCAGGGGGGAAATGAAACACAAATGATTCCATAGCTAAATGTCAGATGGTGCTAATAAGGGAAGCTTTTATCCTTTGTTGATCTGGTGTGTGCAGGTGTGTGTGTTTATGTCCATAGGTGAGGAGATCTGTATTGGGTAAAGGAAAGGTAGTTTAAATAAGCACAAAGGCTTATCCTTTTTGCAGGATAACATTCAGAATAGTGAAGAAAGCAGTGTCCTTGCTCCAGTGGCATTTAAAAGGAAAAAATAAATGAATTTGAGGCAGTTTGTGCGCTCTTACAAATGTAAACTTTCGACTGGGTAAAGTAGAGCTTGATTTTTTTCTTTCAAAAGAACAGTATGTAAGCGGTTAATGGCCTTCATCTTTTGGTGCCCAAGTATATAACTCCTGCTAAATGAAAAGCAGTGGCATTGATTTAATGACTAGTTTTGACTCAGTACACATACTTACTCTCTCGCTATCTTTTTTTCCACCTTTTTGTTTCCTCTCAGTGCTCATGCATCAATGCATGTGTGGCACAACATGAGTTTAGAGTGAATGTTTGTATGTTTGAGTGTGTGTGAGCAAAACTAGAATAGACTACAATAGGCCTGTGTTACACCAACTCTGAGCTTCCAATGCTTTTGCTATAAATTCTTGACAGTAGGAGGAGTCACGTTCATTTAAAGACCTCTAGAGATGTCCTCTCTTCCCATCCACCACCGCCACCCACCACACACACCTACTGTACCTCTTGGGGAAGAGAGACGAGGAGAGAAAGCGGGGAGGGAGGGGTGGAGGGAGAAAGAGAGAAGAAAAACAAATCAAGAGCCATAAGCTCATTGAAATGAGCTTGTTGAGGTGTGAGAAAGGGAGAGAGGGAAAAATAAGATATGTAGAAAAAAGACAAGGGGGTGGAGAAGGACTTGAGAGATTCTCCAGCTCTGTGTCTGTAACGAGAAGTGGTGAGTTCTTGACAGTTCTCCAGCGCTCGGCACTAACCGGAGTCGGAGGACTACATTTTTTTCCCTCTCCAGGAGGAGAGTTACCCAAACGAAACTGATACAAGACACTGCAACTGACAAGAGGCATTAAAACAGATTAAAAAGCGCAAGGGTGACCGGAGGGTGCCAAAGCGATGGAAGCTAACTCCAAGAAGCATCGATTTAGGAAGGGTCGGAGTGCCACCTTCAGCATTGACGGCTTCAACATCACCATAGGTAAGAATTTGCAGGGTAAGGCAGAGCAGGAGGAAAGGTTAAGTGTGCTTGCATGTGAGCTGGATGCACGAAAGAGTGTGTGACAGGAGCAGAATACATGTGTGTGAGAGAGTGTGAGACAGAGCAGTGAGGCGTTTGGCACCAACACAGCGACATCGTTAAACACATCACATTTCAGCCTCTGTGCACAACTCGGCACATTAGTCCATTCTACTGAAGTTGATGCTTGCCTCTGTAATGCAACTACACCATGGAAACAAGGGGGCTTCAGAGTAAAGCTGTGTGCTGCTGACGTCACCAGGAATTTATTCTATTGTCTTGACAACCGGAGTGTTGATGAACTTGTGTGCCACTTGCCTTGTTTTTTTTTTGTTGTCATTGTTGCAGTGCTTGTGAAAACTCTCAGAAGCAAGTGTTGAAACAGTGTTGAAAACAGAGCGATATGAAGATGTTCGGTGCTGGAGACTGTAGAGGAACTGTTGTTTGATACAGTAGCTTTGTTGTGTACACAGGAGTGTTAATGTCACAAGTGCGATGATAAATATAACGTGCTGCGTTACTTCTGCTCAGTCCTGTTTGGTAATGATAGTAAAATAGAAAGTTTGTTTGAAACTTTTCTTATAAAGCTCTCTTTGTTTACAAAAGAAAACACGTTTTGAAACCACTGACACATTTAAAGTGTTACTAGCATGCACATTTTGATTGTGGACATAGGTTTTCAAGGGTAATTCAACACTGAATCACATAAAGCATTAAACTGTCGCTGCACTTTTGCCACACCCCAATCAGTGTTGGCACAGCAGGGGTTTCGCCACAGCTGACAGCTAACACCTGCTGTGACATCACTGGGTCGAGGCTGGATATCCAACAAGCTTCTAAGTTTTAACCCACAGATACAAGTGTCAACTTCAATACTGAATAATTTTTCAATTATGCTGTCATTCAGTATGCAGTAGGGCTGGCAATATATGGATAGTTACTGTTTATCTTATGTATTTTTAATCATGTTGTGGAACTCAGTACCTCGCTTTAGCTTTACAGAGCATTTTAGTGTCTTTCAGCTCATGGTTTTACAACATGTAACTTTATTATTTTGGTTCACTGCTCTTATCAACCTTGTTTTCAGATGTAGTAGGCAGCTGTTTTCAGCGAGCTCTTAAAAAAGGCACGCAAGCTACCCAGCCCCAAACAGCAGTGAGCATAACATGATAAAAGGGTGAACATAATGGAGCATTTAGCAGCTAGAGCCAGATACTTCCCTCAGGAGTATCTACAGAATCAACCCCCTTACGTGTGCAAGAGTAACATTTAAACATATTAATTAATAGTGAATATATTAATTAAAATATTTGTCTTTAAGCTTGTCTTTGCAAAATGACATGTAAGCTAATGTACACAACAGGAAGTGTTTATAGTATGATCGCCATGCTCTTGAAATGTCGGTCATGTCAGGGACTTTCTTTTATGTCCCCATATAATTACAGCCCAAATCAACTTCTCCATATTAGTCTGGTCAGTGCCTAATTACTGCTGGATGCATGCAAGCTTCATCATAGTGCATTGTACAAAGTTTCACCTAGGTTGAACTGTGGGCCGCGAACTCAGTGCTGTCATTATTGCGTTGCATGAGACACAGGAAATACTTCTATGGCACACACTGCCCACTTATCAGAGAGCGCCTAAACTTATCTGGATGATATGAATATATTGATAAGAAGGGGAAAGTTGGGGCGTGAGGACACAAAAACAGGAAGAGAGAAGCATTTCAGGTATCTCTTTAAGAGCATTAAAAGCAGCCCTAAAAGATTTTATGATCCCACAGAAAACAGACTTTGGATTTTCCGCTTGCACGGACACATCCTGTTACCTCTAAAAACCTTCCTCGATCACATGTGGCCTATATCACAGCCATACTGTCCACAAGCATGGCAGTTGTCATGGTAACCTACAAGTGTAACAATCAATTGCTCGCTGGGCCTAGGTTTCAGTCTGTACAGCGTTTTGCCAATCACCTCCTCTGAAGCGTGACTCCTAAGCACTGGTACCTCATTGCCTGGCTGGACACCTTGTGTTCACTCCTCTATTAAACCCTGAGCCTCTACTGTAGCTGGCAGCCTCTGCTCAGTCTCCAACTGTGGTGTTTTGTCATGTGTTACGCTTGTTAGCTTTGTTATGTTGATTTTACAAAACTCGTTAACTTTTCAGCTCATCTGTAGTGATATGGAGCATTCAGGCTTTTGTTGTTTGTGTATATGTATGTTTTTTTGTGTTTTCTTAATTGCATTTTTCACTCTTATTGCCATTTTGTGTAATCTTTCAAAGTGTTTTTTTTTTATCTTGTACTTTGATCAACATTACCAAAAAAGATTGTGTATTCTTTAGTTTATGTCTGAATTTGTGTCTTTGGCAATTTTGACCAAAGCAAAGCTCTATTGGAAACAAATGTTGTAGTTACTGACAAGCTCTTTTGTCTATTTTGTTCTTAATATCTTGTAGTAAAGACTGTACATGCTTTACACATGATTATTGGTCTTTCCCAGAAAATTATTTTCCCAACATATCTATCTAAACCTCTGAAATCAGTGTAAGATTATAAATTAAATACACACTAGTGTAGTTATTTTTCCAACTTGCCTTTCCAAAAGCCAAAACCTCAAGTTCAAGCTCCACTCTGGCCAACAGGGAAAAGGTTTATGCCAGGTGGGAGCCCCCAAGGTCATTGCTCACAGATGCTTAAGAGCTGAGCCTCAATCAAAACAGTTTGAAGGCATCCCTGGTGGCAGTGGCAGCTCATCAGAGCCAATATAAAAAGTAGGTTTATTGTATTTGCAATTAACATTAATCGTTTCTGCCTGAGCCATCCCCCATGCACCTTTAACAAAACTTGGAACATTGACTTTGGCATTTAACCTCCTTCATTTTCCAACAGTTACAGATGGTTTAATTTACTGTACATGGAAGATCTGTGGACAATCTGATTATTTTTATAAGCCTAACTCAAACAATATTGCTTCTATTCATCACAGGAAGACGATGAAGAGGCTATATGCTCTGCTAGTGGGAGAGATATTTAGTGAGGCCCACAAACATACACATATATCTTGAATATCCCACATTAAAACTTGCATGCCCATGTCCTCTAACAGAGCACGGCTATCCATTATCATGAGGAGGAGCATCCACCCACCTCCACAGCACAATTTTGCACAATGAGATGTTCATTGTAAGACTAAAATTGTAAATGTAGAACTGCAGAGTGCAATACAACAGAATAGAAAATAGAAGAAATTATATAGAAAAGGATTGTACTACTATCTCAAGCTTAACTGAAGGTCATTTTTATCTGCTCCTGCGCTGCCTGTAAAGGTTAATTCATGAAGACAAATGGAAAAATGCAGTCTCCACATGGAACACAATAGACTCCAGATCACAAAGACAAAACTAGAAATATAGTTACTGGGTCACAAATTGAAGGTGGGTGGGAGAGTGTAGATTATGTTAATTACATTAACAGAATATTAAAGCATTTTGTCACTGCATTTTCAGGAATAAAGAGTACAAAGAATGAATAAAATTTAAAAAATTAATCTTCATTTGAAGACAGCTGAGAGTTTGTGGTGGGCCATTTAGAAAATGGTTTGGGGAAATTTTGTCTCAGCGAGCTCTTTTATCTCTGCAGGATGGGGTGGAAGGGTATTTTTTTTCTTATGATCCTCAGGGTTGACGTCACTCTCATGGTCAACAAAGGCCATACTAATGTCACATGGCCTTTCTGGGATAAGCCTGACCACCCACTAATCTTTGAGCATGCAGATGTTCATCTCAGTCCTGGATTTAGTCCTGCTGTGGGCCAGCCTGAGGGTCAGAGTCAGTGCCTCAGTGAGGTCGGTAGGGGTGCTCTCTGTCACCAACTAGGAAACCATCAAACTCCTGTTATCATATATGGGCTACAGTACATTTCTTTGTTTAAAATGATACAAGTCCTTACAAAATTTTCCTCACCCTGTGCATACATTGCTCAGTGTAGAGTTACAATAAATCCATGAACTGTGGCAAGGTAAGAAAGTTTTAAGCCCTGATTTAAAAGAACTGAGAGCTGGAGCAGATCTTAAGTTTTCTGGAAGTTTGTTCCAGATATGTGGTGCATAAAAACCAAATGAAGCTTCTATGTGTTTAGTTTTGACTCTGGGGACAGTAAGCAGACCTGTCCCTGACGGTCTGAGAGGTCTAGAAGTTTCATAACGGAGCAGCAGATCAGAATGTATTTTGACTTTATACCGTTGAGTGCTTTATAAACCAAAAGTAGAATTTTAACATAAATTATTTGACAAACAGGAAGCCAGTGTAAAGATCTGAGAACTGGAGTGATGTGATCCACTTGAGAGGGTTCTCGCTGCAGAATGGGGAGGGGATGGATAAAAAGAGGGGTTGGATGTCTGACATGCCTCAAAACACACACCCCTTTCAGTTTTAACCTTGCTGTTAATGAAACAGCAGTTTTTAAAATGACCACCATGACACGAATATATTTGTTTTTGTGGAAAACATGTATTGACATTCTGTTGTTAGGGAGAAGTTTTTTTCTTGAGTTTTATGGAGCCAGCATCTAGTGGCCAATAGGGGAACTGCATCTTGAGGCACTTTAGCCTCAACAACCACTGTGAAATGTGAAGCATAATCACAAACATTGACCGCAGCAGTGAAAGCATGCACCTGTTCAAGCATGTAGTGTTGTACAATACTATTTGTGCTACTGATTTGTGCTCTCAACAACAAATTCTGACCATGCCATCAGTGTGTTGCAACAGAAACCAGGATCAGTTGTTGTTCAGAGTGCAGTGTAAGTCTTCAGGAGTGCATTTGTCTTCTTCTATTTCTTACAGTAGTGGAACCCAGCAGAATCCTCTGATGCTGTATATCGGACAGGTCAAGTTCAAGGCTCAACAAGGTGTTCATTCTGAGATGCCCCTCTACACACTGTTGCACCCAGTTGCTATTTTCATACTGTACCTGTGACCTGATGAATTTTATATAGTCTTATTTTTCTGCTCTCACATCAGTCATCAATGAGTTATTTTTGCCCCCAACGCTGTTGCTAGATGTGTGCATATTTCACCATTCTCTGTGATCTCTACATGCTGCATGAGTGTGTGCAGTGTTTAGTGGGCAGAGATTCCAGCAGGGCATCAGTCTCTGAAGTGACAGCAACAATTATAGTACTTTCACAATCACTTAAATCACAGTTCGAGGCAATTCTAGGGTTTAATGGAACAGTAAATTACCTTCCTGACTCTGTCTATATTACACAGTTGCTTTCTTTTGCACAAGATTCACCATCCCTTCTGTTTAATCACAATAAATATAGATAAATAGATAAACGACAAAGCCAGTGAGGGCAGGATGTGGGGAGTCTCATTAAAATTAATTGTGCAGCATGTAGGATATACTGTATGTTTGTGTGATTGTGCTCACAACAGTCTGAACTAATGACCTGACAGGAATCAGTTCTGAAACACACAGTAAGTCGTGGAGGAAAATGTTTCCAGATATCAGAAATTGTTAGTTAGTATTTGTAGTATTCACCACAGAACAAGTGTGTGTAATAACAAACCAAAAGTAACAGATGAATTTAAAGTCATTGGTAACCACTAAAGAGTTTCACATAAGCATGTATGCACATAACCCACATTTTCTGGCATCGCTTGATTCTCTTCAATCTATCTTTCTTCCTCCAGTGGCAAATGAAGATGGGGAGAGCTCCACCAGACCACAAGCCAGTTTTGCACGTAAGTGTAATGTTCGCTCTCTATTAGTCATGCTTCATTATTAGTCAGTTCACTAAATTCATTCATTTCAAATCATTTCACCTTTCAGATCAAAGTATTAAGTGGTTACTTTACCGTGAGTTAATGAGATATTAGCTTCTGAGACTTCTGACCACCTCAGTGAAATGGAGGGGAACACAATTTCGTTTTGTTTTTAAAGCTGAAAAAATCCATTTAAAAAAACTCAGCAACAGGATTTTCCAGAAATAATTTCACTGTTACTAACCATAATCCACCCACATGTTATTGTTGGCAATAGATTTCATTAGGAAATCTTTTCTACTGAAGGTAAAAAAAAAAAAGGGAGGAGAAAGAGAAAGTATGGGTAAATTATCAATGATTATCTTTTCAGTATATGCCAGGTGGTGCTCTCTATTGTCTTAAAAATAGAATACAAAAGTATGACACATTTACTTTACATGACACTTTGAAATCTGCAATTGCTGAGTTCATGAAAATGTGGGATCTCGCCCAATGTCAGCTGGGATTGGCTCCAGCCCCCCCGCGACCCTGTAAGAGGATAAGCGGTATAGAAAATGGATGGATGGATGGATGAAAATGTGGGAATCTGTAAATGGTTTATGAGCTGATAAAGGTTGATAAACCCTCCTCTAAAGAAAAGTCTACTACTTGTAGTAGTAGTACTATTTGCCTAAGGTGTGGTAAGTGTGTTACTTTTAAAGATAAACTAGCATTGACAGCATACACCCACATGGGGGCAGCATTACAAAGGTGCTCAATTCTCTTACTCCCTTTTACTGAGATTCTGAAAGCCATGTACTTTCAGTGGAGATTTTACAATTATGTTTTTGTTAAATAATTGTTCCAAACCACCACTTGGTAAACAAATGAAAGCTTGATTCATAGCACTCTACAAAATGACTGTAACACCACTAAGACTTTTTGTTTTTTTTTTTGTTTTTTTGCAGGCTCAAAGTCCCAAAGTGCTTTGTGGAATGCCATCACAGCGGGGATGGGGATCAAAGGCAAAGAGCAGAAGGCCCCCCTGAACGACCCACGAAGTCCTGAAGAGATTCTGGCTGATGATCTCCCTGCAGCAGATGAGCCAGATGCCACAGAGAAAACGGCCATCAGGTTTGCTGCTGCTAGGCTGCTTCAGCAATACAGAAAAACAAAAACTTACAGTTTATTATTTGTTAATTATCATGGAGTAAATCCTGTGTCAGGTTGCAGTGGGACATCGACAGCCATGTCAAGCTTATTGTCTTACACAGGTGTAATTTACATACAATCGATATTCCTTTTAGTATACAGGGAGGAAACAAGGCAACGTATACAATCAGGTATCATTCTGCGTGGTGCATTCATTTTGTATTTTTGGACTCTGATTAATGTGAAGTTGATTATTAAATTGGCAAGGTTTGAAGTAGAACCTCTGCTTGCTTTCTATGGAGAGGATAATCTTCTATCTGACATTTAACATTCTTGATACACACACACGCACACACACACTGTGCTAATTGCTATGTATGGCTGCTGACCTCAAGGGACGTGGGCATGATTGATTCCACCTTGATAACAAGGACTTCAAACCACCATTAACATAATTTGTTGTCACTTTTAGAATATTGAACGTCTTTTAACGCCTGATTCCAATTAACCTTGATGGCTCTGGAGACCGTTACAAATGCTGCAGGTAACGAGAAGTGAGCATTTGTCACAGGATACTAAAAATGCACCTAGTACACGATAACAAGCTTTTGATTGCATGCAAAATAGACATGGAGTCATGGCAAGCCGATTTGGAGAGTCTCTTTTTTATGTGTGTAGCAAGCATTGACAGAGGGTCACAATTTATGGGGTGTTTGGCATGAGATTGTGGAAATCGTCTCATTGTTTCTTTGTCTACCTTCCAAAGTCTCACTGCAGTAACACGAGCTTCTTCTCTGGTGCTTCTCCATGCTATCTCAAATTACAGTGCTGTTGTTCTCTGCCATAGTCTCCCCCATAACACAGGCCCTTTTTTTCCAGAGTAGGGTGGTGACAAGGAGAAAGTGATTTTCCACTTGACTAGACACAGCCTGTTCCTTCATTTAAAAGCTACAGCCTAGGTTTTAAAGAAAAACACAGTCAGCGCAGGGCAGCTAAAAGCACTCTCACCTGCCAAAGCGGAAACAGTTCATTCGTCCATAGAGACAGTGACTTATTTCAGTGTCATATATTAAGACATAGCTTTAGCTTTATCAGGGTGTGGAACAAATGCCAAGCACGAGCCAAATGCTGCTAAATATTTGTCTGAGGCTAAACAATTTGCATAACTGTCTACTGGCAAGGGGATGATTCATTTCAGCAGCACTAACAGTTTAAATAAAAGTCAAGTATGCAAAAAAAAAAATCCTATTTGCCAATTTCTTGTTGAAATAGTGAAGGCACCTGATGAATTTGGTGGTTTACCAACAAATGTGGCCATTAGAAAAGAGCTTGGTTCACCTCTTCTGCTTTGTTGCATCCATTCCATATGATTCAAACTCTTCAATAGACAGCCATCTTCTTCCTTATGTTATTGTCTGGGAAGTCCCACTAAGGTCAGGGGAAGTCTTCGACCAGCTCAACAGTGGTTAATAGAGGGCAAATCCACAGGGAGTAGCGGGGATCTACAAATAAATGACACATGGTTAGATTATGGTATGAGGTGTTTAAATGGCCTCGTTATGGATAACTAGCAGTAATCCATAAAATGATGTAACCACAGTGTCACCTCCGAGGCCAGAGCTGGCTGTTATCCTCCAGGCGATGATAATTAGATTTTATTGGAGAATGGAAAGGGATCACGTGATCTGTGGCAGGCAGGACGTGAGTGAGTGAGTTAGGACGGCAGCTATTGACAGTCATAAAATGGGCTTGAATGAAGGTAAAGATCTACTAAGGTCTATGTGAATATGGTGAAATTTAGAAGAATTTGATTGTGTTTTTAAAGCGTTCCACTATTTTGATTAAATTCTACAGTCCATTTCCCTTCAAGTATCCTAATGGCTAATTGAATGTGCTTGGCTGGTTGCAGTTTTCCAGTCATCCCTCAGTTTACAAAGCTCCGTGATTATCTTTTTACCTTTTTTCCTCCGTCTATTTTCAGATCAGCTTGAATGTCTTCCTAATACTTCAGACACATAGCAGCTGCTGACATTGTTTTAGGATTACAGCTGCTGCTTCAACACAATCAAGTGCATGCTTAGTCACATAGTGATGGACAGAAAACAATATGCAGCCATTAGTGTATAAACACATGCTGACTCATCTGTGCGGCTGGTGTCATGCTGGTGTTTCTGCTCATTAGGGGTGCCTTATGCATTTTAAAGCACTCGTTAGCTATTGAATGGGCTATACAGTATGGGCTTTTTATGCAGAAGGTGAATCCGGGGATTTTTTTGAATGGGATTATGTATAGCAGACTATTTTGCCAAAGTCCACAATCACTCACAATTTGCCACCTGAAGCCTACTTATGTTGTTTATGCAGTGTGACAATTCAACTCTGTTCCGCCAGTTACTATTGTAAATGCACTAGTTGAATGTACTTTGTTGTAGTTGTAACTCTAATGTTTTACTTCTGTCTTAACATAATTTGTGTACCCATCACCTCACTTTACCAATTGCTATTTATATGTGATAGGACTAATAGCAACGGTGACTAATTTCATCTTCACATTTTCCATTAGGTGCTATAGCATGTAAATGTTTTTTAAATTGTCTCCCTTCTGCCTGCTGATGAACCAGACAAACATTTTAAGTATTCTCATTTAGATATCAGCATGTGACTTGAATGCAGCATCTTCACCATCATTTCCGTCAGCGCTCGCCTCTCATCCGGTTCGACTAGTTTGATTGATTGATTGATTTTTGTTTCCATTTAAAATTACAAATCTTTTGTTACAGCCGAACCTTTTAAAGGGGTAAAAGCACAAAAATCCATTAGGGTTATTTCCATTCTGGTCCCAAGAGAAGGGGAAGTGAAAGGTTTTGGGCAAGATATTACTCTTATTTAAAATGACCTTTTTATTAGAAACTAATTGCCGCTGTATTGTACACTAGTGAACATTCCATCGTGATTTGAAGTTAGGAACCAGCAGCTTTTATTTCATTTGATAACAATTTCACCTTGGTAAAACAGTATGATCAACATTTCTTGTAATAACATACTGATAATGTAATTAGGAATAGTATAATATTAGCAAAGGTCTCTGTGAAAAAATACCAAGTTAAAACTAGTAATGAATGCATAATAACTTATTGATAATGTAATGATTACAAACTGCTTGATATTTTGCCATCAATTAAGTGCTAAGTTTCCATCCACCTGTTTTATTGTTATTTTTAATTTGCCCATAAAAAACCTGAGTGGAAACAATGGAAATTGGAAAAAAGTGGAAATATGGCAAAAACATTTTTTCGCTTGGCTGAGGTGGAGAAGTTAGTGTATCAATAAAAGCAAAATGCAACGGTGCAATGGAAACAGCCCTAACGAATAAATCATGACGTAATGAAGCACGTGACGTCCACTGAAGAGATGAAAAATTGTGGTGAAAACATCAGATCTGTGTGGAGCGATGAGGAACCTGCAGCGTTCCTCAAATTAATACATGAAACATTAACGCCATATTTCCAAAACATTTTCCACATCATTTTTTGTTTGTTTGAGGATTGACTGGCACTCTCTTAATTATGTCATCTCAAGTCTATTAACTGGGACCAGTAGGATTACAAAGATGACTAAAAGCTTACCAAATGGTGACTAGTGACAAAAAAATATGTGTTGCTAATTTTCAGTGAGGACAAAACAGCCTTTTTAGAATTCATTATTAACTCACCACATGTCCACAAAAAAACTGTTTTTCCCCCAGCAGTTTGTTCTTTTGCCATCTCAAACAGAGTTGTACACAGTAGCATCAAAGCTATCACACAAATAGACATGCAGTAACCAGAATCATCACAGACACACTTAGATTCAAACAGTCATGCACACATGCAGCTGAAACTCAGACACTCTTCGGTGGTCAGCTGTGTGATTTATCTGCTGGTTAATTGGATGCTGTGTGCCGCTGTGAACTTTGCAGTTGATTAAGGCGGCTGTCTCCTCTGCGGCAGACCACAGTTTTAGAGGCTGACCCCTCCTTTGGCTGCAGCCGCAGGTTCACAGACCCCCACTGACATCTGCTGTACAGCAACAACCTCCATCACTAGCCTCACTAGCTGGCTAATGAGCCTCCGCTGCCCAGTGTGACTGGAAGCACATGGGCAAATGGCAGAGCTATTCATCAGAATGATTGAGGCGTGACTTTACAGTTATGATGTTAAACAGCTATATCACTGCTGTCTGCCACATGATGCCACATATTTCTGGATTAGACTTTTATACACTGTATAAGAATGGGAAGTGTTTTCAACCACGGGATACAAAATAAGAGATGTAACTGTGCCTTTTATCAACTCCTGTTATTGTATGTTAGCTATACATACAGTATATTAATTTTGTTTAGGGTCATATAAAATCTCCCAACGTTAGCTTTGATCAATATGCTTATTCCCTTGTATGCAGCCTGCAACTTTTCACTAATAAAAATTACTTTTTTGGTTATTGATTAGATCAATAGAGGCTCGTGAGGGTTTTTTCCAGCTTGGTTTAATCAAATATGAGTTTATAATTTATTATTATTTACAAGTATAAAGGTGAATGTAATAGAAACCTATTTAATTTTAGAAATAAAATCAATGTGTGAAGTCCTAACAAAAGTGAGATACAAAATCAAAAACTGTATAATATTGTGTTTTTCCAGAAGAAGGGTTGAAGGTTATGTTCGCATTGACATCTGCTGTGATAAGATCAGTCCATTTTCTTTGACTGCATTCACAAATGAAAATACATTAACGACACTTCTTTAAATCTGCCCTCGCCCTTGCCTCATAACTCCTGACCTCACTCAATAACCGTGTATTCATTTTGCCCACATAACAGCCTTTAAATTCACTATGCGAAATGTAAACCGCTCACCCATGACATGAATAGTCCCGTCTTTGTAGGCTTTGCACACGACTTATTGTCAGTTTAATATAGTAATAGGATCAGAGCAGTTACAGGCTGGGAGGCACTTAAGGGGGCAGCAGAGTTTTTTGTCTGCACAGCATAAATTTGCTGTGATGTTTGTCACTTTGATCTGAGTGAGTGTGGCATTTCCTGAGCCTTGACCCAGAAGTGAACTGTTGGACAGAAAATCACCATCTATCGTGGACTGTTTTATGGGGGCCATAATTTGCTGGTGACAGAGACACAAGTTATTATAAGAATCACACGTGTAGACATAACTGCCTATACTCATAAAAACTGGCTTTTTACTGGCCATCTAAATTTGGCTGTAGCCAAATATTACTGAATTTTACCTTCATTGAAGGATAATATTGTCCACTATGAGTTTTTTCTCACTGCTTGGGGTTCAAAATGGTTGAATATACCCCAGAATGTCTGATAGTAAGGTTAAAATGAAAGTTTCTTTAAAGATCCCATTCAGACATGTTTTATGATGTATACAAATGCTCTTATTTGAATAATAATTTGTGTCTGATATGTTTTTTCCACCAAAAAAGTTTAATTACCTTGTTAAATATTCTTCTCTCTCATTGAATAATCCTGAATCCATGACTATGCAAATATTTTTCATTTCAAATGTTTTAGCTACTGAACACAAGATGTCTCCTACTTCACTGAAAAGTCCATTCTCAGTGTATGTGAGCTGGAGGCTTCCAGTTTCCACTTGTGTAAGTTGCATACTGGACCGTGATTGGCTTCCAAACTAGATGTGATGTCACAAAATCATGCTCGTACGTACACGTGTTAAACCCAGATTTAAGATGAGCACAGAGAAAACTTTCTAGAGTCATCAGTCAGTCATTCTGTGTGAAGTAAGGAACATAACAAAACACATGTTTGACTGGAGGGGACTTTTGATATTTTTGATATTGACAATGACTAAAATAACTCCATGTTTTGTGAAGTGGCCATTAGTACTACCAATCCAAATTAATTGCAACACCCAACTCTGGAGCTATTTACACCTGTAAGTTGCTTTTAGCTCTTTGCTTGGGTTATCTTGTCTGTATTTAGACTATATGGTTGCCTCCCAACGGCCTCAGCCAACCCCTCCTGGAACCATGGAGCATTTCCAGCTACCAAGCTTACCAGCCTACTGTAATCTACTTGACCAGTGTGAATAGTAGATAGTAGAAGTAAACCAGGGCCTAGTGAGGACAGTTGAGCATTCAGTAAGCCAGAGTGACTGAGCCAGAGTGAATTTGTGTACCAGAGCTAAAAGGTGCGTAAATATTTGAGTTATAATCATAAGGTGCTATCAGGTCAACAATACGAAGGGTCTACAGCCAGGCTAGCAGCTGTGAGGCTGTACGTCACACAGCAGTGCTTTGAGCTAAATGCTAACATCAGTATGCTAACATTGTCACAAACTGGAATTGTGACCTGATGGTGGGGCTAGATGAAATGTCAGGCGATCAGCCTACAAAATCTTGTGCCAATAAGAGATGGCCTATTCTCATGTTAACTGCCTCCATGCTACTCAAATGCTCGAGCCTGATTGCTTCCCTCCTCACCCCGGTCCTCAGTTCATCTGTATGCATCACCTTTGACCTATAGGAATCTCTTGGGGATGAAGTTTCTTCTCTGGGGTATTTTTCCACCTCCATCACGCTGCAAATAAATATAGCTTTATGGCCGGGTGCCCTCAATTTCTCTGACCCATCCTTCCATCTCCACTACAACCAATACAAAAAGAGAAATGAAGTATAGATGGGAAATCATATTTTGTAATAGATGATCTTCACCAAAATGTGGTCATTACTGCAAAGGCGATTGCTATTTTGATGCATAGATATCCTTATCGACTTGCCTGAAAATTTAAATGAGATTTGAATTTTTCATGTACCTCCAAATGACTGGGGCTGTTAATGTCTTGATTTCGATGTGTGAGCTTTGAGGGAGCCCGAGCACAGTGACCAGAATACCTTAGCAGAGTGTAATTTTCCAGCCAGTCCCTTTGTCATAGCCATACAAATAATTCATTTTCCCAAGACTTGATTCATTAGGTATTTTTTGTGAGCAGTTGTTGTGATAGTAATTAATGAGGGGCATATTTTGATGATCATTATGTGAAGAGACACAATCAGTTTTGGCTCTTCTGTTGGTTCATCAGTCTTGAAACTGAATAAAATGTTGGCTAAGTGTGTAAACTCCATTCTGTTCCTTAATAACTCATTTAGACATATATTATTGTTGTGTAGCCCCCCCCAAAGCCAAAGCTTTTATCCACATTCTGCTATATTTAATTCTCCTCTTTTGGTTTAAACAGGTGACTATGTGACAACTTTTGCATGTTGTGTGTGGACGTGTATGTGTTAAAATATGTCCTTCATACCGCTAATTACTCCTTGGCAACGATAACATAGAATTTAGAAATGAGCAACAAGCAAAATACCTCAGTGTATTCCTAATATTTCATCACATACTCAACATTGTTGTATTGTCTCTTTCACCATCCTGTGGTCCAAATAAGCCACATTACCACAGTTGTGCTTTTTTCCGCAAGGTGTTTCATTCATCAGTAGGCAATGTAATTAAAGTATTCTCCAAGATTCCTTGGGTGCAAAGGCCCGGGTCCACATCTCTCTCAAAAAGGCTGCATTCTTGATCCTGCTATTTTATGCATCACAGAATGTCTTTTTTTTTCTAGTGGATGTGGAATGCTATAAATATTTTCTCTTTAACTTTTTAGTAATATTAGAGCTTGTTGTTCTGTAATAATCACAATTCTTGTAATGAAAGTTGTCAGGCAATCAAATGTGACTGAGAGATCCACATCAGAAGCAATGAGTGATAAGTACCTATTGTTATCAACTGTTATCAGCCCAGTATCTATATTGGATGATTCCACACCTCACGATATATGTGCAATGCCTATATTTAGTGCAGGAAGTAGTGTGCCCTGTAGGCCTATGTTGTGAGGTGGAAAAGTAAGGGTGAGGAGGGAGGTCGGGGTGGTGGATGGGCGTATAGTATGTCTGACCATAATTAGCACCCTGTCACAGACTCGCAATTAACTTTCAATTAGGACAACCATGTTTTGCAAATGTTTTATTTGCCTAACCCTAAAGATGTGGGTATCCATGAAATTAACTAATTCGTACCAAGTGTCATCTGACCAAATCTGAAGGCAAAAGGGTTTATAGCTGAAGAAAGCAAGAATTCTAAAGGTTTTGGCATTGGATGTAAATCATCTGGGGGTTTGCTTAATCATTTAATTCCGACGTTCTTGTGTGCCGAAAGTGTGGAGGTAACTGGAAAGTTGACCATTAGTGAGGAGAGCACATTTCTTCTTCTCTTTGTACCACCTGATTCTCACAGCCTTCCAATCAGAGTCAAGAGTCAGCTACTGTAAACTTCTAACTACTTCTTCTTCAGTCTGCACTCACTGTGTATTTTTCCTTCTCCGTGTAAACACTCGATTCTGAGTGCAATGCAGCTTACATTGACCTTCCTAGTCCTTGCAGTTTTTGATAGAACCTTTCTCACCCTGCTCAGCCTTGTTCAGTGTCACACTTACACATACAGATGACACGGTACATCAGGTCCCTGGGGTGTAAAGCTGTGAACAGCAAGCAGTGAAATGTGAAGTTACTGTTGTGGTTTCCCCTCAAGTTGACCTGTCAACTCTGCCTGTGGCTTGAGATCTCCTGGGCATACTTCCACAAAAAGGGAGAAAAACACAGCGCTGAAGAGTGGATTGAAGAAAGGAAGCCAGAAAGAGAAAGAAACTGAAAGCCAAAGACAGAGGGAGTAAGAGACATAGATAAGTGCGCCTTTGAAGAGAACATCAGCAGGCTTCGTGGCACTCAGGCAGACCTCTCTCCTCTCTCCTCACGGAGGACCCATCTCAGCAGATGAAAGCAGGAGCCTCTTTGAGGTGGCGCCCTAGCATTATCCCTGCATCCTGCATCAAGTAATTGAAAGACCTAAGAGTATGGTAGGGGGCTTGGAGAAAGGGGGTTCTGGGCTGAGTCATCGTTACAAGTTTTTATACTTGAAAATGAGAAGACCGAGCTGAATGTTCTCATTGGTTTTTACTACACGTTCAGTGAGCTAGGAGCTAACTAAGAAGGAGGAGAAGAAGAGAAAGCAGCAGAAAAGGCTGAAGGATTTATAGATGTTTGTACAGAATATATTTCTAACATACACTATATAGCAATATAATGTAATATCTCTTGTCAGGCAGAGTGACAGGGAACCGAAAATTTGAAATCACTATCAGGGAGCTGTAATCTCAGTAAAAATGTGGAAAAATGTAATGGTTTATTATAGCAATCAAATCAATCCAACTGTATTTGTATAGGAGCTTTAACAGAGGTTATTGCAGTTCAAATTGCTTTACAGGTAAAGTTAATAATAAGACACAGGACAACACACTAATGCAGGTGAAAAATAGACCATTATAGAAGAAAATGTACAGACTAGAAAAGAAAGCAGAAACTAGAGTACTCTGCACCTACTGTATTCAGTATGCAATTACTGATGCAGCTTTCATAATGGATGGAATATAACACATAAGATATGCAGGAACTGGTGCGTCATGATGGCTTGTATGGCTGCAGGTATCATAAAACTGCCTTAAATTTGAAACTGACCTGGTAACTGCCACATTATCTGACCAAATAAAGCAGAAAGGACATTTTTACCTATAAAAATGTTGAGGACAACAGTTTTTTGGATGCTGTAGGGTGTTGTGTGTATATCAGAGAGAGCAAGAAAAGGAGACAGAGGGAATAATACAGTATGTGTTACAATGCTTGTATTTTGGAGGACGGCCCTGAATGTGCTCAATGGATCAGAGTAATCTCAGTCAAATCAGTGTCAAAGCAGTGTCTGCACTCTATTAATCCTCTCTGGCATGACATTTAATATGTTGTACAGCAGTATTATCTACATTTCCAGATGAATACATTACATCGTTGTTGCGTTTGCAGCGAATGTCTTCATCACTTTGAATGTTAATCTACACTGCTGTTGAAGTCTGCTTGATGACATTTACCTTTACATTCCTGATGAAATAAGCACACATGTATAAAAGTGTCTTTGAATCAGAGGGTAAAAAACAGAAGGAAAAGCTGTGTCATTGTTGCAGTGTCTCGCGGGAAAAGTTCCCGTTTAAAATCTTTTCTTTAACCAGATATTTTCTTACAGTAATGCAGGGCACTCACACCTTCATCATCTGTTCTCCTAAAGGTACCCCCACCCACCCCGTTCCTCTCCATCCCCACTCTTTTTCACTCCCTCTGGTTTTCCAGAACATGGTTTCTCATTATCAGCCAGACTCCTCCCTCTCTTTGACTGGTGGTGTTTCTCCTCCCTCCCTCTTGTGTTCGAGAGCTCGGCAGTGAGCGTTAATCCCGGATTGAGTTGCCCTGCCGTCTGCATCCCGTTGTTGCTGGGAGAGCATGGCACGGCTCCAGGACCCCTGTGCTCACACAGGAGAGAAGTGAACGCATGACGGAGAGAGAGAGAGTGAGTGAGAGAGAGAGAGAGAGAGAGACAAGAGGGAGAAAGGAAAGAGGTACAGTGGGGCTGTTTCACGACTGTCACAGCTGCTTGAGCACTGCACTGCTGAGTGTTATTGAGTTTCAGTCACACACTCTCTCACATAAACAAGGGAAGAAAGAGAGAAAAAAGGAAGGATGACGGCTGGTTTGTCGCAGCTGTGGGTGCAAATGTGAATGAAGAAAAAGGAAACCTTAACCTTGGTCACATCCTGGGTTCCACCAAATCGCAACATCTCTCCGCTCTGTGCTGCGTCTTCCTTACCGCTCACACTTAAGAGGGATTAAACTTTTGTTTTTTGTTTTTTTTGGATCTGTTGTTGGCACATCCGGAACTCTTTGAGCCTCTGACATGGAGTCTCCCACCAAAGAGATCGAGGAGTTTGAAAGCACGGCCCTGAAGTACCTTCAGCCGGAACAGATTGAAAAGATCTGGCTCAGGCTCCGGGGACTGTGAGTATATCCACTTTTACTATTTTCAACAAGTGTGTGTAAAGCAATGCTGTGTGTGTGTGTGTGTGTGTGTGTGTGTTTGTGTGTCTGAGTTACATTTATGTTTGAATTAAGCTTTTATTTTACATATTTACATGTAAAATTATCTAGAATCATTTATCTGTAATAGCTTAATTTGCAGTTAAATTCTGATATAATCACAGAGGAAGGATACAGGAAAGAGCTTGGGTGTCATAATAAAAGCCTGGCTTTGTACACCTCACACTGATTTTGTTTACAGCATGTGTAGGTTTTGTTGTGTGTGTGTGTCAGTTTGTGTGAGAGAGAAAGGACCAAGGATAGACAGTAGAAAGTAGAGTGAAGTAGAGTGAAAACCTACAGAAGTGAAATAAACACACATGAACAGAGAGAAATATTGGAATTACTCAAACCAAACAGCTCTGAGCTACTTCCTTTGAACTATTTTGAATGGTTTGTTTACTTTATTGCAGCAAGGAAAAGTACATCAGAGCTGAAGTGTTAACTGACACTAACACTTTCACTCTTATTGCATGTTTATTTAAGTCAATTGAAGTATTTTTTTTTACTCCCATGCACCAGAATATTTTAAAGAGGCATGGAAATGATGATGTTTTGGTGGTATCCTCATGCCAGATGCCCTTTCTTATTGCATCTGACATGCAATAAACACCTGTTGTCCATGTAGAATTATAGTGACTGAATGTGCATATTTTCTGTTCAGATATTGAGGCTGAAGTAAATTCCTCTTTGTCTGCTCACATATTTTGTCCTTTGCCTCTTATGCACCCATATTATTTCTCTTTAAATAATACAAAAGCCTCCTTGAGCGTCACATTTCTAATTTCTCCCAGTTCCTTTAGGGAGATACTTTTTTTAAACCCCCAATACTACAATATTACTTTCTGTCATCCACCAACCAATCAACACCTCTATGACCTTGCGCCCAGACAAGAAAGCCCCGCACACCGTGTAGGCAAGCTAAAATGGGAATTTTCTCTTTTCCATTTTTAGTTCTCATCATTCTTAATCAGCAGGGGGAAGAGACTGCAGTGTTGCTAGGAGGGTTGTGTTTGGAAAAAAATCTTTAATGTTACTGCTGGAGGTCTGACTGAAATGCAGTTTCCTCCTGCGCCACAGACGACGACTGAGTGAATGAGCCGTGCATGGGGCTGCAGTTCATCTATCAGCCTTCCTCTCCTCTCCTCTCCTCTCCTCTCACATCACTCTGTTTTATTTTTAGTTATTTTCATGTCATGGTATTTCTATTGTTCTATGATTAGTCATTGTTTCTCTCTCTCCTGTGTCAGAAGTCCAATATGTGGGTCCTCCAACCATCATCCTCTGCCACATTTAGTTTCCTCGGGTGACTTCATTGTCTCTTCCATTTGGTCACCGTCATAAATTCCCCATCATAACCATCTGTCTTTTTGGATATTTGATGGATAGTGAGTCAGATGAATGTAATGGGGGCCGGGGCCTTTTTTTTTTTTCCATCACGACTACGCTGCAGTCTGCTGGGTGCTCTGAGGGCTCCTGTTGCGTGTCAGAGATCACATTAGCCTTTAATCTCACAAAGAGCCTCCATCTGAAGAGAGGGAGCTCCAACTGACAGGCAGCCCCCACAGATGTTGACGCTTCACACAGTGTATGTTGTGTGTTTCATAGGGAGAGATCGACAGTATGCAGCATATGGGTGTGTGTGTGTGTGTGTGTGTGTGTGTGTGTGTGTGTGTGTGTGTGTGATTGGGAAAGGGTGTGTGTGGATGATATAGATTGGAAGTGTGTTTGAGAGTGTACATGGCGGCTTGGTGACATTTACTATATATGCTGCCAGCTTATCCTAGGAGATTTGTTTGGCAGCTGAATGATTTGTGTGAGTGTGTGTGTGTGTGTGTGTGTGCTGGATGGCTATCACAGCACTCTGGCCCAGCGTACTCCACAGAGTACACCAATCATCCATGGATAGACATGGATAGCCACTGCGACAGACCCGACCTCTCCTTCAACCACTGATTAATGGAAATCAATGAATTATTTAATCACTTGATCAACAGTTCATCAGAGAGCTTCTTTAAGGGAAGGGCAACTTAGATTTGACCCAAGGAGGATCAAGGTGGCCAGATGACCGCTTTATGACACTGTCTGATTTGTAAGGCACTGACTAAAGTATAAAATATAATCCAAGAAAAACAAGCTGCTTTTAGTCATCCAGACAGCTATTTGAAAATGCCCTAAAAATGTACTCTAACAGGGTTAAATTTAACTTTGTGACCTTTATAATTACAATAATTCCTGGAATTTCCATGACCCCTTTCAGCCCACATCCTCATTATGCCGAGGACATTGCATTAAAGCCTTCTAATTAGAAGAAGCCCTGTGTTGTTGACACACACACATTTGGATGTAAAGCAAGCTCAGTGAGGGTGGGGATAAAAGGTGGGATAAATGATAGGAGAGGAGGTGAGGAGAGAAGGAAATGTCAATACTTCTGTTTCTCCCTGACCTTAAGGTTTCCATTTTGTTATTTATCCTTATTTATCTGTGTCGTATGTGCTTTTTTTTGTTATCCACATAGTCTTAAAACTCTTCCTCCCTTCTCTTTTTTTGAATCATTTACTCTGTAACTCCCAACACATCTGGCTGTGACACTTCATGTCTTTTTAATTTTAATTGCTTGATGGACCCCAAATGATTGATCTAATGTTTCTTCCTTTCTAATCATGAGGGAGCTCTTAACATTTCTTTATGGAGACGAACTTCCTTAGCTTGCAGTTTTGCGCTGAGCTCGAGGAAAGATTGATACTGAAAACGCTGGAGAAACAAATCAAGCTAAGTGCTGGGAATTCTGCCTGACTGGAATTTAAATTCACGTCTGTAGTCGAGCGGCAGAGGGTCCATCCTTCCCTCCACTTCACTATTATGAGTGCCTTAAGTGTGTGTGTGTGTGTGTGTGTGTGTGTGAATTCAGCTTTTAGAGCCACACTGTTATCTCTTCATGAAGGTGTGGGTGTGTTTTAGGCCAAATGTTAGGATAAGTGATAGTAGGTGTGTTTTAATGTGACTGTATAGGTTCCCTGTGTGTGTGTGTGTGTGTGTGTGTATGTATGTGTGTGTAGTAGTAAAGTAGGTGGGATGTCAGGGGGTGGAGTGGTGTGAGTGTGTGTGTATGTGTTTTTGCGTATCATTACGCCTCTCTTAAATCTCCCATCTGCATAAGTGATTGTAAGCATTTGCATTCTTTTTAGATTTACAGTGTGAACACAGCTAAATAATATAACTGCAGGGACTGACGTTATCCCCCAAAAAAGGAAAATTAGAACATGTAATTGCTTTAAATCCACACATTTGATCCAGTAGCATTCTCCTGGTTGCTTATTTTGATTTTTTTTGGGATAATATCTGTCTAATGTCTGGAAGCACATTGGCTATCATGCAAGAACATTTTCGTAGTTTTGTTCGTACGTGTGTTCCAAGTCGGATTCACCAAACTTATCGAAACTTATTCAAAACAATGATGAAAACCATCTGTGCATGAGTAGGTGTGAGTTCATGAGATTTGATCATTTGCATAATCAACACGTAACATTGCTACATAAGGCTACCTGTTCCCCTCTGTTTGTGGGCAAGTTTTATTCAGAAAATTGTTACCAAATAGCAAAAAGAAGCAGAGGTTCAAGTCTTGTTGGTGGAAATCACCAGACAAGAAAATATCAAGCTGCTAATGGCGCATCATCCGAACAGCACTGTACTGACAGAAATAAAGACTGAATGGTTTGACATGAAGTTAGATACTAAAAAACATCTTTTAAAAGCAAATTGGTCCTTGACTTAGATGGGAGGCGGTCACGAGGATGTGACGGAGATGGACAAGAGAATATTATACAGCAGGTGATTATGTTACACTGTCAGGTGCAACAGAGCATGATACTGGACAGCGACCTGCATTTGAGGCAGCTGTTGGACGCAGAGAATTTTTTCAAACTACTAAACTGTGTAAGTTCATAAATTGGCAAGACATGACGATGATGATACGGTGAATGGGATATAAATTTTGCATTAAATTAATTTATATGTATGTCTTTTATTTCAGTATCCTACTTTAACTCTAAGGCATTATGATCCTGAAGTCAAACCTGTGTTTTTTTTCCCCCTGTGTAGAGAGACAAACTATCTGACTCGTACGACAGGTCTGGACCGATAATGAATTTTAATTTATATGTAAGAAAAAATCTAAACAAAGAGAAAATTTTGGGTGAATGTGACAAATTCTCTTAAATCACTCACAGGTGCTCAGAGTGAATCTGTTCATACTTGTGGTTCTTGCATGAGCCCCATTGTCTTTTTATTTCTGTCTTTCCATGTTAAATATGTTAAGTAGAAAAATAAATTCAACAGAGATTACAGGAGTAACATTTCAATCGATGCCTCACTGTCCTCATGTTTGTTTTCTCTGTCAGGCGCAAGTACAAGAAGACATCCCAGAGGTAAGACTTGCTGCTGGGACTCTGGACCTCCTCCTTCTCCTCCTCATCCCTCCCTTCTATTCTTCCCACCTCCTCCTCCTCCTCCTCCTCTTCTCTAATTTCTGGATTTCTTCCCTCTGCTCCTCCCACTCTCCTGCATCCCTGGACCTCATCCTGGACCTACTCCTACCAGTTTTTTTGTTCTTTCTTCATTATTCATCGTTTCTCGTCTTGCAAATCACTTTGTAACTCTTTGTTATGAAAGTGCAATTTGAATAAAAGTTGTTATTGTTATTGCTATGATTATCATTATTATTTCCTGTGTTCATCCACCATCATTCCTGAGGGCCACAGATCTTAGCTGAACAAGTCAAACACACCTTTTCACACTTGTATGCATTCACAAATACTCTTTCTATTACTCACGCTTTCTCTCTTGTGTGTCAACTCATTGTCATTACCAGATAACTGGCACCATAATGGATAGAAATTATGGGGACGCAAACATCGACTCACAGAACTTGAAAGCTTGACGAATAACTCGAGTGCCATGCATGTTATCTTCTTTATTATGAAACTTTCATTTGTTTAGTTCTGTCAGAGATGCTCAGGGGAAATCAGGCCCTCTATTAACTGGGACTTGAATGCATTTATTTACAAGCCCGAAAGCAGGGATTAATTAATGCCACTGGATGAGTGGGTAATATTTATAATATACTATAATATTTAATAAGTATCATTTGTTAAAGATGTTTCTGCATTGATCTGAAACATGCAATCAGTGTCCTTCATTATTCATTTCATTTTCCCCTGTGAGGATTTTTTCTGATTCAAAGGACACGTTTTTATTGCTTTAGCACCCAAGAGATCTTGTAAAAGTGTAAACTGTTTAAGTGACATCTGGGCAAATGGCAAAGATGACATTTGTATTCCAATATTTTGTGTATGTCCAGGTGCTTTTGTGGTAAGTGGTTAAACCTCCCAGCTCCAAGATCATATTCATACCTACTGGATGTCCAAGTCCAGTCAAAGCCTTCACTTTTTGTATCTTCTCTACACTCTCTCTGTCTGTCGCAAGGCTTAGTTTTAATGAGAGAGAAAGAATGAATTTGACCAAATCTCCTTTTATGTAAAATGCACTTCATGAAATTAAAGTTTCACTACTTTTATTGCATTCAGAGGCAAAACAACCAAAGAAAGGGTACCAAATATACATTTTAAACATACAGTGCTCCCATACACTGCTGGAAAGCCTGTAACAGAAACTGAGCTACTGGCAAGTCCAATGTTTTGTTAGTAAATATGTACTGTAGTCTATGTTCAACATGGCATGTTCAGGAAACGATTAACTCAAGATCAAGGTGAAATAGACAGTAGAGTGTAAAATACATTTCATTTAAATCCTCATCCAAATCAAACAGGTACATTTTGCTCTCCTCTGGGATTGAATGGAAACATCTAGTTTTCCAATCAAAGGCAGGGGGCGCAGAAAAGTCATAATCTCCTGAAAAGACAGAATCCAGCAATTCATTTGGTGTCTCTTATTACTTTCTGACTTTACTGCCCTGTCTGTGGCACTCAACCCCGAGCCCATTTTTCCTATTGAAGATGATCTTTAAAAACAGGTCACAAAACTATTGTTTATTTAGTTTTCTTAAAGGTATAGTAATTTCCTAAAACAGCTGGTCACTGTAGTTTTTATCATATGTTATTCAAACACAAGTAAATAGTGCATTTGTCAGGGACTATTTTTAGATGTGGATTGATACACATTTGGTGCTCTAGAGAGTATTTACAGCAGCAGGACCGTGTATGTGGGATTGACTCAAAATAAACTGCAGTGCCCATGTAATGAAGGACCATGTCAGTCAGTGCAACAGTGTGGCTCTTTTTAATAGTTTTAGGACAACAATGGAGCTCTATGGCATAGAGGAATACCAGTCTACACAGCCAATACTTGTTAGTTGGATCAGTGCATTGTTGTTTTTTGTCTTGGTCATGGGATTTTTTGACAATAAGAAAAATGTAGAATATCACCAGCCTTATCCTTTAAGGGTGACATGGATGGTAAATGTGCCTAACAACGCAGTATGTTATCAGTGTTGGTTAAATTCATCTTCCAACAATTTTTCTTTATAATTTTCAAAAAGCAGCCTCTTGCTACACTAAAGACAGTTTATTTCTGTACATACAATTCACCACCAGTTAAATTAACAACTGGTCTGGTTACAATATGGAGAATGCATTGGCACAAATTGTGTTAACTCAGTAAATAGGAAATTGTAACTGCTCCACAAATGAAGCTCAAAACAAAAATAGGTTGCCGAAGCGTCACTCTAATGCGGTTTCATGGCATTTTCCTGTGAACTGTGGGATTGCCGCACAGTTAGAGTAATTGAACGAAACTCTCCTCATGCTACTTATTGGCACAGCGTGTGGTCGTTTGGAGTGGTACAGAGCTAGCTGTTGGAAACTCTGATTCTCTCTCTGTCGCTGTCTCTCTCGCTCTCTCCGCTGGGTGGGTGAGTTCCTGTGTGGAGGAGCCGGGTGATTGACAGCTCCATATGTGTCTGTGTAATTACGGGCGGGCTAATTGGCAGAGAGGAACACTGGGACATTGTCATTACTGACACACCAGTACAACCCCTCACACACGCAGATGGAGGGAGAGATAGCCCTCTTCACAGAGGGAGGGATGGAGGGATGGGAGAGAGGAGTGTTTGTATGGAAAGGGAGTTAAGAGAGATGGAAGAAAGGCTGTAAAGAAAGGAACGATGGTCTGTGGAGGCCTTTGTGTGTTTTATGTGGGTGTGGTGGTGGTAGTTGGGAAACAGTTTGCCTGTTACTATTTTGGTTATTGTTTTTTGGTAACATGGTCACTATTGTGATCTGCTCTTCTCTTTCAACAACTGACAATTTGCTAAGCCACGCCCCCCTTAGTTACTGTTGCTATGCCTGTCAAACTTTCCATTCTCGCACAGCACATGCAGTTTACAATGATAACGGTGGCAGATTTCCCACTCGAAATTGTTAGTAGTTTTTGAAACCATGGGTCCTTGATTTCAGTCAGAAGTAGACAAAAGCAGGCTCCTTGATTCCAGCCTGTGGCCGTCGATTTTGCCGGCTGAAATGACAACTAACGCTGGCAGATTTATCAGCTGTAGCATAGCTAGCTAGGTAGGCTAACATTAGCTCTATGAATTGTATGAAAACGCTGTCTCTGGCTGACTTCTTTTAAAATGAAAACCCTGTAAAGAAGTCATGATTTCATGCTAAAAGACTGAGGCTAAAGCTGCATTTCCCAGCAAATACTCAGCATCCTCACCAGTCGATGATCCATGCAGAAGACATGTAAATAAGGAAACATCGTTCTTGTATTGCAGTGTAGAGCTAGTTAGCCTTAGCAAGTACGATAAGAAAAAATAGATCAGTATGATAAGATAAGATAAAAATGTATCAGATATTCTAACATAACCCTAATTGGATACTTAGCTTACATGCTTCCAAAGGCAAGACAGAGGTTAGATATATGCTTTATTCTTCTTAGTTTCCTGTTTTTTTGTTACAAAAGTAAAAGCATTGAGGATAAGGACTAACCGGTGTGTTTGGAAAATGTAATTCTTGGTTCCTATCTCCATTATCGAGTTTGGCAGGAGTTGCTGGAGTTCAGACTTCCCCAAATTTCTCAAAGAGCAGGACAAAGCCCCTAACGTTACCTACACTCTTATCATCCAGGACTGGGTCTTACACAGTGGATGTGTGTTATGGACAGGGCTTTTTTTGTTGTTGTTCGTAACCACAAAATAATGTAGCCTGCTAATGATATGCTAAGTCGTGGCCTTGGAAGTAACGCTGGCTTAGGATACTACTGTAGGCAGTAAGCTAGTTGGCCGGGCATGCTTATGTTAGAGCAGACAAACATATCGTTTAATCCATTCAGTATCACTCTTATGATCCCATGCACACTGCTACGGCATGTGGAGAAATCCAGAGCTTGACAGACCTGCCATGCCTAGTTACGGTTGCTAAGCTGTGATTGGACAATTGCTGGTCAGGGGATGGGTTTAGCATACGGTTGATTCAAAACGTGTTACGTCTTTGACAA
Source organism: Macquaria australasica (assembly GCA_005408345.1). NCBI lineage: Eukaryota > Metazoa > Chordata > Actinopteri > Centrarchiformes > Percichthyidae > Macquaria > Macquaria australasica. Next base: position 404,216 of record SEMN01000020.1, on the reverse strand, counting down.
ATCTCTGCTTAATCTCGTGCTTCTGAATGTGCCAGAAAGCAATTTGATTCAATCCACTTGCCAAGAAAAAAAACAGCACTTTCTCTTGTGTTTACAGAAAAGGCATTGATCACCCAAGCACCACCACTTACAGTGATTATTCACAAACAAAGCAAGTAGATGGTTTGTGTATCTCTTTGTATTCCCTGACAGGCGCCTGAATGCTTCACTGAATGAAACAGGCTTTTACTTAAGCCTGTAAATATGCTACAGTGTTCACTTCTTGAAGCCCAGCTTTTAAAAGCTTTAAGTGTTTTGCCATCTGATCCAGGCAAGCCTCCAGCCTTAAATGGCTTCATGTAGACTTCCCAGTTGCCAACTCTGTTGAGTGTGTGTGTGTGTGTGTCTGTGTGTTTATGTGAGAGTTTTTGTCTCCTTTCTCTCTCCCAGGGCTGCTGTGTTTGTTCAGATTGCAGCCTTGGAGGCTATGCAGGGCTACATGTATTTAGGGGCAGTAATGACTCAGGCTGCTCAGGCATCTACAGCCTGGTCTCCTCCACTTTGCTCCAGTCTTCAGACACTCAAACTGTCTTTGGAAACGTCTTTGTGCAGGACAGATGTATTGAGATTAAGGGGCAGTGTTTCTGTTTGTATGTGGATAATATATAGGTAGCTCTTGGTCTATGTAGTATAGCATGACAGTTTCAGTTCTGCATAAAAATACCAACAGAGGGAATAGTGAATGAAGAAAATCACCATATTGAGAGAGAGGGAAAAAATGAGCCAGAGCAACGGAGAGGAGGGCAGATATCGTCAGGCTGAGAATCACAAGGGAAAATTGAACTCTTTGGTTAATGTCAGTAATCAGCGAGCAAATCTTCCAGGCATTGGCTGCTTTTCAAGAACAGCCCATTAGATGCCATTACCCGAGCCTGTCTGTCTTTCTTTTCTGTGGTTCGGGCCCATTTGTCAGTCACCACAGCTATTGGGCTATTTATTTGGAGATGATTCATTTGGTGCAACAATGCAATACTGTTATTGGTTTCACGTTTGGATTAGCTGGCTACGGCACAAATACAACCTCATCTCGTAAAACAAACAAATAATCTTCTATTGAGCAACAAGGACCAGACATTACAGTGGTAATAAAGATGATGACGTGCTCAGATAATTAATTAAAAAATAAAGATGATGCACACTGTAATTAAAAATAATTATATGTATCTTCTATATGAAATTCTGAGGGCGTCCACTCTTTCAGTTAAACCAATCAGATTTTGGCATGAATTCTGTGAACCAATCATCTCCTTGCTGTCAAACTTTAAAAACTGTTCCTTTTTCTGCTGTCAGGTGTCATTTCAGTGTCAGATCATTGCAGTATTTTCTAATGATGTATGTTTGTGTGCAAAACTCAAGAGAAGTTGTACACCGAATAGCAGAAGAAAGAAAAAAAAAGAATACTAAGCCTTGAGTATATCCTGATAAAGGACTTTTCTCCTAATCTCCCAGTCTTTCTCCGGCTAACATTTAAGTTTAAATTAAAGCTTTCTTTCAACTGGCTAACTTAAATGTTTTGTATGTGAGTAGCCAACTCAAGTCATTATGCATCACCATATTTAATAATTTATTTCTCTTTATATTTCACTAAACAAAGTGTAGTAGAAGAATTTGTATCATTACCAGTTAGGACTGATAAATATACATAAGGAAATAAGATGTGGATGATGAGGGGGTTTGGACAGACAGCAGTCCAGCTGAGAGAGCTCGAGACATCAATTTCAACCATTAATGAATCACTGTTTCTCCTCTAATTGTTTTCTAGTTGTGGTGATGAGTTGTGGCTTGTTTTTGGGTGTGTTTCCATGACATTTTGTTTGTAATACAGCCCAATGCAGCAGTAAACTTATTCTTTTTGGATGTTTAAATAATTATAAAACTACTTTTGGCTCTTTTGGGGGAGAAAATGTTGTGATTTTGCATTTCATTTTCTTGCTGTGGTTTACAGCACACATACACTGATGATAATGCCTCTCTTGCTGTTTCCTTTCTCCCTCCGATCTCTCTTCCTCTCCTTCTTCCTCCCTTCACCCCATCTCCTCCTCTCTCCTACTACCTGATGATTAGAGGGGTAATTGCCCGACTCAAACGAATCTCCAAGCTTCGGCTAATTACATTCTTCTGAACCGATCTTTATTTTTTTTCTTCTTCTTTTTCCCTTTTCCTTCCCCTCCACTCCACATCAGGTGCTCCTTTCTTCTTCTGAGGTAACCGCCTCAGTTGGCATGATTCACACCGCGTCGCAGTTTTCTAAACCACGCAGGTGCTAAGAGACACCCTTTTCAGTACACATGCACAAACAAAAAACATAGGAGATACACATTCTCTGATATACAATACCTGCACACATGCAACTATTTCACAGACATATGCAACATGCGCATATATCGACAAACAGCCGCCTGTGTATATATTGAATTGCCATGGATTTTCTATTCAGGCCAAACAATACCTCTCAATGGCTGCACACAATGAAGCAAATCACTTTCAAATTGATTTTTTTTCCTCTGCTTATCTTAAAGTGACATGGCGAAGTGTATGCAGAAGTGCTGCATTTTCACTCTGCGGTAAAGGGCTTCCACACTGATTATTTTTTCCCTCTTTGCCTACCTCAGAAGGACATTATTGAGCTAAGTGTATTGCCATTCTGAAGATTGATCACAAAGCCTAAATGATAGGCTTTTATCCTAAGTTGAGTCTAAGGCGGAGATGAGAACATAAACGTCACAGGCTTTCCTTGTTTCAGCCCAGCACAAGGCTTCCCCTTCCTGCCGCCTGCAGCAGATAATATTGCAGATTTATGGTGCAGATTGTCTCCTTAATCTGGTTGTTTATATCCACCCTTCCTCCAACCACCCTGCCTCTCCATCCCACCTCTACCATGGTCCCTGCTGGCTGTTTGTCCAAAGGGTATTACCCCAGGGCGGAGGCAGGTAGACGGAGAGATAGAGCAGGAATATGTAACTATTTTTTAGTGTCTGTTTGTGTATTTCAGAGAGAGAGAGAGAAAATAGCTGGTCACACTGTGTGAGAATGATGCTGTGTGCATCCTCTAGTGTTCTGTATGCTGAATGTGCGTACTCGTGTGATGCCCGACAGCCATCTGTGTGCACGTGTGTTTGTGTGAGTGCTGCTTGTGTTTTTTCCATTCAGCTATCTACCACCTCACCTCATTCATCTCCAGCTAACCCAGTCATTTTGGTCCTAGTGGGAGTTGCAGAACTCACATATAGTGTATTCATATACCTTCCGTGGCCCACAGCCTCCGTCATAACCAATGTGAAAGACCATGTCTGCAAAATGGGCTTTTCTTGCTAAAGCAGGAGCTGGATAAAGCCAGAAAGAATGCATGAGATTGATCTAGGCAATGTGTATGTATACTGAGCTTTCCTGTACTATGGAAGTAGGCTGTAGGAGAATTTGAGTACCCAGGGAAGGAGCTCTGAGTGATCTTGCATGACCAGAACTTGGGAAAATGTAGATAAAAGAGGGCCATATCAATTTAAAAGCAGGTGATAAATCAGTGCTGTGTTCACAACTTGTTTCCGCTGCCTTCAAGTGGCCAAAAAAAGCAATTATTGCAGGTTTCAATTGATGCTTTTAGTTTAGCAAAAGTGCCTACTGGATCTTAGGCAGATTCCTTGTGCTTGTGCTTATTGGTGTGTCATTCAGGTAAATCTAAAAAGTAAATTAAAAGCAGTAAGTGAACTTTTTTTTTTTTAACAAGCGTTGAGCCCCTGTTGGATGGGAGCCAAGTGGATAATGGCTTGATTAGTGATGTGGTGCTTTGCAGCTTGTTGCTGCTCAGCTGTAATGTAAACAGCGGACAGTGAAGTGTTTGTCACTTGGTAGAAAGCTCTTTTGTCAAATATGAAAAGATTAATAAACACTTCAGTTGTGTGCTTCTGTTTACGTGTGTGTGTGTGTGTGTGAGAGAGAGAGTATGACATGTTTGCAAATACTCATCATACCTGCTTTTGTGTGTGTGCGATAGTGCATGAACAGTTTTTTATAACTGTGTGAGCATGTGAATAAACCTACCGGCGTTTTCTTTGATGTTAATCTAAGAGGAATGCTGGGAATCACAGCAGTGACGCAGTTGGGCCTCTGTTTTCTGTCACAGTTTTTTTAACACTCTTTTGGACACGCTGGACTAAACATCCTTTCCAGAAAATAAACATTACAGTACAGTAGTTCACTGTTACACAGTTAGATTCATGGGGACTTTATGCCTCATGAGCATCAGTCACATATATTGTCCTTCCTCGATCACGTTTAATTTAAGTCCTGAGACATATAGTATAACAGACACGAATGTTAACACGGCAGTGTTCAGCTCTCCTGCCAAGTTACAGAGAGTTTTTAATTCTTCTCTTGAATTATTGAACAAAGAAAGCAGCAGAGTTACATTATGCTGCATCACAACATGATATTGAAGCGATTAGATCTTGCCATGCTGTAGGCTTTTACTTTTTTATAACCATCTATAATTACATACAATATATGAATTATTCATATTCAGATAAAGATGTTTTTGTTTTTTTGAAATGGAAAATTATTTTTATTTTTTTAAACTCTAAACCAACTTACAGGCACAGTATATACAGTTTTAGAATAGTGATGAAGTTTAGCTTTAGCCCACGCTGAGCTACATGGGTCAAAGTGTTGCATCAAGACCTTTTGATGGCTTTAAAATGGTTTGAGTTCAATTAAGAGAACATTTTGAATTGTTTATTAATGTTTTTGCCAACAATAATAACTGTTCCGGTTTTAAAATAGTTTATAAATGGGTTCAAAACTTATAAAGACATGTTGAGCTGTAGTAGTCTTAACTCAAGGTCCATTTAGAGATAGATAGAGATTAGATTTATGTCAGAACTTTCAGCCACATCAAGTATCTTTAAAAATATTAATATAAATTAATAAACAAAACACTTATTATTTCCCTATACGAGGTTACCTACTGTACTGCTGATAGTAAATCAGTAAATGACCTCAGACCTAGTTTGGCATTTTTGTACTGCAATTTTTACTTATTGGCTGACAAATACACCGATACCAGTGTATCTGCAATAAGCTAATATCTAGCTATACATTATAGTGTGTTATAAGAGGTTCTTCAGTCAGATTGGGCCTATAGATTGCCTATAAAAAGTATTGTACTGTGACAAATACTACTTTGGTGGAGAGTGAGTCACTGTGTATTTTCTCCATGTGTATCCCCCTTAGTGAACGGACACACACACACACACACACACACACACACACACACACACACACACCATAGGACCAATGTACAACATGATGTACTATTATTTCTTTTTTCTTTGTTCCGCATGTGCAACAGCCTTGCACTCCCACGGACGCAGAAAAATAGGAGAGTAATTGGTAGAAGCTACAGATGAAGGTATACACTAAATGTTTTGTAGTACTGACAGTCCTAAAGACAGATGTTTTAGAGCATTTAATGTTAATTTCATGGTACACTTTCTATCTTCCTCAAGAGAGATATATACAACTAAATGGGATCTTTCATGAGATGTAAAGTGCCTGTGTGCGTGTGTGTGTGTGGAAGGGGAGGGGAGTCTACTATAGTACACACTTCATTAGCAGTGCCTCTCATCAAAGTGGTTGTATCAAGCCGAGACCTCCTCTCCCAGTCCAACAATCTGAAGTAAATAAGTGGCTTTCAGAGTAGCAGCAAAGACATGAAGATGGAGAGGCGAGCTCACCAATCCTCTCATCTCCACCCTACTGTTTGTTCCCGCTGAACATAATGAAGCTTAATTGAGTCATAAAATGAATGCTAATTTTGCCAACCTTGGCAATGTTTGTTTGATGTAGACATTTGGTGTTTCTAGATGGCTTAAAGGGATAGTTTGGTTTTGGTGGAATTACTTTTTTCTCTATTTCCCTTTCTTTTGTTATTCTTTGTGGCTTGTAAACATTCAGAAAGGTAATATGGCTTTATGTAACCAATCAGAAAACTGGCATCAAAACCATCTGTATCTGTCTAGCAGACTGTTTTGCATGGCACCACATCAATATACATTATGTTAAGTAAAAGTAGTAGAGTAATTTTCAATGTAAAATGGTCTTGGCTTTTAAGCTTTCCTACCAATTTATCAGTTGTAAAAACAAAATGCTAATGTTTAGCACTAGTAGAAATCCATACATACAAACCAACACAACAAAACAAAACACTGCCTAGTTTAAAGTCTCAGTGATTATACAGATCAACAGTCACTGAAGGAGGACCACATTAGTGTATTCTTATATAGTTTACCAATTCCCAAAACAAGCCTTTTAGGTTGCATGTTTATTATTAAAAATGAACTAATACACTAGCTATAGAGCTGCAAGTCTTCATTTTCTGACATTTAGAATACTGCAGATTACCTTTGATTTGATATGGTAAAGTGTAATTCTAGGTGCCATTTAATCCTTAAATTACATTTTGTGTAAAGTTTCTAGTGGGTGGAATATCTTCCAAAGTGTTGTTGAAGTCTTTTAAAAGCAGCAAGTTAACATACTGTTGGTATTTTCTTGGCGCAATGTAAATGTCAGTAATTACTTTTGTGGTTTTCCCACTTTGTGTACCTGCCATTTTTATTGTTGTTTATATACCTGAAGTGACTAAAGTTATAGCTCTCTTTACCTACATATTTACAAGAGCAAGACTTTTCCAGGGCCAGAAGTACTTTAGTCAGAGTCCAACATGTATTGTGGCTGTTTGTTTTCTTGAATGAAATTTGAGTGATGGATATCTCCCTGTGTGTTTATTGAATGACGGTGGAATCTAAAGAGAATATACAGTGCATACTCTAATGCACACCTGATTACAGATGTGGATGAGAATAAAGTCATCTGAAAAGAAAGTAAGTCCCACTCCCACTCACTGTCCACACTAATAAGTTTATTTAAAGTAGTGACACTTTGGTCAAAGATGCAACTTTAAATGCACTTATGAGTGCTGCTGACTGTCTTATTTCCGGTAGCTTTATTGCTCTATTGATGTTGTCATTATAATATCTTGCTGCCCGTGTTGGGCCAGCTATAAATGAGCAATACATCACTAACAACATGTACCCAGAAATTCAAGATGCATCATCAAAAGCCATTTGATGATGCCAAGTGTTTAGGGTGAATTTGCATCACCTTTTTTTGCTCCAACAAAGCAATCGAATTGAAAACTAAACTAGATTTCACAGGAGCTATTACTGCTCACGCATTATAGCCTCATTAACTGAAGAGAAATATGGTGTTTTAGGGAAAATGGGAAATAGATGAATGATTTAGTATGTGTAACGATCAAGAAAGTAGGAAAAGTTGGAGTTGAAAATATAAAGCAGTGAAATGATAAACGGGAGAAGAAAATGAATTAATGCTTTACTTTGTACAAACTATTTTAATTATTTAACTACCCTATTAATTATCTATGTACTCATTTTTACTCTCCTTCTAATTTATCAGCTTGGAAAGAGAAGATTGAAACTTTATTGACAAAAAATCTGTATGTTCTACCTCATTTACATTTTGCTATTTTCTAAGGAGCTGGCCATTGGGTTGAGAGCTCATAATAGGATTCAGTATAAACTCCTGCACTTTCCTGTATGTAGGGTACAGTGGTGAATGTTTAGTTGCGTACATATTACCCAAGGACATACGAATAAGAATCTTAAGATGTGTCTTTTTATTGGTTTTTCAATGAATTCTGAAGGATGGCTCAGCATATATATTGGTATAATTCATTCCCATTTTACCAGGGACAGTTATGGGTGTTGTGGGAGGTGAAAAGCCCATATCTGAGGCACTCCTAACTGGACTAAATAATGGTTCATTGGGAGTAAAGGCTGCTGTTACAAGGTCTTTTCTGTGTGTTGTGTGATGTGGCCCGTTGCCAAATAAAGTGCACTCTGGTGTCCTTGTTTGTCCGGGGGTTGAAGGACAGACGGGTGAGGACCTCACTCACCACATTGCACCACTTTTCAGCTTTTATTGATCGATCTGTGTGGTTGTGTGTTCATGTATGTGTGTGAGACAAGGACAAGGACAGCTGTGTTATCTTGTCCCCTCCCTCTCTCTTTATTTCTCATGGTCTCTTCCTCTTTGTGTTTTAGAATTAACCAGAATTATATCTACTTGTGGTTTCAAAAGACTTATCTGTTCCCTTATAACACCATCAAGGTCATTCAGCTTAAGAGGGTAGGACAGCAGTAGTAGTAGTAGTATTTGGGATACAGCCTTTGCTTCTGTGTTGGTACACCTGCTCTCATTGTTGACGTAACACTGAGGCAGCTATAACTGGCTATCACTATGTCTGGATTACTGCTGTAATAATCTCCGATAGACTCAGAGCATTATGCACTATCTGTTATTATGTTGGTGCTCTGGCTTTAGAGTCAAACAGATAATCTAATTGAAAGTGCTATTTTCTCTTCCCCTCCTGTTTCATTGAGTTAGCTTACTGCCATGTGTGAGTGTGTGTGTTTGTGTGTGTGTGTGTGTGTGTGTGTTTGAGTCACCTATGCCATATTTTGCTTCAGGGATGTGACTACCTTTACAGTAAGTACACTTCAAGGTTATGTCAGCCCATCCCCCCCCTATCTATCGATAACCTTCACATCTGCACTTCTCCGGGCTTCTGGGTCTTTATCTGTCTCCTACATGAGATAACACATATACTCAAGTCACCCATGAAGGACAGTCAAAGTTGATTGTGACGCTCCATTATGGTAAAATGTCCCCAGCTGGACCGTCCCTGGAGTCCCACTAAACATTGAGCATTCTTACATTGTCTTAAATGTCTCATATATTCTCCTGACGTGGTTGTTATTTTCTATCTTGTGAAAGCTGGAATGCATGCAGTGCTGTCCAAATAAAGGTATGTCAGGTAAATGTCATCAATCGACCATGCACTGTATTGTAACAGAACATTTTATATTATTTCCTGCAATGATGAAGTTAGACTACGTTGGCATTTTCAGCCAGACAGCTGTTGCCGGGATTTTTTTAAACAACCCCACCCCCCAGAAACATTACTCTTACCAGTCACAACAAAAACACATTTTATGCATTCATTAAACTGTCCCAAGTATATTTTTCCCCTTAATGTTATTATTCATTCAAAGGCAGTAGTATGTCTGACTGCATTTACAAGTTTTGGGCTACCCAAGTGCTATACATTCTCAAAAAAGCAAAGTCTAAATGCATCCAATAAGTATTCAAGACGGATTGAAATCAGATTGAAAGATGCATTCTGGCCAGATGTTGAGAGAGTGTAAATGCATCCGTCTGTCTAAAACACATACGTAAGCTTTACTCCTCCCACGTGTAACAACATCAGCAAGCTAAAGTGAAATTACACTGAAATTAGCTGTAATTCTTCTTGTCTCATTAAAGCGACAGGAAAAAAAACAGCTCCTGCGATTTGAAACCACTGAATGATCTGCATTAGTGGAGAGCACTTATGTGTATGGGTGATGGAACGGCATGAATGAGAGCCGTGAAGACGAACTTTTGTCTCGCTTGTAGTTCACTACGATTCATTCATGTGTTTGTGTTCATGGACAGTTGTTATCTAGCTACCGCTACCTACTCTGTTATTGCTGTAACTAAACTGCTTAAGTGCAGAAGGTATTTTTCTTCTTGCTTGGAGTTGGGTCGACCCTATTTTGCATGTAGCACTGAAAACCAAGACAGATTGCAATCAGATTTGTGATCTGGCCAACAGAGATGGATTTATGAATCTAAGTGAACATGTTTTAAATCATCTGGATTTTGTCCAGATAAAGAGACACTTGACATGACAAGTGTAAATGGGGCCAGAGTTTCCCTGGGAAACATTTAAATCGACATTAAAAATTCAAATCTATCTAGACATGTCAGTTATATTGTGTATTACAATTTTAGGATGCTTGTAATATACAATATTAAGAGGCTAATTTCAATCCTGCATTCTTCATGTTTGTAGGGGCATCTGTCCTTGTAGCAGAGAGTGAGTAGGAAGACGTGATGGAGACAGAGAGTAGAACCAGTAAAGATGATGAAGGTGCAGAGAGCGAGCGAGGGAAGTGAAGGCTGCTATCAGGGTGGTGTGAAGAATGAGGAGAGGACTGAGGAAGAAGAGAGAAAAAGTGAGGCTGAATACTGAATATTTGTCAGATGAACTATGAAATGTAGAGGCCAGAACAGAAAGATACAAAGCATTTATTAATGACAGTAGATCTTTTCAAACAATGCGAAAAGGCCTTTTTGCTGGCAGCGAAAATGAGTTGGCAAGAACAGACTATCACCCTTAAGGCTTTTGAGTCCCTCTGCCAAGCGAACAACTCCCTCCTCCAGGTCTTCCAGAAGCTCAGTAGAAACAATGAAATGCTTTCCCGACAAGACAGAGAGACAAAAAGAAACTCTTCAGAAACAGATCAGTGACCTCCACAATAATGTTGGCCCTTTCAGAGCATCCAATCCGGAAGAAGACTGACCTTTACAATAAAATCAAATGTCTGTTCAAATGGTGGACATCAACAACATCCTCCTGGAAGAGAAAAACATGAAAGCCCAGGGATTCAGCATGAAACTCAAGACCTGGGAGGAAGAGAAAAAGAAGAAGGGAGACACTGCTCCAGGTCATAAACAACCTGAGAAAAGACAAGGTCTTGAGCTGCACTGATTTGGCCAACAAATATGAGATGTAGGTGGAGAGCAGCACAGGAGAAAGGCTTTCCTGAAGTCTCTCCAGGTCTGGGAGGTGAAGGAGAATGAGGCCTTGCATCAGGATAAAGAACCTTGGGCCAGAAGCCTGGAAAAAAAAATATGTGGCCACCAAAAAAGAGGTGGAAGAGGATCAAGAGGCAATGTGCCAATGCATGGAAGAACTACAACAAGACGTTCAGGAGCTCAAAGAAATGCTTGAAGCAGAAAAGCACCTGAATGAGGAGTTGTATGTCAAGGCCTCTGAGATGAAGGATACACTTTTCCATGGGCTGGAAGAGGTTAAAATGCTCAAAGGCTTTGACAAGCTGCTCAAGGAAGAGCTCAGCGAGAAGGTAGCATCACAGAACAAGATGAACAATGTCCTTCGAGCAAAAGTGAAGGACCTCCAAGGGCAGTGCAGCAAAAGAGAGGTTCCTAAGGGATGAGGCCATAAATCCCAAATTAATAAATCAGAGGAGGAAGCAGAGGGACTCAGCAGACTGTGGAGAACACCTGTCAGCAGACTGAGGACTTCAGCAACAGCAAGATGAGTGTCTCTGGAGAAAAACTCCAAAAAGTCCTCAGGCTGGAAGAAATATGTCGGTTTCTTCACAGGAGGATCAAGGAAAAAGAAGGAAAAGAAGAAAGGGAATCTAATATTAACAACAGTTGTACAATACCATCAGGGAGAGTCCCACAAGTGAAAAGGAAGACCAACAGGGATATCTGTACATGCGGGACTGGGTTTAAAAAGGCCACCATTACCAAATGTGATGGTGAGGAATGAAATCAAATTGGGATTACATGTGTTGAGATTGCACATGTTTATAAATGTTAGCCCCAGTTTGTGTCTCTTGAGGCCGCTGCCAGGCCACCAGGCACCTGTCAGCCCAGGAAGAGGGTCCACTCTTTTGGAGTTTTTCCAAAGGTATCTTTCATTTCCTTTCATTTTGGGGGACTTACCTTCCCTGCTTTAAGGAGTTGTCCTTGTCACACTACGTCAGGTGCAATCATCAGTCCCTCCTCACTCATCATCATCATCATCATCATCATCATAATCATCTTTGACCAAAAACAGCAATAAATCTTCAGTCTTCCATACAACACTCCAGGCTGCACATATGGGCACATGAGCACAGGGGTTGTTCAGAGATGTTCGGGTGGCTTTTACTTTTATACAGATTTATTACACATTTATGTTTTTTCTTTTCTGTTTCAAACATGCCTCCCAACAGGAGTTTGATCAACGACTACATCTTTAGACGTGTAGGTCCACACAATGGATTGCTGACATCTTGGAGGTCCACAGGGGTGTTCCCGTCTCTGCGGATCTTATAACTTCCTCAGAGTTTGGAGAGCATTTCCAACCATGATAAATTTCCAGTGTCCAGCATACATACAGTATATATGATAGAAATATACTAATTAATCTAAAAATATTATGCATTTCAGCTTTCATTAATCATTTATGTACTCCATTCTCACTTGTAACCCATTATTGTATCCCTCTGCTTGCTGCTGAAACAGCCGTTTGGCAAAGTACAATCTGATTTAATTTTATCTAATCTACGATCAGCTGAGGAAATGACTTCACATCTGATTGCGACCTACACAAATACAGATCAGTGAATGTCCTCTCTTTTGTGTTGCCTGCCACCACTTTGACCTACCATCCTCCATCTGTCTCTGTGATGGCTTTGTTCATATTGTGCTTTGTGTTACTTCACCTTATACACTCCCAAATCTGCAACTGTAATTGTGTTTTTAAATTGCTCTCCAAGTCGTCTTCACTCTCCACAGCAAGAGAAAAGTGGGGGTTTTTTTACATCTCTACACATCTCTATTGCCCTAGATTGGTTGTTATTGTTCAGGGATTTTAGTTTGCTGTGCCCACATGGGCCTGTCAGGTTGGAAAAAATCCATGGTAAAATCATTAGCCTAGCAGCACTTGGCAAAGACAACACCTGCTGCTGGCATCCAGTGTGGTGCTAGCTAATCAGTGCTGGAAAGATTCCTAAAAATAACATCTGATTGTAAAACCAAAGTGTTCCTGGGTTGATCGCTATTGTTAGATCATTAAGAAGTTTAAAGTGTTGCACAGCAATTAGATCTAATTGTAGAATGTGAGTATGTTGTATTTGTGACTGGGGAGTTGCTCTTTTAACCCAATTTGTTCTGGGGTTTACAAAGTAAAAAATATTCTGTTATTAGCAACACCTTACTTAACATTCATGTCATTACACACATTTGACTTTGGGTAGCTGATATTTCCACAGTTTTGTTTTAATGTTGGCCACTGACCAGCATTAATGAAGCAGCTTGGGGTTAAGTTGTTTCCTCGTGGGCACCCTGGTGGCAGTTTGGGAAGGAAGAACCCATTTTCCACACCGACATTCGTGAAGCCAATTGCAGGGATTTGAAGCAGTATGCTTTCAAAATTGCTTTTGCAAACTCTACCACTGCCTGCAGCTTCACAACTTTGTGTGAGTGCATGTGTATTTTTAATGTATGTGTGTGAGTGTGTGTCTTTGTGGCTGACAGAGACAGACAGAAAGCCTTTTTTAATCTCTAGCCTGCATGACTCATCTGGCATGGGAATTCAACGACCTTTGAAAATCTGTTTTTACCTTATTAGATTGTTGTAAGTGAATTACTGGCATTTAATGACCTTGTTATGAACTGGAGATGCTGAATGAACCGACAAAAATGACCAAACACGACTGATCAAGGAGGTAGGAGGTAGTTTACAGCTGAAAATATTAAAAAGCACTATTTTTAATAATTAAAAGTACTCTTTGAAGTTTTCATTTTGGTTTTGCTCACCAAATGCATTGTGTGCATCAATACACAACACTGAATTATAACATGTGTAGTCAGCTATTAAACATATTGAAAACTATTTTGCAGGGTAGTAATTTTCATATAAACCAGCCAGAAACATTAAAAGTCAGCAGGAGATGACATCTGTCATTTCAGCCTGCAAAATTAATGGTTACCAACTAAAAATGAGAGGCCTGCATTTGTCTGGATCTTTCTGAAGTCTAGGATGAATTGTTTTGATTTCTATTTACTTCGAGTGGTAAAGTTGGGATTGTTAGCATTGTAAACTGTGTTTGTGGCATCCCGGATCGGAAAGCTTGACAGGCTTAGCATAAGATTCACAAACTAAAAATATTCTTCACATCATTTTATTTTGTCTTCTAAGTCAACTAGAGCCTTGATCACAGCTCTGAATCATATGCCACAGCTCAGATTTTGTCAGTGATTCAATAAGGTAGACAGCACCATTTGGTGGAAAAGAAATGTTTACTGTTACGGTTTACACTTTTCAATGAAGTTTCAGTAGGCTGGTTAAAGATTAGGGGTCATAAAACATGAACTGTGTCAAATATAGTACTCTGTGTCATTTTAAGGCAACAAATACTCGTTCTGACAGCGAGAAGACTTGGTGACACTCATGTCCACATAAAATTTCTCTCTGCCTCTGTCTGCTATAGACCTGCGCTGGCTGTGGCATGCATAATTTAATCTCTCGGTTTATGTAACTCGTGCACCACTGCGCGTTAGGGATTTTATTCCAGCACTGAGTACTGTAGGTATGGTCGCTGGAGGGAAATCAAGGACGGGATTTGTATGTGAGATTAGAGGCGCAATGGTGGGTTTTTTTTGTTGTTTGTTTTATGGTATTTGGTTTTAATTCTTGGGTTTAATAGCTCTCCGAAACACTCAGTACAATCAGTTTGCAGGAATTTGTTTTAGTAATGCAGTGACATATTGTCAGTGCATTCAGAGTGCTGAGACATATGGTACAAGGACAAGGTGTCATACTCTAGTTATAGTGGAAGATATAATATAGAGAGAGGAATATGTGCCATAAGTGTATATTTTTATCATTTCCCCGCGTGAATTGTTGGAGTGACAGGAGCTGTAGCTCAGTGAGGTCAATTAGTGCAGTTGGGTTGTTTCGTGTCAGACCACTGAACTTTGATTACACACCAAGGTTTCTGTAATTTCAAATACCTAACTGTCTGTTGCATTTGAACAGACTCGAGTTGCTGTGCGGTAGCGTGTTGAATGTTTGATAGAGCTGCGTCACTCTGCTGGCTTTGCTAATCAAGTATAACAGAGAATAACACAGGCGTATTATCTGGGTGCTGCAGTGGCATTCCCAGCTGTTTATGCAAATATGAACCACATGTTGCTTCACTGTGGTGATTTTAGATAATGTACTCCCTACACTTCCTGCAAACAAAAGTTTTAGGGTTTGGTGAAAAAAAGTTGATACAGATAAAGTATGTCAGATGTCTTGTTTAGCATATTAAAGGAGCAGTGTTTTACCGTCACACACTGGTATTACAAATTGGGTGTACTTTACATTACTGCTGACTAATTTCTAAAACATACCACAAGTTTTTAGGTGATTTCCAATCGTTCAGGCAGCCACATGTTTGACTTGCAGAGATTTGAAATTTGTTTGAAGAAGATAATTCATACAGTAAGTGTTATGTCATAATATGTTTATGTTAATGCTATCATTGCATGGTGGTCTGGGACTGTTTTGAAAACTCAGTTTCCTTGAATTGTGGCTACCCTATCAGACCACAAACTTTTTAAGACAAGAAAGGACCAAATGCACTTTGCCCTTATCACAGTGTCAGTGTTTGGTAATTGTTTGTCTTTAAGGTTTGATTCTCCAACACCATATCTCGTGAATGCACAGCTTTTTGGCAGCTGACTCTCAAATTTCAGACGTGAAAGCATCATTAAAACACCAAAAAAAGAAAATTAGTGGAAGTCTAAAATGAAGAGATTGGTGGTCATTCTAAAAGCTAATCTTGAAAATGTCAGTAATGTAAAGTGATGTGGTGTTAATGGGCTGAAACATGCAACCTTAAGAACTGTAAACATGACATAATGGCAGTTTATAGTATCACAGGATTGCAGGTCTAAATTGGGCTTCTTATGTATTGAACACTGGTTTCCTTAATTTAAAATAATGAATGAATAATAAATAGTTTCCGAAAGAATTTCAAAATAAAGATGAGTTGGTTAGTTAGTCAGATAAAATGTTTGCCATAAACTTGTATTAATAAGAGTTTGAACCATACTGCACCTTTCTATTGAATAAAGGGCCTACCTATTGAAATGCACTGTAACTGTAAGCATGTCAAACATTTGTGTCTCTGGCAGCAAATGATAGGTTTGCTGCAGCAGACTTCAAAAACACTTTCCCTTTTTTTTTTATAATGCGCCGCTCAAACTCATCATCGTTTGAGGTGTAAAACGAAAGGCGGACAATAGCAGAGTCATTAGCGAGTCCATTAAATCCTTAATTATGCGATCCTACACTGGTGTCTACGTTCGAGTGAGCTCGCATTTTTACCCTTAGTTTGTTTGCTTCTGTTTGACCTGCTCTCCCTCGCTACCTATTTTTTCTCTTCTGCTAATTAATAGCGCGAGTCATTGAAAGACCGTATAAATTGGCCATGTCTGCTTTTTCAGGTTTCATGCATGTTTGGTGACTTGTGTTATTTTCATTTGTGCAGATTTCACCTTGGGAAAGAGAGGAGATGCATACTGTAAAGGGTTGTAACCAGAGTATAGATAAAGTAAATTGTCAACCACGTCACTCTATCAGTTATGTTTGTACAGAGTTGACCCTGTCTCCTAGAAATTACGTTGGTACATTTAACTTGCAATAGAAAATGTTTTGAGAGGAACATAGTGCCACCTGAATATTTTTTCTTTAATCAACATAATGAAAAAAAGTTTTAACGTGTTTTATATGTTTTTCCTACAATAGCCACTTTTGCAATACAATATCTGCTCGTAGCAACTGAAGAGTGATTAACACTTTTTCTGGTTATGTTTACACAGCACTTGGTTAAGGCTGGAGAAAGATCATGGTCTTGGTTAAATATTGAAAAAGTCAAAAATTATTCAAAGCACAAGACAGGACGTGTTGACCTTTAAAACATTTTAAATTACATTTTAACTGAAACCACGATCTCTTCCTAACCTTAACCAACGTGATTTTGTTCCCTAACCTAACCACCTTCCTACGATTCACTTCCTTTATTCGAAAAGAAAATGTTGCCATGGATACGTATCTGTTAATAGTAATTAGTAATATATTAACATCATTTCTTGGGGTCAGGGTTGTCAGGGTTTCTAACTGCAATTTTAATCTCATAATGATTCTAATTTTAATCCTGAGATTAACCCAAATCCAGACATGAGTGAATAATCTGAAACATGCGTTTGAATTACAGGGCTTGAACACTTATTTTTTCCATGAACAAAATGGTTAATTGAACCATTTTAAACAGCAATTTTCCTACTCATGCAGTGGGTGACACCAGGTTTTTGAATATCCTTTAAGTATTTTCCAAGCAGGTGCAAAGTTTCCCTTCAGTAATGCCAGCAGTGTGTTAGTCAGCTCTCAGAGTTTCCTTGTGGCTGCTGGCCCTGCTCTTACGTGCTCCAGTGGGTGTTGCCTACTGTAGCTACTTAACTCACATGAGGCCCATGTCACGCTGTTAAAATCTGGACCAAAACACCCACACATAGAACACACAAACACTCTTACAGACATACAGGTACACAAAGTGGGATGCTTCTGTGACGTTGTGCTGTAATGCTGCTTGTGTGCAGACTGACTTCGCTCCATTAAGCTGCTGACTTTGTTTTATTTCCCTGTAGAACAAATGGCTTCCCAGAACTCACAAATTGCTTACTGGGATTAAAGGAAATGTAGTTTGGATTTAGAAAGGCTTGTGATTCTTGCAGACACAACACAAATACATACGCACTTGCTCATTAACACACATGCAACAGTACAGCCACTCACACGTACTTACACACAAGATGAGGCGCCATACCCTCAATTAAAACGCCATTTTTTTGAAAATCTTGATCATTGGGACTTATTTTGTCATTCTTATTTAGTCTAAAGGACATTCCTCCAGCAAATTCTAATACCTAAACAACAAAGTAGGCCATTTGTCAGTGCCTTACAAACAAACAAAAAAAACAATAAGACAACATTTCTGACCTGCCAACTCTATGGTGTCCCTTGTAAACGAGATTTCCTGGTTCATCTCTGACCTGCCATCCATCCTGTAGTTCACTCATTCACAGTTTTCCTCAGCAGTGGGGCATTCCAACATTTTGGGTGCACTCACCTCCAGTTTTACTTCCAAGTAAAGTGGCTTAGACAATTTGGCTAAACTTGACTTGTTCTCAAGTGTCTGACTGCTTGTGGTTTTTGCTCCATCAGACTTCATTGTAGCAATGCTGCCGTGTTCCCAGACCTCAACAATGACTGTGGAGAACACAATGTTATCAAAACCCATAGAAACAGTTGCCAGAACTACAAAAATAGAGCCAAGAAACTGTATTTTCTTTTCAGTGTTTGAACAACCAACCATTTGTGTCATTTTTTTGGGTGAGAGCAGTCTACAGTTTTTATCATCTACTGTGAAGTAAACCTTATCTGCATATGCATATCAGAGATTGCACTTGAATTAAGAATTCTTGGGTTGCAGTAAGAATTTATGGTGCTTTATTTCACATGGAGCTTGGACATGCATACAGAGTTAAACAGGACAATAAAAGCCCATATGGCAGATGAATGCTCAACCTTTTAAGATGATGACTTGGCTGCTGGTAAATCAAACACCCACCCTCTGCTGTTGCCTCTCATTGAGTCATTGTGTGCAGGCTGGAATTTGCTGAAGCCAATTTTCTTATGGCTTTATATCTTTATGTCCACATTGATGTGACCATGGACACATGAAAAGATGAGCACATGTGTATCTATCTCTCTGTTTTTTGTATTTTATCATCATATTGCTGATATAGTATAGGTGCAAAACACAGAGAAACTGTTTTACAAAACATTCACCTTCACACACTAAATGCTGCACTTTCATACATGTATGTATGTAAGTACGCAACTCTATCTCATAAGCTCACGTCTCAGGAAACATCCACCTCATAAAACTGCCCAAAGCAATCTTATTATGGGCTCCAAATGGCAGCAAAAAGTAAATGGTTGAAATGTGTTTGAACTTCATAACCAGATGTATTGCAGCACGATGTGAGCAAACTCCACACAGTCTGCTTATATTTACTAACCTGCCTGCCAGAGTGAAAAGACGTCTATCCAGGGGTCTGAATTTCATTTGAGTGAAGACAGAGAATTTAGAGCATCTGAATTGGGGGGTTGAGCCGACCTTCTTTGCCCTTTACAGTCCATTTTTGATAAGACTGATAAGACATTTCTTACACAAAAGTGCTGCCTGAAGTATCTTTGAACCAAAGTTCAAATGCTACACAACTCCATTAAAGGCTGTAATAAACCTTTATAGCCTTACATGGAGCTGAAAACTGAAGGTGGTATGGTATTGAGGTCAAGTGGTACCTTGTGTAATACTGGCATGTAGTCTCTGTTTTATGTACATGCCACGTAATTTGGTGTTCTAGCAATTTCTCTGCACATTAGTAGTCTACTGTATATTGGTACCCTGATTATTTGTATCTGCAAAATTCACCCAATTTGTGTCAAAATAGAGCCAATTCAATGCTGGGTTAACTTTACTCAGTACCCAAGAGTAGATAACCACCCAAGACAATGTTATTTTTCATATTACTGTTGGGTTATTTACCTGTTGCAATCGTACATATAAATAAGTGTTACTTACAGTATTGTTAATAATATATGTATCCTTTGCACCTTTGAATGTCAAATGCTCATTGTTTTGTACTAACAATAACCCAACACTGGATCCAAACAACCCAGTGGCACGGGGTTTTGTTTAGCATTTTTTTATAAGTTGTCTACATCATATACACGTCCCACATCAACAAAACAAGACTGGAAAACAAAACAAAACATACAAACTGGGTCCAAGTTTGACCCAGTGATTTTTTTTAGTGTGTGCACATTTTGAGTGACTCCAGCATTACAGCTTTGCTAATTTTATTGTTTGAAAAAAACGACTGTGTTGTATCTCAAAATAGCTCATGGGTTTCTGTTTGGTGCCTTGCATAAAAGGTGGACACTGAACAAAGAGTGTTCAGATATTACATGGTCTAATCTCTGAATGTCTGCAATCTCGTTTGCATCAATATTTTGGACACGTAGTCTTTCTGTTTTGTATCTTTGTTGCATTAAACCACTGACTTCATTTCACCTTCTACTACATGTACAAATGATTTTGATCCAAAGGATTGACTCTCTCTCTCTCTCTCTCTCTCTCTCTCTTTTTATTTTGTGCTCATAGCGTTATTGAAGATTTTGTTTTACTTTATCTTGTGGATTTGATGGGCAGACTTTGACATGAGTGGGCTGCATTCAGCCAACCACTGATCTTTTTTAAGGTTTCTTCTGTCCCCCGCCATTCTTGTCACATCTGTCATTTGCCACCTCCCACGGGAAAGGCTTTGTTTAGAACAGATATTGGAACTTTTTGAAGGAGTTACCAATATTGTTCGGAGAGTGCCGCTCGCTTGCACTGCAACAGTATTTGTAATTTTAATTAGAGCCATCAGCAGCGGCAGGTACCTTCAGCCTGAGCCTGCTATAGCTGTTCCCACCCAAAACTGAATGGCCACCAACGCTCAGTGTGGGTGTCACATCAACATTCGTATTTACATACAATTTAGGCATTTAGCTCACGTTCCACAGCAACACAGAATGAGAGAGGAGGGAGGAGTTTAAATACATTTTAACAGGCCCCACTGGCTTATACTGTCTGTACCAGAGATGTTTCTAAATCCAAAAACAATATTTGGCAGTGTACAACAAAGCATTTCAGAATATTTTTTCTTTCCAAATTTGTCCAGGAATTATTTCTTATCAAAAGCCCAGAGGGAACACATTGATATATTATAAAGAAAATCACTTTTAACTTGCTTATCTGTAAAACTAGACTGGTGTTTTCTATGTTTTTTTTCCATATAAATAATGTAGTTACACATTACTGTTGAAAGTTGTTGTTTGGTTAGTTAATTTAATGTGGTGTAGTAATGCAATTCAAACTGTGGAATAATTTAAAATAGCACAGACAACATATATGATCAATACTTAAACTTAATTGATCTTGTAGGAATCCAGTAAAGTTAGCTAGTGGGTGGTGAATGCCCAGTGACACTGTTTAGGATATCCATGTCCACCAAAACTGCTGTCACTCACAGATCATTAGCCAATGGGGATGCACCCCTGGAAAAAAACCCGCCCACACGAGAGGTTTGTGTCAGAACTGCAAACCAAAAGTCAGGCAGCGCAAATGAGATTTATAAACGATAAACAAGATAGTTTGTTTGCAAGTTATACTTTTTACTTTTGAGATGACTTTTTTTTTGCTTCAGTGAGTTTAATTCTCTCAAATTCTTATTTTTTTTATATTTAAGAAGTCTTGATTATATTGACACAAATCTGATTCAGTACAATTGAAAGTTCACCGCAATCAATAGAAAACAGGTCTATCACTGAGCTGTTTTCTGTTGATCAGAGGCCAACTCCAGATTAAACGGTGCCTCAGATTCCTGCTTCACCCCATCTGTCTTGCCAAAATGTGGTTGTCCCAGGACTCTAGTATTTTATTGACGAGCCTCTTCTCCGCTGCAGTCACAAATCATGGCCGAAGCTGCAGAATATGTGGTACCGCGGCTTAACTGAATCATTGTGTTTTTACAGGCCTTGTACCGCTTATCAGCCCCAAAACCTGTGTGTGTTCCGTGAAAGCACGCTAATCTCCCCGGGTGATTACATTGACCCCAGGCCATTGATTACACACCGACTAGGCTAGAATGTCATTGGAACACAGGCGGTGACCAAATTTTGCATCCTGGCAGTGCTCTCATTCACCTCTGTTCAACCAGCCCCATTTGTTCCCTCCCCTGCTTTCTGCTGTGTGGAAAATAGGCTCTGACTGTTGCTGCGGCTTCTTAAAGCAGAAATGGGCCTGCTTTTATTACGAGTTAGGTCGGAACGGGATACATTTCATTTTTACATTTTTTCCCCCAGTGGGTATCCGGGGAGTGTTTTTTTTTTTTTTTTTTTGCTTGAGTGACAAAGCAGTTGTTAGAGGAAGAGGAAAGCTGTTGCTACGTTACCCTCTGCTGTTTAATTTCTCTATTTTTCACATGTTCATTTTATGACTGTCACAACAGCTGTCGAGGGGTTGAGCACTGTGGCGCCCCACTGTACACTGCAGGGCGGCTCTAGTTTGACACTCCAGTCCTCCCATTTTCTCTCCATTTTTCCTCTCTGAGCAGGTCAGTCGAGGCCAAATAACTGGAGGCAGTAAGAAGAGAGGAGGAAAATGCTCTCAACCTGAATTCCAACTCTAATCTCCTCTCTGTGCTCTCTGCTCACCCCTATAAGGGAAAACAAATAAATCTGTCATCTTCAGATATAGAGGCAGACAGCTGGAGGCTCATGTCTTTGCTTAACCTGGCAGCCACTGGAATTTGTCAAAGTTAGTGGGAAAAAAACACACCCTTGAGACAATATTTTGGATTTTATGAGTTAAATTATTTACTTAAGGGATGGTTAGGGGGTGCTACATGACTGTAGCTGATGATTAATTTTTCCTATCCTGCAAAAAAAAACAACGTAATTTAAAGTCTATTTAAAATTCTGTTTAAAAGCAGAGTTGAAAAAGTCCTGAACTCTGATATTTGACTTGAATAAAAAGCAAACAAATTTGTATATTCTGCTAAGCATATGCCATTTGCTTTTTCGTTCTCATGCTCTTGCAAATGCACTTCCAATCTAAAAATCCCTGTTACTCTGACCTCTGCATTTAAAACACCTTTGAGAAAATTGTCCTAATCCACTTCCTAGCCTGAACAGATTCACTGTTACCACTTACACCTCACATACAAAGCCAAAAGGTCTGTGTGAACATATTCAACATGCCACTGCACCTTCATTCCTCACATCATGACAGCTCAAATACACATGCCAGGATTTTTTTTTTTTTTGGTGGATTTCAACACACACCATTCGAACACCACGATATCAGGTCAAGCTTTACCAGCTGACCCCGACTGGCTGCAGCTGACAGTGAAATATTGAGCTGTCAAACAGGAGACATCACACAGTAAGTCTGAGAAGCACACATCAAAGACCCTGAACTCCAGCTATGGAGCTGGTCTGGGCTGTGAGCTGTCTCCTCTGCAACTCCAGTAAGCCCTCTGTCAAACTACACAAGTTTGCAGATGACACAGTGTTGTTCAGACAGAAACAAGACAGGAGTCTGAGCTGCTTGTATTCTGGTGCAGCCACAACAAGTTTATTTATACAGCCCAATATCACAAGTTTGTCTCAGAGGGCTTTACAAACTGTACAGAATATATGACACTCTCTATCTTTAGACTCTTTATTCTTACAAAGTGATGCACTAAAAATCATGGAGATGGTTGTAGATCTCCTTTAAATGATACTCCACCCAAAAGCTATCTTTGGCGTGTCAAACAAAAAATGTTTATTTTAATCTTTCACAGAAAACAGCAGCTTTTGTATTTAATGTCTCAGAGAGAACAGCAACATTTCTTTCTGTAGAAAAAGTCAAAATGTCAATAAAACACTTTTTTCTTCTCCTTCTGTAAGCTGAGCACGTTTCAAACATTCATATTTCTGCCATATTTTAAGATCGGCTTGTAACGTCTGCTGTATAAACATATATGTTGGAAGTCACATAGCCTACAGTAGCAACTCAATCCAGTGCCTTCACTGTGTTTATCATCGCTGTCAGCTGTATCTCATGTATATGTATTAGCAATATTCTCAGGATAGTAGTTTCAGCAAAATGTATTTCAAGGCAATACTCTCTATATACACTAATATCTTATGTTTATAGTCTATAGTGCCAGTATTTACATTTATATTTCTACCTGCACTGTGCTTCTCTACAGTATCACTGCTGCATAACTTTACCTGCTTCATTAGTACTTACCAAATGGTTTCTTAAAATTTAAAGCATCTAGATCTGAAACGACTATGCAATTAGTCAATTGACAGAAGAATTATCGTCAACAATTTTGTTAATTGATTAATTGTTAAAGTCATTTACCACGCAAAAATGCCAAAAGTATGCTGGTCTTGTCAAATGTAAGGATTTGCTGCTTCTCTCTGTTTTATATCATTTTACATTGAATATATTTTATATTTTTTGACTATTTGTTGGACAAAGCAAGACATTTTAAGAATTTGTCTTTGCCATTTACACAATTTTCTGACATGCTATAGACTAAACGATTAATTGTGTCAACAGATTAATCAATAATGAAAATAATTATTATTTTCAGCTTCCCATACACTGTAATGATTATGTCCTAATCCCCTCAGTCTGTGCTTTTTATTGTTTACTTCTCTTTTAATTTTTTGTTATTGTCATTGACAATTTGTTTGGCTCCCAAAACGTTTATCTTACAGACATAGATTCCCTTTACGTTCCTATGGAGCACTTTGAAAACTACTTTTTGATCAGAGATTAAGCTTCTTTGTCATGAATCAAGAGTGAGAAATTGATAATGAAAGGAACTGAGAAAATCAGTTCACTGCTTTACCACTAAGTGCAAATTACATGGCTGCTGCTCCTCCACCCTACCAGCTTTTCTCTGGCTTAAACTGAATATGCCAGTTGGCTCTGTGCCCAGGACCTACTTTGGGCCTGACCCGTGCTATCAACCCAGTGTGCTGCCTCCCCTGGTAATGACAGCAGGTGAAATTAGCCAATTTAGTTTTGGTTGGCAGATACATGATTTATCGTACGTCCTGGCACTTGGCTCATCATCGCAAGTCTTTCTTTATAGTTTTTAAAAAAAGCCCAAGTGGTTCAATACCGTACAGCCTCGACAAAGTGGATTTCTTAATGGTTTAATGGTTGGTTTTCACTTTTGTCCCACAACCTGCAATGCACAAAGGGATCTAAGGAAAAAAAGTATTTCTTTCTCCAAATTGTTTCTTCCTTCATCTCAACACTTTAAAAAAAAGCATTGATTCTCACTATAAAGCTCTCCTGGTTGCTCCACCTTTGGTAAATTATCTTTTTGACTGAACAAAAATTGATTGGGCATTCAGTTTAGTCTATTGTTAAAATCAATGAGCCTGTGACAAAGCTTTTTTACAGAAGCACTCACTAGAGACAAACATGCCTTTCAGTACATGTGCTAATGTCATTCAACATGGGCTTTCCAAATAAGAACAGCGTGCCAGCACCAGCGCAGTTCAAGAGGTAAAGTCAAAGCAGATGACCAACAGAACAAATCTGAACATTGTATGGTGAATTATAGTCTGACACTGGGCTTTGTTGAAGGAGGTAGGGCATTTTTTCTATTCTTGTGTATTAGCAGGGAAGCTCACTGGCACACAGCTGTTCTTAATAACCATCATTAGTGCCAACCAAATCACATGTGCACTGATTCTAGAGTTGCAGCTCACCCTTCATCCATTCACTTCCTTATGATTCTTAAAATAGCTGTCAGTAGCTTAAGAGAGAGATATCAGCACGTGAAGCAGCAGTTGTCATGGTTAGAGGTTCCCTAGTTTCCCTAGAGGTTTTGACCTCTAGTAGTGCTACGGAGATGTTTTTCTATGAATGGGTCCCCATTTTGTTTATCTCATGCACGGGGATGCACATGCACCAGTTATTAAGTTATTACAATGTGATACAGTCCTACCAACGGTGTCACACTATTTCAGTGATTTACAGGTGGCGGTAACATGGCAAGAAATGCTGCAAAGGGAAGAAGAAGAAGACTGCAGGCTAGTAAACATGGATGTCAACAATGCTGGATTTAAAAATACTTTTCAAATGATTTTTGATGAAGGAAATGCACTCGACACATGTTAGACCTCAAGAAACTTTTGTTTGTTACAAGAAAACATCACTACGCTCCTTTAAAGGAACAGATTCATCTTGTTCATGCAAGGATGTCAGATGTTTGTCTATCTCTTGTTGGCAGCGCTAATGATGTGGCTCCAGAGATGGCAATGTCGGTCATCAGATGAATTTTTCTTTTGAATGGAAGTTTGTACAGACATTGATGGCTCCCAGACAGTGTATTTTTATGACTTTGGTGATTGTTTCTGGACAACTAGATTGTCATGGAATTGTAGGAAATATTCATGTCCCACACGGGGAGTCCCGGGGTGATGCATGTCTCACACACGTGTCTCGGAGTCAGTGTGTATTGATACATTTGATAAAATGGAAGCGTATCTGTTCTGTGAGACAGTGCGAGTGATGGAAGTCAGAAACTCGTCTAAAAACGTTTTACATGTGAATTGATCTTTAGTCTTGTTAAACATCTTACAAAACATTTCTGCATGAATATGGAATTTATGAGTGGCTCTTTTGCAGAGGTGGAAATACCCAGATTATTTTCAGCATTCAGGCAGTATCTCAGTGGTTCACATTGAAGCCTTGCAGCTAGATAGACACAAATGAGATTGCATGCTATCCTTCTATTTCTGAGGGCTTCTTTCAACAATCAAAAGATATGCGAGACTGCTGGAGTGTAGAAAATGATGTGATCTGGTAACGTGTAGAGTTTCACTGCTGTACACACAATACATTTAGGCCCCAACCCCATCTTTGGCCATAAAAAATAAATAAATGGGCAAACTACATTCATGGATATTTATATTTAGACATTTTTCCTCAATAACCTTCACGGAAACATTTTGGAACCTTTATGTGATAAAAATTGCAACCGCTTTCAGGGGATGTAATCAATGAGAGCATCTGAAACCTCCTACTCTCCCACCTATCTGCTTAATAATTCAACAACAAGCGTAGCCTCTGTGGGCATTCACTGTGAAAGGGAGCATGTGACCTCCAGCACAGCAGCAGGTGGTATACTGCAAGAGGCTGCAGTGTGCAAAAATTGATGTTAAGTCGCTTTTCACTTTAGTGCTATTTTTGGTGCACTTTTGCCAGGGCTTGAGAATATTTGGAACAACACATTGATCTATAGCCACAAGTGAATTCGTTCAGACTGAATCATTTCAGTGAAACAGTGACACTACATGATCAATTTTGCATGTTGGAAAAGTTCCTCATTATACTGCAATGTGAAATCTGTTAACTGTACATATACCACTTTATAAACCCAGCTGGGATATGTGGTAATTATCAGTAAAAGGATTATTTTTTAGCGAATGTTTAAACTGTCACATTACTTACAAATTTCTGCCACCATGAAAGCTATAGTAACTTTATAAAGCACTTTACTGTCTTTATGAATTACTGTTGCAGTGCTCAAGATCACAAAAATAGAGTATGAACCAGTCAGGACAAATCAAGTGACCCAGTTATGCAGGAAATCTAATAAAATTAGGGGTTGTGTTGGTGTCAAAAGTCCGATAGAAGGAGCACTTATAGGTGCAATAATAAAGCTGTTTTAATTTTAAATAGCCAACTCATGCAAATGAGTCCAAGCGAAGTCATCAAAGACATCAAAGATCTGCAATTTTTAGAATGAACAGACCTTTCAAACAGCAGACACTTTGACTTGTCATAGCAGGAAAAGCACAGGTGGAACTAATAACGTTAACGATGGCTTCATTCCAATTAAGTGTCCTAGTAGTGAGCCAGTATGCACTTGAGAAGGAAAGGTTATTTTAAAAGAAGGAGACCAAGACTCCCATCAGAGCTTAAATGGAATAGAAGTCCTCTTTTAAAGGACATGGGTATGAAAACAAAGTGTAAATATGTCCGAAGTGACTTATTTCTGTAGAGGACAGAGTATATGGGAGAGTATATTGAAATATTATATTGAGTGTATTGAAAAGGTTTTCTCTGGTTTTCTGTTGGCTCACTGCTGGCAAGTTTGTAATTTTATGTGGATGGAGTGTGTGCATATCCAAGACCACAATTAAATTCAGCTTATTGGTCAAATTGTATGTTGTTTGCTGTCATTGCTGTCCCAATTTGTAGATTTAGACCAAGTTTATTTTCTCAGAAAGAAAAAAAAAGTTGCCTAGTGCAGCAGGAACCCAGACCAAATAAATCCAATATCAGTTGCAATTGTCAGTTGCATCATGTCATCATATCAATTGCAAATATCAGTTGCATGATGTCAAGATGGCAGGGGAGTAATCCCATTTGTTAAATGACGGTTGAATCTCTGTTTTAGATTAAGATGTCTGGTGAAGCAACTGGAGAGAGGAGAGGCTTCCCTCACTGACCTCAAGAAAAACCTCGAGTACGCGGCGTCGGTGCTGGAATCCGTTTACATCGAGGAGACAAGGTAAGTAAACAAAAGCTTTCTACAGTGGAACAAGTACTGGCATGGCTCACCTAATGAGAACAACAGGGCAGCACTGACAAAGTCCAGACTTTGGAAAATGGATGACTATCATTAGTACAGCAATTGACTCCTGCTGTAATTGTTATTTCAGTTTAACCATTTTGTCTCGCTGCTTGGTTACAGAATCTGAAACTGTATAACTTGTATATATGGTGCTAGCCCTACCCTAACTCTAAAGTACTCAGGTACATTTACTGAAGCACTGTACTTACTTACTTACCACTATGTTTCAGAAGGAAGTACTGTACTTTTTACTCCAATACATTTATTTCACAGCTACAGTTACTCGTTGCTTTTCAGACAAACATAACATGTGATCAGTTTATAAAAATAAGATGTATGGTAAAAGTATACGGAACAGTTAAAAGTAACTCCACCTTGACCAGCTATCACATTTAAGTACTGCTTACATGTTCCAATGGTTATGTTTAGACAATGAAAACTACTTGGCTAAGGTCATGGAAAGATCATTGTTATGGCAAATAATTGTTAAGGTATGGTAAAGGTGAGGGAATATACTAGGTCAGTGTATGTCAATAGTTGAATGCAGGTCCAGAATCCGAGACATGACCAGGCTTATGGAATTATGTAAGCCTTTCGTCATCTAGATCCCACCAGATTAGGGCCAGCAATGGAGGATGATGAAGTATCCAGTGCAGAATCCATGTAGCGCCGTGATTATCAGTGTGATGTGAATGCTTTCTCTTTGCCATAAGAACGTGTATTCAGTTCAGAGGGTGGAGAACGACAGGCTTTGCTCTTGATCCCCCCGTACATGTCAGAACAAAGTGGTAGTTGGGGAGAATTATATCACACAATTGGATTCGAATATGTCCGTTGTGGTGTTTCAAGAGGCCGGGGATGTTTTGAAGTTACATAAGAGGTGATATTATTTGATGGACAGTGCTCGGATTTGAGTTTGATCCCCTGTGAAAGTAGAGCTATGATAAATAATAAATATTTTAGTAAGCCTTTAGTCTCTGCATCCGTCTGTTTCCCTTCCTTTGTTTCCTTTCCATGTATGTCCGTCTCTTACCTTACATCCCTCCCTTCACCCGTCTTTCAGGCGTTTGGTGGACACAGAGGATGAGCTCAGTGACATCCAGTCAGAGTCGGTGCCCTCCGAGGTGCGGGACTGGCTGGCCTCCACCTTCACCCGGCAGATGGGCCTTATGCTGCGACGCAATGAAGAGAAACCTCGCTTCCGCAGCATCGTCCATGCCGTCCAGGCTGGCATATTTGTTGAGAGGTAAATGCACAAGCACACAGCCACATTCACATACTGGCGAGTAGTCACTGATGTTAAATAATTCATATGGATTGTCACCTTTATCTTTCCTGTACTGAAGTTCTATCTATCATTGGTCAACCCAAACAAGTGTAGCCTGGAGCGACTTAAAGCAATGCTATCAACATCTTTAGTTTGGGCCCGCATAATGAATGCACAACCACATTACATAGTGTTTTAGGGATTAACTAACCTTCCAGGCAGCGTTTGTGTTGAGTTCATTTTAGTTTGATATGAATATTTATATGTAGAGACTTGAAACTTGTTTTTTGTAGGTAATCCAGCACAGGGAAAACAATGGCTGTGTCCAAAATCACTTTGAAAGAAAATGAATTAATCAAAGGATTTGTTGCTTTTCTTGGTCTCATACTAAAGTGAATATTTTTAAGTGTTGTTCTGCTGGTTGAACAAAACAAGATGGTAAATGGTAAATGACATCACCCTGTGCTCCAGGATATTGTGATAGACATTTTTTTTTCATTGTTTTTGGATGTTTTTTAGACCAAAGGAATGGCAGATTAATTGATAATGAAAATAATTGTTCCCACAATGGAACAAAAAAAAAGAAATAGTGTAGTGAATAGTGAAATCGCATGTACAGTACTTTCTGCTAACAATCACACAAAGCAATGTGTTGCATTTTATATATGCGGAATTACAGTCTAAAAGCACCACAACTGGGTTTGATAACTAGTATGGCACTTTAAAATTTCAATCTGTTGGAAATATGTGTGCATCCTCTGCATGTGCAGCGACTCACTCACCTGAGTCGACCATACATCATCACAGCCTTGGCAAGCCTGGCTAAGCACAAACATTCAGAGAATTGCAAACAGCTCCCACTCCAAGGCTGCGCTTTATCACACACTAACATGCAACATGCATTTTTTCAAATCAGTAAGCCTCAAACATGTAAGCTATAATCTTTCTTAATCTGTTTTTACACAGGGCAGCCTGTTTTCAGATATTTACAATGAAGAAAGATTGGGAAAGGGAGGGTGAAAATGAAAAGGTTGAACAGTGTGGTCCAATACAGTGATGAAGCAAAAATGACCTATTCTGACAAAATGGCAAAATGATATTTAGTTGCATTTATGGAAGCTATTGTAAGACGTCCTTTTTTTAAATAATTGCATATTTTGTGGTATTCCACTATCTTTCTGAGATGTTGAGAAATGTACACCAATTTTGCTGCCTTCAAGTTGACTCTAATGACTCCACTAATCTCATGGAGAATTACACAGCTTGTTTTGCATTTTGTGATTAAATTCATCTATATTCAACAAAGCCTTAAACCTTTTGCATGTGAAAAAAGCAGACTTGCGGGTGCTGTTGCCTTTTCTCAACTTAACCTTTCCAACACAGTTTCATACTGAGTCGTGTTGATTTGAAGGTTTATAGTGAGTCTTGGTGGGGAACCTTGTGGGTTCGGTGTAGTAACCTCTGGTGTTTACACTCAGCGGCGCGCTTCATTTGATGTCTTTATCTCGTCCAAACAGGATGTACCGACGTACTTCCAATATGGTGGGACTCAGCTACCCCCCTTCTGTCATATCTGTGCTTAAGGTATTAACATGTGCACACATGTCCATACACACTCGTGCCAAAATCAAATCTACATACCCTCAGATATTTACAAGAAACTGACTTGCAGCACCATCCATCTTAACATTTATTTTTTGTTTTGCAAGTTTTCCTTTTTATTTGAGAAGATGAATACATTGTTCGAGAAAAAAAGCACATCATAATTTGAATTTTTTCTTCCCCATACAGAATGTTGACAAGTGGTCGTTTGACGTGTTCGCTCTAAATGAGGCCAGCGGGGAGCACGCACTTAAATTCATATTCTACGAGTTGCTCACAAGATACGACCTCATTAGTCGCTTCAAGGTAAAGCCATAAGGATATAACATACCACTGGTCACTGCTGTACCTTCTGTTTGTGTCATTAAAGCAAGGAGAAACTAAAAATATTCAGTACAGATCCAAAGAACCTTCACAATGCCTGATTTGAAGAGAGAAGAGAGTACACTCACTTCTCTTGTCTCGTAAGTGTTAGATTGTGTTGTTGTATTTCAGCAATGACCATATTATGGGGGGATCTCATCTGATGCTGATGGAGCTCATTTTCCACACCGTCTTCTAGCTGAGGACACTCCACTTGAATTGACAGCATCTGAGAGTAAATGATACGGGCAGTGAAGCCATCATGAATATGTAAACGCGGTGTGCAGCTGCCCAAATGATTCACGATCCATGATTTTATGACATCACTTTCAGATGCTGAGGGCACTTTGCACACATTGAAATTGTACGCACTCATCATTTAAATCACCAGATAGCTTTAAGAAGTTTCTTACTGTCCACAGTGTTGTTTAGCTCGCAGTCATTTGCTGTTGTTTCGTCTGCGTCAGATCCCGATCTCTGCCGTGGTGTCGTTTGTGGAGGCCCTAGAAGTGGGATACAGCAAACATAAAAACCCCTACCACAACCTGATGCACGCTGCTGATGTCACACAGACTGTTCACTACTTGCTACTCAAGACTGGCATGGTGGTGAGTAGGATCGACTGTACACCTACCTGTTAAAAACCTACAGAAACCAGGTGAACATACAGTAAAGGCATTTGATTCCAAGTCGGAAAGCTTAATCTATGAAATCATGGCGATTTAATCCACATGGTATTCAGAACATCTCTGTCAGCTGCCGTATGCCAGCCTAATTGCAGCTTTGCCTGACATGCAGCTGCTAAATATGGCTTTTTTTTTCTTGGAGAATCCATGAGCCATTCCTTCATGAAAAAACAAACAAAAAACAAGACATCCGAAGAAAATCAGCATTTAATCCGAATATCACTCAGGGCAGGTCTGAGAAAATCAACCCACATTTCTAAGAATATCTGTCAAAATGTGGCACTGATTAATGATTATTGTCTCAACATTTGAAGTCAAATGTTTTCTATCTTCTTGCCTTAACGTTGCTTCATTTCTACTCTTCATATTTCATGTTGCTTTTGTTCTTTTTCCATCTGCTGACCTATATTTCACTCCGTCCCACTGGAGTGACTTTAGGGCATTTCTGATGTTGCATTCATTCCAAAAAAAAACCCACTAGCCTCGCTAAAGCCGAGTTCAAAGTCCCCAACCAGCCAACCAGCCGTCCGCCCCCGCTTCCAGTGTTTTTATTTAATCACCTTAATAAGGTGGCTGCGACAGCTGTCGACATGGTGCGTTTCTTTTGGGCAGTGCCTTGCGGAGTAAACCACATTACTGCTAGAATCACGGGCTCCTGGGAGAGCAGGAGAATCTATCATTTCTCAGGCCCTCCAGACTCCATTAAATCAACAATCAACAGGTCATTCATAAAGCTGGCCCCATGAGGAAATATACTGAGGGATGGATCGGCCATCTTGCAGCCACCCACCCCCCTAAACCCCCGCCCCCCTGTTCTTAATGACTCCCCCATCCCCCATTGTTGATTAGTCACCAATATCGACTGGGCTTCCTGAGCTAAATCCCCACTCTGTGTACGTGAGTGCACTGAGATGCATGCACATCTCAGAGGGAAATGCCCACTCACAGGTGTGCGGATGCTGCATACGCTCACAGATTAAACATGAACGCCCGTATATAAAAGCACATACATGCACACACACACACACATTGCAGGTACAGTCCATATTATCCACATTCTTTTGGCCATTGACGTCTTTATCTTTAGATTCAGGTGGTTATGTGGGTGCTGCTCATGTGGTGAAACTTAATTTTCATAATGACTGTTTTTCTTGCAGTTAAAGGACATTTTGGGAAATACGCTTATTCATATATACTTTCTTTCTTCTTCTTAGATGAGAAAGATCAGTACCACTCTCATGTCTATTGTGCTAATTTCATTACCAAAAATTATGAAAAAAAGAGGCTATCCAGGCTAGCTGTTTCCCCCTGTTTCCAGTCTTTGTGCTAAGCTAACGACACTGGTGCCTAGCTTTATATTAACTGCACAGACATGACAGTGCTATTGATCTTCTCATCTAATTTTCGTCAAGAAAACTAATAAGTGTATTTCCCAAAATGTCGAGATATTTCTTTAGGAGTTGTTGCTACTTTCACGTCATCCTCTTCTTTGCTGTAGTCGCAAATCGTGCCTAAAAAGGTTTAAACTTGATCTTAAAAACTTAAATAGGAAAGCATGTGTGTTCTCACCTTGAGAGAAAAATGTAAAAACTAAAGAGAGCCTGGCTTTTTCATTTAACAGTGACAAACCAGACTGAGACACTGTCTGAGAGGGAAAGAGTAAGGAGGAGTGTTCAAGAGACAGTTTAAAATGTGATTCTCAATAGCTTTCCTCTATCTCCTCCTCCCCATTTGTTTCCTTCCATCCCTGACTGTAATGTATTCCTCATGCCAAATCTCTCTCTCGGCATCCTTTGTATCACTTTTCTACTCTGCATCTTTATGACGTGGTGAACCATTCCCTGCTTTCCCCTTTTTTCCATTCACTGGCTTCTCATTTCTCTTCTCTAATTTCTGTCCATTCTTTCCTCTTGTGTTCATTACTTTCCCTTCCTTCTTTCCCATCGATGTCTCTGTCTTTTCCATCTCGTTGCTTCTCGTCCTCAACACCCTTCCCTCTTCTATGTCTTAATATCCCCCTTCTCCTCCTTATCTTCACCTCCCCCTGCTTCCTCACACCCCCCTCTTCCCTCCCCCCTCCTCCTCCTCTTCTTCTTCTCCTCTTCCTTTGCCTCCAGCATTGGTTGACTGAGCTTGAGATCTTTGCCATGATCTTCGCGGCGGCGGTGCACGACTACGAGCACACGGGGACCACAAACAACTTCCACATTCAGACAAGGTAATGGACCATAAAAATCAAAAATGCATGGCACTGACTCACCCGATCAATGTTTTCATTTACTGCAAGGGAGCTTTACATCGACACTGAGATCGCCTGCAGTGCAGTAATAACAAACTCCATCCTCTTGAGAGCTTGAGCTGGAGAGAACACGCTGTAACCTTTTGTTATAAACATAATTAGGAAAATTACTAATTTTGTTGACTGTCTTCATACACTTAATTATTTTTAAATATATCTTTATTTTCATACTAAATATTTTGAGTCCATTTTCTTCAGCCCTTCATGAAATTGTCCAGATTCCTTGAATTCAGAAAGATGAAGTTTATATAAATAATGTTGTCCTATTATGTACTTTTCTATACATGATACATTTCAGAGAGGGAAACCTACCAGATTATTTCATGTCTTATTTTCAAACAAATTTACACATTTACTCTCACTGAACCAGATAGTTAGCGAAACTTCTTACTAGCAGTTACTGATCACATTCATAATTAAGTGACACATTGTACCGATAAATTGAAGAAGTAGGGTCAATTCTTTCTCTATAAGCTGTTCTTTCCAGTATAGACCAATGAGAGACTATTGCTTTCTCTTTCTCTTTGACAGGTCAGACACAGCTATCCTGTACAATGACCGCTCAGTGCTGGAGAGTCACCATGTCAGCGCAGCCTACCGCCTACTGCAGGACGACGACGAGATGAACATCCTCTACAACCTCTCCAAGGATGACTGGAGGTCCGTGAGACAGATACTTAGACAGACAACAAGAGGAAGAGAGACAGGAAGATGAAAGAGCCGAGTGACAGCAAAGGGAAATAAAACTCAGAGATGCAGTGGAGAACAGATAGAGACAGTTAGAGAGGCAGACGTGCCAGGTGGAAACCAGGAAGGTCAAGCAGAACAGCTTCACAATGCACATATCACCTGTTCAAAGCCCAAAGTGAACTTATCTCTTATTTTTCATGATTAATAACTGAGCTCGGTGGAGTAAAAATCAGAAAAGTTGGATTACCTTCAAGGTCCAACAACTTTGTACTAAATGGAAATGTTATGTGTGATAACACATTAAAGGAGACAGCTGCAGTCCAATTTCTCATAGCGTAAGCTGGGACTTGTCAAAGCAGATATTATAAATAGCGTTCAAAAACTGTGTTGCCGGCCTTCATTTACTTTAGCGACTTCCGAAATAAGTCGCCTTTTATTACCATCGAGTTTGACAGTTCATTATACAGCACATGGCTCATGTTTTTTTTTTTTCCCCCTCTCCTTTGTTTTCATCCAGAGAGCTGCGGGCTCTGGTGGTGGAGATGGTGCTGGCCACAGATATGTCCTGCCACTTCCAGCAGGTTAAGACCATGAAGAACTTCCTACAACAACCTGAGGGGTCAGTTGTCTTTTCCTTCACTACTTTTTACACCCCCTGTCCTTGCCCCAGCAATTTACATCTTCATTAACCCTGCCATCGGATCACTGTTTACTAACCACCCGCTGTTTACAACCCAATTAACCCTGCCCTGTAGGGTGTACTCACAGAGGAACACAACAAACAAATGGAACGAGTATTTTGCCGCCAAATAGTACCAAATGTCATGCATTACACAGGACAGGTATACAGTAGGGTGTTACTACAGGCCCTCTCAGAAACAAACACAGGATAGCTTGTGTTTCTATGCTGGAAGTCTGCTGCAGCAGAGTTATAGTGCAGTCACACCAGATTTGGCATGGTGAAATTTATTTGCACACTGTGGTGAAAAACAGCCGGTGGCAGAAATATTGCTGGCAGGTTTGCTGGCAAACTGTAGGCTGCAACGGCTAAGATGACCAGCTAGAAAACACTCCACAATCTATGTAATATTGTCTTTAGCGGCACTCCTGCAACTTGTATTCTGCATACTAACATAAATAGCAGCTATAAATACTTCCTCACGACTTCCAGTCACTAGTAGTTGTGCTGTAGTGAGTATTGGCAAATCTATTTCATTGAGAAAATCAGCAGTCCTCCTCTGCACAGCAGTATCGTTCAGACAGGTGCTGTTTAAGTGCTGGCAATGTGAGAAGAATCAAAAATGAAGATGGTCGATTGATGCACACCAAAAACCTCAGCTCTAGGCCAACCTAAAACTTTTTTGTACTTATTTAAACATTTTTGGAAGTGGAAAAGCGAGCGACGCTTCGTGAATGCTTCATCAGGCTCACTTAGAGGTACAAACTGCTCATGTGATCACAAGCTCCACATATACAGTACTGCTGTCTAGTGACACTAAATTATTTTAACATTACACACACAAATTAAACAAATAATAAGCTCATATAAAGAACATAAATTCTCAAATTCAAAAGTCAAAGTTCAGTGTGTGAGGAAGGTAAGGCCAGGTGTATTCAGGAAGTGTTGTGTATGTTTCAGTCAAATTATTGGATTTTTGGCCAAACTGCAGCCAGAACTTCCTTTTCACACGTTTTGAGCACAGCACCCTCTGCAGTGACTGATAGCTGGGACTGCTCTTTGTGCAGACACAGAGCTGCCGTTTGCGAACAGCAATAAAAAAAGAGAGAGCTATCAAGCAAACTATCATATGACGTGATGAGTCATCACTGCTGATGTAGCTGCAACACTGACAAGAGACGGCTATAAGAAACTCATTGACCTTCAGGGTATTCTTTACACTGTGATAATGCACAGCAGTGGACACGGGCAGAAAACTGCTCAGAAAGAGATGTGATATGGAGATAAGCAGCTTCCTGACAACATATGTAGGAATCAACAGTATTGTGCTTCCTATATTTGTGAATATACCTCGAAACCAAAGAGTGCTGACTGGAAGGTAATCATCAAGCTGCCGCAGAGGGTACACGCACATGCACATGAATGAGAGATTGCAGTCTGCAGGAGGCTGTAATGCTGAATAGACTCTAATGTGAAGTAATTTCAAACCAGTGTGCTCCAGGCCTGCTTAGAGTGCACTTTAAGACCCAATCTGCCACAAATGGAATGAGGGGGAATTTGAGCTAGTCTTTCTCACCTCTGTTTAACCTTGCGCGCTGTGTGTGTGTGTGTGTGTGTGTGTGTGTGTGTGTGTGTGTGTGTGTGTTTTAATTGTGTGCCCATTTTCCATATTGGTCTGTGTCTGTCCATTCATGAATCAGTCCATTTAACATGATATTTTGATATGGTTATCAGGTGATACCTCAGACACCACTGATGTCTGATGAGGTTAGATGAAGCATCTTCACGCTGTGTTCCAGTGTAGAGAACCGATTAGCCTAATGGAGGCAGTTTGAGGAAAAGGGGAATTTGCATGGAGGTGTTTCTCTGATTTTAGGTGGATGTGCATGTGTGTTTTGATGCACATGCTAACAGATGTCTATGTGTATTACAGCATCTGTTTAGAGAAATATTTTTTGCATTTTCCTGTCTGTCACCAGTTTGACAGTTTGAGGGTGCCTCCATTTGATCAGTGCCATTGTGATACTTGTCTTATTGTTAACAAAGACCAAAACCAACCAATGAACTGATCGCAATAATACAATAATCAGTATTGTCCTCTGTGCCATAGAGCTTCATTGTTGCCCAAAAGCTGTTAAAAACACATCAATGAGCCACACTGTTGCACCATGAACACACACACCCACACCCACATACACCGTCCGGCTGTCGGAAACACTCACTACCAAATGTGTACCAAATTAATTTACCACTGAAAATAGTCCCTAACAAATGCACTATTTATTCGTGTTTGAGTAACGTTAGTTTGAAGAAATTACCAAGCCTTTTTAAAAATGAAACTATATATTTGTGAGCCACAGACAGGGTAGGGAAGTCAAGAGACAGACTTAACACATTTTTGGTTTTGATCTTTTCATGGGATTTGTTGACAATATGAAAAAATGGTTAAAAACATGTGTTTTTAGGGTACTTACACCTTGCACATCTGACATCTTTGCATTTTTTGCAATTAGGCAATCTGCAGCAATGATGAGTTTAGACTCACTCTGCTGTTATGCACTGTGTCTATGCACTAAATGTGATATCCTGCAACATTTTCACCTACAGCTCGTGCCCCACTCCTTTCTTGTAATGTTTTAGAAACTTTATCCAGTTCAAACTCTTAGTGCACATGTTGCACTTAAAAGATGGGTTCACATATTTTTCAGGTCTGTCTTAAAAACAATAGCCATGCTTATTGTAAAATGTATTCCAAAATTCTCTCAAAGCTAAAACGAGGCTTCAATATTCAGAGTTTCAAGTCTAAAAACATAACTGCACAGTCATTAGTGGACAATTTTATCCAAGACACATCACAATGACCAAAGTGGAAACCCCGGTGGAAACCCTGAGACTAGGCAGTACTGGTACCGTACCTATAGAGGACAATGTCTATAAAAAAAAGTGTCCTTCCTCTGGGACTCTTAGATGTTTTATTGTGCTGTTCTTGCTCAGACAGTCCATTTTTGTGGTCAGATTGCTGTAGACACATTTGCAGCTGTGCCACATTTTTTTTTCATGATTGACCCTACTGTCTTCAGGGACACGTTGTTGTTGTTGGAAATGTTGTTGTATCCTTCACCCGATTGGTATTTTTCAATAACCTAGTTGCAGATTTATCTGGAATGTCTATTTGTCTTCATGATGTAGTTATTGCCAGAGCATTGACTAAGCAGGGGTTCGGCCTACCAGATACAGATGTATTTAACCTAAATTGATCACACAAAGGTGTTAAGTTAACTTATTATGTTAGCTCCAAAATCATTCGGTTGCACATGTAATCATTTAGGTGTGTCTTATTCTTAATAATTAATTTTTTTAAATTCAAATTTAATGTAGATCAATTTGTAGAGATTTGTCTTCACTTTTCACATCAACTTTGACATCTTTTTCTGTAAAAGAAAAGCTAATTACGTACAATGTGATTCACTGAAAAACAACACTCAACACTTAAAAAGCCAGTGTACAGGAGCATTTAAGAAAACAACACAACAAATGAATGATACTCTCTGGTGGACTTCAGTTTTTAAAATTGTTTTCTCTTTTGCAGCATTGACAAGCCCAAAGCCCTGTCCCTGTTGCTGCACACAGCAGACATCAGCCACCCGGCCAAAAGTTGGGACCTCCACCACCGCTGGACCACCTCCCTACTGGAGGAGTTCTTCAGACAGGTGAGTGGGTGCACCTGGCAGGTCACAGAGTAAATCATGAGTGGCTGGTCCAGTGAAGATGTGAGGTTCAGATGCATGAAGAGAGAACATGGCATGCTTTTCAGCTGGTCACATACACAAAGGTACACATAGTTGTAACTAATGCAGTCTAATACAACAGCCCTCTTTCTATTGATGGAGGTAAACTAATTATTAGAAACACCTTTATAATATAATGCAATATAATTCAGCCATACAGTTGAAACATCACCTCTGACAAACAGTTTCAGACAGAAACATGGGACTTGTTGTGGCAGGAAGAGTACAGGTTAAAAGAAACAGATTAATGATCCCAGTAAAGGATGCCATTAAGAAAGCATGTACAGTTCTGGGTCCCCTGAACTGGAAATCGAAACGAAATGCAGACTTTATTAATGCTGAAGTAGTAGCTGTTCTTCAGCTTTAGATCGTGTCACATGCTCTTCCTCAGCAGATGGAGCAGATTTTTTTTTTTTTTTTTCTGATCACTTTGAGGATTTTTTCGACCATGTTGGCTCAAAAGCTGAGATGGAAAGTTCATTCTTGACCTTTAAATTACACCTGTGCTTTTTCTGCTACATGATAAATATTTTGCTGTATTTGACCAGCTGTGGTGTGCTGTTTTCCTAGGATTGCCAAAAGATGAAACACTAGATTTGAAGTGGAGTCGATTCATCTTTTCTCAAAATGCTGGAGTTTAGGATTGTACTGGTTGTCAGCTGGATGTCAACAAAAACCATTTATTTTTCCAATTTAGTCCCATACATGTTTCTTTCACACAGTTGCAGTATAACACCAGGGATAAAATAATGATGATATTAGTGAATGATTGTTTTAATATGGTGGTTTAGCACAACTCTACCCCCCAAAGCACTTTCTATTAGTGAGATATGCAGTCATATTAATAAGTTCAATTGCAGACACTCGGCTCTTTGTCATTTTTAAAAATGATGCCATGACAAAGCGCCATGGCAGATTAAAATGTAGAACGTTACCTCTTTGATGAAACAATGCATTTGGCTATAAATAATAAATTGTACATTTGTAAATGTCAACAAGAAGGACAGACGTTTAACTGGTGCCACGTTGCTTTCACCGCTTCCATTATTAATCCACATTGTTCTCATTATCAGTGCTATTGTTATTGCAGCTGCTTTTACAAGGCCTTTGTCTCTTGGGATATGAATTGCCGATAAATAGCTTCTCCAAAGAACATTGCCTCCCGACTCCACATCTCATCTGTTTGTGACAAAGCAGGAGAGAAAATGAAACACATTTGTGGCCCAAAAGCACTCAGGGCAGGGGCCAGTCAAATCCAAAGCCTGTTGATAGAAGTGTGAGCGTTTGGTGTATGGTGGCGGTGTGTACGTGTGCACTGTGAGTGTGTTTATGAGTGTCAGTCAGTTGTGCGTGAGTGTGTGTAAGTGTGTGTGTGTGTGTGTGCCTGGAGAGTGGGGTACATTTTTATAGAAACCACAGACTGAGGATGATTTTGACTGAGGAAGCTGCTGTATTTCCAGGGGGACAAAGAAGCAGAGCTCGGCCTGCCGTTCTCTCCACTCTGCGACCGAAAGTCCACAATGGTGGCACAGTCTCAGATCGGTGAGTGGCTCCTCCATCCTTACATACACCACCTGCATAATGGTGTGTGTCTGTGTGGGTGTACAAGTTCTGCTCCAGCATGAGTTTATTTGAGAACAGAGAAAAAAAGTATTTATAGAGCACTCAATACTATTTCCAGTATTTATATACATTTATATCAATCTCTCAGATAACAAATTATGATGAAATTGGTTGTTGTGCTTTCCATGATAATGGGAGTATAAATTAGAAATGTTATGTAAATTGCTGCAATATTACTATACTAACCCTGTAATCATGTTTAGTTTCTTTAATAGGGAACTGATTTATGATAAATAATGTCCTCTGTCCTTTACTGTCTTATCTTTGACTGATGGTCAATTCTTTCAAGTATTTAAGAAGAAAATGAATAAATATAAATAAAACCATAATCATCCTTTTTGTTTTAATTAATTAATTAAATTAATTAATTAATGTTTTTACCTGAAAAACGTTCAGAGGAGGCGGCAGGACTTTTTTTCAGCCCTGAGCAGTGACTGCAGTTTTTCTCTCAGGTTGTATAAAGCCCCAACAACTTCCACCAAGAAGATAGGGCAGCCTGTGTGTTGCCTGAATGGCCAAATCCAGGGCAACAAGTCTGCAAAGCTCTCGCTAGTTGCTTGTAAACCTTAAACGATAGGTTTTATCCTTCTAAAACACTCACATGCTTGAGTTTAGAGTGCATTTTGTTTTCCATCTCTTACATTAAAAAAGCATGTAGCATGTCCAGTATAGACAGGTGGAACATCACAGCGACCAATAACAGTTTCAATGTACATATAGGCATGTGAGTGTTGTTTAAAGATTTAAGCACACAGTATCAAAAAGAATCAAACTTTGAAAGTGAGGGGGACAAAAGTGGGATTTAGAAAAGTGAGAGGGACATGGGACAAAAGGTAACATTAGTCCTTGGTTGACAGTGTTAACACTTATAAACCTAATTGTATTTATATCTCAGATTTGATCATTCATTTAATAACATTCTGGAAATACCTTGTTTTTTAATCTTAATTTCATAAATTACAGCATTGCAAGGATTGTTCTGTCCCAGTCTGCTTTAAACAATTCAAACACTTAAACATTGTGAATATGTATAAACTGACATTATGTTCTCTGATATCTTTGTCTCCAGGGTTCATAGACTTCATTGTGGTGCCCACCTTCACTGTGCTGACAGACATGATGGAACGCATCGTCAAGCCGCTCATCGACGAGGCCTCCCATTCAGGTTTTGCCGGCTTTAGACGCTCAAGGTGAGCTGCAGCGCTTTCTCTTGAGAGATCATTTGGAAATGAAAAGTTTAGATTCTTATACGCAGCTCAGTAGCAGGACTGAGCAGATGGAAGTGGGTGACTGTATGCAAATCTGAGTAAATTTTAATCAACCAGTCTGGTTAATCAACGATGGAAAATTCACTGTTTTCTACCCTTCACCTCTCGTACCTTTCTGAGTAACTGCTTGCTCAGTGACGTGATTAAACCTCAGCAGCTCCTCTGCAATAACGGCATATCTAATGCAAGTATTGAGAACAGCAGATGAGTCTTCCATGAGTAATCCATTTGTGTGCGTGAAAATGTCTCCACCTTTCATCAGGCAGAGCCACACACCTTGAAATTGATATTTTAGAGATGCTAGTCAAGTTCGCCTCACCGTCGTTGATCAAGAATGGGCCTCCAGGCTGAATTGACATACACAATAGCCTCTTGAGAAACAAAAGAAAGTGATTTTGTCTCCACTGGCTTAATTAATTGGCCCAGTGCTTTTCCTCCAGCCACGTACTAAATCAGGTATGTGCAGGGCTTTGAAATCAAACAAATGAGAAAGTACATTCAACTTCCTCTTGCGTTGCTAATATTTAAACTATCCAGAGAAAGATCATTTACCAACTTTGAGTCTGTTATTTGTGTCTTTTAAACTCAGCTTATTAGAAAATAAAGCAGTACTTGGGGAGCCTGGCTCTGCATCTTCCGTTGCACCTGCACATCAGTATCAGCCTCCCAGTCATTAGCATCACTCAGTGGGCCTCCAGTCGGAGCTAACCAAGTGGAAATCTCTGATAGTGTTGCCACTTGTCTCCTTGTCTACATACACACCTGGGTGCTTATGGGTTTCCTTGGACTGTTTCTTAATGGCATTTATAGCCGCTTTCAATCATCTGTAACTATGTCTGCTCTCTCTGTCTGCCTCTGGTTATCTACCTGTCTTCCTTTCTTTCTTCTCTCTGTCTGCCTCTGAATCTGAAAGCTCATGTTGTTTTAGCGGCATCGCAAAGTGGTTGTAATCTCAGTCTGTCAGTTTGTTGGTGTACCCCTTTGGTCCAGACAGAAATATCTCAACAACTATTTGATGGATTGCCATGAGATTTTGTGCAGACACTGATGGTCCCCACAGAATGAATCCTAATGACTTTGGTGATCCCCTGACTTCTCCTCTAGCGCCACCATGAGGTCGACATTTGTTTTGAGTGAAATGTCTCGACAACCGTTGGATTGATTGCCATGAAATCTGGTCCAGACATTCATGTACCCCACGTGATGAATTGGAGTAACTTTGGTGATCACTGAAAGGGGCACTCCAGCAATTTAGTATCATACTTCCGTAAAGTTGGGGGATTCCCAAGAGACACATTTTAAAAAGAATGGTCAAAATTGAAGCAGCAGAGGGAGAGATATTCTGACTTTTAGTCCCTAGTATGGGTCAAGCTCAATAAACCCTGGATATTATATTTCCCATAATGCAACTTGACAGCATCTTTCATCAGACCCCTGCCTCCTAAATGCTCACTTCTTTAAGTTCAGCTTGTAAAGCAGTCTCAAGCCCAACGTAGATAACCCTGAGGATATTTTTTCAAACTTTGTAAAGCTCTCTCCAGAACAACGAAAAAAAATAATTTGGCTGAGTAGTACCCCTACTTTTCTTTTTGACCAAATACCTGCAAAAATGACATTCCCATCAGCCTCAGCTGTACTTTGTGTTTAGTGCTAATTAGCACATGTTAGCATGCTAACACGCCAAAATAAAATGTTTGCACATGGTAAACATTATCTGCTAAACATCAGCATTATAGCATTGTCATTGTGATTATGTTAGCATGCTTAGCATTTATCTCAAACCACCACCGTGTCAGTACAGCCACCCAGAGCTGCTAGCATGCCCGTAGAGTTCGTTTAACTCGTCTTCCCTCTCATTTTTCTGTCCAGTCTGAACAGTATTAGCTCCGAGGAGACCAAGAGGCACAGTGGGAAGAGCATGGGCTCCGACAGCAGCTCGTCGGGACAAAGCTCTCTGCTGATGGTGGACCTGAAGAACTTCAAGGCGTTGTGGAATGAAGAGGTTTATCAGAACAGGGAGAGGTGGAAAGCACAG
This sequence comes from Macquaria australasica, assembly GCA_005408345.1. Lineage (NCBI taxonomy): Eukaryota > Metazoa > Chordata > Actinopteri > Centrarchiformes > Percichthyidae > Macquaria > Macquaria australasica. Next base: position 359,854 of record SEMN01000020.1, on the reverse strand, counting down.
GCTGGTAAAGGTACGGTACATCCATACAACCTAAAATATAATACAGTAAAATGGAGGTGATTTGGGGACTTGGGAAACATTAATGCCCTGGTAAAACTGATCTGTCCAAATGGGGAAAATTGGCTTATAAAGCTGCAATGCCGTCAGCTCACTCAGAGGGGGATTTTGGCTGAAACTCTTAAAACCCACTGTACACTACCTGCTCAGAACCAAACTGCAAACAGACAAAGTTAGCAACTAGCTGGTGAACATACTGGAGAATTTAGCAGCTAAAGAGCCAGATATTTCCCTCAGGAGTTGGTGGAGAAAGAAACTAAAAGAGCTAAAAGAGAGGGAATATTGGTTTGTCAGGGTGTCTAGAAACACGACTCCAAATGAATGTTAATGCTGCTCTGTAACTGCTGAATGTGTAAATAGGCAACTGTTCACCATATCAACTCAAAAAGTGATAAATGTGTTTGTAGCTTGTTTCCACTGCCCTTAAGTGGCCAAAAACTCAGTTGATGCAGGTTTAAAGCAACAGTTTTAGAAATCTGCCTCATATCAGGTCTGAAACAGAACAAACGGCCCTATGAGCTCTCTCAACCTTTACTGGCTTTAAGTAAGAGTTAAATAGAGATGAATTAATGCACATGGACACACGCTCACACTCTCACGCATGCTAACCTGCCTCCACGCTCCATGTGACCTCAGAGGCGGAGGAGAGGGCTAAAAAGGAAGCGGAGGAGCGAGCCCAGCAGGAAGAAGAAGCTATGGAGCCCCAGGATGTCCAAACGGAATCAGAACAGCCTGAACCAAAGGAGGACCAATTGGAGGGGGAGGCGCCCGAGTCAGCGGAGGCCAGCAGACCACCAGATGGTAACACAGGGGAAACAGAGCAGGGAGCACAGCCTGGGAGCGCCACACACAAGAATCCTCCACTGCAGAACGGTACATCCCTTTAACTGTGTAATCCCATAGCATGTTCTGCTTTTAAAAGACGTGACATAAGGCAATTCATCTAAATGTGCTATACATACAGTACATTGACAGTGAAGTAATTCTGCATATGTAAGTCATTATTAGTTACATTTCTGTAATCCTGTCTCAACCTTTTTTCATGATAATATCAGTGAAGCAGTTTGGATTTGTATGCCAACCTTTAGTATCCATTCACTTTCATTTAACCTGATTAATAATTCTGAGATGCCACGCCAAAAGGTCACAGTGGGAATTATTTTCCCTAAAATTTCAAATACAGTTCTGTGTGTTTGAACATTGTTTGGCGTCACAGCATGAGTTCGTTATGACGAAACCCAGTGGCAGGTCAGTGAGGTTGAAGATGTTTCATTAAGGACAGGGGATGCTTTGAGGGTCTCATTGTCTTGTTGTTTGCTACCACTGAAATGTACCTGCGTCAGAGTGACAAATAACACTAAAAATAACTATTCTGACTTTTCAGGAGAGTTGTCTGAAGGGGCTGAATCTCCAGAGGGGGACAAAAACAAAAACAAAGGAGTCGATGGTGAGTTTATTCCTGCAGCCCACGACTATCGGCAAAAAAAAAAATGTCTACGCTCAGTTGCCAGTTTATTAGGTACACCTAGCTAAAACTAATGCAGTCTAATACAACAGTCCTCCCATCATGAAGGTTATAATGTTCAGTTTTTGTTGAAACTGTGTCAGAGAGGTGTTGATTCAACTGTGTGGTCATTTTGGAGGATTTAGTTGAACTGTGTTTGTGTTATTTAGCATATACACTCATTGATAATGAGATGGACAAAATAAAAGAAACATTTGTATGTACCTAATAAACTGGCACATTATGAAATAAAGTTTAAGCCAGTGTTTCAATTGACTTTCCCTAGTCAATCTTCTTTAGTATATGGAGGGATAGCATCTGCAAGGAAATACTACTCTGCTTTAGGAGGAATACACTGTATTTGTAAGAAAAATAGAGATCGTTAGCTGTTGCAGTGTGTACATGTTGAGTCGAAGACAGTTTTTCCCTGGAATTAAACAATATTTAACTTATTAACCGTGTAGAACCAGAGCTTTTGTTGCTTGATCAGAAAATTAAACAGAAATTGTAATCTATGAGAATCAGTTTGTTGATATATAATCTCACCTAAATTAATCATATTCCTTTCTTGTTTTCCCAAAGCAGAGGAAGAGATGGAGTAAGCGAGCTGTGGAGGATCACGGCCACGCTGTTGCATCTTTGCTGCGCTGTTGTCGACCTGAACCTGCATTTACCCGTATGGGAGAACTCAGACTCACGCCAGAGGGACGGCCATTAGTTGGACTGCGTCGCCCTCTACAGGACACCAAGAAACTGACACCTTCACTTCCTTTTTGTCTCCGTGATGTACTGTTTTTACTTTTAACCATGTTTATACTCCCTCGCTCTTGTATGCAGAGCTTGTGGCTCTACCCACGTGCATTTATTCCTCCCTTCCTGCTTACTGATAAAGACGATACAGAAGAAGATTAAATTACCTTAAGATGGCTGCAACAATGGGGATGAAGAGGAGCCTTTGAAAGAATGACACTGAAAATGTTGCTTTGTTTTTTTTTTAGTTTGCAAATCTTTTACTTCGCCGTAAGTCATATGTTGAACTCAGCCACAGACATGTAGCCATTGTACAAGTCACACTTTTCACTGCTGTGTTATGCCTCTCTGTCAACACTCTTTATTAGATTTTGGCATCACAAGTAAAGTCTGGTTAAAAAAAAAAAGTTTATTTAGAGACACAAGGTTTTGCCTCACAGCAATGTATTTTGGTCCTTATTGAATAATACACAAGTGCACATTTGTGGGAAATGCAGAATAGATCATACATACATACATCAAGAGGAACTTATATAACTGCTACACAGTATGTACAGCATATGAGTATGTGTACAGTACACTGGGGTTAAATTCAGTCTGTAGAACTACTATTTTACTAGCAAGTACTCCTTAAACAAATCCACTCTATGTAGAAAACTTAGGGTCTCTTATATTTGTTGAAGCTACTACACAAAAACAGTTTTTACTACCAGTTGTGGCTCATTGTTTCCGACTTAACATGTTTACTTTCTTAGTGCTTTCCTCAGACATTGTGCAATTCTAATGTGTTCCTTGCAGCCAGGTTTATATTGTTTTTTTTTTTTGTGTGTGTGTGTGTGTTTTTGTCCTCTTTACTGTATATATTAAAAGTTTGTATATGTATGGATCTGAGGAGGAGTAGAAGTTCTGTGAATCCACAATCCACCAACTGATATTTTTTTGCATATAATGTAAGATATTATAGTGAAAAATGTCCAAGAAGTAGGATGCAACTTCTGCATTTCAAACATATCACTCTCACACACGAATGCATTCAAGTTTTTGTAATATATAAAAATCTTTTTGTTTACCTGTTTTTTTTTGTACCATTCTTATTTGTTATGCATTTGTTATGTCCTGTATGAATCATGCACTAGATGTGTCTAATATCCTCACACTGTATGTCATTTCTTTGTCAAGACTTATTCTCGATGCCTTCTTATGTGTATTTAAGCTGTAGCAAAAAGTCAACATTGTCGCTGAATTAGAGAAAAATCTTATGTGTGTATGTTATTTTATTTTGCAGTATGGCTATGTTACAGCAGCCTCATCTACGAGGTTGCTGGTGTAATGTTTAATCGACGTGTTTACAGTGTGCTCATACACCTATTAGCCAGTTGAATCCATCATGCTTCTGTGATGCATCCGAGGCTATGAGTCCAAATTGTATCTGCTTCTTGGTCGTTTGCCAGGTTTTTAAGGCTTGTAATGTTGCGTATAGGAGATGCAAATATTGCTTACTGTGCATATGTAACATATTGAACCTCTGCAACGCTGGTTCAGCTTTTACTCTATACTTAATATGTGTAGTTGGATGAAAAGAAGCATTTTGGCAGTATTTGCATAATGATGGATATGTTTTCCCTAAAATTGTGCACTTTTATTTTGTTTTTCCTTATGTTTTTATTTCTTTTGGCATGAAAATCTTAAAATCTATTGTGCCAGGATCAAGTTCTTGGCACATTCGAAGCTTATTTTAAAGTATACTGTACATGGGTATACTGCTACTTACACTAATACATATAGTATATATGGGGTTAAAAAAAAGGGCAATATAATTTAACACCAAAACATTTATATAAAACTGTAGGAACTATGAATTATATTTTTAGCCTCTTTGTTTTAATACATGCTCCCCATTTTTATATTATAACAGGAACTTTAGCATCGTGCTAAAACTGTAAAAAACTGTTGATCACGCTATGTAACCACATGCTACTTTCTACCTAGAAAATACAGTCAGTGGTTAGCAAACCAGCTGGCTGAATGTGTGCCTATATATGTGCTTTCCATTTGACACCTTTCACCTGTAGGAAAGCTAATTTTGTGATGTCATTTGAATCTGTGCTGATCCAGGTGCAGTCAAACAAACCAGTTAATATCTTCCTACAAAAATTCACACTAAAGAGTCTTGAGTAAAGACTTTTAGTTTAGACACTGTTGGAAAGTCTGTCAGCTGTAAAGTCAGCAGTTTGATGTTGCAGAAGTATAGTATTTATAATGGTACAATTTGCTCTTTTTCATTTAGAAAAAAAATCTATTTTATAGCTGTATAGCATTTTTGTTTTACTGTACCGTTCGTTCCTTTTTTTGACTCCGAGGACGGATTGTCAAAACGTACGTCTTCAACGTGTAATTTTTCTTTTTCATTTTGTCCTTCCTCTCTGGTTATATTTGTCCTTGTGTGTCTGTTTTCTGAAGTCAGAAAAATTACAGTGGCTCAAAACTCAAAAACTGTAAATTTGAAGTGTAACATTCACAGCAAATTAGATTTATAAGCAGAACAAAAAACCTATTGCGTGCTCAAAATAGCCTGCCTGATACTTGGTGAAGCAGAATATATTTTCTGTACCAAGGAACCAACACATGTACAGTCTTGTAGTTTGCTCTATCTTTCACTTGCTACTGTGATAGCCTACTGTATGAATATTTAACAAGACTTTATACCAACCATAATCAGAAACATAGCTGTATTTATGACAAGTAAAGACTTCTAAACATGGTGTTTTGTAATGGTTACTATGGAACAGATTATTTGTTGTTTGTTTAATGCTTTGTTTCCTTGTTTAGTCTGAAGCACTCTATAATGACTGATCTCAAACTGTTCTAGTGACTGAGGTTAGATGGATGTAAAGCGCAAGCGTCTGTGTGTGAGAAACTGCCGAAAAATACTTAATGTGCATTTCTGATCTCCTCACTGTGACCTGCTCTATTGATGAGAGTGTGATGAGGTGTATGTGTGTGTGTGTGTGTGTGTGTGTGTGTGTGTGTGTGTGTGTGTGTGAGTGAGTAAGTGAGTGAGAGAGAGAGAGAGAGAGAGAAAACAGAAAGTGATGCGGTGGACTGTATAAAGCTGAGTAAACAACTCTCACCACCAGAAATATTATCAAAAACTACATTTAAGTTGAGCTTTTTTTCCACATTAAAGATCCAACTCTCATATGTTTTATATACTCTATCAGGCTGATATCACTGGTTACGTTTACATATTTAAAACAGTAGTATGAAGGTCAAATTATAAACAGTTTTATCGATCAAAAAGTGGGTGAAACAATTAAAAAACATAAAGGTAAAGGACAGTAGTAAACCGCCTCAGGTTTAACCTCCACTACATCCCTGAACAGACAGAGGGACTATGAGAGTGTGTGTGTGGGTGTGTTTGCGTATGCATGTATGTGCATGCATGTGCGTGTCACTGTCCCATGCCGGCCAGGCGGCCGCGTGTGCCACCATGCTCTGTGACTGCACAGCCGTATCAATAAATCTGGACTCAAAGGGCTCAGATCATGTCTGCCTGTTTTCATTTCCTACAACAACACGATATGTGACACATTTAAAGGGTTCACTGATTTTACACATAAAGATCAGTCAGCGGAAACTGTTGTCCTCTGTGGCTGTGGAGGAGCTTTGTCAAATCGTATGCTGAACCTGCATTATAAAGTAAGTGTAGAGTTTAAAAGATGTAGGCGTTTATAAAGCTGGGAGGGTCGGATGAAAAGATGCAAGCGAGTTGTATTTTGGGAAGTATAGGATCTACTGCAACCATGTTTTCGATTAATCAATTCATTGTCTTGTCTGTAAAATGTCAGAAAATAGTTAAAGGAGAGGTTCATAATTTTATATACGCAATGGTCAGGGGCCCATATGAACACTGAAACAGGTTGTTTCTTCCTGTTCATACTGGGCATTAAGAGATCACTTCCTACACTGATTTCAATATAAATGATGGACAAAATCCACAGTCTTTGTTTAGAGCATCTATTCCAGTTTATCTGAAGCTAATATGAAGTCAAATCAAGTGGACTGACTCAGACTGCTTCAGATGAACTCTGTATTGTATTTTTGCACTCTGAATTTTGTCTCCCATCATTTACATTGACTCTTAATGCCCAGTGTGAACAGGAGGAATGATTACAGCTAGAAACACCTGTTTCAATGATCATATGGGCACCTGACTATTGTTTAAAGACAGACTTGAAAAATTATGAACCTGTCCTTTAAATGTGACCGTCACAGTTTCCCACAGCCGAAGGTGACGTCCGACCACCAACAGTCCAAAAATATTTAACATATAATGACAGAAATCAGACAAAAGCAGCAAATCTTCACATTTGAGAAGCTGGAACCAGAGAATGTTTGGCATTTTCTGCTTGATAAACTGACTTAGACGATTTATCAAATATCAGAATTGACAAAATAAATAGCAGAAGTGCGCTTTTAAAAAAAGTATTGATTATTTGTGAAACTATATATTGGGTATATTTTTAAAATGTGTGGCAGACCCTGCTGTTGTTGGTTCAGCCCGTCTCTTATTTGTTCACCTGATGTTTTTGGGCCGTCAGTGCCAACTTGAAACACCTGAGCCAGACTCACCAGCTCCCTCCTCCCCCACAGGCATCCATTTGGTCTTGTTGTGGCATTAGTCCCTTTTGCTTCCCTTTATGCATCTTTCAGTGCCAGCTTCATGCACACTCTTCACCACAGACAACTGATGCACTCACTCTGTGCTCTCTTTTGCAATTTTGTTATGTCTTTAGTAAATTTTGCTTAATATGTTCCTTTGCATATTTAAAACATGTGTGTCTCCTTTTCTTTTCATGGCCTCAGGAGCCAAGTTTGTGACACATGCTTAAAGAGATTAACATAAATATGAAAAATGAACTTTGAAAATGAAATGAAAGGTTCTTCTATTGTTTGAAACTTGTAATAGGCTGATTTTACTGTTAATAGTTCACAATGTAAGAATATTTAAACCTCATTAGATTAAAGAACCTTCAAAAAACAACATATTTTTGCGTAAATTGGCCTTCGTTACATCGAAAGTTCAGATTACAAGTTTCTAAATAAGAAAATATAACCACTCTTCTTAACCACTACATAAACAAAGCCAGTGGTAGGTTGACAGGTGGGATTCAGGACTTAATAGTAGATCTTTGATTTGCAAGTGAAGAGCAAGAACGTTCACTTTTCTTTTACTAGAATTGGCACAAGACTGTTTAAATGTGAAAGCCAAAGCCTACAGTATGAGCTGTATTGCACATTAACTGTATTATGAACTTGTCTCTCAGTCAATAATCCACTAGATGTCTCTGTTAGACTTCAAGTCACACGGAAGCTCCACCACCACCACTTCTCTCAGCCTCAGAGGGCCCGCAGCACTAAAAACGATCAACGGACTTGATGTATGTCCTCGTCACTCTCCCAAGATAGTCAGTGTATAGCTCTTTATCCAGCATATATGCAGCTCCACAAACATTAAACACAGAACACATATTTATCACAAGCAGCATGCATATTCATGGGCAGGTTGATGGAGCTCGTGAAGGGATGTGTATGAGTTCTCAGCATAGTGCTGAGTGCCGAAGCAGAAGGCGAATGTTAATTCAATTATACGGCAGCTGTTCCTTGGTGCCCATGGCCACTGTGTTTGCACTAGAACAGAAATCTTGTATTAGGTCCCTCGCCATAAAAGACCATTGCCAGGCATGAGAATGGGGACTGCCTGTAACCAAAAGCCATCAACAGTATTGTAAAGAGCTTTTAATGCTTATTTTTGGCGTGACTGAGGAATTTGGTGAGGCTGCAAAGTAAGATTTGTGGGGGTTTTTTTTGTTTTGGCTCACTGTTGATTTACAGAGCTTTTGTTTTATGTCATTATTCTATTAAACAGTCAATCTGCTTGGAAGTGAAATGTGCAAATTAGTTTATTTTTCTGGTATGAACTCCAGTCAAGGGTGGTTGGATAGACACAAGGGTGTGTGTGTGTGTCCTGTGGTGGTTGTTCCATCATTTTGGTACGCAAAAGCTAATTTCCAGATACATAAACTCCTTTTCTGTCTTTGTGTGTGTGTGCATGTTTGTATTTGTGTGTCTTCCTGTGGATTCACGCTCATGACTTTGTGTATATTTTAAGCATTAAAAAAGAAAACACAACATGTGTGTCTAGGTCTTCAATTGCTCCCACACATGCAAATGCAGTTTGTCCATGCATTTATGCGAGTGTTGGTGTTCGTTCTCCACCCCACCTCCTGTCCCGGGCTCGGGCTGAGCTCCAGTACGACTTGGTGGAGGAGGAAGAAGAGTAGGAGGAGGAAGGGAGGGTGGGGGGCTGTGAAGGCATCCGTCAGCCTGTCCCTTCATTACCCGGCTCCCTGAGACTCTGTGTGATTTTAATCACACGGCCACTGGCGGGGCCTGCTGCTCTGATGTTACCTGGACCTGCTAATAAGTTTGCTTTTCCTTCATCAAAAGGAAACCAACCACACCTGTGGGAAGGATGCGCTCTACTGCACATTACGTACAGTATGTCTAATATATGCACGCATGCAAATGTGCAGGCACGCAAACACACACACACAAAAAAAACCCTCTTGGTTATTATTCTCCTGTCACACAGATGGAGTGCAGAGGACATGGCAGAGATACCAAGTAGAGGTTCAACTGAAGATTATTTTCATTATTGATGAATTAATCTGCGGATACTTTTCTCGATTACTCGTTTGTTCTATAAAATGTTAGAAAATAGTTTAAAAAAACAATGTCATTACAATTTCCCAGATCCCAAAGTAAAGTCTGCAATTAGCTTGTTTTGTCCGACCAACACTCAAAAACCCAAAGATATTCAGTTTACTATCAAAAAGAAAAGAAAAGCAGAAAATCCTCATATTTGACAGGCTGGAACTAGAGAATAGTTTGGCATTTTTGCTTGAAAAATGTATGAAAATGTATCATTTAATAAAATAGTTGCCAATTATTTTTCTGTCCATTAACTAACCTATTAATTGACTTGTTTCAAATCAAAAACTATATATACAATCTGATGCTGTCACACCAAGGCTGCAGTATGACCGGCCTCCTCTAACCTAACCAGAACCTACAGCGTGTTCTCCCACTTAACTACACACGGCCGCATCATGCAGCATATAAAGTAGACATTGCATATCAAGCTGTTTAATAAAACTGAAACCCCATCTATCCACTGGAAAGAGCACAGAGCTCTATTTAGAGTGACTGATCGAGAGCCCAGAATCAAAGGGCCCTGTGGCACGAACTGCTAGTGTGTCTGGGAATTGGCCCAACTCTTAAAGAGCCAAGCTTCCCCCGTCTTGACTGGGGGCCGACCCCCAAATAGGAAGAAGCTATTTCTGCTGGCAGCCAAGTAGTTCCTCTCTGGAAGCCTGTCAGGTGAGGAGCCGCGGCTGCCAACTGTAACCCCCTCAGGTGGGCACAAGGGGCAGGGCAGACCCCCATCATGGCTCCAGCATTGTGACACACAGCAGATGATGCGGAGGGCACTGAGCTCGCTGATGCCTCCAGACAAAGATCTGCTGTGAATGTGGCATTCGCTCCAGTCTACGCCACAGCAGTGATGGATTAAAAAAAGAAAAAAATGTTCCAACTATAAAACTGTCAGGAGTCTCACTTTAATCATTAACTTCCAGTGGTGGAAAGTAACTAAGTACATTTACTCTAGTTCAGTACAGTTTTGAGTTATTGGTACTTTACTTGAGTATTTCCATTTTATGCTACTTAATACTTCTGCTCCATTACATTTCAGAGGGAAATATTGTACTTTTTCTCCACTACCTTTACCTGACAGCTGTAGTTACATGTTATTTTGCACATTATTTTTCAGTGGTGGAAAAAGTACTCAGATGCTTTAGTTAAAAGAGTACTCCACCATTTAGCATTGCACTACAACATACGATGAACAGATTTTTTTTTTTTAAAGGAACAAAATTGATAAAGCAGAACCAGAGATATCATCTTTTTTAGTCCAGGCATTCTTCTTCCTTGTCACAACCTGGCGCCTACATTACCCACAATGCAACTCAACCTCTGACAGTTCAGTCGGAGATCCAGGTGTGTTTATGCTAGTAGCGGCTAACGTAGCCTGGAGCCTGTAGCCTGCAGCAGAGATGAGGAGCGCGCCCAACCGACACTGACTCAAGTGACATCACTTGAGGCAATTTATCAGATTTTGTGCCACAAAAAAGCTTCATACAACTTTTTTCACATTCGCAGTAGTACTCACAAAGACCTGTAGACCAGACTTTGATGCGTAAAATTGGTGGATCTCCCCTTTAAGTAAAAGTACCAATGCACCATTTGACATTATGAGATTGTTAACACTGATACAAGTAGCATTTTACTGTTAGCTGGTGGAGAATTGATTAATACATCCATGTTAAAAATCATATATATATATATATATATATATATATATATAAAACACTGAAACTATTGGGTTAATGAGCACTATTACTTTTGTTACTCATACATACATTTTGCTGATAATACTTCTGTACATTTCTGTAAATAAGGCAGCACTTTTACTTGTAATGGAGTATTTTTACATTGTTGTACTACTATGTTTGTTTAACCAAAGTTTCTGAAAACTTCTTCCACCCTCCTTGACTTCACCATAATGAGAAGAAATCGACAGAATAACACCTCGCATTGGCTGCTGAAGAGGAACCAGCAACATTCACATTACCCACTAGTAAAGAACTCCTAAGATTTTAAAACCCCATTTTCCAGTAATAATGCTTAATTTCTTTGTCGTGTTGACTCTATTTTGAGCTGCCATTCATCATGCAGCACTTTCCCTTTAAATCAACCTCAAACCAATTCAATACCACAACACCATGTTGCTTGTTCTTGTTCTAAAACTGGTTAAACACAGATGGCATGGTGTCGTGTTGAGATATTTCCAGCAACGTTACAATGGAGTTTAATGGAGTAGAGAAGTAGGTGGAGTTATACTGAACAGCCAGGGGTGAATTTACTCATTATGAATTCAGTTCTTCATCTTTCATTTTCACTTTAATTGGAAAACATTTAATTGCTATGCACAACTTTACGGAGGGTCATGGTGAGAATTTATTTTCTGAACTACTTTTGCATTACCCCGGATCCATAGGATCTACAGATACTGCAGGAAGGAGAGATGATGTGACACTTTACATGATCCCCCCTGTTGTGGACCAAGCAGTCAAGGCACAAGGTAACGCAGATTTAAAGTTAAAAAAATGTGGTTTATTTTCAACAAAAAGGCTCAACAAACAAATAACTGAAGTAAGACTTATACGACCCTTAAAATAGGTCAAGGAAACATAACTCAACTGAAAAATACAGCTAACAAAACAAGTCGTCATCTCAACTAATAGACCTGCCAGAATGAGACCTATATACTGACTGATCAAACCAATAAACAAATGCAGGGGCAGACAACATAAACCATAACTAAAACTCAACACAAAGAAACCCTGACCCCCCACCCCCACCCCCCAGGCTGTCAGAGCTCTTGGTATGGTCCTTGGGCTGGGCCTCTGCATAAAATCAGGCTCCACCCTCAGCCCCATCTTTTGTTGGACCAGGAAGGAAAGCTCAGCAGCCAGGTGACTCAAAGAGAACGGAAATAACATAACTGCAATGTGACAAACAATGTAAACTAAATGTGCATGCGTGCTAATAAGCAAATTCTAAATCAAACATGCAATTTGAAGTGGCTGCAAATGAAAGTAACTGAACATGTGGTGGTGATGTGGGTGAGTGTGAAAGCTTAAACCTGCAATTGTGTGGCTGTGGCCACGGCCATCACACCCCCCGTAGGTAAATTCAGGGAGAACAGGAGAATTAAGCTAATGTTTTGATGGTGGGGGAAACTGGAGCACCCGGAGGAAACCCACACAAAAACACGGGAACCCAGGACCTTCCTGCTGTGAGGCAACAGTGCTAACCACTGAGCCACCGTGCAGCCATGAGCCATAGCTTCAATGCAACGCTCCGCCACCACAACCATGTCAATTCACTGTACGCGCACGCACACACACACACACACACACACACACACACACACACACACACACAACCCCTGCATGTAGTTGGTGTTAAACCCATTATAAACTAATGTGTCACAGCCATAATCATAACAACCAAAGCACAGCTGCAGCAACAGCCAAAGCTGTGTCATCCCATATTATAATCACAGCTACAGTCTGTAAGGCAAGCTAATCAATAGCTCTCCTCTACTTCACAGACTATAAGGGGGGGGCATTTCAAACAACACTCATATTTGCAGTCATTGTGGTCATCTGACCTACCAGCAAAACCAACTTCTTACATGCGGCTGATGACGCAGGCAGCATGTGACACTACAGCATTATGGTCAGGAAAAATTGAAAGTTTTGCCACTAGCGTAAATGAAGAAAATCAAATTACACTTGAATTTGCATTGCACACTAAAAACTCTTCTTATGGCACACTTTGGATATAAGAAAGAGAAGTGGTTTCAAACACAGTGAGGCCACAGGGAGCTGAGGACAGCTGATGAGGGAAGAGGAAGAGAGACGTCATATCAACACAGAGAGTGTCGATTAGGTGAGATAACGACATTACAGCACTGTCAATCATCTTCATGCTTGGAGAGGGAAAAAAAAGCAGAGCTGCTATGAAAAATGTGTAAAAGTCAGTAGAATCACACGCATGACAAAAAAAAACACTTTTAAATCTTTATTTCATGAGCTTCTTAGAGAGCAATACCTGCGGAAATGTGAGTCATGTCAGCAGTTTGAAGCATTTTGGAGAATATAAACAATGTGTTAATTCACTTATTCACATATATTGACATATATAGTTACTGTAGGTCACTGTTGTCAGACACCACCTCCTCTGGTTTACAGTGCAGTACATTTATATATAAAACTAAAGATGTGACTCTTACTTAAATATAATATCTGACACATTTTTATTTATCTTATCACTTTCAGGGTATGAAAGTGTTGCATTCAACCACAACAGATTGTCACACCAACTTTGATTGCGAACAGAATGCGAATGCGAACAGATTGTGCTTTGAAAACCAAACGGGTGCCTCCAGCAACTTTCGCGTCTGCATCCCATCTCTGTCTGAAAACGGGACTAACATCTTTACATTATACATCTTCAAAAACATATCCATTATTCATATCCCCATATTTTAATACTATTAGCACTTCCTTGCCACCCACCTAAATACCTGTGTGTTTCTTATCAAAGAAGCAGTGACAGTCAGAGTTAGCCTACTTTGTTTGGGTGTAAAGAAATGATTTGGGATTAAGAAAGTATTGCAGCAGTGGAGCATCACACAAAATGAAAATACACCTGTGAGGTGATAATATTTCTGTACGCTGTAAAATCTTGGATCCAAACACAAATGGGCACAAGAGAAACTTTGCTTTTACCTCTCGCCGGAGTGTTTGTGTTGTTTGTATAGACAACAGCAACAAAGACAAACACACACACACACACACACACACACACCTACACACACACACACACACACACAGTGCTCCCACCTGTGTGGGTGGGAGGTGTGGCCACTCAGCAGCTGAGTGGGGCAGCATATGGAGTTTCTAATTGGGTAGAACAGCACAGCTGGAGGACACCAGTCCAGGACCTGGCCTCTGGTAATCAGTCCCACAATCCTCAGCCCTCCTCTGCACATCCACCGTGCTGTGCCGCGTGTGTGCCTTCGGTGGGTGGGGGGTTGTTGGATGTGTTTCGCTGCAGAAACCAAGATGGAACTTGTCCACTAAGACTGTTTTGCAACATGTTTTCCCTTTTGAATCGAGGTCGTATTTATAGCACGACTCCGGCCGGCGACAACCTGGACTTTTCAGACTTCACATCGACATCTCACATCTCACTTCTTCATAAAGAAAGAGGGGAAAAAAGCACTTGGTAGTTCTCTGACATGGGTTGCACTTTTAATTCTTTTCACATTTTTCTGACCAAATTTTGTAAACAGTGTCACTATAGAACCCCTGTACTTCTTATTGATTATCACTAAACACACCTCAAAAATGTCTTATACCCAAACACTGATTGCTTGCTCCATAATGACACATGTTGGGTAAATTGTGTAAATACAAAATGCCTAAAGTCATGTTTCCCTCATCTAAATCTCTGTAATAAATACTCTGAGCGCTTGGTGCTTGGTCAGTGGTTGTTATTTATTCGAATGTTTTTTGAGATTTCAAATACCTGTATGTGCATTTTAACTGGATATGCAATGTGTGATGATTTTTCTGACCAGGATCATCACCCTGTCTCATCAGAAATTACGCTTAAATACAACTAATATACAACAGCAAATATGTTTTGAAGGAATAATGAACTTTATAAACATTAACACCGGCCAAAATAACGTTTCCTATTAACATATGAGGAAATGTTAATTAATGTTTCTGTAAGTTGCAAAAATGTTGATACTGAACATATCAGTAAAATGTTCACTGAAAATGTATTTGTGCCAAACAAATACAATATCCACTTATAGTGACTACAGCATTATTACATTACATTGTATTTATTTAGCTGACGTTTTTATCCAAAGCGAATTACAATAGGTGCATTTCAACCATGTGGATACAACCTGAAAATGGCAGGAATCATGAAAGTACATCCACTTCATCAAATATGCTGAACTGCTTCAAGTGAAACAATAGAGATAGAGGAAGAGTTTTTGTTTGTTTTTTTATGGGCCAAAGTGCAGTCTGAACAGATGCGTTTTCAGTCTGCGAAAGAAGAGATGTGAGTTTCTGCTGTCCTATAGCAAGTCGGTTGGCAGCAGCAGAGCGTAGTGGACAGGCTGGGGTGTATGGTTTAACCATGTCCTGGGTGTAGGATGGGCCTGAGCCATTCCCAGCACTGTCGGCAAGTATCAGTGTCTTGAATCGGATTCGAGCAGCAGTAATCCGGCCAGCGATGACGCTTGAAATCACAGTGTAATTGCAAAAACAATTTAGTGCTATATAGACTGGGTTGATCAACAAAATGAGTAAAAGTTTTTAACCAACTTATCTGCCAAGCTGCAAAATATTCTTATTGAATGTATTTGCAAAATGTTCACTGACATTGTATTTCATCTGCTCTTTTCTGCAATATTTGCTCACAGCAATACAACATCCTCTTGTAGCAACTAAGCATTACTTTTTACCTTTATGTTCAGACACTGAAATCACTAAGGTTAGGGAAAGATGGTGGTCTTGGTTAAATATTTAAAAAGTCAACCGTGACTTGAAGCGTGTGTTTACTTTATTAACATTTAACCAAAACCAGAATTGTTCCGTAACCTTAACCAAAGTGTTTTGTTGCCTGAGTATGACCACACGTGTGACTCAGGACGACGTGGACTCCAGTCTCTCATTAAAAAGCCATTTTTAATGTCCACAATCCACCCCGACCACCTAGGACTCCCATACAATACAACAACATAGCATGTACTTCACTGAAAGAAATGTTGCCATAATCCAGGCAGCAATCATGTTTCTTATAAAATGTATTTGGAAAAAAAAACTAATTAGCTGTTTTATTTAACTGTTTTATTGTTGCAACACAGATCTCTCGTAAAATATGATTCAAAGAGACTTTTACCTGGTTAAATAAAGGAAAGGAAAAATACTAGAGATACACTTGAGGTGTTGCAAAAGAGCAAAATGTCAGAGATGTGGGAGCATTTTATTATAAATAACGACAAAAAAATGTGCCAATAACAGGTTTATGGTGTGAGAACAATCTGAAATTGCTGAATTTAAAACAGCAACCAAGGTATTCATCTGGGTGTTAGGTATCAACAAGTACTCAAAATAAAATACTTGCACTTTATTTGGGGCCAGCTTAATATATTCCTTATTTGGCATTTGTGTGTTGGCTTCAGTTATTTGTATATGCACCTCAGTGTAAAGCAATGCAAAATAAATAGTAAGAGCTGTTAGATTGCTGAGAAACTGAAAATTAGCAGTACGAGGCTCATTATGGAGTCAGGATTTTGAAAAGTGTTGGAGTGTATGTCTGCCTCTCAGGGTTTCACTAAAGGAATGACCTATAAGAAGGAACTCTAAAGCCATGCAGTGAATGAGACTTTGGACAGAATCACGTTGTAATTACCCACGCCATTACTACATCCTCAACCACTTCACCTCGCACTCATCATCCAGACACGAACTCCCTTTAACTGCTGACATCAATTGAGAAACGCTTGCAACTCAGCGTGCGATCAGTGGCGCCTTCATTTGCAGCTCTACACCACGCACTGTGCCTATAAAAGCTGATAATGTGATAATTAAAAGAGCTGACAGGCAAGAACTGTCAGCGAGACACCCTGATTTACCAACCTCTGCTGTTTGTTATACCTCTCAGATTACAATGCTTCCACCCTTGAAGTGTGACACATAAAATATCAATTGAAATAATTAACTAGGTTAGAATTGTTATAAAAAAAAAAAAGGAGTCTCAGTGGAGGACAGTTTCAATGGAAATCGTCCCAAACACTTCACAAGATCAGATTCAGACCTGAAACAAGGATTTCTAGCAGACAAAAGATCACTTGCCATGTCTCTGTCTCTCTCTCTTTCTTTCTCTCTCAACCACACCATGATTTATTACCTGAAAAGACAAGAGAACTAATTAGTGGAGTAATTAATTAATATAAATTTGCATATTTGCATTTGCAATTAGTGCAGTCAACTGATTAGTCTGAGATGGGGAGTTTGACTCATCAGATGCTGGTGTAGTGTGTGTGTGTGTGTGTGTGTGTGTGTGTGTGTGTGTGTGTGCTGGACCAGAACGACCAGCAGACCAGCTGAGGCATTTTTTTGGGGGGGAAGGCAGATATGAAGGGACTATTTCTTTTTTTTTTTTGTATTATTATTTTTCATGTGTCCGTGTGTGTGTGTGTGTGTGTGCTCATGTACAGTATGTGTTTGTCCACACACACTCGCCTGTGACCACATGTTTGGCGCTCTGTCTCACACACATCAGGTTAAGCGTATGCAGTCACCAGTGTGCGTACATGCTGTCGCTGTCGCTGCTGAACCTGCCTTCTTACCTTTGTGTGGTCTGAATTCACGCACAGGTGTAATTAACACGCTGCCGGGCCCGTATACTGCTGATCGATGTCTTGTAATGTCCAATATAGAGAGATTGATAAGTTGCTTTAATTGATTCTCCTTGCAACAAGGTCATTCACAGACGTACGTTTGCGTGTGAGCTTGTGTGTGTGTGTGTGTGTTCCACATAACTGAGGAGTGCATATACCCATATCGAGTGCCAGCTGTGCCCCAGTGTGGATTTGGCAGCGTGCCACTGGGCCTTTTCCATGGGGTGTACTTAATGTCTACGGTCCTGAGGTACCAACACTGTGCACGCCCCCCTGGTATGCTCGCACCATCCTCTGCATGTGAGGTGCCTGCTGGAATTTCTTAACCTAGTTTATGCAGAGCTGCAACTATTAGTCGATTAACTGATTAGACGATCGGCAGGACATTCATTATTATGCAGCTATTTTGATAATCGATCAAAAATACCAAAAAGTCTCTGGTTGCAGCTTCTTCAATGTGAAGATGTGCTGATTTTCTTTGTTTTAAACTGAATATGTTTGGGTTTTGGACTGTTTATTTATTTATTTTTTTCACAAAACAAGACATTTTGATGATGTCAACAAGGACTCTGGGAAAATGTGACGTCGTTTTCCATGATTTTCTGACATTTCTTGGCCCAAACGTTTAATCCATTAATCGAGAAAATGGTCTGCAGATTACTCCATAATGAAAATAATCATTAGTTGCAGGCCAAATTTGATATAATATACCACATAGTCTATCAACTCTTGTTTTGTTGGGATTGGCTTTACTTGCTTCATTGTTTGGACTCCCAAAAACCCAACAGCTGTACTGTATGTATAATAATAATAATAATTGCAAAATCAACCAATTGTTTACTTTTCTTCTGACGTTATTAAAACCAAACAAGTCCTCCAAATTAAACAACAACATACGTCGTTTGTAACTGCCTCCAGAACAACACATAGAAGTGTTTTCTGTTGTGAGGACAACATAATTTGTCTGTGCTTTCCAAAGATGTTACATATCACTGTTGAAAAATAAATCCGTTTTTAAAGCTATGGTGAAGGTTTGGCTGGGTTTAAGCACAAGACTTGAAGGTTAGGGTTAGGTGAAGATCATGGTTCTGGGTTAAAAGGGGTATACAAAAAAGTGTTCACTACATTATACTACAGAGTGACATTACTTGTGTTTGGGGTCAGTTAACCTTGTTTTACAGCTGAGGTCTCTGAGACCAAAAACAGAAGTAATGCGTCATTTTCTGAAACATGTCATCAGTTCAAAATCATGTTTATGAGCAATTCTCATCAGATTCGTGAAGGTCATAGAGTACTAAGAAAATAAAACAGTGTTAGGTGTGGGGTTTTTATTAGCTGTTTAAGAGGGCCCAGGGTCTCTAGGACCCCAAACAGAACATTAGGGTTAACAGACAGGAGTACAACTGTAAAATTTAAATCCTCTTGGTATTTGTTTTCCTTATTTGCAGCTTTCTCTCAGAAATGCATTTATAATTGGTTTAATTTAATGTAATTTATTTATCTTGGTTTCAAGTCTTTGTACAAGAATCAGGCAGTCCCACCTTCCTGAGTTTTCTACTGCATGTGTGTATTTAACTGTGTATGTCTTACATCTCAGAGTTCATTTATTCTAACGTGAAATCTGTCTGTCTGTCTGTCTCACCTGTTGAGGCCTGGTACACCCCTCGTTTTTTTTCCAGACAAAAAGACATTAATTCATCTTTCTTACATGGTGAGATGCAGATATTAGTTGTTATCCCTCTCCGGTCTGTGTTTTTGACGGTAAACGCGGGCCTCCCGGTGCCCATTACCGGAGCTGCCAGATGATCGGTACGGAATGGAGGTCCCATGGGACACTGAACACGTGGTCTCTGCTGCCACAAGACGTCAGCGGCAGATGGCATGGGTACCCGCTGTTGGCATGAGTGTCATTCCTCAAAGAGAGAGGGAAGGGGAAGAGAGAGAGGGAGAGGAGAGAGAGAGAGAGGAGGAGAAAAGAGGGAAAGGAAGAGCAGAACACAGCAGAGAATAGAGGAGTGCGCAGGTTGAAGCTTTTTCCTCTAATTTGTGGTTTGCAAGAGAAGAAGCTGCAGCGCAGATTCAGAGGAGATATTTGGGAACATGCACGGCGCACACTGACCTGAGGTTAGTATTGATATATTACTTGTGTATTTGTTGACTTTTAGAATTTGGATTGTATTGCTTTAAAGGTGTGTAGAATGATTTTGTGCTGCGCTTTGGCTAAAATAAAAACAACAAAAAAATAAGCGCAGCACAAAAAAAGGTTCAAGTCCAAAGACAATGAAGTTGGGTGTCTTTGAAAAGGTAGCAAGCTGTGACATTGGCCTTGCTTGCCAATTTGTTCTTCTTCCTCTTGGGAGGACCCATTCACAAGGTAATTAACTGACAACCTTCAAAAGACGTCGGTGTACTCTGTCCTCATAGCTTATGTTTCTGCTTTGATTTTTTACAGGAAATATGTTGACACTGCCATTCGAGGAATCTCATATGATGTGTGAGCCGCGGTTTGGTGCCAATTATCCCCGTGAAAGCTTACCTGAGAGCCTGAAGCAGGAGCGACAACACAACCCAGACAGGTCCAACTCAGACATGAGGGAGGCCGAGGACGACATCTCCGACAGAGAGGAGGACGAAAGAGAGGGCGATCAGGATGAGGACGGGCTTCCTAAAAAGCGGGGGCCCCGGAAAAAGAAGCTCGGCAAAGAGCAGAATGACAGGTCCAAAATACGGCGCAACGAAGCCAACGCCCGAGAGCGCAGCCGGATGCACGGCTTGAACGACGCGCTGGAGAGCCTGCGCAAAGTTGTGCCGTGCTACTCCAAAACTCAAAAACTGTCCAAGATTGAGACCCTTAGACTGGCTAAAAATTACATCTGGGCCCTGTCAGAGACTCTGAGCGCTGGGAAGAGACCGGACCTCCTCGCCTTCGTACAGACTTTGTGCAAAGGATTATCTCAGCCCACAACCAACTTGGTGGCCGGTTGTTTGCAGCTGAACGCGAGAAATTTCCTCACAGACCACAACGGGGAGGTCATGTTCTCTGGCAGATCGCCCTATGATGCCATGTACTCGTACCCCGGCTCAGACATGAACACGCCCCCCGGCCACAGCGGGAGCGGCTTGGACAGCAGCGCCAAGCCGTTCAGACACTACAGCTACAGCGGCGCGTATGAGCCCTACTACGAGAATCCGTCCCCAGAGGGCGGAAGCCCGCATTTCGACGGCCAGCTGAGCCCCCCCATGAACTTTAACGGGATTTTCTCCCTAAAACACGACGATCCGCCAGACTACGGCAAAAGCAGCCATTATGGTATGCGCTACTGCAGTGCGCCAGGGCGCACGGCTCTTGCGCACAACTCCATGTACCGAGTCTCCCCTGAGCCCCGTTTCCCCTACGATCTGCACGTCCGCAGGCAGTCCTTCCAAGCACAAGGGGAAGTTAATGGCTCTTTCCACAATTAATCAATCAGCTGGACACAGTTCAAGTTTCAGAAACGATGCAATGTCCCCCCGCAGATGTCGAGAGTGGAACGAAATGGACTCCGGACACGCTGATGCACTGCAAAAATGCCCATTTTAAAAAGTAATTTTGTGATAAATGTTCACTCGTTTTTCTAAGAAACATGTTAAAAGTCTGCAAATTAGATTTGATCTTGATTGTTCTCAATCCTTGATCCGCAAAATTTATATCGATATAAGGCAGAAATAAAGACACCACAAGAACGATTTTGCTTTGGAAACAAATAAAATAACTTCAGTCTGATGGCTGTTCTTCTCAATGATTCAAAGAAAATGAAGATTTTAATGGCTCACTGCCACATATTTCGTTCCAGTGGAAAACCACAAATGTAGACTAACTCGTTATAGATGCAGGTTTTGAGCAAATTGTTTACAGTTACAGTGCACTACATTGCTTTGTCAATGGCTGTTCTGTAGATGCCGGTCATGATGTGGGTTAGATAAAGTGATTTTTTCTGGCTATTTGATTAGGTTCACAGCAGTCAATAAAACGATTTTCGTGGCGAAATAAAATCAGTTAAATGAAACAACAAGGGAAGAAGAATCTAAAGACGTTTCACTTCATCAGGGAAGTTTGCTGAGACATGATTGGAGTTCAGAGATTCAGTCAGTTAGCAATAAAGGTCAATTGAGCTATGCAAAGCAGCCAAATGCAATCTAACTTGTAAAAAAAAATGATATATGTATATTTCCTCTCACAGGGCGCTTCTCATCATCTATTATCTAATTAAAATGATGACAATTACAGAAAATTAATTATTAAAAAAAACAGTTTGGAGACGTGCATGTGTTTAGGAGACCTGGTGGTGATGTCATCTGAATTGATCCTAAAAGTACAGGAAGTGGTGGGGAAAAAAACATAAAAAACTAAATGCATTTGTATTTGCAGTAAATAGTGTGGTAACGAGGTGAATGTAAATTATTATTGTATTTATTTATTTAAGCTTATTTATGACACGTCCGTCAATTTGAATGTGGATAATATATTATATTTAAAAACAATTGTAGAATTCAGCAGTGTTACCTTTTATGTGAACTTCCATACATTTAAAGTTTGTTTATGTTGCATTGTTGTATATCTCACCGCAGCTGGAAGTCGAGGACTGGAAGGAAAATCAGTTTGTGTAAAGTGAACAAAATGTTTCAAAACGATATGAATCCAACATGCCTTAAAAAAAGAGATGATGACCATCAATATGCAACGAAATGACAGTTTTTGGATAGTTTGATGTGAACTTTTTACACTTCCTTGTTCCTGCTGAAGAGCAACTGTGATGCACTTCATGTATTTCTGCACAATGTTGGTGACTGTACTCATAAATTCTGTTGCTTTTGTAACTTTACCCGAATGATGAATGATTATTGGACGATATTTCTAACTTTTCTTTCACACACACACACACACACAGACACACACACACACTCAGACGCACGCTCACAAACTCCTGAAAACTCGTTATGGATCGAAATATTCGTGAAGTAATGTGTTAATGTGTTGTGATGTGTTTGTCGCAATAAAATGAAAGAGGCTGCGAGAGGCTTTATGTTGTGGCCCAGCTTCTCAGCTTTCTCTGAAAATGATCGACAGCAGGAAGACGGCGATTAAAAAAAAAAAAATTGTTAGAAAAATAAATCAAGATTAAAAACGCCCCGGGCGTAATTTTATTTATTTATTTATTTTTGAGAAATTGAATCCTTTAATAATCTTGCATAACCTCTGAGGTTGTGGTGACACAGTATGTAAGGCCTATTGTGTAGCATTATAATTAGGCTGTATTAATCTTGAGGGAACATAAGTTAAGTTTCAAACCGTAAAAATGCATTTTAATCAATTATAATTATTTTCTATAACGATACAAATGTTTTAACTTAAATCATTATTTTTAATTAAACAGTTGGTGTTAAAGCTGTGAAACCTTACGCAAATCTTACGCAGTTTTAAAAATTCTTTATCTGAAAGAGGTTTGTCGATATAATTTGATTTAATTTCAACTGATCAGATGGCTGATTTGTGAAAAAAAAAAAAAATGCCCAAGAGCTGTTGGATGTCAGCCAGAGAGCGCAGACAATTGATCCCAGTCCTCCCAAAGGAGAGAAGTGGAACTGGTAATCCCTGTAGACGCAGCATCTCCTGTTAAAGGTGGTCACACTCTCTGAAGGAACAAAAATAAAAGTCCGTTTCTTTTTTTCAATATTTTATTAAATCCATTTGACTTAGTTTCTAAACTTTAGGATTTAAATGAAGCCACGCACCTATATTATATTAGTCACGGTTTTACTAACGTTTACAGAGTAGAAATGGTACCAGGACTATATGACCTCATTTCATATAATTAGGGGAATAAATATAAAGCCGATGTTAATTAAATAATGTGGAGAAAGTCACTTGTTTGTGTTTATATCGGTGTCTGGATGAACTAAATCACTGCTAAAAATATTGATGTATCATCATCAAAACCTGGTGAAATCAATTAAATTCATTATTTTTGATCCAGACTTGGATCATTGGAAAAGCTTAAAGAGTAAGTTTTGGAGCATTATGATAAAAGGCATCTACTTTTATCCAAGTCACAAATAAAATGTATCCCTAATTCAGTAATTAATTTAAATAACAACACAGGAGCAAAATTCACGTTTAGGCTATATAGGCTAAAGAAAAACATAAGCTGAAGCTGTGACTGATTCTGATAGTTGGTACTTCCACTTGTATGAAAATGAAATTAAAGTTAACAGCAACAAAAACCAAAGAAATGACAGATATGTGAGAAATAATATGTGATCTAGAAGAAAGGCCCTGCAGGTCTGTCACTGTATTTACTTTAGAGAAAGGAGAGTCTATCTTTGCAAAACAATAACAAACACATGAATGACACTTTATTCAAAAACATAAATACAGTATTTTCAATCCGAGTCCTATCAAGCCACTTATTGCTAACAATGTATTGTCTTTGCTACAGTATAACCAACTCGCAACCAGAAGAAACTGTGTACTAAGCATGTAGGAAGAGCAGTGAACTTGTATTAATCTCTGTAGAAATTGAACTAATGGCAGCAGATTAGAAATTCTTGTTCTCTTTAATTTTCTGTAGAAAATCATTTCAGGGCCATCACATACTGTAATTATTCATTACATTTAATCATATTTGTCGCTTTGTTTTTACAGATGATTATGATAAAGCTTTGCAAACATTTGAAGTAAGTTCTAATTTAACCGTGGAGAGTTAAGGAGCAACAGCAGCAACAAAAAAGAAAATCAGGAAACACAAAGTCTAATGGAAGCTTCTCATAGGAATCGGTTTTAATACCACGTAAATTACACAACAACTCACTTTCCTCTTCAACTGCAAAGAATTTCAAACTGTGTTGGGACTCGCATCATGTTGGTTTAGATCATGAAATAAATGCTGCTGCTCCTGGTGAATTGTGTTTCCAGCAGTAAAGACATGAACATTCAGCAGATCTGGGAAATCACAAATTAATCTCGTTCTTCTTAGAAGAAGATAAGAAACATTGGAGGGTTTTTATGGAGAAAAGGGCTTGTTTTCCTGTCTTCATTCCCTCACTCATCCTTCTCTTCCTCTGTATCATCATAAAACTGGAAGACCGGGTTACTGGAGGTCCCTTTGGGGCCCTAAAATCACCTCTTTAGCCCCCCATCCTTCATCACCAGGCCTAATTTATCTCATTCACTAAAATCCTCACCCTGTCAGTCTTAATGCGTTTTCTACCAGGCTGGGTGTGCGTGTGCATGTGAATATGCACCAATCAGCCATAACATTATGACCACTGACAGGTGAAGTGAAGAACATTGATTATCTCGTTACAATGGCACCTGTCAGTGGGTGGGATATATTAGGCAGCAAGTGAACATTTTGTCCTTGAAGTTGATGTGTTGGAAGCGGGAAAAATGGGCAAGCGTAAGGATGTGAGCGACTTTGACAAGGGCCAAATTGTGATGGCTAGACGACTGGGTCAGAGCATCTCCAAAACTGTGGGGTGTTCCCGGTCTGCAGTGGTCAGTACCTACCAAAAGTGGTCCAAGGAAGGAAAACCGGTGAACCGACGACAGGGTCATGGACGGCCAAGGCTCACTGATGCGCGTGGGGAGTGAAGGCTGGCCCGTGTGGTCCGATCCAACAGAAGAGCTACTGTAGCTCAAATGAAGAAGGTGGCCTGGTCTGATGAATCACGTTTTCTTTTACATCATGTGGGTGGCCGGGTGCATGTGCGTCGCTTACCTGGGGAAGACATGGCACCAGGATGCACTATGGGAAGAAGGCAAGCTGGCGGAGGCAGTGTGATGCTTTGGGCAATGTTCTTCTGGGAAACCTTGGGTCCTGCCATGCATGTGGATATTACTTTGATGTGTACCACCTACCTAAACATTGTTGCAGACCAAGTACACCTGGTATTCCCTAATGGCAGTGGCCTCTTTCAGCAGGATAATGCGCCCTGATACACTGCAAAAATGGTTCAGGAATGGTTTGAGGAACACGACAACAAGTTCAAGGTGTTGACTTGGCCTCCAAATTCCCCAGATCTCAATCCAATCCAGCATCTGTGGGATGTGCTGGACTAACAAGTCCGATCCATGGAGGCCCCACCTCGCAACTTACAGGACTTAAAGGATCTGCTGATAACGTCTTGGTGCCAGATACCACAGCACACCTTCAGAGGTCTAGTGGAGTCCATGCCTTGATGGGTCAGGGCTGTTTTGGTGGCAAAAGGGGGACCTACACAATATTAGGCAGGTGGTCATAACATTATGGCTGATCGGTGTGTGTGTGTGCATGTGTGTGTGGAGGAGAAGCGGATTCAAATCCCTATTGGAGCCTCACAGAGAGGATAAGAAGGAGCTCAGGGAGGGGAGGGGGGGACGAGGGGGTGGGTGTTTCACACCCACAGGGTCCACAGCAGTTTAGAACGGGGTCAAACGTGTACACGTACCCCTACATTCATGCAGCTCATTAAGATGTGTGGAGAGAGAGCGAGGAAGAGAGGGGGAGAAAGAAGTATAAGGAGAGGCAGAGAGAGGGAGCATATGGCCCGGCTCTGTGTGGGAGGTGAAGGACAGGAATGGGAGATATATCGTATAGAGGTGCATTCACAATCTGAGATGTGGTGCCATAATTAGTGCAAAACAAACATTGTGTTTCTATAGGGATAAAGTTGCAGAATGACAATGATCATCTCAGAAGTTGAGAAAAGTTTTCACCTATAACGGAAACGCAGAAAAACAAACACAAATTCCTCTTTATATGTACATTATTTTGTAATATAATATGGTAATTTATTGTAATCAGGAGCCTTTTCCTGCATTGTCTGAAAATCCGAGCACCAGTCAAGAAAAATGAAAATAATGTTCCCCGTCACGTCGGCAAGCATCCTCAAATTTCGTGCCATTCCCAAGCCCCAGATGGTGTGGGATGGGAAACGTTCCCCCATTAAATTCCTAATAATCATTTCTCCTGCGGAATCGGGGGTGGTGGCAGTGGGGATGGAGGAGGGTGGGGTGCGAGTGTGTGTGTGTGTGTGTGTGTGTGTGTGTGTGTGTGTGTGTGTGTGTGTGTGTGTGTGTGTGTGTGGCTGGGAAGTGAGGATTGGGTTGGTGGGTGAGGGGAGTAGAGGGATTTGGTGTTTTAATTAGACAGATTTAAGGAGCTGAACCCCCCTCTCTGAGAGTGTGTGTGTGCGTGTGTGTGTATAGAGAGACTCAGATTCATTTGTGCTTATATCTCTGTGAGTGTGTGTGTGCATGTGTGAAAAAATTATACATATAAGTAGACGTGCTTGTGTGTGTGTTGCAGGTCACGGCAGGGCTGATGCTGCAGCAGAGGAGGCCTGACACTCCAGTACCACGGGCCAGGATCTCATTAACGTGTCAGATTGGTGGATCAGTCTCTCTGGCAGCTGGCCCGGACTCTCACAGGAAGTACTTTCTCTCTATCTGTGAACTTGGCACTGAAAGGTTAGACAGGGTGGGAGGGAGGGGAGATGAGGAGAATATATTGGCCTGAAGGAGACGAGGAGAGGAGAGACAGAGGCATTAATTATAATATTTGGTCAGATTGGATAAATATTGGGTGAAGGATTGTGGTTTAAGGGCTGCTTTTATCCGTCGGGGAGTGGAAATGAATGAGTAGTAGCGCTGTGAGAGAGACAGACCGACTCCTGCAGTTGCACTATTTTGGAGGTGGAGATATGCTAAGTATGTGACAGGAGCATCTGTCACTACATCACCTTTGTGCTTTGTGCTCTTTGTCTAGGGGTACTCTGACTGGATGTATGCATGTGTGTGTGTGGCTACAATATGAGGGAGTATAGGGTGGCTTCTGGAGCAGGTGGGAAGCATACAGGGGTGTGATCCTCTGACACCCCAGCAACACCCTATTTCAGGGCAGGCTGAGAGATACGGGTGCTAGTGGGTGAAGTGGTTTCGACTGTGAACATGTGAGCATCTGGTAGTCATGACTGCACTGTGGTGTGAGATAGTTAGATAGACAGACAGCTAGACAGACAAGAAAAAATGTTGACTTTTCCTTCTGAATATAATTTCAAACACATTTTAGTTTGCTCACAGCTTAGTGAGCAATAAAGTGTTCATCTTTTAGATACATTGAGAGACAAACAGTGACTTTACATCTCCTACAAGTTTTAAGAACACATTGAATGTGAAAAACATGGTTTATAATATGAATTGGAAACTCTTTTATTGGTGTAGATTAAAAAAAAAAGCTACTTTGACAGTTTGGTGAACATAAGAGTTTCATTTCATCTTAAATTGATGCTAGCTACATTCCTGTCTACAGTAGCTGGTTAGCTAACTAGGTTGCTATCTAGTTAGCTAGATACATTATAACATTAATTCCACAAGTTCAAAGAACATATTGGACATGAAAGACTTACAAAACAATACATGAAATGCAAAATGCTTTCACAGCTTAGCAAACAAGAAAATGTTTGATGCAAGCTAGATAGCTCAAGCTAGATAGCTAGCTATACAGTAGGCTATGTATAGATAGATACTGAAGGTGAACAACTTTCATGTCTAATAGAATTTGGAAATTGTCCTTAGATAGATAGATAGATAGATAGATAGATAGATAGATAGATAGATAGATAGATAGATAGATAGATAGATAGATAGATAGATAGATAGATAGATAGATAGATAGATAGATAGATAGATAGATAGATAGATATCTGTACCTTTCTGTGGCTCCACTGACACTAATGTCATACCGCCATCGCCCACATTCCCATTTGGAAATGAGAAATCACCAACATTAAACATGTAAGAACAAGTAGGAACTTTCTCGGCTCATCTAGACTAATTATATAGCGCTTTGTGAGGAGTCATTAGGTACATAATTAACTATCTATTAGCATGGAGAAAGAATCCATTCATAATATCTATACTAAAAAGACTTACTGTTCTTTCTTAACTCATAACGCATTGTTTCATAATCACTCCTCCTTATGATTAATAAGAATCTTGATCGACCATCAAATATCACTCCCGTAGATCAATTCAGATGAGGTAATCTCTGTAGTGACACCTTTCACTGTATGCAAAATTTAATAAAAATCTCATTCATCTCAAATAGTTCTCTTCCCTGAGCAGGGTTTGTTTGTAAAGCATCAGCTGGCAAAAAAGCATCAACAAACAACGATGTGCATCAGCAAAATCCAATTAATTTTCTTTGGGGTTTTTTAGGAACTTCTACGCAGTTTACATTGTAAGACATGTAGATGCTCTGTGGGAGGTTTATGTGGAGGCTACGACTGTGACAAATGTCCCAACCTGGCAGGAGAGTCATCTTGTCGATGTATGATCTCTCTACTGTCGAATATCTTTGCGTTTCTTTTTAGTATTCTAGTCCATTCTGCGCCATCACCAATCTGTCCCATACTGCCTTTCAAGCATTTCCTGTGGGACTCATGCTGTGTTCGCAAGGCCTCTCTCTCTCCCTCACACACATACACACACACACACACACACACACACACACACACACACACACACACACACACACACACACACGCACACACACACACACATACACACACATATTACACACATGCACATACTGTGGTGACTGCAGAGGGAAGTGAGCTGTCTGTGGAGGGTTGGATTCTTGGTGTTGGTCCAAAAATGTGTCACTCGGGACACGCATGGCCTGCTGGAGGCAGGAATTCTGTCGCTAATGGGCCCCGCAGCCGTCGGCACCACCTGGGGATATGGGAGACGGGATGGATGGATGGGGGAGGATTGAGGAGGGAGGGAAGGAGGGAGGGAAGGAGGGAGAGGAGAGGGAGTGTATGCAGCACAATGCGTTGGTAACAAACAGGAGGATGTGGTGTGTGTGTGTATGTGTGATATGGAAATCTATCTATCTATCTATCTATCTATCTATCTATCTATCTATCTATCTATCTATCTATCTATCTATCTATCTATCTATCTATCTATCTATCTATCTATCTAGCAGCAATTTATCCATGAAATGAAATACTTTATTGTTCACTAAGCTGTGAAAGCAGATTGAATGTATTTTTTTTTTAATCTGCAGCAATAAAAAGGAGAGTTTCCAAATTCTATTAGACATAAACCAAGTTGTTCTGCGTTCAATATGTTCTTTGAACTTGTGGAATTAATGTATTTAGAAGGAAAAGTCAACATTTTTCCATGCCATGAACGACAGCTTAAAAAAATGTGAAGGCATAAACAGGCAGGGCAGGTGTTGACGATGCAAATGAAACGGATGACAGATGGTGAGCCTCGCGATTGCTCACTGTGCAGATAATGGATGGAGGTAATCAAATTCCTCTGAGGCTCTGGGACTTTCTTCAGAACTTTCTCATCAATTGCACCATCAAACAGTACCGTCGTCAATTTTACCCTCAAAAAAAGGGATACAAAGAAGTTACAAGATTTTATTTTCTGATAGACTCGACCAAGTTCTCTCTAGCTAATATTGAAAATACTCGTTTCTGTTAATGTTTGTGGACTCCACAGACAGAAGGTCTACCTTGAAGGCACGAGCCTCATCCCTTCGTGGCAAATCCAGGTGTCATTTCATCTTCATACATGTCTATGGTATGTATGTTTGTGAGTGTGTGTGTGTGTGTGTGTGTGTGTGTGTGTGTGTGCGCGTGTGTGAGGCTTAGCCGGGGATCAGACGACAAGTATGAACAATAATGTACTGCAGCTATTACAGAAAAGCAACAATCACATCAGCGGGCCAACAAAGCAAGTCTGCAGGGGACAGTCTGCTGTTTCCATCCATAAAAAAACCCTCCTTTCATGGTCTGTGATCGAAGCTTTCATAGATTTATTTACTCGAGCTGTGAGAGTTGTTGTTACTTCAAAAAGGAGGATCATGAAAACGAGCATCTGATGTGTATTTTTCATATTTCTCACTGGAGGGAAACAGGCTGTGGTTCTGTAAATCTCCCCATCCGTGTGGTGACAGCCATTTGATTTTCATAGGGCCTAGTTTGAAGGTCAGTTTAATGGTCCATTTGTGTTTTGTGTTCGTCTTGCTTCAGTGGAAGCTTCAAAACAAAGAGGGTCAGACAACGCAATAAATGAGATTTTTTTATGAGTAAAACACGTCATTAAAAATGCAATAAGTCTTTCAATAAGCGTGGAATCTTTTTTATCGCACAACTTATTCTCCAAAGAATCTAACAAACAATTTCTGGAGAAATTCATTGGCAAACTTGGCTTCACTGTTATCAGTATGGAAGACAAACACTGTTGTGTCAGACAAGACTTGAAAATGCCAATTCTGTATCTGAAAGGCATTTTCCTGTCACAACACTCAAGAGCGGCATATTACTGCAACAATTCTCTTTCACACTTCCAGCTATGATAACAGCTTCAAGTGTCAAACATATGTCTGCAGAAAAAGCGTAGGAGAAAGTATCACAGAGGCAAAGGGAAGAAAGTATGCTGAATATCACAAGTTTTTATGTGTCAGGTAATGCTGTTTTTTAAAGAAAAATGTTTTTTTTTCCCCTTGAATAAATGTGATAATTGCTCCTGTAAAATCTCAGGACAGTGCGCCATATTGGTTATGTTAAAGGTGCAAAAGCATTTGCTTTGCATTCCTTTTTATGTTCATATGATAATGTTACTGGTGCAGCAGTTTTCTGACAGGCTGTTAAGTAACCTGCTGGGAAGTGTCTCTTTCTAACTGTGTTCAGTGGCACCTAAGTTGGAGGAAATATGCATGATGAGAATGAGAAACATATTGTTAGAGAAATATAATGCACAAGCTTAAAATAAGTTTTCCTGTTGTTCCCTGCCCAACCAGATCAAGGGCACATACAGCCAAGTGAGTGTAATTAACTTTTCCGAACTCATTTGGATAATCTCTCCCTCAGTTACCTTAGCTTGTGTGAAATTCCCAATTAACTATATCCCGGCAAAATCACAAAACAACGCCATGTGAAATTTCTTAATGAATTCCTTTGTCTCTGACTGGCACAGATGAGGCATGAGAAAGGCACATGTACGTCGAGCGTATTAGTTAGGCGAGCCCATGTGATGGTGCCCGTTCACGGCTGACAGAGCGTTGGTATCCTCGGGCATGGCTGCCAAGCTGCCAGTCTGTGCCGTCACACCTTGCTGCCTTTAAAGATTGCCCTGCAGAGACGGGGAGGGGGTACGGAGGGCCTCACGTTTTTAACAACGCACAGTCTGGCAACCCAGGAGGGTTTACGACTCAGGATCGGTGCCAAGAACTGCCCACCAGAGAGAAGGGGGGGGGGGGGTACAAGGAGATATGGGTGTAGAGCGCACGCACACAGAGTCAGGCCTCCATCAGTCACATTCACGCAAGGTATGTGTGTATGAATATGTGCATATATGAATGCTCCCTCTATATCACTGTGTGTAAGGGGAGGCAGCTGGGTCCAACATTGGGGTGTATATCCAACAAAACAGTATGTCAAAACAATTCATCAAGCTCTCTCTGTGACATATTAAGGGAAAGAGAAAAGTGTGTGCACATACGATGTAGCCCTAGCATCATGCACACACACACACCCACACACACACACACACACTTTGCCTTTTCTCAGTAATCCACACAAATGGCAGTGGATGGCAGAATGTAAATGAGCTGGTTATTACACAGCAACGTTCATCAAGCTGAGCTGGAAAGACTTCAATGGCCCTGATGAATATGCATGCAAATTTGTTAATTAAGTTAATTATTCTGCTGAAAATTCATTTGTCTTCCCAAGGACATTTCTGCGATGATTTTAACATGTTTCCACCATTAGTCATGCACGGTGCTATTGAAAATCACTTCTGTTCACCTTTTGGAAAGTTGCGGCCAAAATGGGGGATAGAACACCTACAAATGAGGAGGAGGAGGAGGAGGAGGAACGATGCAGGTAGAGGACAACATATCAGGGGCGTGGAGTGTGGTCGGAGGTAGACGGCAGCTGGTGCAGCCTGAGGATAAGGAAGGGTAAGCCAAAAAACATGGTCTGTAGGATATTAGCTCAGTGGGTAGAGCATTGAAGAGTCAGTGCCAGGTCTGGAGGTCCAGTTCTCATCGGGACCATCCAAAAAACGTTTTCATTCACAGTAATACAAAGCACGTTTGGACTAAAACGTATATGTTATGTTATGGGATATTAAGTGACGTGATGTGGAGGTTATACTCTTTGACATACAGTCTCTGAGCTAAATGAATAAATAAATGTCCTGGGAATACAGCTATTTCACTTTATTAATGGCCTAATCTGTAATATTTGGCCACATAAATTTAAGATATATTCCCACGTTATGTCATGTAATGTTATGTTATTCCTTGACAAATGTGGACAGAAACATAACACCTAATGTGAGGGTAAAACATAATAAAAATAAAATAAAATGTCCAAGGAATACAGCTATCCTGTTATTGGAGGCCCTATGTATAATTGTGGGCCACATACATTTCAGGTATATCCCCATGTTATATTTCTAGTGTTATGCTTCTAGTCTCAATGGCCTCATCCTTTTCCACCATCCTCATCATTCTCCAGTCCCCCACAATGCCACAAACTAACCAAAAAAGATAAATAAAAAACTTTGAAAGTTACAAAGTGAGTAGAGGCTGCCAAAAAAAATAAAAAAATAAAAAAAATAAAGTGAAGATACAAAACAAGCCAGATGGGAAAAATTTAGCAAGAAACACCACAACGCACTGTTTGATATATCAAATGGCCAGTCTTACAAGAGGCAGCTAAACCTTTGCAGTAGGCCTAGTCTGAATATCCAGATGTTTGATTTGTTAATTAAGTCTCCATGGTAGTTAATCACTGTGTTTTTCTATCTGACAACAGCAGGCAAGTAGAGGAGGATGACCCTAAAATATAGAGATATGATGGTGTGGGATGTGCAGAGACAGGCTGCATTTGTTCTTTGTGGTGAACATTTGTGTATGTATTCAAAGCAGCACAGCTCTTTTGTAGGGACTAATGATCTTTTTGTCAGTCTATAAGAGAGTACATCTCTATCTTAATTGTTTGCGGCTGATATGGAAAGTCATATCAGATTGTAATCAATAAAAGTGAAACAGCATTATGCCAATACCCATGTCCCCTCTAGTGGAGAGATGTAGCACTGCAGTGGCAAAATAAAGGCCAAGATGCAGCATGAGGTGGTTATTTTTTGATCTATCATCTTTCAGATACACTTTTTATAAAGAACGAACATGTCACCCTCCTGGATTCATGATTGAGCAAAACAAAGATTGCATTTGTGTGTGAGGTAAGGGTGCGTGTTAAAAAGGGGATCTAATCCTTTTATAAAACATTTTATTCCCATGACAAATTCAATCGGGATGAGGTGCATTAGTGAAATGTCACACATACGAGAATTAAGTCATCTATATTTGTTCACTAAAACAGTTGTTTGTAATGATAAGGCTGACACACTTAATTGATTTGCACGCATTTTCCTGACAGTCCATATTAACAAGCAATAAGACTTTATTAGCAATATGTACCAAGTACACACACATTTACACATTTGCAAGGCATCAATTAAATTCACATATGGTCTGTGTAATTATCGTTATATATAACTGGAGATATCAATGTGAAAAAGGAGGGTGAGTTGCCCTGGAGAAAAGAAGAGCAGGCAGTGAATGTTAGGGCCAGGGAGGGCTGGTAGCAGAGTCTACATAAGAAAACAGCAACAGCTGTTTAGCTTGTGGCTAAAAACAGGATTGAACAACAACATCATTTGCTAAGAAAATGATCTGGGGAAAGAGATTGCACTGACTCGAAGATAAGAAATGGGATGCCTTAGATTGTCTTTTGTATTTGAGCTCCGTGGGGTGGGTTTTCTACTGTATTTGTCTAGTTAGCTATTTTCTCTGTTATTTTTGAAGTTAATTCTTAGAATAAACTTCCTGTATATTGTTTTATTTACATACTAAAAATAAGGCCTTTTTCCTACCAGCGGACACTCCACAACAAGGTAAGATTGGGATCTAACATAGGTTTGATCACTTCCTTTTCAGAAATGCTGATAAGTCCAAAAGCTGTTAGCGGACACTCATAAATTGAGGAAACGTGTGCAAAATTGTGGGATGGCAGTTCCCGAAACTGCATCACATAGGTGCAATGCAGGTTTGAATCTTCTCTGTTCACAGCTCACTGGTATTTTGTGTTTACTGACTGCATAAAGACACATTACAGACTAAATACAGGTCATTATTATTATTGACTTGTACATACAACTTTATCATAGCTACAGTATCCACTTTTTTGCTCCTATTACACACACACACAGATAAAATTCGGCACAAAACCATCTCCCAGTGCCTGCCAGAGAATGTGTGAGCACCCGTGACTGCTCTGCCCTTGACTTGTATCCATTCATCCAAGCGTGCTGGATGGTTTAGTTAATTAAGCTTAATCTACCCCCAGAGACAGATATGAGTGCTGTTACAGTGGCCCACTGAGCTGTCCCTACACACTCTTCTCTGGACCCCCCGTGGAGCCATCAGGGCCACGCTACTCAACCATGTTGAAGTACACTGACAGGGCTCTGGAGAAACACATTACATATAATAGAGTTAAAAGATTTGGACCACAGAAGAGGGAAAAAAGTTGAAATATTTTAATTACAGAAATAATACAGCTAAATTACTTTGCTGTTGGAATTTCTGGCAAACATCATTTTAAAGAAAAGCAATCAAAAGCACATGGACTGTTGATCTAGACATACTTAACTGGCTGTGATTTTAATCACAAATATGCAGTCTGTTATATTATATTTTATTGATCCTGCTGCCGTGGGTTAATTTGTTTATTCTGTGTCACATAGACAAGGTCACTCCAGAGGGAAATACAGTACTTCCCTAACATATTGGCTGGTATGTAAAAAAAAAAAAAAAAAAAAATAGAAAAAGAAGAAGAAGAAGCAGAAATAAATTAACCAGATTCAGAATTGCTTTATTTGCAGTTACAGTGGGTGCACAAGGAACATTGCCTGGTTAATTGGTGCTTGCACATATGAAGACAGAGACTAAATAGGTGTGGACAGAAATATAACATCTGATATGCAGGTAGTACTGTTTGACAGACAGTTTGTAAGTAAAAACATTGTGTCAAATGTCCTGGGAATACATTTATTTCACTTAAGGCCTAATCTTTCATTTTTGGTCACAAAAAAATGAAGGTATATTTACAAAAGTCATCAAGAGTTTGATTTAACAATAAGCAGCTTGTGTGTAATTGATCATAATTTAAAACACAGGCTAACACATTAACAACATACAGTAAATGTTAGACATTAATGCTGTTAAAGTGTTAAAGAGCTCTCATTACACGTGGATTATATATTGTGCTTTAAAGATATTTTATTGTAAACAGTATGCATGATATCAACAGCAGTCTTTCTTGTAATAATTACATGGCATTACAAGTTAAATTATCCACCCTGTACGTCACTGTGTAAAACAAAAAATTATTAAATTAGCATCAAAGCACAAGATTAAATTTAATTGTTTGCTCTAATTTAAGCTGCGGCTAACTAGCTTTCTATCTACAGTAGGCTACGTTTCTTTTTCCTAGGAGGGCGAAGTCAACAAACGTTGTCCATCCAGTCATAACAAACAAACGTTCTTGATGTCAAACCCTTTAACGACCACACAAGGAGGGTTAGGGTTATGACTGGATGAAAAACATGTTGTGCTCATTAACTATTCATGACTTGACTTTGCCATCTTAGGAGAAAAAAAAAACTCACAAAGCTAACATTTAACTAGATAGCTTGCTACAACTGATCTATATTTAAAGTGATAGTCATCAACAGCAAAATCAATGGTTGCCGGCTAAAAAAGAATACCAACCACTGACTGAGTAGTAAGTAAATCTGGCACAGTTATTGTAAACTGCTGTGTGAGAACAGAGACCTTGACAGGCGTAGCATCAGTAACTAAGGGGGGCGGGGCTAAGCGAACAGCTATAATTGATATTTGTGTGTAATTACATCTAACCATAAACTATGGTTATATGCTAAATTAAAATGTCCTCATTTTATAAAGTATTCAGATAAATATCACACAGAGGCATCATGTGGAGGGATGACTGTCATCTCTTCTCTGGGATGAAGTGTTACATGGCACTGGGAGATGCCTCCTAAACCTTTGTGCTCCAAATGTATGGAACAGCGGGTTCAGGCAACAGTGGAAGTAAGGCAGTATGTAAATTAACTGTAAATAGTACATTGCCTGTGTCCATACACGTGTTGTTTCCAGAACATCAACCACCATCAAGGACTCTATAAAGAGCAAGATATTGTACGGTGCCAAACTAAAGAAAAAAACTACATTCATCCCTAAAATCAATCTTGAAACCTGGTGATGTCTGTTTGTTCTGCCTTGTTTGATAGTTATCCACATATGGGCAGAACAGAAAGTAATGATAATGAAGGGTATGAGAAAGAAAAGGCCAATCTGCAAGTAGATGTCAAAAAGCAGCATAGTAAATGATACTGATAATTTAATACTGGAAGCAGCACTTATCAGCCATATCACAATGCTAGCAATGAGGACACAGCGTTTTTTGGGAGCCTGTGCAGACAGTCGTGAAGCATGGACCACATCAACATAACGATACAACGTCATGGCAGTGAGGATCAACACGTAACTGTTCAGCCCCAGAAAATGAACCCTTCTTATGACTTCATGTGTCCATATCCCACAGATCCAGTCATGTAGACAGCAGACCTCAAAAGGCAGGGTCACAGTGAGGCAGAGGTCAGAAATTATGAGCTGCAGAAGCAAGATGTCAGATGTGGTCTTCCAAGCTCGTTCCCTCAGAAGAACCCAAAGGACGAAGCTGTTTGTAGGCACGCTGATGCAGAAGATGAGGATGTAGCACACAGTGAAGAAGAGCTGAACCATGCTGAGTTCAACGCCATCATAGAACATATAGTTGTCAGTCATTGTAGACGCTGTCAAGGGCCATCGTTTACTTGTTGATGTCTTGCGAGGAAGTGACAATAGCTCTGATAAAGAAATGAGGATATGATGTTCATTCCTTACAATGCTGTAGAATACATTCTACATTTGTGCACAACTCTCACATGAATTAATGAATGCATAAATAAAAATCCTGTGTATATCATATCGTTCAAGACATTTTTTATGGCAAAAATTTAATGGAAAACCAAGGATATGGAATAAAAGTCAGAGGATATTGACTGAAACTTGAGAATACTGAATTAAAGTCCGAAAATATGAAATGAAACATTCAATGCCAATAATCATACTGACACCATTTGTTTCAGATATGTAATTAACATCACGTTAGCCTACCACAAAGGTCAGAAGTAGTACACAGTGTACCTGAAATCGGGTGGCAACCATCTAATGATGAAAGTATACCATTTTGACCAGTGCATAACAATATAATAAACAAAGTTTATAATAAACAAAAATGGGGCAATGCTTACTGTAAATGAAAAAACAGAACATTTCGTCTAACTCCAGCGTGTTTGAGGAAGTGGAGGATTATGTCTCTGCTTTTGTCACAATTTCTGAATTGCAAATAACATTCATGACAATATATTCTTCTTCCCTATTTGATGTTTGTCAATAAAAACTAATTCACAGCAGACACCTCCTTCATTAACATACACGCATACAAGGTTTGTCTATTCAACAAATTCAGTTTAATTTCATATTGTCAACTTTTATTTAGTGTTCTCAGACTTTTATTTTAATGTTTCAATCCATATTTCTCAGCTTTCCCATTCAATTTTTACATAAATAATTTCCCAAACTGAATAAATACATGGATAAATATGCTGTAACATATTTCAAAGAGACGCAATGCAAAAAGAAACCTTACCTTGAGCATGCACTCAGTGTCACTCTAGTTGCTGCTTGCCGTTAGTAATTGTATTATCCGTGACTTATTTAGTTGATGCGATAGTTTCACTCCATCAGGTACTTTCCCAGAGAAAAGTACTTGTACAGCAGAATTTAAAATCCAGGCTATCCTGCCATGTCACAACATTTAGGTATATTTTTTTTTATTGTTGTTGAGAACTAAGGTTGTTCTTGTAAGAGTGGGAGAGGCTGTCTAGGTGTCTTGTGAGATCTGTCAGCTAGGGGCCATCACGGAAAACTGATCTCTAACCACAGTTTCCTGTTGTTTTAGACACCTCTGCATCTGGTGCTCTTTACACAGAGTTGTTTCACTTTATAAGGCCTAATCTTTCATTTTTGGTCACAACAAATGAAGGTATATTTACACAAGTCATTGAAAAATATAACAATCATAACATGAAACTGTGTTAAAGAGCTCTCATTAGACATGGATAATATATTGTGTTTTAAATATATTTTATTGTATGCAGTATGATAACAGCAGCAGTCTTTCTTATAATAGTTACATGACATTACAAGTTAAATTATCCACCCTGTATGTCACTGTGTAAAACATCAATTAAAATGAATATTAAGCAAAATAACTTCAAATCACAGTTTCATAATTAGGATTATTTACTCCTTTTAAAAATTGACCTGAAGAAATTACCACTAGCCTTACTTCCATTCATTTTTGTTGCCATCTTGTGTGTTGATTTGTTCAATGCAGTAAAATCAACATAATAATGGGATATTAAGTGTTAATTTAAGTGAGAAGAATTACAATGTACAGAAAGTACAGTTGTTTTAATATATATGGAGTTATGCGGCTGTTTCCTGTCATGATTAGAAACAAAGTTACTTTAGTTATATAAATGTTTCGTCTCTTTTTTTTTTCTGCTTCATTTTTCAAGTCTCAGCATTTTTTTTCACTCTTCCTCATTCTTACAAGCCAATAGAGCAGTAACCACCAAACATCGATTTCCTGTGTTGTCCTTCATTGTGTCAGTTTGTTTATTTATACAATCTACAAGAGTAGTTCACTCCACCACATGATTCATCAGTTTTCTTGTTTCTGCCTGCACTCTGTTACTGTTATTCTTTTGCAATTGACTGTTAGCAAAATTCCTACCCCAAGCAGCGCTTCTCCAAATACAGCTTAGCAACCGTAACTAGGCAAGGCAGGTCTGTCAAACTTTGGACTTCTTCACATGTTTGTAAAGATGGTGTATTTTTTGTCTTTACAAAAGCAGAAACATAAGAGATAAAAGTGTAAGGATGGATTAAACACTGGGTTTGTTTGCTCTAACTTAAGCTGAATTGTTAGCTTGCAGCTAAGCGAACAGCTATAATTGATATTTGTGTGTAATTACGTCTAACCATAAAGTATGGTTATATGCTAAATTAAAATGTCCTCATTTTAAAAAGTATTCAGATAAATATCACACAGAGGCATCATGTGGAGGGATGACTGTCATCTCTTCTCTGGGATGAAGTGTTACATGGCACTGGGAGATGCCTCCTAAACCTTTGTGCTCCAAATGTATGGAACAGCGGGTTCAGGCAACAGTGGAAGTAAGGCAGTATGTAAATTAACTGTAAATAGTACATTGCCTGTGTCCATACACGTGTTGTTTCCAGAACATCAACCACCATCAAGGACTCTATAAAGAGCAAGATATTGTACGGTGCCAAACTAAAGAAAAAAACTACATTCATCCCTAAAATCAATCTTGAAACCTGGTGATGTCTGTTTGTTCTGCCTTGTTTGATAGTTATCCACATATGGGCAGAGCAGAAAGTAATGATAATGAAGGGTATGAGAAAGAAAAGGCCAATCTGCAAGTAGATGTCAAAAAGCAGCATAGTAAATGATACTGATAATGTAATACTGGAAGCAGCACTTATCAGCCATATCACAATGCTAGCAACGAGGGCACAGAATTTTTTGGGAGCCTGTTGTCGTGGAAAAACTGCCTTTTCTCTTAAGTTGAACAAAATGCAAGAAACACTTACAGATCGTTGACAAAAATATATTGTACAATAGGAGATAGACAACAGAAGTCATCAGCTATCTCTCTCTATCTCAAAGAGAAGATACAAGAATACAGCTTTTATAGTATTTTGGAGACAAAGAAACTCTTCTCCATTGGTCAGTGTTATATGGTTCGATAGGTTTAAACCTATAGGAACTTTCAAAAACATACCAAGACCTTTAATGCACATCTGGAAAACAAAGCATCTCTGTACCATAACAAAATCCTCGTATTACCATCTGCCGAGCAGAAAACGTTTCCATATAAGGACCTACATTCCACCATATAGCTGACCTTTTTGACCTCACGTGGAGTCACGTTCTTAACACACACCAAACTAAAAGACATGAAACTAGGTAAGAGTTTAAGAGTAGAGACATAAATAGAACTAGGACTATTAACTAATTAAAGTAAATGCACAATCATATAATTACTAAATATTAATAAGTATACAAACATGATTATGAATAGATGATTAACATGTGAATAAATGATAAGTTATGAGCTCACAACGAAGTTTACTTTCACACTGCGCACAGTCGTGAAGCATGGACCACATCAACATAACGATACAACGTCATGGCAGTGAGGATCAACACGTAGCTGTTCAGCCCCAGAAAATAAAAAAAAGTTATGACTTCATGTGTCCATATCCCACAGATCCAGTCATGTAGACAGCAGACCTCAAAAGGCAGGGTCACAGTGAGGCAGAGGTCAGAAATTATGAGCTGCAGAAGCAAGATGTCAGATGTGGTCTTCCAAGCTCGTTCCCTCAGAAGAACCCAAAGGAGGAAGCCGTTTGTAGGCACGCTGATGCAGAAGATGAGGATGTAGCACACAGTGAAGAAGAGCTGAACCATGCTGAGTTCAACGGCATCATAGAACATATAGTTGTCAGTCATTGTAGACGCTGTCAAGGGCCATCATTTACTTGTTAATGTCTTGCAAGGAAGTGACAATAGCTCTGATAAAGAAATGAGGATATGATGTTCATTCCTTACAATGCTGTAGAATACATTCTACATTTGTGCACAACTCTCACATGAATTAATGAATGCATAAATAAAAATCCTGTGTATATCATATCGTTCAAGACATTTTTTATGGCAAAAATTTAATGGAAAACCAAGGATATGGAATAAAAGTCAGAGGATATTGACTGAAACTTGAGAATACTGAATTAAAGTCCGAAAATATGAAATGAAACATTCAATGCCAATAATCATACTGACACCATTTGTTTCAGATATGTAATTAACATCACGTTAGCCTACCACAAAGGTCAGAAGTAGTACACAGTGTACCTGAAATCGGGTGGCAACCATCTAATGATGAAAGTATACCATTTTGACCAGTGCATAACAATATAATAAACAAAGTTTATAATAAACAAAAATGGGGCAATGCTTACTGTAAATGAAAAAACAGAACATTTCGTCTAACTCCAGCGTGTTTGAGCAAGTGGAGGATTATGTCTCTGCTTTTGTCACAATTTCTGAATTGCAAATAACATTCATGACAATATATTCTTCTTCCCTATTTGATGTTTGTCAATAAAAACTAATTCACAGGAGACACCTCATTCATTAACATACACGCATACAAGGTTTGTCTATTCAACAAATTCAGTTTAATTTCATATTGTCAAGTTTTATTTAGTGTTCTCAGACTTTTATTTTAATGTTTCAATCCATATTTCTCAGCTTTCCCATTCAATTTTTACATAAATAATTTACCAAACTGAATAAATATGCTGTATCATATTTCAAAGAAATACAATGCAAAAAAAAAAAACCTTACCTTGAGCATGCACTCAGTGTCACTCTAGTTGCTGCTTGCTGTTAGTAATTGTATTATTTGTGACTGTCACGAACTTGGACACAAGAATGATGGACTCAAATGCACGACTCTTCAATCAGTATGTTTAGTAACAAAACTTTACTGAAGCAAAAGGTCATCAAACAAAAAGTGCTCTTCGAGGAGGATATACAACACAAAACGCTCTCTAGGAGGATATTCCAAAAAATACAACAAAGGTACAACGTGGACATAACCTGGTGCATGGATAATGCTGGGACGCTTGGCTCGACTCAACATGTAGACGGAACAAGACGAACTGGCACAGGACAAAGGGAAACAAGGACTATTTATACAAAAGGTAAGGGAACACAGGTGGGACCAATCAGGGGCGGGGTAGACAATCACGACGGCGGGAAAATCACACAAAGGGAGGAAGTCAGGGTCTGACACGAGAGGGAAGGTGAGTACACAATAAAACAGGAAGTGCACGACGAGACTAGCCGAGAGTGAGTTAACTTGACATAGAACTAAAACATGAAACACTGAACATGACATGAAATACATTAACAGATCTGCCGAGACACAACAGTGACTTATTTAGTTGATGCGATAGTTTCACTCCATCAGGTACTTTTCCCAGAGAAAAGTACTTGTACAGCAGAATTTAAAATTGAATAAATGTATCATTTCAAAAGTGAATGTCTATTTGGAGGGTAGTTCAAACATAACAGCAGAGTTTTGTGCAATAAAAGCCACATTCTGAATAACAGAAGTATTCTGACCAGTGGCTCTCTCCTTGTTCTTCTTTCTGGCATTCTCGCAGTGTAAAACTTTCAAGAGATGTCTTCGCAACTTTTGTGAGAGCATGTACAGCAGAGGGTTCATACAGCAGTGAGAAATAGCAAGTATACGACAAATAGAATAGGCAATTTCCAAGCGTTCTTCCGCATCACAGCCTTTGGGTTTATACAAAGACTTGATGATAAGCACAATATTGAAAGGTCCCCAGCAGATGAAGAAGGCTGTAACAATACATAACACTACCACTACAGTCCTGTACTTTTTTCTGTTTGAAGCCTGCAAAACAGTCTTGAGGATGGCAGAATAGCAGAAAACAATGATGGCAAATGGGAGGAAGAAGAGGAGTGACACTTGGAGATAATATCCCAGGTTGACATCAGGGTCATCAGAGGGACGCTCACACATGTAAAGCCCACTAAAGTGGGTTTCAACTTTTATTTTGATAGCATCACTCATGGATGCAGCAATGCTGATGATCCAGGCAGCTGCGCAGGCGGCCATTGCACACATCTGCCTCCTTGTAGGTTTGTTTGGCCAGTTGTACAGCACCACTGTTATGAAACGATCCACAGTCATGGCAGTCAGCAGAATGACGCTACTGTACAAACCAACAAAGTATGCCGCAGTCATAAATTTGCAGGCAAAATCGCCAAAAACCCAGTGGTGCAGATGATAGACGGCCCAGAATGGAAGTGTGATAGTGAAGACCAAATCAGAGCAGGCCAGGTTCAGGATGAACAGATTTGTGACATTTTTTAGGTTCTCATAGATGACAAGAACACATAAGAGGAGAACGTTGCCTGTGATGCTGAAGATAAAGATCAAAAGGAAGAAGGCACCGCTGATGGTTGAAAAGTCAAACATGAGAGGACAAAAATAATCCACATCACCAATGTCATTGTACTCCATTGTTGGTTTTCTAGGAAACATGAGCACACAATTACAATTGGCAAAATGTATTTAAGACTGAGCACATCTACAACCTTTTAGCAATTTGTGATTATTTAAATATGGAGAGAAATTACAGTAAGTAGTAAGCAACTTACCCCGAATAACGGCTTTAACGTCTTGTAACGTCCTGAATTGCACTGTAGAGGAAAAGTTGTGACATACAAGAGTGAACTCATGGTTCCTCTTTTTGTTTCACATTAAGTCAGAGACGCTGCATCAGTATTCCAGTTACTTTCAGTTCAAGCAAAATGGGTTTCATAGGTTCTGCTTTTATAACATTAC
The DNA here is from genome assembly GCA_005408345.1 of Macquaria australasica. Lineage (NCBI taxonomy): Eukaryota > Metazoa > Chordata > Actinopteri > Centrarchiformes > Percichthyidae > Macquaria > Macquaria australasica. The sequence continues at coordinate 315,580 of SEMN01000020.1, read as the reverse complement.
CTGGAAACAGCAGTGAGAGTTATTCATTATTCAAAACAGAGACACTCCAGAACTTAAACTGAGTGATTTTTATTTTATTGTAAAGCATGGAAATAATGATGATGATGATAATTTTATTATGTGAAAATAAACACTATTACAAATACATTAAAAGTCCAAATGATCAAACACAAAATACTCTCTTGAAAATGTTTTCCTTTTCCCTTACATGATTGTGTACATACAAGTTGAAGGTTAAAATATAAAATATTTGATCGAAATGATTGATATGAAAACATAAAGTAAAATACTATTAATCAAAGTGAATCACATACACAGTTATATTGTCTCTAATACAATGTGTAATCAGTTTATCAACATGCATTTGAAATCACATTGTCCTTCATTAATATCACAGTTTTACTGGAAACTACAAGTTGAAAATTGGGTGAAATTATGGACAGAACACTGTACATTACATAGCACTGTTGCCAAAAAAAAAAAAGCCTCATACTTCTTATACACTCAGTGGCCAGCGTATCAGGTACACATTCCTTATACTGGGAAGTATAGTTCCCCTTTTGCCCCCAGAACAGCCTGGATTTTTCAGGGTCTCGATCCAACAAGGTGCATGATAGCATCATGCATTTGCTGCACATTTTATGCTGCTTCTTGTTCCACCACATCCCAAAGATGCTCTATAACTGCGGGCACCCCAGTAGCTCACCTGGCAGAGCACGTACCATTAGGGCTGAGTTCCTACCGCAGCGGCCCGGGCTCAATTCAGACCCGGGCCCTTTGCTGCATGTCATCCCCTCTCTCTCTCACTTCTTTCCTGTCTCTCTTCATCTGTCACTAAATAATAAAGGCCAAAAAAATATCAAAAAAAAAAAGGTGCTCTATAATTGGATTGAGATCTGGTGACTGTGGAGACCAATGGAGAACACTGAACTTGTTGTCAGCCAGCTCAAGATGATGTGTGCTCTGTGACATGGTGTGTTATTCTGCTGTTAGAACATGGGTAGACTTATCAGTTGGTATCAAGGGACCGACATGGCATAAATGCAGCATAAGCCTTGATGGTCTAGGGCAGCCCCCAGAACACAACTGGCACGATGGTGCAGTGGTTAGCACAGTCGCCTCACAGCTAGAGGTTCTTGGTTTGAACCCAGAGGCTGGTGGTAAGTGGAATAGGTGAAGCTGAAATGAAATCTTGAATTCTTTTATGAATGGAATGCAGCTTGTGGGACAAACTTATAGCTCTCATTTGCTTTTATTTTTTTCACATGCTCTTATTTAACATTTTGGGGGGGGTTGTTTTGTGGGGGTTTTTTCACTTTTGCGTGGCTGACAAACAATTCAAAAGGGTGTTCTTCCTGCTTCTTGCAAGCATTTTCCACCAATCAGGCCATTGATAGCACCAAAACCGATTAATATGTCCTGCCTGCATTCTGCAATTGCGTTTCATATGTTAAGTTTCTAGTTATCTTTATGGATATCCCATGTTTTTTAGAAATATGTTCACACTGATAGACTAACAAAAATGACATTAATTTTGTAAAAAACAAAAAAAGTGAAAATATTAAACAATAATAGGCTAATTAGGTCTCACACATATACATATATATATATATATATATATATATATAAAATTGAAAGTCCGGCCCCAACATTGTCTGCTTTGAAAACAAGCCTGGGTTTTTGGTTATTTGCGTTCTTATAAATTTCAATGAGATTTTGAATTAGGTTCTCTTTCTCCTGGTATAGAACCTCAAAGTTCCGGTTTTACTTGTGCTCTCTATATCAACTACATCGATAACTCTTCACCACTTGTTAGTGATGTGATTGTGAGTCGGCTTTGCCTGTTGCGGATGCTGCTGTTGCTGTGACCCCAGCTCTTCAGCATTTTCTTCAAGTGGTTTTTGAATTTAATCCCAACAAACACATAAAACACAGGGTTGAGACAGCAGTATGAAAAGGCAAAAAGCCGGCTAATGTAAAAGGCATAATCCAGTTGTTCTGATGTTCCACAACTTCCAGCCACAGCCTCTGAGGCAGCAGGGGGTCTGGGCCAGTAATAAAATGACTGCAGAAATATTACTATATTGTAAGGTGCCCAGCCTACGAAGAAAACAACCATGAGAGTTAAAATGAGTTTTAAAGTTTTGTTCTTTCTTCTTTGGGCAGTAGGACGCAACAACCTGCACATGATCTGAGAATAGCAAAAAATGAATACCATTGAACTCATTATAAAGAGAATATTTTGCTGGTAGATTCCCCATATGGTCCAGTAAGAATCCTTCATCCCACAGTAATTCTGGTTCTTGACTTCTGTGAAGATGAAGGCTGGACTGGCAACCACTACACTCACTGCCCAAATGATCACAGATGCGAGGACAGTATAGAAGCCTGTGGTGGACACAATGCCAGACAGAGGATTCATGACAGCTACATAACGGTGGGCAGTCATCAGGATAAGGAGGATACCACTGCTGTAGAAGCCAACGTAGAAGACGAAGTTGACTATCTTGCATGCGGGTCCCCCAAAAGTCCATCCATACATGTGGAAGTAGGCCCAGAAGGGCAGACCTGCGGTGAAGAAGAGATCCGATACAGCCAGGTTCAGGATGAAAGTGTTGGTGAGGGATTTGAGATTCTCAAACTTGGCCAGAATCACAATGACCAGGATGTTGCCAAACAGACTGAGGATCACCACAATGGAGAAGAACACTGGAGTGAAGATGGCTCCAAAATGCACAACTCTTGTTTTGTTGCACACTTCATCATCATAGTCGATGTCATAGTAGTCAGAATAATAGTAGTCAGAGGTTGTGTTGCTTGTAGCAGCTGTGACTGCAGTCATAGCCATATTCCTTCAGAAAGAAAGCTGCATTTAAAAAAGACTTTTTAAATCAAACAGGCTTAATGATATAGTAGTGGATGAGATAATAACATTGTCAAATGCTTTTCATAGATTTATGTCAGAACTTGATTAGGTAATATGTCAATAGCCTGTTATATCATTCTCTTGGTACATGACTACCTTTTGTCTGGGTTATCTTATATCATATATACGTTCTTCTCTGCCGTGGCTGAATGATGAAGTAAGAGTTCTAAAGAAGCACTGCAGGAAGGCTGCGAGGAAATGGAAAAAGGATAAACTCAGTGCCCCCCTTGCTTTACTAAAAAACCTAATGTTCACTTATCAAAGCTAATTATTTTTGTGGCAAAATAGTGGAGATTCTTCTTTTCCTCCTATTTTAAACATGCCTCTATTTATCCCCTCTTAAAAAAGCCCTCCCCAGATCCTTCAGTTTTAAGTAATTTCTGACCCATCTCCAAACTGCCTTTTTTATCAATCCTAGGAGTTATTTTTGACTCTCAGCTGTCTTTTGATGCTCAGGTAACCTTTATAATTTTACTGTATTATTTTACTGCATTGACTGTACTGTTTTATTTGCTCGTATTGTAAAGCACTTTGTAACCTTGCTTTCAAAAGGTGCTATATAAATAGTTATTATTATTATTATTATTACATGTTAGAGGGTTAGTTTACCCAAATTACAAAAAGCTAATTTCTCACTTCTAGTGGTATTTATCCATGTAGATAGTTTTGGTTTTATTTGCTCAAGCTTTGACATATCCAGCCTCCAGCACAATACAATGGAAGTGCTTAGACTTCCATTTATGGTGTTTTCAAATCTTAAGTATTTCTGCATAACACTCAAAGTTACAGTATGAGATTAACATTGATTTGGTAAGATTGGTGCATGAAAGCACTGTCAGTGTCATCAGATTTTTGATTTGAATATTGTTTGTTAAGCGGATCCCAACCCTAACCCATCAACCTTTTCCAGATGAACCCTGCTCACTTCAAACCAGTGAGAGGAGCACAAAGGAGCACACAGTTTACTTTGCCATGTTTGGGCACCACTTTGGTATTTTCATTTCCTCGTGGTTATCTTTGTGCCATTATAAGGCTGTGGTGATGTCACTGAGTTGTGATGATTTTAAATTTCAGTTGATGTGTCAATTGGATCAAAAGTCACTGACGTATGTATAACAAAGGAAAATATAAATTGGCAAAGATTTCAAACAATATGTTAAAACACTCAATATTATAACGTTTTCCGTATTTTTAAGTGTTATTTGTATTATTGTTCAAAGTGGGGCCCTGTGGGATCACGAGGGGCCCCTCGTCTCATGGAGGCTCAGTGAAATAACCTAAATTGTGTTTTCATGCAGGACATCACCACACAATATAAACAGCTGATTGAGAAAAATATGTTTTCAGGACTTTTAAACAATTCAACAGCAACAAGTTCCATTAACAGTGTTCCCATTACTGGATAAGCCATGAAAATAATAATTAATGAAAACTGTTAAACAAAATTCCATTTACCTCCATTTTACTCCAAGGTTGCTGCAAAAATAAGAGTCAAGTATCTCTAAAGCTAGCCAAATAAAACCAAAAACTAACAGCATGACTACCACTAGAGGTAAGTGAGAAGGTATCTTTTTTTAATTGGGTGAACTGAATGTTAAATGTTTTCTTTCCCTCTGCATTAAAGCTAGACTATCAAAATAAGGAGATATAACATTCTTTCTTATTAATCTGGATAGATAAAATGAAAGACTAATTATTTAGTCATCATATCCTCATTATAAATATTTCAGTAAACATATATTTCACAAACTATAAAACATTGTAAACTTTAACTTCAGTATTGCTTAGCCCTGCCCCAAGAGAGACCTCCACTATAACAAATAATTGAGAAATGTGAAAACTGTACCTGCACAAAGGCTGTGCACACACCAGAGTCCTTCCTGAAAATATCACTGGAAACTTGGTGAATTGTTCCTTAAGTATCAACCACAAAGGTGAACAATAATTTTCACATCATCCACACACATGACGTCTGTGGGACTTGGTTTCAGATTCCCTTTAATCGTTAATACCTGTTTTTGCAGGCCATTACACTTTGGAGGTGATAGGTATTTCAGAATTTCAAGAACAAACATATTCCATTATGTGTGACTGTTAGTTGACTGTTGCACCTGTAACAGTATAGGTAAACTATTTTAATTTCTCTTTGGCACCACAATTAATGGAGGAGGCATTGTTGTTATGTGACAGTCTCCTTTACACCTAATGTGCGTTTTTATTTTTATTTCAATTAATTGACATTAATTAACAGTGAACATAATCCAATAGGGCTGCAATTTACAATGATTTCCACTAATGATTAATCTGTGGATAATTTTCTTTGAATAATTGATTTATCATTTAGCCTATAAATTGTCACTTCAGATGTTTTGTTTTATCCTACAACAGTCCAAAACAAAACAAATTCAATTTACAATTATATAAACAGAAGGAAACACCAGTGAATTAGTGAATCTTTTGCATTTCTGCTTAATAAATGACTTAAAAGACTAATCAATTATCCAAATAGTAATTGATTTTCTGCCAAATGTCTAATAAATTAATAAACATATAATTTTTTAAAATAGAAAACGTAGGACATGCAGTGTAGAAGATATAAACTCATTATACCATTGCACCAAATTTCTAATCAAGTTAGAATAAAAGAAAATAAGATAAGATAAGATAAGATAAGATAAGATAAGATAAGATAAGCCTTTAATTGTCCCACAGCTGGGAAATTTTCAGCGTTACAACAGCCAGAAAAAGTGTCATATATAGAAATACAATAATAAAATATAATAAAATACAATAAAAATAAATAGAAAATAGTCCTGTACACAGTAAAGACAGTAATAATAATAGTGTGACTGAGTGCATTTGTAAGTATGAACAATAGATAAGATAAAAATAAAAATATTGCACATATATAATATACATGTACATGAAAGTATTACAAAGCAACAGATGAAGTAATAACATCATGAATAAAAAAAAAAAATGTATTAAGATAATGCACAGCAGCAGATGAAGTAAAGTAGTGAACAGTCTGCTTATTGACAGTCAATGTAGATTACCGGGAGTTGTACTGATTATAGAGTCTGACAGCAGCAGGCAGAAAGGACCTACGGTACCTCTCCCTCAGACACCGAGGGTGGAGCAGCCGGTCGCTGAAGGAGCTGCCCAGTGCTGACAGAGTGACATGTAGGGGGTGGGAAGTGTTCTCCAGTAGTGATGATAGCTTGGCCACCATTCTCCTGCCACCCACCACCTCCACTGGGTCCAGAGGGCATCCAAGGACAGAGCTGGCCTTCTTAATCAGTCTGTCCAGTCTCTTCCTATCCCTGGAAGAGATGCCACTGGCCCAACATGCCACCCCATACAATACGGCTGATGCCACCACAGAGTCATAGAAGGTCCTCAGGAGCGCCCCCTGCACTCCAAAAGACCTTAGTCTCCTGAGCAAAAAGAGACGGCTCTGTCCCTTCTTGAACAGAGCGTCCGTATTGTCTGACCAGTCCAGTTTGTTGTTCAAGTGAACACCCAGATACTTGTACGATCTCACAATCTCAATGTCCGTTCCCTGGATGTTCACTGGTGTAGGTGGAGGGAGTTTGTGCCTGCCAAAGTCCACCACGAGCTCTTTGGTTTTACCCGCATTGATCTGGAGGCGGTTCTGTTGACACCAACCCACAAAGCCCTGGGTCAGTTCTCTGTACTCCCTATCATCCCCGTTGGTGATGAGGCCGACGATGGCAGAGTCGTCAGAGAACTTCTGCAGGTGACAGTTCGAAGTGTTATGGGTGAAGTCCGCTGTGTAGAAGGTGAACAGGAAAGGCGCCAGAACGGTTCCCTGTGGAGCCCCTGTGCTGCAGAGAAGTGTGTCAGACACACAGTCCTGTAACCTCACATACTGTGGCCGGTTTGTGAGGTAGTCCAGGATCCATGCTGCCAGGTGATGGTCCACCCCAGCGTGCTCCAACTTGTCCCCCAGAATCCTGGGCTGGATGGTGTTAAAAGCACTGGAGAAATCAAAAAACATGATCCTCACAGTGACAGCGTCATCCACCCCAATGCCGGGTTGGTAGGCAAACTGCAGAGGGTCCATACATGGGCTCACCAGCGGATGCAGGTGAACAAGGACCAGTCTCTCTAGGGTCTTCATCAGGTGAGAGGTCAATGCCACTGGCCTATAGCCATTGAGGTCCTTGGGGTGTGGGGTCTTCGGCACAGGAACCAGACACGATGTTTTCCACAGTTTTGGCACCCTCCCCAGCTTCAGACTCAGGTTGAACAGATGCTCAACAATCCCACACAGCTGGTCCGCACAGGACTTCAGAAGTCTGGAGCTGATGCCGTCTGGGCCCGCCGCCTTCCCTACCCTCATCTTCCTCAGTTCGTTTCTCACCTGAGATGTTGTGAGGAACAGTCCGGTTGAGCTTGTAGGGGGTAGGGGGGCTGAAAGGGAGGTGTTTGCGGGTGTGAAATGGGGAGATGGGCCCAGCCCCGACTGTGGTGTAGCTGTATGAAGTGGCTGTAAGCTGAGGGCTGTGTGGAGTGGTGAGTGGTGAGATGAGGGAGCGGGGGGGCTGCAGGCAGGGAGGGTAGATGGTGATGATGGTTGTAGGGGGGACAGGGCAGGGGGAGGGGTAGATGCCTGATCGAATCTGTTAAAGAATACGTTTAGGTAATTTGCCCACATCTGATCCCCCGCAGGCCAGGGCTTGGAGTCCACATGGCCCGAGATAGTTTTAAGGCCCCTCCAAACTCCTCTGGTGTTATTTTGCTGCAGCTGACTCTCCAACTTCATCCTGTAGCTGTTTTTCCCCTCCTTGATCCTCCTCCTCAGCTCTCGCTGGACACTCTTTAACTCCTCCTTGTTACCCGATACAAAAACTCTCTTTTTTTCCTTGAGGAGAGCCTTAATATCAGGAGTGATCCAGGGTTTATTGTTGGCGAAACAACGCACAGTCCTAGTGGGGATGGTGTTTTCCACACAGAAGTTTATGTAGTCCGTCAGACAGTCTGTGAGGTTGTCAATATCCTCCTATGGGTACTGCATAAATTTTCTTTTATTTCCATATCTACACAGTTGGTCTGTATATTGCTATTTGTTCGTACAATAGTATGTAACCCTCTGAGAGCACAAATGGTCATCAATGGGTGTCTTCTTTCACTTCATTTTTTTAGTTGGCTGAGAATACCTGCTTCTTTATAGCAACGCCCTGCAGTTAAATAGGAAACGAGAAGCAGGGACATAAAGAGCCAATAAAAATAAAATAAAAAAACAGAAAAATACTGACAGTGAACAAGCTACAGGCTGAGTAAAAGCAGCTGCAGGCAGGCAGAGAGCGGTTATTGTGAATGATCAGAGAGGTGTTTAGATTTTGTTGTTTTACATTTCAGATTATTCTGAAATGTAAAACACTGCACTAACACCAAAGTCTGTTTTTTCCTAGATCAGCTCTGGTTCGGGCCTCCTGGAGAATCTTAAGTAATTAGGAACTGTCTTTTGCTGTTGTTGGTTGGTTTAGATTTCTCGTATTTTATGCATGCAACCATTTATTTATTTAGATGTTTTTATTTGAATATCCAACTGGTTCTGTTTTAATTATTTAATGACATTTAATAAAACAAAAACATATTCATATAATAACAATAAAATAAATCTAAAATAAAGATTTTGTTGTGTTTTGAACACACTATACGTCTTAATGCCATTGGTTATTTATTGGCCAAATACTTATCTTATGAAAATTCCCTTAATATAACCCCGTCTAACTGTGTACAAAAAAGTTCATGTAAAATAAAACACATTCTTACTCTTCTGTTATATTTCATTAAATATTAGGTTTATAAAGGGGGACACACTCCTCAGCTTTCTGTTTATTTACCATTTGTCTCTCAACCAAACTAGGACGCCAGTAGCAGGCAGCTGTGTATCCGTTAGGCCTGTCAATCACCCACAGTGCCCGCCCCCAGGGGTAGCAAGTTTCTGCTGTATCACCCACAAACTGGACACTGGACAATTTTACACATCAAGTACGTCTATTAATTAACTGTTTATTTAATATTGAGGCGTTGGGCTTTATTTACAACCGAACTGCGATGGTCTGTAACACAAATCTACATGAAATACGACGAGGAAGTGAACAGCTGAGAGCAGGTGCGTGTCTGATGGCGCTCGCCAGCTTTGACAAGTCGACGTTTGTGTCGCCTGTTTGTTGCATTTTAACGCAGATTGAAAGCGATTCGGGTCCAACTCTGCTGGCTTGCGACGGCAGACACGTCTTGTTGCGTCAGTGGGGTCTGGTAAGGACGCTGTCACCTGTCGTCGTGATGCAAATGTTGTGTGGCTCCTCAACACTTTAATGTCACCTAAACAGATTCACGGAAACCTCTGCGATATTTAAACTGTGTCATTTGTCAAAGACTTCTTGCTTTGGGCAGAATTCAACACTCTTCATGAAATATTTTTTTTACAGCAGGAGGGGAAACTAATTTAGGGCAGTACCTCCTAGTGGTAGTAGCTTTGGCATATTTTTACAGTCACATGCTTTAATTAATTAATTAATTAATTAATTAATTATTTTGGGCAGAGGTATATTCTTGACTATTCAGGGACACCGGGAACAGTGTTCGTATCATGAGAACATTTCTGAAATAACCAAAAATAATCATAATCTCTGTATTTTTAAATCCACGTGCAGAATTTCCTGACTACAATGGCCTCCTCCTCCTCCTGGTCAGTTGGAGATAATCAACTGCAGAGGATAATCAGAGACCTGCATGGTAATTAAGCTGTTCACGCTTACAATAAACGCCATCTCTTACAGTGTCACACAGTATATTGCTCTATGTGTGCCATGCAGCACGTTTTTAATGTGTACTTTTCAAAGTAGCCGTATGTATGTGTGTTTACACAAGTAATGGACCAAACAGTATGATGAATATGAATGAAATGTGAACCACTGTAACATTAAGATCAGTCACAGATTTTCATCAGGACATATTTTGTGGCTGATGAAGATCTGTGACTGATAGAAATGTCACAAAAAATATTGTGTAGATTCTACTATTTTTTCCCTTCTATGTGTACACAAGAGCATAATTTGATGTGTGTGTGTTATTAATGCTGTTACTGTCTTGTTTAGATGCTGTGTTAGAGTTGAGTAAAGAACACAAGGACTGCGGTGAACCCGTAACTGATGACAGCGCCAACCTGCACAGGTTCTTCTATAAACTAGAGTACCTGCTACAGGTATGGTATCATATCAAAGCAAGAAACATTTAGTACAACAAAACTTCATTATAAGATTTATTTAAGAGTTTGTCAGGATGATCCAGTTTGAGTTTGCTCATCCAACTCTCCAGACCAGTATTTCCCAACTTAGTGATCGGGACCCCTAAAGGTCTCAACACAAGATAAATTCAAGGGGTTGTAAGATCATAAAAAAAAGTAAGGGGGTATTTTTCTTGTTAAATAGTGGTGAGTTATAACTTTTCAGGGATATCTCAAACATATGCAACCTGTGGGGTTGTGACTAAGCATTGCTTGGCTACAAGGGGTCACAAGTTAAAAATACTGGGAACCAGTGCTCTAGACCAGTGATTCCCAGCTTTTTTGGGTTGTGAACCCTTTAAATGAAGCACTAATGACCCTTCATCACATGTTGTTTATCTGCGAGTTGTGAGCAATTCCGGTTCCATTCCAGGTTTATTTTGTTAGACCATAAAGGGTGAAACTATGACTATTTCAGAAGAAAAAAATGAAAAAGAAAAAAACAATAATATAAATGTGTGTATAGCAGAGCTACATTTTTCCCCATTAATTATCTTGTGACCAATTAAATTCATCTCATGACCCTTTGGAGGGGTCTCAACCCCCAGACTGGGAACCACAGCTCTAGAAAGACTAAGGTGAAACGAGGAGGAAGTTCATATTGTATTGATTACAGTGTGAACCACATTCTCTACTACACACAGCAGTGTCAGACAGACCTGTTGTACAAGGTTTGTTAGGTAATACAGTAATAAGGTGATGTGTGTTTCTTAGTTTGACCAGAAAGAGAAGACAACCTTTCTCGGTCAGAGGAAAGACTACTGGGATTACTTCTGTGACTGCCTGATTAAGATCAAGGGAGCTAACGATGGCATCCGTTTTGTTAAATCCATCCCTGAGGTAATCCTCCTCTGCAACACACACACAATCACCCTCGCTGCCTCGGCCTTGCCATGGCGTGCAACACATGCACACACACAAATACACAGTGACTGTATAACCATGTACCTAATCCTCTGCTCGGTCAGGTACAGTAAGACTCAGTGCTGCTAATTCACTTGCTGCCTTACAGCTGTACCTACTGTACTGTGCTGTTTCTTCCTCACCTCCTATCCTGGGAATTCACAGTGGTGAGCTTCATACTGGAATAACTGTAGTTGAATTAGTCCTAGTTTGTACTACATTTCATTTGTAGCTTGTTTAACCTTCTGTGTGCCTGACATTGAGATTTGTTGTGCTTAAAACGCTTCAAAGAGTACTCTAAAGACTTATTTACAAATGGGATGTTTTCTTAAGTTTTTACCTTGTGTGATATTGGCATATACAAGCCATGTTGTTCTCTCTAATAGGGCTGCAACTAACAATTATTTTCATTATCAGTTAATATGCTGATTATTTACAATTTCCCAAAGCCCAAAGGTGACGTCTTCAAATTGCTAGTTTTGTCTGACCAACAGTCCCAAACCTAAATGTTTTCAACTTACTATTATATGACAAAGAAAAACAGCAAATCCTCACATTTGAGGAGCTAGAACTAGCAAATGTTTGGCTTTTGTGTTTGAAAAAAGTCTTTAACAATTAATCAATTATCTAAATATTTGCCACTATCATTTTTAAAGAAGTGTATTACTGTTTACATATTTTTATATTGAATGGTAGAACACATCCAGTGTCCTAATTTGGAAGTGGATGATCAATAGTGCCACAGTGCCGTATTGTGGTGCAGTGTAGGGCCACAACAAATGATTGTTTTCATTATCAATTCACTTGCCGATTATTTTCTCCATTAATTGATTAAAGGTTGGGTAAGCAGTTTTCTTTTGGCTTCATTGGGCAAAAATGCCATAATAACCGTGCAGCATATTGTAATTCAAGTGGTCTGCAGACCTCTACTTCAGCCCCCCCTCTTGGTCCCAGGAAAATCTAGCCCGTGACGGTAGACTTTAGCCAATCACAGGTTATTTCAGAGAGACGGTGTGTTCGTATTGGCTAAGCTACAAGAACAGATGCGTGTACACGTCCCTTCAGACGGTGAAAACCTGATTCAATGGCGGAAAATCCTGCCGAAAATCCTGCAACTTGTGATAAATTTCCAACACCTCCTTTGCCTACAGCGGTGTATAGTACAAAACAACACGTCCCGGCTCCACACGGAGCTTCAGGCTCATTACTTTCGATGCCATGGCGCTCATAACGACGAGTGGCAAAGAGGCATGATGACAAACAGTGGGACGGCTGGACGGCGTTGCAGCTGCCTCTGAAGCCTGGGGTGCTCTGCTCTGTGGACGCGAAGCGCTGGAGGGGCATCTTTGAGCAGAAGAAGAAGTAGCAGAGGGAGGGGCCGCGGTCTCGGTGAGGCTCACACCGTGGAGAGCGAGCCTTACGAGAGATACAGTTTCGCAGGGGAACTAATTCCTTCTGCCGGTCGAAGTTGTGGGTTTGGTGGGAGGGGCTTTTAGTGATACGAGTCAGCAGAGAGAGAGGCGGAAGGTTTTGCAAAGGTTGTACAGATTTACAACCTACCCCAGCTTTAATATGCTTGTTACAATTTCTCAGCCGAAGGTTGTTTTGTCTGACCAATAGTCCAACACTTAAAGATATTAAAGATATTCATTTTGTTATACTGTATATGAGAAAGAAAATCACATTTGAGAAGCTGAAACCAGCAAATGTTTGACATTTTTGCTCAAAAAGGGACTAAAACAATTTGTCAATTACCAGAATAGTTTCCAATCAATTTTCTTTTGAGTTATTTGAAAGATTGTTTGGCTGTAGTGCAGTGGCATTGTTCCTTTCTTCAGGAAAAAACCCTATTTATAAGTAAGCTGTATTCTAGCATGAGAGAGCTAATTACTGAATAGGTTGTGCTTTATAGGCATAGTAAGACCACATGTCTCATTTTATGCTAATTAGCATTCATTAGCAAAATCTGTGGTTTAAAGTTTCCTCTGGGATTTACAACAGTCTGTATTTTTTTCTTTAAAAGCCACATAGTTCAGTCAATACCAGCTGACTGCTAATTACTTGTTGGAAACCTTTGGTACTCTTACTTAAAATATTACTTTTACTCTTGTTTTTTCTTGTCGGTCAGTTGCTGACAGTAAGTCAGTCTCCAGCTGGTGTCCTTCTGGTAGGTCTGTGGGTCTGTTGTCTGACTTAAATCCCTCCATCTGCTAATGTATTGGAGAGTCTGGGCTTACAGACAGATACTGTAGATGTAGTGTCTATGCAGTGATTACCTTTAAATGTAGACATCCTTAAATGTTCTGTGACGGGACACATTTTAACAAAACACAAGTTTACATTGGGGTTATTCAAAAATAGAGCTTGAATTAGTCGATTAATCAGTTAGTTACTTCCACATTAACAGAAGAATAAACTACAGCTATTTTGATTTCGTTTGTCATTTTTTAAGCTAAAATTCCCATCCATCTCCTGGTTGCACCTTCTCTGATTTGAGGATTTTCTGCTTTTCTCTGTTTTATATCATTGGGAGCAAAGTATCTTTTAGATTTTGGACTGTTTGACGGAAAAAACAAGACATTTGAAGACATCATATTGGACCCTGGGAAAATGTGATGGACAGTGTGGAAGTACACTAAAGTGTATATTTTTGTGTGTCCTCAGTTGAAGACATCACTGGGGAAAGGAAGGGCCTTCATCCGCTACTCACTCGTTCACCAGCGTCTTGCTGACACACTGCAGCAGTGTCTTATAAACCAGAAAGTCACAAGGTCAGAGGACACATACGCACGCGCGCGCACACACACACACACACGTATATTTTACAGTTTGGCAGTGCCCCATCTTAGTAAGTATGACTCTCCCTTCCTGATTTATGTCTTATTTCTGTTTTTACAGCCACACAGCCCAACCATAGACATCAACAACCACATCTCACTTCCTCAGCCTTCCATCAAACCAAATGTCAATGTTTGTTTTTAGTTTTATTTGACCAGGGTAGTCTTTTATGATTTATGATGATTTTTATTTCAAGAGTGCTGGGCAAAATTGTATATGAGGGGAAGTTAAAATGCATTCAGTCACATATTTTAGGCTGTCTGTTTCTCAATAACGTGTGTGTGTCATAGACTTTATTTTGTTTGTGTGTGTGTGTCAGCTCAGGTCAGGTAATTTATCACATGCTGTATAGGCTTAGAAATCACACACAATCTGCAACATTAACCACCTAATTACATTATTTCAAGTGCACTTTTTCTTAAAGTGCAATTTTTGTGTTTAGGGGAATAGTTCAACATTTTGGTAAATGTGCTTATTTGCTTTCTTGCCAAGAGTTGGATGAGAAGCTCAATACTCCTCTCATGTCTGTGCGGTAAATATGAATCTACAGCCGGTTAGCTTAGCTTAGCATAAAGACTGGAAGCATGGGGAAACAGCTAGCCTGGCTCTGTCCAGTGGTAACAAATTCTGCCTAAAGTGTTCATTTTGGCACCTCTTTTTGATTTAGTTTTAGCCTTAGTCATTTGTCAAAAATGTGTATAAGTTCTAGTTCGTTTGTTTGTTTCTCTTCAACAGTGACGTTAAACAACATCAATGTAATGTGCCGGGGGTTAGCTCGACAGCTAATTTGCACCTGCAGCCCCGACATAACTAAAATTAACAAATAATAAAAAGTAATTTTCTACATAATAAAGTTACATTGAAAATAAGAGAGATAAGGGGGCTGTTCTCCAGTAGTGGAGCTGCAACGTTAGTACCGAGGAAAGCCATTGTTATCCAAAAGGCTGTATAAGCACAGGTCTTTTGAAAAGAAACGAACTGTGGGTGGAGTTATTTTCTTCAGTTTTGTAAGGTGCTGCAGTGTGAGTTGGTCAGCTGGTTTCATTTGTTAGTTTGGTGCTCCACTCCATTAACGTTAGCTGGTCTCTGTATCCACAAAATACTTCACTTTCATCTTGCAAAGCAAGTTATTAAGTTATTGAATCCAAAATGCGGGTGGTGCACTGTGCTCTTGCGGTTGACTTCCGCTTTATTTGTTCCATCGACATAACTTTAACGTCATTAATCGATTTTACCCCCCACCCCCACCTCTCTTCTTGTACTTTTTGTTGCTGTGCTGTGTCCCTTAGTCATTTGTCGAAACAAAGCTTATCTTATCTTAACATAAACAGCTCACTATAAACTTAAAACACATTGCTTTACCAACATCGTTCAACATTGTATTGTATCAAATAAAAAAAAGTGTGTGTGTGCTTGTCCTCGGTATTGTGTTTTATGTTTTTTTGTTTGTATTTTTCCCATGCAGTGAATGGTATTACGCCCGGAGTCCCTTCCTCAAGTCTCACCTCACTGCTGACATAATCAACCATCTCTATGAGCTCAACCAGATCCAATTTGACGTGGCAGCCAGAGGTTACGACCTCGATGCAGAATGGCCAGCCTTTGCGAGGTAATCAATGCCTACAATTATTTGTTTACACATTTACAATCATCAGTTTCCAAACAAACTTGAATCTGGATGTTGTTCTGATGAAAGAACAGACACTTTACACTGTAAATTGATCGGAGAGAGACCTGAAGTTATTTGAAATAACAAAGCATTTTAGTGTAGATAATGAAAAATTGTGGTGAAGCAGTTTTGGGTGTTTCACAACTTGAAGTAACACAATTATCTGATCACTCTGCACATTCACAGCTCTTTTTTTTTTTTTTGTGCTTAAGTGTGTAACTGTGCTGACGGTGTGTGATCGCTGTTCCTCACCTTTGCCAAAACCTTTCACTTCTTTGTCATCAATTTGCAGTCACTCTACAAGCAGTGGTCACAAATTTTTAAAAGCATAATTTGTGTTGTTGAAGTTGTTGTGCTTCGCATTATTGTGATTATTATTTAAATATTACAATAAAATTCAGTGCAGCAACACCTACGACAACAAGATTACCTGAAAAAGGGTTGAATCAACACCTGTCACTAACAATATAAACAAAAATAAAGATGTTATAATTCACAAATGCAGTATTTCTTCCGAGTGCTATTGTATAGGATCGCATTAGACAGTATACATTATATGATATGGTGTACACCACATTTTTTTGTAGTTTCTTTATCGCAAGTACTGGAGGGCAAATATTTGTTCCGCTTGTCATTTCCCACGAGTATCCTGAAATTATTTGATGCATGCATGAATCGTGACTGGACGGCCAAATGGAAACAGTTTAACCACTGTACCAGAGAAGAAATGTTTAATATGTGACAACATACTCTGAAAACAGGTTTACTGACCTAATTTCATATGAGGTCTGAATCAATACAAAAGATTAAGTTTTAAGGTGTTGTTGCAGTATCTTGAGTCTTTTATCAACAGACAAAACTCCTTTTACTCCTTTTTAACAGTTACAATAAATAGTTTAAAGGTGATTGAATGTTTGCAATAATTTTCTTGAGGAAATGTGATCACATGACATTATTGGTAATACTTTATTTTGGGTTCCGTAGTTTCCTAATCATTTCCTATAAAACAGCAACAAGAAGTTTTCAGTCACTAAACCATTACATTTTTAGCATTTCTTTCAAGGAAGTTCGTCGTAAGTCAACAACCGCATTTAAACCTTACCCAATTAAGTTCTCTAACTATTGTATAATTTCCTGGCTCTTTCATAAAAACTCTGTGAATTGGTTTTACTATGGACCTATAGAGCCACCTAAATACTCACTTCTGGTTTCTCGTTATGTCAAAGGCGAACGTTAGGCACTGCCTCACCAGCTTTCCTGTGGAAGCCTCCCAGTCGCTGCTCCAGCATCAACAGTCTCGTTAGCAGCTACTCGCACTCACAGGTACACACATACTTATAGACATACTCTACATAAACAATCTTGCACAAATATCTGTGTAAATGTGACTGTTTGAATTTTAAAGCCCCTGACCAGAGCTCTCTTGTTCCATTCACTGACCAGGCGCAGGAGTTTCTCCCAATTCCAGACCTGAGTCACAGTCTCCTCGGTGAACTGGGGGAACCCTCTCCTTGCAGCATAGCAGAGGACCTCCGCATTGAGCTTGACCAGTCCGAGCTCAAACAGCAAGAGCTTCTGGTACAGGTTAAGGAGTTAGGCAGAGAGGCTGCTGAGCTGAAAGGCGTGGTTAAAGACCTTCAAGGCCAGCTGTTAGCAGCTCAGAAGTACTCTGACCACTCAGTGTCTACAGCAGCCCAAAGAAACCAAGAAACAGATAATCAGGAGAGAGCAAATCACCTTCATATCTGTAGGGAAGCAGTAAACAGTGAACTTCAAGACAGGCTCACAGCAGCTGAGAACAAAAATATGGAGCTTCTCTCTAAGTTGGACGAGGCTCTGAAAGAAAAGGGACAACAAACAGCTAGCTACTGCGACTCAGCCTGGAAAATCCAGGAACTCCTGGATAAACTCAAGACAGCGGAGGAGGAGAGGTTGGAGGTAAAGAGAGAGGCTGAAGACAGGGCCAGGCACTCTGAGCGTCTGTCCCAGGAACTAAAACTCAGGGAAGAAGAGTTGAGGAACAGTGAGGGGAAGCTGGCTGAGGTAAAAGCCGGAGCCCATGACGAGCGTGAGGAGGCGCTCAAGCGATTGGAGGAGCTCCAAAGTGCAGTCGGTCGAATTCAGGGGGCGCTGACTTTGAAAGAGAAGGAGACAGGGAACTTGAGAGCCCAGCTTCAGGATCTACAAGCATCACTGGAGTGCAGAGAACAGCAGGCAGAGGAGCTGAGGAAAAGACTGCAGGAGGAGAGGGAGGAGGAAGAGCAGAGATGTAGCATGAATAGTAGTCAGAATGAGGAACTCGAGAGCCGGCTCCTGGACGCAAGAAAAACTCTAAAAAACAGAGAGAAAGAGCTAGCTGTTAGTTCAGAGAGAATCAAGCATTTGGAGGAGCAGTTGGAGAAGCTAAATGTTGAGAAAGAAAGTCTGAGCTCTAGACTTGCTGATAATGAAGATGTTTTCTGTGATCAAACCGAGAACCTTGAGGACTACAAAACCCAATGCAGCAATCTCATGGAAATAAACACTAAGCTGCTCCAAACAGTTAAGAAGAGTGAGGGGAGCATTACAGAGCTGACTGAGAGCAAGACAGCCTTGTTAGACCAGCTAGCTTCTTTGAGGGCCTCTGAGAAGCACTTAAAGGGCAGAGTTGAGGCTGCAAAGATGTGTGTGGAAGATCGAGAGAAGAAGCTTCTGGATGAAAACCTGCATTTGGAGGAGACTTTCCAGAAGACGCTTGTCCAGAAGGAAGTATCTGATGCTCAATTAAGGAAGCTAGAGCATGAGAATAGGGAGCTTCTTGAGGTTCAGTCCTCATTGAAGAAACAATTAGCCAGAACTCAACAGGAACTGGATTCACTCACTGCCAAAGCTGCAAAGTTGGACAAGAACCTCATAGTGTCCCAAAGAAGCCAAGCAGAGTTACTTGAAAAACTCCAGGAAACTGAGGCCAAACTGAGAGACCAGACTGTTAGAGCGGAGGAGCTGGAGAGCAGGACTGGGGAGCTGCACGATGAAAAAGGAGCTGCAGAGAGCAATGAAAAAATGCAGAACCTTCATGATGAGCATCAGACTTCCTCAATGGAAATGAAAGAGGCCCCGTTCAGGCTAGTTATGGCTGAGGCTCAACTGGAACTCAACCTGCGGGAGGTGCACCAGCTCCGGGAAGAGGTGGTAGAGCTCAGGGCTCAGCTTCTAGCAGGAACTGAGGAAAGGATGAAAGTTCAAGCACTGCAGGAGGTGACAGAGTCCTCCAGAGAGGACCTCTGTGTCTTAACAGAACAACTCAAAGCCCAGGTAGAGGAGCTAAACCGCCGGCATGTGGATGAGATTCTTCGATCCCGGGAGCGAGAGGAGGCTCTTATCCGTGAGCGTGACGGCGAGGCTCAGGCCCGAGCAGGTCTGGCTGCAGAGGTGACGGCCTCCAGAGATGAGCTCAATAATCTGAAGCTGCAATATGAAGCCTTGTGTCTGGAGAACAGTGAATCCAGGGAGGCGCTCCATAGAGCCAACACTGAAACAGCTGAGCTTGGCGTGCATGTGTGTATGCTAACCGCTGAGAACGAAGAGGCCCGTCTGCGCTGGGAGGGCTTGTCAACAAGGCTGCAAGAGCTGGAGGAAGAGGCAACTCAGGAGGCAGAGAGGCTGAATACCTGCATGGAGCAGCTACGTCGGGAGAACCAGCGACTCCTCGATGAGCTCCATAATGAGGAGGGTTTGTTGGCAAGCAAGCAGAAGGCCCAACAGGAGGCTGAAGCTGTGCAGGGGACGAGCCAGGAGGAGATTCAGGCACTCCGCTTCCAGCTCAGCAGCCAAGCCATGAACCACGGCAGCCAGCTCCAGGTCAGCCACAAACGAATAAATTGCAAGACAGTGGTGGCCTGCAGAATTAAATTGGGATAGACTGAATAGATTGTTGTAAAGAAGGCATGTTGTAAATAGAAATATCTGTTTCTGTGGTTGGTATTAATCTCTCACATTGTGGTTTATTATCATGTGATTTCTGAGCACCCTAGTTACTTAGGCACATGTATTTATTATTATTATTATTTTCTTTTGCTTTATTGACTGAACATTAAACACATACATTACATACAGTACATACACAATTCATTCACAAATGACATACAGAAAATGCTGAACAACATATGTGCATGAAAGCACACAAGGAAACTTAAATGCATGTAAAAAACACTGCTTGATTGTTTTATTTGCAATGTCAGCAAATCTACTGTAATATCTGATTTTTTTTGTTTGTTTGTTTTTTTTTTTTTACTATATGTACTGTGTCATTAGTTGATGAATTTATGGTTTGTATTCTCATCCAGGCTGTGAATCAAGGCTTACAGGAAGTGAAATTACAGCTGACGACTGAGCAGGAGAAAGCGGTCGACCTGGAGAACAAACTCAAACAGCTAGAGGTGAGAGGATGCCCTAATTCCAGATCTGCCAAAAGGTTTGGTATGGCATCAGCAGGTTATCCTGGCCCCCGTCTAATCACTAAAGCAGTCGCAAGATGTTTTAAATCACGGTTGAAGAGTTGATATAGTGATGTGACATTAAAAGTGGTTTTAAGCAAGGAAATTAAACTGTTAAACACTGCCTCTGACCAAATGTATATGTGTACAGCTCTATATGTATTTGTGTGTCCGGGATTGATAAATGAAAACAAATTCCAGTTGCATGGTGTGTATCGGCAATTGAAGTAATCATAACATTATGGTCACGGGGATAATTCACAAAGAACCAGAAATAATGTGTTGCTTTGCTGTACTGATCACAGGCTGAGAATCAGAGATATTGCCAACAGATTGAGGAGAAAAACATCCAGATGGCCGAGTCTGAAAATCTCATCCAGCAGAAAGAAGACGAGATAATCCATCTAAAAGGGAATTTATCAAGGTGAGATACTGTATTCATAATCACACATTCTGGACCAAATTAAAGCTCTGTGAAAAAACGTTTCTTATGTTGTGTGTTTAAATCAGTGTTTATTTTTTATTTAGGAATTTGGCGTACTTGCTCTCACTGTTTTTAACTGCATGGACACAAATAAAGTCACCTGAGATTCCCCATGTTTTTTTGGACCTATCACGAATCAGTCAGTGTGTGTATGTGTATGTATGCAGGTCTGAGGATGCTCTAGCAGCGGCTCAGCGGGCCTGTCAGGAGATGAGTGACAATCTACGGAGAGTCACACAGGACAAACAGAGCTTCGATCTTAAGACAGCTGCTGAACTCGATGACCTTTACCGCACTAAAATCAATTTGGAAGAAAGGCTTGTAGAACTCATCAGGTATAAACGTACTTCATATTACCTCAGATTTACCATTGAATACCATGTTTGTTTTTGTTTTTTTGTCTTTTTATTAGTGAGGTTAAAGGGTTGAGACATGACGCCTAGATCTTTTATTGCATATACAAACATGCTTGCTGGTGCCGTCTGCAGGGAGAAAGATGCACTGTGGCAGAAGACTGATGCCCTGGAGTTTGAGCAGAAACTGCGGGATGAGGAGACAGAGAGGGATGTCAACTACTGTCTGGGCTGTCACAGTCAATTCAGCTGGTATCTCCGCAAGTACACCTGCAGGTCAGATGGTCCTCTGTATAATAAACAAATATACATATAACTATGACAACCAATAAAACAGCTGTCAATGCTACTACTTTCAAACGAGGAGTGTAATGACGGTTTTTCTCGATTGCTAGCGAAATTTTCTGAAACATTTTCTAAACACCTAATTTGTTCTGCAAAAGGCCGTCACTCACTCAAAACATTTCACTCATATGCCAAAAGTAAACAAATTCTTCAGTCAGTGCATCACTGCCACCAAAACATTACATTTCCCTTTGTGATTGTTTCGGTAGAGACAGTCAAATGTCAAAGGAACTGAGTCAATGACACTTTTCACTTTTCACTTTTCACTTCACATTTAGACTTACTAACTGTGACCCAAAGGGAAGTAAAATATTTTCTACAGTCAACCAAATGGTATCTATCAAAGTTTGCTGTTCCATATTCAGGAACTGTTGTGCCTTTTGTAAAATTCAGTCTGACTCCGTGTAGTGTCAATGTGTTTGTGAAGATAGTACATGAATTGCACCTGTTAACTATTTTTACAACATGTGACAACTGTATGTTGCACTAAAATATGAGGATGAACATTTTGCTAACTGAATTTTCAAGACGCATCTTTTATCAATTCCAGATTACTGAAATTTATAAAAGATTTATGTTTGCCGGGTTGTAACAGTTGGTTCAGATATTTTCCATGTGAGGATTCACACAATGATGAACACGTCTAAGAGTTAAACAGTTCATTAGAGAAGCAGTGTAATGCAATGGTTACCTGTAACTTAATGCATCACTGGATCATTTGACAATATTTATACTTATACATTTGGATTCTGCGTGAAAGCAACAACAAATGCATATAATGTTGTGAGAAAGTGAGCTGTGGATTTGAGAATTTCACACAGTGTTTTGAGAACCATGATTTTCATTCGATAACTGACGAAAAACTGTAAGATTTAAAAAAGCAACTGTAAGAATGAACATCAGGACAGCAATCCTTTCAACAAAAACAAGATGTAGATTCCACAGTTTGAGCGTCTCTTCACTGGGCTCCTATGCATGTCCTATAAAAAGCTTTACTTACTTTCATACTAACTGCTCTCGACACTGTAATAATCTACATTTCAAAATAATAAGCAATTTTTAACTCAATCATAATATATCTATTCCCAGACTGTGTGGGCGTCCCTTCTGCTACTACTGCTGCAGTAACACAGTGAGCACCCAGCAGGGCGGCAACAGAGAGCGCTGCTGCAGGGACTGTTACAACCAGCACAGTGCAGTAGTTGAGCGCCACCCACAGGAGGAAGTGACTAACAGCACACCGGGGACACCTTTCAGTCGCCTGCTGCAGGCTGGGAGAGCTGTGACCAGTGTTTCAGGTAACAAAACACAAACTCTCTTTCTCTCTCTCTGTCTCTCCCACACACACACACACACACTGAAGTAATGTGTCAAATGCTGAAGTATTTCACACTTGCCTTAGATTGGGGTGTGTTTTCAAAGACATAAACTACAGTAAGAGGAGTATAAAATGCAATAATGAACATGTAGCTGATGTTTATTTTCTGGGAGTAGAGGAAGGTGACAAACGGGATGATGGTGTTTTTGACATCATCACAGAGGAGGAAGTGAGCGGCGTCTACGACAGCGACTCCCTATCTTTCTCCACCGCCTGCTCTCCTGGACACAGACAGCAGGGGGCAGCACAGCTGTAAGTATCTCACATGCACTCACTCACCCACAGTAGAATTGAGACTGTGGCACAGGGATAGTCAGTGATAGAGATAATAAACCACAATGTGAGAGATTAATACCAACCACAGAAACAGATATTTCTATTTACAACATGCCTTCTTTACAACAATCTATTCAGTCTATCCCAATTTAATTCTGCAGGCCACCACAGTCAGAAAACTGGACATTTTTGTAAAAAGAAATTCAGGAGCTTGATCTTGAAAAATGAATGAAATTGAATTTAACTCACCTCACAACATTGCCCTTAAAAAAAGACTTATTGTCATAACACATGGACATATTTGCACTTTGACATTTCCTGTATAGCTGTACTATGTGTATACTTTCCCACTGTTAATGCCATCTGTATGTTTTTGTTGTATTACACATACAATGTGTGAGCCATGTCTATGACAAATTTCCATCGCCTTGAGGTGGACTATACCTTTAAAGTTTTTCTGATTTACTGTTTTATTCTGTACAACTTTTAATTACAGTGAAGGTAATCAGACCTTTCGACACTTGTATGTGAAAGAAAATAAATCTCCACAAATTTCTATAAGTTATGTATAAATGTAAAATATCCGTCACTCTTTCTAGAAACAGCAGTGCCAGTGCAGGAGACATCACATCAGAAGATACCGAGGACCTCGGTGCTGCAGTACAGGATGCAGAGATCTGCCTGCTAAAGTCTGGAGAACTGACGTGGGTTCACATGCAGTGAAAGTTACACTGGTGTTCTGTAGAGTTATGTTTACATGTAGATGTGGTCACAAGGTTAGACTGTAAGCTTTCAAAGGAAGTTTGTATTCCTCTGGTGAAAACTTGGCTCTAAATCCCAAAATGGGAAGTGAAACATGAAACTAATCTGTATGTGGTGTGGACAGCGTTCCCAAATGTTACTTGGCATGTGTTGTGGGACCTCTGTTTCGCTTCAGGGGAACTCCATCGATTTTACACGTCTGTTTACAGGTCTTGGGGAGTACTACTGCATATGTGAAAAAAAGTTGTATAAAGTCTTTTATGGCTCCAGAGACTACAAGTCTGAATATGAAAAAATTTTGGGGGTGTGGAGTTAGGAAGAAGTGAGGTTACCAGACCTCTGTAGCTCGCTCCTCGTCTCTGCTTGAGGCTACATTGACCGCTATTAGCAAAACAAGCCTGAATCTCAGACCAAATTGTCTGCAGTCAAGTTGCATTGAGGGTAATGTAGGCACCAGGTTTTGACAATATAATAAATATCATAAAAAGATGATATCTCTGGTTCTGCAGCATCGATTTTGATCCTTTATTTTTCAATAATAGTAAAGTAGTTAGTTGCAGCCGTCAACAATATTGTGAACTTTCTTGAATCCTGTTTTCTTCCCTGTGCTGCAGTCTCTCTGTCAGCTTGACAGTGGATGAAATCTCATGGTTTGGCGACAGCTCTCGAGAGCTCTTCATCAAGTCCAGCTGTTACAGCACCATCCCCATCACCATGAGCAGTCCTGGTTCTACTGTCAGCTGGACGTTCACCTCTGAACCCAAGAGCATCTCCTTCAGTGTGGTTTACAGGGAGAGTACGGAGACTCCGCTGGAGCAGGCCAAGGTGAGACATTAGTATATATATAAAGGGAACATGCATACACAATGCTGCCTCTTAGGGACGGGCTCCGATCGCCGGGTCCATTTTGGTAAAATACTCAGATTTGTTAAACTCCGTGGCCAAAGAAACCCTTATCGAATCTTTTGCCTCTTTCTGACATAACAGGTGTCTGCAAAGGAAAAGTTGTTAACAAGACTGACTATCTGAACATGGTGGAAAGCCTTAACTTAAATGTTCCAAAGTGTGGATACACTTCACCACAGTCAACCAAGGATTTAGGTTCTGTGCTTAAACATTTATCTATCGTCCATATTAAAGTGTCAGATCCTGTGACCTGCAGCAGTGCAACGACGAGTTGACCTTCAGTTCATGTTAAGTCCATTGTGCATGCAGAAAAATCAGTGATTTAATTTGGGTTGAAATTTGCTGAATGATAAAGTGGAATTAATATTATTTCCACTGTGTTGTTTAAAATGAGTCAGAACAGGGTTAATGAATGTCACAGAGTAATGACAACATATGTGGTGCCTTCAGCACAGTAAAATCTCTGTGTTTTAGGTATTTTATGATGCTGAGTGAAATAAAAACGGTACAACAAACCAAACAAATTCCCTATAAAGATTAGATAAGCAGATTCTGCACTGGATTCAGATTCAATAAAATGCTATAGATCCCCATCCCTATCTCCTCTTGTCATTCTCTCACCCTTTCAGACCTGTACATAATGTGTGCAGGAATATATTTCTCTGCTGTAGCTATAAATGTCAAACAAGATGTCTATCCTTTGCTCTCCACAGGTCTTGATCCCACTGACTCGCTGTAACTCCCACAAAGAGACGATCCAGGGCGAGCTGAAAGTCAGAAACCCCGGAGAATACACACTCATCTTTGACAACTCTTTCTCCAGGTCAGTCACTCTTTGTCTCATGTGAGGGCGTTGTGAGGGCATGTGTTTGTTAAAAAAAAAACAAAAAAAAACTGTTAACTCTTTAGCACAAACCACTATTTTTGCATAGACCTCAAAACTAGACAGGAAGGAGCAAAAGCAAACACAAAGCAAACTTTCCTCTGTGTTTCCTGTAAATCAGGTTCATCTCAAAGAAAGTGCTGTATCATCTGAGTCTAGACAAGCCTGTGGTCTACGATGGAACTGGCCTCCTCTGAACATGACGGAGGGGGAGAAGCAGCTGTAAAACTGACTTTTGAAACATTCATGGTGTTTAAGCTCAAGGGTCGGAGTCTACTAACGATTAGCAACCTCAATGAAAAGTTACGGCATAAAAAATAAATAAAATAAACGTCTCTGTCAGCTAGCTGCTTACACATCAGATGAGTTCTGATCATGAGAAAGCTCAACAGAGGCTGAAAACGATGAAGTAAAACAATGTTACACTATTGAATGTGAGCATGCACTACCTTTTATAAAAGCTTGACGTTATAGTTTAAATGTAGCATTAAGGGTATTAAACCTCACTCCTACTGTAGGTGACTGGAGGCTTGTTGCATATTTGAATGTGAAGAACTTGTGTGTGTGTGCACATACAGGTTTTTCAACACCTACAGATGATGCTCCTGTAGGCAACCTTACTTTACAACCTTTACTGCACCCTCGCAGAAGTAAAACTGCATTTTTGCTTTAGCCTGAGGTGCAGTTGTTTGATAAATCAAGGTTTTTTCTCATTGTTTTAGTTGTCTCATAAAGTAAGACTGTCTTTTAAAATGGGGTTAACATGCTCTCTGCACAGTGACAAAACTACATCCCAACTACGAGTGGGAGATACGGTTAAAATTCTCCATCACGGTTTGTGTAATTTCATGTTGTGGTTAATCATGATTTAATAAATTTCCCAGAAAGTCAATTGAGACACTGTTTATAGATAAAAGAACCAGACAGAAATTACTGTTTTTGATGTATCTAGGGAATTGAAAATGTGACAAGGTACTTCATCACATTGATATAAAAATACAATATTGACATAAATCATGTTTATTGATATGCAGCGTTACACACAATGGTCTAATACACCCAGAGATTTTAAAGGGAGAGCTATCACAGTGTAAATGGTATAGAAGAATCTCAAAATCATATCATCACACAGTATCTGTCGTCATATCATTCAACCCACACTGAAAATGTTACATGAATGAATGCGACATGACTGGAAACAAGGAGTAAAGTGATGTTGAAAATAATTTTATACAGACTAAATTTTCCTGTTATAGTTGCCTAAACAACTTTAAGTTTGAAAAATGTAACTACTTTACCTTTGACCTTAACTGAATTAGTTTTAATTGTGTAAACGTATCATTAGCAAACCATTTCTTGTAACTAACTCTTTAAATTGGTTTGTCGATATCAGGCTGTTTATCAACAAACCAATTAGCCTTCACTGGTGAAGAAACTTAATCTTCATACTGCTTGTGTCCAAAGCAAAGTTCATGCTCATTTTACACACAGTTACTGTATCTTCAAGATGGTTGCCTTTTCAGCTGTCAGAAATGACAAGAAATGGATTTGTTGTGTTGCAATCATGATGAAGCATGACAGGAAGAAGCAGGACTTCTGCTAAAGCTGCAACGCCACCGCGTTATTCGGTTTTAATTCAGGAAACAGGCTTTAATTCATAGAAGTTTCTGATGATTGCAGATGAAGAAAGGAGGGAGATTTCTATGCATGCAAACACTAAGAATGTGCACGGTGTTTCCCCAACTTAAGGGAGCGCATTATAAAATGTGCGTTTCAGTGCTTTAAATATTTAGTTTTTACTTTGAGCCCAACTGGAGTCATCGCTCATGTTTTGTCAAATTGATGATTTTTGCATTAAATTTAGTGAAGATATGAGCAACGACATTTTGTCTTAAGATACATAAAGACTTTAGATGAAGAAACATTTGTTTAGGAAAAACATAATTATAATGAGAATACTTTATTTATAGAGCGTTTTTTTTTTCTAGATGGAAAGAGATGTTCTTCAATACAGTTGTGTACTGTTGCTGCGTGATGTTACTAAAGTTCTGCAGTGAGTCGAACAGAAATAGTCTCAGCATACAGCCTTCAAATATTACAAGTCCAAAAATCACTTTTATACTTGAAGTTGTCTTATATGGACCTTTGTTATTTGAAGGCTTTAATGTTGAAATGTACCTTTATTTCTCATTGTTTTTCTGAGTGTCTTCACACTGCTCATTCATTAATATACTGACTCGAATATACTGAAACACTGCTTTGCTATTCAACTCTTTTAAAACCATTTTGTAACTTATATTTTGAACATGACATGAGGAAAGAAGATTAGGAAAAGTACAAATGACACTTTTTATACATATATGAATAAGAAAAGTGATATATTGCCAAATATACTGGGCAAACATATTTGTCTATTTTATTGTTCTTTACTGGGAGTTTCTATTTAAAGGCATTGCAACATGACTGCTGTTTGATGCACTTTTGAAAGGGCTTTCTGTCAGTCTGTATCCCATGAGCCTTTGTGCCAGTTAATGAATGTTTCTTTTCTTTTCCTTTGTATCTAGTGATTATAGACGTTCACTGCTGGATTTCACTCTCTGACCTGTAAATGATTGCTGACAAATGTTTTATTGAAATATCATTTACATACTAAAAGATTTATATTAGAATGGATTTAAGATTGTGGACAAATAAATAAGGATTGTGTGATAACTCCTAGTGAGTGTTGGTTAATTTACTGTATCTGTAATATATCATAGTGTGGGATACTTTTGTCCTCATTGTAACATGCTGATAGAGAATAACGGTGATAATTACTTCACGTTCGTGTTGTCATGTTGGTCAGTCGGTCCACCACTTTGGTCCTGACTGAAATGTCTGAACAACTATTAGATGGATTGCCTCTAGTGCCATCATCAGATCAAAATTTCAATTTGTCTAATACTTTGGTTTATGACCAAATACCTGCAAAACTAATGGCATTCCCATCATCTCCAGCTGTACTTTGTGTTTAGTTCAAATGTTAGCATTTAGCTCAAAGCTGTATACTAACAGGAAATGATACGTGTGCCAGTGCATTTCAGTCAAACTGCAACTTTGGAGTTAACTTTATTTTGTCACTTTTCCAGTGTATACACACACTACATAATCAAGCCCTGATTAGATTTAGTATGTTTGTATTTGGGACCGAGCTAATGTCTCAACAGCAAATGAGGATCAACTAAGCTTTGGACATTGCAAGAGAGTGTGTGTGTGTGTGTGTGTGTGCGTGTACGTACACACCTGCTTCCCTAAATGTGTTTTTCTGAGCAGTCACGAGTTTATTGTGTGTGTGTGCACAAGGTATTGTTCTTGCAAGGTGTCCGTCTGAGAGATAGTGTTTATGTCGCAGTGGCCATTCTGTTTCTCAAGGTTAATGATCTCATTGTAAATCATGTCACATACCCCCCCCCCCCCCTCCCTCCTCCATGACTCCTCTCTCCTGCTTTTCTCTCCTCCTGCTGCCTTCCCTGACTCTGTGATTTGCACTGTGGCTGTGCACATGTATGTACGTACGTGTGTGTGTGTATTCTGTGCTGAATATACACACAAACGCACACACACACACGTAATCAATTCACAGATGGGGATATTCACACACATAAGTATGCAGAGGTAAATGCATTCTTTCACACGGATATATAAAATGCATTCTCCACCTTGAGCAATATTAATATCATTTCCCACTCACATGATGCTCTTCATACGTGGGAAAAAAATCCTTCATATATGCACACACACACACACACACAAACGCACGCACACACATATGATGAAAAACATGCCTTAACCTCTCCCCTCCTCTGTTCTGGATATTGTGTATCTGACATTTACAGGGGAACTTGCGGTGATTCTGAAACATTGTGATACAACTTGTCAGCGTTCAACTTCCTTTTTGTAATAAAAAAATAAAAAAAAAAGCTTTTATTATCTGTACCTTGCAGCTTGTCAAAGTCACCCGCTGTTCAAACAAAGGATGTAAGACATTTTGCAACGGATTTCCACAGAGAATCAAAGAGCGCAAAGTGTCAGCCACATCGCATTTGTCTGTTACCTGAGATGTGTCGTAAATCATTTGTTTAAAGTGCTCATGTGTGAAGCGATGTGCTCTACACAGTTTAACCCAGATCGAGAAAAATACATCAATAAGAAAAGATAGGTTCCTTTCTAGACTCTAATTAAGCAGAACTAACAAATATAAAACCTCTGACATATCTCAACTACAGTAAAGGTAACGTGAGCAGATACTGTACTGTATACCCATTCAGGGCCTAGATTTGAAATATTTTATAATTTTATATTTTTATTCATATAACTTATATTCAGGTTGTTTTAACTTGTGTACTAATATGTATGAATAAGTTGTGTTTATATGCTTTGTGTTTTTACGCTGTGTTTCTGTTTCACTGCTGCGCCACCTCCTGCCCTTTGGAGACAAATGAAGTGATTGATTGAATAGTGTCAAACAGCAAAGTATTGTAAAGTAGGTTTAAATTGTCTTAATTTCAGAAAACAACAGTAAATCATTTGTTAATTCTGCATTTATGAAAACAGTAAACACACATCCTCGATCTAAATATTGGTCAGCAGGCCTCTCTCTTAAAGTCTGTTGAAAATAAAAGCAGGTTTTGTTTCAAAATATCCACCAACTGAATTGTTTTCAAACACTTGATCCCAGATAGTGACGGGAGGCATGAAAGGGAAGAGTGTAAAAGGTTATGAGGGTAAGTTATAGCTGATTTAAATCTTTAAAACTGGAAACTTTTTTACCTTTTTGTGAACTGGGAATTCTAAACCCCATCGCCATGACTGGCTTATCCTGCTATGGTCCAGCCATACTGTATGTTTACTTGGGAAAACAACTTGAAAATGCAAAAGCAAACAGTGCAACAAAATCATCAAGTATATTTTGGTCCCTTGTAAAGACCTATATAGTGCAGCAATGGACATAAAGAATAACATTTTTGATTTAGGAAAAATATGAACATTTTAACCCCCTTGCAATTAAATTGTCCCTGTCCCTTTATTGTAAGCAGAAGCAAACAAAACAGTGTGATATGACGCAGTTCTGTGCAGTACTGTAGGCTTGAGCATCTCCAAATCACAGCAGATGAAGTCTCAGGCAGCCTGTTCTCTACAGTAACACTCCCAGTTTGAGAGCTCTCATCCTCTATTTAAGCTTTCCCCTCAGACACCTTAACATAATCTGTACCTGCGTGACACTGCATTATCATAACTGAATAAAGATGGGTCAGAGCAAGTTGGCAGCCTCTCTGTGTGCAGAGGGCACAGCAGCACTGATATGAACTTGCCACTGTGTCCCCGCAGTGTATGCATGTCTGTGCCTGTGTGTGTGTGTGTGTACCCACCAAGGCACGCTGGTGTGTGTTTGTGAGTGTACTCCCATCTGTCCACTCGCTTTGTGTATATGTGTTTTCTCTCTCAACAATTTCTCTCCTCAGGCTTTGCAGCCCCCCCGTAGCGGTAATGGCAGGTCATGTTGGCCCCTCTGAGACAGTTTGCTCCTGTCAAACATAGTTTCACCCTGACGCTTTCAGCTCCTGCTGCACTGGGACCCTCCATCACAAGCTGCAGGCCTGTCGGAGACTTTCCCCACACAGCAGCAAATCTTGTTTCCTCCACTGGACTCCCCTTCCTTTATTTATTTATTTTTTTAACTTTTGGCTCTCTTTTCTCCTGATCCATGTCTTCTTTTTGCCTCACGCTTGCTTACATGGGCTTGCTCTCTTTTTCCTTCTTTGTAGTCTTTTATTCAACCAACCTAAAGCTCAACTTTAATTATGAGGGAGAGTAGTGGAACACGTATTCAGATCCTTTACTTGAACCTGCAATAGCTGATTTTTTTGGCCACTTGGGGGCAGCAGAAACAATATGTAAACAACATTGGCATACCTTTTAGGTTGATATAGCGAACAGTTGCTTATTTACACATCCAACTGTTACTGAGCAACATTATCATTCATTTGGTAGTAGTGTTTCTGGCCACCTGATGACTAAGTCCAATATTTACTCTCTTTTAGCTCTGTTTGTGGTCTCTACCAACTCCTGGTAGAGTCCATCAATGTGTAAACAGCATTTTACTTCTGTTGTAGATAACTGAGATGGAGATATTTATTGGCGTCCCTCCAAAGAGTCACAAGCCAAAAAGAATGGAAACCACTGGTTAAATCTTAAGCAACACATTGTATTTAATAAGCTTATCATGTGTTTTTCTTTTAATGTAAAATCTGCAAAGTAACTGCAGCTGTCAAATAAATGTAGCGTAGTTAAAAAGTACAATATTTACCTCTGAAATGTAGTGGAGTAGAAGTATAAAGTAAAATAAAATGGAAATACTCAATAACTCAAAATTGTAGTACAGTACTTGAGTAAATGTGTTTTGTTACTTTCCACCACCGATGAGTCAGAAAATAATGGACCCGAGTGGAGACACTGATGATGACCTCATCTCATTTCTCCTGCAGTTGTCGCAGACTGAAGTATCATTACTGCAGTTTTTCCAGAGCAGTGGGACCAGCTTCTACTACATCTAAATTTGTATTTCTTTGACCCCCCCTCCCGCCCACGCCCACTCCGGCTCTCTGTCATCCATCGTGTCTGGAGTTTTGTTTCTCTAGTTACGACCCTGCAGCATCTCAGGCAGCCTTGTCGGAGTTGTTATGATGAATGAGTTAGAGGAGGCTGGGGATATAGATCCAGCAGGGTGATCATTAACTGAAACAGGTTCATGAAGAGATACAGGAGTAAAAGAGACAAACAGACCAGGATCTATATAATGTGTATGTCTTTATATACAGCATTTGTATGAGTGAGTGCCTGCTGATATATGTGCAGCTGAGCCATATTTATTTCTTTTTTCCAATCCACAATACACTGATCCACCCACAAATGCCCACCATCTTAAATCACATATAGATGGAAAAGAGGGAGGAGGAGGAGGAGGAGGAGGGCATAGTTGTTCATTACAGCCTTTCTTCTATCTAGAGGTATATTGTGAAATGGTAGCTTGATGGCCACTGTTTCCATGGCAACTCTGTTAGAGCAACCTCTGCCCACAACATCTCAAAAGATCAGAGATGTTATTTTTAAAGTAACACCGAGACAAGATGGAGTCTAAAAGCTTGAGGGAAGAGAATCATGAATTCTCGTATACAAAACGGCCACACAGGCAAAAACTGACACATACAGCGGGTGAACACATTTACACGTAGGCCTACACTTCTTTTTTTTCTCTTTTCTTTTTTGGATGAAGTGCAGTGCAGAGGCCACAGCATCTGTGTCCTTGTGTGGGATGTTGATTGGAGCAGTGTCACTGCACAACAGGAAGTGGAGAAGCTGGATAACGTTGGTATTCACCATCTGCAATGTTATTCTGAGAGATAGCGAGTTTTACTTTCCTAAATTTGCTGCTTTGCTGGACAATAAATAAAACCTCCCACTGTTTTAATAACTCTTTCTTTGCAGCATGTCACGGCAAAGCTTTATTGGCATGATGTCAAATATATTAGATGACTTTACACTTGGCGGCCTCAAGTGGCACAAAGTGATAACTGTATATTTGAAAGTTTGAGCTTGTTAGAGCTAAATTTGTTCCTCTTCAGTGGCTGTCAAGGTGAAGATGGGGAAAGTGGGAGAATATTTAGGCACTGATAAAGCAGGTTCAGCCATGAGTGGTCACTTTATCTTTTTGGCTGGATTAAAAAAAATGCAGAAAGTTCTGTGATCTGATTTATCATCTGCTGCAGGTGGAGATTTCTCGCGAGTGTCAACGCCGAACATCAGAAGTTCAGCGAATCTTTATGGTCTCAGTGTTGCTCCCCTGTGTTGTGATAAAGTTTAACTATTACTCATAGTGCACATTTAAAAAATGTGAATAACCTGGAATAAATAATCAGCACAAAAATGTTCTTATTATAAATATATAAACATTCATTTAAATCTGGTAAATAGTGCTTGATGGACACATTAATTTACTGCCTGTCTCTCTTTATTCCTATCCCAGCATGCATTGTGTGGGAAGTCACCAGTCCATCTCTTTTGTCATTATCTGTTGAATGTGAAGCAAAATCAGCACATTTATCCTTCACATGAGAGACTATACAAGACAAATCACATGGTGCTGATGAGTGAAGTTATAGCAAATGCACCCAAGAGGAATTTGTGTGTGATGGTCATGAAAACTTTCATTTTCTGAGCACTTTATGGCTTATAGGTTCAGTCTGAAAGTTCATCCTTTTTTGGGGCATTTCATGCCTTTATTAATAGTTGACAGTAGAGAGATGACAGGAAATGAAGGGGAGAGAGAGAAACTTCCTCAGCCGGACACAAACCAGGGACACTGAAGTCCCAGTTCCTAGGGGCCACCAGTGCACCTCGACTGAAAGGTTTCCAAAAATTAAATAAAAAATGTCTCCTATTAGTTTGTACTTGAAAAGACTTGTCAATCATTTGCGGTCCTTTATGTGAATTTAGTGTTGGTGCTACCCTTCTGTTTAATGAAGGAGTTTTCTGCTCAGTATTCGTCTAATAAACCTGGTCTGGAGTTTTTCCCTCTAACATGCTACAATATTTGCCGCACTGTCAGTTTTCTGGATTTTTCTCTCTCTTTCTGCTGTACATGCCTCATTTGATTTGGTTCATGGATCCATCACGTTTGATTCAATTTCCAGGAGGGATGTCTTGATGTCCTTTGCCACATACACTGAAGCATAGCAGGACGTGGCTGAGACAATTAGAGTCCCCCTCTGTGTCCCCTCCTTTCCTCTGTCTAGGGCTGATTTTCACCCCCTATTCTCTTGGTAAAGGGCTTCAGATGGGTGTATACAGCGATTCCAATGTAGCGCTGCAGGCTCCTCAATGGACACAGTTGCCAGCATGTGTTTCCATGGAGACGCGGTTTGTTCACGCACCCCTGCAGCTTGTGTCATTGACTTCAATTAGCGCAGAAGGCCGTCTTGCCTAAGCACATACTTACACAGAGAGCCAGCCTCAAAGGGTTGGAGAAAATTGGCAGAGGAGATCTGAGAGCGCGGGATACGTCGGAGAGGACTTCAGAAAGGCTTTATGGTGTAAAGGCATTCATTTAAATACTGGGAGATTGTCAAAACAAAACAAGTGACGTTTAAATTTAAACTGAGACCCCTTTATGACATCAAGACCGACTGTGTAGCTACAACAACAAAGTGAAACTGTCCAGGGAATCACATTTCCCTTAGATCACGACTTAACAACACTCTGCAGATTCCTGTTGCTGCAGCTGATAATGTGTTAAACCCCTCATTCTCACTTTCAAGTGAGAGTTTCTCTGCTGCCAAATGAAGAAACAAGGCCTTCTTCAGGACAAAAAAAATGTATCATTTAGACTTCAAAATTTTTAAATAGTGCTCTGGTAGGAACGTTGGCTTTCACCATCTTCCTTAACAATATTTTTTTCAGCTGGTGCAGCCGCTCGTGTCTTCTATAGATCTCATGCCATTTTGATTTTATTATGTGTGTCTGATTGCCCCACCTAATGATGTTTTTCCTGCATATCTTAGATCTGCTTTAATTAAAAGTGCTAACGATGTGCAGTGTACATTAGTTACAGTTCAGGCCAATTAATAACCTAAACTTCTTTTTTTTTGATCCATTAAGCGAGAATGGTTACTACTGTTTATAGCAAGTTTCATTTTACATTAGATTAAGTGTAATTGTATCAGGCAGTGTTATTAAATCACACCTAAAAGTATTATAAACTATTCTTGCATCCCTCTTCTCACAAACTGAAGTTGATCAATCCTAAAAGTGGAAAGATGATCCAACTTAAATCTCTAACTACTTACTCTAAGGGTCCTGATGGGTTCTGTCGCCAAAAACGGCATGTTTACGAAACTCACCAAACGTTGAGAACACAACATAAAGGAGCATTAAACTAGAGATTCTTCATCACCATTTGTCAGCCACTTCTTGGAGTATGGACACTAATCAGTCACAGAATTCAAACTCATACAGACAATTAACCCCCCCACCAGAGTGGGGACCACAACCAAGTTCTGCTCCAGGCATCAGTTAAATGGATTTTTGGGAAATACTTTAGCTTCAGAGGGACTTCATGATGACCTTAATTCATTCTTTTTTCTTACATATTTTGTTATTTTGCATTTTGTATTCCCTTTTTACTTATGGTGTCACATAATGTCAGTGTATATTTTTTACGTTTTTCAAGTGGCTTCTCATATCAGATACAAGTTACAGGTGAACTTGTATCTTTGAACGGTCCATTTTTCCTCCACTTTTCTAATTTCAAGGGTACTCATCCATCTTCTGTTGCCAAAGAAACAGCACCGAGTTTGTTTATAAAGCTTCAAGGCAATTCATCCAATAGTCGTCAAGACATTTCACTCAAAATCAATGATGTCAACCTCATGGTGGCGCTAGAGGAAAAGTCATGGGATCACCAAAGTCTTCAGGATAGGTCATCTGGGAAACATGAATGTCTTCACCAAATTTCATGGCAATCCATCCAGTAGATATTTCAGGATGGAACAAAGTGGAAGACCGACTGGTCGACCACCCCTAGAGCCATGCCGCTAGCCTGGCAAAAAAAAAAGATGCCATTCTGCAGCTTTAGGATGGTTGCCATTAGTCTAGCTTTTCAAAACATCCAATGGGTCTGTTCCAGACTTCATTTCCCAGTAAGTGACTTAAATTCCCATGTAGACAGACAAAAACATTTCTGGCAAAGTGGTGGGATGTGCCTTTAAAGTGATTCAACCTTGACTTTCCCCAACTCATTACGAGCACACTCCCAGGCCGCATCTGTAATTACCGTGAACAGGTGCATCACTCAGCCACATCGCCATGGAGTTACAGATTTAATTTAGAGATGCTGCCCAGGATATTAACCCCGCTAATTACAACAGCGAGCTCCACGTTTAACCACGGGGATGAAACGTTGTGGACCTTAGAGCGAGGAAAAGCACACAATTACTTTCACTTTTATTCTGAGGGGAGTACAGGTGGGGAGGCCGTGGTGTTAACACAGAGGAGGCTTCCAAATTCAGCTTTCAGCAAATTGTGTGATCACCAGAGAAGATGGCTGTTTTCTAGTGTGGATGCATGTGAACAGGAGGTTTTGGAGTTTAAGCAGAACAACTAAACCAGTTTTGCATGGCCATGTTCTTGCAACATAAGATACTGATGTTGTATTTGCTGGTCTGTGCGTGTACTTAAAGCTCACAACAACAAAATGTGCAGCTGTCTTGTCCACTAAACAGAATGAGCGCTGCTATAATAGCAACCAAAGTCTATGTTACTCCTTAATAATCTCTTTCTTTTGACCTTTTAAGTGGGAACCACAAAATACTTTTAGTAAAATCAGACATTGATTGGTCGGTCCACCTCTTTAGTCCAGACTGAAATATCTCCACAACTATTTGATGGATTATCCAGAAACTTTGTTTAGACGTTCATGATCCCCACATGATGTCTCCTGGTGATGTCTCCTACTGATCCCTTGACTTTTCCTGTAGCACCACCAGGAGCTTCACATTCTGCTCCAAGCGTTCATGTTCTCCTCAGGATGAACTTTTCATCTTGTGCCATCATCAGGTAAAAAAAATGTATTTGTTTTTTATGACCAAATGCCTACATAGCTAATGACATCCCCATCAGCCTCAGCTATTTGTGTTTTGTGCTAATTTGCAAATGTTAGCATGCTTGCTAACACACTAAACTAAGATGGGTAACATGGTTAACAACACCCCTATGCCCAAGTATAGCATCCCAGAGCTGCTAGTGTGGCTGTAGACCAAATAATGCACCATGACTGAGTTGGCTGTTCACAAACTAAACATTTAAGTTGGCCAATTACTTGTGTTATGTCTCGTCATGTTTGTTAAAGTTTGCATGTCTGTCTTGTGTTCTGTTTCCTGTTCTGGCATGTCTTTTAGTTTGAAATCCCTAAACTCTCCTCTCGTTTCAGGTCCCTTAACTTCCTGCCATATGTGTTTCCCGCCTGTCTGATTGTCTACCCCGCCCTGATTGTCTCCACCTGTTGCCCGTTGCCTCCTGTGTGTGTATATATAGTCTGTGTGTCCCTTGTCTCGTCGCCAGATCGTTGTGCCTGTTACCACGTCCATGTGCTTTGTGTTTTTGACTACCTGTACCAAGATCTCCGACTACAAGCCTGGAGTAAGAAAGACTGTCTTTTTGAATAAAGTTCCTGACCTAGTGCCAGTCTCCTGTTCTGCATTTGGGTTCCTCTGCTCTGTAAGCCTCGGCTTAACAACTTGAAGGCCAGTGATCAGAAAAAAAACTTTAGGTTTGTAGAATTTCTTTTTTGTTTTATTGCAATGTTATTTGAAGGTAAACAAAAAACTGATGTTCTTCTTTGGTTTTGTATCTGTATTACCAGATGTCTTCATATATAACTATAAGCTCAGCTGGTTCTACATATAGTAGAGCCTTTGCCGAAACTTGACCCAGAATTCATAAAATAGCTGCTTCCAACAGCAGTGGTTTGTTAGGAATAAAACGAAGAAGAACTGAGTGATTAGCATGAAGAGCAGTGTGACACATATACAGAATTATTTCTTTGGGCTGAACCGAAAGAGGAAAGAGCTCTATTCATTCATTTTGAAAGTCAAATGTCATCAATAGACAAATCCAAGGGAAAAGCCACTACAGAAGACACACTGGCTGCTTTCCAAGTGATCTGAGAACAATGACCACTAAGCACCAAAGATGCCAAAATTCAACAAAAAAAAAATCATTACAGTTTTTATGCTACTCTGCCCCAAGGAACCTTTGAAGAATCCTTTTGAAGTATTTTTATGCATTTTGAAACTGCATACATCCCGTCTCTTTCTGACTGTCTCTCTCACACAGTCTCAGACACTTCATTTCATGTGCTTCTGCGTCAGAATTGTTTTTTTTATTTTCCTCATTGGAAAACAGAGAAGGGTGATAGCTAGCCTGTGATCTTTTATTCATCCATTCGTCCTCTTCTCCTCACTCCTCGCCTCCGCACCAGGGAGCTCAGCATCTGACAGCCCTTACTGAAAACCACCAGCTGGAGTGACAACAAGAGGAGGGAGAGGAGAGGAGGAGGTAGTGTGTCTGCGTGTCTGCGTGTGTGCGTGTGTGTGTGTGTATACAGGAGGGCAGTCGGGGGCACAGTGTGCCGACAGCAGCCCGGCCCTCAGAGCAGAGCAGATGGTTAGGACAGGACTGGCTGTGGCTCCAGATCAAAACCTCACCACTCAAAAGTCACAAGCTTTGAATAAACTATTTTATTTTTGACCCCATTTTGCAATGCCCTTCCTGAGAATCCTTACTTTTGTAATCAAGTCAAGTTTTCATGGGAATGTCATTGACCAAAGTATTGAGCAAACTGAAATTATGACCTGAAGATGATGCTATAACCTTCTGATAGGTGAGAAGTTAAGGGATAATCAGAGTTATTATATCCATCCAATAGTTGTTTGAGACATTTTACTTAAAACCACAGATGTCAACCTCATGGTGGCGCTAGAGGAAAAGTCAGAGGATTACAAAAGTCGTTAGGATCAATCGTCTGGGAATCATAAATGTCTCAACAACATTTTGTGCCGATCCATCAAAGTAGATTGAGATACTTTGAGATGGATGAGTGAAGTTAACCCTGATGACAGCGCTAGAGGAAAAGTCAGGGGATCACCAAAGTCAGCAGGATTTTACTTATAATCAAATAGCTGCAAAACTAATGACATTCCCATCAGCTTCAGCTGTACTTTGTATTCAGTGCTAGTTAGCAAATGCTAGCATGCTGATGGTAGCATTTAGCTCAAAGCACTGCTGTGCCAAAGTACAGCCTCGTGCAGCTGCTGGCATGTTGCTAGCTGTGTATGAATTTGTTACGCCAGCTCTCTTTAGAATAATATTTTTAAATGGTAACACAAATGTCAAAATTCAGATTCTGGTCTTAACTCAGCTTTGACCCAATATGTAGCTGCTGTGTTTTGGCTTTGTAGGGCCGAATTGTATTGTGCAAGTGTGTCTCTGAAGCAACAAGAAAGTCACATGAACACATGCCGACAGTAACTCAGAGCTAAACAGAGGAGGTAATTGCACTAAAAGCCCTCTTTGTTGTGATTTACAAAACATGGAAACTGTATTCATCATTACCAATTCTGAGACATTTTGTGTTAATGACAAAACTATTTGATATATTTTTTAATACATAGTCAAAACACATTGCTTTGCTGTAACAACACAAGTGATATTACTGTCTCATTGTTTGAGTCCAGAGATATGACACGAAAAAAAGCAGGTCCCCCCCCCTGTTGTGGCCTGAGAACATGACATCCACGTCACTTTACTGGAAACCACCTGTCAGCCACAAACTGTCCTATCTGATTTTTTACTTTCTTCAGCCACTCATCCTGCATCTCTCTGTCTCTTTGTCCATCTGTTTGTGTCTTTCTGACTTTGTATGCGTCTCTTCTCTTATTCCCGACATCTCTGCATTCTTCGTTCCTTTCCTGAACTTCACAGTCAACCTGTACCAGTCTGACAGGTGAGAGCTGTGCTACTTTCTTCAGGTGCTCTGTGTCATTGAAATGATGAAGGCCAGTCACCTCAGATCTCTCACACACACACCAAGTTGCCATGGCAATCTGATAAGGAGTTGTGATTGAATGGCTAAGGTAGAAATGTACATGTGCTGTGATTGCCACAGTGTGCTGCGTAGCCATTGATTTTTGACATTCACATCACAGACCTACTGCAGCCGTTATTATTTCTGGTGAGTACAGAGCTGAAGTAATTTCAGCCAGTAATATTTACAGCAAAGTTTGGCATCATTCATTGTGACGTTTGTGTTTATCACTCTACACCTTCAAAGGAGGTGATGGTCTTTTGAAGTGATAAGACGTCTATGGACAGTGTCAATTCAAACTCAATTTATTCTGTGAAATCATTTTTCAAGAAAGTGCAAAAATAAAATTGAAAACCGTCACTGTCAAAGTTACGGAGCCCCAAAGCATCATGGTGGTATTTTGCTTTCTGAACTAATTTCGCGTTCCCCCTGATCCCTAGAAAGAGATAAGTGTGTTGGTCCAGTCCAGTTATAATGCATAGCCAGTTTAGGGAAACACTCTGCAGATACTACAGAAAGGAGAGGTGACAGAGATACTTTACGCAAAACTTAATATGAGGGAACACAAGAGTAGTTCAGAAAAAAAAATTTCCAGTGTGACTCTTCAGGGATTATGTACAAAATACACTTGAAGAAATCAATAAATTATACAGTGAGCTAGATAAGTAAATTTAATTGAAAAGACATACATACACACCTCAAATTAGTTAAGATAAATTAAAAACAAAAATATTTGCTTCTTTCCTTCCGTTTCCAATGTCTTTCCAGCATTCTCTCTCTCTCTCTCTCTCTCTAATATACAAAGACAACTCAGCTGATAAACAATATAGTGCAGAAAGGCGGTGTGGCAGCTCCATTGTTGGAGTTTTCTCCTAATTAATTAATGTGAGATTCCTCCGTCACCTTTACGCCACAGCAGCCGAGGACACATGGATTTGATGGTATGTGTGGCTTTGAGGTAGACTGATAATTAAACTGAATTTCCATTTTTCAATTTCACTATCTGAATGCCTGAACAAATGCGAGAGCAAGAGAACAAAGTCAGTGGTCTGGAACCAGGAGAGCTTTAAGGTCATAATTATTTCAGTGGTTATCTGTAATTTTATTTACACCTAAGTGAAATGTCCATACAGTCCTGGCATCTGGACTTCTGTCACAAAAGTCAGAATAAACTCTGGTAATTATCAGCTGTTATTTGACGTTTTATTTATTTTCAAATGCTTCCCACATTACATCATATAAAGTTTCCTTCCCCTCCAAGTTTACTCAGAAAAGTCAGTTGAGGTATACACCAATGTCCCATAATGCAATGGACAAAGAAAATGGAGGAGCTGCTCATGTCTGCAAAAGATTAATATAAATTGTGGATGGTGATGAGACAGCTACAGAAAAATATAGGAAAACAAAACGTTTTAAAAGTATCAATTGATCTTTATGAAGTTTAATTGGTATTATACCATTCAAAGTCCCACTTACATTGATGTCTGTCAGTATGTTGATTGTTGAAGTTGTATACCAACTGCAAAAATGGTATACTATGACAGTTAGAATATTGTATGTACTGTATACAGTACGAGATCGAGACATGTGGAAGGACCGTAAAAATAAAATGTAACTGATCAGAAGTTGAATAAAACAAGTTTTTTAAGTATATAAAACCT
The DNA here is from genome assembly GCA_005408345.1 of Macquaria australasica. NCBI lineage: Eukaryota > Metazoa > Chordata > Actinopteri > Centrarchiformes > Percichthyidae > Macquaria > Macquaria australasica. Next base: position 273,723 of record SEMN01000020.1, on the reverse strand, counting down.
CTTTAAATGATTTAACTCGCTGTAATGTTTCTGTATTATTTCAATTCAATAAGGATGAACCTCTATGCGCACTGCTGTATTGTTTGATTCTGTATCTCTGTAAAAATACCCATAACATTAACTGCAGTAGGTCAATGCCAGCATTCATTTAACAAGTCCTCATCAAATTCCAGTATCTTTCCACGCACATGGAAAAGCTGCAGTTCTGCACAAAGCCCACATCCACTGCGTTTACTATACTAAATATTGGCACATTTACTAAAGATCAGGCCACAACACTAAATATTTACACTGTGCGAAGTTACAGAACAGTGATGGGAAAAATCCTTTTGATGTTTCGTCCTAATGGGAAAGAACAGAGGTGGAAAGTTACATTATGATCCATACTTGGTCCACATGGGTAACAACTTTTTCCTAACAGCTTGATTTGTTTCCACAGAAATATGTAAATATCTAGAAAACCTTTGTCTAACAGTGATTCACCAATTTATTCACAAAACCAAACCACATTTAGGAAATTGCACTAAACCTTCCCCTCTCATTTGAAAGTAGAATACGTGGGAGAGATGCTCTTTTTTCTTTTGCATTTACTCAAGAATAAATATTTTTTTTAAAAGCAAGAAAATACCTACTTTTGTCTTTTTGTACATTTTATCTTCATCAGTTACAACCATATGCACTTCGTTGAACTCACTGCACAGAGATATTGTGACCTAATAATATTTTCCCAAGTGCCCCGCGTGGTACTGAAATAGAAGCATCACAGTATGAGCACCGCATGGGTTCATTAGGCCCAAGCTTAAGATTTAATGAAGTACATGTATGCTGTAACAATACATGTAAAGTAAACTGGGAAGCACAGAGAGGTTCATAAAGGTCACAGACACCTACACACACTTACGAAATCTGACTTGCAGTATTTGTTTCACACACACACACTTCTGTACGCAAGTAAAGCTAACAGACTAACTGCATGGTTAATGTGCGTACATGTACGTAAAGGAAAGATGCTCCGATCATAATTGTCTATACAGATAAGAGTAACGGCTGTACTCCCGTGAGCTGCTAAAATATACATTCAGTCATGGATTTAATAAGCAGGCGCCTGGAGATGTAACCCAAAGTCATCTCTAATGTAACTTGGTGTAGACTAAACAATAAATGTCTGTCTGCATCGTCACATCGCACATGCTGTGAACGCCTTTCAGATTCATGTAGTTCTACTTTAAAATGGGAGGAACGCACACAATTTAAACAGGAGAGCAAAATGAACAAATGGTGAAGTGCTATGAAAAACTGAGGTTCAAGTCTTGTGATGATCTGGATTAAACTAACAAATATGGTAAAGAACATGCATGTGTCTGCTTTACTGGAAAGAAAACATGCCTTTTAGTTTGTTTCCTCTGTGGACAGTGTGTTTTAATGCAATTCCACTTGGACAATATTAGTATTCAAAAGTTTGTTATGGAGCCATTTTAAGAGATGCAGTATCCGTTTTTATTGTTAAATGTGCAATTTGTGCCTGCGTGTATGCGACTGTCTGCACAAATCTATGATGTAGCATGAAAGTCATCTGAGGAATAGACATTTTAAATCTTCTTTGTCTCCTACATTTGTATCCCTTATTCTTATATTTTGTAGTCCATGCTTGCCATAAGACTATGCCACCCTTGAGTGTGATCTTGTGTCAGGGACACACAGACGTTTTGCATTTGGGCCAATTACTGGTATGTCTATATATGCACCGAAGTATTCGTTCAGTCTGTTTGCCCTTGTGTGCCTGAAGTAGGAGGTAGCTGAAGCTTGCATGAAATTGAGTAGTGTTTGCAGACATTTTTTTGTATTTACATAAGAAAGCCTTTCAGCCATGTGGGAAACGGACGCTTTAGCTCATAGCAGAAGGTTAGCCATTTTGTATTTGCTACTTTCATAACTAGTCAGAAAAGTCAGTCAGCTTTGGATTCAAGCATCAAACAATATACTAATGCATCAGATGTGTAAAGTGTCTTTTTAAAGAAAGATTTCTCTGCATGGGGAGGAAGTCTGTCACTTGAACAGACAATAACCTGTGTTGACCTGCTGGTGACTTGAAAGTTCAGCCCCATCTGGTCAGTTTAAAGCAGCCCTGGTTCTCCATCCTCCATATCCTTAAACTGCCTTCACCATGTAGTAAAATCTCATGAAAAGATCCTTCACTGAAAGAAATTAAGGGTACAAATCAATATAACATTTTAAAAAAGCCCTGTGTAAATAATTCTTTATGTAAATTCCATTTTTTACCATTTACAATCGTAAGATTTTCTACTAAAAAAAAAAAGCTCAAGAATTTCATCATAAATGCAAATATTAGACTCCAGTGTAAAGGTGGTCCACTTTACATTTCCTAATATTTGCTCCGTGCCTCATTCACTTACATTGAAGCCCCAGTGACAGCTAAACTCAAGCAAACGCTTCCTGCTCCGCTGGATTAGCCGGTCAGAGGTCACCTTTGTTCAACATTCACTGAGCAGATGTGCGCCATCGGCCAATAGAAACACTGCCGCACTATTGTCGCTCAAGCACATTATCACACTAACAGATGCAAACTGCAGCGTCGCTCTCAGACACTGTTGATAGTTCACGATCACTGATCAATATTTAATACCCAGATCTCTGGGAAATTTCATTGACCTGAAACTGTCACGGTTTTGCCAACTAGGCAGCAGGGGAAAGGACGCAGACGAAGGCAGGCTGAGTGCAGCAAGATGATGTATTGAATACAAAAATGTACTTACACACAGAACGAAGCACAACACAATAGGAACTCAAGGAACCAGGAAAACTGACACGCAGGGAGAGACAACCAACAACAATGAACCGACAAGGATCAAAGGAAAAGGACCGTTATATATAGAGGAGGAGACAACAAGGGAAGCAGACACAGATGGGTAACAAGACACAGGTGAAATTAATCACAAGAGCGGGAAACGAGACATGAGGACAGGAACAAGACAGAAAGGATTACAAAATAAAACAGGAAACACAGACACCTAACACACACAGTCCATGGTGGATCATGACAGAAACGTATTGTAACTGTGCCTTTTAAGCCTTAAAAGCCCATACACACTCATAGTCCATCCACACAGGTGTGTTCACTTTAGTTGTCTGATTAGACCTCTTCTCAGGACTGTGTGGGCATCCACTGACGTCTCCCTCACTCTCCTGTTAGCTTTGTTGCACCAGTAAGGCAGGTCAACTTATACTGGGCCCCAAAACCCAACCGACGTGGCCTGGTTTGATTTGGGCGGGTACCACTCTATTTCTATTGCATAAAAAAAAAGGCACATTATGCCGACTTGTGTGCCGAATAGAAATATATATGAATCAATGGCTCAGTGTTGATTGGACAAAATTCCTTATGTCCCAGCAGCAGCTTTTGTCCATATTCTTCCTATATGTTTACATTATATCTCTAATTTTGTCATCCTGATTGTCCATATTGTAATTTTACTACGTTGTGACCTTTTTTATCTTCGCTGTCTACCTGCACGTTCCTGTCAAGGATTTGGTTTAACGTGATCCATAGCAGAATCTTGTGGTGACCTGCGCTTTCACTGCACACTGTGTAGTATTTTGAAAATGCTGTTTCACCTCAGAAATATAGCTCGCTTATTACTGTATGTCCTCTCCAAAACAAAAACACACACAAATTATTGATTCCTTACACAGTCAGCATTTTCTTTCTGCTCTTGAACTTTACATTCTTCATACATTATTTTAAATGCTGTACAAGCCAGAACCCTTCGGACTGATTTAAGCCTGCTTGTTCTCTGCTCTCTCTCAACTCAGCAGTCTCAGCGCCCATCGCAGGCTGCCAACATTTCATGCTCGTTCGCATCCCTAAGCTTTCGAGTCGAACGGCATGTCTTTTCTTCAGCAGTCCAAACCAAACATCTGTGTGTGTGTGTGTGTGTGTGTGTGTGTGTGTGTGTGTGTGTGTGTGTGTGTGTGTGTGTGTGTGTGTGTGTGTGTGTGTGTGTGTGTGTGTGTGTGTGTGTGTCGGAAGGAACTCCTCTTGTGTACTGTCTAATTGTCTGATTGCTTTTGCGGTATATCTCTTTGTGAAATAAAGATGTTGGCACACTTAATAGTCTTTTCACACACAGGCTAATATCAAATGTGTAGAGCTTAGATGCTTTCACATACACTATGAGAAATTACGTAATTGTTGTCTTGTTTGTTGTAGTATGTGCCAAGTAAACATGAGAGACCATTTTTCCAGTAGCACCTACAGAGAAATTTAAATAATTAGGTAAATGTTTGTATGTGTGTGCATCTATTTATTTGCAGGCATGCAACAGTGGCAACATTTTTTGAATGCATAGTCTATTCTTACTGATCTGAAGGTAAGACTGGTAATGCTTAGTTTTTAACATTCAGCCCAATTAGTGTAAATTACAACATTAAGTAGGCCCAATAGCTTGACTAAATCAATGACCAATGCGATAATTTGAAGTATTTACAAGGTTCACAGTAACCTGGTTTCCCCAACACCAGTTTATGTGATGTCCAGAAGGATCTATGGAAGAAACCAGAAAACATGTTATTTGTTGACATAAAATAAGAAAAATAGAATAAGAGACGGAGATTTTGTTGGTTTTTCATGTTGATGAAATTTGAAAACATAATTTCACGGGTTGCATTGGTTTGTAACTCAAGAGCCTCTTTGAATGTGCAGAATTAACACAATCAGACTCTGTGTTGTACATGCCACAGTACATTTTAGATTTGAGGGCTGTAATTCAGGTCAGTTAAGAGCAAGGGGTAGAAGTAGGCACAGGCAAGTAGGCTTTTATGCTCCTCTCAAGGTGGGTGGTCGAAATCCTCACACCTATTAAAAGTTTTAGCAGGACTGACTCCAAGTAAAGCAGAAGCTGTGGATCCCTGCATGTCAAGCTAATTGTGGAGTAGTTTATCTGGGCAGCCCTCTGCATGCCTGCAGCATTTGGTCGTTTGTACAAAGTCATACCATTTTCTGATTTTTACTGAGCTCGCTGTTTGGTGACATCATCACTTATCAGTACTATACTGGGACCTTGTTTGAAGTAAATCAGCTTTCTGTTGGTTGCAGTGGGATGATGGAGGATCTCTAAATATCTATAACTGCAGTTGAACAACACTAAAGTGATCTATGGCTCGTTTTTTTTTTTGTCTCACAGTCTGGAGGGCAGCTCACTTGACCTCAGTACCTTCATTCCCTCCTGTGCTCTCTACAGAAAACAAACATGCAGTAGAAGGCTGTGAGATTCTCGGCAACCACATACTGATTTATTTTCCTTTGATATGTCCTAATACAGTATCCTCTTAAATGTTGGAAAACTATCACTTCTAATTTACCTAAATTATGGTCAGTAATTAGATTCAAAGTATTTTGACACATTTGTGAACATTGGGCTCTTTTTGTTTCTTTTCTTGCAAACACGTTGACAAAGACAAAACTCTGCCTTGAATACTGTTTGTATTTATATATTTTTCTTTTCCTGACGGATCTAAAAGGTTTGAAAGTTTTGACATCTCAATTCTGCACATAACCAACAAATACATGTATGTAGCCCTTCAGACTCTTTTGGTCTCCATGACAACAGGGGACATTTTTGTTCCTTGATATTTCTGATGCTGTGGGAGCCACATCCGTACTGTGTGTGACTGACAGAAGGTGTGCTATATTTAAAACTGCTTAGAGAATATTTTTGCCAAACATGGGTTTTATCTAAGACAGACATGCAGACAGAACTAACTGAATACATTAGTTAAAAAACTGTGTATTCAAACTATAAAATATATAATTTATACCTACAAATTATAAATTACATATTTTAGTTTAAATACACTGTTTTTTAACATCATTATCATTGTCAACTATAAATCTAAGCTTGCTGTATATACTGTACATATCCGCCTACCTCATGTATATAAAGTAATCTATTACATTAATCATTCATGTTTATTCCAGCACTCTTTGCACTCTGCCCCCTTGCACTATTGTATTCTTGCTTACAATTTACAGACACAGTTTGACTTGTATATAGACACCGTATGCTGTTGTTCATTGTTGCTTTTTATAGATATATTTATATACATATCTATTTTTTTCACCTACTTGTATATTATGTACATTATAGTTAAATGTTTTCTTTGTTCAGCTTTGTCCTTGTTTTTAGCTGTATGTCTATTTCTATCTATTTTCCTGTAAAAGCGTTACAAAGTGCATCACAAATACACAATACAGCAGTTTTTGACTCTAAAACAGCCATTTTTCATTTAGAAAAAATAATAATATAATATAATATAACTAACACTTTCTCTCAGTGGTTCCTCTGCATTTGGTGGCATTGTGTCATTCCTGCACAAACGTTCTCCTATCGCTCCACGTAGCAATGTAAGTTCTTACAAATCAGATGTACCAAGGATACCAGTGTACTTTACGCCAGATTAAAACTTTCATACAGGAAGAAAGCAAAGTACGCAATAATTTTTGCTCTTACACCGATGACATACCGTGTCACAGTGAGCATGTTGAAAATGTTTTCAGAGAAGCCGGTGGCCTTCAAACCGGTAATGGTGGCACATGGAAAGCCTCATTTTCTCAGCTACACCCACAAAGTAACCAGCCTTTAATACACCAAGAAAACAATCTTTCAGCATTCCTACCTGCTGCCACCAGCATAATTACAACAATGCTCTGCCTTTTACCATGCACATCAATCCATGTGTAACATTTCTCACAATACATTTCCAAAGATGCCCCTGCCATAATGTACCACGAAAATTTCTGCTTTGCTTATTAGCAAAATTGGCTGATCTTTCTTTAACTGCTTTCTTGTACTTTTATACGTACATTGCTGACTTTAAATGGGAAAATATGGTCAAGGATGGGCACAGTCAGAAACAAATGACTGTTTTGGTTCACGTTTTGAGTTAAAGGCAGAGATGAGCTTTAAGTCTCAGGTTTGACCTTAGATAACCGTGATCCCTTTGATTAAGTGTCTCATGTTAAAAGACTCCATTAGGTCTTTAAATTGACAAATGTGATGATGATAAAATCAATAGACATACATTTTAAAATCACCAAGGTTGAGTACAAGGATATATGCAAGAGACAAAAGCTCAGACAATTAATGAATGGATTCATGATTAGGTGGCCTGCATACAAAAAAAAGGGAACTGATCAGTGATTTCACCATTTAAAGACTCAAAAGACACTAATGAATAACAGCTACGCCTCCTCAGAAGCTCAGGGAGGGTGGAAATGTGAGAAAGCCACAGGGAGTAGTAGTCAAGAAGAAAATTAGACACAATGAAATCACTGCAGATAAAAGACATTAGAAACAGAACTCACATTCAAACAAGACTAAGACTCCACAGCCATGCTAGCATGTACAAACTAGCTAACATTTGCTAGTTTGTACAAAACACAAAGTACAGCTGTGGCTGATGGGAATGTCATTTGTTTTGCAGTTATTTGGCACTAGATTAAAAGTTTAGATATTTTACTCGAAATCACAAACGTAAACCACATGGTGGCATTAGAAAAAAAAAGTCAGGGGATCACCAAAGTCATTAGTATTCATCCTCTCTGCACCATGCATGTCTGTACCAAATGACACGCCAATCCATCCAATAGTTCATATTTCAGTCTGGATCAAAGTGGTGGACCGACAGACTGACATTGCCGTCTATAGAGCCATGCCGTTAGCATGGCTAATAATTCATAGATGAAGAATGAGCACTACAGTTATGAAGACACACAACAAATGTGACAAAAGTTTCCCCGGGCGAGTCATTTCTGAGGCTACCCAACTTGAAATTAATCTCATCATTACTATATATCTCATGAGGATTATTATTATTATTCCTAAAATTAATATTCAGGGATCACCAACAAGTGAGCATTCAGTATTCAGTATTCTGTATTCTGTAATGTAGCCTCAGGAGATTCATGAGATCTCAGTCATCAGAACAGGCCAAATGGTCATTGTAGCGTACTGAAAGCTCCAGCTGCTCGAACAAAGCCTGGAGGTCATGCAGCTGGCTTCCACTCGCCTTGTAATAGGTTGTCTAAAGCAGAATGACAGTGATTACTATGTTGCGCACGGCAACCATTAATCAACTGAGCAACTGCATAGTGATCATTGTGACAGTTTACACATAGATCTGTTTGAATTAACTCTGAGGATGGTGTGAGTAAATGTTAAAAATGACCAGTAGTCAAAATTATAAAAAGAAACTGAAAAAAGCACCCTTCTACACCTACTGGTGCAACCATACCGCTGGCAGAGTGGGGCGATCCTAACAAACCTTGCAGCAGAAGAATATTTCAGACGACTGTCATCACTAGATAAGAATGGCTTTCCATTTCCACTCTCTGTCCTGATTCAGGTGAATTTAGCATGATTATTCACTGACTGGAGGTGGGAATTACCCGTAATTGTCTCTCTCTCAACTTTAATGCATGCTGGAGATACATAATGTTCCAAACAAACCATTAAGTTTAGACACAACCTGTGAAACGCCATTTGAAAGAGTTCGTAATGCTGTCGCCTGCCATCATCAGCGAGACAGTGACTAAGAAATGGAAGTCATAGTGGTGAAAACAGAGTCACGCTGACTATAAAACTAGAGGTTATCTAAACGGTTTGATTTCCAGTTTTCATGTCTGCTGAATATTGCTCTGATCCTTGGTTTTACAACCATTTCCACATCAATGTCCTGCTATTAATTTGTCTCTTTTTGTTTGCTGAAAACAGGATTCATAGTCTTTTCTCTCTTTAGCGCTCTCAAGTTCATCGTTGTGTTTTCAACCTAAAACCCGTACATAAACCACGACCACAACCAAAACAGTGATATAAAACAAATGTATGCGTCTTATGTGCTGAACTTTTGCAAGTGTTCCCACACCAGTATTTTGTGGAATATCAGAGAAACAATCACCCGTAACCCCACTTATCTCTTTGATGGTCCACATAATGTTTACAGTAACAACAGTGCAGAGAAGCAGAGCCTCGAGCCAATTAGTCCCTCATGTTGTAGTTTATGTACGTTGGCTTGTAAAAGCCACAGATCCATGTTTTAGATCAACTTGAGAAAACAAAAACGCATGCAACTTTGCATACAGTAGATGTATGAAAGGCCAAAAATCTAAGTTTTCCTAACAAAGAATAATGTGGTGAAATTCAAAAGCTGATCATGAGTGTTTCAAAAATGAACATTACAGAGTCATGTAAGGGACTGATCCTCTTTCATCTGCCTTAAAAGCCTAAATAGGCCAACTTGTTTTAAAGATTTCGGTCCTGCTTTGGCAACACCTGTGGTTACTGTGGTAACAGCAAGTGCAGTGTAAAGGCCTGGTCACAGAAGAAAGAGGCACGGCAAAATTACTGGTCACAACTGGTAGACATGCAACCGGTAAAGGGGGGGATCACAAGTAGTTTGTTTTAAGGGGTCACAAGCCAAAAAGGTTACAACCGCTGTCTAAGAGGAATAGCGTCTACGTGCACAGATGAATCAAAGATCTTGTAACATCTACATATACTGTAGTTAAAAAAAAATGAAGATAAGTAGTCAGAGAGGAGCTTTCTCCATTTGTTTAATTTGGGTAGAATTGTGTATAATGTCTCAGCTGTGATTATTCGTTTATCTTCATATTGTAGTAAACATTAGTTCTCCTTTGTCTGACTTGGAAATGCCTGAACATGGTAACTAATAATAAATACAATAGAAACACGCTCACTCTCTCACACTCATACGTGCTCAAATCTCCCCTACTGAGACTTCTGATGTGTGATTTGTCATTCTCCTCTCCCACACTAGTGAAAGGAGCTCGTGACAACATGTGTCATCCCATTACAGAACATTTCGTTGAGCTGCTTTTCTCTTTCTCTGACAACCTGCAATTAAATCAGCATGCTCTGAGAAGTCAATCCACACTGCCAGACGCACATTAAAGTCAATCAGAAGCTTTTGAACAGACTTGTCAGGAACAAAATGGAGGTCCAGGCTCTATACTTTCATACTGACACTGGCAGCTTCAGAAAAAAAGACCCTTTTAACATCAAGAAAGTCTGTGTTAAATATTTACCATTCTCAAATGACTGTTTTAATTTAATTTAAAAATTTGTCCTGGAATAATCTGGTTACAAAGACCAGAAGAGTTGATGGCAAAGAAGCCCATGCCCAGTTTATTGTAAAAGTTCTCACATGGTGGTGGTAATTAGTTGGTCAGTGCTCATCCCTCATAAAATTAAGGACACATTTCCCACAAACCATGCTGCATCCGATCCTCCCTCCAACTCACAGGCACTTCTCCTCGTGCATTTGTTTTTAAGAGCAAAAAAAAAAAGGGGGCGAGAGCTCATAACTGAGAACTGAGAATTTTCCATCAGCCTTTTGCTCATCTCACCATCTGCCACTGCGAGAAAACATTAGCTCCTTCTGTGCTGGAAGATCAGCCGCCCTCCTCCTCTTCCTCTTCCTCCTCCATTTTTTTTTTTTTTTTGTTTTGTTTATTTTGTTTTGTGCCATAAAGCAATCCAACAGACTTCCTGTGAAATCTTAACCCAGTAGTGCACAAAATGTAGGGGAAAGGCCAGTTGAAGCTGCCAATCGTCTTGGCGGTTATCTCTTTGTTTATGGTAATTCCGTTCATTTATCCAAATTAATGGTGGTAATGATTTGCTAATGTTAAAATGCTACACACAGGACCTTAAATATATTTAAAAAACCACTATATTCTAATGACACTGAACGCAGAATGTCTTGTAAAACAGGTCAGCACTTAATAAAGGCAGTGATGTCCTGTAATGAGGCCAAACTGAACCTATGTTGGCATGCAAATATGTGTATCTTCACTCACAGCTGCAAGAAATCCAATCGCTATATTTTAGGCCAATTGTTTATCATCACAATGTGGGGACCAGTGTGAAAAGAATTCCACCATCTCAGCCATGAAGCCTATATAACTGCAAAGAGGCTAATGCCTAGTATAGCAATTAATTTTATTTTAAAACCTGCCCTTTTCTCAACAACTACAGAAGAAATAGTGGTGCAATGCACTCAACAAAAACAATCTGGTGCTCTTGAAGAAAAAGGCAAACATGAAGCATAGTATCAGGAGCCATTTGTACCTTTAAAGATGCCCTGTGGAGTTTTTGAGTCTATGTTTACGTTCAGTGTCACTCACCAAAGGTCGAGGTTGAGGTCTCACGCTGAATGCATTTCCTTTCTCATAAAACATTTTGCTTTTTGTTTTTTTTAAAATCCTGCATTGTTTATGTTTAGGCCTACTAGCTAGCAGTCTTCTTCTTCAATGACAGTGACCCATAAAAACATTGCTCCATAGCGCTACTAGTGGTCAAAAACGCCACAGTCTACCTTTAAAGTAAAAAGCCTTTATTAGTTACATGGCTTGGTCATGAGACAATTAAAAACCAGCCATTGTTAATCTTAACTGTTCTTCATCAGGGTTAAAAACAGGAGAAAACACCACGTCAATATTTCAAGGAAGAACCTAGCAGTACTGATGCTTTATTAAGGATTAAGAGTTTGTAATGGGTAAAACCACCTATTTCAGACAATTTATCCTCCTTACATACTTATATAACAATATATCGCGGCCTGAATGAGGAAAGTGTTTTCAGACCCTTTTTTTATGTATGCACAAATTAATCTGACAATTATTGTTAACTTTTTGTCCATTGTATCTGCATATCTTGGGGTTTTTTTTTTTTTGTTTGTTTTCTTTTGTTCTTTTTTATCTGTTGCTCTTGTTTTCTTTATCGTCATGCACCTGTGGTTTCACTTATCCAATCAGGACACACTCCCTATTGAATGGGTTAATGAAAAGGTCAGAAAACAAAACAAAGAGGTCGAAACTGGTTGTTTTCTTAAAAGGCTGTAAGTAAGTATTGTAAGTTTTGCTCCTGCTCTTATGAGATCCTGAAGTTTGCTTTTTTGTTTTAGTTTGATGCCCTTCTTTTCTTTATCAAAAGTAGTTGAATTAAATGTTCATAGCACAACTTAACTGAATAAATTACCTAAAAGAAATGTAAGTTCCCCTCTGATTTAGTTGGCTGTAGTAACACAGTAAGGAATTTTCACTTTTGTATCTTGCTGTTTTGGTATCTTCTATCGACAAAGTCCTCTCTCCCCCTTCGCTGCCTTTTTTAATGTGACACTCAGTGGGAGACAGATATATGGGAGGAGATTGGAGAGGGAATGGGGGTTAGGATGAGGTCTTGTCTGGTTCCCCACAGCGTCCACTTTGAGATGAGGTGGGTAGGTGGGTTTAGCACTCAACCACTTGATGCTTCCCTCGCACATTCGGTCGAAGACGAGTCACCATGGCAATCCAGCGGTCTGGGTGATGCGTGATGGCAGAAGAGAGACAGACAGAAAGAGAGGGAGATATATCCTGTGGAGAGCCTCATTGAGTGGCGGCACAATGGAGCATGCACACCTTCAAGAGACTGTGTTACATCAATAAGAAGAAACAAACTCACTCTTCTCATCAGAATCCTCTAAGATCTATTGGTAACTGTGCAGGACATAAAAACAGGTAAATGCTATAATCTGCTATAAGTTTTATCTTATGGAAGCAATAAAAGACCATAATTGTTTGAATTGTGTAAGCAACTGAATATCTGAATACTTCTAAATTAGATACCAGTGAATTTTATAGCACTGACATATTTTACTTTGAAAACCATCTGTCTGAATTTATCGACAGAACGTAACCTGATTGGTCAAATCAATTCCATTCATCTTATCTTTGGTGGCCCGCATGTTCAAGTTTGAATTTTTCATCTTGAATTTTACAGATCAACTTGATTTGACTTAAATTTTAAGATCTAAAGGTGACCAATTGAATCTCAGGAACATCAATACAGTATTTTGACTATTGACACTTTAATTTATTATATGAATTTGTGAACGCTAAAAAATAAAAATCAAGCTTTTAAAATTGCACAACTTGAAGAAGTGTTTCCAGGCCACATAAATGCATATATATGTCTTTTCAGTGGTGATTTAATTTCACAATTATGTATTAATTTGATTATGAGATTCAAATCTTTAGGGCCTTTCATTGCTTCCATATGATCTCTGCGATTGAAAACTCAACTCAAACAATTCATGAAGTTTTGAAGCTTTCAAACCAGGAAATTAGCTTCACAGACCTTTTTTGGTAAAAAATATTTATATATCTGAACCTAAACTAAAGGCTTATCTTGGCGAAAGGAGTCCACAAAGTGGGTTTTGCTGCCATGGTTACAGTCTGAACTGAACAAAATATGTGTTATCCATTTAATTTGTCCACATACAAAAAAATTCAATCACTATCACACAACTACTATCCTCAGCCAGCTCTGTCAAAGGTTTTCATTTGAACATGTGGAATAACCAGCTGCAGAATTTGGTTGGAATGAAAACCAGCATGCACACGACACACAGATATGTCCTGTTCTCAGGGCCATTGAATAGCCAGAAGTCTGCTGGTTTGACCCTTGACACTGACAGACATTTCAATTATGACCCATCGTCAATGTCACTGTGTCCTTGAGTGAATGCCTGAAATCCTAAATCAATTATATTATGCTGTAACCACAAGACAAGACTCTGTCTGTGGAGATATTTCAGGGGGGAAAAAAATCAAAATCCAGAAACATAATTAATTTCACTTTTTTTCTGTCTTGATATTCTGCTCACACACTGTTGTAATTAGCACAGCAGCATAAGACTGTCTTTGCCTCGCTGCCTTGTCTAAAGTTCATAGAGAATTTGAAAGCCAAAACACTTGAAGCCACTGGGAGATGCAGCTGAATGTTTTCCATGAAAACATAATACCTGCTATTATGCTACAGAAATAGCCTACAGATTGCTGACTGCAGAAGCAGAGAATTTTTGAATTTCTCTCAATGGGAGCATTTCCATGGATGTCCTTGAGGCAGGTTCAGTAACTGTGTTAAAATGTTCCGGGAACGGCAGGAAACATGCGTCACTACCCTCCATCCAATCAGGCCTTTTCATGGATTTATTTATTTATTTATTTTAACATTTAATACATTTTGATAGGGCTGGTGTCTTCAAGGCAGTTATTGTGGTCTTTGCTATTTTCTGTTTTGTTCTCTGAGAATATCCACATCGTTGCAGGATTTAATACTTTTTATGCCTCATTGATTTATGGCCAACCCATCAAAAGGCCCCAGCTGGGTGATCAATCACCCCTGCACTCAAAACACTAGCCTGCATATAGCTGCCACTGGAAATTGTCTGGCCTGGATCCAGGGGCGGGTTAAGAAAACTGAGTGAGGGGGCCAGACTGGGGCACTGTTTTAAAGAAGGGGGGGACATTTGTAAAATTAATTTTAAAAAATTACATTTGAAGCCCTGGTTCTTGGCAATAAAAAGCTGTACATTATAAATTGTTACATTATTCATTCAGTGTAATAAATTAATGCCAAATAAACAACTTTACATATTCTAATATGAAGTCATTTACATCTTTGTGGTTGTTTTGCATCAGTTTGTGGTGGTTTTGTGTCTGTTTGTGATTGTTTTGGGTAGGTTTTTGGTCGTTTTTGTCTGTTTGTGGTTGTTTTGCGTCCGTTTGTGGTCCTTTACTGTCTTTGTGGTCATCTCTTTGTAGTGGTTTGACTTTCCAATAAGAAATGTTAACAGTCCCTTCATACAGAGACTCTGGTCCAGGGCCCCCTGAGCCTGTACCTGGGAGGACTGTTCAATAATCCAGCCCTCTGGCCCCGCCCCTGCCCTCAATAATCCTGTTGAGATTGAATTAAAGCAGCTCTTAGTATTCAGACTGAGAAGGTTGTTAATGCGCAGATAAAATGTTGTAATGGACTTCAGTTGAGGCTTTGCTTTGAGTCCTTTGATACCTTGAGGCGATTGTTTGGTCACTGTCCGTGGTGCTGAAAGTAAACAGGATTGCCAGCGGCCACACAAGCCACAACAAATCACTACCATGGGAGTATAGCTGCTTTTTGGACTATAAAGCCACAGTACAGCTTGTCTAACCAGAATTTTTGGACTTCTGTGGAACACATGCGGGAATTCAGATGTTAAACTTTTGACTAAATGTGAGTCACACGCATCATGGGGCCGACTCAGTGCCTCACAAATTGCACCCAGCAGGGAACCGGACCTTCAGGAGCGTCTGAGAGGCGCAGGCGCAAATGTCAGTGAGTTTTATGAATAGTTTCTTTTCTCGAACAGAAAGTCCCACGCAGGCGACGTGAAGACATTCATTTCAACATTTGAATCTCTTCCTCCAACTGCATCCCTGCGTTTGTAGACTAACTGCGTTTGTCTCACTTTGTGGCCTCTGTGTCTGACGAGGTGTGAATCCTGAAGGAACTGACACCCTCCTCCTCCTCCTCCTCCACCTCGTCGTGGTGCCGCAGCAGCAGCAACCAACGCGGTGAGTGCGTCCTGCAGCAGCAGCAGCAGCAACAACAGCAGCAGCAGCAGCAACGGCACCTGTCGTTTTCAGGACGAGCTGATAACCTTTTTAGGAGTAAAACAAGGTTATTCTCCGAAACATTTCACAGCCAAACACCGCGGGGATCCGTGAATACCGATGGCTTCATGTGTAGATATTTGCGCCTGTGAAAATTACGCATCGGTAAGTTCCTATGACTTGTTTTCCACGCCGAGTGCTGCGCGCTTTTACTCACATCTCTGGCTTTCGCTGCGGCTGATCAATTAAGAAGGCTTTCCCTTAACCACTGAACTAAGCTATATGTTGTTGTTGTTTTTATTAAAAAAGCATATTTCTTTTTAAATGACAGTAGGCGAGCCGGTAATGGATTCGAGTGAGTGTTCAGTAGATAAGCGGTGGGTAGTCGCTTTTCTTGCTGATGTTTTCCATGTGCAAAGCGAAGGTCACCCACATGCACTGGTGAATTAAACGTTTACAAATGCAGGAAAACAGGAAGGGAAAGGCTGGGCAAAATTAGCCTATTGATTCTGCACCACCAAGGGAAAAATCATTTGTCACTGATTGTAATTAAGACTATTTTGCGTTTTTCTTCTCCCTCCGACATGACCACAAACCGTTTGACATTTTGCAAGCTGTCATTTAAAGAATTAGTAAAGACTCTTCAGCAGCAGAGAAACTGTTAGTCCTGTAGTGTAGCCTATATGGCCTGTATGATTACGGCACAGGAGCATTAATTGAACATATTAACAAAGCTGCCAAGAACTAATGATTTTGAACGGCTGCGCTGTTGCACACTGACATACATGCAATCCCCCTGTTACAGGCATTAACAGACTTGGGTTAAATGAAAGCGTTCTCCTGTCTTACTGGGATCGTTTCAAACTGAAAATGAATAATTAATGCACCACGATGTTTCAGATGAATTCAAGACACATGAGCTGAAGCTGATATGTTGAGACAGATCTTTAAAATTCCCTTTACAATGGAGATGAATCATTAAGGAGGGTGGATGGCTCTCTTGCTTTTCTCTGTCTGTATCTGCATCTGCAGACGCACACATCTTATGCATGTGCACACACACACACTTACAGTCTTGCTGTTGATTAGTGATCCCTGTGCTAATCAATGTGGTTCCCAATCTTCTGTATTTTGGTCAAGATTCAGCCATTATTCATGAAAGGAAATCCTCTTGTATCCTGTTCTGTAGTGTGTTTTGGCTTACTTTTATAAAATAAACAGTGCAATCAGTGCATTCTGTAAACCCGCACATTTAGTGGTTCACTTCCTCCATAATCATAGCTACTGGACTGAACTGGACTATACAGCTTCACAAATTTCTAAGTGACTCACATGTGTCCAGTGCTGAGCAAAGCAACGGCTCTCTTGCTTTCTTGCCCTCAGGATAGTTTGATGTTTAGCCCTTCTGTTTTGTTTTCCTGCACCAGTGGTTCCTCAAAAACAAAGCCATATGGATTTTTTCTAAATACCAAGGGCTATGTTTTCATCAAACTTCATTTGGAGCCTCCAGCAACATGGCTGCTGTGACATTTTGGGTTAAAGAGATGGAGAGGAATAGAGCTAATTGATACCATGTCTGCTAAGTTGTCATTGTGTTTTTCTCTCTGTCTTTCTTGTGTCTGATTGTGTGTTTTTCTGTGTAAATGTGCATCCCGACAGTTTGGTTTCAGCCCTACTTGGCATGTTATCCCTCCTCTATATCTCCGGGTATTTTTTCCTCTGAGCACGGTCTGTCGTATTACTTGATAAAGCATCCGAGAGATGCTTTAGAGGTAATTGGATTCGGTACTAGAGGGAAGGGACACAGAGCGGAATTTGTCTGTGTGTATGCATGAATTAGGGAGAAGAAGTGTGTGTGTGTGTGTGTGTGTGTGTGTGTGTGTGTGTGTGTGTGTGTGTGTGTGTGTGTGTGTGTGTTTGTGCTCTACTGTTTCTCTGATTGTATGTGTGTGCATGTTATGTGTCTCTGCTGGTGCTGGCCAGTGTGCGTTGTGTTTGCAGTGAATCATTGTGTTTTCAGGAAGCTGTGTGGATGAGTAAGCCATGGGGGGGAGGTTAAAGTCTGACCCGAGGCACATAAATATTGTTGTCTTAAAGGACATTTATGTGATGCTTCAAAATTTCTTGCCTTTGTTTCAAGTTTCTGCTTTAATTCAAAATTTAGGTGATGACACATCTTTTGTGGTCGTATATCACCTCAGAGAAAAACAACAAATGCTGCCTCTGTGATTTGATCGAGGGGGTTTTTATGAGTGTAAGATTCTGTTGGGAAAAGATATGAAGTGATACATACCACCTGAAGATGTGTGTGTTTGTTTGTTTATGAGTAGGTTGAGAGTGTAGCTATGACGTACAGTATATATCAGTGTTTGTTTGTTTTTACAAAAAACACCGATTGTAATAAAACTTAAATTTTTAAATAAAAATCCAACTTTTGATTGAAGACAATGCAGTAAAAACAATTGTTTTAGGGCTGCAACTTACAATTATTTTCCTTATTATTAAATCCTATTAGTTTCTTGATCAATTGATTGATTGTTTGGTCTATAAAATTGCGATGAAAAACAGTAAATCAATACAATTACTTAAATGATTATTTGACTATCAAAATAGTTGCTGATTATGTCAGTTACTTAGTTAATTGACTTTTCAGCCCCAGTTTTTTCAACTGACTGGATTTTTTAACCAGTTTTACCAGTTGAACATTTGTGAAAGATGTTACTTGGAAAGTATACTTTAACCACATTTTAGGCATCATCAAGGATGCCTAAAACTCGCAAGGGTGCCTCAATAAATCCACATATTTATTCCCATTGTGGTCCTCATCATGATCACATATTGTAAGGCAAGGCAAGTGCAGAAAAAGTGCCGTGTAGAAGACATTAAAAGGCATTTAGACAAGATATCAAATAAATAAAAGGCAATATAAAAAGACATAAACAGAAATTTAAAAAAGTAAGATTGAATAGACAATAAAAGATAAGAAAAAAATGAATAAAATAGGAGAAAAAAATTATGTGCATCAAATTTAATCATACAGCAAAATTAATTTATAGAGTTGCATAAATAAATGAAATATCATGTGTTTGTAAAGATGTTGATTCTAGATGAAAATAGACACCTATGCTTAGATAGCATGGTTGTGTAATAATTTGTAAAATGCCTTTTTAGGAAGAGGTTATTCTTTCAAATTTCCATTCTATAAATGAATGCTTCAGGTAGCATTTCAGTGCCATTTCTGAAAGATTTTACATTTCATCTTCTGTATAATAGTATACCAAATTAACTACAATTTATATTCAAGTATTTAGGTCTTAAAGCCTGCAGTAGTGTAGCAGCACTCTTCTCCGTTTTCCAAATGACCAGTACTGAGTTTGATCCTTAGAAGCCAGTGACTCCATTTCAAAGGTTTTTATTGACAAAATGTAAAGTTACAATAGCGGCTCATGGGTATTAAAGTATTTTGTGCCATCCACCATGACAAAATTACAGACAAAACACGATTTCCCAGAAACAAAGTTGAAAAACATGAACTGGGAGAGTCCCGTGTTTCTATGTTTAGTAACACTGAGGATATTGTTCAAAGAAATGTTTTTAAATGGAAATAAATGAGATGCAACTAGCATCTCAAAAATGGAAACAGTTTACAACAACTATTCAGTACTCAACTTTCCAAAACACATAATAATATCAACTATTAGCAAAGCATTTTAAAATGTCATACATCATAATGTTATGTCAAATGTCGAAATACTATATCATAACAAAATAACGGAGTGATGCAGCAGCCGAACACAGTGACGATGCTCTCGTGTTACGCTGTTGTTTGTTCTCTTACGGAGCCTTTTTCCTCTGTGTGTTGTATTTCAGAGCCCTTGATGCTGAAGTGTGGTGACGCTGAGGAGAGCAATTTCAGTGCATCCCTGTGAACATACACACACACACACACACACATACACATATTGTGTAGCCTTTTGGATACAAGCGCTTCATAGGAGACAATGAGAGGCTACCTGCTGACTGCAATCTTTCTGCTGCCCTTGGTGAGTAGTTTGTGTGCATGCATCTGTGTACTGTGCACATGTGTAGGTGTGTGTGTGTGTGTGTGTGTTCAGGAGCCTACAGGAGTGTGCAACCATATCTCATATATGAGGGAGTGATTGTGTTCACATGTCTCCATCTTCAGGCCAGCCATTTTTCTCAGCTTCGGATTTTCATACGTACGCTCTCGCGGATGTGCTTGTGACAGGCGCTGGAAGCGTGGAAATCACCATATGCCGCATCAGCACATCAGCATACGTTACAGGTCCTGGATCAGCTCTGTGCTAAGACGACTGGCCGCCTGTTAGAACAATAACAGATGGCCCGGCTGACCAGAGAGCTGCCTATCCATCTGCTGTGACTCACTTTTATTAGCGGTCTCATTGAAATAAAAAGCAGAATGGAAGAGTTGTGCAAGATGTGTGGGAGGAATTATATTCACACTGATGCAGCACCGCAGCAGTTTCACTGGTGAAGCACAGATACAGAAATTGTTTTTGGTTTTTCTGAAAAGAAATAACATTATGTGACTCTGACATCCTGCGTATCATCCTTTAATTATGATTTTGGATGACGTCTGTTTCCTTTTATAATTGCCAATAAAAATAGTAATAGCACCAGTTTGATGATGGTTACTGGGGAGACTAAAATGAAATCGCAATGCGACCTTGCAGCCACAAACATCTTTTCTAACCTTTAAGTTAACACTGCCCCCTCACCTACATGAAGTGTTCCTCCAGCTGACATCTTTGCACAGTCTCGAGCTGACGTTCAGCTGCTGATGTGGCAGATACGTCTGTTGTGATGCACTTATTGTGTGTCAAATGGGTCTGTACAGTGGACCAGTGGTCTGCAACATCAAATTGGAGTTTTATTATCTGTGCTGTGTGGTGGGAGCTACTGAGTTATCTGGTCCTCGAAAATAGCCTTGGGGAGGGAAATGTGGTTCTGCAGCTTCAAAATGGATGGCTCATCTAGTCAAACATCTGTCGGAGAGGAGAGGAGAGGAGAGGAGAGGAGAGGAGAGGAGAGGAGAGGAGAGGAAAATAAGGCACACTTTCATTGATCTGTCTTCTGGCCTATGCAATGTTGTCAGGGTTGTCTGTTTTAGGTTAGAGCTTTTTAAACCCTCAGCAGTCCTCAGTTAACCTGGACTGAGTTGCACCAGCTCTTGGTAAATCCATTACTACTGTTTGTTTACTTAGTAAACACTTAACTTGGCTAATTTTGAACTTACAAAGAGCTGGTGTAACCTGCTCCACAGAGGATTTGGCATGTGTGTGTGTGTGTGTGTGTGTGTGTTGTTTTTTTCTCTGTGTGTGTTTGCTTATCTGTTAGCTACCCAAATTCATTTCATGACTCTTCACTGTGGGAGGCATGTGACAGAGCACAGTAGGAGATGTGAAACGATCATCATACAGCTAAGAACAACAGCGCATACACTTCTTCACAACAGCTATACTCTTCAGGAATGTGTGTAAGTGTGTGTATGTGTGTGTGCGCATGTGTGCATGTGTGTGTGGTAGATGGAGGTGTAAGTGCCGGTGTGGACACACGTGTCTGTGCCATCAGATTAGCATAGAAAAACAAGAGTAAATACCAATAATAGTAAAATAAAAACAAAATACTAATCCAGCTCAGTAACTCGTATAACCTGCTATCCAGGATTCTATATGAATAAATTAATGAATAACACATTTAATACTGTCATCTTACAGGCCTGTCTGCACTCGTGCCAAACAGATATTAGTCATCTGTATCCAATTATTTCTCATTTCTGGGAAGCCTACAATATGTACTGGCTCCTGGCTGGTTACCTGCTGCTTAGCAACATGGATGCTTGCTACGGGTACAAAGAGGTCTTTCTTTCAAACAATGCCAGTGTCAGTTTCATTAAATAATATCAAAACACTGCTGACAACATGAAAAAGCGAGTTCTTTAATATCTTTTTTGTTTTTTGTTTAGCCATCGTGGTGACAAGTGTTGTCTGGAAATGGAATCGCACCCGAAACTATAGATAGAAGATAGCTCTAATGATGTTTCACATAATTCATGCAGTGTTTTAAAATTCTGCCCACATGCAGCAAAATAAAGGAAGTGAATCCTAGGACATCTTCACAGTCATTTGATGCTCCATCTTATCCGGGCAGCAAGGCCTGAAGTGAATTCATATTGGAGGGCAGAGAGATGGAGTGATGAGTCAGCCATGGCTCAGAGGGCTGCGACATATTACACCTATCATCTTACAGTGAGAGTGAACATGGGGGGTGCAAGAAAGCTAAGAGTGCAAAACAGAGATTGGCTTTAAGAGAGACATACAGTAACTCTACTACCCCTGGGTAAATAGTTTCCCTGACTGCACCTTGGAACCAGATGGTGAATGTGTTTTCTTTCTTGGCTGGTTAGTGGTTATAGTCTCAGTAAAATGGCATTTAGAGCATCTTTAGCTTTTGTATTTTGTGTTTTCCAATATTTCCAAGCTCAGGGATTTGATTTGATCGCTCAAAAGTGGATGTGAATTAACGAATCATTTAGGAGCCTCCAGTTAAAACTCCCTCATCCACCGCATCGTTAAATCAGGAGCGGGAGAACATGAATGATGGAATTAAAAGTAAAAAAAAAAAGAAAAGATTTAATAGCGCAATGACAACACACACCTTTAATCCATGATATCACTGCGCTAGCTGCTACAACCCACAAGCTAACAAAGTCAGGAGTCATCAAAAATATTTCAGCATTTTACAGGAAGAGCAAAGAGAAGGGTTTTGGTATAAAAACAGGCTACTCATAAAGGCTTTGACAAATATTTTACACATACAAACAGATAGTAAAACAATTAATGCAGGGAAACAGTGACGTTGTGGGCCTTAAAACCAAAACAATGAGCTGAAAGATGCCAAAACTCTCAAAACTGCAGTCAGGTGATACTTTTCTGTGGGTTCGTCACTGTGAGTGACCCCTTTCACATTACACATAGCCATTTTATCCATCGTTAAAATGAAAATATTGATTAGTGCAGCTTTAAAGAGCCTGTCAAATCTTAAGTATTACTATATCATTTAATATTTGTGACTGAATAAGTAACAATCAAAGTTAAAGTTAAAAAAAAAAGCTTTCTAATTCTTGATTAGTTCTGATTGGTCCTTGTAAACACCTGACATCACCTTTTCCAAGAAAGCTCTGCCCACTTCGAATCGGTCAGAAGAGCACAAACACAAATACAGAAACTTTTAATGTCACATAACTAGAATCATTTTAACTTTGGCAGATATTACTATGTTTATGTTGTACCCCTTGGCAAGAGGAAGAAGCTGGTTAAGAAAAAACAGGGTTTTCAGGGCCTTTAACACTCTTCTCAATGGTGCAGTGGATCAGTATAGTCAATATTTATTGTGACAATGTGTGTGTTTCTGTTTATTTTCTCCAGGTGCCCTCAGAGTCTGAGCACTGTCTAATTAAGCGTGAACATGAGAAATGCATGGAGAGGATCAAACTGCACAACCCCAGCGATGACCTTGAATTCGGTAAGTGAGGATGTTGTCCAGGAGTATGGGTATGCATGTGTGTGTCTGTTCCCGCATCCTTCTGTGTGCATAATTTGGCAATAAGCCACCGGTTTTCATGCCTCTGCTGATGTGATTAAATTGTTTACATCTTTGGCTGCTCAGAAAACACAGAACAGCTGATGAAAGTCATGCATCACCTAAAAATCAAATTTTCCGGGAACAAATAAAAGAAACAGGCTTGTTTTTATACCGAACAATCTGGCATTTGTCAGTTTATCCAATCAGTTTTGAAAAGGTCATAGAGAGACATGTAAGGATGAGAGATGAATGCAGTTTGCTATCATGTGTATCACCCAAAGAGGCTGCTCGCTGTACAGCACAGGCAACCATGCAGTGATATACAGTTCACAAACCAAATGTCTGCCTGTAATGTCACGCTGAGCTGCTTTCACATTTCCTCCACATGTCCCTTTTTTCCAAAAACACAGGAAGCTTGCTATGTGATTCCTGGAAGCAATTATTTTCTTGGCTATGGACTGTGGTTTTCATTAGCAACTGCTACAGGACTCCCGCTGCTCGAAAGTTGCCCAACAGACTGCATCTCCCAGACTGCACTGTGACTCACCGCTTCGCTGACAGCCACCAGCTCCTTGAAAAAAACATGAAACATAAAAGATTTAGAGTGCAAGATAAGTTTAATGAGGGGAAGAGCTGTAGGTTCAGCTCATTTTGGATCTGTAGCTCTTCTTGCGTGCTACACAGCAAACTGCATGTGCTCTTTAAATCTTAAAGTTTTTTGTATTTTTAAATCCTTTTTTTATAACATCTCTAACCCTTCCCTGAGGAAGGTTAGAGCACAGGTTTCATTTATAAATAAATCAGTTTTTCTCATTTTAGTTCACACTTGTGTTTATAGTTAAAATCAGGCATTCTGTTGCTATCTTATTCCCTTATTTTCTGTACAGTATACCATATAGTCACACGTGTTGGCTGCCTCGACCCTTTAACTGACCCTTGTTTCCTCCTGTCCCTTTAAAAGGAAACATTCTGTGTTTCTGCTGACAGCAAATCATTGGTGAGGAAATAAAACAAACGCCTGGTTTGCAGAAATCTGACTTGTGGCTTGAGAAAAAGCAGAAAAGGGGAAAAAGAAAAAGGGAAACAGTAAATAAGTAAAAAGAAAAAGAGAAAGGTGGTGGTCTGTTTAAGCCTGGTCAGATGATTTTTTTTCCTGATTTATCAAGATCCATTTCTAAAAGCACATTTCATGATTTATTTGTTATCATATTTTTAATTGAGGTTCTCTGGCCTCAGATTAGTCTGCAGGCCGCGTGAAATTGCTACATAATGATTTGCTGCATGGTGCTGTAATCACCATCCAGCTGAATTCAGCCAGTGCAAAATGAATAGTTCATATAAAATGGCCTGCACAGTGTTTATTATTTCAGAACTAAATCATCTTCAGTCAACAGTTTCTCTAAAGCTAAATGAGAATGAATTTGATTAAAATTAGTGGCATTTTAGTTGGATTTTGGCACCTAAACATGACTGTCACACTACAGGTGCCTTTTAGAGTGTTTCAAATTTAGAAACGAGTAATTGGTTAATCGATTAGTCCATCGACAGAAAGTTAATCTGCAGCTATATTGATAATCTATTAATCGTAAGTAATTTTTTTAAGCAAAAACACAAAACCTACTCTGGTTTCAGCTTCTCCAATGTCAAAATGTGCTGTGTTTTTCTGTGTTTTATATCATTGTGAATTAAATAACTTTGTGCATTAAAGACATTTGATGATATCACCTTGGCCTTTATGAAGTCGTGATGCAGCCATCACGACTTCATAAAGGCCATCACGACTTCAGGTGATATCATTTTCCACTATTTTCTGATATTTTACAGACCAAACAATTAATCAACAAATCAAGAAAATAATCAGCAGAGAGTAATGAAAATAGCTGCAGCCCCTCTTAAAGTTTGCAGCTTGTTTGTCTTTTTTTAGCCAAATGTATGATTCTAACAAAAGCAATGGATCACATCCAGATGCAGATCTTTCCAGGAACTTCATGCCATGTTTTCCTTTCAAACCAGTGTTTAAACTTAAAATGATGAATGAATGCTCTTTTGGCACGTGGTAGTATAGGAGAAATTAGTTCTGATTAGTATTCTGCTACAGTTGCAGCCCATGACTCAGACTACAAAAAAAAAAAAAAATCTCCCTCAGTCGCCCGATAAGATCAGCTTTAATGAGAAAAAATTCATGTCTGTATGTGTTTATGTGCTTGATCTGCTATGCATGTGCAGTATGTGTGTGGATACTATGCAGCCCAGTGAAGATTCAGTATACTGTGGGACCTTGTGTGAGATAGCCAGTGATGCAGACAGAGTGCTTTATTAAGCCAGTTACCTCTGTAGCTCAGCGCGGCTCATTTGGCTCCGATTTGCCCTTTAAAAGGTAATTGGCTTCGTGTCCGGCTCACCAGATAGAACCAAAACAGATTAGAGAGCCAAGCAGAATAGAGAAAGGTCTGCAAACACACACACACACACACACACACACAGATACATACATGTCCAGGAACACATGCGCACGCAGATGCACCCACACGCATAAACACACTCAGAAACCATGCGTGTGAACAGACATAGAATCAGACTTGTACCTGCCTCTGCAGCACCATAAAACCACCCGAGCATAAACAACGTGGTAAACCTTGAGAGATGGAGAGAGAAAAAGGGGAGGGATGGGGAGGTGCTGGAGATAAAGGACATGGAAGCAGAAAGAAAGAGAGACCGAGAAATCAAAGCTGTGAGAGCAACACTGAAAATACAGGATGTGAGATTTATAGTGAGCATGAGTCAGGTAATGACTGAGGCAGATAAATAGGAGATCAAAAGAAAACAACAACAACAAAAAAACATTGGATGGAAGTGGGTTAACTAAGATAACTAAGATAGACTCTGTCCTGCAGTGATTTGCTAAACATTCAAGTACTTGTCAAACACAGCAGCCCTGCAATGAATCCTACCTTCATGAAGGTTAACATGTTCAGTTTCTGTTTTAGAGAGCTGTTCAACTGTATTATCATTTTGGAGGTTTTATCAGGTCAAATCAATAACAGATTAAATAACAGATAAATAACACAAGCTTGGTTTATACACTCTGCTAAAAGATGTCAGCCCTACTGTGTGTACAGTATGTTTTGTTCCGTTGCTTTACGGAGCTTTATGGTGAGTTTATGGCACAGTTTAGCTTCCCGTCCGCAACTCTACTGTTTTGGTTCACTCTCACCGCTCTCATAGCGTTGTTTTTTTGGCTGCAGCAGCTGTTTTCAACAAAAAAAAATAAAACACTCTAACAATCTACTTACACTACCTGCTCAGCCAAGGGCGTAATTTCCACTGTGGATAGGGGGGACATGTCCCCCTCTCTTCTCAAAATCACGTTTTCGTCCCCCTCACTTTTATAGTTTCAGGTTGATTGTTATTGTAAATATTTGTGATACACTCATCAGAATCAGTTATTAGTATCACATAGTTCAGAACAATGAGCTGAAGGAGCAGCAGCACCTAGTGCGGCAAGTCCTTTTCAGACTTTTTTGCCCTGGCTTTTGTCTCTCCACAGGTTGTCTTATTGGTAAAGGTTGTAGGGGCTGTATGAAACCTAAAAGCAATACCTACAGACACTACTCAGGGCTGAAAAAGGCAATGACAACTTTGTTTTTCCAGTAATATTTTTATGGACAGTTAATAAAAACTTCTGAAACCAAACCTAGGCCCTCAGCACCAAACAGCAGACAGACACAGTTAGAGACAATCTGGTGAACATAGTGAACCCGGTGGATCATTTAGCAGCTTAATAGCCAGATATTTCCCTATTGTTAAGAAGAAAGAACTGTTGGGGTTAGTAGAAAATACACTGAATGTTTTGTCACATGATTGTCAAGTATTACAGGCTAACTGAATAAAGTGTTAAAATGATCTGACTGAGATGGGTCAAGAGAGGTAATAAGATTTGAAAGCTGCTTACATGTTAGCAATACTTTTCTCCATGTGGGCATCATGAAAATGCTAAATATCATTGGAAATTAAACTCTCTTACCACCAATTAAATTACCTTAAATTGGATTTAATTTAGTTCAGTTCAATTCAATTAGTGTCAGTATCATTTTATCACCTTTATAACAGCAGAAATGCTGATTGGAGCTTCACACTGACCTTTTCTTGTTTCTGTTTCTGTTCTCTGCTCCTCAGTGTGTCCGTGGATGTGGGATAACTTCAGCTGCTGGCAGACGGCCAATGTTGGTGAAGTTGTGGCGGTCAACTGTCCAGAGCTCTTCCATGACTTCATGGGCCCCGACGATGGTGAGATTAGCTGTGTCTCTCATTTGATTTGATCTAATTGGTATCGTAAAAATTTATTTCATTCAGTTCGATTCAGCCCAAATCAGTGCAGGCATATTTTTTTACTTTCAGAGATGGCCAAGGTCAGTCGTAACTGTACCGAGGACGGCTGGTCTGAACCTTTCCCTCACTATGTGGAAGTCTGCTTCTTCTATGACAACACTACTAAACCTGTACGACCTCTTCTACCTCATCTACAAGTCCTATTACATTTATCACACACACACACACACACACACACACACACACCTAACTCTCTGTCTCCCACATTAGGACATGTACTACGCCTCAGTCAAGGCTCTGTACACAGTTGGCTACAGCACATCGCTGGTGTCTCTGATGACAGCCATGGTCATTCTCTGCAGATTCAGGTGAGCGTCACGATGTGGCCTCCAAAGTCAGGTTTGTCAAAGTTGGTACGTGATATGAAAATAGGTTTCATTTATGCTTGTTCTCCGAATGTTCTTTAACCATTTGAATCCTGAAAGCAAATCAAATTTACCCCGAATGGAAATAAGAACAAGATTCATGAAAATCACCTTTTTGTTTGTTTTACATTATCAGTATATATACCTTTTTACAGTACTGAGGCATCAAAATAGTTCCTTTATCTTTATTAGTCATTTGTCAAGCAAAAATGCCAAACTTTCTCTAGTTCCAGTTGGAACTGTCACGGTTTGCCGTTCAGGCAGCAGGGAAAGAACCCAAACGCAGACAGAACAGGCAGACTGGTGCAGATTTATGATTTATTTGAAAGTAAGTAACTCGCAGGCAGATCCAGGTTCGAGTGTCAGAAGCAAAAGGAAACAAACAAAAGGCAAAACAGCAAGAAAACACATGGCAACAGGGACTACAGGAAACCAGGACATGGAACTCAGAAAACCAGGAAAACTGAATGAACCAACAGAGAACAAAGGAAGTGGATGTGTGTGTGTGTGTGTGTGTGTGTGTGTGTGTGTGTGTGTGTGTGTGTGTGTGTGTGTGTGTGTGTGTGTGTGTGTGTGTGTGTGTAATCAAAACTGGTGGGAAAACAAAGACAGGAAGTAACTTAAAACATAGTGAACAGAGAATAGTCCTTCAAAATAAAACAGGAACTAACAAGAGGCTGGGTGTGACAGGAACTAGTTTGGACAAAATAAGCAATATGAAATCTTATGGGCATTTTTCACTTCATTCCCACATTTCCTAAACCAAACAATGTATCAATTAAACTAGAAAAGAAATCAGCAGACTAATTGATAACTGAAATAATCAACAAGTTTGTTGCAGCCCTACTGGCATTCTCCTATGTACATATACAGATGTTTGCTGTATTGAAAACCTTTAGATATACTGTCACAAAACTCAAACTTTTTTATATAATACCCCTCTATTTAGCATTTATAGGCAGTATATAAGCTATGAATAAATAGTTTATAACACACTGTTATGTGGTTGTAAGCATTTATAAGAGTTTATTAATGTATTATGTTAACAACAATAACTCCTCCTGTGGGAATCCATAAGTGGAGGCTGGTGTATAAACTGATCATGAGTGACAATATAGTAAAACACAGTAATAATATTAAAAACACATCTTCATGGGAGAAGTTATAATTGTTGACAAATACTATAGACTTATACACTTTTAAATGTCCTTATAGCTGCTTACAGTGTATAACCCATTTATTAAATGTTTGTGTACTGCTTATACATGCTAAATAGGGGGACTTGAAGTGAAGTGTTATCTTTTCTTTTACATAAAAACTGCCCAGGAACATGTACAGTAAGTACCACTGACATGCCATTCATATAGCGTTTCTGAGTAGCTTAACTTATTCTGAAAATAATAATATATGGCATACCGAGCTAAGACACACAGTATAGTGACTAAGACTGTAAATAATGGGAGAGAAAAACAAGCAAAACGAGCCAAGGGGGTACAGGGTTAAACACATCCAGCTGCATGAATTAATTTGATAAACTTTTAAGGGTGAAAACAAGATAAGATGTGATATTTTTTTCTCTCTTCTTCTTCTTCTTCTTCTTCTTCTTCCAGGAAGCTCCACTGCACCAGGAACTTCATTCACATGAACCTGTTTGTGTCTTTCATCCTGCGAGCCATCTCAGTCTTCATCAAGGACGGTGTGCTGTACGCTCAGGAGGACAGCGACCACTGCTTCGTACACACAGTCAGTAACAACAACTTCTACTTCATGTACTGTGGGGTCATTTAGAGGCCCTAATGCACGCATTATCTGTGGCTGATAGATTACTTCTTTTTGTGGTTTTCATCAACAGGAAAGAAAACAACCATGACTGCTTGTTTGGCTATTAATTAATGAAAAAATGAACGGATCATTTTCAATTCACAAGGCTAATCATTTCATTAATTTAAATTTAAAGCAGATAATTGCAAAATGAGGCCTTTATTATTCTAAATGATCCCCTACTCGGACAAAGTAATCACTGGCAGGCATAAGAAGTTTGTATTGGCTGTAGCAAAATGTTTTCAAGATTATTGGTTAATTGGTTCCAGAGAGCTTTATTAAAGGATTTCATCGAAGTGCGGCCGCTCATTTCATAAAGGAAAGCATGCGTGTAAAATATGATCAGGCCTGTTCTGTTCGAGATATAAAGAGAGGTTCACAGACAGAAGGGCTTGATACACTTCTCCTCCACTCTTTCCTGTTTGATATGCACCTTTGAAGGAATTTCAATCACATGCAAATTTTACAAAAAGCAAACACACTATTAGATGACTAATACTCCCTGATTACAAATGCAGAACAAGCTCTTAGCCTTTGTCTGGTAACAACACATTGCTCACTCTTGTTAAGCAGGCATGATAAATAAACCTAATTAGGTACGCTAATGGCTGCAGCAAGGCCAGTGGAAATCTTCTACTAGAGGCTCATTAACATACCAATGAGTACTTTGCCCTTTTTTCAAACCCGCTCCTTTACCGTTGTTGCTATGGCGATCACAGGTCACCATCGTGGCATCGTGGCACCGGGAATCAGATCAGTGCTGTAGCCTAATTGGTTGACCCCACTCGGAATGTGGACTCTTTAATTAACATGATGTCATTAGATTACAGTCCACCTCACATGTAGGTGGGTCTCTACAGCTGGCTGTGAAAACATTTTTAATCCACACAGAACTGCTAAATGCTACATTTCTCGGGTAATTGCAGCACGGCGCACTGTGCTGCAACCCTGTCACCACAGTGACGACGATCTCTGTTTACGCTGTGATTTACAGGAATAAGGCCGTTTGTCACTCTGACGTTTACTGCCTTGAGCTTTTAAAAAGAAAGGCAGACCATTAGACATAGATTTTACATTTGGACGCTGCAACAAAATGCTTTTACTGTGGATAAAACAACCACCTACAAGTCAAGAACATATTTGAATACAACTGAAAATGTTGAACGTCTAACAAATGGCTGATGACACCTTTTAATGTTTTTTAGGATCTAGTTTATGATATTGCTGCAAAACTGGCACATGCTTCTAAGTGAGAGGATAAGAAATCCAGAGTGCTTCAAATACCCTAAAAGGATTGTCCAACATCAGCAATACAGATGTGAAATCACTGATAAAATACATTTCCCACTGCCTTTGCTCTACTAATGCACCTCCCCCTGTGTTTCCCCGTGCAGGTGGCGTGTAAAGCAGTGATGGTTTTCTTCCATTACTGTGTCATGTCCAACTATTTCTGGCTGTTCATTGAAGGTCTGTATCTCTTCACTCTGCTGGTGGAGACTTTCTTTCCTGAGAGACGTTACTTCTACTGGTACACCATCGTAGGATGGGGTGAGTGTCCATTCCCGAGCGATTATGATTAATGGCGGAAAGTAGCAACTTCTCTTTCTGATCATGCTGTAAATTCAACCATGTATGCCACAGTTTCGACCTTCAAAAGTCAATTTACTTGTACCTTTTTTGAGTAAATTAGATTTTTATTCTAAATGATTTAATGTGTAGTGGAATAGAGATAGGACAATGGGATATACAGTACGTCTTCATCCTGGAGGTCTCATTAAAACAGTTTTGTGTTTATTTATTTGCCAAAGCCTTCAGCCAAACTTGCTAATAAATGTTTTTTAAATGCCATAGTAAAACACAGCTGTAGTAGCAATACCGTTTTGAGACAAACATTCTTCCTCTGCTGATTATGATAACAGCTTGTAATAGTTATCTTTTATCTGGTCTTATATAGCTAAATACAGTGTAAACAGGGTATTATTATGACAATTATAGTGCATGTATTAATGATTGCTGTTATTACAGGAACTCCCACCATTTGCGTCACGGTCTGGGCAGTTCTGAGGCTCCACTTTCACGACACTGGGTATAACTCCTCTTCCAACTTTAGATTCACCCTCAGAAAAGGGAGAAATTCTATGCTATATGCTATGTATGCTGTTAGCCATGTCCGTAGTGTATAAGGCACTTGAAAACATATTGTGTCAGAGCAAAGAAGCAGAGGCCAGAGAGATGTTGCGAATTGCACCCAGAGGTCTAAAATCTGTATTAAGATAACTCCTTGCAAATGTATCTCCTCTTCATCTTGTCAACTGTATACTTTAAGTTGAAGAGGGTCTGCAGTTGCTGGAATTTAGGGGAATAGATGAGACCCATAAGGGGAATAACTCCAACTTATAGAGTTAGATATATTGTAACTTTTATTTATGCGGACAATGTTTTTAAAAGCACTGAATAAATCCAATCAAATGTTTAAAAACGGATCACGTGTTGCATGGGCTTGAGAAAGTAAGCTATCAATGTTTTAAAAATTAAACCCTTTAGAGAGTTCCAGGAGCTGTTTAACAAGCTCGTGTTGGTTTCCCTTTCCTTATCTCCATCTTTATCTTTTATCATTTCTTGTGCACAACACATGATGTAATATATGAGTATAAGCAAACAAACATTTAGATTTTTGTTTGAGTGATTTAATCCTTTTTTTTATTCCCTTTTGTTTGGCTGGCTTCCATTTTAAATCCTCCTTTCCCCTCCACCCCCCTCACTCTGCAAATGGCCACTTATCTGACGTATTGTATGGTGCTATGTATTACCAAGTGTTGAGAGAAAGTGAAGGAGATGTTGAATGATTATTGAAATGCACTGTTCTCCTCCTCCTCCTTCTCCTCCAGATGCTGGGATACAAATGAGAACACTGCCCTCTGGTGGGTGATCAAAGGACCAGTTGTGGCCTCCATTATGGTATGACATGCTGATTTGTTCATTCAGTGTTTCCTGTGTATTCATTTTTACACATGCTCATGGCTGGAATGTAATTTATGACAACTCCTCCAGTTTTTTTGTTATTTGTGTTTTGTTTTCCTCAGATTAATTTTGTCCTCTTCATTGGAATAATCATCATCCTGGTCCAGAAGCTGCAGTCCCCTGATATCGGAGGCAACGAATCAAGCATTTACCTGTAAGTTACAATCAGCAAATTCACTAACGCCAATGTTGTATGCTGAAACTCTGTGTGTGTGTGTGTGTGTGTGTGTGTGTGTGTGTGTGAAAATTGTTGGTACATGAAATATCAATAAAGTGAATTAACATGATTTTAAGATCTCTAGTACTGTGCACATAAACAACCCTGCAGCCTAAAGAAATGTAGTTCATTTTTGCTTAAAGGATAAGACTGGCAATATTCTATATTTTTGTTATTGTCAACAAATCCCATGAGAATATCGAAACCAAAAATGTATTGATCCCACTAATAAGTATTGCCTGTGTATTCCTCTATGCCACAGAGCTCTATTGTTGTCTAAAAACTACTAAAAACACCGAGTGACATGTTCCTTCATTATGATGAACATGGGCACTGTAGTTTATTTTGAGTCAATCCCACATACATCATCCTGCTGCTGTAAATACTCACTAGAGCACCAAATGTGTATTAATCCGCAGCTGAAAATAGTCCCCAACAAATTCACTATTTCCTCCTGTTTGAGTACCACGCTAAAACTACAGTGCCCAGCTGTTTTAGGGAATTATTATTTATATATTTGTTGTGATGTAGAAAAACTTATACTTCTGGTCAATCTTCACTTTTGAAGAATAGAAGAATAAACTCAATGAGTTCAGTTGTCCTTATTTGAATATATAACTTTAGCATGGTACAGCTTAATATATATACATGGACACAGATAATACCAAAAACGTTAAGATCATTGCACCTCACACAGCTTTGTACAGCATGTCCCACGTCACATAGGATCATGTATAATCATGCCACCAGGAAGGAGGCAAACAATGTGTGTAACCCTTGGTCAATGCTGTTTCTCGTTCAGTATTATCAGGTGAGTCTGGTACAAGGTCCATCTTATCTTTGTCTACTCTCACAGAGACACCTTACATAAAGTATGCCAAGTGTGAAGGACAATGCACAAATTAAACAATCCTTTATATCCATTAAATTTCTACCACAGCTTGGGACTGAGTGCCACAGAGAGAATAGGGAAAGTATTGAGAGAAGGACTAACGCATTGTTGGTTTTGGTGTTTTAATGGGATTTGCTGACAATGGGAAACATACAGAATAACACCAGCTTTTTCTTTTATCTGATACTACATGACACTCTGGACGCAAGACAAGGAGCACTGAATTTGTAAATGGATTGTATTGTAGCCATAACAGTCTTGTTTTCAACTTTCGATCATTAAAGCTGTGATGTATCCTCCTAGACACTTTTCAGAATATATTCATCTGTAGTACCTGTTGGCAGGAAGCTTGAGGCTCATTGTGGAGTTGTACTGTAGCCAGACATCACTCCTGTTCTGCTCCCACAGGATGCCGTCTTTTGAGGCCCCGCAGATAATGTCATTCTCATCTGTTGCTTAGACCTGTGCGGGTGTGACCAAGTGTGAAGGTGTGTGTGTGTGTGTGCGTGCGTGTGTGAGAGACGGTGTGTCTGTGTCTCCCTAAAGACATTGTCTTTGTTGTATTGTTGTGTTGTCTTTGTGCTGTGTAGCAGCTGTGCTCAGAAATGCTTCAGTGAGCCCACACAGGCTGTTCAGCATTCGTGCAGGATGTCAGAGTTATCCACCATCACACTGTAAGTGTGTGTGTGTGTGTGTGCGTGTGTGTGTGTTTTGTGTCGACCGTGTGTGTGCGTGTGCGTGTATCTGTGTGTGTTTTACACCAGGGGTTCTTAAAGTTTTTTTTATGGTCTGGACTCCCAAATGCATACTCTCTCACACACATACACACACATGTTTGTGCTTCTGTAGTTGTGAGGACCCTCATTTACCTAATGCATCCTCTAACCCTAACTCTAACCGTACCCATCACAGCTACATAACCCCTTACCCTAAACTGAACCTAAATCCAATTCTAACCTGAACCTTAAAACCAAGTCTTAACCCTCAAACAGCCTTTTGAAGGTCCAGCTCACGAGATAGTCCTCACATACAGCACACAAATACACACATAGACAGAATTTAGTTCATCTGCTTGAAAATTTTAAAACTCTGTAGGTTTAGATTTGGTTTAGATGTTTTCCCAGTGCCAGTGGAGAGACAGCAGCACAAAATATTACATTTACTTTTTGATCACAATAGTGCTTGTACATTTTCTAACATCTCACTGTGAAAGAGTTCAGAGTATAATGGTTTGTTCTGCTCCTTAAGGACCCCTGGGGGTCACTGAACTGCACTGTAAAATCCACTGTGTTGCACATTTATGTCTTCCATTATCTTAACATGTCATTTGTAGTGTGTTTCTGTGTATTTTCATTCCTTATGTGTATGTCAGACACACTGTTTTGCTGCATGATACATCCCGCAGAGATATGGACAGAAATAAAACTCTATGTGACTACAGGGATAGATTGCACATCATTTGTGTGTTTCTTGTCTCAGTCTCAAGCTTGTGATGATTTTAACCTAAAAATAGATTAGTATACTAAATCTAACCTCAGTCCTAAAGGATAAGAATGAGGCTAATGTCTTTAAAAATGGGTCACAAATACCTAGTTTCAATTAAAAAAAAAAAAAAAAGATAAATAAGTTCCTAAAAAAGCTGGGCACTGTTGTTTTTAACAAACACAATGCAATCAGGCTTTGGCTACACAGACAATATGAGGATAAATTAATTGTTCATTTTGGTCTTTTCATGGGATTTGTTGACAATAAGACAAACAAAGACTATCTCCAGCCTTATCCTTAAATGTGGACACTAAAAATAATCATAGAATTGTGACTGAGCCTGCATTTTAAACAACTTTGATGTCTTGATTGAACTTGAAGATTAAGAGATATTATTTTGTTTTTAAACTTGTGGCTTGACTAAAAATTTAAACCTGTGTAAATGACTGGATTACAACAGCAGCCAGAGAATGTGTCATAACATTGCATCAGTAGCTCTGTTCTTACATCACATCCAGCTGACCAGCACCAGTAAAACATGACTTTGATTTGAGTTTGACTTGCACCTCAATCTTATTCAACTCTGTGTGTGTGTGTGTGTGTGTGTGTGTGTGTGTGTGTGTGTGTGTGTAGGCGTCTGGCACGCTCCACCCTCCTGCTCATCCCCCTGTTTGGTATTCACTACACTGTGTTCGCCTTCTCACCTGAAGATGTTAGCAAGAGGGAGAGACTGGTCTTTGAACTGGGACTTGGATCCTTCCAGGTACGCTTTTACAGCTCTTACATCTTCTCCGACGCCCGGTTTCAATTACAGTAAAGAGAAATACCAGATGATGAATGAGAGAACATAATGGTATAATAAATCATCTGAGTATACAAGATACAAAGAGGCTTACAAGTTGACAGGATCCATATTCTTTCATAGAAAACTGAACTGGTAGACATGACATGCAGTTTACTGAGGATACATTACAATTCCTGGATACTGAAGTACAGTTACATCTTTCTGCCTGTCAGAGCTGTCAGCACACAATATTTGTTAGTATAGCTTTTAATAGGAATGGCTCAACATACCCGCAATCAGACTTTAATATGTCTTTAGCCTTTGCTGATAAGGACGCAGTTATTTTTAAAAGTGTAAGAATATTTCCATCTCGAGCTGTTTTTCTCTTATTTGTTGTCTCTATTCTCGTCCGTAGGGCTTTGTTGTAGCTGTCCTCTACTGTT
This sequence comes from Macquaria australasica, assembly GCA_005408345.1. Lineage (NCBI taxonomy): Eukaryota > Metazoa > Chordata > Actinopteri > Centrarchiformes > Percichthyidae > Macquaria > Macquaria australasica. The sequence goes on along the minus strand of SEMN01000020.1, from coordinate 237,169 downwards.
TCCTCAACGGAGAGGTAAGCTTTTGTCCCTGTTCATAAACACTGTGACGTTTTCATCAACATCTTGTTTTTCTGCTGCGTTCATACCAGAAATGCTCTTAATGCTTAGAGAGATAGACGTCTCAAAATATGTTACTATTACTTTAACCCCTCAATTTAGCATTTATAATATATACACACTATAACTTAGATGTAAGAAAATGGACATTTTTAAGTATTATTTATGTATTTGTCAACAATTACAACTTCTCCTATAAAGCAAATGTATTATGTGTTAATTAATTATTGATAACACATTATAAAATAGCTGTAATCATATTTAATTATATATAATTTAGCAAACAAATTCTTCATGTTATATAAAATGATTTACTGCTTATACACATGTACAAATTATTCACAAGCGTGTTTAAAACTGTTTATAAATGTGTTCAAAACTCATGAAGACATGTTCATTCTTGACCTTGGAAATAGTGGTATGACAAAAACTTCTTAACTCAAAGTCCACTTACTAGACTTTTACAGTGCCTTTAATCACAACTTGTGGCCTTCGCCTGTTAATGGGGTTTGCTCAGTGGTCATAGAGAGTGAAGAAAAAGTATTCATAAAAAAAGAAATAACCCACACAACTTAAGTGTTCTGTACCTTTTCGTGGAGCTGGTACAGCTTAAAGTACATTAAAAATGACCTTGTGAAGTTTCTCCCTGAAGGTGCAGTCGGAGATCAAGAGGAAATGGCGCAGCTGGACGGTGAACCGGTACTTTGCTGTGGACCTGAAGCAGCAAAGGCACCCTTCATTGGCCAGCAGTGGAGTGAACGGAGGGACTCAGCTGTCGATCCTCAGCAAGAGCAGCTCCCAGATACGCATGTCCAGCCCGCTGGCGGAGAACGCCAACATCACCCTCCCGACCTGAGCGTCTGATTGGCAGGAGTCAACTTCAAGGTGCCGTTCCACTTATGTACATCCAGAACAACCAGAACAGACCAAAGTGGCCCCTCACACCTCTTATATTTTGTAGTTTGGCCTTTAGAAAATGAGGTATTTCTGAAAGCATTTACTGGAGTCTCATTAGAGGTGCATAGCTGGCTTTAATGCTTTATGATTTCATTTGATTATACAATATAATTTAATTTATTAGAGTATTTTAGTTGACTCTGTAGGTTGTGATCTTTTATGATTAATGATGCACTTAATATTTTTACGGACAACTCAAATTCCAGTCCATCGATTAAAACACGAGAGATATAAGAAATTACCTTCCTACCAATGTTTTTATTTAAATTTAACCCCTGTTATTGTTTTATTTATATATAATATTAAGGTAGAGTTGGTGCCAAAAGACAGTACTTAAAAAAAAAAAAGTTAAACATGAAATATAGGGGTCATATTTGGCTGTTGGTGTGTAAAGTAAATGTGCTTCAAAGTGCCATACATGTTGCCTGACTGGATCTGATCTCTTAACAGTCCAAAGTTAAATAACAACCAAACGTCCGCCTTGCTTGTACAAATGCTCATTGTTTAAATGTTTCGTCTTAAATTTAAACATTTTTCTACAATCAGCCGTAAGTACAGAGTATGTCAAAAGATATATTGAGAAGAAAAGAAAAGACTTTGTAAATAGTTACTTTTGGTGTCTAGATCAGAATTTCTTTCTTTTGCATAATGCAGTATTGTAATGACCTTTTCAAACAAAAGGAACTGGAGCCCAAATCTGTAGACTTCATCACATATCCTGAGGACACAGAAGATCCTGCCCACTATATTTTGAACTATTTGTTTAGATACACACACACACACACACACACACACACACACACACACACAGTATATATAAGAACATAGTGCCAAAATGAATGAGCACTGTAGGGCAGTGGTTCCCAAGTCACAAGATGCATCTGAGGGGTCGTGAGATGTCAGATACAACAAGTTACAACATTTTTCTGCTCCATTAAATTAAGTTTATTTTCATTTTTTAGGACATTTATTTTAGCTTTTTTTCTCTCTTGTAAAACACTTGATAGTGTCTAAAAAATATTCCATTAATAAACCATCTGAGAAGCTTGAAGGGCTCACAGCTCGTAGAAATGTGTAACTTTTGATGAGCGGGGTCGTGAGTTGACTTTGTACAGTTTTAAAGGGTCACAAGACAAAAAAGGTTGGGAACCACTGCTGTAGAGGATAGCACAGCATACGAGGGAATGCAAAATGTGATTTTTTTTTTTTAATTTTAAAGTCTTCAAATCTACACTGAACTGATTTATCCTCACAGCTGGTGTCAGTGTAGAACCTTTAGTTATGCTACAGTAGTTTCCTCCAGTTGGTTTTCAGTCACATTCTTGCAGACTGGGAACATGAACAGTAGATGTGCCATTTAGTGGATGCTTTTATCCAAAGCTCCTCATAGTGCCATGAGTTTGTGTACAGCATTTTATTGTAGGCACTGAGAATCAAACCCTCAACGTGCTCTCAAAGATAACAGGACTCTTTGTCTTGTTCTCTTTTCTCTGAGCCTCAACCCATCATGCCATGTCAAATTGCTCTTCATTTAAAATCTTTGAATTAATCATCTCCTACGCTCATATTCCAAAGTGCCTAGTCAGTCACAAATAGCTATCACTTTTATTTACAGTACAATGGACAGATATCTTAAAGGTGTAGTAAGAGTTATGTCCTGCAAAGAATGTACAGAGTGGTGTTTGGGGGTTTTTTTGTGGATCACTTTGTAAAGTTGTGCTTTCTTCATTCTGTGCAGCAAAAAAGGAAAATATTTTGCTCATTTATTGGTGAATTTTTCTTTTTCTCTTTTTAACAACTTACACATAAATTGAAAAGAGTCCTGCTGTGTTGTTTCTCTTCTTTGACTGGACTTGAGTAATAGCGCTACATATTCACTGCTTTATTTAGCCCTCTTGGTTACAGCTATCATCTATTCAAGATAATCGCAAGTCCATTTCAATTCAGCACCAAAGTCGAAACACATAAACGGTTTCATAACAGAAACAATACATGATGTAACAGTCAACGCAAAATGCTTTAATGTGACAGCTCTTGACAATCGCGGAGTGTTGCCCATTTTCTCTTTCTGTCTTTTTGTTTGCGCACAAACAAACTAACAAACAATAACTGTCCAGATGGGGATATCATTTAATACGATGAAATGTGAAATGATGTGTACAGGAGAATTTATCCACAACATTTATTCAAGATATTTATTTTTTGTACTGTCATCTGAGTGGATTACAAGAATGTTGTAACTTTAAACAATGAATTGACAATATCGTTGAACAGATAAGGATGTATATTTATTTTCCATATACCAGTGCCATGTGAAATGTCTCAGTGTACAGTATACATGCTTTCTCATGCATACTTTAGCTGTATATCTGATGTATGATTTCATAACACTGATTGATGTGCCATAAAAGTAGTGCCATAACTGGTGAGAGTGTGAGATGTATGGCACAATGTCTAATTTCTGCTTTTAAAGAAAACAAAAACACTCACAGGAAATTGCTGTCCAAAGCTGCAGAGGATATTATGAAACGATAAAACACAGATATAACCTCTAAAAAGCAAGATAAAACATACACACTACTGAAGAGATGCATCGGTTTTATGCATCTGCTTGGCTGCTTTTGGACAAAACAGTATGTGACTGTGAGACAAGATACTATCAAGTGAACTGCTTTACGTGTTTTTTTAAATTATGAAGGTTTTAGAAGGTGGAACGTGTGCGATAGATAAAACACAAAGTGTGTATGAGGGTGTGATAAAAACCACTCTGCTGCTTACGTGTTCTATCACCAGCCGTCACTCTGAGTCTGAATCAGCTCAGATGGAAACGACCATGTCTCAAAGCTGTTAGTGTCTATGAAAAGACGAGTTGAAAACTCCTTACTTGACCGTGTCTGTGCTGTATTTTTGTCTGCCACGAGGTGGCAGCCAAGTGTTAGAATTTTAGTTTGATAGTTTACAGTAATAGAGAGAAGGAGGTTTGACTGGCATTGATTTGCTTTTTTTAACATTGTATTTTGTATTTTGAAAGAAGTGGGGGTAGGGTGAGGCATTGAGGCACTTATACGCCACATGCTTAACATTTTTCACGTATACTTTTTGTAATTTGTCTTTACACAAATCAACAACAAGCCTACAAATTAGATTTTTCAAAATGAGGCATGATGTGCCACACTGAAACAAGTTGGTGATTTTGTTATAGTGCCCCCTTTCAATCCTAAAATTTCCTTCCTGCTCACTTTATTTTCAAAACAAACTGTGAACTGTTTGAATTTCAAAACATTTACTGATATGGGAGGACATTTTGAGAACTGGGGGCAGCTTTTAGTGCTATAACAAAATCTGGCAGTGCAACTTTTAGCTTAGTTTTGGCTAAAGTTAACCCCACCTCTCTTCACACACACCTCTTGTTACAGTTAGTTTAGCATTACGGTAACACAATCTTTATATACGTGTCAAAGAAAAGCCCTTGACATGTTTTCTTAAAGCAACAGTCTGACATTTGGGGAAATATGTTTGTTCACTTTGTTGCTGAGAGTTAGATGAATATGAAGCTACAGCCAGCAGCCAGTTAGCTTAGCTTAGCACAAAGGCTGGAAGCAGGGGGAAACAGCTAGCCTGGCTCTGTCCAAAGGAAACACCTCTGAAGCTCACTTAACTCCCTGTGAAACTGCAACGTGTCATTTTTACACCTCAGTTTTTGTACAGATTAAACAAACAAAATATAATTTGTCAGTTTATAAGCTTATACTAGCTAATGTCTGCTAGCTAGCTGTTTCCCCTTATTCCACTGTTTGTGGTATCAGCTAACTCTCGGCAAGAAAAGCTAATATTTCGTGTATTTCCCAAAATGTCAAAATATTCCTTTATATGTAACTATTCTCAGTGTGGCATATCTCTGTGTTTAGATGCCTTTTCTTTTGCGGTTGTGCGTGTTGAGCCAGTTTTATCAAGTGTTGAGTGTATGTGTGTGAGTTCTATTGATTGCCAATGAATTTCTGAATGTAGCCTACCGATGTTGCTCAGCTGCTCTTAAATGTCGCCTGCTATCAATTTGCCATGGTGTACAAATGATGTCTTTTTTTGATCATATATACAGTACACTGTATATGTATATTTTTGGCACACAGGTGGATCTCTTGACGAAGACCTGTAATGTTTGTGACCGTGTTTTTGTATGTTTATGTTCATGTAACTGTTTTCAGAGTGTATGCGCAAGTATGTTTGAAAGTTGGAGAGAGTGTATTCTGTGTGCATGTGTATGTAATGACAAGCATTATGAGGATAAAAGTAACTTAAATGTCAAAAGAATATCTATAAACCCTCATCCATACTATGTTCCACCTGTGACAGTGTTTCATGTGTAACATGCGTTCTAGTGTCCAACATTCATGTCCCAGGTTGTGTAAATTTGACTGCAAAATAAATCTATCTGTGGTAAATTGTTGTATTTTGTGGAGATTGTGATTTATTTCGCTCAGCTGTCCCATCCATTAAAATGGACGGTGTAGGCCTACACATTTGACAGTAGATGTATGGGGTACACTGTTACTTTTAATCATAAGAGGAAATTATCTAAAATTTCTTTTGGTTGAATAAGATCCTTGTTTAAAACAGATTAACTTTAATGTAACAGCCCAGTTTGCTGCTTCTCATTCCTAATTTTATATCCTTTCAGTAAGTTTTGGGCACCCAAAAATCCAAGTCAAGGCACGTTTATATACAATCTTTTGCCCCAAGCATTTTCTACCTCTGTCCTATCTGAAAACCAAGCTTACAATATGTTGATAGTGATTAATATACTATAGTCAAATACAAAAATAGAGCAGTTTATACTTGTCAAACCACAGATGTTTCATTTATTACTGTGGCCAACCTTCACTAGAGCCACAAGAACAACAATGGAAGTACAGTATATTCAATGTAAAATAAAGTGCAACATTAAATCAAATTGTGTACAGACAACGACAGTCAAAGTGCTTAATGGTAAAGTACAGTGCATTATTCATGGTCTAAAAAATGTTTTAAAAAACTCCACCACCGTCATTAAAATGCCCTCAGCTCACATATTGGTGAAATCTTAATCTTTAAAAGGACTGGATATAAACACATTGTGTATCTGAAGACACTCTCACTGTGTCAGTTGAAATGGTTCGTCTAGTTATACAGTACCATTTTTGATGCCATTTTACCATGTAAATGCCTGGCACCCTGTTTCGTATCAATTTGGTTTCTCCTGCAGTGCAACAAATGTGCCAAAAAATTAGGATTATCACATCCGGCAACCATATAAAAAAAAAATGACATATGAAGAAAAAATAAGCTTATAAATATTAATATAAATACTGTGTTTCAAAGATGGCTCATCAAAGCAGACAACTCCTCAAAATAAGAAGTCTTTTAAGACATGACGCTCCCAATATATGGCAGCTTCACACACGAAAGCAAACATACAACATTAAATGCATTCACTCAGGTCCCTCCCCCCCAGGATCTTCATGATTGAACATTTCTCTCTAGCAGCAGGTGAATTGCTGCACAGGAATCAATTAGCACAATCGGTCCGGATCAGTCCTGCACATATTTTCAGCCTGCACCAAAATAGTGTAACTGCTTCTGTTCAATGCAGCACAGAACAATTAGACAAGTCAAGCCTGTTTCGCATAATTTAGCCAAGTTCGAACATGCATTGTTTCCACAGTTGTTTCTATAATCCCTAAACATTTGCTCATTTTTATACTACTGTGGTCCAAACTGTAAACACAACCATGTGGCATCATCCTCCTACAAGCTCAGGGCCAGCCCTGTCTCTACTGTGGTCTCGTCTTTCCACAGTGTCGCCATGACATGCTTACAAATCAAGCACCAGAGTTCCTTTACTTTTTTGTATTTTTTGGTTGCAACCATTATAGAAGACAGACAACACTGTGATTAAGCCCAGAAATGTGTGCTGTCATGGCCGTAGCTGCTGTTGACACTGATATAATGCATCCTGACACAACATTTCCTCAATCACTCACCAGTGTTCATTATGGTCCTCTCGCAGAGGGGTTTTGAATTAATGTCATCAGTAGGTTGAGCTTTGAGGGACTGCCTCTGGTATCTTGCGTGACATTCTCACAACAACTTTTCTCTCATGGGTGGTCTGTTAAAATCATACTGAAGAGATGTTGCCGCTAGAAGGAGGCCGCCCAAGCCCCCCGCGGGCTCGAATTGTGATCTGAGTGATACTTCGCTTGGCTGGGGTGAGATGATTTTGATTGTGACACTTCCACAGCCATCTTCGAAGCTCTGCTTGGACCTGCAGACAAACGCACGTGTGCAGAGCTGTACTGGAGGCAGAAATAATCTTACTGGGGAAATGGCGATATCAGAAAAGACACTGTGGCAGATAACGTAGCAATACATATTTTCACTTTTAGAAAGGTATAGATGTAACAGCTTTAAGTAGTTTGTTTTTGACTCCCTCCAATGAGGATTAACTCTGCCTGTTTGTAGGACTTATCACGAAATCGCCACCTCCATCCACCTACCTCTCCATTCATGAAACAGTAAAGTAGTGCCACCACAAAACCCTGCAACACAAGAGACATGGTGACTGTTTTAAATCTTATACTTACATTACTACAGTAAGTGCAGATTGTAGGTATAGTCAGCATAAAGATGCCATTTTTATTACGCTTATCCTGCTCCCTCTCTATTGTTTTATACCTGAAAGGATCCCAGCCCCAGCTCGATGTAGAGTCTGGCTGCCACTCCAGTGTTCTCAGGCAGGAAGGCAAATACTGTGTAGTGCATCCCAAACAGAGGGATGAGGAATAGGGTGGATTTAGCCAGCCTCCTGAGGGAAATAAACAACAGAGGAATGAAAGAAAGAAGAAAGACTAGACATCAGTCCAGGTAATGTAATGGCACAACCTTGGGCTAATCCGTTGAAAAGGCCCTGAAAACACATTTTCTCAATCAGCTTCTTACTCTGAGCGATGGGTCCTACATGAACAGTTTTGGGCTGTTTCACATGAGTGGTGTCTGTATTTTTTGTTTCATCTGTGCTCTTTTTAGTGTTTTGAAGTGAGTGGGGCTCAGTTGGAAAGGTGAATTGTTTGCTTATGTTGCCTGGCCAATGTCAATCAAATCTGATCAAACCATACAGTCCTAAAGTAGCAAATTAGCTGGGTTTTTGAGTGTTACACTATTCATAAATAATAACTAAGGATGCTTCTTTTTACTCTGGCTTTGATTGTTGCTCCTGAAGATTTAATACCAAGTTTTCCCAAGCTTTAAAGCAAGATGTATCATCTCAACAACAAAAATCAGAAAAAATAGTAATTGAAATATTCACCTTTATCGGTGTCAGTCTAATCAGTGTTTTAAATGCCAGAACACAACAGCAAAATGTATTATTCCGCATTCTGCAAGTTTTATCAGAGGTAGACCGGATGTGGCAGATATGAAATCTTTAATACACAAACTGACCTTTAAAACAACACCGTCATCAGACCAGTCAGTGGAATAGATTAAAATGTCAGAATACAAAACCCTGATGCATTGTGCTCAAAGCTTAGTTCATTTCAGATATATTTAGAGAGATGTCTAAATATCGTGTAAATGTTGTTATTTAATCGTGGTGACATTACATTATTATCACCAATTTCCTGCAAGTCATGTGGTTTGTAAAAAGTAACTCCACCTCTGTGATACAGTCCACAAAAAAACATAAAATCACAACTACCACTGATATTCTTATTCTATTAATCTTCTTTTTCTCATTTTTATTCTTTCATGTCACAGATATTGTAAACTATCTGGGAACATATGTAATGATCTAGATCACAGATCAAGAAATAGCAGTTAAAACAACCCCAACACAGATGTCTGCACATTGTCTTGTTTTCTGATGAATATATTAGATTCAAAGCTTATTGGTCAAGCTGTCACACTTATTAGGACGTGACAATATAGTTTTAGTCATCTGAATATTCTAAACAACCAAAATAATCACTCTGATCAGAAATAACATCACCTCCTTGGCTGCTGAAAGATTAAAGATATAAAAAAAAAAAACATCAGATTATTTTCAGGCCTATAATAGGATTGTGTTTGTCTTTTGTCACACCTGGGATTTGTGCCTTTGTGTTAACGTCACAGACCCGTCTGGATCAGATTATAAGACGGAGATCAAGCTTTCTGAAAGTGTGAAGCATTCATTGAACTGGTGGAACAATCCTGTCGCACGGCGATGGAGGAGACATCTATTTATGGTATCCGGAGCTATTTTTATGTGCTGCTCTCATTCTAAATTAATACAGCTAAGCTGGTATCTGCACCGACCAAATGTCAGAAACGAAGGAGGGATTCATTCAGGTAAAGCAGGATTTCTGGTAGATTTATACATGCAGTATTTTCTCTTAAACTGTAAGGAAGAGTTCAGCATTTTATCAAAGGATTTCATCAAATCACTCTCCTTTCCCTCTTCATAGTAAACTCTTCAAAAGAAACTGCCAACCATTTCCGACATATTTATTTCTCACTCAGCAGTTTTACCTCGACACTGAACAATTGCTTCATATTTTAAAAGAAGCACTTAACAGACTTGTCTCCATCTGGACCAAAGTGGTTTACCATTACATGTTTGGGCTTTGTGTATTGCTGTAAGTCACTAGTGTTGTACAGTGCTACAATATTAGCTACAAAATGCATCTGGCATTATAGTCAGGTGGTATCCTCTGTTAAGAGCTCTAAAAGGTCAAAGGGTCAAATTATTTCCTGATTTTTTTTACAAACAAAAAAACAAAATGTATCTTTGAACACAATTATTTCTGAATAATTTTGTGTGAACTTGGTTTCAATCTTTACACCTGTTCTTGCAAGGTGCTGGCTCACAGGCAGAAAGAAGAAGCTGATATAACCCTGAAAAGCCTGAAATAAAAGATTGCATCGGAGATATGAATGTGCAGCGTTCCCCTTATTTCTTCAATCTTTCTCTTACCGGAACATATTTTAACTATGAGATTTAACCTTTCACTTTTGGTCACTTTGTGTTTTTCTTACAGTTAAAAACATGAACTTTACAGATTATTAAAATGACTGTTATTTAAAAGAGCAATACTGACTTTAATATGTATCTCATATGACTATAGTTTAGCAAAAACAGGATAACATGCTGTAATGTGTGATTCATCACTAAGTGGGCATTGTGCAATACAAATCATGCTGGGTCACCACCATAATTATTTAATTGTTAAATATAGAAACTGTTATCTATGAGATGAAATATTCATTCTTCATCTTTTCTCGAGAAGTGGAGTTGAACTAAAATGAACGTCACATATGAAGCATTTTCTTAGTTCAGGCAGAGCTCTAAAGTCGCGCCTGCATTAGCTGAGTAGCCTCAGCTGCTTCTTTCATCCCTCACAATCAGCGGTCCATTCTTCAGCTGTTTTGCTACCTGCTGGGAAGTAACATGCAATCTCATTATCAGGTGTGCAAGGCAGCCTTAACCAGCCTGACACTTCTCACCAGTCGCTCTGCAGATACACTCTTGCCAACGCTGTTTGCTGCTGCAGCTCCTTCCATCACCCCAAACTCTTCTTACTTTTCTGTTTTGTATGTGTTTGTTAGGAGACGTTCTCCCAGCAGAATCACTGTTGCTGCTTGGATTCCTTTAGAGCTCCCTCAAAGAACGGTGACTTTTCCACCAAATCTAACTGTGTAACCATTTAAAGTGTCTCTGAAGGAACTCTGAATGTTGTTTTTCTACAAGGGACAACTTCAAGGTTGTGGTCTTGTTGTGTTAGTAACTTGTGACTCACATAAAATGTCCAGTGTCATTGTTCCCGGCCATGGCTGAAGATTTAAGCTTTTGAACCAGAATTCGGATCACGTTGATGAAGATGACTATGTTGACCTGGTAGAGATACATGCACACATACGCACAATTAGCCAAAAGAGAAAAAAAAAATACAATACTTTAATACAATTTGATCTATTTAAATCTGCTACAATCCCACTCTAACAAAGCAAACTTTAATACTGTATGTGTTAAATTGATTGGTATTTATGAATAAAAGATAATAGCAATTGACCGTTTGCTAAACCCTTCCCCCACACAGCGATTGTCCATCATACCTTAGAAACTGTAATTTGTGGTGTGGAAGGTCTGTCAACCTTTGGATTTCTCCACCTGGTGTGCATGGGGCTGTAGTAAGAGGGATACTTTGCATTTAAAGTGTTTGGAGGGTTGTGTCTTTTTATTTAGCCTTTCCAAAATGAAAAGGGCAAAATTGTAAGGAATGGATTAAAAAGTCAGCAGGAGATGGTGTTTTCAATCATCTCAAGGAGCTAACTACAGCTAATAAAGTCTGCCAGTAGCCTGGTTTCCATCCAGAAGAAGTGCAGATTTTAACCTTATTTTCAGAAAATCTGCAAAAGAAAATGCTCATTTATGTGCACTTCAGTATTAGGAGATGGTTCATCGAGATAAGCAGTAGGTGACTCCAGTCATTTGCCATTGCAGAAGAAGAGGGCGCATGAAGATGACACAATTAAAAGAGCACCTGTCAAACCTCAAATGGTGGGAAGAAATGTAGATGGATTTATGTTTGTTTCATGTATTATTTTGAGGAAGGTTACACACAGACCATACAGGTTTTTCATCTCTTCGGTGGAGCACAAGGTTCAGTGGACGATGCTTCATGTACGTCATGGTGTATTTGCTAAGTCTGTTTCCATTGCACTTTGTCACATTTTGTTTTTATCGATACACCAACTTTACTACCTCAGCCAAACGTAAAAACTATGTTGTGATCATTTTTTGGGTATTTCCACTCAGGTTTTTTATTTGAAATTGAAAATGTGCATAAAAACAGGTGGATAGAAACACCTAGTGACAGTAAAGTGTTTGTTTCAAAAGTTACTATGAATTTCATAAATCAACCAGTCTTATCATTGTAAATAATGTGCCGTGCGAGAATGAAAAATCTGACAGACATAGCAACTGTAACTAAGGGGGGCAGGGCTTAGCGAACAGTCAGTCAGTACAGTTTCACTGCTCTCCACTCACCAGCAGCGAGGCTGTTATTGGTCCTTTAATAATCCACCAAATACCAACATTGTCTGTGTCATCCCAGCAACTGCAATTAAAGCCAGATGAAATTCAGTTAAACATTAAAATAATGCTACACTCAAATCTAAGAACAAACACTGGAAGAATTACTACTACTATTACTGTTTAACATGCAGTGGTACAATGTTATATGATAGCAGTGAAATTCTGAAAAAATATAAGCTGCTTGTAATATATCGTACCCTCTGTCGTCATAGAAGAATCTGGTCAACACCCAAAGTATAAGAACTGCTGACGGGAGCCCTGCAACGTAAGAGCAGAGATTAATTATTAATGCGTTGTGTATCTGTCAAGTAAAATTAATCCGAACAACACTCGAGCCCCCAACTCACATGTTTACTGCATTTTTTTTTTAAATGTTGTTGGGCATATAAAACATTGTGTTTACTCTGTATATCAAACGTATCTGTCTCCCACTTGCATTTTCATGCCAGAAGAAGAAAGAGACACAGGATAAAAGCAAGAGACAGGAGAGAGAGCAAGATATCACATCAGAACCACTCTGGATACTGATTGAACACCACACACACACACACACCCTGGACTATTGTCAGGTTGTAAAAACACAGATACTCAGGACAGAGCTATGTAGGTACAGATTTTCCTTAGCAACAAGTGCATAGTTTTATGTTTGAATCAGGTTTGAATGTGTTCTGTTGGTTCATATGGTTAAATGGAGAATATGTCGTGTATTATAACTATAACCACTAGCAGTCGAACTTATGTACAATATAGATTTGGCATTACTGATGTCATTTGAAAGTATTAATTATGACAAAAGGATTTATCCTCAGGCACCATGGATAACTACCAAATTTCATCGCTATCCATCCAATAGTTGTAGACCTCATGGTGGCGTTAGATAAAAGGTCAGGGGATCACCAAAATCAGTCAGTTTCATCCTCTGGGAATCATGAATTTCTGTACAAAATTTCACAGCAATCATTTCAATAGTTGGTAAGATTTTGATCTGGACCAAAGTGGGGTACCAACTGACCGACATTTCCCAGACCAAAAGTATAACTGGTTCAGCAAACCTAGCCTAGTCTAGTCTTCTTTAGTAAGGAGAATTCTACTACTGTTCGTGTCCTATGGACTTTCTACAAACTTGTGACATGAAGCCTCCAGGAAAACTTTGGCTAGTGCTCCCAGACTTGGAAGAATCTTAGACTTACAGAATCTGTTTATCTTAAACAAGAGTTGATGGACAGAGTCGGAGCATTTTGCATCCCTCTCTCCTGTCAATGCAAAGGGCGGATATTATGAACTCCTACTTCCATGGTGTGCAGTTGCCAACTCCAACATCCTCCTCATTTTGGCCGACAGTATGTTGTCTGTCTGTGGAACGCTGGAGCAATTCAAACCATCTTATTATGCAGTGTGGCTTTTCCAATAACTGCACTAAAAACCTCTTACAAAACCTCCAAACTTGGAATGATCGTGTCTGTCTGAGTGCTGAGGAACAAGCTATTCCTTAATTAGACTGTTGTCAACTGATACAACCCATGCTTGTACCCCTGAGGGTCTGCTCAGATGGCCAGAGGGGGATTTGAGCATCAGTCCTGCTGCCACACTCCACCACATCCTGCCATAAGTTCCATCTATCTCAATTCAATTCAATTCAGTTTTATTTATATAGCGCCATATCATAACAAAGTTATCTCAGGGCACTTTTTCGAATAGAGCAAGTCTAGACCGACTCTTTATATTTACAGAGACCCAACAGTTCCCACCATGAGCAGCACTATGCGACAGTGGCAAGGAAAAACTCCCTTTTAACAGGTAGAAACCTCGAGCAGAACCAGGCTCAAGGTGGGCGGTCATCTGCCTCGACCGGTTGGGTTGAAGGGGAAGGGGGGAGCGGGAGAGAGAGAGCAGGAGGAAAGAGAACATACAGCAGCTCAATACAGCATAGATATGGTAATGGCATTGATGTTAACACCAACAGAAACAACACTAAGAGCAACATTATAATAGCAATACTAATAACAAGAGCAACAACAGCAATAGCAGCAGTGGGTGCAGAGCAGGAGCACAGGGGCAGCAGGTGGCAGCAACCATAGATCCAGACTCCACAGCTCCGGAGGCAGAAATACCTGCAGAAAGCAACAGAAAGAGAGAGAGGAGAGAAAGCACACAACTACGGGAAGAAGTTGAATTAATAACAAGCATTGATGGGATATGAGGGCGTACAGATGGAGAGGAAGAGGAGGAGAAAGGAGCTCAGTGCATCATGGGAAGTCCCTCGGCAGTCTAGGCCTATAGCAGCATAACTAAGGGGTGGCTCAGGGGTCACCTGAGTCAGCTCTACTATAAGCTTTATCAAAGAGGAAAGTCTTAAGCCTACTCTTAAATGTGAGGAGGGTGTCTGCCTCCCGTACACAAACTGGGATCTGGTTCCACAGGAGAGGAGCTTGATAGCTGAAGGCTCTGGTTCCCATTCTACTTTTAGAGACTCTAGGAACCACAAGGAACCCTGCATTCTGGGAGCGCAGTGCTCTAGTGGGGTAATAGGGTACTATGAGCTCTTTGAGATATGATGGTGCCTGACCATTTAGGGCTTTGAAGGTGAGGAGAAGGATTTTAAATTCTATTCTGGATTTTACAGGGAGCCAGTGTAGAGAAGCTAATATTGGAGAAATATGTTCTCTTTTTCTGGTTCTTGTCAGTAAACGTACCGCAGCATTCTGAATCAGCTGGAGAGTCTTAAGGGATTTATTGGGGCAGCCTGATAATAGAGAGTTGCAATAGTCCAGCCTAGACGCAACAAATGCATGGACTAGTTTTTCTGCATCTTTTTGAGATAGGATGTGTCTGATTTTTGCAATGTTACGTAAATGAAAAAAGGCAGTTCTTGAAGTTTGTTTTATTTGGGAGTTAAAGGACATATCCTGATCAAAGATAACTCCAAGATTCCTTACGGTGTCGCTGGAGGCCAGGGCAATCCCATCTAGAGAAACTATATCTTTAGATAATGTGTTTCGAAGGTGTTCGGGGCCAAGTACAATAACTTCGGTTTGTCTGAGTTTAACATCAGAAAATTGCAGGTCATCCAGGTTTTTATGTCCTTAAGGCATGCTTGAAGTTTAGCTAATTGATTGGTTTTCATCTGGCTTGATCGATAAATATAATTGGGTATCATCTGCATAACAATGAAAATTTATGGAGTGCTTCCTAATAATATTGCCTAAAGGAAGCATATACAAGGTAAATAGAATTGGTCCAAGCACGGAACCTTGTGGAACTCCGTGACTAACTTTGGCGTGCATAGAGGATTCATCATTAACATGTACAAACTGATATCGATCTGATAAATAGGATTTAAACCAGCTTAGTGCTGTGCCTTTAATGCCAATTAAATGTTCTAGTCTCTGTAATAGAATGTGATGGTCAATGGTATCGAATGCAGCACTAAGATCTAGTAAGACAAGTACAGAGACAAGTCCTTTGTCGGATGCAATTAGAAGGTCATTTGTAACTTTCACCAGTGCTGTCTCTGTGCTATGATGCATCTCTAAATCCTGACTGAAAATCCTCAAACAGCTTGTTGTTGTGTAGAAAGTCACACAACTGATTGGCAACTTCTTTCTCAAGGACCTTAGAGAGAAAAGGAGGGTTAGATATAGGTCTATAATTTGACAAAATCCCTGGATCAAGAGTGGGCTTTTTAAGAAGAGGCTTAATTACAGCTACTTTAAAGGACTGTGGCACATAAGCCTTTTAATAAGGACAGATTGATGATATCTAGTAAATAAGTGCTAACTAAGGGTAAAATTTCTTTAAGCAGCCTAGTTGGGACGGGGTCTAAAAGACACGTTGATGGCTTAGATGAGGAAATCATGGAAGTTAGTTGATTACGGTTGATGGGAGAAAAGCAGTCTAAATGTACAGGTTTTACAGTTGTTTCTAAGGTTCCTGTGTTTGAAGATAAGTCAGTACCAACTGAGGGCAGGAGGTGCTGAATTTTGTCTCTAATAGTTAGAATTGTATCATTAAAGAAGCTCATAAGTCATTACTACTGAGGTCTATAGGAATACATGGCTCAACAGAGCTGTGACTCTCTGTCAGCCTGGCTACAGTGCTGAACAGAAACCTGGGGTTGTTCTTATTTTCCTCTATTAATGATGAGTAGTAAGCTTCTCTGGCATTACGGAGGGCCTTCCTATAGATTTTAAAACTATCTTGCCAGGCTAAACGTGATTCTTCCAGATTGGTGGAACGCCAATTCCTTTCAAGTTTGTTTTAATTTGCGGGTTATACCATGGAGCTAACCTCCTCTGTTTTATTATCTTCTTTTTTAGAGGGGCGATAGAGTCGAGTGTTATTCGTAGCACTATCAACAAGATGATCAATTTGGGAGGGACTAAAGTTAGTATCGGAGTCGTCTGTTATATTGAAACATGGAACTGAATTTAATGCCGATGGAATCACTTCCTTAAATTTAGCTACAGCACTATCAGATAGACATCTAGTGTAAGAATGTTTGCCTAATGGCGTGTAGTCCAGTAATAGGAATTCAAAAGTTAATAAAAAATGGTCTGATAAAAAAGAATTCTGTGGAAAGACTATTAGATGTTCAATTTAACAGTGAGTGGGTTCATGTACACTCTGACAGAAGCCAATCGAATCTAGTAATGAGATAAACGCAGCACTAAGGCTATCATTTTCTACATCCACATGAATATTAAAATCACCTACAATAATTATTTTATCTGTTTTAGGACTAAACCTGATAAGAACTCTGAGAATTCAGATAAAAATTCAGAGTACAGTCCAGGAGCTCGGTACACTATAACAAATAGAATTGGCTGTAGTGTTTTCCAGGTTGGGTGTGAAAGGCTAAGAACAAGGCTTTCGAACGAGTTATAATTTAATTTAGGTTTAGGTTTGATTAATAGGCTTGAGTCAAAGATGGCTGCAACTCCACCTCCTCGGCCTGTGCCTCGAGGAATGTGAGTATTAATGTGACTAGGGGGAGTGGATTCATTTAGGCTAACATATTCATCGTGACACAGCCAGGTTTCAGTGAGACAAAATAAATCAATATTATGATCTGATATTAGATCGTTTACTATAACAGCTTTAGATGAGAGAGATCTGATGTTTAAGAGTCCACATTTAATTCTCCTATTTTGTTGTACTGTTGCAGTGGAGGTTTTACTTTTTATTAGGTTTTTATGTGTAACTCCTCTTCTGTTTACTTTTGATTTTAAATAATTTAAGTGGTCGGGGGGCAGACAACCTCTCTGTGGAGTTGAGGGTGGGTAACTGCTCTAATGGAAGTGCAGAGAAGCGTGTAGGACTGCAGCTCTGCCTCCTGGTCTGGACCACAGACTGTATTAAGTCTATGGTCTGAACTCTGAGTTGTCATGGCTTTGGGCCACTAATAAATTCGGCCAGATTTCTAGATATGAGAGCGGCTCCATCCAAAGTGGGATGAATGCCATCTCTCCTAATCAGACCAGGTCTTCTCCAGAAAGTCCGCCAATTATCCACAAAGCCCACATCATTACCTGGACACCACCTCGACAACCAGCGGTTGAATGATGACATGCGGCTATACATGTCATCGCTAGTAAGATTAGGGAGGGGCCCAGAGAGATGACTCTCTCTTATTGTCATAATGATCTGTGTTCACCACAGACCACCACACAAAAAGGTTTTAATGCAGTGTCCTGCTGTAGTTAAGAACAAACTGTGAGAATCTGTCTCTCTGTGGTCTGGTCCCACACTATGTTCCTCGGTGTAAATATTGTGCTTTGGCTTGTGTCAGTGCAGTGCGTACAGTGGAGGCCAGCCAGACAGTCAGGTCAGCTTGTGGAGAGGACACCACACACAGTGTCCCACAGACCTCCTCCTCCCAGCTGTCATTTATTTAAACAAGCAGTGCTTATGAGCGCTGGCATAAGCAGAGCAGACTTTCAGTGTTTCCTGTCGGGGTCTGTTTTTGTCTGTCTGATCAAGTCCTTTGAACAAAGAAGGAACTTGATCAAAACAAATCAAGTCATACATGCAAAGTCTCTCTTTATAGATAATAAACCATCTACGTTCAGCTTTTCGACATTCTCCTATTTTAAATATTTACCAGTGTGGCATTTAATGACTGAGAACCAAGAGAGAGCAGGTGTGGAAGAGAGAGCCTGAATGAATAATTCAATGTTTTTTTCAGTGATGTACTGTTTTGTGATTGCCTGTGTTTGAACATTTGTGTGCACATAGTCTGATCCAAATGTTGTCAAATTAAGGGCTTTCTGTAGACAACCAATACAGCATTGATTAATAATAGAAGGGAATCCATATGAAATCAGATCTATGAACAGTGAATCAAATGGAAACTATACTGTGTCTGTGCTCCCTTGCAGGTAACCACTGACCTCCGGCAGCGCTGCACTGATGGTCATACTGGCACCTCTGTCTCTGCTCCCATTGTGGCTGGAATCATAGCTCTCGCCCTGGAGGCCAAGTCAGTCAAGTTTACTCTGTCACAATCATCTCATTTCTCTTACACAGCCAGAAATATCATGATTTCTCCAAGTTAGTTCCAGTTTTTGTTGGCAGGATATTTCCCCAATTTCTTTCTGAACGTTCAAAGCTTCTGTCCTGATTGATACTTAAAGTTTAGTAAGGGGTGCCTAAAGATAAAAGGAGCATGAAGTGTAAAATGTTTTTTGAGATGCTCAGGCATCTCTTAAGGGAAAATAATGCTGCAATTATATTTTCCATTACCCATGTAGAGCAATTTCTATGCTTAAGTCTTTCCTGCTTCCACAGAAACAGATTCTGATGAAATTCACCATGAACTGCAGCATGAGCTGTGACTAGTCAATACTGGGTTATGTAATTCTGTGGCCATTTGCTAACTGGCTACAGCTTATATATCATAGTCATATCTGTTTCCACTTGTAATGATTAAAATAACACATCAAGTTCTTGGGAAGTTGTGCTTTTGGACAACTCATTATGCCTGATAACACTGACCCAAATATCCTTTTATCCTCAAATATCATCTACTGTACAGGGACTGTCCTCACAAGAAAATCCAGGAGCTTACAGCAACACTTAAAGCAATCTGTGTTCATGTTTTTTTGAAAAGGACCTGCTGTGGGCATGCAAACAACAAAGGAAGTCGGGGTGGAATGGTTTTGGATGGCACTGACGAACATTATCATCCTGACGAAAGGTTGTCAGATCAGAAAAGCTCATATGGGTCGTAGGGCAATGAGAAACGACCTGTTTTGTTGTTTAATCAGGACAACTTGTTGCCTTGGTATAGTGTATAAGTGGCTCCAGTGCTAGCAATTTAGCTTTCACAAGAGGACCAGTCGTGTGTGTTTTGAGACTTATGTGAAGTAGCTGCTATAACACCGCAGTTTCCCTTTGGGATTAATAAAGAATCTATCTGCTTAGCCCATATTGAATCTTTCTTAAGGAGTTGATTCTGCACCTGCCATCACAGACTTTTCACACTTTACTTTCTGTCTGTTGTCAGCAGCCTTGCTATAACTAACCCTGCTGTTACTTCTTTATATCGATGCTTCCACTTACCTCTCCACTGGACTGCGCTGGATACTTTCAGCTAACCCAAAAAATGGACGAACTTGAAGGCTGGATCTCCAGGCATTATTAAATCCAAGAGGATGAGTGACTCATCGACTCACTGGAAGCAGAAGCCTCCAGCTTCCCCGACAATAACACCACCCTTCCTTCGGTTGGTCCCTCTGTCTTCACAGAGCCAGAGCTGCCAATTGTCCAATGGATCCATGAGGATCCCAGGCCCAGGCTTGGTGCTAAACCCGAGAAACAGAACTGTTCCACACCTGCTCCTTCGGAGCTCTGGATTGTCACCCGGGATGACAAGAAACGAGGTAGGAACCCCTCCATCTGGGTCTATTCAGGTGGGAAACAGGTTTGAGGTGTTGGGGAAGCTGGAGCACCACCCACCCACCAAAAACCTAGAGCCTTCAACCAGTCCAACACAGATGCCTACAAGAACGGGCGGAGCCCCTGGGCCTGCAGCCTCTGGTCCCAGTGAACTGCATCAGCACTCCTCCTCCAGGGTGACCAGATCCAAGTCTATAAGTCAACGCCTACTTCAGCTCACAACCTTGGTTATAGGTGACTTGATCATCAGGACTGTCAGAACAAGTTCAGCACTAAAGTTTACACCCAGACTTTTCCTCCATTTTTCCATTTTCCATTGAAATTGATGCCGTCATAACTTTCACCTCTTGCAGGTGCCTGAATCCTGTTGGATGTATGTTGTGGGGGTCATCATATTTGGGATCAAAGTTCAATTAAGTTGAGCCACTCTCTCCTTTGGAAATAATGGCCTTGTCTGGCATAATGTAGCACCTGTGCATTTGGTAGGTCTGCACATGGGATTTGCTGACAATAAGAAAAATACTGAATATCACAATCCTTTTAGCTTCAGTAAACAATGATTGATGTCTTGCCTCTTCCTGTATCTACATGTGTGAATGCACTGTAAAGGATAAAGTTGACCAATTGAACAGTCTGCCAAAAACATGGTGCATTTCTTCAAACCTGGTTGAACTAAAGACACAGAGCTAACAAAGTTAAAGGTCCGGAGTCTCTCTGTCTGGCCACATGACATGAGCAGTGTCTTTGTTTTCTGCAGCCTTTTGTTGACATGGAGGGATGTGCAACATCTTCTGGTGAAGACATCCAGACCAGTCCACCTGAAAGCTGATGACTGGAAGACCAATGCTGCCGGACACAGAGGTACACTGCATTCTACTTCTAATACATAGTTCATTGATTCTTTTATACTTGAAATACTTTGAACTATGAAAAGGTTTTGTTGTTTTAGGTTAGGTTAGGTTAGAAACTTTATTGTCCACAATGTGGAAAATTCTCTTTGGCTTCACCACAATCAACATGGGTTACAATTAAGACAATCTCTCCCAAAACACATTGGGAGAGCTTGGAGTTCAGTCATAGGCAATCAAAATATACAAACACACTTGACAACGTGAAGCATGAAGCACAGGGTCAGCAGTAAAGTAAGTAAAATGAATGAAGGCCATTTCAACAACACTGAAGCCTTCCATAATTATAGAAGCATAATTACACTCTTTTCTTTTGTAATCAGTCTGTGTGTTCTCTCAGTCAGCCATCTGTATGGTTTTGGCCTGGTGGATGCAGAGGCCATGGTGCTGGAGGCTACAAAGTGGAGGACTGTTCCTCCTCAGCACACCTGCAGTCAGACGCCTGAGCGACGCACCAGGTGAGGTGAACCGCAGGCAGGTGCAGTCTGTAGCTGACCGTACACTTTCTGCAGAAATTAAACCAGGAACTCCTGTTCTCTGTTATTTTGCCTCCACACTCTCTTCTTTTTCACTCAAGAAACATTTTCATATTGTGTGGACACGTCTTGGCCTTAATTCCCAAACCTCTAAACCTCCACTCATGTGTTTGCACTTTACATACAAGTTAACATATAGTTGTCTCTCCAGTATGCAGAGTGCGTACCTGGAGTATTAAATAGTATATGTGCAAGGGCAGTGGTTCCCAACCTTTTTTGTCAGACGTACCCCCCAACCCTGTCAAATGAACTCAATTACCCCTTCATCAACACTAGCATTTATTTCAACCTTTTATCCATTTCTTTTTGCCAACATTTTCACCTGTTTATCCATCACAACAACTTCTCTGCTTGCCTGCTAACTAGTTTTCAGGCATTCTCAACACGTGGTTTTCAGGTGACTCAATATGTGGATGTACAGTATTTTTAATTTAAAATAGTAATTTCCGTTTTTTCAAATTAGTTGAGCTACTCCACAATCTTTCCACATACACCCAAGCAACTGCAGAAGTAACCCTTAAGGTACAAGTGCTCCTGGTTCAGAATCACTGTGCTGTGCTGAACACAGTGGAATCATCTATGGCCACCACTGGACAAGAACAATGGAAACATAACCAAACATGGCGTTGCTCGAAGGTCACAATATTGGTAATGTTGAGATCTTGGCAGAAAAGGTGGCAGTGGCTTCATTGTCAAACCTTTTCACTATTGTTACAGTAGTTTGTTCAGAGTCTGCTGCTGACCCTACCTCACATCCTGACACAGTTCCCGCTGCTCATGTGCACCATGCTCCAAATCAACGGAGGATACGTATGAAGGCAATCTATTCTAATATTCTATTGTGGCTGTCCCAGGTACATCCATGCTGGCCAAAGCCTGAACAGCAGCATAACCACCTCTGGGTGTTCAGCAGAACCTGAGCAGCACGTGGATCACCTGGAGCATGTGGTGGTCAAGGTCCTGATAGTCCATCCACG
Organism: Macquaria australasica; assembly: GCA_005408345.1. Taxonomy (NCBI): domain Eukaryota; kingdom Metazoa; phylum Chordata; class Actinopteri; order Centrarchiformes; family Percichthyidae; genus Macquaria; species Macquaria australasica. The sequence goes on along the minus strand of SEMN01000020.1, from coordinate 214,728 downwards.
ACGAGGAGACCTGGAAATCAACCTCATCTCTCCGTCTGGGACCAGATCACAGCTGCTGGCCACGAGGTGAGAGCTACACTGTACACACCAGCGCACGCAGCAGATCCAACTATATATGAAGCCCACACTGGCCTTTTATTAAAGGGTCACTTCTACTAAATGCCCCAGATGTATCTATTCATGCAGATGCTGCAGTTTTGGTTTCATCTGCAGTTTTCAGTATTTTCTATTTTTTAAGAATTTTGATTTTATTAAATGTTATGTTTCAATGTACCTAAGTGGAGTTTATTATCATCACACCCAGTCTCTGCTAAACTGAGCGTGGTGTATGCTTGCAGGCCGTGATGAGGTATGTTCCAAACACCAAATATATATATTCACCTAAATACTAGCTCGTAAGTGTTTAAAAACAATTACAGATTTCTTGAATCACTGAGAGATTGGATTCAGCTTTTTGGAATCTAGGAAGATTCGTATTATTTCTGAAAAGCATTCTTCAAATAAAAAGGCTGACCAAGAAAAAAAATCAAGCCCACACACACACACACACACACACACACACAGAGGCTGAGGGACAGGCACACATCCCTCTGTTGAATTCCTGTCAGTGAAGCAGCTCCCATCACTCGAAATAGTTCTGCATCCTCACATCCATCCATATCTTGCCTTTTCTCTCTCCCCTGCTTTCCCTTGTGGGTCCTTCATCCTCTTTGTTGATATTCACAGAGTGCTGTTCATTGTCATACTGGGTGCTCGTCATAATATGCTTATGAATAAAACCATTGAAAGAAGCCTTTTGGAATGTAGATGGACTTTTTTTGGAAGCCACACAGTCAAACATCAGTAGATAAGAGACGGCCTACTACTTTTATTTCACAAAGGTTTGAATGCTTCAAACGATATTCACCACTCACTGTCTGTGACTACTTTTATTGTCATTTCCTACAAAGGTTTGACTGACAGTGCTGCTCAGTTCATATTCCTGCACACATACCTGCCCTGCCAAAACAAGACATGCAAAATACATTTTATAACTAGGTACCAAGTGTAAGGTTCAACTGATCAGGGTTGGGAGCTTGTTTGCTCAACAGAGTTGAAATAGCATGCCATTGTGTGTTATGTGTATAATAAATAGTCAGAAAAACACTGAAAGTATATAGTTGAACTAGCAGCTCTGTGAGGTTTAACTTTGCAGTGATTTGAGCTAAATGCTAACACTCTTCATGGAGATATACAGCACGGCCTCTCTCCTCCTGCGTCTCTCCTCCCAGAATTACATTTGTGTTGCTCACAGAATTCAAAAAGCATTTTAAAAAAATGGAGGTAAATGGATAATCCACAGAATACACTGTGTAGAGTTTTTATTCTGACTATACTAAAATTCCATTTACCTCCATTACCTCCAAGTAACCGACAGCATTTCATAGCTGAGGGGACTGCCTGGTCTAACATAGACCTACCTCCACCTAAAATTACCCCACCCCCACACAACCACCAAAAAATGAAAAGTATTAAAAAAAAAAATTAAATAATGTTTCTCAGGGCTGCACGTAAATGAACGTACACGACAAGTATCGTTTGGAGATGTCAGTGTGTTTTTTTTTTATACTTGTACGGATTGGAGGTATAAAGCATCCACTAGGAAGCAGTGTCACGATTAGCAAACCACAATGTACAGATGATGTAGAAGAAATCCAAAAACGGAAATCAATTTTGACCCAGTGACAGTGTAAACTAACCACTACAGTTGTTTAACAAACATTTGCAAGAATGTGCATCTACCTACATAAATGGACGGGACAAGGACAATACAGGCTACAATATTAAATGGCATGAAGAGGAATTTAGGTCCCTATGCTTTACTAGAAGATCTTTTGTGGCGGTATTATGCTTAAATGTATGTTGAAACCTAGCCTGGGAACCAGACCAATCTGAGCTCATGTTTTATTTGCCTGGGTCGGGCCAATCACAACCGTTTATCTAATATGGGTTTGATACAATGACTGTACAGAGGAGCGCTGCTGAGGCATTTTCATAAATAATAAGAGTTGGCATTCAAGCCCATGTTATTGTCCAAGTCTAAATATGTCACCACTTTACAACAAGCCTACCTCTAATACTTCGCCGTGCGGACATGGATATTCTGGTCCGACTTGGAGTTGGCGGATTGGGGCACAACTTTTCAGAGCCCTTGGCGTCTTTGAAGGAGTCGGCTCCATATTCCTTTTATCTGCTGCTGTTGATGCCGATGGTTCTTCATTTGAATTGGCTTGTTTTTCTTTATCTTGCCTGTTTTGCTTAATGGTTTTTTGTCTTGGAGTTTTTGTCACCCTGAACCTGCCTGCCGGTCTTCCTGTACCTACCAGTAAACCATGTTCAACAATAAATCTCTGAAGTCATCCTGCTGTGGAACCCCCTATTCCTACTCTCCTGCACATATGGTAATGCTTACTGCAAAACTTATAGCCACACATTGCCCACCAGTCCCCAATAAGCACAGGTGGGCGACTGGTCGTGGCTCTGAGAATCCTAGTCTCTGGTGGCTCTCAACAAAATGTGTCTGCAAACTACAGGATGGGAGCAACAACAGTGTCTTGCATTCTGCCAAAGTTATTTGGCAAGTACTGCAGAGCTTATTAATGTGCTTTCCCAACTGTGCAGTGGCACAATGACATCACCAAGGACTTGAAGCTATGAAACTTGGATGGAAAGCATGTTCAGATTAAAGCACACAAATATGCTACTTTATTTCTAGTTCCTGACACTGACAATATAGAAGAGACTGATAGACAACATGTATGAGGACACATTGCTCTTTGCCAATCAAAGGGGGTTTAAGCAAGAGGACGTGGGCATATGTGCAACACCATTTGTCTTATTGATGTCACCTACAAAACAACAAAGTATAACCTTGCTTAGTATCCACACAAACTGCAGCTGTATGGTTGTTGAATGTTCATCATTCAGCCTGATGAAGTTTGTCACATTGAGGAAGTAATTTAAGTGCTGAAAGGGTGCTCATGTGTACCATTAAAATGCTTGCAACATTTCTTTGTCTTTTCCTTGTAATCCTAAAATGTAAGCTGATTTTACTTTTGACAAAAATTAAAGAAATAATTTTAACCAATTTGCAGATCTAATTTTATTCAAGGCTCATTTTAATACAAATATTTATCTGGAACACAGTCTAAGGTTGGGTTATGCTGGAAAAGAACTAGTTCGTACGATGTGTTGTCCGACCTCAACAGACGGCAAAAGAGTTTATAGTTGTTCCGAACGGCCACACTGGAAGGCGGGGTGAAATGCAGGCCATCACAGAGGGGGGAGACGTGATAATCATTTAGAGTATGGGGATAACGCTGCACATTTTCAGACAGTCTCTCCTGGAAGACATCCACAGAGTTGTTCAGTTGTGATTTTAAAATAAATGCAATAAATACAGCGATGAACACCTAATAAATGCATGAACGAAGTCATGAATACATGAATACAGTGACAGACTTTTTAATTAATGACTGAATGAGGACCACCATATACCAGATAAGCAGGATATCTTGGCAAGATGTATTCACCCACCAAGTGGGTGAAAACTTTATTGTTAACCAGTGAAATTCACTAAAGGCACCGTTCAGCAGCTGGGAGGTAGTTGGGAAGCAAGTGAAATACTTTAAGCAATTCATATCATATATATAATTTCCATAGTGATGGGAGATCCTAATTTATACGCTTCTTAATTACTCTTAGGCGGTGTCCGATGTCTCGAAACTTCACGCCTTCCTCTGTCTTTATTATTTCTTTGTTTGTTTCTAATGAAAAAAAGTTTTGAGTCTAATTTTCCCATGTTTTAAAGCGTGGCATCCTGACTGCTGGAGGGAACCTCACATATCTTATATGGGATATTATATTATGGCAAATTATATACATATGTACCTATACTGTATATATATCTTTTTATGCATACATGTACCCATAAGCACAGCAAATGAAATAGTAAAATAAAAACATGTCAGTGTTCCTTGTATCACAGGCATGTGTATTTGCTTTCTCCTCCCTGAGAGGGATGAAAAGACAACAGCCCCCAAACAGGCACACACACAGACACACATGCACTCTGAGGGGATGTGAGATTTGGCAATGATCAATGCACTAGTGTCACAAATGTTGTTGTTTTTGTGTCTGCAAAGAGTCTAAACACATGATCCAGTCGAGGCAGATGACCACCCACCTAGAGCCTGGTTCTGCTCGAGGTTTCTACCTGTTAAAAGGGAGTTTTTCCTTGCCACTGTTGCCTAGTGCTGCTCATGGTGGGAACTGTTGGGTCTCTGTAAATATAAAGAGTCGGTCTAGACCTGCTCTATTCGAAAAAGTGCCCTGAGATAACTTTATGATATGACGCTATATAAATAAAACTGAATTGAATTGAATGAGCTGAATTTTCTCTAGATCGTGTAAACAGTCCCTGTTAGTACAGGGTCTGTTGTCCCTGCATCAAAAATGTTAAAGCAAAACTTCATACTTTTCCATATTGTTTATTAAACATATTAATTGGTGTACACTAAGTTTTGCATTGCAAAGTCACTTCCTTTGTTCCTTGTTTCCTGAGTTCACTGTGCTGTGTTCTGTGAACTTCCAGGCCACATTTGGAATGTGGAGTGTTAGGTCAGTTTGAGGCCTATCCGTCGTAAATAGGTCAGTTGTCATTTATCTTTCCATTAGTGTCATCCTTGATTCCTTGCAGACCCAGATGTCAAAATTGGAGTCATCATATTCGCTACACAAGCGAATACATGGTACTGTATACATATGTTTCAAACACATTATATCATATAGAAACTTAACAAACATACAGCTCTCTCATACGTTGATAGTAAGCATTTAACAAAAACTGAGTGACCATACATTTTCAAATAGTGGCCTTTCTTTACCTCAACACTTCCTCCATGTTTACCTGTTGTTTTGATAAAGTACAATATCCACAAAATTCCATCAGTATAGTGAGAGTCATCAGCTACCATGAATTCAGTTCCCACATTAAAAGAATGCAGCCCTTTCTTCATATGTAGGCTTTTAATGTTTTTATAGGCTACAGGTCATTTCACCCCCCTCAATGTTTTTTACCCAACCTTCATCAGAGACAGGCCTCCATTTGTTCATGCTGGCCACACCCACACCTATTATTTCTGGCTTTTATATGAGAATTTGCCGTATGTCAAATGCTTTGTAAATAAACATGTACTATAATCTACATACGTCGGTCTAACAGACTGGGACGTCCAGCTAATATTTTCAGGGAAAGCTTAACTCAACCATCATGATAAAATGGACGATAACGATTTCATGTCATATTCCGATTGCTGGGAATGATTTGAGAGGTCCTACATTTCTGACTCAGAATTTTGACACAGGCTGTCTTTGGTCGTCAAAGCTCTAAACTGGCTATCGGTGGGCGTGTTTCACACAGTACGATCACCATTTTTGACTTTCATCACGTGTAAATGGTACAGTGTAAATAGGCCTTAAAGGGGTAACTTTGCCCATGATCATAGAGCTTTTATCTCACGTCTCATTTCACCCCACTGTTATGTTTACAGGTTGTTTGACAGTTCCAGTGAGGGCTTCAGGAACTGGGAGTTCATGACAGTTCAGTTCTGGGGTGAGAGGGCAGAGGGCACGTGGACTCTGGAGATTATTGACTCACTGTCAAAGCTACGCAACCCTGAGGTGCTGGGTAAGGTCCAGCAACACGTGCACACTCAGGCACACGTTTACATTTAGATTTATCATTACAGTTGAAGCTGATGCCCTTATCCAGAGCAACCTATGTGATTATTGTTACTTGGCACAGGCAACCTAAAAGAATGGACACTGATCCTTTATGGCACATCTCAGAACCCTTACCAGCCCTTCAGTGCTCAGCACTCCCAGTCAAGAATGTTGGAGATCCCAGAGGAGGAGCCAGAGCTGGAGGAGGAGGAGGAAGATGAGTACAATGGTGAGAGAATCAAAAAGTCAAACGTTTTTTCCAAACGTTTACATCTAAACTGAAATAACAAATAACAAATATATATATAATATAATAATAAAAACGCAACGAGTCTGTACTCTGCAAGAACTCTAGAAATATATCAATATACAATTTAAAAATATCTTTCCTTTTTTAGGTCTAGTACAGACAGACATGGACATTTGTGAATTTAGGCAGATGTTACAGTAATAAATAATGTGTAAGAATTGGCACTACATTTCTTTTGCCTTGGTAATATATCTATATATTTTTAAATAAAGCTAATTAGTTGTCGGTCTCCCTGTAGAACCAGAGTGGACATGTTCTTGTCCCATGTGATACAATAATGAATGAAGCATATTGTGAAAAGAGATTTATCAGCTGCTTGCACTGGTGATGATGATGGTGTTGTTGATCATAATCAATGTGGTGTTGATTAAGGACCATGCCACAGTGAGTGTGGAGACCAGGGCTGTGACGGACCAGATGCTGACCACTGCCTCAACTGTGTCCACTTCAGCTTGGGCAGCTTGAAAAGTGGCAGGTAAGAGTTGATAGAAGGAAATGGAACCAGACAAGATAAAATGGAAAGTCACCAACTTTAAAGCTGCACTTCTCAATATTTTTTATGTTAAAAATGGATCAAGTGACTGTGTAATGTGAAAAGGGTCACTCGTAATGACGAACCCACAGAGTCAGCTCTTCGGAGCGTTTTAGCTTCTTTCAGCAGGTTGTTTCGATTTTACGGCCCGCAACTTTAATGTTTTGGTTCAGTCTCCATGCTCTCTTAACCTTGTTTCCAGACACAGCAGGCAGCTCTGATAAGCCCACTGTACACTACCTGCCCAACACCAAACAGCAGACAGAAAGTTTGAGCTTCACTGGTGAACATACTGCTAAAATGTTCAGGAGTTGGTATAGACTGAAAGGAGAATGTAAGGTGGTCAGTCAGTTGGCCAGAAACACAACTCCAAATAAATGATAATGTTGCTCCTTGTCTAAATACTATTTGCTAACACGTTTGCCATAACAACAGCTAAAGGAATCATCAACAGAAGTGGGGCCTCTTAGGTACAGGGATGATCACTGCTTCCCACTAGATCAGAACCAGCCACTTTCCTTCTCTTCTGGTTACACAGCAAGCCTCTGACTGTGTGGGTCCAGACTGCCTGCTGCTGGTGCCTCAGTACCACAGCAGAATTCAGACTATCAGGGGAGCTGCAGTCATCACCGGGAGCTGCGTGCTTGTTTGTAGTATAGTGATCTGCTGCAGATCTACGTCACACTCCGCTGTGGTCTTCAGCATGGAGTTTATCTCTATGCTCTGCCTTATGCGGCCTATGACCCGCAGCTTATGGTGAATAATGTTAGCAAAATAGATATTGCTGAGTAACAAATGACTCAGTTCGCTAACTGTTACATCAAGCTGTAGCATTCGCCCATCACCCCATTTGTCACTTGTTACCATAGGGGCTGCTGTTTAGCAAAAGTTACATAAGCCGCGTTCCATCCAAAGTACCTGGAACTTTTAGACCCAGGAACTACTTTTCAAGGAACTAAAAGGTTCCTTCAGCCAGTTGCTGTCTGCGTTTCCACCGCAGTCTAAAGACCAGCGAAGATTAGGCAAATGAGTCTGCTGACGTATGAAGAAGCAACGGCTGTTTTTACATGTAATTTTTGAGCACGACTAAACAACAATGATGACGCCATATAAAGCGTCAGACATTCATTATTATTTGTACATAATACACTGCAACAACAGTAAGCATGGAGGAGCTAAATAACGCTCAATAAGGCCTGGACTTCATCGTCGGTCCATCTGTCGTATGCTTTCTGCTGTAACTCCATTGTGTCGAAGAACAATGAACAAAAAACAAAGTGGTTTGCAGCTGCAGATTTAAAAAAAATGACCATGCTACAGTTTGAGCCATGTGATGACATAAGCTAACCATCATCACAATATAATGCAAATAAAAAGCTGCCACCAGTAGTGGTACATAGGTGTCATGTGGTGTTAAATGATGTCATGTTCCAAAGCCCATTCAAATTAAAGGTCACTCACTTTGATTGACGTATGTAAGTGTGTTACAACAATACCTGCTGTTTCACTGTAACTGGTCTCCGGTCTGTTGCTGTTGAGCTCACCAAGACCAGCTCTGCTTCTGAGAAATGTCCATATTCTAATTCTGATTCTCTTTGCACTGTCCTACGTGTGTGTGTGTGTGTGTAGAACCTGTGTGAGCCACTGTCCACTGGGACACTACGAGGACATGGCGTCTCGTCGCTGTAGACGCTGCTATAAAGGCTGTGAGAGATGTGTTGGCCGATCAGTCGGCGATTGTCTCTCCTGTCGAAGAGGCCTTTACGTCAACACACTCAACTCCAGCTGCATCGATACCTGCCCCCCAGGTTACTTTGCTGATGACAGTAAGTCAACACATCCACAGTGTAGATCGAACTCAGTTGGCCTTTTATTAAATATCTGATATGTGCCAGTAAATGGTAAATAAAAATAGTCATTAGTTCAAGTTAGTTGCAACAGTAATAAGAACACGGCACATGCAAAAGGAGTAGCTAAATGGTAGATGACAGACTGATGACCTTACATATCGATGATATCACTTTTGTTGAATCACTATGTGGGCATGACAGGGAGTAATGAGGGAAGATGCAACACAGACAAACCTCACCATGTTCGAGGTAACAGCCTATAACAGTCTGTAAAGTAAGAGGGATTATTATTCAGCTTATATGGACAAATAACGTTTCCTCGCGGCCCGGTAGTAAATGGTCTGAGGTCTGCTGCTGGTTCGCTGATTTAGAGGTGATGTGCTAATCATATTCCACAAATATTAACACTGTTAGTAGTAAGAGTAGTAAAAAAGTAGCAATTATTGTTGTGGTCATTGTCGTATCCCAAGTTTTAATGCGGTCTTGTCTTTTTTTTAAGAGCCAATAACAATTAGGTTTTATTTTAACAAAAAGTCTGAAATATTTTAAGTGAGTATTTGAAACTTTAAGGTACCCTGTGGAGTTTTTGACCGCTGGTAACGCTATGGAGCAACGTTTTTATTAGCGAGTCCTTATTCTGTTTTTGGCTTCACGCTATTCCCTTGATTTATGAGGAAGGAAATGCATTCAACATGTTTCTTAGGCCAATGCTTTGTTTGTTTTCAAGGAAACCCAACAAGGTACCTTTAAGTATCATTACTGGTCTCCAATTGAATCCTTATACCGATTGAACCCATAGACTGTAGAGTGTTTGTGCCTGAATAAAGGGCATGTGACACAAGTTAATTATTTTTTTATTTACATAAATACATGTGTAAATATATGTTAAATGAAATAAATGTTAATAAAATCCAGGAGCCCCACCACTATATTGATGCTTGTGCATGCTGTCTATGTCAGATCAGAGGCAGTGTCTGAAGTGTCATGACACCTGTATGAGATGCCTGAGGTATGCAGACAGATGCACTTACTGCAGAGAAGGCTACAGGTATGTAAAGACAGCAAGACTGACATTTATATTTGAACTTTGGTTTAAAACAATATTTTGTAATGTAGTTGGGGGATTTGTTTATAGTCTGGCGGGGATGACTTGTGTTCCTGAATGCACCAATGGAACCTTTTTCCATCTGGAAGAGATGACGTGCAGCCCATGCCATTCCTCTTGTAGGACTTGTACAGGTCAGTGTGTTTGCCAGGTATGTGCAGTTGTTTCTACAGTAGCTTCACAGAAGCAGCAGAAATAAAACCTCTTAGTGATAAGGCAAATGCTGATTTAGAAGCCTGGGGTAAACAAGACCTGTGGCCTAACAGACAAAGTTGAAGAGATTTAGGTAAAGGTGTGAATATATTTTGATCGCGTCTTTCCAAAAGCACTATGTGCTCCTGATAATGTGTTGTACAGTGACCTGGAGGTTTTCATCTTGCATGACATAAAGTTTCATATGTGTATTTCCCAGGGCCAGGTGAGGAGGAGTGTATCCAGTGTGTTGAGGGCTACCTGCAGCAGGAGTGGAGGTGTGTGCAGACCTGTACACCTGGCTACTACTCGGGAGAGGCAGCAGGAGTCCCTCATAAGATGTGTCACAGGTGCGTGATTCTCAGTCTTACAGATATCACTGGTTCATACCTGGATCATTTAAAAAAGTTTTTCTCACAATAAGCCAGTCGGTCAGGGCGTGATGCTTCTCATCTGTATAACTTCAAATCCACTGTAAAATCGAAATCTTGGATCGTTCTTTTATCACGGTTACATTTGAATTATACGCCTGACATTTTCTGGTGAAAAGGCAGAAGAACACACCAGCTTCAGTTGTATTTTCATTTAAAAGTTAAATTAATGATCATTTTGCTGCTTGGGGGTACCACAATTTCAGCCCTTTCTATAAAAGGAAATGGAAGAAATAGGTGTTTGTTTAGGATTTGATGATTTCAGCTTTGTCTCTCCAGGTGTGAGGAAAACTGTCTAATCTGCAGTGGCCCCGGAACAACTTGCACCAAATGCAAAGAGGGTTATAGTTTGGTCAGCAGGACTTGTATTGTGAATGCATCCTGTAATAATGGTGAGTGAAATAATAACCCCCATCAGCTTCAATCACCTCAGGTTTTTGTGTGATGTTGTGCACCTCTACTGGTAATACTGGAGGATCTGCTGGTCAGATAAGACCTGCTGTGAACGAGCTCCATACAGCTTTTTGACTCCCTACAACAATGTTCACTTCATTTCTGTGCTTTTTTATGTTTATTTTTTGACTGGGAAGTGAACATTTCCCCAGTAATATATGTGATCTATGTTTAGATAATGTTAGCTAATTAACACTAAAATAACAACTAACCTCCCTGTCTTGCAAACCCATCTGATTGGTACACCAAAATACTTAAAGGTACCTTGTGGAGTGTTTGACCACTAGTAGTGCTATAGAGCAATGTTTTTACGAGTGGGTCCCCGTTTTGTTTGTATCGCACACACGCTCGAGCACACGATTCCCATCCTGCCGCTGGTTTCACGCTATTTCGTGAATCAACAGTAGGTGAAGAAGACGACTGCTAGCAAGCAAACATGAATGTAATCAATGCACAATTTAGAATATATATATATATATATATATATATATATATAAACCAGCTTTTCAAATGTTTTATGAGGAAGGAAATGCATCCAACACATTTGTTAGACCTCAAGGATACACACAATGATGAAACGCATTGGTTGAAAGGTCACCTAACTCCGACTATTCCTCCTAGCTACAGACGAGCACTTCCTCTGTATGATCAAAACAAGTAGCCCACACAGCAGTATAACCAATTTTCATATTGGAATCCAAACAAAGTGCATGCAGAATGAAAATGATTTAATACCAGGTGTAAATGCAAAGGCCCCCGTGATTAGATGTCATTATCCAGATACAGACTGCATGTTAATACCTTGACTCTTGGAACAGGGAGCAGACAGTAATGTTCTTGTGCTCGGTCTTTATTTAGCTGAGCTGATTCTCTGCTTCTGCTCTGTCTGCCAGCTGATGAGGTGTTCTGTGAGATGGTCAAGTCCAACCGTCTCTGTGAGAAGAAGCTTTACCGTCAGTTCTGCTGCCGCACCTGTCTGATGAACGGATGAGGAGTCAACCACCTCCCACACCTCCTTCTCTCAATCACTGTTAAACAGAGATAACAACTGAAGCGTTATCATTTGGCCAAAAGTACGTCACTTACAATCATTTGTAAAAAACTTTTGTAATTTGTGCTATTCATCATAACAGAGTTATGACTTTTTTACAAATGGTGGCTGTCTCACAGTGGAATGAAGCTCTTCACTTGTATTTTTGCAGGTTGCTGAAGGCAGGTGTGATTTTGATCTGAGATCTTTTTAAAACAGGGATTTGTATAAATTGCAGAATGTGCAATGTGTACAAATATTCTGTACTGAACATGTACAAAACTGCATTATAATGAATGTTCTTTTTACAAGAATATAAAGTACTGTTTAGATAGTAAAGAATGGTGTGGACGCTTATTTTATTTCCTGTTTATCAAATTAGTTTTCTATACCATTTCATGATCTCAGTTTAATTTCCCTTGACTTGTTTCAATGAGTTTTATTTTAGGGAATATTTTCAGCTCAGTTAAAATGTAAATAATAAACCACACAGAGCTTAAAGCAAAAAGTGCTGCCTCTGTCTTCTTTTACACTGACTGCTCTGACCACAGCTTTATTGAAACATGATGTTACAGTTTATAAGTTAATCACTTCTCCCCAGTCATGCTAGCTCTACTATTGATAGCACCATGGAGCGTTTTAGCATCTTTCAGCTCACTGTTGGTTTTCCAGCCCACAACCTTAGTGGTTTGTTCACTCTCAACGCTCTTATCAGCATCATTGCCAGCAGCAGCTGCAGCTGTTTTCAGTGAAAAAGCTCTGATAAACCCACTATTTTGTAGCATTGTGATGCATGGGCCTTGCACATAACTGGGTGACACAGGGATGCAAGTCTGAAATGAGTCTGAAGTTCTTCCACTTCTGTCCTATTAAATCATATGTAATAATTAAAAAAAAACAACCCTATTAAGATAACAGGTTTAATTGTATCAGTTACACTAAGCCTGATTTGAGCACACACACACACACACACAACAGACTGAGGAATTTAATTTTGTAACAAGTGTTTCATAAACACACACACCACAACACTGCAAATGCCAAGCCTGACGCAGTTACGTTAATTCAATGTACTCAATGCACTAAATGTACAGTAGCTTATCAAACAAATGACGGCCTGCCAATGGCCGTTGACCTATTGTACAGAAAGGGCAAAAATAAATAATGAGAACGCCCCTCATTTCCTTCGTCAATCAAACTAAAGCTCGGTTCAGTGCGCCCTCTCAGCTTAAACTTTATTTGATGGCTGCACAGGCCCACTCCTCCCGCCACGTATGCTATTCACTGTACACTACCTGTTAGAGATTAGCTGGTGAACATAGTGGAGCATTTAGCAGCTAAAGAACCAGATATTTCCCTCAGGAGTTGGTGGAGACCAAAAACAGAGCTAACAGAGAGGGAATACTGGACTTAGATTTATCAGGTGACACTTTACTTGTTTCTTTTTCGTGGCATGACACTGACAGGGTATGAAAGCTGGCCACTGGAAAGTCTCCCGGCTGCGGTTCCAGTGACGGGCTGAGCAAAGACTACATGGCGGAGGGGCTCTGTTTTCCGTTCCTTCATCACTTTGCTCTGACCATTCAAAACACATTGGTTTTATACAGCTCCACAGGAGGTTGGGAATATAGAGGGCTGTACACAGGCGCACAGGATTTTCCCCTAACCTTGAATATGATTTTAGTTGCCTAAACTTGAAAAAGGGTAGTGCTAGGGTGTCGTCATCCTGCCAACAGGAAAAGTTGGTTTTGGAATGCACTGACAAAACAACCTATTTTGTTGTTTAGGTATGCAGACTTGTTGAACATTTGGGGTTCTGAACATCAGTTAGTGCCTTGACACATCTGACAGTGGTGATGTGTCATTCATGAACAAATCATTCATTTTGAACGAGTCTTTGATATGAACGAGTAGTAACGAGTCGTCTCAGAGAGTCATGCGTTCATTTTGTCCGAGCATGCGCAACAATAATAATGCACGAGTTTCGTTTTTCTGACATGACAGCTGACTGGTTTGGGTCGTTTATTCGTTAGTCTTTCATTCATTTTTCACATGACAGCTACAGGCTCAGTATTGGTCAGAAATGAATAGTTCACCACTCTACTGGGTCTTCAACCAACGAGACTTAAGTTCATTAAAATGAACCTGTTGTTCCATCACTATCTGACAGATGTAAAACATTTCATAGAACAAATCACACAAATATTTTACATTCCGCCATTTGGACTGAAATGGCTGAAAGCCTAAATTCTGTCATTATTAAAAAAGAAAAAATGACAAATAAATGACAACATTAATAGTGATCAAGTTTACTACTACTACATTAAATAAAATACAAAAATAAAATCAATTGTTGATGGTTAGGATCGGATGGATGGAGAGTGAAAGCCTAAATCCTGGCTAGCAGTCCATCACACATATTTCAGCCTTCAAAGACCCATATGGTCTGAAGTGTTTGAGAGGAAAACACACAACAGCTGTAAACGGGTGAGTGAACTTAGGTTTAAATACTTGAGATGAACCAGCTGGAATGTGTTATTTTTACATCCTCTCAGTGTAGAACTTGAAAGTCGCTCAGCTATGGCCCAGAACAGTTTGTGTTTGTGTCCTCTGTGTGTAGATGTAGTTCCTGGCAATGATGAAGATACTTGTATTATGGAACAGACCCTCATGTCCTGTTAGTGTCAACAGCTCGCTGAAAGCAGGCAAGTGAGGACACCAGTTCATTTCATTATAAACACATTTGTCTGGAGCAGTCCATTCAATATGGAAACAAAGACAACTGATGCCATTAACAAAAGATTAAAGATGTACAGTATGTCATTTCTGCCACTAGGGGTCTCTCAATCAAAACAATAACAAGACAGTTTGATAGCATTGTGAAGTAGCGTGGGATCATGGGAGTTGTCTTCATTGTTAAACAACCACCATTGCTGATAATAAAATAATATAATAAATATAATAAAATTAGGGATTTCTCTGGGTTTGAACATTGTTGGAAACATTTGGGATAATGGAAGTACACAACTCAACAAAATATATAACATAGGTCTAGTCGTTTTTTAGACATTTTAATGTGGAAATGTTACATATTATATCTTTAGGCCTGTCAGGTAATTGCTGCTTCACAGAATGTTTGAATAAATTGCTGGTACTTTCACTATTTCTGAACTGTAAGCATCTTCCAAATATTCCAAAATATCCCCCTTACTGTGTGTCTGAACATACAATATCTGCTCTACAGTTTTTCTGGTTTTAGCAAGAGACTGAGATATTCCTAAATACAGACTGAACTGTTTAAGGACTACATTAATCAAGGGAGAAATAGCTCTATCATTTTTAAAGACCTGACCTACATTTTGACAATGTGTGCCCCATAGGCAGTGCTAAATGGTCATGAAAAATATTATGCTGAAGGTTTTTGTAAATGATTTGGCTTGCTGATTGTTATGTATGTGTGCAATAGCTAAAATAGGTTCTTTTGGTGAGAGAGAGAAAACGAGAAAGATCATGAAGTGGGAGAGACAGAAGCCTCTAATTATTGATTATGACTTCTGTTCTGTGACATGAAAGTGCCAGGAGACGAGTCATGTCGTTCAATGACTGCGTAGAAAATGAAAGTACAGAGCAAGTTTCAAGATCTTTATTATCATATGCACAACAATTACAGCGAAGCAGTTATTGGCAACGAAATTCTTAGTTCTCAGGCTCCTTTAAACAATGCTCATATAAATATGTATAAAAAAAAGAAAGCACCCAAGTCAAATTTGAATCATAAAGACATAAAATAGTGCAGATGTTAAAATATAGGAATAAAATATAATATACACAGGTATTTTACAGATAGTAAAATAAATAAATAAATGAGGGATGAAGCTGTCTTTCGAAAAAAAAGTGAAGCACCATGTTGTTTAGTTTATTTGACATTATGAGAAGAAGGATATCATGTCATATGATGATGATAATGTTATTCGATAGAACTATTAAAGAACATGCTGCTGAGCCCTTATATCCACACTAACAATAAATTCCTTTTCAATAGACATTTGCATCACTTAATATACAACACTGACATTTACAAATCTTTTAAAATAAAACATAAATGGACTAAGACAAAAACTCTTCACAAGACAATATATGAGCTCTATATTTCCATGTTATCATCTATACCTGTGATGCATTTTTGTCATTCAGTCGGATTTTTTATTTTATTTTTTTCCTCCTGTTTGAAATCAGCTCAGGCTCCAAATCCTGGATGATCCCTGAAAGCAGATTCACATTTGTAGATAAAAATGGGCCATGGGAAGCACACTGGCATCTATACAGAATGCTAATGAGCATTAGTGCTGGTGAGGCTACACTGGATCAGCTCAGTGCTGTGCATGATGTGTAGGGTAGAGAGTAGAGGAGGGTATCAGTGCTGAGGAGTTGTCTCCTACCTGCAACAGCTCCAGAGACCTCAGTACAGGCAGAGAGCAACGATTTACAGAGTTCATGTCAGGCCCAGAATGGTACCTTTGGGAGGACCTAACCTGTGAGAAACTCACACAGGATAGAATGAGGAAACATTTGAAGATTTGAAACAAAGACTCAGTTTTGAGCAAAGTAGTTCCATGTGGCCCAACTGCTACTACTGTTTCTCTACATACATGAGCAGAGATAGGGTTTTAGCTCACTTAACTTTTGTCTCTGATACTCACACCACATTTACATCATATATGGTAACTCATTATACATAGCTCGAAGGTATTCACATCTAATTTTCTTTCTAGCCATAGGCCTTTTCATGGAAGACATTTCGACATGTCACAGTAGGAAAGTAGTAGGAAGTGTAAACAATAAAATGAATTATAGCTGAATTCCAGTTAGCTGCTTCAGTTTCAGGGTCCTGGTATTGTTCATGCTGGGTCACTGACACACTGTCACGTCTTACTGGGATGCTTGAATGGAAGAGAGCCATCGATAATGTTATAACACCTGTGCTTTTCCTATGACAGGTCAAATTGTGTGCTGGGAAGCCTTCTGTAATTGTTTGCTCTTGATAAATGTTCTTATACATAAAAAGCATGGACTTCATGTTCATGTTGTACAGCAAACCAGAACTAAAGCCCACAATACTGTCAGTTATAGTTGTCAGCTGAAGATGGTCAGGTTGTGTGGAATACAGATTGTGCTCAGTATGTGGGATCAAACTCATCTGGGATCTGTCTCCAAATAATTAATTTTATCCAATATGCATCAAAGTAATTATGTATACAACACATAATGAGATGTGTCGAGAGATGTCAAACACCTGATGTTGTGCTAGCCTTTGGAAATACTGTATATATCATATTCTTTGTCGTTTCATTCACATCCCAACTATTAGGCTGTGTTTGAACCCATTCACTCATTTAATATCAACAATGTACTACATAGGACATTCTATGTAGACATGTAGAGGAGTGTATGTAAAATAAAAACTGTTTACTCAGGTATGTAATCCTCCAGCAGTCTAACTTTGCCTTTTTTTTTTATTCCTGCCTGTGAACACATGACAGTAGTTCTCAGTTAGTGACCACTGATTATACACTACACTTCCCAATGCACTGTGGGGTCATTTGAGTCCATCATATAGGGTATAATAATTCTGATTAGACATTTGGACAACACAACAGAATGTTGAACACATTGTACAGCGGACTATATAGTGACTCCTTTCAGACACAGCACAACCAAACTGCACCGTCAGTCACATCATAGTTCACTGCTGCAGGTTCTTTTAAACCAAAGGTTGTTTGCCACCAGTCAAACAGGTTGCTTAGAGTTTATTAACTTAAAGCAAAATGCAATAAAGCATTATTAATTAACTACTGTTCTGGTGCCATTTCATCTCGTCAAAGCTGTTGAAACAGTGAGGAGCTTCACGCTTTAACAGCATCTTAAAGTTAGTAGCAGTAATTTAAATGTGATAACATCTTTCAAATTTTCTTCTTCATAAGTTTTTGTTTGTAGCAAGAAACAATCACAGAAAATTGATGCAGTTTGATGCTCTCAACCCATTCAGCAGTGCAGTCTACCAGTGTCATTCTTGATATTGCCACTAGATGATGCCGACGTAAAGAATTTAAAAATCCTGCACAGAGTGGTTTTAAATAACATCTGTGACAGATAAAAGACTAGACAATCCCATCTTTATGATGAACAGGATATTTTACAGACCACTAGTGTTATTGTGAAGAAACTTGAATAAGGGATATTTCAGAAACACTTTTAGACTGGATACTTCAGACATAATCTCCCTTAAGTTTTCTTTATAAAACCTTTAACATTAAATAATACTCATTAATTAAATAAGTAGCAATCAAAGTTAAGAAAACTCTATGCAAGTGCTTTTACTGCCAAACTAATCATATGCTCTCTTACACTTGGATTGCTCAGTATGAAACAGTAAAGAACTGTACATTTAAGGTAGAAGACTTGTAATTTATAAAGGTGCACCCATAGCAACAACTCAAATGAGCTTTATTGGTATAATACTTGTACATCCAGTAGCCACAAATAACAGAAATGATGTCAGTCCATCGTCCAAATACACATCAACAATAAAGAAACCATGTTTTTTTATCATTACACATATTTGTGTGTTGGTGTTATGCCCATCAGTCCCTTTGTGCCTGTTGTTGAGCCAATGCTGCAGCAACAGTTAGTGCTGTTGTGTTGTAGTAGTAGTGTGTGGTATCAGGAGGAGGCTTTTAAGATTTACGTTTCATTTGTAATTCTGGGCAGCCAGCTTCTCCTGTGTGCAGCTGTTTCTCAGTCTGAATCTTGTCAAGGATCTTCTCAGTTTAGGTTCAGTCACCATGGTAACCTGTCAGTCACTTAATGATGGCAGTATCTGCTGGTAAAGCTTAGTCATGTTGATTTCCTGGAAGGCTGCAGCCAGCTCTGGTAGTGACTGGTAGTTCTTCACTACAAAACCTGAAGAAGTCCTGCCTTTATCCTCTGCTACATCAGAGTCATGTGTCTGGGATCCATACCCATGTCCACAGGAGGAAGACGAAAGGGTTTCAATGAGAACCTTCATCATCCTCTCTTTGCATTTCTTGCCTGAAGAATCCACATCCACCTTCACTGTCTTCAAAAGGCAACAAAACTCCTGAAGAGACATGACAACAGTCCCAACAATCAGAATACACTGCAAGGGACACAGCACATGGCAGGAGTCCTTCATGACCTGACCACGAAAAACTAACAGAATATGGACAACATTCATTCACATGTCAAGTTACTGTAGCAGTTACACACACACACACACACACACACACACACACACACACACACACACACACACACACACACACCGATCAGCCATAACATTATGACCACTGACAGGTGAAGTGAAGAACACTGATTATCTCGTTACAATGGCACCTGTCAGTGGGTGGGATATATTAGACAGCAAGTGAACATTTTGTCCTCGAAGTTGATGTGTTGGAAGCAGGAAAAATGGGAAGCGTAAGAATGTGAGCGACTTTGACAAGTGCCAGATTGTGATGGCTAGATGACTGGGTCAGAGCATCTCCAAAACTGCAGCTCTTGTGGGGTGTTCCCGGTCTGCAGTGGTCAGTACCTACCAAAAGTGGTCCAAGGAAGGAAAACCGGTGAACCGGTGACAGGGTCATTGTCATATGGGTCATCCACTCATCCACTCATGAGTGGATGAGTGGATGAGAGAGTCTTCGCTCTCCACTCATATCAATGAGCCTTGGCTCATTGATATGAGTGGGGAGCGAAGACTGGCCCGTGTGGTCCGATCCAACAGAAGAGCTACCGTAGTTTAAATTGCTGAAAAAGTTAATGCTGGTTCTGATAGAAAGGTGTCAGAACACACAGTGATCAGGGTGCCCATGCTGACCCCTGTCCACCGCCGAAAGCGCCTACAATGGGCACGTGAGCATCAGAACTGGACCACGGAGCAATGGAAGAAGGTGGCCTGGTCTGATGAATTATGTTTTCTTTACATCATGTGGATGGCCGGATGCGTGTGCGTCGCTTACCTGGGGAAGACATGGCACCAGGATGCACTATGGGAAGAAGGCAAGCCGGCGGAGGCAATGTGTGATGCTTTGGGCAATGTTCTGCTGGGAAACCTTGGTCCTGCCATTCATGTGGATGTTACTTTGACATGTACCACCTACCTAAACATTGTTGCAGACCAAGTACACCCCTCCATGGAAACGGTATTCCCTAATGGCAGTGGCCTCTTTCAGCAGGATAATGCGCCCTGCCACACTGCAAACATGGTTCAGGAATGGTTTGAGGAACACGACAACGAGTTCAAGGTGTTGACTTGTCCTCCAAATTCCCCAGATCTCAATCCAATCGAGCATCTGTGGGATGTGCTGGACAAACAAGTCCGATCCATAGAGGCCCCACCTCGCAACTTACAGGACTTAAAGGATCTGCTGCTAACGTCTTGGTGCCAGATACCACAGCACACCTTCAGAGGTCTAGTGGAGTCCATGCCTCGACGGGTCAGGGCTGTTTTGGCGGCAAAAGGGGGACCTACACAATATTAGGCAGGTGGTCATAATGTTATGGCTGATCGGTGTGTATATTAGAGAGAGAGAGATGCAGAGGATGCTGTCATTTAAATGTAAACAGATTTCAGATCAACTTAGTTTGCAGCATACTGAACCCTTTAGCCTCTGCACTGTATTTTATATCAGAGCTACAATAATTAGTTGATTAATCGATTAGACAATGGACAGAAAATGAATATGTAACTGTTTTGTTTTGTATTAATCATTTTAGTCATTTTTAATGAAAGAAATCCAAACCTTCTCATGTTTAAGCTTCTCAAATGTAAGAATATGCTGCTTTAACTGCTTTCTGATGTTACATATCAACCCATCAGTGAAGAAAATAATCTGTAGATTAATGGATTATGAATGTGATCGTTAATTATATTGTGTGAGACCTGCTGGACTACTTTACAGCATATAACAGGAAGAGGCGCTGCTCTTCTAGTTTATAGGAAATGTTTTCATTCTAATCAACCTTATCATAGTCGCATTTGTCTCTAGTATAAATTGACCTTGGTATCCCAATAATGCAGTAAAGATGGGTTTCTGTAAAAGTGATATACCTGGCCCTTTTAACGTGCACTGTATGTTTCCCAATGCAGAATCAATCAATCTTTATATTCATAAGACATAGAAATACAGTATGTCCAGTATACAGTATATGTACTGGAATGACACACTGTGTGGGCTGGTACCTTGATGTTGGGTCTGGCTCCCTGCAGAATAACCAGTATACTTCGTCCCAGTAATAATCTCCCAGTGAGCTGCAGCTGCTGGGTCCAGCGCTCCAGCTGTCCGATGTAACGATTTCGAGATCGGATGTGGTCCAGCGACAGCACTGCAGTCCACTCCTCCTCTTCTTCTGTCTCTTTCACCTCCTCCTCCTCACCTCCTCTGCAGTCCTCTGTCACCTGCACACACTGCTATTGTTAACACAGCACACATTTGCTACATCCTTAATTAGGATTTTACTTTCCTTGTGTTTTCTAATTGTTTTACTCTGTGCATCTTGATAATGTTGTGGCTACTTTCTGTCAGAGGAAGCTACAAATGTTTCAAAGCTGCCCTTCAAACCTACAAGGGGTGCATTTTTAAACCCAAATAGTCTAATTTTTGGGTGGAGCATTCCTTACATGTAAAAATGTTGTACAATTATATGTAACCAGCTACATTTCCAAAGTTACAGCTCATTTGACGGTCAGTAAGTTCATCCATTACCTGCTGTAGGCACTCCACTAGCTGGTGAACCATTGGTTCTGGTGGTAAGGCTGCAGCTTGATCCAGCAGCTTCTGTCTGATGTTGTGACACTGAGTCCTAGAGAGACCAGTGGAAGAGATGGAGATGTCGGGGGGACAGGAAGGGTAGCGGGGGTGCAGATGGAACAACAGACTGACGTCCAGCCCTCTTCCTCCTCCGACAGTGCTGTTGATTTGGACCATGAGCCCATCCTGAGCTACAAGGCAAACAGAGCGATGTTACAGCAGCACAGACAGACAGACAGCAGACCTAAATGTCAGAGTTCAGCTGATTTGGGTTTTTAAAGTCTAATAACCACATTGTTGAACTGAATGACATTTGTCATTGTTAATGCTCAGCGTTAGTCAGAAATAGCTGACTCTGAGGCCACAGTATCAGATGTACACACACATAAATATATCTATATAGATATAGATATATTTATATGGGAGAACAATGAAGTCAGATAAGCAGATGGGGACAGACTGAAACAGTCTTGGTCCACTTTCATTGGGTATCAAATGTGTTTCTGAACAGGAAAAGTTTTATTGAGGAAGTTCACTAGAAACAGTATATTTGTTTAATGATCTATTTGGTGATGTTCGCACAAAAGAAACTTGGATTTTCCTAAATATTGAGGCAGCTGGCTTCGGGTTACATGGTGACATGGTCAATCTGTTGTAACTTATCATTTCGACATGTTGTCTAACGTTACCAGACTGCTGGCTGAGCTGGAACTCTCCTGCTCCGCAGTAAATGGACGATAACACGGAAACTTCCTCAAAAGCAGCTTCGGACATTATTCACGGATCAACATCACGCCGATAGCGTCTCTTAAACAAGCGACGTGTCATCAAACAGTTTGTTATTCACTGTCATGTTTCACTGGATACGATGTTGCTACACGTCCGAACCCCCTTGTCGTCCGGGTAGTTTCGCATACCGACTTCATCAGTTCCTCTCCACAGTTTCCCCCCTGTGAAGCGCACTGTTTCACTTTTGCATGTGTCTCTTTATCACCACTGTAGTAAGTGTTAAAAATAATAATAATAATTATATAAACATAAGCAGTCTGGTTGAACTAAATCTTTTGAGTACGTTTTTGAATGTAGCACTCTACATTTTGGGGGGAGTTCAAAAGGAGATCTGCTGAAGAGGGTCCACACTACAAGACATTTCAAGTAGGACTATGCTTTTTTTATGTCTCTGCGCTTTCATCTAGGGTGGTGATATAGTATTATTTTCCTAGCATATTTTGTTAATCACTTCATGTTTATTACAACAAATTATATATCAAAGGATTTACTGAAGTAGCTGATTTACCCTGTAGGTCAAGGGACATCCAGCAGTGCAGCCGGTTCACCACGTGAAATACAGTCAATTAAAATGCCACAGTTAAATCTAAACAATATTGAGTGCAATGTATCACATACTGTTGGAAGTGGAGGTCACATGACTGCTGGATTGGTGAGCAGGCTCCCTGGAAGCAGACACAGGTGCATTGAGTGTCCTGAGTTTGCACTGCGGATGAGCTGGTTCCCTTTGTCCTTTGTTTCCTTTGTCCCCTTTGTACTTTCTTTCAATCGAAAAAATGAAACCACTTACTCTGATTGAAGAAAGGAGAATAAATGCTTCCAAATGGAACCTGCTGATTGCTTCTGCCTCTGTGCTCACATGAGTTAAGTCCAGTGCATTATGCCAGAACACAATACACTTTCTGTTTTCTGTGAAGACGGATCCCAATAACATTTGTTTTTCACCGTTCTAGGTTTCAGGTATGAGTACATGGTATTAATGGTAATATTTGAAATATCCCTTTGATGTCACTGTATCTTGAGTCAACATTAATAATTTTCTCTGTATTATGTCTGAAGAGTCCAAGGCCTTTGAAAAGGCCAGAGTGGCAGCCTAGACCTCACACACTTACACAGAGGGCCACAAAAAGACCATGCAGATTTGTCTCTGATTATTCATGTAATAGTAGACTATTATGGAAGGCCATTTGCGCAAATAATGTAGAAATATTGCATGCTAAAATGACGAAACTCTACGTGTTAACACGTATTTTAATGCAATCTAAACATGAAATCTCAAAGACGTTATTTGCGCACATGGCCTTCCATAGCTTAGTGTTTTCTCTGAACTGCATCTAATATTTATGAGCGGTTAAATTAGGGTTGACAAGGTAGCCCTAGTTTTGAGCCTAGGCTTATGTTAGCATAGGGAGCACATGTGGCTGTAGCATGCTAACCTGCTAACAAGTCATCACGGAAGTGTTTTTTAAATTTTTTGTTTTTTAAAGGAAACTCATTACTGAACAAAACTATTTGCATTGCAGCCAGATGATATTGGTATAATGAATTACAATGATTTGTATTATTATTCTGTGTTTAGTAGTATAGTAAATTACTTAAAATTCATGAAGTTAGTATATTTATAATCTCTTAACAGATATCTGCACATGAATGCAGGTTCTGTAGGCAAGAGACAAGATTTTGGTATCAGAAGTGTTCTGGTTTCTGTTTGTAGTATTGAGTATTGAGTTTGAGCGGGCTTTGGTTGGTAAACAGTCCGTGTGGAGAGCAAGACAGGCGAACACATTGGCCAAAATGCAATCTTAGAACCTATCAGTTATCGTCTGATGACCATTTTGCTTTTTATCAATCTCGGAACCCTAGAGATTATCTTTTTATTAGCTTTTTAAAAATTATCTGCATTCAAATTGTCGTCAGACGATAGCAGATGGGTTCTGAGATGGCTCATCGAAGTGCGTTTCCTATGGAAATCAAGCTGAGTTTCCCATATTCTATGGAATATTATATCCTTCAAGGTGTACTTGAAAACAGGGGTTTGTATCTGTAAGCTTAGTTTTGCAAACTTGTACATTTTGTTTTCTGTCTGCAAACCCCGTTTTGCGAGTCTGCGCATTCAGACACAGGCTGCAAACTCATTTTCACAGCTGCGGCGGCAAAAGTACTTACGCGCCTGTGCTCACACAAGCTTACGGACTTCTGACACATTTACTACGTGGTGTGTTTTGTAAACAGGGTTTCGCAAAAGAAACAGACTATCCGCAAGGGAGGGAGGGAGGGCGGGACCTCCAGCTTCTGACCAATCAGTGTCTTTGGAATCGCTAAGCACAACGCAATTGGCTAGTCAACACTGTCAGTCAACCATCATGCTCAGTCAACCCCTGAACAGTTATATTTTAAAGATTTATTCTCTGTAGCCCCTGATTTAAGCTACATTGACTTTTATTGAAGTTTTTCTTATGTTTTAATATTTTTCATTTACCTTTTCATATTCCATTTGATTATTTAATTTATTGTATTCTCTAATCTTAATTTGTACAAAGATGTTCATTTCTTGTCCACAAGCTGGTTGTCTGTATGTTTATAATGTTCAATAAAAAAAAAGATGACTCCACCAGGCCTCTGTGGCCAGTAAGTCAACAAAATACATCAACTTGTGTCAGAAAAGGTACAAAAAACAATGTTTAGAAATATAGTAATATTTTTTAATAATGGGCCGTCCTAGTCAGGTAACAATAACACAACAGTAAGAAAATAGAGTATATTATATACAGTATATAGTGAGTAGAAACACTACATACAGGGACTGGTTAAAGTTCACTTTATGCTAATGCTAGTTAGCTGGCTAACTAGGCCCATTATTAAAAAACATTTCTAAACATTTTGGGGTTTTTACTTTTCCAAAAAGTTAATGTTACATCTGACACAAGTTTATGTATTTTGTTGTTGTTGTTGTGGAGGCCTTCTGGAGTCCATGTTTCAGTCATGGATAAATTGACTGAGCGCTCACTGGATCAGTTTTTTCTTTATTTTGGGGGGGGGGGGGGTGACTGACAGTGTTGACTAGCCAATTGTGTTGTGCTTAGCGATTCCAAAGACACTGATTGGTCAGAAGCTGGAGGTCCCGCCCTCCCTCCCTCCCTTGCGGATAGTCTGTTTCTTTTGCGAAACCCTGTGTACAAAACACACCACGTAGTAAATGTGTCAAAAGTCCGTAAGCTTGTGTGAGCACAGGCGCGTAAGTACTTTTGCCGCCGCAGCTGTGAAAATGAGTTTGCAGCCTGTGTCTGAATGTGCAGACTCGCAAAACGGGGTTTGCAGACAGAAAACAAAATGTACAAGTTTGCAAAACTTCGCTTACAGATACAAACCCCTGTTTTCAAGTACACCTTGAATGATATAATATTTCATAATCAGGAGGTGTTTCACAATCTCCCACAGGTGGCACCACCCTGCCTTGGTGGACAACTGCTCGTGGTAGAATTCTCAGCAGCTTCAAGAAGGGCAGGATCTGAAGAGCCCGCTCCGCCACCTCCACATTCTCAAGTCATCGGTGACTACAGAAATCATGAAGGAAACTTGACAACCCAGTCACTGCTGAGTAGTCCTCCCTGTGTACTGGAACATCCATAAAAAGCCACTTCAGGCTTGAGAGGGCGCTCGCTAGCTCCCAGTTGATGGCTGCACAACCAGCCCTGAAGGAATTGTGCAGAATGTGCAGACAGGAACCCCCAACTTCCGCCAGTTTGGGTTTGTATGTTGTTTTTTTGAAGGAGTGAGAAAAGCTTCCAATTTACAATTGAGCCATCCATTGAAATCTGTATGAGGCTGTGGAAACCAACATCTGTGCACACAGATTCAATTTTCTCATGGATTTGGTCTGCAGTGTGATGCCCCATGAAAAAAGAATGGAAGTACCTTGTTTGCACACAACTGTCAAGCCAGTATCTTAAGTGGATGTCATGCAGGCACCTCCTCATTCAATTCAATTCAGTTTTATTTATATAGCGCCATATCATAACAAAGTTATCTCAGGGCACTTTTTCGAATAGAGCAGGTCTAGACCGACTCTTTATATTTACAGAGACCCAACAGTTCCCACCATGAGCAAGCACTATGCGACAGTGGCAAGGAAAAACTCCCTTTTAACAGGTAGAAACCTCGAGCAGAACCAGGCTCAAGGTGGGCTGTCATCTGCCTCGACCGGTTGGGTTGAAGGGGGAAGGGGGGAGCGGGAGAGAGAGAGCAGGAGGAAAGAGAACATACAGCAGCACAATACAGTATAGATATGGTAATGGCATTGATGTTAACACCAACAGAAACAACACTAAGAGCAACATTATAATAGCAATACTAATAACAGCAACAACAGCAACAGCAGCAGCGAGTGCAGAGCAGGAGCACGGGGGCAGCAGGCGGCAGCAACCACAGACCCAGACTCTACAGCTCATTTCACGGTTCAAACTTTAATCAAAACAAAAGCAGATATCCTGATTCTTTCTTTACTCTCTCCTTCTTTAGTGACAAAAAATGGGATGCTATGCCAAGTCTTCCAAGATTTTCTGCTTTCTTCACCCAACAAGTGAACTGCTTTGCGATGTCACTGTCAGCAACATGGTTTGGGAAACCTGAGCTGAGCTTTGAGAGGTCTTCATGCTTTTTGCCTTGAACTCAAGGGGAAAAAATAAAACAGAAACAAAATAAGGATATGGCATAAAAGTGTAAAGAGTGAATTATAAACTGTTTGTCTGTACGTACAGTATGGTTCAAGGTTAATTTATTTATCATTATGCAACACAGGGTTGTACAATGAAATCCAAGCTGAGCCTTCATGCTACAAACAAAAACAAAACAGAATACAGTTCATGGTAGAGTGCAGAGGATGAATTGAGGAGTATCACAGCCTGGGGAAAGAAGCTGCTCTGTAGTCTGGTGGTACGGCAGTGGATACTTCTGTATAGCTTGCCAGATGGCAGCAGGGTGAACAGGCTGTGGCTGGAGTGGGTATTGTGTTTTAGTATCCTTTGGGCTCTGTGCAGGCACCTCAGCACGGATGCTCAGTAGATAGGTACCAATGTTCTGGGCAGTTTTAATCACCGGCTGCATAGCCCTCCTGTTCTGGGTCGTACACATCCCATGCCAGTTTGTAATGTTTGCTTTCTATTGCTCCTCTGTAAAAGTTAACAAGAACTAGGCATGGGAATTTTGCCTTCTTAAGTTTCCTTAAGAAATAGAGCTGTTTCTGAGCTTCCTTTACCAGCATGGACTTGTGTGATGTCCTTGACGGTGCTGATTTCCAGGAACCTAAAACTGTTCACCTGCTCCACCTCAGCTCCATTGATCTAGACAGAGCTAAGCATCTCTGAAAGATAAATCCCTGCCAATTTTTCAAAAACCCAGAAGGTTGTTTTATACAACACAAGGAAAGAAAAGTTGTTGCACTGTGATATAGCATAATGGAAAACATTAATATGCAAAACCATACCTACTAAGAAAACCATTTTAGTTTGGTTTATGTGGTACAAATTAAGCAAAGGGAAGCGTGCCTTCAGGCTGACACTTTTGGATTAGGACATAGAGTTGCAACTTGTGTGACAGACTGAATATTTTTTAACCATATGGACAGAAGAGTGAGGATTCTGGAAATACCTTTCAAAACAGCGTTGAATGTTTTAAATGACCTTGGGTTTTTTCTTTTTTAAATTTTCGGAGAACAGATGCTTAGCACTGACAGGAAAGTAAATATTATGTGTCCTGAGCCCCCTTTACTCTTTTGGAAAACTGCATCACTTGCATTACTTTATGACCCCAACTTTCTCCAAATTAAATCAGGATAAAACAGAAATCTTTGTGATTGGTCTTAAGGTGTGTCGAAAATTTACTAGCCTATCTCAACACATTACACCTTAGCCAAGAAATCTGTTGTGTGTTACCATTGACTCTGACTTACAATTTCAGTTCAGAGATGCAGAGAAACGTGCATGCTTTTATTATGAGTAGACAGTTTCAGTCCACTGTTCACGTCTCCCCAAAATGTACAAAGAACGACAAAAGCTGCTTCTGTAGTTCTGTAATCCAGCTGTGCAATTATTGGCCTCTGGATGTGAGGAGAGCAACATTAATTGAAGCTCAAATCTCTATTGCTACTGCACTGCCATTTCAAGACATGCTAGCAGCTCTGTGGATGGCAATGTTGGTTGATCACTTGGCAAGTTGGTCTCCAGACTGAAACAACTGTTGGATGGATTGCCATGAAATTCTGTACAGACCTTCATGTACCCCAGTGGATGAATCCTAGTAGCTTTGGTGATCCTCTGACTTTTCATCCATCATCAGGTCAAAATTTTAATCGGCCCAATACTTTGATTTATGACTACCTGCATAACTGAGACATTCCTGTTAGCCTTAGTTGTGTAGGGGAGAACTTGGGTAGGTTGAAGATCAGTTGGGCTGCTGCATTCTGGATAAACTGCAGAGGTCGGATGGTACATGCAGGCACACCAGCCAGGAGCGAGCACCTACTGCTATTAATGCTTAGTTAGTACTGGTAATATCAGTATTGGGATACGCACCAAGCAACAGGCACACTCATAATTTCTTGAGAAATATTCCAGTCATGATATGTGAGGTACAAACTTGTGGAGGACCGATACTGCCATAATAAAAACAAATTGACTCTAGAAATAAATTAATATGCCATTAAATGCACCAAAGCTAATATAAAAAATAAACCAAGGCATTAATTGATATTTCTGTATTTTAAGTCTGTATTATTTTCCCTTTGCATAGCTGAAATAAGGTATTGCATAAACTACAAGAGGGAAAAGGGAAGAGAAAGTGAAAACACAAAGCAACAGGTTAGTTTGTGCATCAGTGAATTCCCCTTCCCGCTTCCTCCCTGCCTGGACAACATGTTTTTACTTTATGCATTTACTGTAGTTTATGCAATACCTTATTTCAGGGGGAAAATAATACAGAAATAAATAAGAGAAATATCAATTTGTCACATTTTATCAATTATCAGTTAATAAATAATTTATTAATGCGTATGAGTTATAAGCCATTGATAAGAATAACTTTTGGGCTGCCAGGTTGTGACAAATACCTTTGACTGATTGGACCATATGCCCACTCATCTTCTGGACCAAAATCTGTTCATAAACAACTTAATAAGCATTTTTAGTGGATTACCAACATTTATAAATGCATTTTTACCAAATAGAAAGGATAAACACATATAGGTTTTTTTCACAACCTGACAACCCAATGTTGCTATTGTTAATGGCTTATAACTGATTGATTAAGCATTAGTAAATGATTTAATAACCACTGATAAAGCCAGCAGTTGAAACTTTTCTAATCGGTGCCTTATTAGAAAGTGGTGCCATCAATTTTACTGTATTTTTCCCCCCAAACACAATAAAGCTCTTTGAGACTCTATTGAAAGTTTGAAACATCCCCTCACTAACCAACAGGCCGAGGAGCAGCCACACCTACCAGGAAGTGTTTGGTAGTAACATGAGAGGCCACTGTACCGTTCATCATGCAGTATGTCCTCACATATCCTGGCCTATCAAATAAGTCTGAAAGCATCAAGTCAAATCACAACATGTTGCCCTGAAAATTCCTTCCTTCTGGAGTTTTGGTGAATTATGGAAATGTCTTCTCCAGAGTAAGTCTTTGATGAGTCCTGTCTCTATGAATCTCAAAGGATGCTGCAGCTGCAACAGTTGCAGACTGTTTTTGTTCCAGCTCGCAGATTTGACCATCAGGCTGAGAAATGCCACTTCTTGATGCGATGCACATCGCCTAAACTTTCCTCTCAACAATATCTCGGGTGCTGAGTTTGAATTCGGGTGCTTCAGTTGATGCACATCCAGACACCGCTACTCGTGTTGCTCCTCCTCGGCAGACTTTTCGATTCAAGAGTGTAAAGGGACTTCAACCGGAAACCAAACTTTTTTCTTCGTACTTTTTTCTCTTAGGCAAAAGAGGATAAAGAGACCACCCTTGGTGTCATAAACTACACGGTTCCTTATTTTCTTCATTTACGCGTGTTGTTGGAAATGTGTCAGCTGCCGACCAACAGGGGAGAAGTAAACAGCTTCTGGCGAGGATAACTCCGACGTCGAGTGATTTTCGGCTAGTCAACACTCAGATAACGGATTTTGGTCCTTTATCATGGAAGATGTGAGTAACCTCACTGTGTGTATGCTGCTTCGCTTTTTTTTTTAATCAGTTTAGACCGTCTTTGCAATGCAGGCTTGTAGTTTAGGGATGTTTTAGGGAGAGAACACTTAAGTAGGCATTCACTATGTGATGTTATAAATCTCGGCAGTAAAATACTCTTTAAGGGCGCGACCAAGTTAATAGAGCACAGTTAGGGCCCATAGAATAGGTGGCAGTGCGAATCCGAACCGATATGTTCGTGATATACGTAATAGTCATTAAGTTACAGAAAGAAGTTACTTTGGATTTTAGACCAGACCTTCTGCTGCTGTCACCTAAAGTCAACATTATTTGGCACAAAGCACCTGCCCACCTGTCAATCTGTTGCATCAACTTGTTAGTCAGATTCCGTAAGAAACTCCAGCCAAGACAACTGTAGAGAGAGCTGCAAACTCCATTTAAAAATCAGCCGTTTTATTGTAGCGCTACATGTGGATCTAACTATATAACTTTTAAAACAGAAATTCAGGCTATGCCTGAGTCAGGTGGGTCCTTTGGTATATTCGGCATTATTGCAATCCCCATTTAGCACTTACGGGAATTGCATTTCAACATTGAGTATTGGGTTACACACGCCCCATAACGGTTTATTTCGGCAGGAGAGGCTTGGGGGAATAACATATCAGTTTTGACAGTTCACAAATAATATATACGTGGTGGATTGTACCTTTGCCGAAACCACTGTGATAGACGCATGTGTCAGAGATAGTGTTAACAAAGGTTTAATAACGTTTCCTCTTTCGATAATATCCAGGTAAAATGTGATTTGGCGTATTTATGAACGATGCTTGGCGTGCTGTTGTCAAGAGAACAGTAATTCATCACAAGACAGACTATTGTCACGAGATTTGCAGTTTGATTTGTGATCCTTAAATCATAACTGATGATACATAATCTAAATAATGTAGCAACTGATGGACTGCATGCCTCAGTGGCAATCTAGCATTTTGAGGAAGCCAAGTTCTTAGAAAAAGGAAGTAGAGATACCTACAGTATGAACGGAACTTGTTGCTAACATTTTCAGCATGCAACACCCCGCCCTTTGATTGTAACATTGATCAGAAACTGATATTTAGCAGCCTTCTCTTCTCCACTCAGAATCTGTTAATTAAATGCAGCTTTTCTTTTTCAAATCTTGCCAACTTTCACTCTCTGTTCCAGACTATGTATGTGTATGTGTAGGCTATAAACCATGAAACAGCTACAACCCACATTTAAACTACACGAAACAACATGTTCTCCCTTATTCTCCCAAGTGTGTTGGCAAGTAGTAAACAGGGAGACAATTCTAACTGTGACTTGTTGAAGAGAGCTTAAGTTACAAAAAGAGTTTTTACCAGGTATACACATCAAGCAATACACCAGCCATATTTATAAAAGCTTCACCAGAATTTCTCTTCAAACAGGAACAACAGAATTATGGGGTAACTGCCGTGGGTGGTGGGGTCTGATTTATGACCTTCAAAGGTTGCACTTTTCATAACTTTTTGCATTTATCAGTGGTGTGTATATGTTTCGTGGATGGAGTCAGAGTTAGAATTTGAGTAAATGTTTGTGCAGCAGATGGTGGTGAGATTCGAGTCCTGCATTGCATTTGCTTTTCATTCAACCTCACCTGTCAGCCCTCAGATCAAGTGAACACTCGATGATGTTTTAAACTGTAAGTGGACGTCTTTTGATTTTGCCACGAGACATTTAAATCCTTTAAAACAACTTAGTTTGATAGAAAAACACATTATTACATTATCACAGTGACTTTCTGACCATGTCACTACACTTTGGAGGAATGACATTATTGTCCGGGAGGTCCAAGGCTAACCAAGGCTGTGTGGGCTCATTGAATGAAGCCTGTATCAGTGTTCACAGGCTATTACAGGACTGTGACGCGCTCCAGTCAGTAGTGAACCACACTGTAGCATTAATATGTCCAAAAACCTTAATAGATACATGTGCACAATAGCTGCAGTGTAACGTTAATATTTTCTTAAATAAAAAGTGAGGAGAAATCAAACTTCCCTTAGACTTTTATGGTTTTGAAACTGTTTTTGTTTGGATGTTGTACTCTAATATCTAAAGCTGAACTGAAACAAGCGCTTGGTGTTGTTGACTGGAAAGTGGGTAAGTATGAACACCCATTATTTGTCTGGCTGCCCAATGACAGCTGTTTGGCTCTTATCTTTAGTTTTTATTTGTCATTTCCCGCTCTTCTTCACATTCTGCTGCCTTATCTTCTCCCCAAAACCGCTGTGGCCCTTCCATGATTATCATTTGTCTCCTGAGTCATCCTTGCATCGCCATCCCACCGACCTAGAGTGCACAGTGTGACGTGTCTGCCTGACCCATTCAGCAAAGAGGAAACAGACTGCCACATTATGTGTCAGGCAGAAAACAATTAACCCTCTCTCATAATCGTCCTGCTGTCCAGGCCTCTGCTACACAATGGATGTGTGTGTGCGCATCGTCTTACTGGGGCGCCACTGATAATTTCTGGGAAAGTGCCTTTATGAAAAAAAGGGTCTTCAATAGTGAATGCATGTGTGTGTTCTTGAATCTGTGTCCTTGTAGGAACAAAAAGTCCTCAAAAGATGAAATATGAGGAAAATGTTCTTTTGGAAGACATTTGATCAGTTCTACTTACGGTACAAGGGGTTGATTTATTGTTCTTAATATCTGCACCCATCTCTGTCCATCACTTATTTTAGGGTTCTGGAAGTTAAAGTCCTGTTCTTCAGTGTTAGGTGACGGACAGTTGGAGCATTTTCACAGCTTGGATGGGCGTGACATTCTGGTTGAAGCATCGGTACAAACAGTACAAGCCTGTGTACATAACTCCAACTCCAAAGTGCACTTCAGTGAGAAGCATCTAATCAGTGAGCTTGAAATGAACTTATGTACACCAATAACGAAGAGCAGAACTTCAAAGACTGTGCAGTTGAGGGAAGCATTAAATGGTCATACAGTCCCATTTGGCAGAAAGGCTCTGTTCTTTGAGGGCGCTCTCCAAGAATCCGAGCAGCAACACTAAAAATACACCACAGAATGAGGAGGTGCTGTACACCTGCATGGATATGACTGGACATGACTAGTCAGCTACACAGCTGCTGATTGAGCCAGTGATTGTGATGCATGAATGAATGTTGTCACGTCGCGATCTTCTTCTCAATAAAACATCTTCGGTGAGACGTTTCGAGTCCTTTGGCCAATCAGAATCAAAATAACTGCATCGTCTTCTTTTCTATAGATGTATAAAGACTTTTCGCGGTACTACTACAATGGACACTAGTTCTGAGGTTAGTCTTGTTTGCTGCCAACGACCTAATATGCTGTTTAACTAACTTAACGTTGGGTAACTAGTTTCTAAAGTAACGTTAACTTGCCAAAACAAGTTGAAGTGTGGTGATAATTTTTTCCTAACGTTACCCAATCAAATCTTTCCCAACCTGTTTAAAATGGAAAGCTTGTCAGCTTGTTAGCACGTCAGCTAACGTTAACTTCAGTAAATTGTGTATTACAACCATACAGTCTATGATTACAACGTTACAGTTCAGAATCAAAAGTTTGTTAAGGCTAACTCCTACTGCATCCGTATTGTTAACCAATTTTAATGTCCGTCATTGTCTTAAGTTACAAGGGAAATAACGAAAATGTAAGGAAACACCGGCTCTGGTGGATCATTTAACCTTGACGGATGCAGTTGGGGTTAGCCTTAACAAACTTTTATGATAATGAAAAAGGAGGCCATGAAACCAGCGGATAATATCTAGACAATCATTTTTCAGAATGAGAGAGTTTAAAGAGGAAGATGCTATTTATGTAGTGCAGCTTGACTCAGGGCTGAGGTGCAGATGAAGTTGGGTCTGGCTAAAGGTTGAGGCGAAAACGGAGGTGAAGGGAGTCCAGCACAGCTTCCTGCTGTCACAGTATTTAAAAAAAAATTGATAAAGCGGGGTGTGCAAAATGCAGCATCTGCACAAAAGAAATCAATTACAGCAACAAGGGCTCTCATGCCCTCTTGGCAAAAGCTGTCTTCTCCCTTTATTTTCTTCTCAGAGTGCACCAGAATGCTTCGGTTACATGTTAAAATCACAAAAATCACTTCAGGGGGAGGATGCCCCCAGACCCCCCTACAGGGGGTTGAGTTTACAAACATGTCACCTTTTTCACCTCTTCTGAGTTTGCAGGTCTTACTACGATAAGATAAGATAAGATAAGATAAGCCTTTATTGTCCCACAGCGGGGAAAGTTTTAGCGTTGCAGCAGCCAGCAAAAGTGTCATATATAGAAATACAATAAAAATAAATAGAAAAATAGTCCTGTACACAGTATAGACAGAAATAAATAATTAAAAAAAACAACGTAGGGGAGGTTCTGCAAAGGACTGTATTATTTGGAGATTGAAAGACAACACTAGAAGTGGATGGAGTGCTGCGTTATGCCACACCCCTACTCCGCAGGAAGGACATTCCCCAATTCAAGGCCCCGAGTACCCAGCCTGTGGAGTACTGAGCAACCCAGTACGGGCCGCAGCCGCTCCATCAGTCTGGTCCATTTCAGCTGATTAATACAGCTGCCATTCTAAAGTTCTGTAAAAACTGTTGGTCCAGCTGTCACTGTCTGTGAGAGGAAACGTTCTTTAGATGTTATTTGGGTTTTTGTGGCTTGTGAAGAGAATTTCTTAATATTCCACTTTGTTTGGCTGTGACATACCAAAAGAATTTGGTGGCCAAGGCATAAAACAGGAAGTGAGTCCCGGACTTTATCAGGTATTGCTTTGTCAGTCTTCTTTTGGTGAGTTGTGTTCAGTGTGTTTACAAGGCTGCTGCTTTACATGCTGGGCCTGGTTTTCTTTTCAGCAGAAAATGGAGCTGAAACTATTCATCAGTTATTTGAATAATTGAATGAATTCAAACTATTTTCATGTCTGATTCATATTACGTAATTTATGAAGAAGAAATGCCAAATATTGTCAGCTTCCAGTGTCTCCAGTCTGAGGATTTTCCGCTCTTCTCTTTTCATATCACTGTAAAAGCCTGTTAAAGTTTTGGACTGTTGCTTGGACAAAACAAGACATTTGGGATTCACACTGGGCTTAATGCTAATATGATGTACTTTTTTTGTGTAGTGAGTGTAGTTATTTTTGTCTTATTTATATTTGTGGGCTCAGAATAAAGGTGTTTGTATCATATGTGACACCATTTGTGTTTAGTAACAACTGTGCAGTATGACTTTATAGGAACAACGTGGGTATTAATGTGCAATGTTATGCGTGCGTAAGTGTTCACATATGGCCATGACAGCTCTATAAAAATAGACTTCCTTCCTTATTGATCTGTGAACAAAACTGAGAAACACTGCTACCCTCCTGTACCACCATCAGATGAAGTGGCCTATAACGTGAACGCTTTGACAAACTGATATTTTTCCCACTGAGTTCTTTGGGTCCAGATGAGTCCAGGGATTGTAGTCTGGTCCGTTACAGCCAGTAAATTTAGTACCATTTTGGATTTAGTTAAAACAATACAGATAGAAAGTTTATTCTGTTTCCACCATAAGTGAAAGTGATTTTTGGGGGTGTGTTTTTAATGCCTAATTATAAGGATTTCCACAGTGACAGTATGCAGTAAAATAAAGAACATCATTTACATTATGTCAGTGCCTTTCTCCAGTTGTTAGCAACCATATGAGAGCTTTTGGGCCCACCTGTGGTCTGTGTTGGGAGATGTAGAACAGAGGTTTAAAGATATATGTAAGCAGGAATGTTTCAATAGAAAGCATGTTCTCTGGATTTAGATGACACTTTACTTGCAGAAGAATCACAATGCAACACTGAGCAATGAGAAACTCTGTATCTGTTTCTGATAGTGTGGACACTTTTATCAAGCCCACAGTTCTGTGTGGAACACTCCTGTAATTTATTGCGGTACATTTGGCTGTAACAACACTGGCAGCAACAACCCGAAACAGAAAGTAAATCCTCACAATGGAGTCGAGCATCTTTGAATTTGACAATTGACTTTATTGTTTTTCATTTCAGCTTTTATATCCTCTTTTGTGCAGCTTTTGTCAGGCAGAAGTGGTAGACGTCACTGATTGGCCAGTAACTTGTGTTTCATTTAAAGCTAATAACAGGTTAATAATAACAGCAAAACAATATATTGGTCCTGTCTTCTCCCAGCTCCAGTTGTAAGTACGGGGTTAGTGGGGGTGAAGTGTGAGCTCCAGTGAGCATTGTGGTGAGTTCAAGCTGGGCAGGTCAGTGTGAAAATCAATGAATGCCAGATGCTCCCTGACCTAAAACTTCATCAGAAACACATGTCTGCTAAGGTGTGCCTCTTCACTAAACCCTGCGCTCTGTTTTCTATTTCTCTTTTAAGACCCAGCTTGCATGAGATACCTTATCATTAGCATATTGACATTTTAAAACTGCATTAGCACTTGTCTCTGCATACTATTTTAATCTGCACAATGTTAGACAGTTTTAATTTTCACCACAACACCGCAGTAAGACAGATTATAGATCGCACAAATGTGTGTGGGCAGTTTTGGGTGAGGGTTTTGGTTAGCTCTATGTTTCAGTGCAGAGCAGACTTCCTGTGTGAGTCCAGACTCGGATCAACTTAACCTACTATCTGATATTGCAGTGCAGAGCTATAGTAGTCAGCTGAGCCCAGAGTAATGGAAGCCTCTCACTGCTGCTCTGTGCTGAAGTGTTCCACCTAGCCCCATCAATTCTTTCCATGTGCATGTCAGAGGCATGCCAAGGCCTCTCTGTGCCCAAGGGTGCTTTTCTGGACTGCACAGTGAGGCTGCTTTGTCTTTCTGTGGCGAACCTCACCTAGCTGCACTATCACTCTATTTTAAAGTGGTTTTACAAAGTAGCTTTTTATTTTTACCCTTCTCGCTCTCTGTCTTTCCTCCCTGCTTGGCGCTGCTTTCTTTGCAGCTGTGCTGCTGTTTACCAAGTTGAGACACACTTGCAGTTACAGTGAAAGTGGAAAAACAGTTAGATGACCTCCCACCTAATCCCAAAAAAGAAAAAAAGATATCCTGTGGAAGTTCATCCAACAGAAACAAAGGCTGTGGATTTTGCAGACACCTGCACTTGTCAGTGTTTTAGTCACCATGAAAAATGAGTATCTGGGTTTGCACGGAGCTTACTCCACAAGTCTAAATATATGTAGACAGAGTGCTGTCTGCTTGGATTCTATTTTCAAACAGTTAGCTTTTCACATTTAGTGCTACAACTACATTCCCTTATATGTATGTACGCCCACCCTAGTGTAAATGTAGGCCATGCTTTTGGCCATATTTATTTATTATTATTATTTATTGTGTTGTGTTAGAACATACTGATAAGGATGAGAAGAAGTGGGAGAAGTTAATGGGTGTTTGACTGTGCTGTAAAATATCTTCACAAACTCTTTACAAGAGATTAGAGCTAAGTTCGTCCTGCGTCAAACTAAATCAAAATGTGGAAAATCAGTGACAGTGTTTCATGAAGATTGGAACCTTCCTATGCTGTCGCTACAGTAGTTAGCTTTTCCCATTTGGCGCTCGCAACTACGTTAGCTTAATGCTACCGTAAATGTAAGCTTTCAGCCTTATTTTAGCAAAAATCTGAATGTTCTGAGTATACCGATGAGCACAAGTAGAAATGGGTAATGCTGCAAGGAAGGTTTGAGAAGTTAATAGATAACTATGTTAGCAACCAATGTAAGCAAACTACATAAATTGGTTGCTACCGTAAACAGCTAACTATGCTAGATGTTTTGAAGGCGTGGTTTGAGAAGTTTGTGTGAATGTTTTTTGGTTTTTTTTCTGTAAAATTGAAATCTTTTGTAACTGTGAACTTTTTTTTTTTATTTCAAATTTGCAACTTGCATCTAACTTCATTCCCAAATCACACACTGACATTGATTTGTGTGTAGCATTTAGCGGTGGAACGCAGCAGTCTGTGCCGGTTAAGTTTCAGTTCTTCTATTTTGTTCACAGATTCATTATTCGTGGCACTAGAGGATGTGTTGTTCTGTGCTGTTTTATAAACAAATAGTGATGGGACAAAACATGCAGGCAGCTGATGTGTGGAGCAAAGCACAAAGCAGATACTGTCCAAAGGGGTTATGGTCTGAGGTGAGAAGAGATGTGTCAGAGACACTGCCTGCTTTCAGAAAAGAGGCCACGAATGAAAAGTCTGATAAGAAGCGAGAAC
The DNA here is from genome assembly GCA_005408345.1 of Macquaria australasica. Classification (NCBI taxonomy): domain Eukaryota; kingdom Metazoa; phylum Chordata; class Actinopteri; order Centrarchiformes; family Percichthyidae; genus Macquaria; species Macquaria australasica. Next base: position 176,008 of record SEMN01000020.1, on the reverse strand, counting down.
TGCTGTTTTTCACAGGCCTCAGCCCAGCTTCTCTGACACCAGACTATTTTTGCACACTACACTGTAAGCAGTTTGTTCTTACTCTGAGCTTAAAATGATTGCATGGGCATATTTCTTCTTAGACTCAGTTAGTACATTATAGAGTTGGGAGTGGTTGGAAGCATTATTTTGTAAATAAAGAGCAACTTCTTCTTAAAATGTAGGAAATGACTGGTCACACTTCCCTAGACCATAGGAGCAGATATTACTGAATGTTAAACATGAAAATATTTAGCTGATTCTTTAATGGAGAACACTGAGAACACTCGAGTATCAGAACAGGAAGAAGTCATGGCATATTATAAGAGTTTCGATACTGTCACACACATACTTATTCACTTACCCGTAGCATTATATGTGCTGTCTGCTGTCAGCGTGAAGTGCAAACACAAGTGTAAAACACCCATTGTTTGTATGTGAGAGACACGGCTAGATTAACAAAATGGGCAACTTTAGTTTATATTGTGCTCAGATGGTGCATATTCCTAAATACATTTCGGGGTTCACATCAATGTATCAGGAGACACTACTGTTCTATTTCCAGTGTTGAAGTGTGTCAGCTGGCACATCCAGGCTTCTGTACCTCGACAGCGTGTGCTACGGATGTAAAATGAAGTGTGATGCACATCATTCTGAGAGATAGATGCCTTTTAGCAGTTGATGAATTTGGATTATACATGTATACAGAAATGTACCGATTTTATACTATGCTGGTATAGTTAACTATCAAATCAATACCTCAGTCCTGTTCTAGCACAGGTATACTGTGTAACACCAATTAATTAGTAACATTGACAAACTGAAAGTGATTAGAACAATCTGCACTCTGCTAGTACACTGCCGTGTGTTCTGAGTGTGATTTCCTTCCTCTGTATCATTGTAGGGTGCGAAAGAGGACCCAGCCCAGTGTAAAGAGCCAAAGTTCCTGGCTAAGGCTGGCTGGGTGAAGAAGGCCCCCGGCCGACTGTTGGCGAGCTATAAGGACCGCTACATCCATGTGGAGAAGACAGAGATTGTGTTGTATGAAAATGAGGTACGCAACACTTCTACCACAACTTGTGTTTCCCTGCTCATGCAGCACCATATTACTGTCATGTAAGTCATGTAAGTGTTGTAGTGCCATTTTCTATTCTGTTGTCATAAAATGACAGAAAGCTCTCAAGATATGAATAATACAGTCACAGAACTGTTCAGAATAAACAGCTGTAACACACTGTGGCTACAAAGACAATACAGTGCATTGTGTGCAGGATTTGTTGATATAATAATAAAAAGCTAAACGATGTCAGCTTTATCCTTGAATTGGAATGGCAGATTTGCAGATAATTCACCTAGACTTTGTGTTGCAGGACCTGCAGAACTGCTTAGAGAGGCTTGACCTGGAAAACTATGATAAATGTCATGAATTAAAGAGCCCCTTCAAGAAGAAGCACAGACTGATACTGATCCGATCACCCAAGTCTGGAAATAAGGTGAGCTGAGAGATGGAAGTAGAACTTTGTGTACATGTAAAATGCAACATAATATGCCATGGTAAGAGAGAAGGAAGTATTTTAATATAATTGGTATGGGATTGCTCACATACAATAGCTCCAAAGTTAACAAATCAAAGTTTTGTAATAAATAATGGCTCCTGTTTTTTTCAACAAATGGTGCAAGCACAGTAAGACACTGACAGAGTACAGAAGATCTAAATCACACAGGTGATCTGAGTGTGAGAGGTGTGAGGAACTGATCTAGCCCTGAGAGATAAAAAAGGTGATATAGTAGTAATGATTATGATTATTCCTGCAGCAGTTGCTATTGCTAAGAAACTCTTCTTCTTGTTGTCATCTTTGTCAACAATAGATCAGTGTCAAAATGATGAGTTCAAAAATGAAGAGAAATAAATCATACTGAATGAAGTATGCTGAGAATGAATTAGTTCTAAGTTTAGTCATGACATCAGCTGCTCTCAGCTTCCCAGGAGCTGAAGCCAAATGCTCAGCGTGCTCAGAAAACAGACATTTCATTTGCATTGCATCATTTATCCTGGGACACACCGCCTACGTGTGCGTGTGCGTCGTGGAACCTCTTGCTTTACATTTTGGTGCCCATGTTAACAGATCAGAGCAGCCACACAGCAGCACCGATCATCTAAAGATTCGGAGTGTCGCCTATTTTTTCTGTGTGACGCCCGCGGTTCTCAACAAAAATAGACAGTGGAAATGATCTGTTGATAGTCATATTGACATCAAACCAGCAACAGTACAGCTTTCACTATGTTTCAATATCTATATCTGTAGAATATGTCACAGACATGAAAAAAATATATTAATATTCTTTAACTCCCCAGTTACAATTGAGCACAAGCCTTTTAACCTTTTTGTGTCTAAACTAAATATAAATGAAATCTATATTGAAATGAAATTAAGCATTCTATTATTGATGGCGGCGTGGACAGTCGAGTGCAACAGCTTGATCCGGGATGTTGTGGTGGAGCCAGGTCTCTGTTGTGGACACAATGTGGACAGTTAGCCTGAGTTAGCCTGAGTCTTATTTCATCCATTCAATTTTCCTGCAACCGGACATTAGCCAGAAGTAGGCTGGGTGGTGGAGCAGCCACAGGTCCAACGATTCCGCACTGAAATGACAGCTGACAGCGAGAGGAGAACAGATTTAAAGTTTGACAGCAGCAATATGATTGGCTGATGGAGATCGTGGCGAAATCTGGTTGGATAAGTGAGAAAGTAAACTCATAATCAGCTGATTAAGAGAAGCATGGAGAGAGAGAGAGAGAGAGAGAGAGAGAGAGAGAGAGAGAGAGAGGGATGTGAATCAACAAAGCATAAAGATGTCTTCCTGATTGAACTTACGCTGAGCTTCATTTCTACTATTATTACTCTCAGCTGCACGCTTGCAATCTTTTCATGGTCCATACTGTCCACACTGCTGTCAGCTGACTGCTGTATTTGTACGTCGTAGTTTGTTTTTCTAGTGGACAGAATTACTGGATTTTCTGTGGTAAAAGACTAACTTCTGTTGTAATGAACACTGCAGACTGGGATCAGGATCAGTAGATAATGTAATAAAGTGAAAAAATAAGAAGCTAATATCTGACATGATCTGAATCTGATATCTGAAAGATGCCACACGTTATTAGAAAAGTCAGTAAACATTTTACTATGTTTGTACTTTAAGGCTGCGCTAATCAATATGTATGTGGATAAACTGAGTTTGTGTAATGTGAAAGAAGTCGCTCATAGTGACAAATTCCCAGAGAAGTATCATCTTCTGTTCCCTTCAGCTCTACGGAGAGTTTTACTGTTTGGATTCAGTTTCACCACCTCATTAATCTTGTTTTTAGCTAATTGTACACTACCTGCTCACAGACACTTAGAGACTAGCTGGTGAACATAGTGGAGCATTTAACAGCTAAAGAGCCAGATATTTCCCTCAGGAGTTGGTGGAGACCAAAAACAGAGCTAACAGAGAGGGAATACTGGACTTACATTCATCAGAGAACAGAAAGACAACTCCAAATGAATGCTGATGTTGCTTTGTGTCTGCTGGACAAGTGTTTGCTAATACGTTTAAACTAATGAACCATTATCCCATAATTGTCACTTATGGCCTCAGTGATCATCATACAGCAAAAGATATGTAGGGTGGCTTTAAAGGATGTGTGGTATTTTAGAAGTAAAGTTGTTCTGCAGACCTGCTGCTCAGAGCACTGGTCTTAGATCAGCCATCTGATTTAGACTGTGGACATATGGATGTACTGAAATATGAGCTGGCCTGTCTTTTCAGTATGCAGCACCTTTCACCACAGTTTTAATCAGGTTGTGGGTTGTTGTGAGTTGTTGTCACTTCCTCATTGAGGTTAGCATGAATGTTTGTGCACTGGCTCTAAAAAATTGAGTGAATAGTTTTTAAATAACTATTTCTCCAGGGTAGGTTTAATGAGCACAAATGCTGTGTTACACCCTCACATAATACCTGGAAACCTGTTGGAAGATCACCTGAGACAGATTTCAGTACCCAGATTGAACCTGACAGTCTCTAACCTCTCTAACCTTTACACTACTGCTGCTCCCACACAGTGTTGCACTACTTAGTTTCCATGTAATAAACGAATGACATGATGATAATACTCTGTGATACCAACGTAGAGCCCTTTGTTCAGATTAAGGGTTAGTTAATACTTTTGTATTAAGGTTTCATATGAACTAAATATTCCTATACTATCCAGTATGGATAACCGTACACGAGTGGCAAGTATCAGAAACTGACTTTGAATGCTGGGTCACATCTTTTGACCTGTTGACTTACTCTGTGATTAGAGATTTCCTGATCTGAATTGGAAAACTTTTAAAACTTTAAGCTATATTTCATTTAAGACAGAACAGCTCAGCCGTTTGGCATATTATGTTAAATAAGGTTCAAACATGTTCATATTAAAGTAACATATGGAAAAAAGTGTTTTGGTGTGGGCACAGACTGAGATATCACATTGGCACTGATATAGAACATTTGCAGACAATCCCCAGCCCTCTTCAAGAGCAGTAGAAACTACTATGAGAATCATTAAAGCTGCACTAATCGATATTTTTAATTAAATCAAATGACAAACCCATTTAGATTTCTCCCCCAACCATGAAGATACTCTCAGCTCTGCGCAGTTCAGTCTCTTTTGGATCATTGTTTTGATTTTCTGGCCCGTAAACTCTCTCATCAACTTCTTTCCAGCAGCAGCAGCTGTTTACAGTAAAATAGCTCTGATAAATCCACTGTCCACTACCTGCTCATCAGCAAACAGCAGACAGACACAGTTAGAGACTAGTGGAGCATTTAGCAGCTAAAGAGACAGGTATTTTACTCTGGGGGTTGATGGAGACCAAACCAGAGCTGAAACTGGACTAACATTCATCAGGTGGACACAGACATTACAAATAAATGCTAATGTTGCTCTGTGTCTGTTGGATATGTAAACAGGCAACTGTTTGATGAATACGTCAAATCAACTTTATAAGGTCATAATAAGTCATTGTTGTGTTAATAACTTGTCCCTCTTGGCTGAGTGGCCAAAACACAAATCTGTTAATGCAGCTTTGAAGGGGTTAAGATGCTGGCCATGAATCGCTATGTCTCTAGCTGGGGCCCTTTGTAGAACCTCTCGTCCTCGTTCCATGTTGTCTCTCCACTGTCTGTAATAAAGGCTTAAAATGCCCCCAAAATACTTAAGGAAATGCAGCACTAAAAATGTAAGATACAAGTGGTGAATTGTGCTGTAGTGGTGCAAATAAATGACTTGAGTAAAGACTTTGCCAACTCCACGTGGGAGGGGTTTGCATGTGCAATGCTACGATGATGACAGCTCATTTGTGTGTGTGTGTGTGTGTGTGTGTGACAGAGAGAGGTATACATGCAATTACACAAACACACAGTATTGCATGTGTGTCACATTTTCCCCCAGTCCGTATGCAGTGACCAGTCTGAGGAGTGAGTCAGACACCAGTTAATGTCTTCCTAGACTTGAGCTCTGTCTGGACAAACTGCTGTTTTTACTGATTTGAAACACTACCATTTTCAGGTTGTTCTCTAGAACCTGTAATGGGTTTTTGATTCAAGTAATAGCGCACTTTAATGGTTACATGATGATGATAGAACAGTAACCCAGGTAAAGACAAAAAATTAAAGATTCCCTGTGGAATTTTTGACCTCTAGTAGCTCTATGGAGCAGTTTTTCTGTGAGTGTGCTGTTTGCGTATGGGTGATGCAATACACATTCCTGCCAATGGTGTCACAGGTGGCGGTAATGCACAAAAACGGCAGAGAAGAAGAAGAAGACTTATTGCTAGTAAACATGGATTTAAACAATTCAGGTTTCAAACTTTTACTTTTGCACTTGTTTTATAAGGAAGGAGATGCATGCAACACGTTTGTTAGAGCTCACTGAATGCAAACATAACTTTAGTTTGTTTATGAGAAAACTCCACAGGGCAGCTTAATAAGGGCCTGTCAAATCTGGTTTCGGGTAACGTGTGTATGTGAGTGTTTGAGCCTGCACTGTAGCATGTACAGTCTGTTCAGTACGCATCAGTGGGAGACAGTTTCTTTTACATATCACTATGATTACTACTACATATTACTTTTATTAGCAGCCTTATGAAAGCTTAGGCTAAACCAAGCGTTTTGGTATCTATTGTCTTTGTTATTGTCTGAATACAGGGAAGTAAAAGAATAAAAAAAGGGAAATGTGGCTATAAATGATCGTTTTGCGAGTTGAAACACCATCATTCAACATTTGAAAACAATCCCTTATTTGTTAAACTCTGAGTTCCTGAATCTGTTGGTAGTTTGTAGTCTCTTGTGGTTGTCCAGTGTGAATGAAGTGAGTGGGTCTGACCAGGATGTGAAGAGCTACTTGGCTGCCTCTTGGTTTCTCCGGGGCAACCCTCTTCAGCTCTGGCTCTGCATGGCTGAATGATTCCACAAAGACAAAAAGATTTTCTTAAAAGGAGCGCAGAAGCAGTGTCTCTCACAACCAGCCACCTGTGTGGAAGTGAAATGTTCAATCACCAAGTTATTAGCTAGCTATAATGACATATTTACTCAGCTTTAGCTAATTAACGTTAATGACATGACTTCAGTTTAGTTTCGTTAAGTTTTATTCTGGCATAAAGCAACGTAGACATAACCCACTTGTCAAAAACCAGCAGCTAACAACTGCACTTGGTTTTGACAAAGAAGTGGTTTGAAAACCAAATGACGGTAATCGACTTTGACCTATATGCCATTACAGCAAAGGCTCTGAGGACATCACTTGCTTGTAGAACACACAAGAGAAACAGGACAATATTAAACTCAACAGAACACTAATTAGACACACTAAAAATGTTCAAAGTTCCATTACAGTTAAATGATCTTTTGACAATGTTACAATAGGCCTTTTTCACAGCAGACATCTTGACTTGTCATAGTAGGAAAAGCACAGGTGTCTTTAATAATATTAATAATAGAGTTATGAAGTTGAAGGAGTTATTTTTGGCACCCTGGTTCGGGAAGTAAAAGTCCCATTCATTTTTCCCATAGATAGATAGTCCCATGTTACGTGATTCACAGTTGGAACTCTTCTAGCTCTGATCGGCATGGAACTCTCTGGGCCGTTTCATCAGTACAAAAGTTTACGAACTCTGTTTGAAAATATCTGGTTCTTTGATAAACAGGAACAAGCTTGTGGACATAAAAACTTTTGGGTAGACGTTAACTATGACTCCCGAGGTGCAATTCAGCAAGAAACATCCAATCACAGAGCTTAAAATTCTGTAAGGTGCACCGCTAACAGCGGGTGAAAGCTGAAGTTGAGAAAACTGAAAACACAATCTTCAGCTTGAATCGATTCACTTTTAAATTCTGGGTCCATTGTGGATGGTCAGTAACTATGGAAACATGATTTGTCCTAAAATGTAATGACGAAGCGTTTTGAATTTGCTACGGCTCTGATTCAGGCCTCTCACTGGCTTCTTCTCCATGGCAACGGAGGACGACCAGTCAACTATGCCAAAATGATGGACAAAACATGATTTCTTAGAAACAAAACTGGTGGCCAGAACATAAACCTATAGGATTGTTACATCATCCGGGAGAGTACTGTGTTTTTATGTTAAACAAAGAGGACATTGTTCAAAGAAAAAATTGAAATGGGAACACAGAAAGGGGAAAAACACTTCCCTGAAACTGAAGCAGCTACTGTAACTAGAATTCATCCATCCCTCATTGTATTATTTACACCTGTAACACATAGTAACAGTAACACATAGAGGATCAAATGAACTTAGTTGTTTAAAGTCCAAAACTATTCACACGCTTTGATAGAGCATACATGTGTAGGACTAATGTTTCAATGAAAATATGAAAAGGCCAAAAACCGGGAAACATTACCACATGTTTCACTGTCATACAAGCATTTCACAAAGGTCTACAACACTTAATTTGTATCATGATTGATCTGTAAGTCACTAATCGAATTAAAGATCAGCTGAGTGAACAAAGAAACTTACTCAGTCTTTAGTGACTTATTTTAGAGGCATTCTATGCCTGGAGATGTGTGTTATTTATCAGACAGTTTTTATCTTTCTTTAAATAAATGTACTGTGTAGCAGCATTTCCTAATTCTGAGATAATTATTTCAATAAATCTGATGCAGACATTATGATATGAAGGCCCATAAAGAAACATAATTTGCTTCACTTTCATTTGAGGAGTTTTTTGGAGTTAATTTCTTTGGACTGTAGATTGACTGTACTAGAAGTGCTTCTTAAACCATAAACAAATTAAATGTAAAAGTAAAGGGGTTCTGAAAAACACCTACTGTATGTTTTACATTTGATCATCAACCTTATTTTGTACGTCACGAGTCATTTCTCTGCTTTACGTGACAGATCCACGATGTGAAGTTCCAAGCTCAGACTGCAGAGGAGAAGGAGGCTTGGATTAAAGCACTGAGTGATGGCATCAGTCGAGCAAAGAACAAAGTCTTTGATGAGGTAAACATCTCTGTAACCCCCACACAGAATCATAAGTGTCTCTTCACTTCAGTCAGTTACATCCTCACTGAGTTTATTCACCTATTAAAAGCTCAAATAGATTTAGTGGAAAAGCGAATGAATAAGCTTAATGTTTTCACAGGTGAAGGTTGGTGAAAGCAGCAATTTAGAGCATGTTACTCGAACAAGGCCCAAAGCGAACCGTAACCGGCGGCCCCCGACCAGGATACACATGAAAGAGGTTTGTGTGTGTGTGTGTGTGTGTGTGTGTGTGTGTGTGTCTGTGAGAGAGAATCCATTCATCTGTGTGTGTAACAGACACTGGGTGGTTAGCTCTGTAGCTACAGTAAGTAAGTCTAGATTTGAATCCCTACTCTGTGTTGAGTTTTCTTGTTCTCATGTTTTGGATGGGTTTCTTATTGGTTCAAACACACACAGAAGGTATGAATGAGTGAATGTCTGTAAGTTTCCTGGATAAAAGTGTCTGCTAAATGGCTAAACTAAATAATTCCTGTAGATGATTTCATGCCAGATTGATGTTTTTATAGCTCGCATAAAGCATTTTCTTTTGGTTCAGAATTTCAAAGCTCAAGCTACCTTAAATTCTAATTCTATTAGTTGCTGTTATGTAGATTAAGTATATTTAATATACTATATTTATTATTACTAAATATATGTATTAAGTATATTTTGCTGTATTTTAGTAAAGCGTTTTTCTGTCCTGATCTGCTTTCATTTTAATTTGCTGTTGATACTGTTGTCTTGATCAATTCTGGATCATGTACATTTCCACATCATTATTCCCATTGCTTTTTTCAGAAATATTGTTGTTATTCATTAATTCCAATTACGTCTACTTTTCTGTTTTTTGTTCACTATTAAGCTACTGCCAATGAAAGTCAACACATTCATTCCCTTCCCTTCCCCTTCTGGTGGTGGTTTTAATGTGAAACTGTGTGCAGGAAGCTGACAGTAGCTTAACAGTAATGAAACAAATTCCATCACAGTAGAATTTTGGAATTCATTTGTAAATGAAAACAGTATTTCTATTAAAAAGAGAAACTCTGAGCAGTAGAGTGGTGAGTATAACATGACTCCTCCCTGTCTATATTTTACCTTGGCCTTTATTAGCAACCCGCCCTTATGTTTGTATAAAACATTTTATTTAATTTCTTAATGGTACAGTAGCTTTAAATTTAATTAAATGTCTTCTTTGCATGTCTTGCCATCTAGGTAGCTGTTATATCATCAGATGGTATCCTGCGTTTGGATCTTGATCTTGAAGATGCCTTAATGCCTAATGGGACCCATCATGCCAGTGTTGATGGCACTGAGACCCCCAAAGAGGCCAACAAAGTCCCAACGCCCTCGTCCAATGCCAGCAAAGCTGCAGAGAAACACTCAGCACCAAGTGTTGAGGAGGAGGCTCAGACTGAGCCAGAGGTCAGTCACCAGAAAAAGGTGATCAAACCTCCCATGCCCCCTACCAAAGAGGCTAAACCCAGCTCAACACCTGAAGATGAACCTGATAAGGATGATTGCCCAGAGAAAAAGGTCTGTATAATACTATATAAGCCTTGTCATACAGTGCAGAAATATTTGTGTATGTCTTTCTGTTTGGATGACATGGCCTATAATATATGACTGAATGTTTTAAGGTCCTGAAGCTGCCTATGCCTCCATCTAAAGAAGCCAAGCCCTGTGTTTCACCTGTTCAAGAAGTTACAGGGGAGGCCAAAGCTGAGAGGATGCCTGAAAAGAGTCCTGATGCAAGGAAAAAGACAGGTCCACCACCAACCCCTCCCAACAAACCCAGCTCCAGCAACTCAGTGAGCAACCTTGCAGAGACCTCACAATCCAGGCCAAACTCCCACCCTCCTACTCCTCCATCCAAGGAGAAGAAACCCTCCCATCCTTCTGTGGAGCTGGACCAAGAGGTTCAAGACACAACTAATGAGAATAAGGAGAAAGGAGAAGACAATAAAAAGGAGGCAACAGGAACAACTGTAGAAACAGATGAGGCAGACCAGTCGATTTCTAAAGAAGCTGTACCTGGTGTCAGAGATGATGAACCTGAGGGTCCCATTGCAGAAAGACAGGTTTCTGAAGAAGAATCAGGGGAGACTATAAGCATCGGCATAAACAAGGCATGCGACAATGAGCCACAAACACCCACAGAGCCACTCAGAAAGAGCCTTAGTCCTCTTCTAACCCCCAAGAAAAAGCCAGAGAAACCTGTTCAGCCCGACACGCGACACATAGTAGACAACACAACTATAATGCACCCTAATGACTCCACTGCATTGCTGCAAACAGCCTCAGATACCTCAGCCAGTTCTCCTCAAGCAGAAGAGGCACTACCCAGGAGTGAAGTCCCCTCAGTAGTTGTCTCTTTGAATGACAGCCTTAGCCTGAGTCCACTGCTCTGTCACTTGCCTGGGGAAAAGAAAAAGAAGGCAGAGGAGAAATCTGTCGACAGCGGTCAGCACTCAGACGATGACAGCGAAGGCTTTGGGAGTGAAGACACACTGGCCGCTTCCACAGCTGCCTTGAGAGGAAGCCACGCTGGTCTGGATGTGTTGGACGCCAGCGAGGACGACATTCAGGTCTCTGTTAGTTTAAGGCCGACACAAGCTGCAACCAAGCCTCAGGTTAGCTCAAAGGCCATTCTCTGTCAGCGCTCAGAGCCCACTCCTCCTCCCAAACCCTCAACCAAGGTCAGGTCAGCCTCCATTGGAGATCTGCTGTCTGACTCTTCAGTCTGTATTCAGAGACAGCATACCGGAGCTGGGGCTAGTGATGATGTCATGAAACTTGAGGCTGAAGTGGCTCTGGAGATGGAAAAGACAAGTGAGCTCCTGTGCAGAGTGTCCCAGTCCCAGAGGGAAGGTGATGGGGAGGGCATGCCAGAGGATCTGCTGGCCAAGGCTATGGAGAAGCTGAAGAAGGCCGACGATGTCCTCAGGGAGGTCAAGAAACTGAAACCTCCAGAGAACTCAAGCAACAGGAAGAGCTGGTGAATGTCAGTCATAGCAGATTGACTTGGAACTGACCATTCGCTAAACCACTCTTTTGAACAGTGATTGTCAAATCATAGCTTAGCAACTTTTTTTCAGGCATTTTGCCTTTATTGGATAGTGAAACAGCTGCAGGGAGAGACAGGAAAAGCGGGAGAGAGAGAGAGAGGATGACATGCAGCAAATTGAACCCACAGTAAGGAATCAGCCTTAATGGTACACGCTCTACCAGGGGAGCTACTGGGGCGCCGCAGCTTAGCAACCTTAAATCAGGCCTGTCAAGCTTTGGATTTCTCCACATACTGTACAGTTTGCATGACGCTGAGGTAAACATATATACGTGTATGTGTCTTTTTTTTTGTCCTTTCCAAAACCAAAAACACAAGAGCACACAAGTGTAAGGAATGGATTAAACGGTGTGTTTTTCTGCTCTAATGTAAACTGCATCGTTAGCATATCGTTAGTAACTAGCTTACTATACCTACAGTAGTAACTGAGCGTTACTTCCAAGGCCTTTCTAGTAGCCTATCATTAACTAAGCACATTAGCTTGTACGGTTACAGGTTACAAAAAAGCCCTAGTCACCACTAGTACATCAACTATGTACTACTATTTCCCCACTGTGTGGAGGCCGAACCTGGATGCTATCAGAGTTTAGGCTAACGTTAACGGCTCTGACATGCTCTGAGTTGGAAATGGGAAAGTTTACACTCCAGCAAGCCCAGCCAACATTACCCAGAGACAGCGTTTCGTTTGCCAAATACATCCTTAAACCTTTTCCCATGTAATGTTAAAAACGAATCACACTGTTTGAATGAGACAGCCTTTTCGATCAAATCATGGACTTAACATTAGCCTGTTTAGCTAGCTGACAAAGTCTGCCTGCAACAAAAAAAGGACGTTTGATGGCTAGAAGTGAGAAGCTGCTTTTGTCTTCCTCTGTCTGAAATCAAAGACCCACTGGTTTAAAAATGACCAAGAATTTCAAATGATAAATTTGACACAGTTATCATTGTAAACTGCATAGGTGCTGTGCAAGAATGCAAAGCCTGACAGGTGTAGCAGCATTAGCTGAGGGGGACAGGGTTATGCTAACGGTCATTGATGGACAGAAGTCTCATTTTTGATTGTAATGCACCACATGCAGCTGTTCGCTCATAATTAACTAAGTGCAATTATTTCTAGTTTAACTTTCTGTGCAGCTGAAAGTAATGCTTAATGTTCTACTGTGTATTGTTTATTTTTTGTTGTATATGAAATATTGGACATTTTCAAGAATGATTACTTGAAAGGTCATTTCAGAATTAATAATATAATGACAAAGCAGTACTGTCAATATATTGAGAACATACAAAAAAGTACTAAAAAGTGTTAATACCAAATTACAACTGTTAACTATTTTAGTAGTCTCCACTTTGTGGATTCAAGGTTTTTTTCTACCATACCATGTTTTTGCTGGCGGTTTACATGAGGGAATTTCTATTGTACATACTTTATTATTCTTTTACTACAGCATATGCTGTTTATTGTTGATGAGGAAATATGTACCAACATAGCTCAGGAGTTTTCTGAAATGAATCTTTTCAGACTAATCATGTGATTAAAGTAAAATGAACTGCTACTCCACATAAACAGATTACAGTTTTGTTGTAGCAGCCTTTGGCTCTCACTAAGCCGTCTTACAATTCAGTTTTACATTCATTTGTTTTTATGAGGGATATGTGTGTTCCTCGCAATTTAAATCATGAACACAATTTTTTATCCAATGCTTTGTTAAAAGGTGTGATGGTAGTTTTTAAAACTATTTGAAATATGCCATGCCATTTAGAGTATGCAATAATATTTTCTAACATTAGATATAATTTTGTACTCTTTGATAAGATTTGCTATTGCTCAAATAAACAAAGGGAAACTATTGGTTTATGTTTTGTGTCTTTAATAAAGTTGTACACCTAAAATGCAGCTCAAAGATTTATTCAAATGTTACGTATTCTAATTTACTTTGTTATTCTGTCTTTTTAAAAGATCTTTTTTTCAAAACTTGATTTTAGTCTGCCCACTTGAATTGTATGTACTTACTTTTAGTGCTGAAACAATATGTATTAGTTAATTGACAGGAAATTGACAACAGTCAATAAATTGTTTGTAATTTTTCAAGCAAAAATGGCAAACATTTGATGGTGTTAACTTCTCAAATGTGAGGATTTGCTGCTTTTCTATGTTTTATATCAATTTAAATTGAATACCTTTGAATTTTGGACTGTTGATTGGACAAAACAAACAACCTGAAGACATCACCTTGGACTTTATGTGAAATTGTGAGAGGCATTTCAAGTTCTTTATTATCATATGCACAACAATTACAGTGAAGCAGTTGTTAGCAATTAAATTCTTAGTTCTCAGGCTCCTTCCAACAACGCTCATACAATTATGTTTATATAAAAAAGAATAGAATTTTCAAAAAATCACAATCAATTAAAATCTAATTAGAATCTAAGACATAAAATAGTACAACAGGAGAACAGCTTGTAAACGGTAGCAAAGTAAATATATATTTATATATAGAGAGAGGACCCCCGTGGGAAGCGTTTTATGAGCCGGTGGCTCCTGGCAGTGAAGCAGTCAAACCCATCAAGACCAGCCGCAAACGCTGCCGCAAACACCCTCAGGGTGCAGCATGACCCCAGTCAAATACCTCCTGCAGAAAGGCGAGTACATCCTGTAGGGGGCATGATCGTGGATTAAGGGTTTTGTTCTCACATCACTGCAAACACGCGCCAACGCACCCCGTGGGGGCCGTGCACTTTGGATACATCCATGAGACCACAGTGAGGCGCTGTCCCAGGATGGGATGAGAAGAGATGCGCGTGGTCACGCAGTCATGAGCCTACAGGGGAGCGCGCAGCCCCGAGCGGCGCCTGTGTTGAGAGTCAAGGTGGAGGATGTGGTGGTGCCGATTCGCACTGCCTTGGGTCTTCCCATCAGGAAGTCCCAGGTCTCTGAGCTTGATGACGATCTTGGAGGGCACAATGGTATTGAATGCTGAGCTACAGTCAATGAACAGCTTTCCAATTGATCAAAAATAATCGATTCATTTATAATTAAAATAGCTGCAGTGTCTGTCCCCTTCAGAGGTAGCACGGTTAGTCAAGAAGGATGTTTCAACTACTCTGTCGACTATAAAACTATGTATTTTATTTTGAAGGTCGTGAACGGAAGTCATTATTTTCATGTTTTTTTCTGTGCGGCTTGACAGACATTAGTCTTTAGCACAGCGCCCACCAGCCCCTGTCATCTGCTGAAATATTTACCACAAGACTACAATGAGAAAGGTGAAGGCGATGAATCAGAGGCGCCTTTAAACACCGCAAATATGGAGGACGACCTGGTGTCGGAGGATGATATCTGTGAGTAACGTTAAGTTACAGTAGGAGACAGCATCGATTTCACTCAGCTGTGTGTGTGTGTGTGTGTGCTCATCTGTCAGCAGCAGGATGTCCGCGTTGACCACACAGGGAAACACGTTATACGCTTATTCAGCCTAACAGTATGAAGCTGTGTTCACTGTTTTACACCACATCAAGATCCGATGTGTTCTGAACAGGACGGCGGGCAGAAACGTTACTTACTGTCATATATTACGTTTTACACACAATATTCATTTTCTGCAACCTACAAAAATGAAAATACGGTCCTTTTATTTGTTCCTCATGATGATCCTGGGAAAAGATTATAAGTTAGTATTTCCACATTTTAAGAAGTTTCTCCCCGTATGAATTATAAGGAATTAGCAGGAAACGGCAATACATTAAAATCTCCACATGCCTGTCACAGACTAATGCTGATGTTACACATGTCTATGGACACATGGTGGAGGGAGTTTGGGAAGTCGCCCACTGGGCTTGTAGTGTTAAATTCCTTTTATCAAGAGCATGCAGCTTACACAACTGTAGCCTACCATGCTGTCTGTATTCAATTACCACTGTTCAGTGCTTCTTAACACTACAGCCAATAATGTGTAGGTTTAAGGCCCAAGTCTTATAGAATACTTTGCAAATCCACTTGTGTTGTTGCTTGTCACTGGCATGCAGAACAGACTTTATCAGACACTTGAAACCCCTCTCTGTCTATCATCCCTGACAGTGCTGTGGTCAGAAAAGGAGTTCCATGATGCTGCTAGGAGGAACGACACAGAGAAAATGCAGGAACTGATCAAAAAGGGCGTGGACGTCAAGGCCAAAAATAAAGTAAGCCTGCTGAAGGACAAACGCACACTTTCCATTTCTTTTTTTATTTCCATAGCAAGTAAAGCACAGGTGAAACTAATAATGTTAATCAAATGCACAATACATCCATCCATCCATCCATCCATCCATCCATTTTCTTCCGCTTATCGAGGGCTGGGTCGTGGTGGCAGCAGGTTAAGCAGGGTTGTGCAGACGTCTCTCTACCCGGCATGGCTTTCCAGCTCCTCCTGGGGGACCCCAAGGCGTTCCCAGGCCAGATGAGATATATAATCCCTCCAGCGTGTTCTGGGTCTGCCCCGGGGCCTCCTACAAGTTGGACGTGCCCGGAAAACCTCTAAAGG
Source organism: Macquaria australasica (assembly GCA_005408345.1). Taxonomy (NCBI): domain Eukaryota; kingdom Metazoa; phylum Chordata; class Actinopteri; order Centrarchiformes; family Percichthyidae; genus Macquaria; species Macquaria australasica. The sequence goes on along the minus strand of SEMN01000020.1, from coordinate 159,836 downwards.
GAGGTGTCCAGGAGGCATCCTAATCAGATGCCCGAACCACCTCAACTGGCTCCTTTTGATGCGAAGGAGCAGCGGCTCTACTCCGAGCTCCCTCCGGATGTCCGAGCTCCTTTCCCTATCTCTAAGGGTGAGCCCAGCCACCCTGCTGAGGAAACTCATTTCGGCCGCTTGTATCCGCAATCTCATTCTTTCGGTCACTACCCAAAGCTCATGACCATAGGTGAGGGTTGGAACGTAGATCGACTGGTAAATCGACAGCTTTGCCTTCCGGCTCAGCTCCCTCTTCATCACCACGGTCCGGTACAACGCCCGCATTACTGCTGATGCTCGTGAACAAGACCCCAAGATACTTGAACTCCCCCGCCTGGGGCAGTAACTCACCTCCAACCCAAAGGGGGCAGTCCACCATTTTCCGGCTGAGAACCATGGCCTCGGACTTGGAGAGGCTGACTCTCATCCCAGCCGCTTCACACTCGGCTGCAAACCGCCCCAGTGCATGCTGAAGGTCACAGGCCGATGAAGCCAACAGAACCACATCATCCACAAAGAGCAGAGATGCTATTCTGAGGCCACCAAACCGGACACTCTCCTCCCCCCGGCTGCGCCTTGAAATCCTGTCCATGAATATCACAAACAGAATTGGTGACAAGGGGCAGCCCTGGTGGAGTCCAACACCCACTTGGAACGTGTTTGACTTTGTGCCGAGAATGCGGACACAGCACTCACTTCGGTTATATAGGGACCGGATGGCTTGTAGCAGCGACCCCGGTACCCAATACTCCCGCAGTACCCCCCGGGGGACACGGTCGAAAGCCTTCTCCAAGTCGCCAAAACCCGTGAATCCCCCAGCAGCCCAACACAGCGGCGCTCAGTCGGGGACTCGTGAGTATCCCCACACCCGCCCGGTGCCTTTCATCCTGGGCAACTCCGGAAAAGAAGAGAGTCCAGCCCCTCTCCAGGAGTTTGGTTCCAGATCCTGAGCTACGTGTAGAGGTGAGCCCAACTATGTCTAGCTGGTACCGCTCCACCTCCCGCACCAGCTCCTGCACAGTACATGGTATACCTAAATGGAATGGCGTTGTTAATGTAATTAATTACACCTGTGCTTGTCTTGCTGTGTCTGCTAACATGTCTGCTTTGAAAAAGGTGTATTGTCTCAAAAGACTGACTACTCCAGTATTCAGTCTAACACAGTGTTAATCTGTGCCTAGTCAATAGGTTTTTTTAAGCCCTGTAGCACAGTGAGATTGTCACATTTCTAACTATAGCCTGCTCATGTGTGCATTAAAGATAAGCATATGTGTTTGGTTTTAATGTCTAAGCAAATACGGTATTAATGCTAATGAAAGAGGTGTAATTCTGTAATTTTGAAACCTCACTACTGAAGCAACTAGAATACATTGGATAAAATAAAAGTAAACATAAATTACATATTAAAAATGATTTTTTTATGATATAACTTGCAGTAGTCTCCGAATCTCCAGTCCCTTTGGAAATGTTGCACACAGAATACTGTTTGCAGATGTCCTTGATTGGCATGTTACACAGACTTTTGGTGCTACCAAAACATCAGCTGTTACACACAAACACATTTGGCAGCAGAGACCTGCGAAAATGGAGTGAAGCATGTTAATGTACATTTTGGCATAAGTGTTTCTGAGGATGGAGAGAACTACATTAGTCGACTCATCTTGAAGTCAAACTCAGTGCCTTTTATAGAGATATCAGGTGATGCCTCCAGATAATTCTACCTTTTCCCCAGCTGATATTTTAACATGTCATTGCAGAAAAAGCACATGGCACATTTAGACAAGCCATTTCAGGGTCCCTGTTATTGTGCGTGTGCATTCACTGACATGGCTTACTGAGACACTTAATGGAACTAAGCCATCATTAATGTGATTAGTTACACCTGTGATGTTACTGCTATGATAAACCAAAATGTCAGCTGTTGAAAAGGTCAACTGAGGGCTTCAGGAGTCACTGAACAGGTGCTGTTAGCTACGCTCAGGTGATTATCACTGCTCATTTTTGAATAGTCAGTTTTGAGGATGTTGGCCTAATTCAGCTGTGCATGCACTGTGAGGAGCACTGAGCCATATTCCTCTCTGTCTGTCTCTGTGCTGCAGATAGACCGGAAAGCTCTGCACTGGGCAGCAGGAGCTGGGAATGAACAGGCTCTACGTCTCCTGCTAGACCATGACACTGAAGTGGATGAGCGGGACACTGTATGTACACATGATACTTTGAAGTGAGATCTTAGTGATGATTCACCACTGAATTCATTCATTCCCAAACATGAAAACTGGCACTTTTTGCCACCTTTTACATCAGAAACATCAAGGACAAAGTCAATCCTAAAAGCACAATCACAGCAAATTAAAGTTCATGAGTAGTGTCCCTGTTCTGAGCAACAAAATACCTTCCATAAAGCCCCTGTGTCAATGATCTGAAAAAGTCGACATGTTGTGTTACCTACTGAACTGTCACATGGACACCAGAATGAATGGCTGAAAGAAACACTCAGACTACACCAGTTTTTAATACAGCAATACCATAAGTAAAAAATAGGCATTAATATGTATGTGCACCAATTTGAAACCAAAGTAAAACATGTATAGAAAAACTTTTTTTGTGAGGATTCTCTGTAATGCTGTAACTCCCTATAATAAATTCAGATAGACACATAATAGATTTTTTCCCCATGAAAAATCTTCCCAAGAAGACATGAATATTTAATATATATTTATTATTAAATCCTCCTTTGTCATCTATCAAATATAAATTGTATTCCTGACTTGACTTTTGTAATCATTGCAGGGTATTTGAGCAGATAAGGGATTAATTATCTGTCAGTTCTATACTATATTCTATATTATCTTATTATCAAAAGCAAATATTATATTGGACAGTTGGGAAAATCTCTGGAGCAGAGAACTGTGGGACAGCAAGGTGTCTTTCCCTTTATAAAGGCTGTGTTTCTGGGTGAAACATCCCCAAAACACTGAGCACATGGTGACTATCAAAGTGATGTTCTCCTTTATTTTGACTTCAAAAGAAAAGACTGTAAGAAACATATAGCAAAGGATTATGAAGCATGTTCAAAGGGATGCAAAATATCAAAAAAAGATGTTACATTTACAGTGAGACTGCACACGTCCTGGTCAGGAACCTTTCTAACATAAAACAAGCACTCGACCACACAGTGGGACAGAGACAGACCGAGGCGAGTAGGAAAACTTTATGTACTACTTTATATACTGTCAGAGTTTGACTGTCATATAACAGTTATACATGTTGGTCCACAGTTTGGCATGAATGCTCTGCTTCTGGCATCCTGGTTTGGTCACCTTAAAGTCCTGCAGATCCTGGTGTCCTGTGGAGCAGCGCTCAGCTGTGAAAACAAAGTAACTTCATCATCACTACACACTCAAACTATGAGGTGATTTTCTGATTGATACCTCACCCTCACAGTCTATTTGTGTGTGTGTGTCTGTGTTAGGATGGTCTGAGTATGCTGCACTGTGCTGCCCAGCGAGGCCACATCAGTGTATTGGAGTTCATCATGGAGGACCTGGAAAGCATCTGTCTCGACAGAGTTGACAAGGTGACTCCTTGGTCTTTGTACCAAGTGAAAAGTCTTTTTGCAGAATATATGAGTCTAAACCCTCCTTTTCTTTCCATGTCTTCACTATAACAAGCATTTTGCTGTTAGTTATCACAATATCAGCACTATGCCAATAAATGAAGGTGAATGGACCGTGAGCCTTTTATTGAACACTGTGTGTATACACTATACAGTACAGGTATAGTAGCTCCTGTGAGTAACCTCTGCCATCTCTCTGACCAGTCAGGGAAGACTGCGCTGCACCTGGCTGCAGAACATGGACAGTTTGAAGTGGTGGAGTTTCTGATTGGAATGGGTTGCACACATGGTTTGAAGGACAAGGTAGTGACACACACACACACACACACACACACACACTGGTGTGTTGTGCACAATAAAAAGAACATGAAGTTGATCTCAAAAAGTAAACAGCTAAAATGTTATACTTAATGTTTTATTTGTTAGGGTGCCACATCTTGGCCATGCTAATGTGAATTGAACTGCATCCAGCGTTTTTAAGCTGTGTTCACACAAACAGCATAAAGCAGGACAGGTTCTGACTTTGAATCCTGTGTTTACTGAGCATTGGAAAAGGCCAGCTGAATGATCCTGCTACTTCCAAGAGGTGGCTCAAAGTGAATATTTCCACACTACCAGTGAATCCATCTCAAGGTCAACTTGAAGTACACTGCAGGTGAAACAAACTGACGCCTTCACTTAATACTGAAATACTGAGTGACTGATGAGGGGATGAGCTGCAGGTGAGGAGATGAGCGGGGAAAACCAGGTGAGGCGAATGAGGTGATTGCAGGGCAGGAGGGAGTGGCAGGATCTGAAAGGACAGGAACATTAGTGATATGACATTAAAAAACAGAAGAGATGAAAAGCTACGTTCAGACTGCAGACTAAAGTGGCCTAAATCAGATTTTTTTGCTCATATGTGACTCAGATCTGTTTTTTGTGGAATCAGTGTGAACAGCACAAATAACATGGAATCTGATCTTTTAGATTCTGATTTGGGCCACTTTGGCTTTGTTCAGACTGCAAGCAAATCAGATTTGTTTCTCAAATCAGATCTTTAAGACAGACAGTTGCACTGTTATTATCAAGTGATCAGATCAGATTTGTGTGTCCAGACATCACCAACCTATCTGCATGGGTTGCTGTGGTAACAACATAGCCGTTAGTAACTACGTACGCTGATGACGCGGCTTTCCAACGCAGAAGCATGAAGCTGGAGATCCATCAAGTTGCGGTACAGTCTGAACAAGGCCTTTCATATGTGGTCCTAAATCAGATACAGGTCAGATGTTTTGCAGTGCGACCTCAGTCTGAACAGTCATATCGGAGTTCATTCAACTTTTACGTCACTTTGGATCAACATGCTTCACAATTCTGCGCTAGGGGGAGTCACTCAGTGAATACAAACATTCATTAATTTAAAAAATGTAAAATGTGACTCTGTCTCCTCGTCCTCGTTATCATCTGCTCAGGAATTGGCTGGCTTCCTCTGCACATCAACTTAGAAATGAAACTGTAAACGCTGACTTCAGTGGCCTCCATGTTTACTTCCGTGCGGGCTGCGTGTGACGTCTTTGTTATTGTTCTGTTACGCATGCGGGTCAGTTCAGGACCGGGACCAGTTCACACTGTAATCTGATATTGGCAACATTTAAAATATAATGTGAACAGCCAAACATAAAAGGAGGAGGTGTGTCATTTTTGAGTTGGACTATAACAGCAGTAAGGTGATGACATGTTTCGGTGGATGTACTGTTTGTAGAGGAAGTCGTCTCAGAGTGGGTTTCTGGTTGTGATGTGTTGTGTCTGGACTACAGGAAGAGAATACAGTCCTGCATCTAGCAGCCAAGAGTGGTCACACAGAGGTCCTGCAAAAGATTGTGGAGACGGGAGTCGACGTCGATGAGAGGAATATAGTGAGTGGATGCTTCATTTTTTTAAAAACATAATTAGAGGGATTGTGGTGCATTATTGGCAGCCTGTATGCATTTTCTCCACGTTACTTTTTAATTTTACAGAAGCATTTTTTCAGTTGTGCTCGTCACTGTAGTGCCTTGTTTAAACTGCAGTGAACAATGATTCCTTGCACCATCAAATCCACCCGTTGTTGTCTGTGTGTAGGAATAAAATACGGGTCAAAATCTGCCTTTTGAAAAAGAATAAAATCAAAAGTTAAAATGATGACACTATATATGTTATACACTACATATATAACATTACAGACCAGTGATATCTTCCGATTGCTTGTTTTGACCGACCAACAGTCCAAAACCCAATGATATTCAGTTTACTAACAAAAAAGACCAGTCAAAGAACAATCCAGATTAACCAGCGAAGCAAACCAAAGCAATGGACTAAGGGTATGGGTATGGTTTAATACCTGCAAAGGGTTTCACCTTGAAAAGCAGGCAAGAATACTACTACAGTATGGGTGGCATACGCTGCAGAGTTTAAGCCCTGTGGTACTGATATGTGGTTTAGGCATTGGGCACATAAAGGTGATGATGGCTCACTGCACTATAATTGGTGGTGATGGCTTTTAGACTCTTTTAAACACCTTTTTGAATACATATAATCTTAAAAAAGATTTGTACAGATATCTCTGGGTCAGAGGCTACTTTGGTAAAGAAATGTGAACCTAATGATATTTGTTGAAGCATCTAAGATTAAAGCCAAAAAACATTACAAATATACAATAGAATATGAAAGTCCAGCAGGAGAGGCCTGGAGAAATCTGAGGATGATTGGTATGATATATGGGAAACACAGACTCGTAACTTGAGGTCCTGGAGAGAGTTCTGTTGGAAGAACATGACATGCTATTATTATGTGACTCCAAAATGTACATTTATATATTTACCACAGGGCAATGTGGTAAAAAAAATGGTTGGCCATTTTCAATTTTATCGACTACAATGTGATCAATATGTCAACCCATTCTTTTTGCCTGAAAATATCAATAAAGATAAAGTTGCAAATAAAACAATGACAAACAACAAATCCTCACAATACAACTGTGAACGTGGAAGAAAGTACTGTCTGTCATTTATACTTGAAAAATAACTGACATGACTGAACAAGATTATTAAAACAGTTTCCTATTAATTCTCTGTTGATCGACTAATCCTTTTCTGATTTCAAAGTTGCGTACATATTCATGTGCTTTGTAATTAGAATGAACTAAAAATAGAGGCAAAAGTGAGTTTGACTTTGAGACTTCACGCTGAAGGAAGAGATTGACACCTGTTTAACATTCAGATTTGAATAAGTTCAATGGTAAAAACCTAAAATAATATATAAACACCCAATCACAAACAAAGCTGCATCAGCGAAGTCACTAACACCATGATTGATGTAGTGCTGTTTGTATCATCCAGTACTCAAAACCCCTGCGTAATATTTAGGGCCCGAGCACTGACCAGTGCGTAGGACCCTATTGTATTTCTAAGGATTCTTATTATTTATATAAATGAATTGCCTTTTTGAGGGCCTTAACGTGCCCGAAAACTCATGAAATTTTGCACATGCGTCAGAAGTGGTGAAAATTTACATATTTTATAGGTCTCCCACATGGGGGGGGCAAAATGGCTCAGTAGCGCCCCCTATAAGTGGAAAATAAATTGGCCCCCGCGCCATGTTTCACCTACATGCACCAAAATTGGTATACATGTATATCATGCACTCACACACTAAAAACTCCATAGGACCCCCCCCCCCTTAACCAAACAGGAAGTGAGTTATTGATAATAGAATCTCCAATTTTTAATGATTGGATGCCTTTTGGACCCTCCATACTTTTGCGAACTAGTCCTACAGATTTTATCACATCGCCTTCAAACTTGGACCATGGCTTCTCAAGAAGATGGCCATCAAACGATACTCGTGGATTTTGTTTTTTTTACACGGTCTGCCCGTGAGGTGGCGTGGAAGTTAGGTGTTTCGCAGCCAAACAGGAAGTGCCTTATAACTTCACTGTACATTGTCCTAGAGGCACCAAAGTTACCACGTGTCATGACCCCCCCGCCCTGAACACGTCTGTATGGTCATTTCCAGCCACACCCACAGCGCCACCTAGTGACGGCAGGAAATGTCATGTTTTACAGTCTGACATGCATCTCAGAGTGGGTTGAGCAGAACAACCTCAAAATTGGCCCATGAAGCCTAAAGAAGTTGATGATGCCATACAATCAATAATATTGAGTTTTCGCCAGAGGGCGTGGTCACGGCGGCGCAGCGAATTTCGATGTTCCATCATGAACAATCAAACTGCTGTAACTCGGCTGAAAATGATCGGATCTTTTCCAAATTCCTCACGTTTGATGACATTCCCGCCCTGAACACACGTAGGGGTCAATATCGCATCTCACTCATAGCGCCACCTGTTGACAACAGGATGTATCACGCCTACTACTTTTAATCAGTACTCCTAGCAGGTTAATCACATCCACATCCAACTTGGTGAGGATACACTTAAGACCTTCATGATGCTTCACTGTGAAGATTGTGACTTTTCATCAAACGGCGTTTCCATGACAACGCCTTCTTCGCCATAAACAGGAAGTGGCTTATAACTGGACTGTACATTGTCCAAAACGCCCCAAACTTGCCATGTTTCATGACCCCCCCGCCCTGAAGGTGTCTATATGTACATTTTCACATGGGGGGGCAAATGGCAAAATGGCTCAGTTGCCCCCCCAAAAATGGCAAATAAATTGGCCCCCGCGCCAGGTTTCACCTACATGCACCAAAATTGGTATACATGTATATCATGCCCTCACACACAATAAACTCCATAGGACCCCCCCCCTTAACCAAACAGGAAGTCAGATATTATCTATTTTTTTCATGATTTCATAGTTTTTGGACCCTCTATACTTTGTCGAACTTGTCCTACAGCTTTTATCAGATCGCCTTCAAACTTGGACCACGCCTTCCTAACAAGATGGCCGTCAAACGATACTCGTGGATTTTTTCTTTGTTACACGGTGTGCCCGTGAGGTGGCGTGAACGCCGCCAAACAGGAAGTGCTGTATAACTGGACTGTGCTTTGTCCTACAGGCCCCAAACTTACCACATGTCATGACCCCCCCGCCCTGAACACGTCTGTATGAATTTTTTACGCCACAGTCACAGCGCCACCTAGTGACGGCAGGAAATGACACGTTTTACAGTCTGACATGCAGCAGCTTCTCACTGCTCTCCTCTACCTGTCTGTCTGTTGTAGCTGACATCTTCTCTACACACACGCACACACACAGACACACACACTGTCCCGTGATTTCCTTCGCCGCTAAACAGGAAGTGGTTTATAACTGGACTGTGCTTTGTCCTACAGGCCCCAAACTTACCACATGTCATGACCCCCCCGCCCTGAACACGTCTGTATGATTAATTTACGCCACAGTCATAGCGCCACCTACTGATGGCAGGAAATGACACGTTTTACATTCTAACATGCAGCAGCTTCTCTCTGCTCTCCTCTGCCTGTCTGTCTGGTGTAGCTGACATCTTGTCTACACACACAGACAATCACGCTGTGCTACGTTTTCCTTCGCCGCCAGACAGGAAGTGGTTTATAACTCCACTGTACATTGTCCTACAGGCCCCAAACTTCCCATGTTTCATGACCCCCCCCGCCCTGAAGGCGTCTATGTGTAAATGTCCGGCCACGGTCGTAGCGCCACCTAGTGACGGCATGAAATGACGCGTTTTGTGGTCTGACGGGTCGTGAAGCGGCGGACGCTGCCCTCCCCGACGCGCGCAGGTGTGCGAGGGCCCGTTCATCGCTGCTTGCAGCTTTAATCACTATTATATTCTTTGTAAAAAAGCACATTTAAATAATACTTTGGTCCAAATGTCTATTCTGATAAGTGACTTATCATTTAAAGCATTTATCAAGTAAAAACACCAAACACTTAGTGCTTGTTAAATGTGCAGATTTTCTGCTTCTCTCTGGTTCATGTCATAAACTGGCCTTCTGTTCTGCCTGTCGGTTGGACAAAAGAAGCTATTATCTCTGGTAGTAGTATCTTTTGACATTCTATAAACTGATCACCCAGTTTACTTATTATACATAACAGTTGGACTCAGTGTGGAGCGTTCCTGACTGAAATGTACCTGGTGTGTTTTTAGGATGGTCTCACAGCATTGCACCTGACCACTGATGGAGGTCACTATGACTGTATCAAACTGCTGCTGGAGTCTGGCTGTAATGTCAATGCACAAACTAATGTACGGTTTGTTCATTTAAAGTCATGTATCATTTGCAATAAACACAAGAGAAAATATTGTCTGATCTTTTGACAGTCTGAGCTGAAACTCTTGTTTTCTTCTGTCTGCAGAAGAAGATGAATTCTCTGCATTACGCGGCCCAGCGTGGCTTTGACAGAGAGGCCAGTTTGCTGCTGGAGGCACGGATCAACATAGATGCTGTAGACAATGTAAGTAATGTCAGCTCCCATGTGACTTGTCTCTTGGTTTGTATGGTGAGTATGCTGAGAAAGTTCATCCAAAAATAGGAAGACTGGGGGAATCCATGCAGTAGTTTTTTTCTGTTTTTGTTTTAATTTTACATTTTAAAAATAAAAAATTTACACACAGACCTCTTTTGGTTGAAAAGTACAAGATTGTTGCCTTTATTAGATAGGGACAGCTGGAGAGAGAGAGAATAACATCAATTTTAAAAAATGGAGATCATTACTGTGGAATCTGTAAATAGTAACCAGGGAAAAACCTTTTATAATATGAATAAAAGACTTGTCAATTTTATCAATGACCAAAATATTTTGAATAAATGCCAAACTGGAGTGGATTTGGACAGTTGTGGTCTGGTGTGATCCCACTTGTGACCACACCCACCTGTGATGCAGTAAATAGGCTCGTTCGAGATGAACTGCGCCTCGCTTAGAAAGTGGACGAGATCAGACAGCAGCAATCAAGTCAGACAGTTTCCAGCAGCCTTCAAAGAATATACAGGAAGTCCCAGAAATATTTACATCCTGTTAGATCCACCTGTAGGCTACCTGTAGTTTGCAGATCACGTTCGGATAGCTATGGCTGAAATAACCTTTATTATTATTCTTATCAACCACACAAGACATGTCTGTTAACAGATTAAACCTTCATTGCACAACAGGTGGAGAGCACCTGCATCGCTTGGCTCTAAAAACTGCGGCCGCCTCGATCTCGTGAGGTTATTGTTGCCCATGTGTGCATGATGTCAGAGCAAGTCGGGATCAAGTTGGACACAAATCTAACCGACATGCATTGTGCGGCGATTGCCGTTGATCGATTCTGCACAGGCCTGGCTCATCTCAAACGAGCATATTGTTGCATGGTGCCAGGCGGAGCCCAAGTGCAGGACACAGATGGTGGAGTTTAGGAAAGAACACACTGGTTTATTTGAACACAGGGGAAAAGGGGAGGTGGAAGAGGAGTTGGTGGGTCAGGGAAATCCGGTGGGAAGGGAGCCGATAGCTGAGGGAAAGGCTTGGCGAGAAATTGGGAGGCAAGCCAGGGTAACCGAGGCAGGCAGGGGAGGTTGGTGGCTGACGAGCATGCAGGAGAGCTGGTAAGCTGGTGGAGAAGGAGTGAACCTGGAGCACAGGAAAAGACAGGGTTAACACGAGCAAAATAGTTTCACAAACTATTTTTAAAAACAGGAAAAATTCTCAGAGCCCAGAGAGTTTGCTACCACAAAAACTGAAGCAATGATCTGGTGACGACTGAATGGAAAACCAGAGTAGAAATACTGCAGGGTGATGAGCTGATGAATGGCAGGTGCGCTGGCTGATTGCAGGCTTGGAGCAGGAGATGTATAGATGAATGCAATGCCTTCCAAACAGACAGACAGACAGACAGACACACACACACAAAGAGAGACAACATAGGAGACAAGAGGGAGGGGGGGAGAACACCAGGAACACAAGGGAAACTATGAACACTGCCAAGCTGTGACAGTAAATGGTAAAACAGTAAATAGCTGCATTTATATAGCGCTTTTATCTAAAGCATTTTAATTCAATTCAATTCAGCAGGAGGAAAGAGAACATACAGCAGCACAATACAGTTGTAGAGATGTAAAGTAATAGTTGTGGTAATGATTATTGATGTTAATATTAACACAAATAATACTAATAGCAATATAATGATAGTAATACTAATAACAACAGCAACAACAGCAATAGCATCAGCGGGTGCAGAGCAGGAGCACGGGGGCAGCAGGCGGCAGCAACCACAGACCCAGACTCCACAGCTCCAGAGGCAGAAACACCTGCAGAAAGCAACAGAAGGGGAGGGAGAGAGAGAGAGAGGAGAGAAAGCACACAACTACGGGAAGAAGTTGAATTAATAACAAGCATTGATGGATATGAGGGCGTACAGATGGAGAGGAAGAGGAGGAGAAAGGAGCTCAGTGCATCATAGGAAGTCCCCCGGCAGTCTAGGCCTATAGCAGCATAACTAAGGGGTGGCTCAGGGGTCACCTGAGTCAGCCCGACTATAAGCTTTATCAAAGAGGAAAGTCTTAAGCCTTAAGCCAAAACCTTAACTTCAGAATAATTAAGAAGACCCTTTAATCACAATAAATTCTATTCAGATAAACATAGATTTATTATAGCATATTATACCCCCCACATCTATGATTGATGTTGACGGCTGTTTCCCAGAGTGGACAAACAGTCCAGCAGCTATAGCGTTAGGCAGAATGACTGGCAACGTCATCTTCCTACATAGCTAGCTAGCTACCTGGCTACATGCATGAAAAATAGAAGCAGAATGGCCACAAAGACTGTCCTTCGCAGATGAGATGAAATGTTCTTATTGTCTTCTTTCTTTGCGTTTGACACAGCAACACAACACACCGCTCCACCTGGCTGTGTTCAACAATCACACAGAGGTTGTGCGGCTGCTTATAGATGCTGACTGTGACCTGGACATCACTGACAGTGTGAGTACAAGCCTCTACCGCTGCACTGGTGCACACTAAAGAACATGAAAGAACATTAAAGCACCTGGCCCTGCAGGACCTCTGTATGCCCACGTTTGTTCTAATAAAGCGATGAATGCCACATGCTAAAACAAGCACAATTCACAATGCTACATGCTGATGGTTCTCAGAATAAGTCACACAGAGGCTACAGTGCAATAATATGACTTAACAGAGTGTCATGTGGTTCACAGAGACAACAGACTGCTCTGCACATAGCAGCAGAGCATGGCTGGCAAGACATGGCTGAGATGATGCTGATCTCTGGTGTTAACCTCAGTCTGACTGACAAGGTAGCACACAGCACACACTTTCACCCAGGACACCATGAAGCCTTCAAATGGCACGAGTCGCTGCTTTTGTCCTTTTTCTAGTTTTTCACTTGTTATAATTAACATGAAGTTTGAGGTTTGTTTCTTAATATTTTATTGTGCAGTAGTGGAAGAAGTGTTCAGATCCTTTACTCAAGTAAAAGTAGTAATATCAAAGTGGAAAAATACTCAATTACAAGTAAAAGCCCTGCATTCAAACTCTTCCTAAAAGTATCAAAAGTAAAAGTACTCATTATGCAGCAGAATGGCTTTCCATGTCATAATCTCATGACACTTGTTATTATTACTGATGCATTAACATGTAAGCAGGATTTGAATTTGGTGGCTGGTCAAGTCTGAACTACTTGATATAGTTATGGGTAGTTTATTCTATGACAGTGCATCATGTCTCATAAGGCCATCACAGGTTTTTGTTATCTGCAAAGTAACTCTAGCTGTCAGATAAATGCAGTGCTTTATGTGCCTTTGGGTTTATTACCTGTTATTAATTCTTTTGACATTTTACTCACTCCAGTTTACACACTACACACACAAAAACAATTGAATGATGAAATAAAATACATAATTTATTGATTAATAATGAAAATAATTATACACTAAAGTTATGCTAGTCGCAATTATGCTACTAATAAATGAAAAATACATGTTTCCTTATATTTGTAAACCACTAAAAGACCCTGAGTGGTGTTGTCATCGCAGCTGGAAGTGCAAAACAATCTAATCTCAGTTTAACTACCTCTAATAACCTTTTCCTGTTACATGTCATAGTGTACATTTAGTATACATGTTATCAGGTTGGTGAAGATAGAGGATGAGAATAGGATTGAAAAGATGGAAATGTTTGATGATTTATGGCACGTAGAACGGCTGTATTACATGGTTGGCCTGTGCTCTGTGTCACTTCTCTTTTTCTATTCTAATTTTGACTGTTGCGTTATATTTCCCTGATAGTGTGACTGTTGTATGTGTGTCATGTAACAGAGTGATGTACTTCTATTCACTGTGTTCTACTGACTATATGATGTGCGCAGCAGGGGAAAAGATGTCTGGAGGTGGCAGCAAGAGGAAACCATGTCATCCTGGTCGACATGATCATCAAAGCTGACCGTTTTTATAAATGGGAGAAGGTGAGTTTATCTTCATTGCACCTGGAATAACTTTATTAAATAGAATAACACAAAATACCAAATACTTTCTCTTCTAGGAACTGATGTTTTTTGCTTTATTTAGTTATCTTCAGATACTTTGCACAGTATACCACATGTATATATATATACATGTACATGTATGTACACTGTGTATGAAAAACTGCATCCCCTGTTGGCTTCAGGATCACATGGGCAGTGAGCAGGACTCCTGGGTGGGAAGGCCTCTGAGCTTCAAACAGGACCACCAGCCAGAGACACAGCACCTCCGCTCTGTCCTGTGGAGCCTTGCCACCAAGCACCTCTGCCGTGGGGAATGGAAGGTTCTGGCCCAACACTGGGACTTCAGCGACGCACATATACGAGCTATAGAACAACAGTGGACAGGTGAGCTCTGCTGACCTCTTGAAAATGGTTTCAAGCACTAATGAGATACACAGCAGATACACTACTGCTTTTAAACACCTCTGCAGATCAGTGGCTCCAGCAGGGTGGTATCTCTTTGAATGCCATAAAATCATGTAATGGGTTTTCTGTAAATTGCACACAGTATGTTTCCCAACTTTGGCAATGGCTGATTGTCTCTACTAGCTGTCTGATACATAATCATGGAGCTAGAGCCAGGAGTTCTAGAGCCAGGAGTTCTAGAGCCAGGAGCTCTAGAGCCAGGAGCTCTAGAGCCAGGAGCTCTAGAGCCAGGAGCTCTAGAGCCAGGAGCTCTAGAGCCAGGAGCTCTAGCTAGCTAGTTTCCCCTGCTTTCAGAAATAAAACTGAAAGCAGGGGAAACTGCTAGCCTGGGTCTAGCCAAAACCAGAAATGAGTCAGCTTTAGAGCTGTTTTTGAGCTTTGGTGAGAGACAGGCTAGTTGTTTCCCTCTGCTTCCAGTCTTTATGCTAGGCTAACCTAAGCAAATCCACTCTTGGCACTAGCTTCATAGTTAATGTTATCAATCTTTTTATCTAACTCTTGTAAGAAAAGGAATAAATGGTAAATGGACTTCACTTAAATAGCGCTTTTCAGCCTTAACGGTTCCCAAAGTACTTTACAGATTAGTCTCATTCACCCATTCACACACACACATTCACACACCGATGGCAACGGAGCCACAGCCGCCCTGAATAAGCATATTTCCCAAAATCCTGAACTTTTCTTTTAGTATGATTTATACCATGTCCACGCCAATGCTGATGAATTTAAAATGCTTGTTACAGGGGAGGCAGGTGAAAAGTTCCAGAGACCTGTGGTTTTGACTTCATTAGCAAAAGCTTTGGCTTGGTCAGTTGGCTGTGTTTGTTAGCGGGAAGCCAGTAAGGGTTTGTGTCCTTGTGCTGCCCTAGTGAGTCCTACTGGTTGGTCTAACTTTAAAACCTCAGTATGCTTCAGACAAAGATACAACGTGTTGTCTGTGCAGGTCTAAAGAAAAAGGTATTTATAGCTGTTGTGAATGGGGCAAAAGTCACAGTAACTTACCATTCTGTGACTTGTATCAGATGTTCATCAAGTACCTGGATTCCAGCCCAGGTGCAACCAGTGAAATTGTTTGGTGGCGCTGAGTTATTAAAAAACACTTTGAGATGGTCTCTCTAAAATGGGATGTTGTTTCATGTTGCAGCACCACTTTGTAATTGAAAACGATTAGATGGGTATCATTTTAGTTTTGCTTACTCTCCTTGAACCTTACTCTCTCAGTACAGGTCTTGACCTCCCTGGCTCTATCAGCTAAATAGTTGCTTTCATTCTCTCTTCTGAAAAACTGAATTGAATTGACTTCAGATGGATATTGGTATGTATTATAATTCTGAATTGAACCTCTAGGTATGAAAAGCTTCAAAGAGCATGGTCACCGAATGCTGTTGATCTGGCTTCATGGAGTCGTGGTGGCGGGGGAGAACCCGATCAAAGGCCTCTACGAGGGGCTGGTGGAAATCTCACGGACAGACTTGGCAGGTGAGCCCATCGCACTGCACTGTGGTTTGTATTCTTGTATATTCTTTTCTTGAATACTTTTGCATTCCCTCGCAATACGTTTTGGATTCCCTCTGATCCATAGAGAAAGGCTGAGCTGTAATATGATACAGCATTATGTATTAGACAGCGTGAGTCAACTCTGTAGTCATGAGATGATGCTGCAGCTGTGATTATGACTGTAGTCATGGCTGTGGATGCTTTGGTTGTTATGATTGTGGCTGTGACACATTGTTTGGTTAGTTATAGTTCATAATGGGTGTAGCACTAACTCCATAAGGGGTTGTGTGTGTGCAGAATGGACAGAGTGTTGCATTGAAGTTACTGTATCCCTGATCTCCTTGGGTGTATTGATAACACACCTGTCCTATGTGAAGTGTGAGGCTGGTCAGGAGGAATGCAAGAAATATCACGAGGGAGCGCAAAAGAATTTGGGCTGTTTTTGTGCTTGTCCATTTCCTGTATTGTACTGTGAGGTGGTGGGTGTGGAGCGGCAGCATCTGGAATGTGTAGGTGCATGATGTCTCCTTGTTGTTTTTAATCAGAGTGCATCCGGCAGAAGGCAAACGCAGTGACCAGCTCTCCCAAAATGTGCTCTGCAATGTGATCAACACTGTGAGAGACTGCGAAGGCAACACAACAAATCCAGCTATTTAAGTGTAAATGCCCAGAACTGAGCCCATGAAAAAGCTTTGGACTGTCCATGGCATGATTTGTTTACATATATTCACACGCTGTATATACTGTGATTGTTCTGAATTTGGTTTATTTTAGGGTTAGGGAAAAAGATGGTTGTAAACCTGTGAAATGACTAGTGAAAATATAAAGTAACAATAACTAACATAATGCTTTTTTTTTTTTTTTTTAAACACATGCAGTGAACACCTGCTGACACTACTCATAATGTACTGTATCTCTGTACACAAAGGGCTTTTTTAGCACATTATGGCTACTTGTCATTAGGCCTAATATAATGAAATGCTTTCTACTGCAATGTTTCTCAAAGGTCCTCTATAACTTTAATGTGTCACAGTAGCAAACAGTTGCCCACTTAAACATCCAGCAGACACTGGTGAACAAGTGATACTTTACTGGTCTGAGCTTGTTTGTAAAGGACTGACAACAGTTTTAAAGTGCATTCAGACTGATTGAGGAAGGAGTGTTTTTGCAGTCCGCATTTATTCGGCCCTGTGGGGAAGCCTGACCAGAGTGACTTGGAAGGTGATATATAATCATCAAGTATTGTGGCAAGATGTTTTGATGCCTTGCTTCACCGTGCCACAAATCACGTGACAACCACAAATGAGGCCTCGTTATTAAGGGTCGGTTTATGCTCATTCAGAAGAACTGGTGTCCAACCACCACGGAAATCAACAGCGTGTATAGTTGTTCCAAACGGCCACACTGGAAGGTGGAGTGAAAAAGGGGTGGAGATGTGAGATTGTTTAAATATGGGGATAACAGGGCACATATTCAGACAGTCTCTCCTGGAAGACATTCAGTGTTGCAGATGGTTTGACACACGAAAAGTGCCACAAATATTTGTGTAACAAATTAAAAAGAGCTGAGAGAAGTTCAAACCCAGTGTACTTTCTCACCTCTGACCGATCACGGTGTGAAGTGGGTGTGAATGTTTCAGAAAGTTACAGAAATAGTTTGACACAGCCCTCCCAATCAGACATCTGAAAGCTGTGCGGGAAGAGGGATTCCAAAGCCGTCCGACCCTCTGATGCAGTATACTGGACCTAACTGTTTGATCATAATCTCAGATTTAATCTGTTGATGTAAATACACTACCAAGAGTTGCCCAGCAGATTTAGCCATTTTGACTGTGTCACATGCTTTGAAACAGGAACTGTTTCCAACACCTTGCTTCATATTGATTCAGTGCTTTCCTGAGGTTTTGCAGCCAGTACACCTTTTTCATGGCAGACATTTTGACTTGTCATAGTAGGAAAAGCACAGTCGAAACAAATCTCATTCATTCTCATCGCTAACATGGATAGATAGATAGATAGATAGATAGATAGATAGATAGATAGATAGATAGATAGATAGATAGATAGATAGATAGATAGATAAAAAAAAATATGAGGAAAACATTAACCTTAAGCTGTTAAATCACAATTTATTCCCCTACAATAGATGGATAGATGGATAGACTTTGATTATATACGGGCTCCAACATGCTGGCCCAGCGCATGTCTACCTCATTGATCATTTTCAGGGTTGGTCTTCCCATGCTCTTGTACCTGGGTTAGTCTCTCTTTTGCAGTGGTGCTAGTCGTGAAATGTGCATTTTTCTGGCTTTGGTGCAAATATCATTCAGGTCAGGGATCTGATCAAATGACTTTCAAAAAATGAGGTTCTGCCAATGTGCAATACATGTTGCATGTCTAACTTGTAGTGTTTTGGCACAGACAACCATCTGTTACCAGGCATTTTACCTTCATTAGGCCCCACTCCTCCAGGAGGTTAGATTTTGTTGTTCACGTCAGCAATATAAATGTGGCATTGGGCTGTACCTCCGGCTTGGTCCGACATTACAACGATTTCAATTGGCTGTGATGTGATTCACTTGATTTTAGTCAGATGTGAAAGAACTGGGAGGATGAAACTATATTCATATCAAACCATATTCCAGATAACTGGGTTCACTGCTGTGTAAAAAGTTACAAGAAATAGGAATGATGACCAAAACTATGAAAATAAAACCCAGCTTATAAAAAACAGAAGTTAAGGAATTGTATGTGTGTCTTTGTGTGTGTATATTTGTGGTCTTACTTTCTGCTTTGTTCATGTTTGTGATTCCACTGGACGCATGATGCTACATTTTAAATGATTTGTACAGGAATCAGACTTGTGTATGGTACTGTAATACTGCCCCGTGGATTGGATGTTTTCATATGCATTCTTGTCTTCTCAGGTTTGTTTCTCTTGTGTCACTGGGGGTACAGTGTTTTGGGAGCGCTGTAGAGATTATGTATGTATTTACATTTCTACCTGATGTTTTTTTTGGGCCACTAAAGATACATTTTAATGCCAGGTGTAAATAAAGGTAATGTATAAAATAATTGCTATTTTTGCATGAAGTGAATAAATACAATCTCTTCCCAAGTACTTTCACAAAGTAACAACACCAGTTTTTGTAATGATTTGTATGACACATGTAATGGTTTTATAGCACTGTGCTGTATTGTGAAATGGTATAAATAGAAGTTGTGTTTGCATGAGTTGAAGACATTTTCTGTGCAGAAAGTCGCCTTTTAAAAAGCCTGGCTGGTGATTATAATATAAAGATGACTTTTTTCAAAATCAATGCAATAACTGATTTTTTCTGCACTGATGCAAATGTATTTTGTATAATTTAATGTATAAACTTTCAATGCAACTATGTACATGATATGTTCATTAGATCCATAAAAACTGCTTTGAAAACAAATGTCCACATTGCATTTTTCTCCTACAAATTGGGACCATCAGCTACATTGACTAACGACAAACAGAAATTGCCTGATAGAAGATTAAAAAACAAAGATCTACTGTTAATGGTACTCCAGCCTTCAATACACAACTCAAAGATACTCATTCAAGGTACATAGCTGGTCCTATTGCTCCAAGTTTGGAGGAAACATCATGTCGTGTACAATTTGAAGCTTCTTGTACTCTTGTTTGACCGAGGTTGAAACCATTATGACCGCACACATGCAGCTAAATATCTTTAAAACTCCACAGTGTTCCAAATTACACACATTGCAGGGCCATGGCCAGATTAACCTGTTATGGTGCTCCAGGGTAAAAGTTTCTGGTGTTCCCCATTTGACCCAACCACTTCCCACCCTCTGAGCTTTGCGTATATACCTCCAAGTTCCCATCCAGTACAGAGGACATGGCAAAGGATTTTCTCAGAAACCACTCCGTACTCTGTATGCTGGAATAACCTGGCCCCAGGTTTGCTGTGCTTTACTTTGTTTGTTGTAATTCAATTAAACATCACTTTATTTAGGAGTATACACCATGTGAGTGCTATATAATTTAAAATAATAAGCTCTTAAAACTAGATTTTGACAAAGGGCCCCTCTACATTGTATGGCCACACGCTGAGGTCATAATGTAGTGACTTTAGCTGGGCAGATTCTCTAACAAACAATTACATTCACATCACTCCAACATGTTTCAGTTGTAAAAGTATCAACCTGAAGGCATAACACTGATTTTGGTGAAAAATGAGTTTATTCTGTTCTTCAGTATGATTATTGCCTTGCTCAATATCTCAAAGACCAAACTATATTTCCATTTTACATTTATCACAACTACAGAAATGAAATATATATTCAAAGATTATTTGAGGACATAAAAAAGACAAAAGACAAGAACAGTAAGTTTCAAATGTTTAAAAAAACCAACTTATTTTCTATCTTGTCAAAAATACAATACGGTGCGCCGTATTTATCGCATTGCATTCTGGTTCTTGTAGTCGGTTTCTGGTCGTCTTTTATTGTGGCTGCCGAGCTCAACTACACCACTATGATGTCTTCGGGTAGCACAGTGTCACAGACGGCTGAAAATGGAAACGGAGGTTTGTAATTTAGCTCCAACATGGCAGACAGATGTCAAACTCGCTGCGTTTTTATCCCACTGTGCTGCTTGGCGACACTAGCTATGTGACTGCGCTAGCCAGTCAGCTAGCTGGCATGCTAACCAGCTCGAGTTCTGTCGCTACATTACTGACGTTATTTACACTAGTGCTGCCACATGACTAAATAGTTAAATTGTGTAAAGTTTGGTTTGTCCGTTTCAGGAAACAAGAGGACACCGTGTCCGTTACACGGCTGTAAGCGGGTGTACACAGACGCCAACGCTCTGGAGAGCCACATCAAGGACCACGAGATCTCAGCTCAGTCTCTTCCTGGTGAGCTGACGTTAGCTCCCAGCTCAGTGCCTGTGTTTCACCACCAGTCACTGGGCTTTTGGAATGTAATGTCAATAGCATCAGCATTTTAGAGAGGGACAATCTTCCAGGTTAGTCCAAGGGAGAGGGGGTTGGCTGGAGCTTTGGAGCAACACGTTACCTGTCTTTAAAGGCACTTTATCTAACTGGTGGTCTAATCTTCAGCTTGCTTGAAGCATTTGATTGCACTGAGAGAGCAGCGTAAACTGTGAGAACACCTGGCACCATGTTCCCCACACAGCAAGATGAAGTGGTCTCATTTAGATAGCACATACCATATTCCATCTGATCCTGAGTTTGGGGCCTGATGTCTCTGAATAACAACATCCTGACCGTTTTTAATGGGCAGCTTCGGACCTTTACTGAAGGAGTTCTGGGTCAGTACAGTCATTGCTGTAATAGATGAAGGGGACAAATCCACAGTCCTCAAGTTCATTCGGAGCTAAAGTGAGTCTTAATATTCCTAAATGAAAACAAATCAAAGAAATCAAATGAAATACAATACATATTGTTGTATGTATTTCCAATTATTTAACTTTTTGTCTGTAATAACTGAAAGAATAGGTTTTCATTGTGACGTGGATTTCCATGCACGTATCCTCTGCTGGACACTGAAATGCAGTACACATCTTTACTTAGTTTTCTGTGTTGTGATTTGATTTTATTCATGACGACTCTCATGCTGTCAGTCGAATCACTGCACTTTTAAAATCCTTTTTCTTTTTTAGCTACTTAAGGTAGCACAGCCCCACACATTTGAAAAAGTAGTTTTGTTAGTTAGAACTAAAGGTCCAATGTGGCTGTAATGTTTTGGGTTGGAGGTGAGAAGGGAAGAGGTTATGAGAGGAGCTGTGGAGAACCAACACCACATCGCACCAGGTAAACACTGTGTGCTCTCCTCAGGAAAGGTCTTGCTGTGCTCCACTGTCGGCTGCAGTGGCTCCTTCCCCGACATGCAGAAACTGATGGAACACATGAGGCATCACCACAAACCCAACATATTCTTCCTGTGAGTTGCTCTTTATTTCCCTGCACCCTCAGCTGAGTTAGTGTGTGTTCAGAGTAATCTATAGCGTTGCTTCTTCTTCTGAAGGTGTGAGAGCTGTCGCACAAAGCTGCGGTCCTACCGTGGCCTCCTGACTCACCTGCACACCTGTTCCAAGGTGCCACGGGGGAAAACAAAGCCGACTGAACCGATACCCCCTCCGCCTGCTGCTGTGACCAACCCGTACATGACCCCTATGGCCATGGACCAGAACCCCCCACAGCTGGACTCAGTGTCTGCACCCCAGCAACTAATCCCAAACCCTGATGGTTCCTTCCCTGCTGCTGTTCCTCAGTCAGACTCTGCTTCCCCCCCTCTCCTCGGTCCCCCCTTCTTGTCCAACCCGGAGACACCCCCTCCCCAGCTTGCTCCTCAGCAGCTCACAGAGGCAGCTCCCCAGCCTCAGCTCAGGAGCGAAGCCTCTGATCTGCCTCCATCTCTAAACCTGGATGGCCCAACAGCAGCTCCTGACCCCCATGATGCCCGAGGTCAGCATCAGACACAGACCAGGTCTCCTGAGCCCATCCACCTTGCTCCAGGATCAGCTCCTCACTCTCCTCCTGGGTCCTCTGCTGTCTGGAAGAAGAATCAAGGTGAGCCTCTCCTCACACCAAAGCACACAGCAGCACGTTTACCTCCACAGTGCCCTCAAATCATTCAAGGTGCTGGTCATCTAAGCTACACAAAGCTGCAGACACTCACTCATGCTGCCCACATTAGATTTCCTCTGTGTGTGTGTGTGTGTGTGTGTGTGTGTGTGTAGGTGAGGTACTCGAGTCGACTCTGCTGAGTTGGATTCTTGTAGTTTGTGAGGCTGAGACCAGACAGCCCATCCTGGTCTCTCCCAGCGGTACCCGTCCTCACAGTCTCTGACAGAGGAGAGGATGGATGATGCCACAGGACTGTTAGCTGCTTTACTGGAAAAGACTTGCAGCCTTTCTTAACAGTGGAGTCCAAAGAAACAATGAACTAGTCCAAGAGAGGTCAAATTATTCGAATGTAGCCTATACACACTCGTCAGTAAGGAGACATGGTCCAATATAAATTAGTCTGCATATTGAAAAATAAACGTTAGTTATTACATAATACAATAATTAAATGTGTTATTTATTCAAGGGACAGCTCTCTAAACATTGTTTCTGTTGTATCAGAAAAATAAACTTGCCAATCTAAACATATCTATTGTTCTCTTCACACGTTTGCATCTGTAAGATTAACATCATCAGTTATCGTATCGGCCACAGTGAACATCTAATTATCAGTTATCTTTATCTGAAATTCCACATCGGTGCGTCTCTACAAGAGATACAGTGAGTTAAGATTACTTTGTCAAACTCCTGTTTTCAGGGTGACTAATGAACTTTCACGCTCAAATCTTCAAATAATATATAAACTTGGTACAACCCAGCTTGTTTATTGCCTCCTTAATGGTGATGATGTTCCATCTGTCAACACAAAGTGTTTAGTCTTAGTTTACAGTTAATTCAAGCTAATGTTTGGACATAGAGTAGCTCACATTTCACAGCTGCACCTGTTTTCACATTGCAGAGTTGAATTATTGAAATGATTAAAATCTGAAATCACGGCTGAAACGTTCTGTAGCTGTTTGAAAGAACCAAAGAGCCTGCACTCTGTTGGTAGGTCAGGTGAAAGTACTGAAACGTCAGACATGAAGTGATCTACAACTTTCTGTTGTACAAGAGCTTTGTAGTAATTCTAACAAATGAACGCATGTCTCTGCAAACTTGCACATTACTCAAATGCAACAGACATGTAGTTGGTGACAGAAATGTGTTCCTTTTGGCTTTTAATGTCTGTCATCTCTATTCTGACGCTTCTACAAAGTGTCAAAGGTAATAGGTAATACAGCACAGTTATAATAGCAAAAATGATGCCCAATGTAAATCAAAGTCTTCATAGAAATAATGTAAGGTGTTGAGAAAGCATGTGTAGGAACCTGCTGTCTATAGCGCAGGGGCTGAGAGGGTGATGAGTCAATTTGATGAAGAAATATTTTGAATTTAAAATGGTTGTGTGCAGCTCCTTTGTTCAGACATTAATCTGTCCTTTTCATCCATTAGGTATGGCCTGCAACAGACGCATCCTTTGGGAGCACACTAAAGGGCGCTACACATGCGTCCAGTGTGGCCACACGGTAACCAGCCGTAAGGAAATGACTCAACACATCAACACCCAGCACAGCAGCAACAAACCTGCAGAGGACACAGGGAGCTCTGCCACCTACACATAGTGTGGAAACAGGAGGGCTCGAGAATTCATCTCCTGTTGAAGCTTCTGTAGTTCATTTAATACACAGAGCGAGAGCAGTGAGTTAGAAACTTTGTCTTTGGTACGTTACCTTGTCCATTTTCACACAGCATTTAACAAATGTGTTTTTGCGTTTTGCTCCCAGGCATACATGCAATGACTTTTCATGAAATATCAGACTGCTGGGTCGCTCACTGCAACTGAGTTACTTTTAGCGTCGCAGATTGATTGTACACCTAGCACTTGCTGCTGCTAGAGCCTAGACTACAGAAGTAAACTCTAAATCGACATTGTGTTGTGTGGCTCGTGTTTTGTCTGAAACTGAAGATTAATAATGGAAACCCCAGTTCAGAATATTTGGGTACTGAGAGTCAAAAACTTCATGGAGTCATTACTTTTTTTGTCACTGCATCAAAAACCTGTTCTGTAACTTTGTTTTTTACATTCACAACAGCCACATTTACAGTAGCTTTCGGTCCCATAGAAGATTGTACAGTGCTGTTATAGATGAGATGGACATCAACACCCGACCCGGGTTGGATTTGCTGTATGTAGTGTTCAGTGTTGTTTTAACTGTAGCTGCTCCCTGCAGATGCTTTACTGTGTTTTTAAAGTGTTATTAAAGGATCAGTCTGCTGGTAGTCTAGATGCTTTGTCAAACAAATCCAATGAAAAGACCCAAACCAACAATGTGTTCTGACTCCCTAACCCATCTCTGGCTTTCAGCTCTGAGCCCATTGGTTCCTACTGAAAATAAGACGGCTCATAAATATACTGTTTTATAAAAGGCTGTCATTTCCTAATACAGCTGGACACTGTAGTTCTTAAACATAACTGAGAGGAAAAAGTGCATTTGTTGGGAACTATTTTCAGCGGCGGACTAATCCACACTTGGTGCTGTAGTGAGTATTTGGGGCAGCAGGACCGGTGTATGTGGGATTGAGTCCAAATGAACTGTTAATAGTTTTTTGACAACAGTGGAGCTCTATGGCACAGAGGAAGAAGATATATCAGTACATTGTTGGTTTGGTCTTTTCATGGGATTTGTTGCCACCAGTGAGAAACTCTGAGCAGTTCTTAAATGCCACACCTTGCAACCTTGCTTGTGTGTAGGATCCTTCTTTTTGATGGTGTTTCTAATTGCATGTACCATTTCACATACTTCACTTTTCCGAGAAAGACCAGGTCAAAATTTTTTTATTTGGGTCAGTCAGAATGAGTTGACACAAGCACTAGACTGTTCCGAGTGCCCAGAGATTTTGGTCAGCTCGGGTTACCCCCCATGCTCCTGTACATCATACATGCTAACCTCTGACTCTTTCCATTAGCATTACACGCCCGCCAAGCAGTGAGCTTTACAATAATTAACACATCAAGACAATACCACATGAGAAGAGGTCCCACTTGATCACTAACATGTGAAGTATTAGACATTACCACATGCAGACTGAAGTGCTGTTTTCAACAAACAAGTCCCATCCCGGGTCTGAAGGGGAGTCATTGTCAATAGATAATCTATATAAAAAAACATGGGGGAGGGGGGGCATAGCATTACTCACACAGGGTGTTTGACAGCGTGAGCCGTCCTCCCGTCACTTTTTGTACACGTGGGTGTTAAAAAGAACTGCATGTATGCTCCGTGTCATTGTCTTACGAGCCTGCAGTTAGATTTCTGTTACACAAAATCTGCTGGAAATTAACTGGAAACTAATGCGGTTTTATTTCACACGATGGCATGTTGTTAAGAGGAAAAATAAAACTCAAAGTAAACAAGTGCATACAAAAAAAAAAAAGGATTAAGTGCCGACTGTCCAACCCCCAGATCAGGCAATGTAGATTTTTTTTCTTGTTTTATTATCACAACTTTGTTCAGCTCAGTTCTCTCGAGGCTTTAAAAAAATCTCTTCTGGTCAATTGCGTACATCTTTCCTGCCGGAAGCTTCCGGAAAAATAAACTGTTGCCTCTGCTCATGTTGCCCTGGAATGAAGAGAAAGAAGAAAGAAGTGTTTAGTACATTTGAAGTCAAAAGAATTGCTTAATGTTGACACCAGGAGGACCTGACACAGTGAAATGACACCCAA
Organism: Macquaria australasica; assembly: GCA_005408345.1. Taxonomy (NCBI): domain Eukaryota; kingdom Metazoa; phylum Chordata; class Actinopteri; order Centrarchiformes; family Percichthyidae; genus Macquaria; species Macquaria australasica. The sequence goes on along the minus strand of SEMN01000020.1, from coordinate 133,434 downwards.
AACACAATGAAGGACAATGTGACCTAGAAGACTGGCTTTAAGTTAACGCTAAAAACGAATCTTCAAAAGACTTTGGACAGTGTAGGGTTCCAACCGTTTGTGTCCATGCCATAGTTCAACTTCTGAACAGTGATAAATGAACTCATTCCATCTGGAGGAGCTGAGCGTTGATTATGTGGCTGATGAGACCAGTGCTTTTATAATGGTACACTTCTGGATGCAGTATCCCAGTCGAGCTTCCTTTCTCGGGTGAACTGACAAAACTGTCATGTCGTGACTTCGAAACCCTTTTGTGTTCCCAACAAATGTGTTAAGTCTTGTGCAATGAACAGACTTTAAGCTTAGGTCACTCTCACACTTGTAATTCAGTTCAGTTGCTCCAAACCAGGAAATAAATCATACCCCTTTTCCACTGAAGTGAACTTAGTGCTAGTTCTGGGCTGGTGCTAGTGTCAGTTCGCAATTGGTTCAACTCGCGAACCTACAAAGAACTCGTTTGCGTTCCCACCAGCTTTACGGGTTAGAGAGCCACGTCATTACGTCACTCTGTACGTCTTCAGTTTCCGAGCAACACTAGCGCCAATTTCGGGCAGAAGACAACAACAATGGCGGGCGCCGTACCTCTTCAGGTGTTGTTCCTGGCTTTGAAAATCTACATTGGCATCCAAACAAGACTGTTCCGATGCGTTGTTGCTGCTCGGCGTGATTGCTATATGCGGCGATTACATTCAAGAAGAAAGGTAATTATCTAACACATTTTGATTCTGAATGTAATGTGTTATTGGTCACGATAATCCCGCCCCCAGCCCGTGACGTAAGCGGTTCTTGGTTCTAGACCAGCAAAGAGTTGGTGCCGCTGTGGAACCAGTTTTCCTGGCCCAGAGCCAGTTCTTAGGCGGTCGAAAAAGGAAGAACTGGTTCCAGATTAGGCACCGGCTCCAAACCGGCCCTGGAACTGCTCCGGTGGAAAAGGGGTATCAGACACTGTAAAAAGTTATGAATAATGACAAGCAGGTAGAAACGGGACAAAAGAAATCGGCATCTCGTACCGTAATGTTTCAGGGGAATAGTTACTGTGACTCACTTTTAAACCGCACTCAGCCCTGTGAACTTGTTTACCATAACTATAGAAATCACTCATACATTTGCTCCCTTAACGCTTCATGATCAGCAGGTGAATTTCAGAGTTGTTCAGCTTTTTCGCATATCATGCTATAATCTACAATCACAAAATCCACAACACTATAATAGTTATAGATTAATTATAACACAGGTATGAGATGCCTTCTGTGTTCATTTTCTTGTCTGATTTGAGCTTCACTGTAGATGTTAACATGCTGCAATCCACGTGATGGTTTGGTCATGTGACATCTGCATTTATCCAGTGTTTGTCACGCAGGTGTTTGGTATGGGATGCATTTACCTCTCTGCTTAGATGCCTCCAGCAGTCCAGCCAGGTGGGATATACTGATGCATAGGGAGGCAGGCCTCCAGCGAGCCTGCAGGACAGGACAAATATGAGTCTGCTTCATGTAACACACTCAGAGGATTTAGGACAGCTAACAACCTGACAACTCACCCGCAGCTATTGACAGCCATGAGGTTGGACACCAGAACAAAAGGGTATGTGAGCATACTGGCAAAGAACTGGAAGAAAAGAGCAGAGGAAGAACATGGTCAAAAGCTACCAACAGACTGACTGTTGATGTAGATGGCCATGTTTGTCGGACTCACCCCGGTCACAGCCTGAGAGCAGTTCTTGATTTCTCCTGTGTGACTCATCTGTACAGAAGAACAGATTAATAGTGTTAATTCTGTATTTGAGCCTGGACCGTCTGTAGAGCACTCAACACAAACCCTCAGCATGGAGGAGCAGGAGTGACGGTAAAATGATACAGAACCCCTGACTGGACTGAGCAGTGGAAAAGAAGCGCCATACCGAGTCATCAATGGCGTATGTATTGATGAGGTGAGCCAGCAGGTTACAAATCCACAGAGACAGTACGTCACCGAGCAGGCGAGGAATCAAACCGCTGCAAACAGATTACAACATCATTTCAGATTAAAACATCTTGAATATGAGGAAATGCTCACACCAGAGGTTATCCAGTTCACCACTGAACCGCTTCCCATTCTCAGGCTGTGCACAGTCCTGGATGTCTAATGCAATGTCATGTAATCCAATACATCTACATAGTTCTTTCAGTCCCCCAACTTGGCCAATTTTGGTTTTCAAAATCTGACACTGTGGAGATACATTTTTTTTTATTTTTAAACAATGCCTGAAGCCTATTCATCAACATAGTGTGTACTGTGCACAGATATGTCAGCATACAGCACCAAGGCTTTTTGCCTTTAAGTGATGAAAACACCAAAATGACCAACCAAAACTTGACCATCGTGGCAGCAAAAAGCCCGAACACCTGGTGTATTAAAAGAAGGAAAAAGAAAGACAAGGAGAGTCAAACTCACGCAAAGAAGCCCAGTATGCCTTCTTCTCTGTAGACTGTGACAATGGAGTCAAACACCCCACTGAAAAGAGAAGAAAAGATTGTTTTAAGTTTTAACTATTTCCATGGCTCCAGTCATTGAGGGTGTGTCTAAAAACTTTAAAACTGTACCTGTATTTTGTTTCTCTCCCAATAAACTGGACCATACATCGCAAAGTAATCACTGAAAAACAAGTTGAGGAAAACATACTTGACATGCAGACTAGTGTCTCCCCACACCATAATTATAATAATAATACAACCTCCACAAGCATCACATGCATAATGTTAAAGCCATCAGAGATCTGAGCAGGTGCTGACATGCATGACGTACCATGAAAGGGATGTGTGACAATGGTGGCACAGGAACGAGCCATCATCTCTTTGGTTGTCTGCAAAAGACAGAAAGCGATCAAGGTTCAAGGTACATGTATTAGTCATTCTACAATACACGTCTGCATAATGAAAGTAAAGTTGTAGCCCCCTTCACACTACACACAAACACCAACATATATACAAGATACAAATATCTGAAATCAGAATAGAATAACAATAAAAACAACACATACACTTACTTATATACATATATACATATATGATACAAAGGTAGTGGTATGGTAACTGAGATAATCATCACTAATATACATTTAAGTGGACATGAGCATTACATACTGTATGTTTTGAGACTGTATTCTACACGTGCCTGAATTTGGTCCTTAAAAGAAAACTGAATTTACAGACCACTGATACAACAGAGATTTTGAAAAATATTGAAAACAGTGGAGTCTTGTATATTCCCTCATTAAAAGGATTACATTACATATTTAGTCAACACAACTAGAAGATAATCACTGTGTAAACGAGGGTTAAAAAAATAAAAAATAAATAAATAGCCCAAGATTAGATGCTGAGGTAAAAAGGTGCCTTGTTAGTTTCGTTCAGATTTTTTACCAAAATACATTGTGTGTATCCTTGAGGGCAAACAAACATTTCTCATAAAACATTTGCCAAGCTGAATTTTAAAATACGTCCATGTTTGCTAGCTCGCACTCTTCTTCTTCACTGCCTTTGTTGGCACATTGCTTGCTTCTTACGCGTTAAAGTTACCAACTGTCAATCACTGGAGTAGTGTGAAACTGCATAATGCTACTAGTGGTCACAAACTCAGAAACTATTTTGGTATCTTGGAGGGAAAAAGCTCCAACATGCAAGTTTCCTCAGCTGGACTCAGCACCTCATGGTCTGCGTCTTACCCCTCGCCTTAAAGTGGCTACAACTCATGCGTTATAATAACAATGTATCAAATGACAATGCGTTGGGGGTCTCTGGTAGTGATGGACCTACAGAGGATTATCAGCTGAATGTGCAGCTCCGCTCGGCTTTACAGTGAGTTTCAGTTTATAGTTTATCTGTCCAGCTGCAGCTTTACTGCTCTGGTTCACTCTCAGAGGTCTCAGAGCGTCATTTTCAGAGAAGAAGCTGTAAAAAGCCACTGTCCACTACCTGCTCAGCAGCAAACAGCAGACAGACACAGTTAGAGACCAGCTGGTGAACATAGTGGAGCATTTAGCAGCTAAAGAGCCAGATATTTCCCTCAGGAGCTGGTGGAGACCAAAAACAGAGCTAACAGAGAGGGAATACTGGACTTAGATTCATCAGGTGACACAAACACCAGTCCACATGAACGATCATGTTGCTCTGTAACTGCTGGATGTCGAAATAAGCAGCTGTTTGCTAACATGTTAGCCATAAAAGATGTCAACATTGTGTTCACTATTTGTTTCCCCTGCTCCCAAGTGGCCAAATAAAATCAGTCATTGCAGGTTGAAGCCTGATAATAGCTTCAGATAAACTCCTTGCAATGCATTTTCACACTAAATGAGGACTGTGGTTGCGAGTGAAGAACAGAACTGTTGCACAACAGACCACAATGACAGTATAGTCTGTTAGAAAATTTGTAAAAACACAGAGGGTGTCAAATGTATTTTAAGATAAAAATAAATCATGTTATGAAGTGTAGTGTAATAAAAGAAACAGACCCCTCTGTGGCCTGAGTTTGCTCTTGTTTGGTGTATCTCATAACTGTACAGGTGTCTTACCTCGTTAACAACATGCTGTAGGGAGCCCTCCACAGCCTTCTGCTGACCGCCCAGTACCTGGACAACAGAGACGACCCTCAGCATCATGTCTTTAAAGAACCTTTTGGCCATTTTATGTCTTTATTAGGAAGACACAGTACTCAGATGACCCGAAACAACAACAAAGGTCCGTAGCCAGACTTGAATCGGGGACACTGTGGTTCATGGTTGGTGACTTAACACCCAGGCCACCAGGGCAGCCAGGGATCAGGCGCTTTTGGACAGTTATGGGGACTCCTTGAGAGAAACTGCCCACTGGGGAGCTCCCCCGAGAACTACATACCTTGAAGGGCTTTTTTTTCTGTTTGCATTCGCACTGCCAATAGGAACGCTGAAGTAACGTGAGCTGGCCGGCGGTTGGTATAGCAATGTGACTCACAATGTCACACACGAGATTTTTATATTTCGCTTAGATAAGTTAAAATGCCGTTATATTTCCCTCGTCGCATATACACTCAGTAAAGCCTGGACTTCACTGTCGGTGCTGTGGTCTATTTTTTTAAGGCTGCCGTTACGAGCCGTTACAGGGGTTTTAAAGATGGCAGTTGCCGGTGCTGCATTGCCTCATGCGTTCAACCAATCAACGTACACTTACATCACTCATGGTTCCACTTGCTGGGAGAGTACCTACTCTGAAGAAGGAGCTAAAAAAGTCCCTCAGAACAGTGATCGTTCCCAGTGCATTGTGAACGCAATAAAAAGGGGAGGAAAAGAAGATGTGGATAGGTAGAAAGGCTTTTGCTTTAGTGTTTACTGAAACAATGAAGAAATTAAGTTTCTCTTACTCTCTACAACCTACTCTCTTTATCTAGCTTTTTCCTAGACTATTGAGGAAGCAGGCGACGATAACGTCAATACAAGAAATCCTCATCCCAAATTCTAACATTGAAAGACAACAAGTGCTTGTTTTCAGTTGGAGGAGGAGGATGTGGATTCCTTTACACAACCTGTATATTTACATCATGTTTCAAGGTCCATTTATCAAAAGTTGGGATCAGTCTTCTTTTTCCTGATCCAGTGTTTTGAGGCTAGTTTCCAACTGAAACAGGGTAGGCACTCTTTTACATCTCTTTAGCCTTCAGCAGTCTGTGAAAACCTTGTGATATTGGGCTATATAAATAAAAATAAAGGTTACCTGGTGTAACCCCAGTTCTATGAGTACGTGCGAGGCCCTCTAACGGGCTTCGCTATTGCTTCATCCCCTCGAGGCTCCGCCTCGGCACCTGAGTCAAAGTTCATGCACTCACCATCCAATCAGGAGGTGGTCCCCTTCCCTACAAAACCCCAGTACGCGCGTTGCTCGTTTCCCTTGAAGACTCAGCAACCGTCACCAGGGCCAGCTGGGCTGGTAGTTAGAGGGGCTCGCACGTACTCATAGAACTGGGGTTACACCAGGTAACCTTTATTTCTATGTTGTACATGCTCCGCCCTCTAACGGGCTTCGCTATAGGTTAAAACCGAGGCGAAGGCCGTAGGGATGAGATGTACTCCCAGCTGGGCCGAACCCACTAAGAGCCACTATCCCTGTGCACAGTAGTTCCCCGGTCGAGTGCCACCCACCGGGGAGACTCGTGCCAGGCTGCGATGACAGCCGCTGAACAGGCATTGTTACGCCGAACCTCCATCTAGACTAGCTGAAGGTTCCGTCACTTGTGCACCCAACACAGCATGTGACACAGAGCCAGCAGTCACATCTCTTAGATAGGACTGCAGAAAAGTAGAAGTCGAAGACCAGGAGGCGGCCAAGCAGATGTCATACACCGACACACCCCTGAAAAGGGCCACTGAAGCAGCGATGCTCCTAGTAGAATGTGCCCTTAGCCCCACCGGGGGGACGCACCCCATCGCCTCATAGTCCCCCCGGATAGGAATCCAATGGGCTAGTCGCTGAGAAGACAGTGGAGCCCCCTGAGCCCGACCACCATAGCAGACAAACAACTGGTCAGATCGCCGAAAACCCGCAGTGCACTCAACATAGATGCAGACCGCGCACACCGGGCACAACGTATGAAGCCGTTCCTCGTCCGCCGACGTGTGCGGCGGGTGAAAGAAAGCTCTCAAGCGAACAACCCTAGACCGGAAAGAGGCGGTAATGACCTTCGGCCGAAAAGACGGGTTCGGACGCAGCTCCAACGCCTCCCCGTCATCACTGACTGACATGCAATCTGCATGCACAGACAAGGCCCCCAGGTCTCCTGCTCTTTTTGCCGAGGTCAAGGCTAGCAGGAGCGCCATCTTGATTGACAGGGCCTCCAAATCTGCCTGCTCCAATGGCTCGAACGGTGGGCCTGCCAGGCCGTCCAAAACCGTCTGGAGGTCCCACTGGGGAACCAGGCGTTGAACAGGGGGCCGCAATCGACGAGCCCCCCGTAAGAAGCGTTTAACTAAAGGGTGACTCCGGGCTGTAAAGCGACCGAACCCCTCGTGGCCAGCCGTAATAGCTGCCGCAAAGACAGCTACAGTGGCTGCCGCACGACCGCTGTCAAACAACCCCTGCAGGAAACCCAAAATGTCCTGCAGGGAACAAGATCTGGGCCGGAGGTCCCTGGCCTCGCACCAACCTGTGAACAGCCGCCATCGTGATGCGTAGAGTTTTGCAGTGGACGGAGCACGAGCATGTTGAATCGTAGAGACAACCGCGGCCGGGAGGCCCAAGCCTTCCAATCTCACCCTCTCAATCCAGACCAAGAGCCGGTGACCCAGAACCGGGCGCGAGAGGATGGAGCCCCCTGCCTGCCAGAGAGCCGTGGGCAGATCTGGCACCGGCCACGGGCCTGCCTCCACTAGCTGGACCAGAGCCGGAAACCACCGGGCCCCGGGACTGTCCGGCGCCACCACCATCACGACCAAGTGCTGCATCCGGATCCTGTGGAGCAACTGCATCATCAGCCTCAACGGCGGGAAAGCATACAGCAGACCGTGAGGCCAATGTGGATGAGCCAATGCATCCACCCCCAGTGGGGGAGCGTCCATCGGCCTCATAGAGAACCATAACGGACACAGAGCTTTCTCTCTGGCCGCAAAAAGGTCGGCCACCGGTAGTCCGAACCGCTGCCAGACCAGTCCTGCCACCTCCGAGGAGAGGCTCCATTCCTCCCCCTACGGACCTCCCCGGGACATCCTGTCTGCCCCCATTTTGAGGGAAGCCGGAACGTAGCGAGCCCTCAGGGACGATAAGTGGCGATCCGCCCAGGTCAAGATAGACACCGCAAGTCTGTGTGGTGCTGGCGATCGAACCCCCCCTTGCCTGTTCAGGTAGGCCACAGCCGTGGTATTGTCTGACCGTACCATGACATTCCTCCCTCTGAGCTGAGGGGCGAAGTGGTGCAGCACCTTCTGTACTGCCGTCAGTTCCAGGAAGTTGATGTGCCGGGAGGAGTTCCGCCACATGCCCCCCACACTGGCCCGGTTGAAGGTCCCGCTCCAACCTGCCAGAGAGGCGTCTGAACACCTGAACGTAATGAGAGACGCACCCCAGTCGAACCCCCTGGCGAAGGCGAGCGGGCGAGTCCCATAATATGACATCCCGTCGTGCCAACCCCGCCACATGAAGCTTGCTGCCCTTGTCGCGACGTGGGTGCAACCGAAGCCGAAGAAACCAGCTCTGCAGGTTCCTCACGTGCAACAGGCCCAGACGCATCACTGGATGGGCTGCCGACATCATACCGCGGAGAGACATGATACTGCCCGCTGGGACTAGTGCCGAGCCCCTCACTCGGCAGGCCAGTTGCAAAATCGCTGTCACACGCGCTTCCGACAGCCGTGCCGTCATGGCGCGGGAGTCGAGTGCAAGTGTAAGATATGCGGCCTGCTGACTCGGCAGCAGGAGACTTTTGCTGGGGTTGACAGCGAAGCCCAAGCGTGTGATGTGCTGAATGACCAGCGCTGTGTGGGCCTCGGCCTCCTGTCTGGAGGCGGCGAGAATCAGCCAATCGTCTATGTAATTCAGGATTCTCACCCCCTGTTCCCTGAGCGGTGCCAACGCCGTCTCCACACACTTGGAGAACGTGCGTGGGGAGACGGAGTATCCGAACGGAAGGCGACCGAACTGATAACATTGACCGTCCATCGCGAAGCGCAGGTACTTCCTGTGATGCTGCAGGATGGGGACATGGAAGTATACCTCGGTCAGATCTATGGATGTCATCCAGTCGCCTGACCGAATGCATTCCATAAGCTGCCTGACCGTCAACATGCGAAAAGGCCTGCACGCAATGAATGTGTTCAACTCGCGCAGGTCCAAAAAACGGCCTCAGCCCCCCCACTTCTTGGGCACCAGAAAATACGGGGAGAAACCCCGTCCGCGTTTCTGAGTCGGGAACCATGTCCGAAGAAGCGCGGCTACCGCCTCCCTCAATACCGCCGTCTCTGCTGGGTCGGCGAGCGATGTTTGCAGGATGCCGCCGAACGCTGGGGGTGTGCGGCAAAACCGCAACGCGTAACCCCTCCGCAGCGTTCTGTCCATCCACGCAGAGAGAGGGCTGCACAGCTGTACCCAAGTCGAGTAACGGTCCGTGAGAGGGAGCGCAACGGGCTTGGCGGGAAGCAGTAGAGCGGGCCCACCCACACCGACCCTCCCGCCTTGGGAAAGGGACGGACGGGGGGCCCTGGCAGAAAGGGCCGCGATGCAGCTAAAGCTAACAACGAAATAGCTGCCTCCCGTGCACCCTCCACTGGCGAACCGACCGCCGAGAGCGACAGAGAACCATACCCATCAAGACCGGACGAAGCCACCGCACTCCACCGTGGGTCATGATGTTTACTGGTTCCTTCTACCAAAGAGACAGTACTCGCGTGAGGAAAGTCAGCCTTGCACTCTGCTGCCGCAACGTTACGACCGCCATCTTGCGTCCGGTTCATACCCGACTGCACACGGCGCTCACCTCTGACGTCATCGGTCAAAGCAGAGGGGTCAAAGCCAAATGGCGGCGACTAGCACCGCTAGTGGAGTTACACGGCTCGGCTTGAGACCGCTTATGAACCCGCGGGAACCCCGACGTGCGAATACCCCGCACCGCTGATGACGCCGTTTCACCACCGTGGGTTGAAACCCCATCACCCGCAGGAGCTACCACATGCGTGGCGCCGATCTCTGGCCTACACCCTGCCCGGGTAGTATGCCGAAGAGATCGACGGCGACTAGCAAACCAGTGACCCATAAACAACTTATTAGCCTGCTTACTAATGGTTGTGAACTCACGGCTAGCCGCGCTAACCTCTGACCCAGGCAGTGCCATAGGCAGGGAAGAGCTGGAAGAAGTTCTCTCAGAGACCATATACCATTTACGCCCGTTATTTTTACAATACAACGGCTGCTGACGCTGTCTCCATCCAGAGACAGGCTCCCGCGACGGTCCCGCGGCGTCCCCACCCCAGCCTCGACCGCCGAACCTAGGCGGGAAAGCCGAGGCTTGACCGGGCCGGCTCGTGCTGGCCGATGCCGCCCTGCCGGCCCCCACCATGGACCGTTCCCGTCGAAGGTCCTGCTGGCGGTGTTGCTGAGACTGAGACTGCTGCCGCCGCTGCCGAGGGAGAGGTTGCTGAGGGCGGAGATGCGCACCTAGATGCTCCGACGCCCTCTGTGTACTCTCCAACCGTCCCACCATCGCCTGGATATCCGGACCAAAGAGGGAGGTGGAGGAGAGAGGGGTGTTGAGGAGCAAACGCTGCTCTCTCCTTCAGGGCAGACAGGCCCAACCAGAGGTGCCTGTGCCCCATCTGAGCCGCACACATCGTACGACCCCCATTAATGGCGAAAGCCTGAGACATACGGAGGAAGGCGGCCACCGTAGTCTGCACCTCAGTCACCTCTGACGCGGACAGCTCCGTACGCTGGTGAGTGAGGCGATCCAATGAGCCCGCCAACAACGTCATGTTGTTCGCCAATGCCACCACCTGGGCAGCACCGGCATAACAACGGTCAAAAAAGCCTGCCGTTGTCCGGTCCCTCTCAGACGGGAGCAACGGCCGACCTTGGCTGGGCCAGAACGAGGCAGAGGGAACAAGACAAACACGGACCTCGTCTTCGATGGGGGGGCACTCCTCGGTCCCAGTCCCACCCCTGGCCGGGGGCTTAGTACCAAGGGGGGCATGCCACTCCCGTTGAGCGTGCGAGAACCATCTGAGGGACCACGACACAGGGACGAGCCCTGCCACGTGGCTGGCCAAGGAGGCCCGAGGTAAAATCCGGGACCTTGGCAGGTGGCTGTGGGGGCAGAGGAATGGCCATCCTGGCTGCCGCAGAGTCAAACAACCCCGGCAGATCATCCATCGGGTAATGGTGGTCCACCAGTGCCTCATCCCTCTCACCGTCGTCGTCCTCCATAAAGCGAGCATCCTCCTCATCATAATCAGCCTCGCCCCCCCACCCACGTCACACTGTGATTGGTCGGCTGTGCGGAAGTGAGAAAGGAGCCATTCTTTGCACAAGTATTTCTGTCACTTTAGACTTTACATATGAACAAACAAGATCAACACTATGAATGTCTTCAGGAAAGAGAAACTATCTGAAATTGTGCTCTCTGGTCTCCAAATTTAAACGATATAAACTACGACCAGTTTTTCACTCCACCCCCCAGGGTGGCTGATCGGACACTCTGGATTTCTAACGTGGTGAGACAACACTTTAGAACCAGTTCTGTTGGAGAACAACCCGACCCTCACTCTCACATGCATACCATTTACAATAGAGATTATCAGATAGACGCACCCTACTATATACTGGATTTAGGATAGTGTTTTATAGTTTAATGGCCACCGACAAATGTGCTAATGTACGATCCTGCTGATATCTAAAGAGCAAATGTAAAATGTAACAGTAGAAACAATAAATGTGAAAAAAGCTCTTACCTGAGGGGTGCCTTGTTCCTGACATTTCTGTAAGAAAGAAAAGTTCCCATGTGAAGGAAGATTTACATCCTGGCTGGCGAAGAAATGATTTATCCTTCTTTAGTAACATTAAATCAATAAGCCATTTACAGCAGGCACTCTGTGCATCCTGGATGATCAGACATCTGTTCGTGCTTAACTGCATATAAATCCAGATGTAAAGGCAGTGTAAACATCAAGCAACACACACACACACACACATTGAGTCTAACCCCCCCACAGAGTGGACTGGTTTATTAGTCCATCGGCAGAAAATGAAGCAGCAACTATTTTGATCATTCATTGTTTCAGTCATTTTGGAGCAAAACCACTAAGCAGTTTTATATAACAGTAAACGGAAGATCTCTGGGGTTTGGATCGTCAGCTGACAGTCAGTCTGACAAAACAAGACATCTGAAGACGCCACCTTGAACTCTGGGAAATGATCTCTGTACTGACAATTGTTGAGCGACACATACGCCAATACCGATACATATAATAACAAAATAACCTTTTAAATGTCCATATGGCTATTTGGAACTCATTTTTCCAGCATTTCTCCAAGTGTACCCAACAACAGCAATAAGAAAAGATTAATTACCCACTGTTTAAGGAAATGCTTTCAGGACGATACTAATCGCACTACACCTCCATACAGGTATGTGATTACATCCGTACTTTCATCTGAAGAACAGGCTGTAGGTGTGAATACATCATTTGATCTGTTCAGGCCTACCTGAACAACTTTGCTGTGCACGACGGTGCCGATGGTGCCAGCACAGAGCCTTGGACCAAGCCCTTTGAAGAGACCCGCTTTTCCATCAATCTTGATGATGTGTTTTGCTGAAACATTCAGAAAATACAACAGTTTGATGTTTACATACAATAGATGCATTAAGAAACCACAATCATGTCATTTAAAAAAAAAAAAAGTATTTCAGAGCTCACATGGTTACACATTTTAGAACATATTATTTAGACACAAGAGTAAGAGCCCATGATCTCAACATGAGAAGTTTGTCACTAAGGTTGTAAAGGCAGACGTACACCACACAGTGGTCAAATACAAGAAAATTCTGCTACATTGGTTAATTTGTGTTTTTGTGTTTTTACTCTAGTATCAATAAATGTTAATGTGGTCATAACCAAGCTTAAATAAAATGTAATAAATAAATATGTTTATGCTCCTGCCTGGGCTTCTAGCAGCTCTGCTATTTTACAAAGATGCTCATGCTCATTTTCCTTAGACCAAAGCCCAGGAAATACTATGTGTTTATTACATTACTGACAACCATGTTCCATTTCAGACAAGCAGTGCCGTCATTTTTAAATGTGGTTTTCCAAACTTCCAGGGGGTCCATTGGCTTCAGGTCATTTTGGTGCACTAACAAAATCCACTTGCAGAGCCTTGAAACCTGCTCAGCATAGCTAACACATCATGATGAAACACTTGGCTGCACTGGTTTTCATTAAACTGACTTCATTTTAGAGCTTTAACAGAGTTAAAATGGTGAAGTGGTGTGTGAATCCTTCCTGGTGGTGCATTCACGTGCTGAAGTGAAGGTCTGACCACATTCAGCGGCCACATAGCATTCATAGAAAAAATTATGAGACATGAATGTCATGAAAACATGTTATTAATTTGTATTGAATGGTTATTATTTTGTTGACTTCAAAGTGGAAGACATTTTTAGCTACACACCAGCACATAAACGCACCGTTCCTCTACGTCAAACTCAGATGTGAGCTATAATTGGATGATCAGGGCTGAACGACCCGCATAATATTGGCATTTTACTTTTGTGGTATTTTATTTACTATCATCTTTATTATTTATTCTATTTTGGCTTTATCAATATTTTACTGCTGATTATTATTTTACTACAATCTATTTATTTATTTTTTATTGTTATTTTTATTGCTTGTATTATCTTTTATTATGCCTTTTGGTTGTTTTGGTGTGCATTAGTCTCTATCATCATTTGTAAAGCACTTTGAACTGCATTTGATTTGTTTGAAAGTTTCTATATAAATACATTTTGACTGATAGATTGATGGTAGTTAGTAAACAAAAAGTAGTTAGCAAAGAAGGAACTCTGCGGTGGGGTGGTTTTGAGAAGAAAATGTCAGACAGGAGTGCCGACGAGAAGACGATTACACTTTCTGCAGAACGACTGCTGTAGCCTTTCAGTTTGAGCCAGAGTATAGCGAGGAGGAAATGGATCTGAGGTGAGCAGAGACAGACAGGGAAAGGACAAGAAGAGGAGAAACTGTTGCTACATCACTGGATCAACCAGAACACCGGCCTCTGGAACGGAGTAGTTGTAACACATGACAAACTGTCCATCTGGGAGCTGCCCTTGGAGGAGTCAGAGCAGGGCAGCGATGTGGTGGATGAACCTACATGTGTTCCCATTACAGCGCTCTCTTAAGTAAGTACCCAGTAAAGTTGACAAAGTTGCCCTCCTGGCTACAATGTTTTGGTCAGACACATGGTGTGCTTCACAGAGCAAACTGTCCAATCAGAACTATTCGCAAGCGGGACATCTGTCCTGCTAACAGATCCAATGATTTACTTTTATTATCATGGATGTGCATCTACATGCACATGCGCAAGCCTGCCAGGTTGATTTCACTCTATTCCACTGGTTGACAGTGGGTGACAGTAACATGCTAATAAACAAAGCAATGTGCATACTGCTAGCAAGTAAGGATGTAAAATATGCTGACTTTTTAAAATGCATCTTTGCAAATGTTTTATGGAGGACAAAAATGCACTGAACAGGTTTATCTGTTTACAAGAAAACTCCACAGCCAGGGCACCTTTAAGGGAGATTACAGACTTCTGTCATTACTGTTTAAGTACAAAGAAATATTTACTTTTAGGAGCCGCATATTCCTACTGACATGCAGAAAAACTGCTGTCACATTCCCACAAAACATCAGAAATTATAGTCTTATCTGGGGAAAAACAGATGAACAAAAATGGCACCTAATAGCCCTTCAGTTGTTCTGCATAAAGCATCCCAACTGAAGGTGCTTTCAGACATGCCCCTCATTTCTTAAATGTGCTGCCAAACAGTTATTCTCATTTTGGACTAAACCCCCAGTCACTTTTTGTAAAAGTCAAAATGGAATCTGACCAGGTCAGATCTCATAACATTTCCGTAACACAGCTTGAGACAGATATTACGTTAAAGTAAAAACTAAAGCAGCACAAGGTTAAAACCCCATGGAGAGACAGTACAAACATCTATTTCTGCCTTCTAAAGAGCACTGTAATAAACGTTACAGGTTCTGAAAAAGGCTTAACCTGGAGAGTCACACTCACCATAAGCAAACAGTCCAGGCAGCTGGTAGACTTGTCTGCCAAACAGGTTCCTGCCCAGGGTGGGAGGGAGCGGCTCATGTCCTACCTAACAACACACGCAATAATCAGAGGAAAGTGAAGATAAGCAATATGCACTGCAACTGCTCTTTGTAAGCACTTCCATTATGTGTCAGCAGCACAAAACTGACACTCTCCCTCACTTACTGCTTTCTTTTTGACGCATTTAGTCAACTTGTTGCCATTCCTGCCTCAATGTTTTGTTCACTCTTTCAGTTGAATTCATGTTAGTCTTCACGAGATACAAACATTTCTCTGAGCGCTACATACTTTGTCTTTAAAACTACTTCGTAAAGCTACAACAAGTTGGCTAAATGATTAGCGTGGACTTTAGCTACTTAGCAACCACCAGTGTTAGCTTACAAGCTGTTTAGTGGGCCAAAGGGCACCGGTCAGAAAATGACAGCATGAATACTGTGCAGTCATTAATGTTACAGATGTGTTATTGAAGATACATGACGACAATGAGCTAACAGTATCGTCTCTTGTAAAACAAACTGTCAGCATGTTAGCGCGAAGAAACGACAGCTCGTCCATGACCTTTTACTGTTAAACAGCTCAACAGAGCCACTGTGTGTGAATCTCTCAGGGATAGAAACTAGAAATCACTTTGTCTCTTCAGGAAGTTGGTGTAAAATGCAGCTGTAACATTAGGCAGCAGAACAGAGCTGCTCGGCTGACTGCTACCTAGCTGTTATCTCTAGCAAGTCAATGTATTGCAACATAATGCGTCCCTTTGCTTGTTAGAAAACACAACATATGCATCAGGACGATTAAGTATCCTTGTACAGTCTGCATACAGAAAGTCACAGAAGCAGCACTACATATTAATACTGCATGAACTTTGAGAATTGGCTCACACACCTCGCTTCCGCCCACTACAGAGTATTTGGCAAACAGAAGGTCATAGGGACAACAGACGGACCAATCATGTCGTTGATGTTGTTAGCGGAACGTTTACTGCTACGTTTATTAGATGTATGCTGAATTAAAGAGTCCATGATTATGATTCATGAAAGTGCTTTAGTTGTGTTCTACAGTGAACATTAATTTACTGGTAAGCGAGACAACATTAAACTGCGCTATTTTCAATGGAGTTTGGCAGTTTCCTCTCTAGGCTCCCGAGTGGAGTTATCCTGTAATTACAAAGGCCAGAAAACAGTGACTAAAGCAGCTCCTGGACCAGCAACATCTTCCCAGCGTCTGCACGAACACGTGCCCTCTTACCTGGATCAGGACTTTAATGTACATCAGAGGGTGGGAGAGGACGGTGAGCCCTGATCCCAGCAATACTTGGCCACACGTGTCCGCCATTTTTGGAGAGACAGGGGAGACAGGAAGTTCTTCTCTTCCGTCTTGCCTCAGAGGAGCCGATAGCGCCCATATTTTATCTTATTATAACGGTACCGCCATCTAGCGTTTTCAGACGGCATGGACATAGGAAATCTCAATAACATAACATAAAACTGCAGGGATACTTCTAAATAACAATGCCAACTGAAAATGATAAATTAATGATTACAAATAAATGCAGATGAATGGGTGAATTAAAAATCGTTTTTATAATTTATGAGTTTTATGTGTGCAGTAAAAAAAAGGAAACAATATAAGACAAAAACAATACATCATTTCATAGTTATATAATTTTGTTAGGGATTAGGGATTTTTGGGACACTACTAGGTTACACAATTATGGAGCCAGGACAATGACTTTAAATACTGGCATTGAAAATAAAACCTGACATTGAAAACAAAACCTGAACTGAAGTCCTGAAAGGTGACATTTTTTTATCTTGTGCAAACAAGTTGTTATCTTGTGCGCACAAGATAAAAAATATATAAAATTTCAGGACTTTTGGGGCTCCGTAGACAAAGGAAACATTGACTCTGAAAAGAGTTTCACTGGAAAATAAAACACAGGCATTAAAAATTATTTTATTTTGATATTTTTAGCTAACATTAGGCATAATGTGAAAAACAACGACAGAAACAGATAGATAGATAGATAGATAGATAGATAGATAGATAGATAGATAGATAGATAGATAGATAGATAGATAGATAGATAGATAGATAGATAGATAGATAGATAGATAGATAGAAGGGAGTTTTTCCTTGCCTTACTGTAGCGTGCCTTTTTACAGATCAGAGATCTGTATCTGCGGCCGGATGGGGGTAGAGTGAAGCACGAGTTCGGGGGGGTGCGTGTGATGGCAGTATCAGTGAGTGCTAGGAGGTTGGGAGTAGGCAGACCAATGATTTTAGAGGCAGTGTGGTGCTGTCCTATGGTGCTGCTGTACAGGAGGAGCAGGAGGTGGGGTGTGACTGAGAGTGCCCTGAGTTTCCGGATGGCAGACAGCATCTGTTTGCATCAGTGTTTATGGATGTCGGTAGTGTGATGATCAAATCTGAGTTTCCAAGATACTCTCCACCATCTCAACTGGCTCACTGTTGATGGAGACGTGGCAGTGGGGGGTACTGGGTTTATTGTGGGTTTCACTGAGGAGTTCCTTAGTCTTGGTGACATTCAGGAGTAGGTGATTCTCTGTGCACCACGGAGTGAAGTGGGAGATGGAGTGCTGATAGGCCATGACTGACTTATCGTCCTTGAGAAGTAGAGGGGAGGGTATACAGGAAGGGGCTCAGAACACAGCCTTGGGGGGCTCCAGTGTTGGTGATGATGGCGGGTGATGTAGTGAAGATCCTCAAAGAAAAACACATCAGAAAGCAAATGCCTGTGTTTTATTTTTCAGTGAAACTTGTTTCAGTGTCAATACAACTTTTTCAGTTCAGGTTTTGTTTTCAGTGCCAATTTTGATTTTCAATGCCAAAATTTAAAGTCACTGTCCTGGCTCCATAATGGATCAAATTTTCTGTTACAAAATAATGAGTCTGAGGAAATGTATTTATTTATTTATTTTATTTATTCGTGAGGCTTGGGACCATAGAGGTGTAAAAGACAGGCTCCTTCAGTAAGTGAATTCATTTAGGAGATATGTGTTTTATGATCATTTTATAATGTCTTTCTGAGATACCATTATATAGACTGGCAATTAACTTTTAATTTATATTATAAGTTACAGACTTGTTTTAATGTTATAATGTCATTGTTACACTTGACATCATTCTAAAAAAGCAAACACACACTTGTCATGAATAAATAAATGATTGAATGCATATGCTTAGTTACCTTTTGAGAAAACAAACAAGGATGTGATAAGAGAATGAAAAGAGAGTGCTGTGTTTCAGTCACTTTATTGTAGGATCATTGACTGTTGTGCTGATGAGTTCAGGTCTGCAGCTTCTGTTGCTCAGTGAGCACGAGGAGACAATCTTCCCTCTGATGTGTCTGTCAGCACATCTGAACAGGCTTCCTCTGTAACAGCGAACAGCACAGAGGTGGATCAGGTCAAAGCTGGGTGTTAAATACAAACTGTAGGCAGGCAGTGTGAGTATGCATGTGTGTATGTATTCAGAATGTGCTCATGTGGACACTCACAGCACTTGTAGAGTGTGTTGAGCCTGGCGATGTCATTGCGGCTCATCTCCTTAGCGTTGCCAAAGGACACGTTGGAGTTAGGGATGGGGACCATGGTGGGCTGGTTGTTCTTGGAGAAGGCATACCTGCAACAGGACACAGCAGTCAGACTGAACCGCAGCACATCCTGCACACACAACACACACGTATGATGTGGGCCGAAGTGAAGCCAGGTGTTCTCACCTGTGGTACTGCATGACAGAGTTGTAATCGTAGGAAGTGCCCTGGTTGAGGGTGGCAATCTTCCTGAAGTTGTGCTCCATTCCTAAAAAAGCAACACATTTTAAATATCGCTCTGACTCTGGACAGAAAGGAGTCCAGCTGCTGGAGAAACTGCAGTCACACAATGAGCTGCTGCTTCATGTAGTATCACTGTTTTTCCAAAAGTGAGATAGCAGTGTGCTGCTCAGCCTCTTTGTCCACTAGGAGGCACCAAGGAGCCTCCATACTTATACCAACAATAACACTGCTAACCTACTGATGTTTAGCAGGTATATCTAACATTTGCACACAAAGTCCAGCTGAGGTTGATGGGAATGTCATTAGTTTTAGATATTTGGCCATTATCCCAAGTATTGGACAAATGAATTTTGACCTGTTGATGGAGCTAGATGAAAAGTCAGAGGACCACCAAAGTCATTAGGATTCCTCCCCTAACGATTCATGTGCAGTGCCAGCGTTCAATACCAAACCCTAACCTTACCCCTGTGCAGATATTGTAGAAATTCATTCTTTAAAATTTACTTTTAAATTTAAAAAAAATCTGTGACAAAACATAATGTGGGATTTTTCGGAGTTGTGCGATATCATTTGTATGGCTATAGTGTGTATTATCAGTATATTTGAGTTTAACCATGAAATAAATAATAAGGTCTTTGAAGGGGAAACATCTATTTGAATGTACTTGTCTACAGTATACTTGGTTGCCTCTCTAATATGCCATTCTGAATAAGAAGCAGCTCCATTACCAGACTGAACATTTTGCAGCAGGACTTCGATGTGGTTGTCCCTGTCAGAGCGGGTCTGTTCATGGTTGAATCCCAGAGCGTGGAGCAGCTCATGCTGGACGGTGCCATGGTAAAGGCATCCACTACGGGCCAGAGACACCACCTGCTTCCCACCACGACGGCCAACGTAGGAGTAGCAGCTGGACAGGATCAGAGGTGAGTTGAAGAACACTGAAGTCTGACAAAAGCTTTCAACACAAACTGTTCATGAGTATCAGTTTCTTACCCATTCTGAGACTCGATGCTCAGCCAGTCGCGGTCGCTGCTTTTGGTGGGCCTGAAGCGGATGCAGGAGAAGGAAGAGAAGGACTCCAGTCCACGGGTGATGATGGCGTTCTCACGGGAGGCTGGCAGGACGACACCACACAGCATTGAGCTTTTTACCATCCAGAGTACCAGTCAACAAATGATCAGCTATCCAAGGTCTGTTAACTTTAGCTAGCATTAGCCAACATAAGCTAGTGGTTTCATTTAAATGAGAACATTTCTTCTTTCAAAAGTTATAATGTCTCTCTTTAACCTGCCAAGAATTACTGCTGTCACAGAATGTCATGATGTGCAGCTAAAACAGAGAGAGTGTGAGTATGTGACTGACTGACTGATAAACTGTGTGGAATTTATGTTCTGCTTCAATGGAAGTATTTCATGTTTCACTTTACAAGAGAAAAAGCTTCAAGGATGAAGGCTTCTTCTCCCTGGACTGATAGGATCTCCAGAAAACTTTCCCAACAGGACGAACTGTTTTGTATCTTCAAAAGCCCCCCCCCACCACCACACACACACTCTCCCCAGGCCTCTGTCTGACACTCACAGAAGTGATTGGTGATGTAATAAGGAACGTAGACCTTCCCATCAGTCGACTTGCCCCACATGCAGCCTTGGCTGGTGCAGGGGTCGGCGTTTTTCTCGGCCTCGCTATCGATGGCGATGTCTCCTCCAGTCAGGATGGGATCATCAGCAGAATGGACTGAAACATATCATACAGCTACTTCAAAACAAGTTGAAGTGCTACTAAAAGAAGAAAATGAGTTGAAACCTCAGCGGTGGTCATGAGGAACATGGTGACTGCAGCAGCTCGCGCTCACTCAGATTACTGTTGGCTCTCTCCAGAAGTTCAGAGACAGAAAGCTCCCCCGAGTCCACCTCTGCAATGTGTCATCATAAACAACACAATTTAACTTTGTCTATAAATACACCACTCACAACCAACACTGTGCATGTCAACACAATAGGTCTGATCATTAGAATAGATTACATACCAGCCTGCAGGTTCAGCGTGGAGTTTGGGGAGAAAAACCAACATATTAGAAATAGAACAACATGACGTGAAATTACAGCTAAAAGTTCACAGAATTTACTGAGTCTTAAAGTGGCATGTTCACATTAAAACTATTTACCGAGTTACAAAGAGAACAGGTTAAGAGATACACTTTCAGCATCATAGAACCTAAAGCTTTACAGATAAAGTCGACTGTATCACCCAAATGCTCAAATCATCATCTGTGAGAAATAATCCAAATAGTACTAAAGAATAGTGAAAAATGGTTTCTAAAAATCTCAACTGAGGTGTGAACAAATGCTCAAATAAATCTCCTAACACAATCTTTGAGAATGTGGAGAAGATGATAGCCTTCATGTGAGAGAAGTTATGATTGTGACTGTGACAGTCGAGGTTAAACATGCATTTTATAACAACTAGTAGTGACCAGATATCCACTGTGCTATCATTGTCCACTGTTCCTGTAACACTATGATCCTACCTCATTGTTGGCCCAACAACAGGCAGACAGCAGCAGCAGAGCCAGAGCTGAGAACCTGAAAACAGACGTGCGAGCCATCCCAGCAGACCTGCAGGACACAGACAGGAATTAGATACAGGCAGCTACATCTCCACACACTGAAAGAAAGGGCACACTTCTCCATTGCATTCTGCTGCAGACATTTGATTTACCTTGGATCCTCTGTGTGGACTTGTGCAGCTGATGTTTCACTCCAGGTTTTTATATATGTTCAACTGTGTAGGTAAGCCCAAATATGGATTATCTGAGTACTAAGAAACCCAAAGAATCAGCTAAACTCACAAGCTTATCAGTCACATATGGTTCAGGCAGAAACACATCCATACCACTCTGGGTGGGAAAAAGGACGTGTTGCATTTATAATCATGCTGTACAAAACACATGGAAATAAAGGGAAAAGTAATTGTTATGTTGTTTGTTATGTTTTCATGGGCTGCTAAAAAGTGTGATGGGTTAGTTAAGTGTTCAGTTGACCTCTGCTGTTTTTATAAATTATAAATGAAAATATATCAGTGTACTTTGATTTCCAAGGTGAACCCAGAGTATGACACCTCTGCAGTGTAGTCATTGTGTCCACCTCATATACAAAAAGAGGATGGAAAAAATAAAAGGAGCACTTTACAATTTAAGGCAGTATAAAATGACTTCATATTGCCATTGAATCAACTTATTGAATTGAAAAGGGACTCGTCCCACAGATGTGTGTGTGTGTGAGTGAGAGTACATACTGTACGTGCTGAGTCTGGCGTTAAGAGCAAGGCCAGAAGAAAGGCTTATCTACTACTGTAAGTGCAATGTTTGATCACCTGTGTGTGTTTATCCTGCAGCTTCACTGGGCCTGAAGGCCAACAACGTGAGAATGACAGAAAATGTGAACACTGCTGATCACCTGCGCAGGTTTACACTGAGTTCTACTTCTGGAGGAATGTTCACCTTGTTTAACGATAAATCTATTGTTATAGTAATGCTGCTACAACACTTAGTCACTCACAGGTCAAAATAAGCATGGCTAGTAGCAAACAGAAACAGGCGGACTTGAGGTTAAGATATGTGAATATATATTTTTATTCATTATTATTCACTCAAGCTTGCAAGCAGTTATTCATGTAAGTGCAAATTTGTGATGATGTCATTGGACACCTTTCATTTCTCATTAGGACAGCACAAACGCTCACTGATTCAAATTAAGCACAAGATGCATTTCTGGTTTTGCTTGTAGATAAAGGTTGCATCAATCTGCCTCATCTCCTCTTGACTTCCTGTTGGGAAAGAAGGGGATATGGTAACAATATTGAATGAATATGCATACACGTGCACACACACACACACACACACACACACACACACACACACACACACACACACGGGCGTGCACATACAGTAAGACATTTGAAGTCCTTGTCTGTTGACAGTGTGATTCCTGTCCTGATAGTCTGGTGGTTAAGACATCAATCACAGCAACATTCCTGGTTTAATGTGGTACCCTTCTCTCGCTTCCCATTTTTTGTATCATTACTTTTATTAATTTTCATGCTTTACACCACGGGGTTTTGCTTACAATCTCTTAATAACTAAAGGAAGCAATTTCATAATGCCTCAAATCACAAATGAACATATGATGTATATCATAGGTTGATATCTAAAAGGAAACATAGATGCAAATAAATGCACATTTGCACTTCTTATGTTTCCTGTCTGCATCTGTCACTATCTTATAAACAAAACTAAAAAATACTACTGCTACTACAAAAGTAAAGAGATGGAAACGTCCATCTGAAGACAGAATGTACAGCTAGGTTCAACTCAATATTATACTTACTTTGATGATTGTGTCTACATTAGTTAGAAAATAAACCTCCACTTACTTTTATGTCTAGAGGACATGGTTTCTTTGCACAGGTTCCAGGTTGGGTCTGGAAGCAGTTGAATCTGAAATGAATTCAAAAAGACAGCAAAGTCTGAAAAAGCTGCTTGAATTATTTATGGCGATGCTACAATGTTCATGAGCATACATAGGTTTTGATCATTCTAGGACTGTGCATTTTGTCAGTAGGAAGATAATATAGAATATAGATAGATAATATAGATATAGAAACAAGTAGAAAGTGATTTAGTTGGGGAGGTAGTAAAGTAGTAAAAAGGTACATACTACAGCGATAAAGGAGGTTCACCCGAAGGATGTCATTAGGACTCATCTGCATGGCCCTGCCGATGGGTACATTGCTGTCAGGGATGGGAACGATGGTTGGCTCCCTGTTCCTAGAGAAGGCAAACCTATGGTGCAAATACACAGTAGTGATGAGGTTTAAACTGTATACCTGCCACCCAGTGCTCAGATCATGTTCAACAAGAAACACTGGTTAATTCCTGCAGAGCTGGAGGACCACTGATATATGGACAGTCTACAAGCTTAAAGCTGCATTAGGAATCTTTTGGCCACTTGGGGGCAGAAGAACTCAGCAACAAGGTGAAAACATGTAATCTGACATATTATCACCTTATGAAGTTGTTATGGCTAACATGTTAGCAAACAGCTGCTTATTTCCACATCCAGCAGTTACAGAGCAACATGATCGTTCATGTGGAGTGGTGTTTGTGTCACCTGATCAATCTAAGTCCAATATTCCCTCTCTGTTAGCTCTGTTTTTGGTCTCCACCAACTCCTGAGGGAAATATCTGGCTGTCCACAGGTGAGTTGCTAACTTTGTCTGCTTGTTCAGCAGCAAACAGCAGGAGAGCAGGACAGAGCTAAAAGAGAGGGAATATTGAACATATGAATGCTAATGTTGCTCCATGTCTGCTGGATGCGTAAGAAAGCAATTGTTTGCTTACATGTTTGCCACAGCTTCTTTAAGATAAGATAAGATAAGCCTTTATTGTCCCACAGTGGGGAAATTTTTAATTTTTAATTTTTTTATAAAGTGATAAAGTACTTGTTACGAGGGATAGTAACAAAGAGGGGATTTTGGAGTAATAAATGTGTAACTTTGGAAGATACCCACTCGATTTATCTAACTCCGACTGCTCTAACCTCTTATTGG
This sequence comes from Macquaria australasica, assembly GCA_005408345.1. Lineage (NCBI taxonomy): Eukaryota > Metazoa > Chordata > Actinopteri > Centrarchiformes > Percichthyidae > Macquaria > Macquaria australasica. The sequence continues at coordinate 109,167 of SEMN01000020.1, read as the reverse complement.
CTTCAGCTGAGCTTTAGAATACATTTTTGCATTTTGTCTCTTTCACTGGAATTGCATTAGAAAATGATCTCTTCATGGCCAGTAACTGCAGCGTCCAGTAACTCTTAAACATACATTGTTAGAAGACAGACTTGAAAAAATGTGAACCTGTCCTTTAAAAATGCTTTGTTGTATCATATAAATTTCATGGATTGATATTGTTGCATTATATTATTATTACGTTCAGTGAGTGAACTGAGATGCTACCTTCCATAGTGCATGACAGAGTTGTAGTCATAGGGAGTGCCAAGGTTCCTTGTTTGGATCTTCCTGAAATTGTGCTCCTGTCCTGCAGAGGATCACACAGCTCTATCAAATATTGTCTCTGTTTTATTACAGTTTGAATAGTTACATCTGCAGGAAACTATGTATGTCATTATTTCTGTACATATGGTGGCTCATACTAGAGGTCTTCATAAGCACATCATTCACATCCAGTGCTACTATATTAAGTTAAGTCAAGTCATATTCTTATTTATCTATTTGTACTTTTTGTACATTTTTCACTTGTGTTCTTAAAAGTGATAAAGGTCAGTTGTATTCATTGTAATACCCAATTTTGGTTGTTTACATCTTTTACAAAAGCACTATTAAAGTTCCATCTATATTCTACATAATTCATTTTGTTTCAGATTGTTGGACAGACTGTGTAAGGCGACCCACCAGGAATGACGTTCTGCAGCAGGATGCGAACATGCTTGTCCCTGTCGGACCGAGTCTGTTCATGGTCGAAGCCCAGGGCGTGGAGCAGCTCGTGTTGGACAATATTGTGGTAAATGCAGCCCGGACGTTGCAGAGACACTATCTGGCCACGACCACGACGCCCAACATATGAGTAACACCTGAAAGAGAGCCATAAATAAAAATCAGCTTTAGCAGACCCCACATGGCTTCCCTTGAACTGACACACACCATGTTTGATGGTGTAAGACCCTAGGTGTAAATACGGTCTATGAGTGCATTCATGCATGCATGTGTGGTATGTGCATTGTGTTCTCCATACCCTGTGCGACACTGGATATCTATAAAGTCCTCCTGACGGTTCAGGGGGGTGAAGCGGATGCAGGTGGACTTGGCAAATGAACGAAGAGCTTGGATGATGATATTTTGCTCTCTTTGGGCTTGACAACAGGAAAACACCATTTTAGTGGGTTTTATTACTGTCAACTTTTCATTCACTGCCATCATAATACAAAGGGACTTTTAGCAGCAAAACCCTACCTTTAGTACTACAAGTACTACTGCTATTGCTACTACTGTTAACACTGCCACTACTTCTACTATACTGCTACTTCTACCACTACAACTACTGCTACTACTAAGCTACTATTCACTGCTACCACTAGCCTAGGTCTGCTGCTACTAAAAATATGTCTAAAGTGTCCATGTGATATTGGTGATTTATGAGCACTTTGAGTTATATTTACTATTACAAAGTATAGGACTTTTACTAAGCCAAAGTAAAAGTCCTGCCTTCAAAAACAGATGTTTGGTTTGTTGAGACTTACAGTACTGGTTGGAGATGCGGTAGGGTACATAGACGTTGCCATCGGTGGCTTTAGGCCACAGGCAGCCTCGTGATGTGCAGGGATCAGCGTTCTGTAGACCTGTTGGAATTGCTATGTCTCCAAACATCACTAGAGGCTCATCTAAGTTCTTTCCTGCAAAATGACACAAGGATGATCGTTAATTGTACAGCATTTCTGCTGTGTTAAGGGCCGGTCAATACAAGATCTCCTTCCACACTGATGGTTCTGTTTGGAATGAAGTTTCTCTGCTGTATACTTTCAGGTATGCACTGTAACACCAGCATTATGTATTATTTTTAATGTTTTAATGAATATTTAAGGTTAGAGATGAACATACCAACATTAGTGTTGGCCTTCTCTAACAGCGTGGAGACACTGAAATCATCATCCTCAGTGGTGTTGCCTGTGGAATAGAAACAGTTTGTTCTCGTATCAGGTACATGATGTAAGACTATATATTTACAGGACTGGACTCTGAAAAGTAGCCATGTCTTACCAGAGTACTCATGACTCTTTTCAAAAGGAGCCTGTAATAACACACAGAGTAAAACAAGTTGGTTAAATACAGTTGAATGGATATAGAGCCATGGCGATCTTATCTGAATGAAAGATGTGGAAATGTGCTTCTATGTAAGTTTGGCAGAGATTAAACTTTAATTTCAGCCTACTGTGGGAAGTGCAGGTCCTATAGAGATAGCATCTAGGTGAAAACATTGGGGCACGGTGGAAACTATTTAAAATATGAATGTGTATCTTTCAAGGTAGAGAAAGCAAAATGCTTGTATTCCTCCATTGGATTTGAATGTAATGCAATCTGAAATCTACAAACATTAAAATGAAACACAAAATCACATTTTGCTTTTTGCAATTTTCCAAATAATCTTTGTTTAGAAACATTTTTTAATTATGAGGCAATTGTCAGTAAAAAAAAAGTTTCCCTGTAAGTCAGCAGTCAGTCAATATTAATATAATACATCCTTTCACTGTTGATCATTGTATCTTATTGAAGTGTCAGGATTGATCACATTAATTGCATTTCATTTCAAATTGTGTCACAGCATTTGTTATGTATTTATTTAATTAGTGTCTGTCTGTCCATATAAATGTACATGTGAAGTGTCTGCTGATGCTTACCGGTATAATAAAACTGTAGACGGAGCAGAAGAGGACACTGAGCACTGCAGCTTGGAGGATCATGGCTGGTTACAGGACAGCAGCAGCAGGCCAAGAAAATGCCTTGGGAAACAGAAGTGTCCGAACTTATATAGGTGGGAAAGCCAACTAACTGTCACCCTAATATGGCATATCGCTTACCAAAGACTTATTGACAAATTCTTATTACTTAAAACAGACTGTGGTTTGTGTAAGATATGTGGGCTTTATTTTCTGCTGTTTGTCCCTGGGCAGGAGCAGCTTCACATTTTAACAAGCAATGATATATAAACAAAAGATTAAATTGATCAATTAACAGGCCAAAAACATTAGAAAAGGTTTTATATTCCAGATCTCAGTTAAGGTTGAAAACCAAAAAATCTTTCACAAAAAAGGGATGAAGTCATGTTTGTTATGGCTGCAACACAACACTAAATAGAAATATTCTAATTGTCTAAATGAAGATAATGAACTCTCCTAAAATATAACAGACTTATTCAAACTCTTGAATACCCTATCTAGAGGGTTAACCTACAGGGTGGCTATTAGGTGCTGATGAATAATTGATGATATGCTACTGATGCCACACCTGTCATTTAATGTTTTACTGAAACTATATTATAAAATAAAAGATAATGCAAGTACTGCAAGAAGCACAAATATAAGATAGAAAATTGACAACAAGATATGAAAACATGATTACAAAAAGTACAACATGACTGGAGTCGACTGCATATACTGTGTATATATATATATATATATATATATTTTATCTGCAAGATGGCACCGCAGATGGCAACCTCGGTACTGCGGTACTTTTTGTGTTTTTGTTTATTTCTTTAGTTTTCTGCTCTCCCTCTCTGGTCACATTCACCAGGGAGGAACTCTTAAACATTAGACTATCCACTGGTCAAACTTTTTCCCCAGTTTTCATCGAACTGGAAAGTTTCACGGAGCTATTAGTCGGACTTTTACAGATCTGCCACCCTGTGCTTCACCAAAACCTGGCTTGGTGAACACATCCCGGATAGCACACTCTTCCGAGTGTGACGGAACTATTGGGGAAAACGAAGGAAGGGGGAATCGGCTTTTACATAAACGATTGGTTGGTGTACAGATGTCCCAGTTTTAAGGAAATCGTGCAGTCCTCACTTGGAGACCTTTTTCATAAACTGTAAACCCTTTTATTCACCGCCGGAGTTCTCCTCGTTTATTCTGGTCGGTGTTTACATCCCACATCAGGCCTCAGACCTCAGATTTTAACAGAGCAGACCTCAGCCATGAACTTCCAAAATAAAGATAGCACATTAAGTGTCCCACCAGGGATACAAACATTCTGGACCATTGCTATACCACATTAAAGGATGCCTATCGTTCTGTTCCCTGTGCAGCGTTGGGACTCTCTGATCACTGTCTGGTTCATCTTTTCCCAACCTACAGGCAGAAACTAAAATCTGCTGAGCCTGTGGTCAAGACTGTGAGAAGATGGACCAACGAGGCAAAGCTGGAATTACAATCCTGCTTTGACTGCACTGATTGGAGTGTTTTTGAGGCTGCAGCTACAGACCTGGATGAACTCTTGGACATCTTACATCAGTTTTTGTGAGGAAATACGTGTGCCAACTAAAACCTTCTGCACATACAACAACAATAAACCCTGGTTTACAGTAAAACTCAGGCAGCTTTGTCAGGCCAAGGAGGCAGCCTACAGAAGTGGGAACAGGATCCTGTACAACCAGGCCAGAAACATACTGACGAAGGAGATCAGAGTAGCAAAGAGAAGCTACACTGAAAATCTGAAAAACAGGTTTTCAGCCAACAACCCGGCGTCAGTGTGGAGAAGCATGAAGGACATCACCAACTACAGGAGACCATCCCCCTGTGGGAGAAAAATCCAGAAGATGGGCCAGATGTCCTCAGGATCTTCACCACACTTTGAAAAAAACTAAGCAGATACTAGCAAATAAAACACTGAGTCCAGATGAGTTCAGATGTGAGCAGAGTTTACTGTTGAATCAAACAATACAGCAAACACGAGTTCTTCCATGGAACAACTGACCATACAGTGTACAGGTCTCGCCTTTTATACCCTTCTGTCACCCCCTCCTTCTGTATGTCTTAGAGCAGGCACCATCTTTTGACCTTGAATTGTTATCCCTTGCATCCCGGACCAGAAACCATTGTGTCAGCCATTATCAGGCTGCCCCAATAAATCCCTTAAGACTCTCCAGCTGATTCAGAATGCTGCGGCACGTTTACTGACAAGAACCAGAAAAAGAGAACATATTTCTCCAATATTAGCTTCTCTACACTGGCTCCCTGTAAAATCTAGAATAGAATTTAAAATCCTTCTTCCTCACCTTCAAAGCCCTAAATGGTCAGGCACCATCATATCTTAAAGAGCTCATAGTACCCTATTACCCCACTAGAGCACTGCGCTCCCAGAATGCAGGGTTCCTTGTGGTTCCTAGAGTCTCTAAAAGTAGAATGGGAGCCAGAGCCTTCAGCTATCAAGCTCCTCTCCTGTGGAACCAGATCCCAGTTTGTGTACGGGAGGCGGACAACCTCCTCACATTTAAGAGTAGGCTTAAGACTTTCCTCTTTGATAAAGCTTATAGTAGGGCTGACTCAGGTGACCCCTGAGCCCCCCCTTAGTTATGCTGCTATAGGCCTAGACTGCCGGGGGACTTCCTATGATGCACTGAGCTCCTTTCTCCTCCTCTTCCTCTCCATCTGTACGCCCTCATATCCCACCAATGCTCGTTATTAATTCAACTTCTTCCCGTAGTTGTGTGCTTTCTCTCTCTCTCTCTCTCTCTCTCTCTCTCCCCTTCTGTTGCTTTCTGCAGGTATTTCTGCCTCTGGAGCTGTAGAGTCTGGATCTATGGTTGCTGCCACCTGCTGCCCCCGTGCTCCTGCTCTGCACACGCTGCTGCTATTGCTGTTGTTATTAGTATTTCTATTATAATGTTGCTCTTAGTGTTGTTTCTGTTGGTGTTAACATCAATGCCATTACCATAGCTATTGCCTTACATTTTGACATTTTACTTTTTTTTTTTTCTCGTTCCGGCGCCGCTGTGAGTGGCAGCCTGTTGCAGCAGCTCCCGTTCGCGGTTTGAGTTTTTTTGAGTTTACTAGTTTGCTAGTGAAGTATAGTCGTTCTTTTTTTGCTATATATCTGTATGTATTTGCTATGTATTTTTAGTACTTGTTATTTTGCTATTTTTTGGCATCTTTGGAGTTTTTTGGACATTTTGTTTATCGTTTGTGGAGACAAGACTGCTGATGCCCTTAGAGACGGTGTCCATAGTTACCGCCGGCAGCCATGGTGACTCCATTGTTTACACCAGGGATCAGCTGTTAGCTCTCCGTCATACAGCGGTGCTACCACCCGGGGAGAGACCTGATGTGCCCCGCGAGCTTAGGAGGAGGAGACGGGGAAGCCGAGCGGGGGCTCAGCGCCGCGCCAGGAGAAGACGTTACACACCCGTCCTCCCATCGATCATCATGGGGAATGTAAGATCTATCACCAATAAGATGGACGAGCTGGCGGCGCTGACCCGGCATCAGAGGGAGTACCGGGAGTGTAGCATCATGCTATTCACGGAGACTTGGCTAACCGCTAACTCCGGATACGGACGTTTCAGTTAATGGCTTCCAACTTTTTCGGGTGGACAGGACGATGGAGAGCGGTAAGAGGAAGGGAGGAGGGCTGGCAATGTTTGTTAATGGCAGATGGTGTAACCCTGGGCACATCACTGTTAAAGAGCAAACCTGCGACAAGAACATTGAACTGCTAGCTGTTAGCATGAGGCCAAACTATCTACCAAGGGAATTCTCGCATGCCATCGTGATGGTAGCTTACATCCCCCCCTCTGCTAACGCTGAGGCAGCCTGTGATGTCCTGCTCTCAGCAGTAAGCAGGCTGCAGACACAACACCCAGATGCCCTCCTCGTCATCTCTGGTGATTTTAATCATGCCCCTCCGTCCTCCTCTCTACCCACATTCACTCAGTATGTTACGTGCCATACCAGAGACAACAGAATACTGGACTTGTGTTATGCCAACACCAAGGATGCATACATCTCATTGAGTCTCCCCCCCCTGGGCAGATCTGATCACAACCTTGTGCATCTCAGGCCTGTCTACAGACCTCTTGTGCGCAGACTGCCTGCTGTCCCACGCACAGTGAAGAAGTGGTCTAACGGAGCAGAGGATGCTTTAAAGGACTGTTTTGACACTACTGTATGGGACATTTTTACTGACGCTCATGGGGAGGATATTGACAACCTCACAGACTGTCTGACGGACTACATAAACTTCTGTGTGGAAAACACCGTCCCCACTAGGACTGTACGTTGTTTCGCCAACAATAAACCCTGGATTACTCCTGATATTAAGGCTCTCCTCAAGGAAAAAAAGAGAGTTTTTGTATCGGGTAACAAGGAGGAGTTGAAGAGTGTCCAGCGAGAGCTAAGGAGGAGGATCAGGGAGGGGAAAACAGCTACAGGAGAAAGTTGGAGAGTCAACTGCAGAAAAATAACACCAGAGGAGTTTGGAAGGGCCTTAAAACCATCTCGGGCCATATGGACTCCAAGCCCCGGCCTGCGGGGGATCAGAAGTGGGCAGATGACCTGAACGTATTCTTCAACAGATTCGATCAGGCATCTACCCCTCCCCCTGCCCCGTCTCCTCTGCAACCATCATTACCATCTACCCTCCCTGCCTACAGCCTTCCCCCTCCCTTATCTCACCACTCACCACTCCCCACAGCCATCAGCTTACAGCCACTTAATACACCCACACCACAGCCTGGGCTGGGCCCATCTCCCCATTTCACACCCGCAAACATCCCCCATTCAGCCCCCATGCTCTCTACAAGCTCAACTGGACTGTTCCTCACAACATCCCAGGTGAGAAACGAACTGAGGAAGATAAGGGTGGGGAAGGCGGCGGGCCCAGACGGCATCAGCTCCAGACTTCTGAAGTCCTGTGCGGACCAGCTGTGTGGGATTGTTGAACACCTGTTCAACCTGAGTCTGAAGCTGGGGAGGGTGCCAAAACTGTGGAAAACATCGGGTCTGGTTCCTGTGCCGAAGACCCCACACCCCAAGGACCTCAATGGCTACAGGCCAGTGGCATTGACCTCTCACCTGATGAAGACCCTGAAGAGACTGGTCCTTGTTCACCTGCGTCCGCTGGTGAGCCCATGTATGGACCCTCTGCAGTTTGCCTACCAACCCCGCATTGGGGTGGATGACGCTGTCATTTACCTACTTCACACATCCCTCTCTCACCTAGAAAAGGCTGGAAACACTGTGAGGATCATGTTTTTGATTTCTCCAGTGCTTTTAACACCATCCAGCCCAGGATTCTGGGGGACAAGTTGGAGCACGCTGGGGTGGACCATCACCTGGCAGCATGGATCCTGGACTACCTCACAAACCGACCACAGTATGTGAGGTTACAGGACTGTGTGTCTGACACACTTCTCTGCAGCACAGGGGCTCCACAGGGAACCGTTCTGGCGCCTTTCCTGTTCACCTTCTACACAGCGGACTTCACCCATAACACTTCGAACTGTCACCTGCAGAAGTTCTCTGACGACTCTGCCATCGTCGGCCTCATCACCAACGGGGATGATGGGGAGTACAGAGAACTGACCCAGGGCTTTGTGGGTTGGTGTCAGCAGAACCGCCTCCAGATCAACGCGAGTAAAACCAAAGAGCTGGTGGTGGACTTCGGCAGGCGCAAACTCCCTCCACCTACACCAGTGAACATCCAGGGAACGGACATTGAGATTGTGAGATCGTACAAGTATCTGGGTGTTCACTTGAACAGCAAACTGGACTGGTCAGACAATACGGACGCTCTGTTTAAGAAGGGCCAGAGCCGTCTCTTTTTGCTCAGGAGACTAAGATCTTTTGGAGTGCAGGGTGCGCTCCTGAGGACTTTCTATGACTCTGTGGTGGCATCAGCTGTCTTGTATGGGGTGACCTGTTGGGCCAGTGGCATCTCTTCCAGGGATAGGAAGAGACTGGACAGACTGATTAAGAAGGCCAGCTCTGTCCTTGGATGCCCTCTGGACCCAGTGGAGGTGGTGGGAGGCAGGAGAATGGTGGCCAAGCTATCATCACTACTGGAGAACACTTCCCACCCCCTACATGTCACTCTTTCAGACTGGGCAGCTCCTTCAGCGACCGGCTGCTCCACCCGCGGTGTCTGAAGGAGAGGTACCGTAGGTCCTTCCTGCCTGCTGCTGTCAGACTCTATAATCAGTACAACTCCCGGTAATCTACACTTGACTGTCAGTGTGCAGACTATTCACTACTATACTTCATCTACTGCTGTGCATTATCTTCATACATATATTGTATTCATGATGTTATCTACTTCATATGATGCTGTGAAATATTTTTCATATACATGTATATTATATATGTGCAATATTTTTATCTTATCTATTTGTTCATACTTACAACTGCACTCAGTCACTCTATTATTTATTTCTGTCTATACTGTGTATAGGACTATTTTTCTATTTTTCTATTTATTTTTATTGTATTTCTATATATGACACTTTTGCTGGCTGCTGCAACGCTAAAAATTTCCCCGCTGTGGGACAATAAAGGCTTATCTTATCTTATCTTATCTTACATCCCTATGTGTAACTGTATTGTGCTGCTGTATGTTCTTTCCTCCTGCCCCCCCCTTCAACCCAACCGGTCGAGGCAGATGACCGCCCACCTTGAGCCTGGTTCTGCTCAAGGTTTCTACCTGTTAAAAGGGAGTTTTTCCTTGCCACTGTCGCATAGTGCTTGCTCATGGTGGGAACTGTTGGGTCTCTGTAAATATAAAGAGTCGGTCTAGACTTGCTCTATTCGAAAAAGTGCCCTGAGATAACTTTGTTATGATATGGCGCTATATAAATAAAACTGAATTGAATTGAATTGTTTTTCTTTTTAGCCAATTCCCCTTGCTCAGTAAATAATTGTGTCAAATGCTAGGTGATTTCCAAGTCCCAAAAGCTTGGCATCATTGGATCAAAAACAATAGTTTCTGTTCACAGCTCTTTCTGTATTTAAAAAAAAAACATGTTGCTCTGCCTGCTTTGTGCAGCTGGTCATACTTCTCCTGCACTGTCTGTTCTTCCATGTATCCAACCATGTTCATTTGCCTTCTCTGATTTGTTACATTTTGTTTGAGCATCAGGCTATGTCCTGACTTGACCTCCCCTACAGCAATACAGCTTCACTTCCAGTGATGTGACTACATTGATTATTCAAAACATTGATTATTATTTCCCACACCCCCACAATGTGGAGAATCACTGGCTGACGACCCGAATGTGTTCTACTGTAGATTTGACAAGCCCACGCTCACACCCCTCATCCACTTGGACTGACCCCCCACTGGGCAAACAGGTCAGTGGATGATGCAGTCAACATGGGACTGAACAACCTGGAGGTCAACACGCTCAAAACTGTGGAGAGCCCCACAACACTGACTCCCCATCACCATACTGAACAGCACTGTGTCTGCTGTGGAAACTTTCAGGTTTCTGGGATCCACAATTTCCCAGGACCTAAAGTGGGCATCCAACATCGACTCAAACAACAAGAGGGCGCAGCAGAGGACGTACTTCCTGCGCCAGCTCAGGATGTTCAACCTGCCTCAGGAGCTGCTGGTCCAGTTCTACACTGCTATCATCCAGTCTGTTCTCTGTGTTCATTTTTCTGATAAGTTTGGTTTTAGGTATTTATTGCTATAAAAGGGGCTGAAACGTCATGATTGACAACTGTGAGGGTGCTGTGGTTGGTTCAGGCGGGTGTATAGGCGGGACTCGAGCCGCTGATCACTACAGTGCAGACTCTGTCTGCTCCAAACTCTGGCTCCAAATGACATCACCAGCGCAAGATGGCAGTGCCCATATCCGTGGTATTTTGGCTTCATTTGTGTACAGTGGGAGGAAGTGGAGACTCATCGTCCATCTTTATATACAGGCTATGGTGTCAGATTGACTGGCGACCTGTCCAGGGTGTACGCGTCTCTTGCCCAATGTCAGCTGGGATCAGCTCCACCCTCTGAGGATAGGTATATATAGATAATGGATGGAAAATAGATATACGTAATGGCTTTATTAATGGTTAATAAGTCATTTACTGATACTTTACCGATCAGTTATAAGCCATTGTTTGGTGTCCAGGTCAAGGAAAACGGTAAATGGTAAATGGACTTCACTTATATAGCACTTTTCAACCTTAATAGTTCCCAAAGTGCTTTACAGATTGGTGTCATTCACCCATTCACACACACATTCACACACCAATGGTGACGGAGCTGTCAGTGATGCCAGTCCATGATGATTCAACATGTATCACACAAAGCAGCTGTAGGTCCAACAGCACAAATGGTAACATTAAAGTGAATTACATCTTTATTCTTATTTATTTTGCATTACGTTTGCACATTTACACAACCCCTCTGTGTGGTTAAAACCAGAGGTGCAGAGTTGCAAAAGCCTCTTTTGTGTTTATATGACTTCTCCAAATTGTGGGCACAGTTGCAATATGTTTGGTTTATACACAGTCTTGCACAGTCTTGCAGATAACAGGAACAACTAGAAAAGGCAATTTCTGAAGAAACTGCAGTATGAATGCTGTATGTTAGAAGGCTGATGCTAAACTGGATAGCTGGCTTTAAATGTTGAATAATACTGAAAATGTATGAATGATGTGGAATATTTGAATGTTTGTTGAAAAGCTGACGCTAAACTGGATTACTGACTTTAATTTGAAGACGCAGTTGAAGGACTATGAATGTGTTGAGAAGTGGGAAAGGGATGAAGGATGCAAAGTATGAATGGGATTTAACAGCTGAATAAAAGTCGTAGTGTAAGAAAGATGTGGAACATGTTATGGTTTGAATGGAGTTTATAGCTGAAAGTATGTCAGGCACCGTAGAAAGGACTCAGGAGCAGACAAGAGGAAAGTCTCTTGAATGAGTTTATTATCAACAAGTCAATCTTCAAGGGCTGGACAAGAAACAGAAACAGAGGCAGGCCGTGGTCAAAAAATCCAAAAAGGTCAGGCAGTGAAGCAGAATCCTAGGTCGTCTAAAAAAACAAAGTCACTATCCAAAAACAGGGCTTGAGCAAAAACACTTGAAAGCTTGGCGGAACACACAAGACAATCTGGCAAAGAACAAAGGGAGTGGGCTGGTATATATACAGAAGTGGCTGACGAGAGAATCAGGGGCAGGTGTGTACTGAGGAGCAGGTGTGTATAATCAAGAACACATGAGGGCAGGACTAAAGAGACAAGACGAATTTCAAAATAAAACAGGAAACAGACTAACGAGATGTGACAGCACCCCTCCTCCTACGGACGCCTCCTGGTGTCCCAGCCAAGGTCCCGGGATTGTCACGGTGAAAATCCCTGATAAGGGAACGGTCCACGATGAACCTGGCTGGAATCCACATCCTCTCCTCTGGTCCAAAACCCTCCCAGTCAGCCAGGTACTGGAGACCCCTACCCCTGCGACGTGTGAAAGTAAACTTTGTTGTGAGCTCATAACTTATCATTTATTCACATGTTAATAATCTATTCATAATCATTTGTTTGTATACTTATTATTTAGTAATTATATGATTGTGTATTTACTTTAATTCGTTAATAGTCCCAGTTCTATTCATGTCTCTACTCTTGAACTCTTATCTAGTTTCATGTCTTCAGGTTTTGTGTGTGTTAAACAACGTGACTCAACATGAGGTCAAAAGGTCAGCTCTGTGGTACAGAGATGTGTTATGCTTTCCAGATGCGCGTTAAGGGTCTTAGTATGTTTTTGAAAGTTCCTATAGGTTTAAACCTATCAAGCCATGTAACACTGACCAGTGGAAAAGAGTTTATTTGTCTCTAGAATACTATAAACGCAGTATTCTTTTATCTTCTCTTTGAGATAGAGAGAGATGGCTGATGACTTCTGTTGTCTATCGCTGATTGTACAATATATTTTTGTCAACGATCTGTGTTTCTTGCGTTTTGTTCAACTTAAGAGTAAAGGCAGTTTTTCCACGACAGACGGACCTTCAACAATTTCATGACCGTAAATGTCTCTCCGCCATCGATGACCCTGGGAGGAGGCTTGGAGGGTGGGGAAAGAGAACTGTGCACAACAGGCTTGACTTGAGAAACATGAAAAGCCGAGTGAATGCGTCGCATGGTAAGAGGCAGGGAGAGCTTTACAGTGGAGGCATTGATGAGCTTGGAAATGGGAAAAGGTCCGATAAACCTGGGTGCCAGTTTACGGGATAGGACCTTCAGGGGCAGATTCCTGGTGGAAAGCCAGACCCTCTGTCCAACATGGTAGCAGGGGGCTGCCGATCGGTGGCTGTCAGCATGCTTCTTGAAATAGGTCACAGACTGCAACAGGCGGGCCTGCGCCTGCTTCCAGGTTCGCCGACACTGCCAGACAAAGGTCTGGGCTGAGGGAACTGCCACCTCCTCCTCCTGAGCAGGAAATAATGGAGGTTGGTAGCCTAGACAGCACTGGAAAGGGGAAAAACCAGTAGACGTAGTAGGCAGAGAATTGTGAGCATATTCAATCCAGGGAAGCATTTTACTCCAGGACGTGGTGTAAGAGGAGGTCATGCACCGCAGAGCCACCTCCAGTTCCTGGTTTGCCCTCTCCGTCTGGCCGTTAGTCTGGGGGTGAAAACCAGAGGACAGGCTGTTTGTGTGTGTGTGTGTGTGCCTGCTGGGACACACATGTATGCATACATGTGTTTCTCATATACTGTATGGTTTAAAGGTCTATGATTTGAGCGCTGCTCAATCAGCAGTGTGTCCTCAGCTGCAGTCAAAGGTTGCCATGGGAAGAGGCAGTAGGCTTCACTGAAGATACTCAATATGTTTACATACTCACAAGTTAAAAACTCCTATCATCTCTGTATTTGAGGTTACACACACACACACACTGGTTGTACTGTACTTGTCTTACTAGATCTTAGTGCTGCATTCGATACCATTGACCATCACATTCTATTACAGAGACTAGAACATTTAATTGGCATTAAAGGTACTGCACTAAGCTGGTTTAAATCCTATTTATCAGATCGATATCAGTTTGTACACGTTAACGATGAATCCTCTATGCACGCCAAAGTTAGTCACGAGTTCCACAAGGTTCTGTGCTTGACCAATTCTATTTACCTTATATATGCTTCCTTTAGGCAATATTATTAGGAAGCACTCCATAAATTTCATTGTTATGCAGATGATACCCAATTTATTTATCGATCAAGCCAGATGAAACCAATCAATTAGCTAAACTTCAAGCATGCCTTAAGGACATAAAAACCTGGATGACCTGCAATTTTCTGATGTTAAACTCAGACAAAACCGAAGTTATTGTACTTGGCCCCGAACACCTTCGAAACACATTATCTAAAGATATAGTTTCTCTAGATGGCATTGCCCTGGCCTCCAGCGAAACCGTAAGGAATCTTGGAGTTATCTTTGATCAGGATATGTCCTTTAACTCCCACATAAAACAAACTTCAAGAACTGCCTTTTTTCATTTACGTAACATTGCAAAAATCAGGCACATCCTATCTCAAAAAGATGCAGAAAAACTAGTCCATGCATTTGTTACGTCTAGGCTGGACTATTGCAACTCTCTATTATCAGGCTGCCCCAATAAATCCCTTAAGACTCTCCAGCTGATTCAGAATGCTGCGGCACGTTTACTGACAAGAACCAGAAAAAGAGAACATATTTCTCCAATATTAGCTTCTCTACACTGGCTCCCTGTAAAATCCAGAATAGAATTTAAAATCCTTCTCCTCACCTTCAAAGCCCTAAATGGTCAGGCACCATCATATCTTAAAGAGCTCATAGTACCCTATTACCCCACTAGAGCACTGCGCTCCCAGAATGCAGGGTTCCTTGTGGTTCCTAGAGTCTCTAAAAGTAGAATGGGAGCCAGAGCCTTCAGCTATCAAGCTCCTCTCCTGTGGAACCAGATCCCAGTTTGTGTACGGGAGGCGGACAACCTCCTCACATTTAAGAGTAGGCTTAAGACTTTCCTCTTTGATAAAGCTTATAGTAGGGCTGACCCAGGTGACCCCTGAGCCACCCCTTAGTTATGCTGCTATAGGCCTAGACTGCCGGGAGACTTCCTATGATGCACTGAGCTCCTCTCACCTCTCTCCCTCTCCATCTGTACGCACTCATATCCCATCAGTCTCTCTCTCTCTCTCTCTCTCTCCCTCTCATTTCTGCCTCCGGAGTTGTACAGTCTGAATCATCTATGGTTGCAGCCACCTGCGGCCCCGGTGTTCCTGCTCTGCACCCACTGCTGCAATTACTGTTATTGCTCTTATTATTAGTATTACTTTAATAGGTCCTTTCTGCCTGCTGCTGTCAGACTCTATAATCAGTACAACTCCCGGTAATCTACATTGACTGTCAATAAGCAGACTGTTCACTACTTTACTTCATCTGCTGCTGTGCATTATCTTAATACATTTTTTTATTTTTTTTATTCATGATGTTATTACTTCATCTGTTGCTGTGTAATACTTTCATGTACATGTATATTATATATGTGCAATATTTTCATACTTACAAATGCACTCAGTCACACTATTATTATTACTGTCTTTACTGTGTACAGGACTATTTTCTATTTATTTTTATTGTATTTTATTATATTTTATTATTGTATTTCTATATATGACACTTTTTCTGGCTGTTGTAACGCTGAAAATTTCCCAGCTGTGGGACAATTAAAGGCTTATCTTATCTTATAATATTGCTATTATTTCTATTAATATTAACATCAATACCATTACCACAACTATTACTTTACATCTCTATGTGGAACTGTACTGTGCTGCTGTATGTTCTCTTTCCTCCTGCTCTCTCTCTCGTGCTCCCCCCCTCCCCCTTCAACCCAACTGGTCGAGGCAGATGACCGCCCACCCAGAGCCTGGTTCTACTTGAGGTTTCTACCTGTTAAAAGGGATTTTTTTTTTGCCACTGTTGCCTACTGCTTGCTCATGGTGGGAACTGTTGGGTCTCTGTAAATATAAAGAGTTGGTCTAGACCTGCTCTATATGAAAAAGTGCCCTGAGATAACTGTGTTATGATATGGCGCTATATAAATAAAACTGAACTGAATTGAATTGGTATATACTGTATATTAACTGTACATATAATAGAGCCGTGGAGGGCGGGAGTGGATGAAACCGGTTAAAGAGTAACCGCCCCTGCGGGACGCTTTAAGAAGTAAAGCCAACGCGCCACAACACTTCCTTTCTTGACATTTTCATAATACTTTGTTCAATATCAGGATATAAAATAAATTGGTGCAAGTCTTCATTACTGCCTCTTAATACATCAAAAATAACAATATAGGAATCCCAGTAGTCCACAATTTTAGATATCTGGGTATAGATCTTTTTCAATCAAAAGACAGTTATATGCCACAACTATAATAGAATACACAAATCAATAAAGACATATGTAAATAAATATAGTAAATAAAGTAAATATCCTTCCTAAAATCATCTTCCATACTAGCATGCTTCCACAACCTTCTCCAACTGGATTTTGAAATAAGCTTCAAGGTTGTGTGTCAAAATATAGACACAGATATTGGAAATGATAAAGGTCTAAGATCTTTTCAAGACCTAAAAAGTCATTTCAATTTACCTGGATGATTTTTTTTCATTATGTAATTCTATTCACTCATATGTAGTGCCACGTCTTTGTTCTGTTTAAAAATTCATTCTAAAGTGTATCTGAAGTTTGTCTAACTTAGACTGCTGAAGCCTCAAATTAATGTAAAGAAAACTTTAAAATATATTGTGCACAGAACAAAGAGAATAGATTTTGTCCCCAGTCACTTACATTGAAATTGAAATCACTTTAGGAAGGAATGGCTTTCAATGGCCAGTATGGACAGGAGGAATGATTACAGCAAGCAAATACAGTTTCAGTGTACATATGGCACCTGACTATTGACAGACTTAAAAAATTGTGAACCAGCCTACCTAGAAAGTATTATTTTCTCTTGTGATTTTATTTTCTACTTCTTTTAACAACCTAGAATCACCCAAACTAACCAGAGAAGAAGCAGAAATGCTGGATTCACCACGTATCTAGACAAACTCTTTAAAGCTCTCAACCAGATGCCAAACAATAAATCATCTGGGCCTTATATTTTCCATGCTGAATTCACTTCTGGCACATATTATCTCCACTCTTGCATGGAATGACCTCAGAAATAAAAAACAAATCTCAAATCCCTGCCCACACGAACACTGCCACTATACTGCTATGACTGAAACTCCATAAAGACCCAACACAACCATCCAGCTACCGTCCAGTATCACAAATGAACACACACTTGAAAATCATTACCAAGGCCTTAGCCTCCAGATTAGAAGCATCCCCACTTTAATTCATCAAAGTCAGACAGGTTTTATCAGGGGAAGACATGCTTCCAACAATATTTCCAGATTATTTAACCTACAGAACTTTGTTCAACAGACACTGGATAAGGATACCTTACACTTCACCTAAAGCCACTCTTACCACAAATGGAATCACCTCACAAAGCTTCACACTTCACCGGGAAACCAGACAAGGATGCCCACTCTCTCCCTCCTTATTTGCCATCTTCATAGATCCACTTGCTGCTGAAATTAGACAAAATGACACAATCAAGGGATTTCATACCAAAATCACAAAACATAAAATCAGCCTTTATGAACATCCTAACTTTATATGATCCTCACACATCCCTCCAAGAAACGTTTAATCTCATCAATACATTTTCCAAAATCTATGATCACACAATAAATTGGAATAAATCTACTGTCCTTCCACTCTCTAATGATGCCTGGGATTCTGCAGAAGACACACATCTTCCGCTCCCCACCAGTAACATTAGATATCTGGGTAATGACATTTCCCCCAGGCTGTCAAGACTTCATTCCATTTTAACTATACTCTACTAGTTGGACAAATCTTCCTCCATCACTCAGGACAAATCTCTACCATTAAAATGAAAGTTCTCTCCCACTTCAACTTCTCAATGCTACCCATTACACAAACAGACATGACTCCATAATAACCCATTTTAATTGAAAAAAGTATGAAAAAAGTGAAAGTATGCTTTAAGAAATTATTTAAAAGAGGTCACTGATTCTGCTGGCCTGTTTTCCTCGGGCAGCTTATTCCAGAGCTTCGGGGCTCTGACTGTGAATGCTCTGTCACCTCTAGTTTTCAGCCGTGCCTCAGGAACAGATAAAAGACCTCTGCCCGAGGATCTCAGGCTACGTACTGGCTCATATGCAACTAAGAGGTCAGCTATGTAGGATGGAGAGAGGCCATGGAGAGCCTTAAAAGTCAACAGTAAGATCTTAAAATCTATTCTAAAACATACTGGGAGCCAATGCAAGGAGGCTAAAACAGGCATAATGTGGTCATGCCACGATCAGTGGCTCTAATGGGCAGGTAGATCTGCGTGTCATCAGCATAACAATGAAAGGAAACACCATGTCTATGGATAATATGTCCCAAGGGAAGCATGTACAGAGAAAATAAAATTGGTCCCAAAACTGACCCCTGAGGGACACCATACTTGACAGGAGCAAAAGATGACATGGTTATTAATGGAGACACTGTCTAACAGAATGTCAAAGGAAGTGCTAAGGTCCAGAAGAACAAGGACTGAGCACATCCCATTATCAGCGGCCATTAAAAGGTCATTAGGCACCCTGAGCAAGGTGGTCTCCGTGCTGTGATGCTTGCGAAAGTCAGACTGAAATATTTCTATAATGTTATTGTTTTCTGCTGTTAAAAGCAATTGCATGGACACGTTTTTCTAAAATGTTTGATATGAAAGGTAGCTTGGAGATTCGTCTGTAATTTTGAGGGAGGGTAGGATCCAGCCCAGGCTTTTTTTAAAACTGTAAACATTTGAAGTTTTGAAGTAATCCGGGGCACAACCATTAGATAAACAACTATTAAAAACTGACAACAGACAGGGCCCAATAGATTCAATGATTTTCAGAAGAAATTTTGTTGGTATTACATCAACTGGACTGGAAGACATTGTCATATGAGATGCTATTTAAAAAAATCTCAGACAAAAAAATGGGAGAAAAGTGATTTAAAGTGTTCTGTATAAGGTGGTGGGTATATGTGCCAATAGGAGTAACAGAAGCTCTGATGGACTCTACTTTATCAATGAAGTAAATTAAAAATGTTTCACAATCAGCATCACTTTCAGGGGGCACAAGGAGGGGTCGGATTTACCAGCTGATTGTTGGTCTTAAATAAGAGTCTGGGGTTTTGCTGATGGGCAGAGATAAGTTGAGAGAAATATTGTGCTCTTGCATTCTTTACCATGTTATTGTAGTCAAGTAATAACTCCTTCATAGCCTTATAGTGTACTTGCTTTCCTACTCTCTGACTTACAACTATGAATATTTTGATTTATCCAAGCCTGCTTTCCTTGTGTAGGCTTTGACCTGACTTTAAGATCAGTATTATTCAGTATGGATGCACAGAGTTAAAACAGTCCGTTAATTCGTTGGTAAGATAGTGTTCAGACAGGAGTGGGCTATGATAATTAAAAATGTAAAGAACCCTGAGACACTTTGTTCTTTAAAAATACAGAAGACACACACAGAGTGGGGTTGGACAGTGTTAATGCTATCTATTTCACAGGTAAAAATATGCATTTATGGTCAGATACACTCATATCTATTTATTCCATGTCCACAAACCACTGTTCTGATGTTAAAAATATATATGATCATCCTCCTGCCTGTCCTCCAGAGCAGCTCCACCCGTCTGGTCATCCCCCTGCCCGTCCTCTGGAGCGGTCCAGCTTACATTAACAGCATCCTGGCCTTCGTCCAGAGCTGCTCCCTGGGGTGCAAACTCAGTAGGGTTGAAAAAGTTGCCAAAGATGCGAACCCCCTCAGGGGGTCTGGGGCATGCTCCCCCAGGAAGAACATTTTTAAAATATCAGGTTTAAAATGTGGATTTACAGTCGATTTTAGCATGAGGATATAGGGAAAAACTCACCGTAGACTTAATACAATCTTACTGCTACAAAAGTAATGTAAGGGGACATCTGTTTTGGTCAATCAAAAGACAGGGCTGCAAAAGTCACTACAAACTGTACACACAGTTACAAAGAGTAAAATCTCACAGTGAGACAATAATAGCCTATAATAACATCATTTTTATTTTTACTTAGGTGTACATAATATGAAATGAAACTGTAATGATCCCAAACAATCATAATGTTCAATGAGAGGTGTAATTGATTCTAAAAGAACATAAAGTAATTCCAAATCAATTTTACAACAAGAATGTGATCCACAACATTTCTCCCCATCTGCTTCCCAGTGTCAACAAATCATAGCATATAACCACACCCTATTTTTACTTAGGTGTACATGAAATTAATATAGCCTATAATTATGCCAAACAATCAAAACATTCAATGAGAAATGCATTTCAGTCTAGAGAAAGTAACTTGTAACGAATATGTGATCCATAACTTAAAATATGCACAACACAAAGCTCAGGACTTTATTTTCCGTGTTTTGATCGATACCCTCTCTTCTCTGTGTTTCCCTCTTCTGCCATGTCCCCTGTTGGTCTCTGTTTGTGTGTGTGTGTGTCGTTCCTGTCCTTCCACTCCCTCCTGGCTTTTGGATCCCTGTTCAACCTGCACCCCTGCCATCATTCAGCTCGTCATCTCTCTCAGCCTACACACCTGCCATGCATCAGTTCATCACCTCTCCTGGATATCTAAACTACTGTGGATTGCCTCACATCTGCCTGCTTGTCTGCCTGCCTACTATCCCTGCACCTCTCCAGCCAGCCACACTCACACCATCATCTCCTCTCCACCTCATCTCCATTCCCCGGTACCTTACAATAAATCTTCATAACTTTACCTCACTTCTGTGTCTGTGTCCTGCACTTGGGTCTACTTAACAACATCATAACAACTCCAGCCATCAGCTCCCCCACCACAGAGGCCCCTTCCTCCCCTACTACAATTACAACTCTCTCCATCCTCAAAAGAAACGTTAACAGGCTGTTCAAGAGACAAAACCCCCATATAGCACCTGGACACCGTCTCTCCCTTCAGAGGCACTGTGCTGACCAGCTATCTCCAGTGTTCACAGACATCTTCAACACCTCACTGGAGACATGCCATGTGCCAGCCTGTTTCAAAACCTCCACAATCATCCCCGTCCCTAAAAAAACAAGGACCATAGGACTGAATGACTACAGACCCATTGCTCTGACCTCTGTGGTGATAGTCATTTAAGCACCTTGTGCTGTCCCACCTTCGCCTACAGAGCCAACAGGTTTTTAGATTATGCCGTTAACATGTATATTCACATTATTTTTATAACCTCTTGCACAAAAATGGAGTGAGTGACATGTTTTCATGCCATACAATGCCCCCTCCTAACCTGTGTCTACAATAGCTCGTGGGTGGTTGAGGATGGTACACTGGACAGCAGGTCATAGTTCTTCTGGGTCATAGTTGTGGCATCCTATGCCCTGAAGACACTAATTTTCTTACTATGGCCCTTTGAAATTCTGGGATGTAACTGTAGTTTTGTGCCTCCTTCAGTATCTGAATTATGAAAATCAACTTTGTTGGCCAATAACAGCAGCCATAGCATTGTTACACCACCATGCCAGCTAAATGGTCCTTTTAGCCATCTGAAGTAGCACTTTGCCACAAATTCTACTTAGTACACCAGACATAACCTTAGCAGCAGTGCCACAGTGTTACATAATAGCAACTGTAGTTGGTAACCATGCTAACTTAGCTGGAAGACTGATAATTAGGACATTAAGCAGTGAGAACAGAGATGCACATTGAAATTACCAGGTCAAAGCCTACATGCAAGACAAATGGGATGCACGACAAAGATCCAGTAGACAAAGATCCAGTAAACAAAAAGCTTTCAGCCAACTCCCAATACAGCAGCGCCAACTAGTGACTTAGCCTTAGCAATGGGGACCAGCTGGGCTGTACCATTAGCTCGACTGTAACATAACAGTAACATTAGATATAAGCTATCTAATTAGATATAAGCTATCTATGGTGAGTTTGATACAGGGCTCAAACTCACCATAGATGGTCAGATTGGCAATTTTCAAAATACGCAGTAAAATAGAAATCAACTAGAAGCACTGTCCAACAGAAGTGTCCTTTGGGTCCAACAGCATTGAGATCCGCAACTCTCTCCAACTTGGAAAAGCAGCTCCAATGTTTACTCGAGTTTCATCTGTGGCTTTATCTTATCCTTTCATTTTAGCTTGATTTTCCACCTCACTCTGTGTGTGTGCATGAGGAGTGATTGGCATTGAGTTAGGGACTCCCTTAAGACTTTTATATTTTGTTTTGTTTTGTTGTTTTACTCCCTATTGGACCTTATATAACTGATATAACTTATATAACTGGGCATCAAAATTATGTTAAATTGTGTTTGGCTATGTAACCTCAGTAGTGAGTAGGTCTGTACTGAAAAGCCTAAAGAAGCTAAATTTGTTGGATGTGGAAATTGCTATCAGGGCTCATTATACTACAAGAAAAGAAGCATTTTTGTGGGATCTTTAACACATGGGAGCAGTGTAATAAGGATTATTGTGATTTATCGATGAGAATACAAACACATGAATAATAAATAATGAATTATTTCTGCATAGCAGCTGTGAGGATGCTCTGCTGACGTGCTCAGGTGAACGTATTGTCTCATTTCCGGTTGCCGGTGTTTCTGTGTTAGTGGTTGCAAATTTTGCTGCTCCAGCTAAACCCAGTTCATTTTGATATTTTCTTTACTATAGCGGTTAATTACCCGCTATACATTTAAGGATACACTAGTTCTGTTTAAGCACTCATAGCTCTCTCCTGTTAGCGACTTTCCGCTAATCCCACAGTTGTTTACACGCTAAGTAGTTGCTACTTTAGCTCAGTTAGCGATGGTGTCTCTCTCTCCCTCCCCCTCTCCTGCTCTCTCTTGCTCGGTGTGTCAGATGTTTAGTTACTCCAATGCCTCCTTTAGCGATAATGGTACGTGTAACAAATGTAGTTTATTCACTGTGTTGGAGGCGAGGTTCAGTGAGTTAGAATCGCGGCTCCGCACCATGGAGAGTCAGTCAGCCGTAGCTAGCCATCCCCTAGCCGGTGCGAGCCGACCAGAGGTAGCTTCTGCTAGCCGTCTCCCGGCAACTCCCGAGCAGCCGGGAAGCCAGGGAGGCTGGGTGACTGTCCGAAAGAAGCATAGCCCTGAACCAAAGCCCACGGTTCACCACCGACCCATTCACAATTCTAACAGGTTCTATCCACTCAGCGACACACCCGCTGAGAAACCAACTCTGATTATTGGCAGCTCCATTTTGCGAAACGTGAAATTAGCAACACCAGCAACCATAGTCAAATGTATCCCAGGGGCCAGAGCGGGCGACGTTGAATCCTATTTAAAACTGCTGGCTAAGGATAAGCGTAAATATGGTAAGATTGTTATTCACATCGGCGGTAATAACACCCGATTGCGCCAATCAGAGGTCACGAAAATTAATGTTGAGTCGGTGTGTACATATGCAAAGACAATGTCGGACTCCGTAGTTTTCTCTGGACCCCTACCTAATCTTACTAGCGATGACCTGTATAGCCGCATGTCATCATTCAACCGCTGGTTGTCGAGGTGGTGTCCAGGTAATGATGTGGGCTTTGTAGATAATTGGCGGACTTTCTGGAGAAGACCTGGTCTGATTAGGAGAGATGGCATTCATCCCACTTTGGATGGAGCTGCTCTCATATCTAGAAATCTGGCCGAATTTATTAGTGGCCCAAAGCCATGACAACTCAGAGTTCAGACCATAGACTTAATACAGTCTGTGGTCCAGACCAGGAGGCAGAGTTGCAGTCCTACACGCTTCTCTGCGCTTCCATTAGAGCAGTTACCCACCCTAAACTCCACAGAGAGGTTGTCTGCCCCCCACCACTTAAATTATTTAAATCCAAAGTAAACAGAAGAGGAGTTACACATAAAAACCTAATAAAAGTAAAACCTCCACTGCAACAGTACAACAAAATAGGAGAATTAAATGTGGACTGTTAAACATCAGATCTCTCTCATCTAAAGCTGTTCTAGTAAACGATCTAATATCAGATCATAATATTGATTTATTTTGTCTTACTGAAACCTGGCTGTGTCACGATGAATATGTTAGCCTAAATGAATCCACTCCCCCCAGTCACATTAATACTCACATTCCTCGAGGCACAGGCCGAGGAGGTGGAGTTGCAGCCATCTTCGACTCAAGCCTATTAATCAAACCTAAACCTAAACTAAATTATAATTCGTTCGAAAGCCTTGTTCTTAGCCTTTCACACCCAACCTGGAAAACACTACAGCCAATTATATTTGTTATAGTAGCTCCTGGACTGTATTCTGAATTTTTATCTGAATTCTCAGAGTTCTTATCAGGCTTAGTCCTTAAAACAGATAAAATAATTATTGTAGGTGATTTTAATATTCATGTGGATGTAGAAAATGATAGCCTTAGTGCTGCGTTTATCTCATTATTAGATTCGATTGGCTTCTGTCAGAGTGTACATAAACCCACTCACTGTTTTAACCACACCCTCGACCTTGTTCTTGTCTATGGCATAGAAATTGAACATCTAATAGTCTTTCCACAGAATTCTTTTTTATCAGAACGTTTTCTATTAAATTTTGAATTCCTATTACTGGACTACACGCCATTAGGCAAACATTCCTACACTAGATGTCTATCTGATGGTGCCATAGCTAAATTAAAGGAAGTGATTCCATCGGCATTTAATTCAGTTCCATGTCTCAATGTAACAGATGACTCCTATGCTACCTTTAGTCCCTCCCAAATTGATAATCTTGTTGATAGTGCTGCAGGCTCACTACGAATAACACTCGACTCTATCGCCCCTCTAAAAAAGAAGATAATAAAACAGAGGAGGTTAGCTCCATGGTATAACCCGCAAACCCGCAAATTAAAACAAACATCGCGAAAACTTGAAAGGAAATGGCGTTCCACCAATCTGGAAGAATCACGTTTAGCCTGGCAAGATAGTCTTAAAATTTATAGGAAGGCCCTCCGTAATGCCAGAGCAGCACTACTCATCATTAATAGAGGAAAATAAGAACAACCCCAGGTTTCTGTTCAGCACTGTAGCCAGGCTGACAGAGAGTCACAGCTCTGTTGAGCCATGTATTCCTATAGACCTCAGTAGTAATGACTTTATGAGCTTCTTTAATGATAAAATTCTAACTATTAGAGACAAAATTCAGCACCTCCTGCCCTCAGTTGGTACTGACTTATCTTCAAACACAGGAACCTTAGAAACCTGTAACCTGTAAAACCTGTACATTTAGACTGCTTTTCTCCCATCAACCTTAATCAACTAACTTCCATGATTTCCTCATCTAAGCCATCAACGTGTCTCTTAGACCCCGTCCCAAACTAGGCTGCTTAAAGAAATTTTACCCTTAGTTAGCATTTCTTTACTAGATATGATCAATCTGTCCTTATTAAAAGGCTATGTGCCACAGTCCTTTAAAGTAGCTGTAATTAAGCCTCTTCTTAAAAAGCCCACTCTTGATCCAGGGATTTTGTCAAATTATAGACCTATATCTAACCCTCCTTTTCTCTCCAAGATCCTTGAGAAAGCAGTCGCCAATCAGTTGTGTGACTTTCTACACAACAACAAGCTGTTTGAGGATTTTCAGTCAGGATTTAGAGTGCATCATAGCACAGAGACAGCACTGGTGAAAGTTACAAATGACCTTCTAATTGCATCAGACAAAGGACTTGTCTCTGTACTTGTCTTACTAGATCTTAGTGCTGCATTCGATACCATTGACCATCACATTCTATTACAGAGACTAGAACATTTTATTGGCATTAAAGGTACTGCACTAAGCTGGTTTAAATCCTATTTATCAGATCGATATCAGTTTGTACACGTTAATGATGAATCCTCTATGTACGCCAAAGTTAGTCACGGAGTTCCACAAGGTTCTGTGATTGGACCAATCCTAGTTACCTTATATATGCTTCCTTTAGGCAATATTATTAGGAAGCACTCCATAAATTTTCATTGTTATGCAGATGATACCCAATTATATTTATCGATCAAGCCAGATGAAACCAATCAATTAGCTAAACTTCAAGCATGCCTTAAGGACATAAAAACCTGGATGACCTGCAATTTTCTGATGTTAAACTCAGACAAAACCGAAGTTATTGTACTTGGCCCCGAACACCTTCGAAACACATTATCTAAAGATATAGTTTCTCTAGATGGGATTGCCCTGGCCTCCAGCGACACCGTAAGGAATCTTGGAGTTATCTTTGATCAGGATATGTCCTTTAACTCCCACATAAAACAAACTTCAAGAACTGCCTTTTTTCATTTACGTAACATTGCAAAAATCAGGCACATCCTGTCTCAAAAGGATGCAGAAAAACTAGTCCATGCATTTGTTACATCTAGGCTGGATTATTGCAACTCTCTATTAACAGGCTGCCCCAATAAGTCCCTTAAGACTCTCCAGCTGATTCAGAATGCTGCGGCACGTTTACTGACAAGAACCAGAAAAAGAGATATTTCTCCAATATTAGCTTCTCTACACTGGCTCCCTGTAAAATCCAGAATAGAATTTAAAATCCTTCTCCTCACCTTCAAAGCCCTAAATGGTCAGGCACCATCATATCTTAAAGAGCTCATAGTACCCTATTACCCCACTAGAGCACTGGGCTCCCAGAATGCAGGGTTCCTTGTGGTTCCTAGAGTCTCTAAAAGTAGAATGGGAGCCAGAGCCTTCAGCTATCAAGCTCTCCTGTGGAACCAGATCCCAGTTTGTGTACGGGAGGCGGACAACCTCCTCACATTTAAGAGTAGGCTTAAGACTTTCCTCATTGATAAAGCTTATAGTAGGGCTGACTCAGGTGACCCCTGAGCCACCCCTTAGTTATGCTGCTATAGGTCTAGACTGCCGGGGGACTTCCTATGATGCACTGAGCTCCTCTCTCCTCTCTCCTCCTCTACCTCTCCATCTGTGTTAACATCAATACCATTACCACAGCTATTGCTTTACATCCCTATGTGGAACTGTATTGTGCTGCTGTATGTTCTCTTTCCTCCTGCTCTCTCTCTCCCGCTCCCCCCTTCCCCCTTCAACCCAACCGGTCGAGGCAGATGACCGCCCACCTTGAGCCTGGTTCTGCTCGAGGTTTCTACCTGTTAAAAAGGGAGTTTTTCCTTGCCACTGTCGCATAGTGCTTGCTCATGGTGGGAACTGTTGGGTCTCTGTAAATATAAAGAGTCGGTCTAGACTTGCTCTACTCGAAAAAGTGCCCTGAGATAACTTTGTTATGATATAAGATAAGATAAGATAAGATAAGCCTTTATTGTCCCACAGCGGGGAAATTTTTTAGCGTTGCAGCAGCCAGCAAAAGTGTCATATATAGAATACAATAAAAATAAATAGAAAAATAGTCCTATACACAGTATAGACAGAAATAAATAATAGAGTGACTGAGTGCAGTTGTAAGTATGAACAAATAGATAAGATAAAAATATTGCACATATATAATATACATGTATATGAAAAATATTTCACAGCAACATATGAAGTAGATAACATCATGAATACAATATATGTATGAAGATATGGCGCTATATAAATAAAACTGAATTGAATAAAACTGAATTGAATAATAAATGCAAATTTTGGCGAGTAAGTAGCCTACAAACTATATAAAAAGTCATAATAATCTTGTCTTAAGTAGCCTACAAACATAATAAAAATCATCTTGTCTTCCCAGACACAATGTACTAGTTATTCTGGATAACCCAGACATCACTGTCAACATTTTTCTCTGGAAATACCCTTACCAAAGAAAACTGTCGATGTTATGTGTAACAGGAACAGTATTCATGAAAGAGACATTGCCATTGACTTTAAATGTAATTTTCAATGCTGTGAGCAACACAAACTCAATCAAATAATAAACTAATCATTTGGTTTTGTGAATATAAACTACTAGGGAGGGCAAGGGTTGATTTCTTGTTTTTATGGCATATTATAAAATTCTTTAACAAAATAATTTGTTGTTTTCTTTGATTCCACGGCTCTCATTATAACGGTGAAATCAAATTGATTAATTAGACGGACCAGCACACAGACACAGGAAAGCGACTACAAGCCGCAGTAGAAAGCGTATGAACGCCATGGCGTGGCTAAATCGTGCCACACTGAGTTAGTGGAAAAGGGGCAAAAGTGACAGAAAACCCTCCCAGTGCATTACCGCTGCAATCACAGGCTTCACATCTCAGGCTTCACACACAGACCCATAACAGGCGTGATGCAGCTGCTAATATCTACTGTAGCATTTTTAAAGCTGTATGAAAAATAACATTAGGCCTATATAGTAAAAGATGGCTGTTGCAACAAACGACAGGCCGGGTTCATCCTGTCCGCTACTCAATGGGAAGCCCAGTCACACTGCACTGCCAGGAGAAATAACAACGTTTTAACACGATATTTTCATAACCTATGGTTAAATGCGACGCATTGATCATTTTAAACACCGACTCTTATCAGACTTGATTGTCAAGATCAAGTAATGGGCAATGGCGTTTATATGGATGGAAGAAGCTTATTTATCCTTGCTGTTTAATAAAACATATCTTGGTTTGATAATCTATAACGAAACTGACTGAATAAAAACAGAATAAAATACAAACCTGTTTGACTGCGGAGAATCCGATGTTCAACCTTCCCGTCTGTGTGGTCTCTAGCCTCCGCTCTCTCACGCCTGTGTTCCGTCAACAGCAGCAAAAGGAACACTTCCGGTCTGCTTTTCAGAACAGTATTTTTCGGTGGTAATAATAAGGCTACAATTTTCGTTAGTCAAATACAAAAAATAATTACAAAAAGAGAAACAAACAAGTTTTGTTCTAGCCTACATATTATTCACTGTAGTTTACATAACACAGGTGATCTTTTGATCTGGTTACAGTAAATCCATGGTTATATCACATAGGCCTACTTCTGCTTATGGAAGCCCATTTCCGCCAGTAAAAGAAAAAAAGATGACAAGTTAGTCATAAAAAAGAAAATGCTCATGGTAAAATTTGACTCATAAGTCAGAATTATAACATAAGAAGTTGACATTTTGACCTACTAAGTCACAATTATGAAATAAAAAGTCTAAATTATAAAATAAAAAGTTTAAATTATATATATAAAAAAGTCTAAATTATGATAGTAAGTCAAACCTATGAGATAAAAAGTCTATGTTCAGGTAAGTAAGTGCACATGAGCACTAGTGGAACTGTGGCTTCCAAGGTTCCTCCACCACCTCCCTGCCCTATCTGTGCAAACATACAGCAAAAGGTAAACTATTCTGAGTGATCTTTGTAGATGTTAGACAGTTGTACGTGTAGGCTGCGAGGTTTAATCAATCTGGTATTGCACCTAAACTAACGTAAGTTAAGGAGGTAATTATGGTTATTTGATTCCTGATTTGCAAAACTCTCGCGAAATTTGTATGTGTTGTTTCTTCATTGTGCACATTGTTTGTCATTGTGTACCATTACCATGGAGCCACAAGAAGCGTTGACATATTGGAACATTACCAAGAGAAGAGTTATTTTGTTCCATATACTGGTTGCAATGTAGTTTAAGCAGGATTAAAATTTTCCCTTGCAGATGTAGGTTAGCTAGATGTTACGATGTTGTACAAATGCAAAGTTGTTGTCACAGCTGTACAACCATCAGAATAGACTATGGGTTCATGCTGATTGCACTTTCTATTTATCTGACATCTAGGCCAAGGAGCAAGGATGAGGAAGCTTTTCAAGTGCACTGATTTCTATTATTATAAATGTTCTCTCTTTTTTTCCATTTTGTAGCCATATAGCCTACAATTGCTTACGTTTGTCTTTGTGTATGGGCTACTAGTCTAAGAGTACATATGTAAAGTACTTTAAAGTAATTCAGAAACATACATTATTACAACACAGCAACAATATTTTAAAAGTTATTTGATAATTTGATATTTAATTATATACCCCCCACCCTGCCATCATTAACATAACATTAATACAAATGTTCTGCCCTCAGATAAATGTTTGTGATGTAAAGCGTTTAAAAATGACTAATGAATGCATGGAATTAAATTCATTGTAGTATTTGAATAAGGAAAGACACACAGTGACAGTTCTGTAAGAGCAACAACAGTAACAGCAGCAGCGGGTGCAGAGCAGGAGCACGGGGGCAGCAGGCGGCCGCAACCACAGACCCAGACCCAACAGCTCCGGAGGCAGAAATACCTGCAGAAAGCAACAGAAGGGGGGAGAGAGTGGAGAGAAAGCACACAACTACGGGAAGAAGTTGAATTAATAACAAGCATTGATGGGATATGAGGGCGTACAGATGGAGAGGAAGAGGAGGAGAAAGGAGCTCAGTGCATCATAGGAAGTCCCCGGCAGTCTAGGCCTATAGCAGCATAACTAAGGGGGGGCTCAGGGGTCACCTGAGTCAGCCCTACTATAAGCTTTATCAAAGAGGAAAGTCTTAAGCCTACTCTTAAATGTGAGGGGGTTGTCCGCCTCCCGTACACAAACTGGGATCTGGTTCCACAGGAGAGGAGCTTGATAGCTGAAGGCTCTGGCTCCCATTCTACTTTTAGAGACTCTAGGAACCACAAGGAACCTTGCATTCTGGGAGCGCAGTGCTCTAGTGGGGTAATAGGGTACTATGAGCTCTTTAAGATATGATGGTGCCTGACCATTTAGGGCTTTGAAGGTGAGGAGAAGGATTTTAAATTCTATTCTAGATTTTACAGGGAGCCAGTGTAGAGAAGCTAATATTGGAGAAATATATCTCTTTTTCTGGTTCTTGTCAGTAAACGTGCCGCAGCGACTCCGGGCTGTAAAGTGACCGAACCCCTCGTGGCCAGCCATAATAGCTGCCGCAAACACAGCTACAGTGGCAGCCGCACGACTGCCGTCAAACAACCCCTGCAGGAAGCCCAAAACGTCCCGCAGGGAACAAGAACTGGGCCTGAGGTCCCTGGCCTCGCACCAACCTGTGAACAGCCGCCATCGTGATGCGTAGAGTTTTGCAGTGGACGGAGCACGAGCATGTTGAATTGTAGAGACAACTGCAGCCGGGAGGCCCAAGCCCTCCAATCTCACCCTCTCAATCTCCAGACCAAGAGGCGCTGACCCAGAACCGGGCGCGAGAGGATGGAGCCCCCTGCCTGCCAGAGAGCCGTGGGCAGATCCGGCACCGGCCACGGGCCTGCCTCCACTAGCTGGACCAGAGCCGGAAACCACCGGGCCCCGGGACTTTCCGGCGCCACCACTATCACGACCAAGTGCTGCATCCGGATCCTGTGGAGCAGCTGCATCATCAGCCTCAACGGTGGGAAAGCATACAGCAGACCGTGAGGCCAATGTGGGCGTCCGTCGGCCTCAGAGAGAACCATAACGGACACAGAGCGTTCTCTCTGGCCGCAAAAAGGTCGGCCACCGGTTGTCCGAACCGCTGCCAGACCAGTGCTGCCACCTCCGAGGAGAGGCTCCATTCCTCCCACAATGGACCCCCCCGGGACATCCTGTCTGCCCCCGTGTTGAGGGAAGCCGGAACGTAGCGAGCCCTTGTGGAAGAATACAAAAGTATTCTTACTAGTGTAGATGCCCCAGTTGTATATTGACTGTCTGAGAATTTGCTGTTCTTCTACCCCTCGTCTCCTGACCCCTGCTGACACTGTCCTACTAGACCCTTGATCATCCTAGCTTGCATCTCATGATTATAGTAGCCTTGACACCCCCCCTTTTCCTCTTACCTGGTGTGCATCTCATGTTTTAATGTCTCCTGGCTTCCTTTCCTCCTCACCTATTGTATATGGAATTGTCACCCCCCTCTCCTTTTGTTCCTGCATCCTGTACCATATGTCTGTTAACCACCACCCATAATTTACATAGTGTCTGACCACTCTTTGTTAACCTTATATAAATGACCCTCAGCCCTCTGCTCGGGGTCTGTTCCAGACCCGGTCTGTGACACTATGACTCACCGTTTTCCGGATTACTGAATAAACTTCCCTTCTATCAATTCAATTCAATTCAATTCAGTTTTATTTATATAGCGCCATATCATAACAAAGTTATCTCAGGGCACTTTTTCGAATAGAGCAAGTCTAGACCGACTCTTTATATTTACAGAGACCCAACAGTTCCCACCATGAGCAAGCACTATGCGACAGTGGCAAGGAAAAACTCCCTTTTAACAGGTAGAAACCTCGAGCAGAACCAGGCTCAAGGTGGGCGGTCATCTGCCTCGACCGGTTATCACAGCAAACCTTGGTTGGATTTTACTCTTTTCTTCAACAAATGGTGCTGTGACCCGGATGGCAACATACTTCCATGGACACTCCTCTTCCAGACCAAGGTCACACCAGTAGCCCAAGATTCCAAATTTCAAAGAGGTAAGGGGTCCTTTTCAAAACCCAATTTTGTTGCTGTGTGTTGTCTGAGGTCTAAAGCTGGAGTCCCAAAGAAGTTGATGCCATCCTCTTTGAGTAAGTTTGCTGTGTGGTAGTGAAATGTTTTGTTTGTCTGTTTGTCTTAAGTTGATTTGAGAATGTTAGATATGCTAGTATTTTCACCCTGGCAATTTAGTTTGTGAGATTACTTGCATATCTCACCTTAGAATTGATTCACTCTCCTAAGATATAACAGATCAAAATAACTAGCAACAGAAAGGTATACCATATACAGTAAATACGGCCAAGGAACTAGAAGAGACCAGGTTCAAGTCCTGTGATTCTATGTTCAGAACCAGAAGAGACCAGGTTCAAGTCCTGTTATTCTGTGTGCAACACCAGGTGGTTGAATTCTGTGATTCCGACTAGAAAAGATCAGGTTCAAGTCCTGTGATTCTGACTGGAAAAGACCAGATATATACTTAACCTGAAGACCGGTATATTGTTGATAACATCTAGAAAGTAGGCCTATACACGACCGGAAGGGAAAGAGGATTACTCAGAAAAATATTTTAGGAAACTGGTCTATATTTTCTGAATTGAGTATTGTTTGAAAGAATTGGCAAGTGATTTTGTGAGGTAAAGTAAGTGTATACAAAGGCTCTCAGGGAGGAATCTTATAGGAGGACAATGGGAAGTTGTTTTAGTAGTAGAAGGTCAGAGGAAGTGTTAACCGGTCCTGTAAAATACATGTATGATAATTTCGGTACCGATAGCGTTAAATTTGTTGCAACTTGGAGTAGAATAACTGCTGGTGATGGTCTCCTAAAATTTCCCCAGAATGGCACTTTTGATAAGACCAGATTAGAAAATTTAAAAGAGAAACTGTGTACTCGTAGAGATAGAAATAAACACTATACCTCCCTCAGACTATGGAGAGATGAAAGTAGGCGCCGTAATGCTGAATCTCAAATAGCTTCGCTTACAGATCAGAATAAGAAATTAATGGCTCAGTTAGAAGAAACAAAAATAAACACAACGCAGACAAAAGATACAATTCACAGCCACAATGAGCCAACAAAACCCACATCTGGTCATAAAAGCAATGAGATCCAAAGTCTATACCCGGTGACTGAAATAAGGGAATCCAGTGAAGAAGACAGCTCAGATGGTGATTGGATTCTAGAGTGTCAAAGATCTAAGATAACCAGTAACAAAAATAACACAGAGGGGTGGGATACTGCGAAAGGAAGAAGAAGAAGACAGAATCAACGGAAAACAGCGAAGTTGGCTCCACTGATTACCATGGGAAGTGATGTTGTTTACAAACCCTGGAATCGGAGGGAGCTAAGAGAAATAGTGAAAGACTTTCCTAAAAATGTTAGAAAGAACAAGCAAAGATGGCTAGAAGAATGGGATTCTGTGTGTACCATCTACAAACCTCACATGCCAGACATGATGCAATTGCTAAAATTGACTTTGCCATCTGATGTGAAGGATAAAGTAATAAAAGCCTGTGAGATTCCTTGCAATCCCACAGAATTTGCAAAGATCACACCTGACCAAGCACATGCCTTCTATAGCATCATAGCTTTAGCAGTCCAACAGGAAGTAATGCAGAAGACTGATTTCACACCCCTCACAAAAATTAAACAAGGAAAAGATGACACTCCTAGAGAATTTTTTGAAAAATTAATGTCAACAGCTAAAGAAGATTGTGGCCTAACACAGAGCCATATTGATGGACTTCCACCTGGTTATTTGCAAAATATGTTTGTGAATAACTTACAACCAAAAATAAAGACAAAGGTACAACTAACAGCTGGGTGGACAGGGAAAACAATGAGTGAGTTAGTTGAGATAGCACAACACCACTGGGACAACACAGAACAAAAGGAACATAAAATGCATGAAATGCTAATGTTTGCCCAAGTGTCTCACTACACAGGCGGAGCTACCAGAGGAGGACGCAGTGGCAGAGGAACCTACAAAGGAAGAAGGGGGAGGCAGAACCACATGTCACCCTTTACAAACAGAGGTACTAGGGAGTGTCACTATTGTGGGGAACAAGACCACTGGATAAGAAATTGTCCATACAGATCACAATCTACCCTGCCTACGGCACCTCCATTAAATAGCCACTTGGAAGACCAACAAACACCACAGCTCAACCATTAGAGCCGTCAGTTCAGAGACCACATTGAAACTAAAACTATAACTCAAGCTCCACTGCTAAAATTGGCAAACTAAAACCAAGAACCCCATTTAATGGTAAATGTAAACGGAGCACCAACATCATTTCTAGTAGACACTGGAGCCTCTCTTTCTACAGTAAGACCATCAGAAACCATAAATATGAAACCATCCAAAGAGACAGTAAGAGCTGTGGGGGTTGGAGGAATTCCTTTGTGCCTATCTGTATCTGAACCTACTACAGTGTCCATCGGTCCTTTTACTGAAACCATGTCTTCTTTCACCACTTCACACTTTTTCTCCTCTCAGATACCACACCCGTGAACTTGTTAGGGAGAGACCTGTTATGCAAATTAAACTGCACTATCTACTGCACTCCTGACGGCATTTTCTTGGAAACTAGTCAAGAAAACACAACAGCTGTTATAGCAGCCTTAGTAGCCCAAGACCAACCCCAAACAGTAGAAAAAGAAGGAACTCATGACAGGATAGTAAATAGTGTGCCTCTATCAGTGTGGGCCTCCTCATCTAGTGATATCGGGTTGATTAAAACTGCTGAACCAGTGCAGATTTTGTTAAAACATAATGCCCCCCTTCCTAGAGTGCCGCAATGTCCACTTTCCCAGGAGAAGAGAGAAGGCATTCGTCCAGTAATTCAGTCTTTGTTAGACCAAGGAATAATAATACCATGCAACAGTCCATGCAACACTCTTATACTTCCTGTTAAGAAAACAGGAAAATCAGAATACAGATTTGTACAGGATCTACGAACTATCAATGAAGTAGTACTACCTCGTTTTCCTCTAGTTCCAAACCTGACTACAGTACTGTCTTCGATACCTGCCAGTTCGAGTCACTACACTGTACTTGACCTATGCAGTGCTTTCTTCTCTGTCCCTCTTCATGAAGATAGTCAATATTTGTTTGCAGTTACCTATGATGATCAACAGTATACATTCACTAGACTACCTCAAGGATACACCGAGTCACCTACTATTTTTTCTCGTGTCTTGCACAATGATCTGAAAGATATCTCATTTCCAGGAGGTTCCACTCTAATACAATATGTAGATGACCTACTTATAGCTTCTCCCTCTGCTTCTGCCTGTGAAATTGATACAGTTGTCCTCCTCAAAGCTTTGGCTGAAAAAGGCCATAAAACGTCGCTAAAGAAAGCACAGCTGTGTCAGAATAAGGTCCAGTACTTGGGCCACACATTATCTGGTTCTACAAGAGTCCTTACTCCCTCCAGAGTGAAAGCTATATTGGAAATCCCAAAACCATCTAACATATCTCAGATGAAAGCCTTTCTAGGAATGACAGGTTATTGTAGACAATGGATAATTAATTATGCTTCACTTGCAGCACCACTCCAAGATATATCTAAACCATCAACTTCACCTGGTCACAACAAGCTAATGAGTCATTTGACATGTTAAAACAAGCATTGTTGACAGCTCCAGCACTAGGACTTCCTGACTACAACCAAACCTTTTTACTCTTCGTACATGAGAAAGGTGGATTTGCACAGTCTGTTCTAACCCAGCGTCATAACTCTTCTCATAGACCTGTCGCCTATTTCTCTTCCAGATTAGATGCAGTAGAAAGAGGACTCCCACCCTGCATGAAAGCTGTAGCTGCAGCTGCACTCTCAATTAACAAACCTTCTGATATTGTTCTAGGCTCACCCCTCACCGTCATGATTCCACATGATGCCCTCACTCTGATCACCAGGGAAGCACACAGACATGTGACCGGGACCAGAGAGGCAAAATATGTACTAACACTCACAGCTCCTCACATAACACTAAAAAGATGCTCTCTCCTTAACCCTGCTACCTTACTACCCACAGAAGAAGATGGCGACCCCCATAACTGCATGGAAGTTGTCTCGTGTTCCTCTAAACCCCGCTTTGACCTTTCAGAAACACCTCTTTCTAACTCTGATCTTGTCCTCTATACCGATGGTTCAGCCTATAGAGAAAATGGAGTGCCATACGCAGGCTACACAATTTGTGATAACTTTTCAATTGTAGAAAGTGCTGCACTGCCACCCTCAAGCTCCGCCCAAGTAGCTGAGCTGTACGCATTGGTGAGAGCCTGTCATCTAGCAAAAGGTAAAACAGTTACCATTTACACCGATTCCAGATATGCCTTTGGTTGTGTACATGATTTTGGTACATTATGGGCGAACCGAGGATTCATCACATCCTCGGGGACACCCGTCAAGCATGGTAAATTAATTGGTGAACTGTTAGAGGCATGTCTTTTACCTTCATCTATTGCCGTGGTCAAGTGTGATGCACACACTAAATCAAACGACCCCGTTTCAAGAGGCAATGCTTTGGCCGACCATGCAGCCAAGGCAGCTGCCAAAAGTGGTATCTCTGTCCCAGTAAAGCTCTGTCCCTCCATGCCCACTAAGGACCTTGCTTCTCTTAATGATGTGGCCCTCTTACAGGAGGCTACTGATGTGAAGGAGCGCAACCTGTGGGCCTCTCATGGATGTAAAAATGTAAATAGTCTGTGGGTCCACAATGACGGCCGCATTGTGGCTCCCGCATCTTTGTACCCGTGGCTAGCACGCATGACGCATGGTTTGTCACATGTAAATAAAATGGGGATGTGTGAAATTGTATTAAAGAATTGGTATGCTCCAGGATTTACTTCCTATGCTAAAAAATATCGTGAACAATGCGTTATTTGTCAACAGCACAACCCTGGGAAAACAATCCCAACGACATTATCAACACACCCTCCCCCACAAGGACCTTTTGAGGCTTTACAAATAGACTTTATTCATATGCCAAAGTGTGATGGGTATGATAATGTTCTTGTGTGTGTTGACATGTTTTCAAACTGGCCTGAAGCCTGGCCCTGCAAGAAGACAGACTCTACTTCTGTGGTAAAATGCCTACTGAAAGACATTATTCCGAGATTTGGTATCCCAAAAAGCCTCAATTCTGACAGGGGTACTCATTTCACTGGACAAATCATGAGTGAACTCTGTAAATCCCTAGGGATTAAACAAAATCTACATTGTCCCTATCACCCACAATCTGCCGGTTTAGTTGAGAGACAGAATGGTATTCTAAAGAACAAACTGGCCAAACTTTGTGCAGAAACCGGGCTGAAGTGGACAATGATGTTACCCCTTGCTCTGATGTCAATGAGGTCTACACCCATCAGAAAACACAAACTCACACCTCATGAAATTGTTACTGGTAGACCAATGACTGTACCTAGTATGAATGAATGAATGCCTTTATTGTCATTATACAAGTACAATGAGATTAAAAGGGCAACTCCTTAAAGTGCACATAGAAAACAAAACCTATATAAAAATAAATAAATGAATAGATAAACAAACAAAACATTATATAGATATAAATAATATAAATATAAATATTGCACAGGTATTAAAAAGATGAAAGTAATGTCAGTGCAGGTGTGAGTTCAGTGCATTAACAGCTTTGGGAAAGAAGCTGTTTTTGAGTCTATTGGTTTTTGTTCGTATAGACCTGTAGCGCCTGCCAGAGGGCAACAGGTCAAAGAGGTGGAAACCGGGGTGAGTGTTGTCCTTTAAGATGTTCTTGGCTCTGCTAAGACAACGGGAGTTGTAGATGTCTGACAGGGAGGGCAGAGGACAGCCGATGATCTTCTGTGCTGTTTTAACCACTCTCTGCATCCTCTTCCTGTCTACTTCAGTGCAGCTGGAGTACCATACTGTAGTAGCGTAGGTCAGCAGGCTCTCAATTGAGGAGCGATAGAAGCTCACCAGCAGCTGAGTGTTGAGCTGTTCCTTCCTGAGCACTCTCAGGAAGTGTAACCGCTGCTGGGCCCGCTTGACCACTGCTGTGGTGTTCGCAGACCAGGAGAGGTCAGCAGAGATGTGGACACCTAGAAATTTTAAGGACTGGACCCTCTCTACACATTCATTGTTGATGTACAAGGGGACGTGGTCGGCACTGTTCCGCCTAAAGTCCAAGATGATTTCTTTGGTTTTTGTGATGTTCAGTGTAAGGTTGTTCACTGAGCACCACTCACTAAGTCGCAGGACCTCGTCCCTGTAGGCTGTCTCGTCCCCTTCCGAGATCAGCCCCACCACTGTCGTATCATCTGCAAATTTAACAATGGTGTTCTCTGGGTGGGCGGGACTGCAGTCGAATGTGTAGAGGGAGTAAAGTAGTGGGCTGAGCACACAGCCCTGAGGAGAGCCGGTACTGAGAGTGCGGATGGAGGAGAGGTGTGGGCCCAGTTTCACACGCTGTGGTCGATCGATCAAAAAGTCCTTTATCCAGGCGCAGGTGGGTGGTGGGAACCCCAAGTTGGATAATTTATAGACTAGAATGTCTGGAATTATTGTGTTGAAGGCTGAACTGAAGTCAATGAAGAGCAACCTGACATAGCTCCCCTGATGTTCCAGATGATTCAGTGCCGAATGAAGAGCTATGGCTATTGCATCTTCTGTTGATCTGTTTGTCCGGTAGGCAAACTGGTGAGGGTCCAGGGAAGGGGGGAGACAGGCTTTAATGTGCCGTAGAACCAGTCTTTCAAAGCACTTGGTGATGACTGGGGTGAGTGCTACGGGGCGGTAATCATTGAGGCTGGCTGTAGGTGACTTTTTTGGAACCGGGATGATAGTGGCTGATTTCAGGCAGGGCGGGACAACAGCTTGTGCCAGAGACAGGTTGAAAATGTCAGTGAAGACCTGCGAAAGCTGGTAGGCACATGCCTTGAGCACTTTTCCAGGTACTCCATCTGGACCCACAGCCTTCCTGGAATTCACTGACCAGAGCACACGTCTTACGTCCTGAACCTCTAAAGTGAGATGGAAAGTACTTGAGGCTGGAGGGGGCTGTAGTGGTGCGGCTGAGTGCTGTTTATGAGTCTCAAAGCGGGCAAAGAAGCTGTTCAGCTCCTCTGCCAGTGCCGCATCTGTGTCACCGGATGTCACATCACAGCCTCTGTAGTTTGTGATGCTCTGTATGCCTTGCCACACCTGCCGGAGGTTATTGCTGGTAAGATGGTCCTCTATCCTCCTCTTGTAGTCTGCTTTGGCAGCTCCGATACCTCTCCTCAGGTCGGCGCGAGCAGCGCTGTACGCATCTCTGTCTCCTGACCTGAAGGCTGAGTCTCGGGCCCGGAGGAGCATGCGGACCTGGCTTGTCATCCAAGGCTTCTGGTTTGGGAATACCCTGATGCATTTGTCCACAGTGACGTTCCCAATGCAGTACTTGATGTAAGACAGTACAGTCTCTGTGAATGTTGCCAGGTCCTCGTGGTAAAAGGTATCCCACTGGGTATGTTCAAAGCAGTCCTGAAGTTGGAGAAGTGCCGTGTCAGGCCAGGTGGTAATGGTCCTCTTTGTGGGCTTTGCTTGCCGACTTAGGGGGGTATATGCAGGGATGAGAAGCAGGGAGAGATGGTCTGACAGGCCCAGATGGGGGAGGGGTACAGCTCTGTATGCATGCTTGATGTTAGAATACACATGATCCAGAGTGTTCTTCCCTCTAGTTGGGCATCTAACATGTTGATGGAATTTAGGGAGTACAGATTTTAGATTACCCTTATTAAAATCCCCTGCAATAATGTGGACGCCTTCAGGGTGGACCCGCTGGTGTTTGTTAATGGCATTTAACAGTAAGGAGAGTGCCGTGTTTACATTGGCATCCGGTGGAATATAGACAGCAGTAATGATGACAACAGTTAGCTCTCTCGGTAGGAAAAAGGGTCTGCATCTCACCGACATAAACTCCAGGTCAGGGGAGCAGTGACTGTCTAAAATCGTGCTGTTGTTGCACCAGCCATCATGCACGTAGATGCTAAGCCCCCCTCCTCTGGTTTTACCGGAGTCCCTGTTTCTATCCCAGCGATGTAGCATACGGCCTGCTAGCTGCACCGTAGCATCAGGGATCTTTTCTGTAAGCCAGGTCTCTGTAATGATGAGCACACAGCATTCACGAACATAGCGATTTCCAGCCAGTTGTCGCCTGCCAGACCCGATAACAATCCACGGAGATCCTGCTGATCGCGCTATCTCGTCCGGAATGTTGAAAGTGCGGTGAAAGTCGCTGGAGACGGACATCTTCTGTTGAAATCCGATGTCAAATAAATCCATACGACTGTAGCTTTTGGATACCACTAGATTGACATACGATAACAGCAATAAAAACAATAAAAATAGCATATTTAAGGAGAGCCGTGAGCCGCTGCATCTATGCGCCGCCATTGCACTAAAGCAAAACTAAAGTAATTCGGTAATCTGTATGAAAAAGATGGACCTTCATGCCATAGACGAATCCATGATTTCATTTTGCTCTGCTCTAACCTCTGCTGTTCAGTCAATCCATAGACAAGTAAAAGCTGTCCAGTCTTCTCCTAGTGACCACCCATGCCATGATGTCCAACCAGGTGACTGGGTCTGCATAAAGGAGTTCTGCAGAAAAAATGCCTTGAAACCACGCTGGTCCAAACCTCAACAAGTCCTGCTTACCACCAACACTGCAGTCAAGTGTGAGGGTTGCCCTACCTGGATCCACGCATCACACTGCAAGAAGGCCCCCCCTCCATCATGCATCGGAAAGCAGCAGAATCCCTCTTCATCTGGTGGACCATCTCCTGCATCGTCTACGGAACAACAGAAGGATTCGCACCAGGCGTGAGGAGCACCGCAGACACCGGAGATCCAGAGGCAGATGACCAACGACTCCAGAGGAGCAGCGCAGACACCGGACTTCCAGAGGATAACCAACAACCCCTGAGGCACAGCACAGGCACCGGAGTTGCAGAGACAGACCACAAACCGCCATTTTCATCGAACACATACCTCCAGCTGGCAAAACTGGTGGCCAAACACAATAAAAATAACAAGGACTGTTATGTGTGTGGTATCATTCCACACAGCACAAAAGAGGGACTCCCACTGATGGCTTCACCCATCACTTCTTGTGACAATTGTCTCATATTACATCTTAACTACACAAAGGAATACTGTGCCTGCCCAAATCCAACACAAACTAGACAACTACACTGCAATCAAGTCTACCCCAACTGTTATTCCTGTGACAATCCTGAACCCCTCACCCTCACGATAGTTTCAAGACAAAACTTTAGTTGGTGTGTTAGGGGACAAGGAAAATTTCATTTGGGAACATCAAACTGCGATTTCACATACACACCATCCAAAGAATTTCTCCCTGCTATTGAACAGCATGAACCATGCAATCCTAATGGAGATTATAGTCATTTTGCTACAATTGCCAACCATTGTTCCATACCGCTACCAAAAGGAGTGTACTGGATTTGCG
Organism: Macquaria australasica; assembly: GCA_005408345.1. Lineage (NCBI taxonomy): Eukaryota > Metazoa > Chordata > Actinopteri > Centrarchiformes > Percichthyidae > Macquaria > Macquaria australasica. Next base: position 67,343 of record SEMN01000020.1, on the reverse strand, counting down.
GCAGGATGGCATATGAATACTTACCAAAAGAATGGTCTGGTGTGTGTGGCCTAGGTCACGTGGTACTGAGGGTACTGTCACCTGGAGTGAACATTGTTAAAAGGGACTTATTCACACACACTCAAACCCCATGGACGCGATTCTTTGGGGCCCTCATTCCCAACTACGGAGTCGTGGCAGCTCTGGATCAAATCAGAGACCTTTCTCATGCTGTGGAAGATCTTGCTAACTCCACTGCCAAGGGCATGACCATGCTCTCACAAGAAATGTCAGCAATAAGACTCATGGCTCTGCAGAATCGAGCTGCGCTGGACTATTTACTGGCATCACAAGGGGGAACTTGTGCCGTCATTGGAACTGAATGTTGCACATTTATACCAAACCAAAATGCCACAATACAGGAAATAACTGACCACATGAAAAACATTGCCAAGACATTACAAAAATCCACACAGCCCTACACCACTGTTTTTGACTGATTTAAGGAGAAATTAGGTGCTTTGGGATATGTAATTTTTGAATTTATGTTGCTCTGTCTTGGAATGTTTATTCTTATTTGTCTTCTGATCACCTGCCTTAACTCTGTTTGCAAACAAATCACCACCCAAACAGTAAATACAAAAATAATGTATTCTGCCACAAATCCAAATTCTCCTCCAACGGAGGAAGAACAAGTTGATTTCCTAACTTCTATCGACATAGATTTTGACTGAGTCTCATTTGAATTGTTTTATGTTTCCTTTCTTTATTTTGAATGAATTTCTTGCACACACATACACACCCCCACACACACTCACACACACACCTGATCAACTTAACTTATTATCAACACAGAATTTGAGTAGGTTTTGTTTGATTTTATTTTGTTTCTTTTATCTCTTTTGAATGAATTCTTGCACACACACACCTGATTCTAATTTAACTTCTCTTGAATTATTGTATTTTATTTTTCCAGTTTCTTGCTTATTCAAAAAAAAAAAAAAAGTGTGGATTGTGGAAGAATACAAAAATATTCTTACTAGTGTAGATGCCCCAGTTGTATATTGACTGTCTGAGAATTTGCTGTTCTTCTACCCCTCGTCTCCTGACCCCTGCTGACACTGTCTTACTAGACCCTTGATCATCCTAGCTTGCATCTCATGATTATAGTAGCCTTGACACCCCCCCTTACCTGGTGTGCATCTCATGTTTTAATGTCTCCTGGCTTCCTTTCCTCCTCACCTATTGTATATGGAAATGTCACCCCCCTCTCCTTTTGTTCCTGCATCCTGTACCATATGTCTGTTAACCACCACCCATAATTTACATAGTGTCTGACCACTCTTTGTTAACCTTATATAAATGACCCTCAGCCCTCTGCTCGGGGTCAGTCTTCTGTTCCAGACCCGGTCTGTGACACTATGACTCACCGTTTTCCGGATTACTGAATAAACTTCCCTTCCATCACAACAAACCTTGGGTTGGATTTTACTCTTTTCTTCAACAGTGGATTTTGTTGCCTCCCTTGATGGAGCACCTTGAGAAGGCCACTGTATTTAAGGGAACTTCAAAAACTGTGCAGAACGAGCTACTGGACTGCATGTTGTCTGTTGTGAGGGAACAAATCATTAAAGAAGCCCAGAGCAGTGCTTTTTTATCAATTCAGGCAGATGAGACAATGGATATTACCACACAGTGCCAACTTGTGCTTGTGCTGCGTTACGTTGACGACAAAAACAACGTGCAGGAAAGAATTTTTGAGTTCATCCCTCTGCAGTCAGCTACAGCTGAGTCCATTGCTGGCACTAAAAGAGCGTCTTGCTGCCATCCTTCCAGAGGATCAGAAAAGTAAGCTCATCTGCCAGGCATATGATGGAGCCAGCATGATGAGGGGTGCCACTGCAGGTGTTCAGAGGAGAATTCAAGATGTGTACCCAAATGCCCACTACATCCACTGCTACGCACATCAGCTCAACCTGATAATGCAACAGGCCACCTCTCACATATCCAAAGTGAGAATTTTTTTTTCTGACCTTGGTGGATTTGCCAGCTTTTTTTCCAGATCACCCAAGCGGACAGGTGTTCTTGATAAAGTCGTGGCCCATAGACTGCTAACATCCAGCAACATCAGATGGAACTTCCACAGCCATGCCATCAATACCATGTTTGAGCACAGAGAGGACCTCATCCACTGTTTTGAGAGCATACGAGATTCAGGTGACTTTGACGCTGCTACCATAAGAGAAGCAGGAGCCTTCGCTATGCGACTGGAGGATCAGGATTTCAAGTTCTTTCTGCAACTTTTTCACCACATCATGCCACATGTGGACCTCCTCTATGCCAAGCTCCAGAAGAGGAACATTGATTCGGTCCATATCAATGGGTGCATCCAGCAGTTCCAACAGGACGTACAAAAGATCAGGTAATATCTGTATTCCTGTATTCCTGTATTCACTTTCTATTATTATTATTAGTAGTAGTAATACTACTAGTAATAGTAGTAGTATAAATTATCTTTTTCCTTCACAGAAATTCTCTCCATTCCATGGTTGAGCAAAGCAGTGACTCTCAGCCAACAAAGAGGCGTCGGGCACTCAGTCTAGAGGACCATGAAAGGATTGCAGCAGAAGTGAGTTTATGATGTAGAAATCAGTCACAGTCCATGTTACAATGGAGTGGAGTGTGTGTGTGTGTGTGTGTGTGTGTGTGTGTGTGTGTGTATATGTATATATATGTGTGTGTGTGTGTGTGTATATATATATATGTGTGTGTGTGTGTATGTATATCTGTGGAAGTATGTTTGCCAACTTTTTACCTACTTTGTGTGGATGAAATATGTTTATTGGGGAATAAATCGAAATTATTTAAATGTAATACAAGTAGTTGAACTAGCATAAAATTAGAGCTAAAACTGTTTAAATAGAATATTGTCTTGGTGAAACTAATCTGTAATTTAGTGATAGTAACTGATTAAATGTTTAAGTAAATACCATGTGAAAAAAGGGTTTAAAGAAATTGTTGAATGCTTGTGAAGAAACAGGGTTATCATCTCACAATTCATCTTTTGTTCTTTGTTGAAGAAGAATACAATTTGTATGATCAAATATTATGCACTTTTGTGGGAACAATAGGTTTCTGTATTGAGCCTGAGTCAGGGTGCATGTGACACCCTGAAATAATATTGCTTATATTCTTGGTGCATGCAGCTCTTCACCTGACCTTCACTTCTCCTAATATCTTGTGTTAGGGATACTCCTAATACCCAGTCCCCTTGTCACTGGCCACTGTGAAAAAGTCTTCCTATTTCTTCATCTTATTCAGAAATGAATGAGCCCCCAATTGTTTGTTACATGGTATAAAATAGTATGTAATCCTATTGAGAATTTCAAGATATTTTTAACTTCAGCATTCTTTGCTATAAGACTTAAGCATTAATCTTCAGCATTAACATATTCAAATTTTGTCCAACAGATGGCAACAGAGGGCTCTATAGATGACCTTGGAGTTAGCTAATATTTTCCTACTCTTTTTATGACATAGAATCTCAACCTTGAAAAGAATTAAAACTTTTCTCAGAAACACCATGACCCAGGAGAGACTGAATGCATTGGCCATGCTGTCAATGGAAAAGAGACTGGTTATTGAGATGACTGACTTTAACCAGAAAGTCATTGAGAAATTTGCAGGCCAGAAGGAAAGGAGGGCAAAATTTATGTTCAAGTAGTGCTACTGGCCAGTGTTTAGGCAACATTACAGTGTACTGTGTTGTTTTTAGATTTGTTTTTGTTGTCATTGTTGTTGCTGAGCTATGAAGTACTGCTTCAGTTTGCTTGCCCCCCCCCCCAAAAAAACTGCACCCCCCCAAATTTTTTTATCACCAGCCGCCACTGACTCCTCTTCTGTTTACTTTTGATTTAAATAATTTAAGTGGTCGGGGGGCAGACTACCTCTCTGTGAAGTTTAGGGTGGGTAACTGCTCTAATGGAAGCGCAGAGAAGCGTGTAGGACTGCAACTCTGCCTCCTGGTCTGGACCACAGACTGTATTAAATCTATGGTCTGAACTCTGAGCTGTCATGGCTTAGGGCCACTAATTAATTCAACCTCCGATTGGCGCAACCGGGTGTCATTATCGCCGAAGTGAATAACAATCTTACCATGCTCACGCTTATCCTTAGCCAGCAGCTTTAAAAAACTATGGTCGCTGGTGTCGCTAATTTCACATTTCGCAAAATGGAGCTGCCAATAATCAGAGTTGGTTTCTCAGCGGATGTGTCGCTGAGTGGAGAGAACCTGTTAGAAATGTGAACGGGTCGGTGGTGAACCGTGGGCTTTGGTTTAGGGCTATGCTTCTTTCGGACAGTCACCCAGCCTCCCTGGCTTCCCAGCTGCTTGGGAGTTGCCGGGAGACGGCTAGCAGAAGCTACCTTTGGTTGGATCGCACCGGCTAGGGGCTGGCTAGCTACAGCTGACTGACTTTCCATGGTGCAGAGCACATTTGACACACCGAGCAAGAGAGAGCAGGAGAAGGAGAGGGATATGAGTCGGTCTAGACCTGCTCTATTCGAAAAAGTGCCCTGAGATAACTTTGTTATGATATGGCGCTATATAAATAAAACTGAATTGAATTGAATATGAGTGCTTAAACAAAACTAGTGTATACTTAAATGTATAGCGGGTAATTAACCGCTATAGTAAAGAAAAATCAAAATTAACTGGGTTTAGCTAGAGCAGCAAAATTTGCTACCAGTAACACAGAAACACCGGCAACCGGAAATGAGACAATACGTCGACCTGTCAAACACATATTCAGCAACACTTTGAGATCCCTGGTGCAGAGAGAGTATTCTACTGGAGGCAACTTTACAAGGAACCGGGGGCTCGAAAACCTTCCTTAATTCACGCCCGAGTCCGGCGTGGTGACAGAGCGGACGGATCTGCTGCAGGGGGCGGCGGATGATGATGATGATGAGGAGGAGGAGGGGGAATGGGCCGCAGAGGAGGAACGGGCTGTGATGGTGGTGGTGGAGGAGGAGGAAGGATCGGGTGAGGAGGGGGATTACAGCGGGCCATCGCTGACCAAAAGACCGAAGGAAGGAGTCGTGCGCGGGCTTATCCAAAGTAGTGGAAGAATGCCGGGTCTGTGCCATCTGATCTTCCCCAAATACATTGCAAGTTACTTGGAGGATTACCAACATTACCAGGAGGGAATCTGCCCTTCTACCAAGCATCTCGAAAACGCCTACTCCAAGGTGAGCCGCGTGAAGTCTTTTGTTTATTTCATGGCCACGGGAAAACGCAACCTACGCAGCTGGATGTTTCTGGATGACGGGGCCCAGATCAGAAAGTGAGTGAGTGTGACCGGCTTTCATAATCATTTCTCGGGTTGCTGCCCGGCCCGTGGTCCCTGACCTTGTGCTTTGTGCTTTTTTTTTTTTTTTAATTTAACAAATGGTCCTCCCATCTCCTGACTACGGGCAAGACGGTGACAACGGCGAACTTTTATATGAGAAACGTGTACCAATTCCTCCAATATATGAAGGAGACCCCCCCTCCCCTCTGCCGCCTGTCCCAGGCCCAGCTGACCGGCGTGGTGAGAGACGTCAAATCGGCAATGAAAAAGTGCCGGGACGCGGCTGGGGCACGAATCCCCGCACTGCTGGGTATGTAACCGGCTGTTTAGCCCGGGCGGGCGGGCGGATAAATGCATCTCTGAGGTGGCTTACTTTTGGCATGTCCTCCGCTCAGATGAAATGAAGAAGAACGGCTCACAAGCGCTGAGGTATAGCTTCTACGGATACTTCTCCGCGTTTGTGGCATGCATCTACGGGCACCGTCCCGGAGTCCTGACCAACATGACGGTGGAGGAAGTGGAAGCAGCGAAGACCACCGGCGGCCGGTCCGCCGAGGGCTTCGTGGTCTCGGTAAGTACGGGGGTCTCCGCTGACGTGTGCCCGAAATTTGAGTTCGATCTGACGGGGCGTCTAAATGTGTGTGTTTTTTTGTTTTGTTTGTTTTTTTAATTTAATTTAATGTATTTTCCCCCCCTCCGCATTGCAGGTCAGCAACCACAAGACCAGCAGGGACTTCGGGGCGGTCCAGATTTTTTTCCGGCCCGAAGAATACGAGTCGCTGGAGACGTGGCTGGAGCTGCGCGAGCGCTGCAGGCCCACGTCTGATCGCGTGTTCTTTGCGGCTGGAATAGGGCCGGCACGGAATCTCGTTCGATACATGCAGGGTGCCTGGGCGGAGATGGGATTGCCGGGAAAGCCCAGCTTCATCGACTTCAGGACCGCCGTCTCCGCACACGTAAGTCGCACTGCGCCACGGCGGTGCCCACCTCAGTTTAACCTTTGCCGGCAGTAGCGATCTTTATGAGTCCCTCTCCTCCACCACCGTCTCGCAGGCCAAGAATGTACATTCGGCGGAGGTCAGAGACAAGATGGCCACATTCATGTGCCATAACACCTCCACCGCGGACAAGTTTTACGCTCTGAACCTGGATGTTGCGCAGTCCAGGCAGATGCGCCGTCGTTTCGAAGAGGCCACATCATCCAGCAGCCCCCCCGCTGCCTCCACCTCCGTGACCCCCGGGACAGAGAGCGTAGGCATCGGTCTATTTTTAACCGTATTTTAAATTATTTTGTCCCGTATATAAAGTGGAGGCCTGGCCGATCTTGATGCTTCTCTCACTGGGTGTGTATTTGTTTCCTCACCAGACGCCGACAAGGAGAGCCACGGAGCGGTGCAAGAAGGCGGTGGTACTCATCAGCCCCTTGGGCGACAGACTGAAAGCTGCCCACGGACCAGCTGTCCGGTCCCGCGGGACCAGGAGAGCAGCGCTCGGGGCTGAAAAAAAAAAAGACTCTAGCGGCAATAATGATACATAGATAAAGGAATTAAAATGAATAAAGTTCCTTTGCTTTTGCCGCTGTTGTCGTAGTAAATCTTATAAACCGTTTGGTCGGTGTCCTGCTTACTCACTTCACCCGCGGTGAGCCAGTGACACACGGGCCCGTCAGCCAGTTCCAGGGCACCGGGGTGAGCCCGTGACGCACGGGCCCCTCTGCCCGTCAGCCAGTTCCAGGGCACCGTATTAAATCAAATATCACGGTCCTCCATAGGCCGTTGCTCGACGAGTTTTACGCAGAGGAACGCGCACTCTCTGCCGGGAAGGCTAAGCTGATGTGCCCCTGAAATCTCTGGAGGTGGTGAATCACATCCACAGCCAGCTCCAGAGAGAGCCATGAACGCTGGCTCTATCCTTTGCGCATAACACTGAAGCTCTCCCCCCCTGCTGAATTAAATTTAAAATAAAATAAAATAAAAATCACGGTCCTCCATAGGCCGTTGCTCGACGAGTTTTACGCAGAGGAACGCACACTCTCTGCCGGGAAGGCTAAGCTGATGTGCCCCTGAAATCTCTGGAGGTGGTGAATCACGTCCACAGCCAGCTCCAGGGTGAGCCATGAACGCTGGCTCTATCCCTCGCGATTTTGATGTTCGGGAAACCGCTTGATGTTTGGCGTGCTGACAAATGGGGACGTATTTGTTTCACAATTGTCAAATTGACAAAGGGGCCGCTTTCTGACAGGGGGGGATGACAAAGGGGCCGCTTTCTGACAGGGGGGGCGGTGGAAGGGATTTGCTGTTTGGGAAACCGATTCAAATGTGTGCCAAGTGTCAGCCCACGCCCTACTAGGAGTGAGGGGTTTCTGACTAAACACAAGGGAGCACTGAAGCAGAAATTACCTACACTTGCCCAAATCACCATGATATGGCTCAGGGTGAGAAATGTGTGTGTTAGGATTAGGGTTGTTCCCCTCCACCTTCCCTATGTTCTCCTGGTTTCCCCCCCTCCCTGTGTGTTTGTCTTGTGTTCTATGTGTTGTATGTCTATGCCTGGGCAGGGCCGGTAGTCTCCCTTCCCTCCAATCCTCGGAGCAGCTGTGGCTCATCAGTAATCATCCCAGCAGTGTTTAAATACCTGGCTCTACTCTCCAGTCTCCGCCAGATTGTTCCATTTCCCACTATGGTAACACTCATTGGCCGCTTAGTTTGTTGATTAAAATTCGCCGGTGTTTTCTGTGATACTGACCTCTGTCTCCCTGTGTTTCAGGCCATCCATCTGCCCAGAGATCCATCTACCCAGCTCGCTTTTCTTTTCCATGCTGCCACTCTGCTCGGTCCTGCCTCAGCCAGCCCAGTCTACTCTCCAGCTCGGTCCACCTGTCTGGCCTCGTCCTGCTCCACCAGGATTTTCCCCTGACTACAGCCTTTCCCTGGCTACCGTGACTGCCATCATCTGCATAAAGTGATGACCCAATATCTCTACCAACATTCATAAAAATAGAATTTATCATAATGTTAAACAGAATAGGGCTAATAACACTACCTTGCAGAATACCATTTAATAATATTAAAATCATCTGACACTGCATCACCAACTTTAACACGGAATGTCCGATTAGACAGGAAATCTGGAACCCAGTAATATGGCCTTCCGCCAATACCCATTTTAATCAGCAGTCCTTCTCTCCACATGAAATCATAAGCTTTCTCAACATCGAATTACACTATAGCCACAACCTCTTTCATAGCAATTGCTTTTTCTGCGTCATTACTCACTCTCACTAAAGCATCTAGTGTAGATCTGCCTTTACAGAATCCACTTTGACACGTGCTTAGCATTCCTCTTTGCTCTAGCCAGTATTACAATCTACGCACAATTATCTTTTCCATCCATTTACGCAAATGAGATGTTAGCGCTATAGGCCTATAGTTTCCTGCATTACCCGGGTCTTTGCCAGGCTTTCCAAAAGGTAGTATCAAAGCACTTTTCCAACTGCCAGGCATTGCACCTTCTCTCCATATCTTATTTAACAGATTCAAAATAATTTCCAAGACTTCATCTGGCATTTGTCTATACATAGCATAGCATAGTTGGTCTTGTCCTGGAGCAGTGTACCCACAAGGCCAGTTTCAACTCATTTAATGTAAAGTCCATATCCAGCGATGTTTCATCACTGTCCTTTTTCTTTGTTACTGTGAGGGCAAAATTTCTCTCTTTCTGCCTACTAGATATGTTTTAGTGCGATAACTTGTTTTCTAGTCAATCAGTCTGCATTCTATATACTTAGATAATTTCTGTCTCGGGTCATCTCTGTGTAAGGTACATTGGTATCTTGGTTGGGTTATTGCTGGAGGACAAATTGTAATCAGGAAGAAGGACAGCTGCAGTCTGGGGGACCGTCTGCCCTGGGTTTCTAGCCTTGGGCAGGAACACTTAGCTGGAGACAGACTATCTGGGTTAGAAGTGAGTCTGAGATCCTTGCCGTTCTCTAATATGTCTGCTAGGTATTGTAAGGTTATAAGTATGTGACTGCATCTTCCCTTCTTGGTCAGACTCTTCATATGCATTTTGGTGTATGATCTCTGTCCTTTCAGCTAAAATAAGATTGACTCTGTGTGCTTTCTTGCTCTTCCTTTTATTCCTATTTACCATTTTATTTGATTGTTTTATTCTTTGCTTAATTAAATATACAAAAGACAATGGCTTGTTGGATCTTCATTTTATTTTCTCACTTCTTCAAAGGAAATACACAATTTTCACCAGTTACATCAGTATTTGCTCTTAAAATGTCATCTTTTCGTTGTTTATGTATTTCATCTAAATGGCTTCCACTATGAACACTTGCAAATGTCTTACCCAGTAGATCAGCCTTTTCTTTATTGTAATTGCCAGCAACTCTCCATCTATCAGCACTGGGATTTTAACAGATGTCCTTTTCCCACTCATCCTTTTGATCATTGCCCAAATGTCACCCAATCCTATTTCTCTGCCAGTGGCGGAGCAGAATTGCCTCCATGCCTTCCTCTTGGCTGACTTAATTATTTTCCGTGCCACTGCTCTCTTCCTTTGATATTTAATCAGATTATCTTGACTCAAATGATTTCTTAATACTCTGAATGCATGATTTCTTTCTTTTATAGCATTTTTACATTCATCATTCCACCATGGAACCATTTCCTTTTTCCCTTTCACTGTGCTCTTAGTAATACAGGCTGTTGCCGCACTAATAATCATGGAAGTCACTGCTCCTGCAAAGCTATCTACATCACCCTCCATCAATATTCTGGCTGTGGACAACATTCTCTAAATTTTCCCCATTCAGCTTTAGGAAAACGCCATCTTTCTATTATATTACCTTCCTGACTATACATTTCAAAATTCATAGAGCAAAGAATCGGAAAGTGATCACTTCCTATAGTATCAGTCTTTACATCCCATTCACATAAATTGCTCAAATTTCCAGAGACTAAGGTAAGATCTAAGCATGACTGAATTTCTTGTGACATCCACCCTGGTACACCTTCCATCATTCAGACAAGTAAGAGGTCTCTGCTCAATTAATTCTTCAACTACTTCTCCATTTGTATCTGTATGATCGCTTCCCCATAGAGTATTGGGAGCATTAAAGTCTCCACACCATATTTCTCTTCTATCTATACTTTCTGAGATAAATATTTGCATTGGTAGCTTCTTGGGTTATAAAAATTGACTAATTTAAAATCTCCTCTTGGACTACACCTTTCTATCACTATGCATCCATACTCACTTGGAACATTTACTTTTTTTATATGCTAGAGTATCCTTAATGAATGTTACACATCCCCCACCTTGTTTACCAATTCTGTCACATCTGATAGAGCTGTAACCTGGCATGACAAAGTCTAAGTGTGGTCTTAACCATGTTTCTCAAATAACATCAGGCACCACTTCTAGATCAGCTACATTCTTCTTGAACTCTTGCCCATTAGCAATTAAACTTCTGGCATTCCATTGTAGGATGTGAAACACCATGAGGAATCTAAGCATCTTGAGACAGTCCATCATAATTAGACAGGTTCAACATCTCATATCATCAGCCTTGACTTCTTTAATCCCCATTATCTCTATAGCTGCCTCTACAACTGTCTTGATTCTGTCACATTTTCTCTTTTGTTGCAGTGTCACATTCACAACTTTACAGAGGAAAGCAACAAAGCTGATTTTATCCACAATCAGTGTATCCTTACTGATCTCCTTTAACCATGGATTTATTTCTGTTTGCTTCTGGCTTGGGGTGGGAGGCAGAACCTCTATTGGTCGTCTAGTTTCAAACGCTCTTGGTCTGTTTATCACCTGCTCACTTTCCTTCACTTTCTTAGCTGTATCAGCATAAGATACCTGGTTTGTTACTTTATATTTCTGCACCTCCCTAGCTTGTCTTTGTACAGGGCACCCTCCAAAAGCAGCACTGTGTTCACCGCCACAATTGCAACATCTGATTTTTGCATCTTGGCCACATTTTCTATATTCATGTTCACCACCACATCTTGCACATCTTTGCTTTCCTTTACATTGGCCAGCTGTGTCCCCCATTCTTAGCCCCCAGTGGGGCTGGGATAAAGTCTCTGACATCATAACTCAAATATCCCATTCTTACTCTCTTAGGCATATCACTTTCAAACTCAAGGGCTACTGCCAGGCTATCAGTTTTCACACCCTGCCTACGCGTTTTAACTCTTGTAGCTTTCACCACCTTTTCCCCTTTCAATTTCTGAATTATCTCATCCATAGTCATTGCCAAAGGTACATCATAAATAACACCTCTACGCTTTATAGCATTACCTGGGACATGAGCGTTGATCCTTTCTCCATTCAGTGTTACCGCACTAAGAATCTTATCTCTGTAGTGTATTTGTAGCAAAAATCAACAGCCGCCTAATTACTTAAATATTTTGCAAATTTGATCTTTCCTATTTCCTTCTCAATTGCTTTAGTCAGTTTTAGTGGGTGATAATGCCCCCCTTCTTTTATCAATATTACCATCACTTTCCATTCCGTTTGTTCATCCTCCTTCATCCCTGTCTTAGCAGCCTTCACTTTTCTGGCCATGTCGCCCACCCCGACAGCAGCAGTAGAACTTCCAGCACTGTTGCTCCTCTCCTTCCTTTTCCCAATTACATCCTGCCATGACATACTATCACTATCATCATCCGAAGTATCACAGTCACGGTACAGTTGTTGCTAATCCGCCAAACAAAACTTGACTGTGTCAGTGAGGACAAACACGTTCGCGCCAAATGCTCCTGTTAGTCGGGGTAACAGCTGTAGAGACTTTGATGGAGTTTGTGTCTGCACCATAGACTCTTAACACATGTGCACTGCGCTAATACTAATAAAGGCAAGACACACAGTTATCACTGGCAGAGCAGCACTATTTTCTCTCTGTAACCTGTTTAACAAACACCTGCACATGAATAACAACCATGATGACAACCTGCACTCTGTATTTATACTGTGTATTGTGTCCTGCATTTCTATTATTAATTCATTATTTGAATCTGTATTTATTGATACAGATTGATATTGGGAATGACCCAGAATATGATTATGGCGTCTTTTGAACACTGGAAATGATTTATTACTCTAAATGTTTCAGAGAAAATTGAAATGATGTAACTCATATCAAACCTGACGCTCAGGAATTATCAGCCTCACGTGACTGAATGGAAATGACGATAAATTATGTAAAAAGTGTTTCTTGCTCTCCTACTCTCTGACTTTAATTGTATAAGAGTGAATGGGGGAAATAACAGATCATGAAAATAAATTAAGAAAGTTGATTATGGTTCTTTTGTTGTTCAGAGCTACAATTAACACAGATCCAAATGAATAAATGCAAATAAAATATACACTTTAGTTTAATCTGTTATCTGTCTTCACTCCGGTATGAAACTCCAGTGATTGTTGTGACGTATCAGTCCGATCAGCGGTGGCGTCCAATCAATAACTGATATCCAATAAGGGAGCGTGTCAGCCAGTAAAAGACTTTTCAATTCAATTCAATTCAGTTTTATTTATATAGCGCCATATCATAACAAAGTTATCTCAGGGCACTTTTTCGAATAGAGCAAGTCTAGACCGACTCTTTATATTTATAACTAAGGGGGGGGGGCTCAGGGGTCACCTGAGTCAGCCCTACTATAAGCTTTATCAAAGAGGAAAGTCTTAAGCCTACTCTTAAATGTGAGGAGGTTGTCCGCCTCCCGTACACAAACTGGGATCTGGTTCCACAGGAGAGAGCTTGATAGCTGAAGGCTCTGGCTCCCATTCTACTTTTAGAGACTCTAGGAACCACAAGGAACCCTGCATTCTGGGAGCGCAGTGCTCTAGTGGGGTAATAGGGTACTATGAGCTTCCATGAAGGATGCACTCATGTATCCTTGCTCACGGCTCCTCAGAGATCCCTCCTCGCTCCTCGGAGCAGAAATAAGAGCTTTGGGACGGCCTTCAATATTGCAGACTAGAACGACTTCCGGGCCAAGCGAGGAGCAAGGAGCAAGAACATATCAAATAAGAGACTTGGGATGTACCCCAAAAGAGCGTGGTGACAAGTAAATGTAAACGCAATAGACTGGGGGTGCTGTTTTGCTGGCACACTGAACTGCCAATTGCAAAATGCATTTCCATATGAATAAAGAGACCAAAAAAAACAAAAAAAAACAGGGCAATATGAAATGCAATTGACTGAGCTTTCATTTGAACTTTTAATCAAAATAATTCAAACTGAATCGAGGATGCATTGCTACTTTGCACATTGAATTACCAACTGCAAAATGCATTTTCAAATTGCACATTAAATTGCCAATTGCAAAATGCATTGCAATTTGTGAATGGAAAAGTACATCAATCTATAAAGAAGCTTTTGAAAAAATAACTTATCACGCTATTATTCCCAGCAATTCTGCACATATTTTGCCATTTTTTTAATTTCTCAGTTTACCTTTAATCATGCAATAGACTGAACAAATCAAAATCAGAGAACCACTTCAGCAAGTTTGTTTTATTTGGTTCATAAAGTTCAGGGCCAGCATACAGTTATCCCTCCAGAAGGCAAAGTTAAATGAGTGAGAAACTGACCTGGGGAATGGCTTTAATTGATACATATGACACATGGGTAACATCTACTACAGTTGATGAAGGTTAGAGTTACATATTGAACAGGATGTCTTTAAAGCAAGCATTTTCAAGGCAACATTTCTTATGTAACAGAGTCAATTCCAGAGATGACACTGTGGACAGGAAGCCTCCTTCTTAGGAGCTCTTCTTCTCTTCAAAAATGATGTTTGCTGTGGCTTTCTTGGCTGTGGACAAAATACACGTCAGATGTTTTGTTTGTTAACTAGAGTCTGAAGCTACAAACACCCTGATCTTCTATTTTGCCATATTTTTGTTCAATGCTAAGCTACAGTACTGTCAGGGGAACACTTCCTGCAGATGTTTCACATTACAAGCTTACCAATAAAGGGAGGGAAATGCCCTTTGAGCCACTGGTAGGCTTTTTATGTGAAACACCTGTTCAGGAAATGTTGAGTGTCTTTGACATTGACTTAACTCTAAACACACAAAAAGGCAACATAGAAACAACAAAATAATTTATGAATAAGAACAGTATTTGTGTTTAAAAAAAGACGTGTTTTCAACAGAGTGTCATGACTGTGTTGTGCTGATGGAATTAGTGTTGTGGACAATGGACATTATACTGAATTTATAACAACAGGGAAACATGAACAAAGTGTTCAGTTTGCTTGAAGAGCAAATTAAAATAGGAGGACAGAAAAAAGGGAGGCTTCTCAACAAAAAATATATTTAAAGACTACGTAAAAAATGGGTAATTAGAAATAAAAGCCTGTCTCTAAATATAAAACAATTTCATATAAAAGGCCTCGTTCTCTATGCAGTAAATAAAAGATACTAGAAGATATTGCTGATGTTTACAACATACATTCATTTAAACAAGGCGACACTCAATTTAATTATAAGAGTAAAAAAAATTGACTATGTAGGCCTGCACTAGCTTTAGTGTGAGGTACAATGAAATCATCAAGCCCAGATGCCCTTAGTTCCTTGTATTCCTGGCCAAATCCCTTAATGTAGACAGATTGGGACCGGCACCTATTTCACTGGATCTGGCACCTCCTTTGTCACTATCAAAAACTATAAATAAATTTAGTGTAATATTTAATGTTATCTACTCTGTCATTCTTTCATTTCCCATTGAAGTTACTTCTAAATCGCTTATATGCCTAGTAACTAGTTAGGTTAATTGGTGATTCTAAATTGTCTGTAGGTGTGACTGTGAGTGTGAATGTTTGTCTGTCTCTATGTGTCAGCCCTGTGATTGACTGGCGACCAGTCCTGGGTGTACCCCGCCTCTCGCCCAATGTCAGCTGGGATTGGCTCCAGCCCCCCGCGACCCTCTAAGAGGATAAGCGGTATAGAAAATGGATGGATGGATTAAAGTCAGTTTAATGAAACTGAAGTACCAAATATATATTGCTGTCTATATTCAATCACTCATTTTCTTGATTTAAGTTAAACATAGTTTTGGCTTATTTGTTATTTATGTTTTTAGTTATTTTCTAGTACTTTTTAGTTATTAATCATAATAACTTAGTTTAATGTTTACGTTTACACTTATTATTCTCTTTTACTGTTAATGTTATCTTTCATTTAAAGTTGATTTCCTTCCTTTGTTTATTCTGGAAAATTGGAATATTAACTGATATATGTTATCAGATTGTTTTTTTCCTTTATTTAAAAATCCAGTATGGGTCAGGCTGTTGATTTACTCACCCTCATCTTTGAACTTGTCAGCAGCTTCAGACGCCTTGTCCTTGAGGTTCTTCACCACATCATCAATCTTGGCTTCATTCTTGAGGAAAAATGGTCGAATGATGCGGTTATAAATTTGGACTGATCCATTGGAGGGGGTCGGAGCCATGCACCACACCAAGAAGGCACACTGGGAAAGACGATAAGAACTCTCTCATCAAACTACAACAGGACACAGACATCACAGTTACATTACAGGTTGTACTGGTGAAACTATTCTCAAAATCTCATTTTAAAAGGTGTAAATTACTCCACTTTATAGGACACTCAACTACATCAAAGTTTGTCCTGAAAGAAATCATTTTGTGAAGGTGTAAACAAAATTACAATGGAAAAAACCCACATCAGATGTTAACAAAACAGTGTTTTATTTGAAGTAAACAATATATATATATATATATATATATATATATATATATATATATATATATATATATAATCATAACTATTCTAATTTCATATAGAATTTAAACTGCCATCATAACACTGCAAAACATGCATGTAACTACATGTTTAATAGCATATAGTGCAACTACAGTTAAAAAGGATTTATATTTTACTGTGAGGCAATGGTGCTACAGTAATTGGCAATCCATCATTACTACAATGCACATATGAGTACACATAAGTTCATAGAAGGAGTATAACTTGCTGTTGTCACACCCCTACACAGAGCAGACGATTGCCTACATTGATTCAAACAGCTTGTATCAGGGAAAAGAAGGTGTGACTGAATCATGGACAAGTAAGTGTAGTGGTAAATCTTAAAGGGCTAAAGGAATCATGGGCATAATTATTAATATGGTTTTCTTATGATTATAGAATAACTACTTTGTGACCTCAACATAACCCAAGCGGTCATATTCAAATGTAATCCATAGTCAGTGGACATAAGGACATTTGTTGCGGTTACTCACATCAGCAGATAAAAGTCATTACAGCCTTCTGAGGTGCAACAACACAGAGCGTCATGGAGAAAGGATTATTATTAATAAAAGGATATGTTATTTAATATTTAAACTGACAATATCAGATATGCAGTATCCATTCTTATCAGTCTGATTTAGAACAATAGATTTTTTTATATTACATGATAACCATCTCTGAAGGTTCTGTCTTGTGTGCAGTGCACTTAAGACAGAACTGCACTTAAGTGCAGAAGCAGTGTTAGCAGCAGGCTAGCAGCAGTGTTTTGGTATTGAGGTGCCTAACATACAAATACTGAATTCATTCTGTGGTATTAAAATTGCTACCACTTTCATTTCATTTGTCCATGTCCCCCTAACAATGTGTTTTATTCAGTTGTGATGCTACATTGGATCATTAATACTGTTCAGCTTTGGCTGCTGTCAGTTGCATATATACTGCTGTGCATGCCAATGCAGTGCAAAATAAACATGGATAGTTTTGAATATAGACTCATCGAAATAAGCCTCTGGAGTTTTGTTTTGATTTTGGACAGAGATATGTGGATATTCTTCATATTTCACCTGTTAAACAACTTTGTGTTACTTTGACATGTTAAAACGTCAATAATACATGTTAAATGCTATGTTCTATTAATTGGTGCAAACAAATTATTATTCAGAGATCACAATTTATTCATTTGTGTGTATAAATGTGTTTCTTTCTTGACTCCAGTAATAGAGCTGTAGGGTGTGATAGTGTGCCTGTGGTAGCCAGCAGCTGGTTTACAGTAGCCTACAGACACCATGGTTGCACATTATAGATGATTACCACGTCAGAATCTTGTTTTTATATGTCTGAAGTTAATAAGAAGAGAAAATCAACATAAACACAACAAGAGCCTCTGACATGTATCTTTCAGGCAGTTTCTTTCACACTGTGTCTCAGGCTGCAACCTGACATGACATGAGGGTGAAAATTATCACATATATTGCACGTCCCATAAAGCAAACACGAGATCTCTGCATTACTGGCTGCTGGTGAACCTGCTGACAGAGGTTTCAGCACTCAGATATTCTTTATCATCAGTGCAGTGTGCTCCACCCTTGATTACTTTACTCTGCTCCAAAGAACTGAGAAAACTGGGAAAGCTTCCCACTCAACTCAGATTAAGTCTTTTTATTTATTGGTTGTATGAATTGATGTTCAGCACATTTGCCAACACAGATTGAAACACAAACAAACAGACCCAGCTGTATTACCTTTCCAATGTAGTAGAATGGGAACCAGGAGAGGAAGATGTCAGCAAAAAACTCTGCCACACTGAAGACTCCATACACTACCCAGTAGGTCAGCCATTGAGTATCATCGTCCTTGGTAGCACTTTCAATGGCCTTAATCCTGGAAAGAGAGAGGAACAACACAGAAGTACTTTGATATATAAAGTCAACATTACTCTCACTGTTGAAAATGTCATCTGGTCCAGTATGTGGTCATCTCATTCTATCTTTATAACTTCCTTCCCTCATTCGTTTCCTCTCCTTCCTTTCTCCTCTTTCCTTCATTTGTTCTCCCCTTAATGCCTTACCCTGTATTGTCTTCCTTTTTTCCTTAATTTTTCTTTTCAGAACATTCCTGACTACTTTAAGGAGTAGAATTTTGCACAGTACCCGAATAGGACCAAAAAAGGTGCCAGTACCCTAATTCAGCAGTTGCATGACATGATCATCGCATGTTGCATGGATATATTTATATTTATATGCATACCTTGGTAATATTTCCCACTTCAAATGCATTTTTGTATGCATTTTATTACATACATAAATGCATATTTTGCTAATAAAAAAAATTATGTAGCTATTGATACAAATCTAACTGTACACAAATATAATTTTGCATATATGCTACAATAAAACCAACTGAAAATATGATAGCTGTTGGCCTACAGATCAAGTCCATAATGTATGACAAGATTCAACCCTAACCATCTCACTCTTCATGCCTGAACCAACCAAAGCAATGAAGGCAACAAACACTGGCCAATCAGAAGCAGAGTAGGGTGGTCTCAGTGGAATGCCGGTAGGAAAAGAATCGAGCGTTTTACGCGGGTGTCTAGGGGTGCGTACCTAGACCTAGACTCACCAGGAGGTGGCGGTATGCAATAACAAGTAAGGGTACTCTTGTGGACAAAAATCAGAAGTGCCAGTACTCAGTACCGGTGAGTACCGACCCATTTCAGGCACTGATTTTGCAGATTTCACAGATTTTCCAACATCTGTAGAATGACAGCCATGGATAAAAGTAACTAAAGGACACTATAGGACAACCTCCGCTGTCAAAGTCACATTCTTAGTATACACAACCAGGGATGGAAAGAGTACTAGAATACTGTACTCAAGTAAAAGTACTTTTACTTTAAGGAAATTTTCCTCAAGTAAAAGTACTTAAAAAATGTACATAGATAAAAGGATAACGCTTTATATTAAGGTCCTTGTAGAAGCACTAGTTAATAGGTAATAAAGCCCTTATAAGTCCTTATAAGATGTTTATTAACATTATTATGTGTTAATAAGACACGTTTATTGTTAGATTATAAGACATTGATAAGCTTTTTAACAATTTATAGACTGATTTAAAGAACATTAATAACATTCTTGAGTTTCTTACAATTGTTTATAATAGCATTACAAACTAATTTATTGAGTCTTACTAACTTATGCACTTATTGTTTGTTTTTTGCAGCTACTGGATCTAAGGCAAGAACAATGCCTTATTAATGTTAATAAATCTTTTATTGTGCACTTATTAACAGCTGATGTAGTGATTTAGGGTGGCTCAACAGTGCAGTATGTGGTAGTAGCGCCATTTTTTTTTTGCAAATTACTTAACTGATCTGTGTAGTATTAGGGCTGTATCACGGCTGCCTTAATAGGAAAACGGAGAGTGTAAATAGACATATGGGCGTGTTGAGCGTGTTATTAAACCATAGTGGTGAAACATTTAGTGTCTATGCCTCAGTATACCAGGCAAAATAAAATAGGCATCAATAAAAAAGTAGTGAAATTAAACGGAAAGCTCTGCAAAGCAGTTGATACACAATTGCTGTGTTGATTTTAGATAGGCATAGAGTAAACAAAAAACGGAGCATAAGGAAGGCAGGTGCTGAATATAGGCTAGGTAGCACAACTAAAATGTCTACTCACTTCTCCAATTCAGTGAGGTAACTTTGAACTTCAGCTGGTGATGAAAAGAATCTAACAGTTCCTTGGTGTCTGATCCGAAGTTTGGCCACGTAAAACAGGGCATAGTCAATTTTTTTCTCCCACAGGATCATATTCACTCCGCTGAATATGTCTTTCCTTGTTGGTGAAGTTGAGGAATTTTTGCGATGATGGGTCTGTCTGAAACCTTCCCAATGCGGTGAGCCCTCTCCACCATGGAAAGTTGTCACAGTCCAGGATCTTCATGAGCTGCTCCAGGAACCCTGCTGTGTCTCTGTGTCCCTCTGTCTTCTACGGTATATTAATAATCCTCACATTGGAAACATGAACATAGCGGCTGTGGCAGTTGCTTGCCATCCCTTGTGGTTGGCTTGTCAATAGCGTGGTATTGCAGTTATCGCAACAGCCCTAGCTCTCATCTGGAAAGTTGCAACAATAAGTGAGTTTTACCAAAAGCTGAATGCATTTGGAAAATGAACTTTCTTTGCCTGTGTACAACATGTCATTTATGGTGCTTCAGTGGCTTTTAATGAAATAAAAATTTGATTGAAGTTAACAAAAGGAAGGGTTATAAGTTATAAGTAAAAAACCTGTCCGATAGAACGATTGGATGACATCGCTATGGACTAAAGACTCAAGAATATGGAACCTTTTATACACAGGAATCGGGATTCTTTGGATTTTCAATTGGATTTCATTTGGATTTAGTCCTCTTAAATGCGCAATACAGCCAGTCACACGAGGCTGCAAGCCCAGCCAAAGCATACTGCCGTGCATCACAACAAAGACCCACCATGGAGAATTGAGTGTTATTGCAGTACAAGGAATGGCCACATCAGAATGGATGGGGAAGAAAGCACACTCCTCCCCTTCTCCTACTTACCAAAGCTGTTTGTTCTGTAAAAAGAGTGGTCACTTACTGGATCAGTGCACACAGTTTAAAGGAAAATTGCACAGGGAAAAGATTAACTTCATTAAGGAGAAGGGAATCTGTTTCGGCTGCCTAAAGGTGGGCCATATTAGCAAAGCTAGTAATGATCGGTTAAGTTGTGACGTGTAGCCAAAAGCAACCAAGATTTCTCCACACTGAACATCAGAATAAAGGAACATCATCAGAACAAACAGCACAGCTCACGGAACCAGTAGTTGGCAATGCAACTGCTGCATCTCAGACATGTGGGGTCATATTGGGGCCGGTTGTGAGGACAATTGCATCTTTTGTATTATACAAGTCCAAGTTAAGAGCAAAAAGGGTCATAAAATACTACAAACATATGCATTTTTACACACTGGCAGTTTTGGTACATTCTGCACAGATAGCCTGGCACGGCACATCGATTGAACATGATGAAAAGAAGAACTAACATTCTGTTGTGAACAAAGGGGCAGGAAAGACAATTGCTGCAATATCTGGTTTGGAAGTGTCTGGATTGGACGACACTTACTTTATTGACTTGCCTGAAGTTTTCACCCAAAGGTGCGTGCCTGTATCCAAGTATAACATTCCCAGGCAAGATGATGTGGATCAATGGCCATATTTGAGTGGTGTCACACTCCAACAAACTGACATTGACCTTCTCATTGGAACTAATGCTCCAAAAGTCATAGAACCATGGGAAGTCATTAATAGTCAGGAAGATGGGCCCTATGCCTAAGAATCAAAGTGGGATGGCTTCTTAATGGTCCACTTCGAGGTGGCAATGATTGCAGGAGCAAGAGTGGCTGCTTCACTGTAACCACTAATCTAATCTCTATTGTACACATAGAGGAAATGATGGTTCAGTATAACCATGACCTCAGTGAGAAGACCTCTGAGGAACAGGCTGAAATGCCAAGAGAATACATTTAAGTTTATGAATGTTTTGCGCAGCTCCTCAGTGTTGAAAGATGGTCATTACTCCTTTGACTTAACTTTCAGAAACTAAAATCCCATCTTACCAAACAACCGCTGCATTGCAGCACACCGCCTCATGAGCCTGAAGAGGAAGTTTGGAAAGAATGTTGTCCACTTTTTGCACAGATAGTACAACAGTACTTAAATACATCAGCAATAAAACCAAGCGGTTCCACACCTTTGTTGCAAACAGAACTGCGGTCATAAGGGAAACTAGCAGTGGTGTTGAACAGTGGAGGTACATTGGTCCTAAGGAGAATCCAGCTGATGACATGTCAAGAGGGATGAAAGCCAATGACTTATTGACAAGCAAGAGATGGGTTAATGGACCAGAACGGACCTCTCTAGGCCAGATGAGGAGTGGCCTAACTTGGAGTCTAACTTGGAACTCCACTGTATTGCTGCTGATGACCCAGAGGTCAAAAGAGACCTGACAGTCAATTTCATTGTCACAGACACAGAGAATCACACCAACTGTTTGATCAACTACTTTTCAACCTGGTTAAAACTGAAAACTGCTGTGGACTAGTTTCTGAGAAGCAAGCAATCTCATGTTGCTGTGACAGACAAGAAAGGAAATCCATGCTGCTGTCTAGTGTTGCACGGTGTACCGATACTAAGAAGGTACTGCGATACCCTACCGTTAAAAACGGTCCAATACCCCATTTTATTAGAACTGATACTTTAAGAATGACAGTGTTTTAAAAAGAGCCGTATTTCCTATCAGTTGCGTCAATGTGCGAGAGCGAGTCAGTGCGACAACAGAGCAGTGTGTGTGCAGCATTCTGTTACTCCCTGCAGACAGTGGGAGTAGTATGACGGCATATCACTGCCAAAATCCGCGCGTGCAAATGAGATCCTTGCGCGCGCAACTCAAACAGCCACGCACGCATATTATTTTTGCGAGCACTTTCACAGCACTCGTGCGCAGAATATTTCTGCTCGCACGAGCAACACTTCTTCTCGCGCGAGCAATATTGTAGCCTGCGAGGAGAAAACAATGCTTTGAGCGCGCAGCTCTCCTGCTCGCAAAACTTTCACCTGCTCGCGCGCAAGTGGATTTTCTTTTTGGCAGTAAGTGGGCGGATCCAGTCACCATTGTATCCCTAAATATAATTGGTCACAGTCCTCATCACAGTCCATCCATCCATTCATTTTACTAGTTTCATAATGCTACATTTACATTTTACTATGAGAGAATTATTACACTAACCTACCGTTATCTGATTAGCTAACGTTACAGCTAATGTTAGCTAGCTAATCAGCATATATTTAGGGATACAATGGTGAGCAGAAATATTCTGCGCGCGAGTGCTGTGAAAGTGCTCGCAAAAATAATATGCGTGCGTGGCTGTTTGAGTTGCGCGCGCAAGGATCTCATTTGCAGTCCAGCCCTGTATGCAGCAACCCTGCTCAGCAGCTGTAACAAAATATTTTTGTTAAAACATGTTAAGTAATTATATAGCTAAGCAGCTGACACAAAATGTTATTTATTTTGAATTTTAAGTTTTTTAATTAATAAAAAAAAGTTTCATGTTGTGTAATTTATTATTCCATTACTTTTCCTGATGTTTTAGATTTTTGCTGTGGTATCATTTCAGTATTGGTATCGAGATACTTTAGGCTGGTATCATACCGAAGTCATAATCTGGGTATCATGACAACACTACTGTTGTCAGTGTTACACATGCAAGAATGATGCAAGACCATGCCAAGGCAGAAAAGGCAATAATTTGTTTTGTGCAAAGTCAACAGTTCAAAGATGAAATTGCCTTATTGGATACTAGTGCTGTTAATGTCAAGAAGGACAGTCAGCTGTACAAACTGGATCCAGTAGGCTACCGACCCCAGAGGCTCATGGATGTTGGGAAGGGTTTTGGAAGCTAAACCCAATGCCAAACGCCTAGTGCGCACTGTACGGTTTAAAACCAAAACCAGGAAAGGCCGGTCACAAAGCTCTGTTTGCTGTTGGAGGCAACAGACTATGACTGTTTTACAGGGACTAGTGGTAATTCCACCAACAAAAAGATTCAGTCAAGTGTACATGACACATACCATTGAGAATGTTTATGTATGTTCCTTTTTTCTTGTGTTAATAGCATCTTTAGAAATGTCTTTTGTAATACATAATAGTGGATAATTAGTGTACATGTAAACGTAGTCACTGGGTCACTGGTTTTATAACCAAATGAGGGAATTGAGCTTTTGGCTCTGTATAATAGGCTGCAACAGTCAGCTGCCTGTCCATACAGCTGCACATTCAGCTGTTGATTGACCTCACCCTTCTTTAAGTCTCATTACAATCACTACTGTCTTTCCTGTGGTCAAAAGGGGGCATGTCACTCTGTGTCTGACCCACTGATCCTCTGCACAAACTACAGCAGCTTCCAGCCTCTGTCTACTCCTCTCTTTTCTCTTCATGTATTGTGAAGAAAACCTGAAGTCTCTGCACTGACAAGTTATACAGAGTCAGGAACTGCATGTAACCGTTATTATGTAGATCACTGTGTTGCAAAATAAATAAAATGTGGCAACATTATGCACAGAAAACATGTCATGACAGCCCTTTTAGCCAGACAATTCCCCCTGAGTGCACATTTGTGGTGCCTGTATTCATGCACTGCCACTCTGCCTCTATCATTACAACATTATCTTCCTGTTTGGAGAAGCCATCTCTGCATATAGTGAGTCATTCTTGTCCACAGGGAACTTTGTGGCATGCCATTCCTCTCTCTCTCCCCTCATATACTGTCTACTATGCACTATCCAATAAAGGCAAAAAATAGCCAACAATTGCAGCTGCTTTCCTTGTATTGTTGACCTTTTTATTGTTGGTTTGATTTTATCCTGTTATAATCAAACTACAGACAATACACCTGTCCAAATATTCACAAATCAAACCCTGAAAAACAAATCATGATGGTGATTTCTTTGTCATGACTGGTGTTTTTCGATTAATCTATCCATTAGTTTTCCAATTAATAGATTAATAATAAAATGAGTCTATAAAATGTCAAAACATTGTAAAAATGCCCATCACAAGTTCCCAAGGTTCTCTTCTCCTACTATAGGATATATGTGTTACAGAGACATCATTATCTGTATCTGTTCAACCAACAAAATGATCTGTTTCTGTATTCGGAGAGAAGACCAGAAGTGGGCGTGGTTTGTCCCGGAAGTTGTGTTAAATCGGGCATATGTTGTATTTTCTGTCAGCCAAGACAGCCCATTAATGTGTCCAGAGTGTCCGGTTTGGGACCTTGCGTCTCTCCTCTTTGCAAATGATGTGGTTCTGTTGGCTTCCTCAGACCGTGACCTTCAGCATGCACTGGGGCGGTTTGCAGTGGAGTGTGAAGCAGTCGGAATGGAAATCAGCACGTCCAGGTCTGCGGTCATGTGGAGATCGCAGATACAAGCGTCCAAAATGAGTTTCCTCCATATGGTGACTGGGCTCACCCTTATAGATAGAGATAGGGTAAGGAGCTCAGACATCCGGTGGGAGCTCAGAATAGAGCCGCTGCTTCTTCACATCAAAAGGAGCTAGTTGAGGTGGTTCAGGCATCTGATCAGGATGCCTCTTCCTTTGGGAGGTTTTCTGGGCACGTCCAACCAGAACCCAGAACATGCTGGAGAGATTATATATGTCATCTGGTTTAGGAACGCCTCTGGATCGCCCAGGAGGAGCTGGAAAACGTTGCTGGGGAGAGGGACGTCTGGACTACCTTGCTTAGCCTGCTGCCACCATGACCTGGCCCCGGATAAGCGGAAGAAAATGGATGGATGGATGGATGGATACAAACGTTGTTGTACCAAAACATAGTTATTTAATACATTTACCAAAGATGCTGATATTGTGGTGGAGGTGATTTGTGATATTTTTGCTGTTTAAATAGAGCCCATATTGTTACAAGCAGGGATGGAAAGAGTGCTAGAATGTTATACTCAAGTAAAAGTACTGTTACTTTAAAGAGGTACACATTCAACATGTATGTTTTCCACAGTGTCACCTCTCTCTGCCCTCCTGTAGCTGGAGACAGCACCTAATTCCTTTCTGCTGCAGCTGCTGATTTGACATTTCTTTTGTTCCATTTTCACATGGTTTATCAGGACTTTACTCTGTACCAGATGCAACTTGAAATGTAGCGAAGTACAATACTTGTGATAAAAAGTCCTTAAGTAAAAGTTAGTATTACCTATTTCCAAAAACGACTTTGTTACAGTAATGAGAGCAAATGTAATTCATTACTTCCACCCCTGGTTACAAGTATATAACATAGGGTTACAAAAACACACGGTTGCCTGCTCTCTTGTTCTTGTTGGTTTTGGTTTATCTTTGAACAACATTTCAGGGCCTCTTGTCAAACAGAGAGCAGTAATTAGTTTTCGCTTTAAGTTTGTTCCTAATATCAGTCTTTATCATGCCTTTATATTCTCACTGAGGCCTGTGTGTCTCAATATAAAAGCTCCTCTATGTTTTCAGTCACATGCCTCCATGCTGTTTTAGTTCAGCAGGCTGCCAGCTTTATTTGTCCAACTACCAGTACAGGCAAACAGCTCAACTCTAGACCAAATAATCTCAACACTCCCGCATACTGCCTCAGAGCGAGACTTTTCCTTGAGCGAGACTTCTGTTTTTGGTTAAACAAAAAGTATCTTACTCTTTAACAAAAAGGTTTATCTCTGTAAGGATTCTTTCCATAAAGTTGTCAGACACTTAGAATAACAGTCTGAGCGTGACAGTGGCAAAAACAAGCACTTTTAGGCTACATCCACACTTCTATGTTTTAAAACACATAACTTTTGCTACATTTACACCTAGCGTCCACACTACTCTGGCGTTTTATAACCCCTAAAACAGAGACCATTTAAAATGCTCCTGGCCGCATTTTAGTTTGAAAACTCCAGATTGCCTTTTAGTGAGGACCATAGACTGTATATAAAGATGGACGATATGACAGCTCTCCAAAAGTGAAGCCAAAACATCTCGATCGCCCCCTGGTGGCTGGCTGCAGTATGCCCCGCCCTGCCCCCTCCATGTTAGCGGATGGGACAAGGGCCAAACTGAAAAGTCAAAGTACACCTCAAATAAATTTGTCCCAAAGATGGTTTCAGTCATTTTAGGTAGTTCTTATCACGCTGATGTTTGTTCAAGTGTTCATTTTTCTGATAAGTTTGGTTTTAATTAGTTATTTGATTCTATAAAAAGGGGTTGTCACGTCATGATTGACAACTGTGAGTGTACTCGCGATTGGCTCAGGCGGGTGTATAGGTGGAACTCAACACCCCGGCTCCACCGTGGATGACTACTGCGCAGACTCTGGTTCCAAATGACGTCACCAGCGCAAGATGGCAGCTCCCGTATCCGGGGTATTTTGGCTTAATTTTTGTACAGTGGGAGGAAGTAGAGACACGTCATCTATCTATATATACAGTCTGTGGTGAGGACAGGCGAAAACAGAGACATTATAAAACGATGACGCAGACACCCACATTTCATTTGTTTTCTGATTGGGTCTAATCAGCCACAACGTGTCCTTCCCTGATTCGTCACGTAAGCCTTGACTACCAGCAGTTAATTCTACATTAATAACGAATTACAAAACTTACTTTCAGTAACAGTTCCACCTGGTTGTCGGTCCAAGCAGAGAAATCTCTGCTCTTACTTTTCACCATTGCTGTTCTTCATTCGTAGTATTTCCTGCAACTAACTAACCAACCAACGCAGAGTAGACAGTCTGCTTCCTGTTTACACTGAATGGTCACGTGATATGCGTTTTCAGGCGTGTAGTAGGGACGGAGATTGGTATTTCATCTCACACATTTGAAAATGGAGGTGTAGGAGAAGTACTTGAAAAGGTACATTTTTCACAGATGTAAACCTTTTGATCTACAATATATATAAAAATAAGTTATGGATACTGCATGGATACTACTGGCTTGGCTCCTGTGAATATATTTGGCAGCACTGATGGGTGGGAAGCTATTGAGGGATTATGTTAGCACTGGTGGGTCTTACTGGTTGGTCTGTCTACACTGTGTCTCCTTCTGTCTAAAGCCTTGTGGGGCCAAGAATGGGACTCAATGGGAGCAACAGGAACGGCATAACAAGACTACATAAATAAAAAGCAATAATTGTTTAAAGCTACAACTTGGTCACATTGGGTACAAATGTAATAGTACAAAAATTGATTTGCAAGAAAGGATATGTCAATGTACTCACATAGCGTTCTGGCCCAGTATCAAGCTTTTATACTTTTATAAAGTACAATACCCCTGGCCAAAAGAGATAATAAATAACTAACTGGAAGATAATAAAGTTGTTTTTTTTTTTCAAAAGTATGGAAATGTCCACTGATGAAGATCACATTATACAGTTGGAAGCTAGAAAGTGGATCATGAGGGGGATTGTTTTGTCAAACAAAATATCCCACTAACTTGTTGGGTTGTTTGCTCTGGTTGCCAGGGAGACGAGATGTCAATCAAATCAATTAAACCATACCTACAAAGTTCTGAAGGTTTACTTGCTAAACTCTCATAAATGTATAGCTAACTATGTATTTTTGTTTTATTTTAACTTTGATATTGCTTAATTTTTCACAAACATATAATTTGAAACCACATTTATTTTCAGGTGCTTTATCTATCATGTCAGTGCCACATCATTTCTGAAACTCAAACAGCATGACAGCATAAATACGGAAGGAAGCAGAGTGGTTGTGGTTACTCACACTGTCACACTGACTTTCTTCAGCCCGTTTCAGATCATAATTCAGTTATACTATTTTCTGGTCAAATGGTCAACAAACTCAACTTCCCAAATAATGATCTGCTCATAACATTAACTAAAGATATCAAATATTCTATTTTTGTAATCACAATATCAAAGTTTCATTAAGTGAGGATAATCCTGATCATTGAGTCATTGCTCACAGCCTTGAGACAAAGAGGCATCCAAGAAGAAAACAGTGCCAAAGTTACAGAGGAGAACGGAAGTAGTGTTGTGAGATAATCATGTTAACTGTTTCATAACTTTAGTTGACAAGATAATTAAATTGTTTTCCCTGTATAAGTTCTAAAAATGAATGTGAGATACACAGAAAATTGTTTTTTGAGAAAATTATATAATCAAGTCATGATCACAAGATTATCAGACTTGACTAATTTTATAGATGAGGATCAATTTACTAGTAATGAGTACTACTTAGTTGTATAATGTCTTCTGTGGCTCTAGGGGAGCTTTGTCAAGTCTGAGGAAAAAACCCTGATAATAGGTGCCTGCAAAATCATCCAAAAGTCCAAAACTGTACAGCATTCATTTATGTAACAGTGACTAGTCAAGGCTACAATACGCGACATAAATTCACTTTGTTGAGAATATAATAACAACAACAATAATAATATTAATAATGATAATAATAATAATAATACTTTAAACGCTTTAATTGGGTGGTTTGTGTGTGCTGGGCAGGCCCCTTCTTAATAGTGCTGCTCTAAGAATAATACACTTACGATAAGTAGGCTGGATAAAGAAAGCCGATGAGGTTACACAGTAGGGAGGCTCCGTAACCAATGACCAAGTAAACTGCGATGATAGCGATGACAGCTGGAACAAATCACACGAGATGTTTATCACGCATTTATCACAAATACAGTATTCTGAACATATTATCCTATATTGCACTGCTTATTACAATAAATAGCTACTACCATCACTGATTAAAAACAAGAGCAATATTGAATTTCTTTAGTTAGATTATGACTAAAGGTAAATGCAGCTGCCTCTACCACACGCTGACTCAGTCCTTTATATATCTTTTCCTCCGTGATGCACTCGGTCTCGGTTCTGTTTTCTCTCTTTTTCCATCCCCGTCAACACTCACCGAGAGCGATGTACGTCCTGCTTACTCCAGTTTTTGCCTCGACTTTTGCCAGAAAATCTGTCATGAGATTCTTTTCATGGAGAAACTTTTCAAATCTTTCTTTGAGCCCCTGCGCCATGGCTGCACTTCCTTCTTTACCGATGCTGATGAATTACGAAATTATTCTGAATCAAACTGCGACACCCCTTGCAACCCAATACACCGCTGTTCACGGAAGCGTGAAGTCAGACGGGATGTACAATACAGCCTCCGATCACGAGCTTCAAAATAAAAGCACGGAGTAGATTTAAAGTTGTAAATTTTAGTGATAATCATTTAGTCAATAAAAATACAGACAATTTCTCATCACGTGAGATGTACACAATTATTATCAATGACTGACCGTCATTCACATTCATGTTAATCTCAAAGCAGTCAAACAGAAGTAGTGGGTGGGATAGTGGAACTAACTTACCAGGGCGCCCACCATGGAAAGGGCCCTTCAGAAGCCTGGAATGAATAAGTTTTTACTAGCTTATATCACATATATATATATATATATATATATATATATATATATATATATATATATATATATACAGACAGACTACATTTGTGTATAAAACAATATCTGAATAGTGAATGTTCATTTTGGAAACAGTAGTTTGACACAGAATCTTAACTCAAGGTCTACTTACTAGCCTTTTCCAGATCTTTCAACCACATCTCGCTGTCTTCCTCAGCAGATGGAGTTTATCCAGTTACAAGTGTTGTATCTCCATGACAACTGAGCAAACTCAATCCACATTTCAAAAACTGAGGACCCCAAGAGGCCACTGCATCACCACCGATGCTACCGCCATCCCAGCAGTTCTGAACCCTGTGAGCAGTCACAAGCTTCCTTAGTTGGAAGTGACTTAATGCTTTCTCCAAACTGTCTGCCCTCTGGGGAGTGAGACGCGCATTCATTATCACAGAATCGAAGTAGAGACCAAGAAATGAGCCAGCGCCCTCTCTGTGTGCTGGATTACTTGATCTAGAGAGGGGGCACAGATTAACCAGTTGTCCAGATATGGTAGTATTTTGAGACCCTGTAATTGAGGTGGTGCAAAGGCAGCGGAGACCACCCAAGTAAAGATCCTCAGTGCCAGTGACAGGCCAAATGGCAGTACCTGGAACTGGAAAACTTGACCTTGGGAAGCAAAGCGGAGAAAGGGTTTGTGTTCTGGACAAATCGGATATGCATCTTTTAAATCGAGGGATGTAAACCACTCTCCTGCACTGATGAACTGCATTTCTATTTTTGTATGAATTATTTTTAATGGGAGTACTTTCAGATATCGGTTGAGGCGCAAGAGGTCGAGAACAGGCCAATGACCACCATCTTTTTTTTTTAGAAGTTTTTTGACTAAAACCCAGTCTGCCGGCACCCTTGAAATGGCACCTTTTTGAAGTAGACCCTGCAATTCCTCCACTAATACAGGCTCTAATGTGGGTCCCTGATGACCCACTATCATCGGGTTTGGACACTCGCCGACCGGCCCTTGACTCCTATGCAGGGCGACCATCGGCCTGCACCCCTGCCTGAGCTCTTCTGTTGACCGCCCCCTCGAGACTGAGGCCTCTTCGAGGGGTTTGTGGCAAAATTCTGACCGTGAGCACGAAAGCTCTGTTCCTGAACCCCAGCAGGGCCCCCACCCACATGTCTACACCAGACAGGCTGCTGTAGCTTTTGAAGTGCTCTAAAACCTTGTTTGGGGGGTTAGAGCACTTGCTGCAAGCAGGCTTGCACTTATGCTAGAAATTGTGACAATAACACAACCCTATTATG
The DNA here is from genome assembly GCA_005408345.1 of Macquaria australasica. NCBI lineage: Eukaryota > Metazoa > Chordata > Actinopteri > Centrarchiformes > Percichthyidae > Macquaria > Macquaria australasica. The sequence continues at coordinate 35,931 of SEMN01000020.1, read as the reverse complement.
AACATATGGCTGCACACACACAACCAGAACTTTCTACACACAGTATCTTATGCCTACTACTCACAAAGACCAATAAACTAATCTTAGAGTTTCTACCAATAAGCAAGGCATTATGAACCAAAACTGCTACAAAATAATTATGACTTACGTTTTAGGCTACTGTTAGAGCAATCTTTTGTGTTAATTGCTAATTTATTGAGATGATGTAAATCTATTCTTTTGACTTATGAAATGATATCAAATTAATATTCTGAGTAATTATTTTTGGATGCATTGTGATTAATCAGATGATGATCAGCTGTGATAGAAGGAAGGGGTGGGACTGAGTCTCGGTTTCTTCAGCAAATGTAGGAAACTTGTGTAGACTGGGGCATCCGTACAGTCTTTGACCTCAGAAAATGTTTATTATTATAATATTATTATAATTATTTTTGTTTAAAGTGAGAATAAATCAGGCAACAGAATCAGCAGCTGCAGTGTTGTGATTTGGACTGTTTAATGTGTGAGTCAAGAAGCGGAGCCCTGTTAAGGTGGCACAGTTTAAAAGAAGTTTAAATAAGAGGCCATGACAGCTACACACATAACTTCAAGAAGTCAGAAAACGGGGAAATAGAACCGTAAAAAGTCTGTTCACAGCTGCTGTGGTCCTTCCTCTTCAGCTACCTGAGCTAAGTGATGAGCGAGAGATTTCTACACATGTAGTAATATAATGCAACAAAACCACCACAATTCACAGGGACACAAGGCACCACATGGGTGATGAATTTAACAATGGATTATCAAGAGTAAATCAGTACCTGGTCTCTGAGGCAAGAAAGGCAAAGAGGACGAGCCGGAAATTGACCCTGCTTTTATAGTGTCAACATAGTATGGCTATCATTCTATTTAGACTGCAGTGACGGTCAGAGTGAGGTTGAAACAGATCTTAAAATGGTCTCATACTGCCATTTTTCACTACACTATTTTTCTTTTTTTAAAATACTGTTTTAACATAATATTATCACATAAAAGTAACAGCCATCTAAAGAGGAAGTGCTCTGTGCTCTCACATTGTGATAGAGCCTGCATTTTTCTAACGTGCTATAATGAAATTTACCTCAAATGTAAACTATGCTATGATTTATATAATTAACTGTCACTGATGTGTATCCCCACCAGTATCAATTAATAACAGTTGGAACACCAAGGTAAATAAAATGTTTTTTTTTATAGCAGCATTTAGGCAATATATTACTTTAATTTGAAAACCAGCATGATGATTCATCCTTAAAGCTGGGGTAGGCAGTTTTCTTTTGGCGTCACTGGGCAAAAATGCCATATTAAGCCCCCCCCCCCTCTTTTTCTCTGTTTTCAGGCTTCAGAAAATCTATCCCTTGATGGTAGACTTTCACCTATCTCAGGTTATTTCAGAGAGACAGTGTGTTCGTATTGGCTAAGCTAGCTACAAGAGCAGATGTGTGTACACGTCCCTTCAGACAGTGAAAACCTGATTCAGTGGAGGAAAATCCTGCCAAAAATCCTGAAACTTGATGATATTTCCAACACCTCCTTGGCCTACAGCAGTGTATAGTACAAGACAGCATGTCCCAGCTCCACACTGAGCTTCAGGCTCATTACGTTCAATGCCATGGCGCTCATAACGACGAGTGGCAAAGAGGCATGATGACAAACAGTGGGGAATAACTTTTGACAGGGGACAGTGGTGTGTGTGTGTGGTGTACTAGCCTCTCTTCCCCCTGCTGGACTGCCTCTGAAGCCTGGGGTGCTCTGCTCTGCGACCGCAAAGCACTGGAGGGGCGTCTTTGAGAAAACAAGTCACGGCGGGAGGGACCACGGTCTCGGTGAGGTTCACGCCCTGGAGAGCGAGCCCTACGAGGGATACAGTTTCACTGGGGAACCGACTCCTTCTGCTGCCTGTCGAAGTTGTGGGTTTGGAGGGAGGGGCTTAGCGGAGTGATACGAGGCAGCAGAGAGAGAGGCGGAAGGTTTTGCCTAGGTTGCACAGATTCTGCCTACCCCAGCTTTAAATCTAAACTGTACTTAAGTGAATCCATCCCCCTTACAGTTTTAAGTAATGTCAGATCATAGGTAAAGCCCCTTACAGGACTCACTGGACCAGCTCTCCGTTTAAGGGTCCGATCTTTAGTTCTATAGAAGTCCTATTCCTAATAGAAATTCTAAAGATAATTTAAACTGGTGGCGGGAAAACTCGCCTAGCTCCTAACTGCCTTCATCCGGTCGTCTACCCTGCCTCCTCTGATAACTACCCCTAACTGAGTAGCCTTGCTTGCCGGCAGTAGCTATCAGCCACGCCCGTTAACGACAGCTTTCCCCTTAATGATCTTGGCTCTTGGTAAGTTGCTAGGAAAGGGTTTGATGGCTTGTATTCTAAGCCCTCAGGGTCTGTTTTACTATAAAAGTGGACAAAAAGAGACTAGAATAACCTTTTAGAACCCTCTAGATATTAGGCAAACATAAACTTAACTTTTTACCACCATGAGAAGCTCAATAATAATAATAAAGGAACATCTTTTTTTTTTTTTTTTCGTTCCGGCGCCGCTGTGAGTTGCAGCCTGTTGCAGCAGCTCCCGTTCGCAGTTTGAGTTTTTTTTGAGTTTACTAGTTTGCTAGTGAAGTATAGTCGTTCTTTTTTTCTATATATCTGTATGTATTTGCTATGTATTTTTAGTACTTGTTATTTTGCTATTTTTTGGCATCTTTGGAGTTTTTTGGACATTTTGTTTATCGTTTATGGAGACAAGACCGCTGATGCCCTTAGAGACGGCGTCCATAGTTACCGCCGGCAGCCATGGTGACTCCATTGTTTACACCAGGGATCAGCTGTTAGCTCTCCGTCACACAGCGGTGCTACCACCCGGGGAGAGACCTGATGTGCCCCGCGAGCTGAGGAGGAGGAGACGGGGAAGCCGAGCGGGGGCTCAGCGCCGCGCCAGGAGAAGACGTTATACACCCGTCCTCCCATCGATTATCATGGGGAATGTAAGATCTATCACCAACAAGATGGACGAGCTGGCGGCGCTGACCCGGCATCAGAGGGAATACCGGGAGTGTAGCATCATGCTATTCACGGAGACTTGGCTAACCGCGCTAACTCCGGATACGGACGTTTCAGTTAATGGCTTCCAACTACTTCGGGCGGACAGGACGATGGAGAGCGGTAAGAGGAAGGGAGGAGGGCTGGCAATGTTTGTTAATGACAGATGGTGTAACCCTGGGCACATCACTGTTAAAGAGCAAACCTGCGACAAGAACATTGAACTGCTAGCTGTTAGCATGAGGCCAAACTATCTACCGAGGGAATTCTCGCATGCCATCGTGATGGTAGCTTACATCCCCCCCTCTGCTAACGCTGAGGCAGCCTGTGATGTCCTGCTCTCAGCAGTAAGCAGGCTGCAGACACAGCACCCAAATGCCCTCCTCGTCATCTCTGGTGATTTTAATCATGCCCCTCCGTCCTCCTGTCTACCCACATTCACTCAGTATGTTACGTGCCATACCAGAGACAACAGAATACTGGACTTATGTTATGCCAACACCAAGGACGCATACATCTCATTGAGTCTCCCCCCCCTGGGCAGATCTGATCACAACCTTGTGCATCTCAGGCCTGTCTACAGACCTCTTGTGCGCAGGCTGCCTGCTGTCCCACGCACAGTGAAGAAGTGGTCTAATGGAGCAGAGGATGCTTTAAAGGACTGTTTTGACACTACTGTATGGGACATTTTTAGTGACGCTCATGGGGAGGATATTGACAACCTCACAGACTGTCTGACAGATTACATAAACTTCTGTGTGGAAAACACCATCCCCACTAGGACTGTACGTTGTTTCGCCAACAATAAACCCTGGATTACTCCTGATATTAAGGCTCTCCTCAAGGAAAAAAAGAGAGCTTTTGTATCGGGTAACAAGGAGGAGTTGAAGAGTGTCCAGCGAGAGCTAAGGAGGAGGATCAGGGAGGGGAAAAACAGCTACAGGAGAAAGTTGGAGAGTCACCTGCAGAAAAATAACACCAGAGGAGTTTGGAAGGGCCTTAAAACCATCTCGGGCCATATGGACTCCAAGCCCCGGCCTGCGGGGGATCAGAAGTGGGCAGATGACCTGAACGTATTCTTCAACAGATTCGATCAGGCATCTACCCCTCCCCCTGCCCCGTCTCCTCTGCAACCATCATTACCATCTACCCTCCCTGCCTACAGCCCTCCCCCTCCCTCATCTCACCACTCATCACTCCCCACAGCCCTCAGCTTACAGCCACTTAATACACCCACACCACAGCCTGGGCTGGGCCCATCTCCCCATTTCACACCCGCAAACACCCCCCATTCAGCCCCCATGCTCTCTACAAGCTCAACTGGACTGTTCCTCACAACATCCCAGGTGAGAAACGAACTGAGGAAGATAAGGGTGGGGAAGGCGGCGGGCCCAGACGGCATCAGCTCCAGACTTCTGAAGTCCTGTGCGGACCAGCTGTGTGGGATTGTTGAGCACCTGTTCAACCTGAGTCTGAAGCTGGGGAGGGTGCCAAAACTGTGGAAAACATCGTGTCTGGTTCCTGTGCCGAAGACCCCACACCCCAAGGACCTCAATGACTATAGGCCAGTGGCATTGACCTCTCACCTGATGAAGACCCTGGAGAAACTGGTCCTTGTTCACCTGTGTCCGCTGGTGAGCCCATGTATGGACCCTCTGCAGTTTGCCTACCAACCCCGCATTGGGGTGGATGACGCTGTCATTTACCTACTTCACACATCCCTCTCTCACCTAGAAAAGGCTGGAAACACTGTGAGGATCATGTTTTTTGATTTCTCCAGTGCTTTTAACACCATCCAGCCCAGGATTCTGGGGGACAAGTTGGAGCACGCTGGGGTGGACCATCACCTGGCAGCATGGATCCTGGACTACCTCACAAACCGACCACAGTATGTGAGGTTACAGGACTGTGTGTCTGACACACTTCTCTGCAGCACAGGGGCTCCACAGGGAACCGTTCTGGCGCCTTTCCTGTTCACCTTCTACACAGCGGACTTCACCCATAACACTTCGAACTGTCACCTGCAGAAGTTCTCTGACGACTCTGCCATCGTCGGCCTCATCACCAACGGGGATGATGGGGAGTACAGAGAACTGACCCAGGGCTTTGTGGGTTGGTGTCAGCAGAACCGCCTCCAGATCAACGCGAGTAAAACCAAAGAGCTGGTGGTGGACTTCGGCAGGCGCAAACTCCCTCCACCTACACCAGTGAACATCCAGGGAACGGACATTGAGATTGTGAGATCGTACAAGTATCTGGGTGTTCACTTGAACAGCAAACTGGACTGGTCAGACAATACGGACGCTCTGTTTAAAAAGGGCCAGAGCCGTCTCTTTTTGCTCAGGAGACTAAGATCTTTTGGAGTGCAGGGTGCGCTCCTGAGGACTTTCTATGACTCTGTGGTGGCATCAGCTGTCTTGTATGGGGTGACCTGTTGGGCCAGTGGCATCTCTTCCAGGGATAGGAAGAGACTGGACAGACTGATTAAGAAGGCCAGCTCTGTCCTTGGATGCCCTCTGGACCCAGTGGAGGTGGTGGGAGGCAGGAGAATGGTGGCCAAGCTATCATCACTACTGGAGAACACTTCCCACCCCCTACATGTCACTCTTTCAGCACTGGGCAGCTCCTTCAGCGACCGGCTGCTCCACCCGCGGTGTCTGAAGGAGAGGTACCGTAGGTCCTTTCTGCCTGCTGCTGTCAGACTCTATAATCAGTACAACTCCCGGTAATCTACACTTGACTGTCAGTGTGCAGACTATTCACTACTATACTTCATCTACTGCTGTGCATTATCTTCATACATATATTGTATTCATGATGTTATCTACTTCATATGTTGCTGTGAAATATTTTTCATATACATGTATATTATATATGTGCAATATTTTTATCTTATCTATTTGTTCATACTTACAACTGCACTCAGTCACTCTATTATTTATTTCTGTCTATACTGTGTATAGGACTATTTTTCTATTTATTTTTACTGTATTTCTATATATGACACTTTTGCTGGCTGCTGCAACGCTAAAAATTTCCCCGCTGTGGGACAATAAAGGCTTATCTTATCTTATCTCTCTTATCTTACTTTAAATCCATTTTGAGTATTTATTGTAGGAATTAAGCAGGGGTTAAGCAGCAGATTAATCAATATAAAATCTCAGTCAATCATAAAAATAATCAAAAAGATTCTTACTCATATAATCAAATTTTTCTAGTAGGAGAAGGGAGGCTAGCCGGCCATTGCAAACCTTCCTAGTTTCCTCCTGCCAAGGAGAAGAGTCCTTAACGAAAATCCAGAACTCAGTACAATGTCCCAAAGTTCCAAGTGGCTCCTCTCCCCTGATGGCAGGAAAAGCTGAGGCTCCCCGTAATCCAATTTTGTCAGCAACAGTCTGGTTCCTCTCTTCTAAAGTTGCTTTTTGAGAATTGTTGCTGATCCATCAGGGTCCTCAAGTGCAGACTGGAGTCCGATCAGTGGTCCCACGATGTCCTCACACCGTCCACACCGCTCTGAGGCTCGAGCGCCTAGGACCTCTCTTTTATATCCCCTATGCCGGGCGACTCCCTCTCCCCCTTACTCATGATTATGCACAATTTTCTAAAATCATTTTCCATACACAAACATGCCTTCTCACCCAGTTTACTTCATCCTTGTCCCTTCACCTAGTCACTCTCTTCTTAATCATACATTCTAATTCTAGGGACCTTCAATACTTCCTCTTTTGCCAGCGCCCCTTGGCGCACATAACCAGGGTGTCAACACTTCCTCTTTTCCATGTGCAGTGTATCATTATTATTACAGTTAATCTCTCAAACCTCTCTTTAACACAGTATGATCATTTCAAACATTTTAAATCATTATTCCATTATTGATTACAATTATTACATTGCGGCAATACAATCACTTATCTTTTAACTGTTAGTCTCTTGTATTCAAGTGTCCTGATTTTGCTGGTTACCGGAGGCAATGTCCTGGGATCTCAATCTCACTTGACACCCCCTTCTTGAGATCACCGGTTGCCTCCACTTACTGGTTGACATTCAGATTAAACCATCCTCAGCCTCTGGAGCAGTAATGTAGAGAACATCATCACCGAAAGATGGTGATTCTGGAGACATTATGGGTGAATACATCTCTATGGTTGATGACTCTTGATCCCAACTGTCGAGGATTGCCCAAATCTGGGATTTCAATGGGTCCTCCGGCAATTCTTGGGTTCATCTTGTTGATAGTGCTGCAGGCTCACTACGAATAACACTCGACTCTATCGCCCCTCTAAAAAAGAAGATAATAAAACAGAGGAGGTTAGCTCCATGGTATAACCCGCAAACCGGCAAATTAAAACAAACATCGCGAAAACTTGAAAGGAAATGGCGTTCCACCAATCTGGAAAAATCACGTTTAGCCTGGCAAGATAGTCTTAAAATTTATAGGAAGGCCCTCCGTAATGCCAGAGCAGCCTACTACTCATCATTAATAGAGGAAAATAAGAACAACCCCAGGTTTCTGTTCAGCACTGTAGCCAGGCTGACAGAGTCACAGCTCTGTTGAGCCATGTATTCCTATAGACCTCAGTAGTAATGACTTTATGAGCTTCTTTAATGATAAAATTCTAACTATTAGAGACAAAATTCAGCACCTCCTGCCCTCAGTTGGTACTGACTTATCTTCAAACACAGGAACCTTAGAAACCTGTAACCTGTAAAACCTGTACATTTAGACTGCTTTTCTCCCATCAACCTTAATCAACTAACTTCCATGATTTCCTCATCTAAGCCATCAACGTGTCTCTTAGACCCCGTCCCAACTAGGCTGCTTAAAGAAGTTTTACCCTTAGTTAGCATTTCTTTACTAGATATGATCAATCTGTCCTTATTTAAAGGCTATGTGCCACAGTCCTTTAAAGTAGCTGTAATTAAACCTCTTCTTAAAAAGCCCACTCTTGATCCAGGGGTTTTGTCAAATTATAGACCTATATCTAACCCTCCTTTTCTCTCTAAGATCCTTGAGAAAGCAGTCGCCAATCAGTTGTGTGACTTTCTACACAACAACAAGCTGTTTGAGGATTTTCAGTCAGGATTTAGAGTGCATCATAGCACAGAGACAGCACTGGTGAAAGTTACAAATGACCTTCTAATTGCATCAGACAAAGGACTTGTCTCTGTACTTGTCTTACTAGATCTTAGTGCTGCATTCGACACCATTGACCATCACATTCTATTACAGAGACTAGAACATTTAATTGGCATTAAAGGGTACTGCACTAAGCTGGTTTAAATCCTATTTATCAGATCGTTATCAGTTTGTACACGTTAATGATGAATCCTCTATGCACGCCAAAGTTAGTCACGGAGTTCCACAAGGTTCTGTGCTTGGACCAATCCTATTTACCTTATATATGCTTCCTTTAGGCAATATTATTAGGAAGCACTCCATAAATTTTCATTGTTATGCAGATGATACCCAATTATATTTATCGATCAAGCCAGATGAAACCAATCAATTAGCTAAACTTCAAGCATGCCTTAAGGACATAAAAACCTGGATGACCTGCAATTTTCTGATGTTAAACTCAGACAAACCGAAGTTATTGTACTTGGCCCCGAACACCTTCGAAACACATTATCTAAAGATATAGTTTCTCTAGATGGCATTGCCCTGGCCTCCAGCGAAACCGTAAGGAATCTTGGAGTTATCTTTGATCAGGATATGTCCTTTAACTCCCACATAAAACAAACTTCAAGAACTGCCTTTTTTCACTTACGTAACATTGCAAAAATCAGGCACATCCTATCTCAAAAAGATGCAGAAAAACTAGTCCATGCATTTGTTACGTCTAGGCTGGACTATTGCAACTCTCTATTATCAGGCTGCCCCAATAAATCCCTTAAGACTCTCCAGCTGATTCAGAATGCTGCGGCACGTTTACTGACAAGAACCAGAAAAAGAGAACATATTTCTCCAATATTAGCTTCTCTACACTGGCTCCCTGTAAAATCCAGAATAGAATTTAAAATCCTTCTCCTCACCTTCAAAGCCCTAAATGGTCAGGCATCATCATATCTTAAAGAGCTCATAGTACCCTATTACCCCACTAGAGCACTGCGCTCCCAGAATGCAGGGTTCCTTGTGGTTCCTAGAGTCTCTAAAAGTAGAATGGGAGCCAGAGCCTTCAGCTATCAAGCTCCTCTCCTGTGGAACCAGATCCCAGTTTGTGTACGGGAGGCGGACAACCTCCTCACATTTAAGAGTAGGCTTAAGACTTTCCTCTTTGATAAAGCTTATAGTAGGGCTGACTCAGGTGACCCCTGAGCCCCCCCTTAGTTATGCTGCTATAGGCCTAGACTGCCGGGGGACTTCCTATGATGCACTGAGCTCCTTTCTCCTCCTCTTCCTCTCCATCTGTACGCCCTCATATCCCATCAATGCTTGTTATTAATTCAACTTCTTCCCGTAGTTGTGTGCTTTCTCTCCTCTCTCTCTTTGCTGTTGCTGTTGTTATTAGTATTGCTATTATAATGTTGCTCTTAGTGTTGTTTCCGTTGGTGTTAACATCAATACCATTACCACAGCTATTACTTTACATCTCTATGTGGAACTGTACTGTGCTGCTGTATGTTCTCTTTCCTCCTGCTCTCTCTCTCCCGCTCCCCCGCCCTCCCCCTTCAACCCAACCGGTCGAGGCAGATGACCGCCCACCTAGAGCCTGGTTCTGCTCGAGGTTTCTACCTGTTAAAAGGGAGTTTATCCTTGCCACTGTCGCATAGTGCTTGCTCATGGTGGAAACTGTTGGGTCTCTGTAAATATAAAGAGTCGGTCTAGACTTGCTCTACTCGAAAAAGTGCCCTGAGATAACTTTGTTATGATATGGCGCTATATAAATAAATAAATAAACTGTAGCCACTCAGGGATTACCTCCACCAGCTCCCCAAGCGACTCATTATAATCCCAAAAGCCGGGCAGATTTGGGATCAGTCCAGCGATCTCCGTCTGTACCCCTATGTCCCAATGCTCAACATCTGTTTCCTCCAGTGCTCCACCCTGGCCAATGGTTGAGGTGGGCGAAACTGAGGGCGACCTGTACTCCAATGCCGGTAGACGTGGACCAATAATTAGGAACCTCCCATCGTATATATACATATATGGGGCAGTATGTACCTTTCTCATCTATGATGACAAAGGGATTGGTCTCTCCATCCGCCCCAGCGGAGCTCCAGGTCACTCTTGCTCTCGTCTCCACAGCCAAGCAATCGGCAATGGACACTGCTGGTACCGTTGGGTTGGTTCCACAGCAGAGGAGGCCTCGAGCTGCCCCAATCGGGAAGTTCTCCAGGTAGCATGAGGTGCACCACAGGGCAGGCGTTACCTCCCAAAAGTGCAGGGTTTGCTCCGGGGTAACTCCACAATGGATGCAGCGGGTGCCTCCCTGCAATTTAGATTGAATACAGAGACTTCGTTAATATCATTTATCAATCAGCTTGAAGCATAGCAAGCAAGCGGGGCCAGCTTCTCTTTTTAGGCCCTTTCACTTCTTCTAGTGCGTCTTTGAGCTAGAGCACTCAGCCATGGAGATCTTATCATTGCAGGAGGGGTTTACCCAGGACCTTTTGGGGCATCATTTCTCGGGAACAGAGCAGCATACATCATGAGCCAAATTGCAATGGTAATTGAGGATTTTGATCCAGCCCAGTGGAGTGCCGCTGTCACACCGCAACCTAGGCCCCATAGAGTAATGGAGCTGATCTTGGTCAGCCAACGCCCTCTTCCTCTTTTTTGCAAAGTCAAACTGCAGAGGTGTTGAAGATCATCCAAACAATCACTGCCATGGCTTTGATGATGCCTTCCCGGGTGGTGTCAATGATTATCCTCCCCAGGACGTAGGCCATGAACCAGGACAGTGTCATCCACATCTTTTCTTGGTAGATGTTCTCAACTGCCGCCTTCACACATCCCAGTATCAGGGCTATGCCCCTCAAGGGTTGATTCAGGGACCAAGTCCCGGTACAGCAGTAGAGAAACCAGATGACTTCCATTACCCAGAAGTCTACCTTGGTCAGTATGATGGCCGATTGTTGGCCTTCATCACAAGGATTCTGTGGTTGGCTTGTGGTACTCACCCTACAGGCTGGTGTTGTCAGAGTAGCATTAGTTGTATTATTTACCATGGCTAGGATGATTCTCTCGCACCTCTCCTTTTTCTAAGTATTCTTTGCTGCCTTCAGTGCTCTGTGCTCCAGCTCTTATAGGCTGGTTTGCTCCTCCCCTTTCCGGAGGAGGGGCTTCTTTCCTTCTTCCTTCTTGGGGGGATTTCTTGCAACACGTATATATGGCGGCCTTAGCCCCTCCCTTGACGGCGACACACCCTATCAGTCCCAGAATCATGATCCCGATTATCATTAGCAGGTAGGGCCAAAGCCAGGTGAACATCCCCTTTATCCAGCCTCCTACTACAGACATTCCTTCTTCAATCGTTCCTACTACTTCCTCCATGGCTGTCAATAGGGTTCCCCTTACTACAGCTCCTGTTAGCTCCAACCAAGTGCACTCGTGCTCTTCCTTTCGAGAGCCACAGTGTACCCAATGTTCTTCTGGTGAATGACAGGTCCCGTTATTATAGAGACGGTTAGGCCCCAGCCACTCAAAACCTCTGATCTCCTGGCCTTCACACAAGCTCTTCCTGAAAGCATGTCCATCTGCTAAAAATATGGTGGGGTCTGCCACATGAGGGATGATTTCTCCATTAATTCGCTTTCTGTCCTTCATCCTGTGTCCCAAAATCATTTTGGTACAGCTAACCTTCAGCGGAGCTGACCTTCTCCAAATCTGATCTCAGCTACTCTTCACCCAGACCATCTCCATTCCATAGGTGTCATACTCATCGTCATAATGTGATTGACAGTGGTCTTCCCATCCTGGAACTTCTTTACAATGCCTTCCAGCAAGGCTAATGTTAAAAGTTGTATTGGCGGTGTCACATACCATGCTCCATGGTCTTGGACTGATGTACGGTTCTGGTTTGCTCCATACCCCAGGCCAGATGTCTTGATCCTTTGAGTACACCGTCGCTAAGTATTGGTACTTTACCCAGTAGTTGACAGGCAGGGAACAATCCATTCTTCTACTTCATCTTTCTGCAGGCCCCACCAGGTAGATCCACTATCTCTTGCGTGTCCTTCTCTCCAGGCCTGCAAAATTCCTTTAACAGTCTTGTTCTTTTTCAGACCGCTACAATCATATTCCCATGTTCCCCAATAATGCTGCCATGTTTGCCATAGTTCACAACAGGGAGAGGCACCGTTTCTCACACAATCAGTGCCATTTAATGCATCAAAGATCTTGTCAGCGCCACACATTCATCAATTTTTTGGAAATCCCCTGAGGGAACTTCCATCAATTCCGTTGGTGTGGGTAGTTTCTGGACATACATTTCAGTTACCTCTGGTCCACTGAGGCCTTGGCTGGTCCTTGAGCAGCCAGCAGAAAAGGCTCCTATGAAATGGTTCAACGGGACTATCCATAGCCAGGGTAGGGTTTCATTAAGCCATTCTTCGTGCATGGCCACTGGCCATGGCGTGTATATTCCCTTCAGGACCTGGAACTATGGGTGAACTACTGGTGTGATAACAAGGTAGTTCTGGGTTTCACATTTGAAAAACATATTCCAGAAACACTTGGCCAACTTTGGAAGTTTATTCCTCAGACATATCTGTGCCAAATTTCTGCTTCGATTTCTTCGGTGGCCGTAATCTATGGGCTGAAAATCTGGGTCCACTAACTGTATGGTGGATATCTGGGTTGTTACCTTTATTTGTGATTCATTAGTCCCAGGTGGCGGGATCGTTGTGTCGATTCCACCTTGAGAGTCAGACCATTTTGACCATTCTTGGTGCTCCAGTGGTTTCACACACAAGGTTGTAGTTTCCCCAGAATTTTCCACTCACCGGTAGTATGGTAAGACAGGATTGATTACGGTAATGCGCTGTGTACACCACCTCAGCCTTCCAATATCCTTGTCTCTCCTGCTCAGGCCACGACACACAGGCCCAAGTACAATACCAACTGGGGTTCCCCAATTCTGGGTACATCCAATTGCACTGCGCTTGTTTTCTCTGTAGCTTGGTTCGAACCAGGATTCTCATTCCCATCTCATCTCAGATTTGCAGATCCTTCAGCAGCCAAGTCCTGTTAGTCAGTCCTTCACTTTGGATAATTGCTTCCCAGGTCTGCAGGGTGAACAGCTCCGTGCTGTTTCCAGCGGCATCTGTTGCGTTTGTTGGTGGATTCTCTAATGCTCCCATCCACTCTTGGATATCTTTGGTGAGATTCTGAGCATCTCCCCCTTCTCGGACTTGACCCCATCGTGCCACCAAGGCAGTCAGGTCCGACTGATTGTTATTCTTTCACCATGATTGTAGTCTGGGCAGAAGCACATTCTTTGGTTCAACCATCCAGCAGGTCTGGTTGAACTTCTTGGTTGTGGCATAATAGACCCTAGTATGTGTATGGGCCCAAGGTTCACTTCCATAGTGATATAAAATGGCTAGGACTGCCACTATTCCTGCCATTACTGCTAATATCACATCTATTTTCCTTTCCGTGGTCGGTGCCGTGATTGTTGCTGCTGCTCGCCGATGTTGTCTAATTCATCTGGGTCGAGGGGTCTTCCTCCCTGTAACAGCGGTAGCTCCATCCTTTGTCCACTGAATACGACCAGATCCTCCGCCTCCCAGAGTTGCTTTCTCCCCAGTCGCTCCTCTCAGATGTTGTTAGGTGCTCAACAATGGGTGAAGGGCCTTTGCAATGGCCCCGTGGGGTTTGTGTGACTCTTCCTTTGAGGAGCTCTTAATATAACGGTGCTCGGTGTTGCCTAAGCCTGGGGTCCATCCCTCGCCACACCCACATGTAGGAGGCGACCACTACCATCTCCACTCGTGGGAGTGGTCTGATGCATTTGCCATCTTTACCAGGCTATTTCATGAACTCTTCTCGGACGACTTCATAGGTAGTACTTATTCCCCTTTTACTCCGCACCTGTGATAGTTCAGAATACAGGGGCTCTTTGCGCTTGGTCTGAAACTCAAGCACACTTACTGTCTCATCAGAGGAAAACAACTCCCGTGTAATAGGGACCCTGGGACTTCTGAAGCGAGTGTAGGGAACAATCTTTTCCAGCTCTTCTTGTTCGCCTATTGGTCAGACTTACGACTCCCTTTCACTCTTCTCATCCAGTGAAAAGACCGTCACATCCAGGCTGTTAGGCTGTTGGATGATGTCTTCTCTTCGGTGGCTTCAGGCTCTGAAGATAATGTTGCCTCTTCCACCTTGGCTAGGTCTATTCCGATGGAGTATACCCCCACAAATGGAACCATGACAGTTTTTACAGTCACTCTTCTTTTCCTTGTTTGGTCCGGCCTAGTAGGCGTGGCTGCTCTAGCCACCCAGGACTCCGGAAGTTGCATGGCACCCTCACGACGCCAATCTTCCGGAGTGACAACGAACTCAGCACTCTTCATCTTAGCCTTCGCTCCTGGGTTCCCCCAGGCATCAAGGCTGGTGACGCTGTAATACAGGTTTTAGTGCCTCGAGCTCCCTCTTCTCTGGGAACCGGGGCCATCTCATGTACCGGTAGAGTGGGGTCACACAGGACCTCCTCTATGAGTCTGCTCAATGTGGTGAATTCCCAAGGTCCTTTCCAACCTTGGGCCTCCGCTCTAGCCCGTTGATGTTCGGGTAACCTTTCCATCCCTGTAGTGTCTCCAGGCCCTTCAGGGTCTCGATACACCCTGAAGGCTAGAGGAACTTGGGTTACAGCCAATGGCAGGGTGGCAACCTCTACTTGTGCTGGGCTATAGGGCCAGTTGTTCCTGTTCCTTCCAGAATGATCACATTGCCAGCCTGGTGTCTTGGTCACCGGTCACAATGGAGGAGCTGTAGCCAGAGCTGCTCCTTCACAAACCCATAGGCTCGGTGCTGGCTGCTCAGGCGATCCATCGTCATCCTCCTTCTCTTCTGCTGGTGGTGGCTCTAAAGGCAGGATTGGGTAAATAAACTTCCTCACCTGCCATCCCTCAGCTCTGCCCACCTGTATCAGGTGTCCACACTTCTGCAGGAGGGTACAGGAATTGCAAGGATGCATCGAATCCCCATCCCATTGGCATGCACATCCACTAAGGTCAGGTACCATACCTCTCAGGTCCCATTGGGCAATGATGACCACTCTAGGTGATATTCCCACTCTGCACATCCCATAAATGTATGCATCCATTACCTTCACAGGCTTGTAATGCATATCCTTCACTTCTTTCTTCCTTCCTCGGACCTTGACTGGTTTTAGATGACCAGATCCCTCCCAACGGATTGTCAGTGTAGTCGGTTTCATACAGACTACACAAGCATTGTTCACTTCTCTCCACTCCGACATCTCTTTATCCTCTGATAAAAATCCTTTTTTAGCATAGTCCAATTTCTTTAGGGCTCTGCCTGCCCAGAGTCCCTTTGTGCTTCTTCTCATGACAACCACCCCATAGACAGTGGCCATTCTGACATAGGGCGGTAAGTTTTGTTTACTATTAGCCATTGCTGGTTCCTGGTTTCTTCTAGTTAGGAACTAGTTTCAGCTGCTCCACTCCTTGGATTCCTCCCTTCTTTAGTAACACTGTGTTACTGTCCAAGATCTTTTCTACTATGTCGGCTTTATCGTATTTTGCTTTCACTGCCGCACCCGTAGGATGATCTCGGGCTTTGATCCAGACCCGCTGTCCAACCTGAAATGGACATTTTTCTCATCTGCACAAAATGATCCACCTCTTCGTTTCCTTGCCAGTGAGCTCCTTCCTTTGTGTGTGCCTTCTGATGCACCACCTCAAGATCCATGTTTAGCCTCAACTCGGCTATTTTCCTCCATAAGTCCTGATGAGCTAGCAGTTTTCCTTTGGCAGTTTCAAATCCATTTTCTTCCCAAATGGACAAATCTTCATTGAGAGCCTGAGCACAATAATGACTATCTATTATTACTCTGGCACTCTTAATTTTCCTTTTTTCTAACTCCAGTAGCCCTTCCAGGACTGCTGTCACTTCTCCGGCTTGTGCGCTTCCAGGCACCTTGCCTTTCTGCCTACTTTGCTCTTTCTCACCTCGCTTGAGGATAAAGCCCCAGTAAGCAGTATTGTCCTGTCCTTTTTTAGCCAATTCTTTTTCCTCTGGTGGATATTTCTTCTCCAGTGAGGATAGAGTATAGCTCCATAAAGCCACCATACCTACACCTTCGTTGCTCACCTTGACCACTGCATTATCCTCCTCACAGCCGATTTCTGCCACCAATCTGGTGTTTAGGCTTCTTGGCTCCAGTCTTAGGGCTCCTTGGATAGCCGTCTTTAGTTCTTCCAGATTGTTCTGATCTGTTGCTGTCCATTTCCATTGTTGGCTTGGTTCCTTTCCTGGGGCTGGCTCTCTCTTCTTAAGTCGGGCATACAGCGGTTGAGCATACCTCTGATAGAAGGGAACATGATCTCTGACATAGTTGCAGAGTCCCAGAATCATCTGGAGCTCATTCAGCGATGCTGGTGGCTTGATCTGTTCTAATTTTTCCCTGAATCCTTCTGATAGTCCCAGATCGGTAGACACCTGGAACCCCAGGTAATTTACCTGGTACTGCCCAAACTGGCACTTTTTGAGGTTCAGCTTTAGTCCTGCCGCTGTTAGCCGCTCAACCACTTTCCCCAATCTTTTGAGGTGCTCCTCCTCGGTGTCATCTGCTATGAACACATCGTCGATATAGATGGTAACCCCCAGCCCGTCCAAGATATCCATCACTGTGGACTGGAAGACATTTGGGGAATTCTTGTACCCCTGAGGGAGGCGCTCCCATACATAGGCTCTACCTTTGCGAGTAAATGCTGTCTTCCCCTGGGATGCTTTGGCCAGTCTCAGGGAAAAGAATCCATTTGCCAAATCAATACATGACTTGTATTTCTTCAGTTGGAAAGTTTTCAGGGTCCCTTGTGGGTTAATTAGGCTGGCTCGATTGGCTATTGTCCGACCGTTGAGGGCCTTGAAGTTGATCACTGGTCTCCATCCCCCAACCTTATTAGTCAGGCTTGTAGCCTCTCCAGACGCCTTTTCACTGGAACCTGTTCTCTCCTGGGAAGATATAAATTCTTCAAGTCCTTTGTAGTTATCAAGTCATAAGATCCTGCACTGACTTTCGGGGGAAGAGCTTGGCCAGCCCTCTACTTTGGCTGCCTCTGGTCATCTTGCTCCTCTTCATCCTCAGAGAGATCCTGCAGACGGATGTCCTCTGTCTCTATGGAAAACTGATGAGCTGCTTTTTTCAGCCTTCGCAGCATAACATCATGCGTGATGGCAAGGAAGGCTGTTCTGAAGTTGGTGGTTAGTTCCTTGCATTTAGCCAATGATGCATAGGAAGGCATCATCAGGAAATTGGCCCATTCTCCTACCTTAGCTTTGACCTTTAGCTCCTGGATCTTATCCAGGTTGTCAATCCAGGCTTCAGGCATGTCGTAGCTGGTTTGGCCAATTTCTGGCATGTATGCCTGTCTTCCATCTCTAGTGGTAATTGGGCCATACCTGTCATCCCTTGCCATACTTTGGGACGTTTTCCGCACTGAGAGTAGGGGTGCTGGCCTCTTAGCTCCCCTCCGTCTTGCTACTCTCAGGTCCTGCACCCCATCTGGTGACTCATAGTCCACAGAAATCAGACTATGCCTTTCGTCCGCTTCTTCTGGATCCTCTCCTTCGTCTTCATTTTCACCCTCGGTGTCACTGAGCCCACCATTCCTTGGTGTGGCTGGTCCACTTTGGTCCCTCCTGCTGCGGCTTGCTAGTGGGCTTTCCATGGCTTGTGGCTGTGGGATTCTGGATCCCTCTTCTGGCATTGTCATGTACATGCCGTCGTATCTGGCCTCTGGTCCAGGTCTTATAACAGAGTCTGCATATTCTGGAGATGCCCCTCTGTCCTCCCATTCCGGCATGGCCACACGTGACTCTGTCACCATAACCGGAGTCATAAAGGCAAGCTTGGGCCTGGTGCTGCTGTGGCCTAGAGGGGTAGTCTGGCCCTCACGGCGGTCGTCCTCTGGGGTGGATGCGACTCGTGTTCGGCTTCTCTGCAAGGGTGTAGCTTGCTCTGCCCTTTTGAGGTGGCCGGAGAGTCTCTCCTGTCGCTCGATCTCTTGAGCCTTGGTTACTGTGATTACCAGTTCTTTGATGTTGTTCCAGGCCGGGTTACCCTGTATAAGGTAATGCACAGCCCTTATGGCTGCTTGCTCCGCTACCTCCCAAGGGAGGAAGTTGGATCTCATCCCATCTGGGCTGATGACAATCCTCCGGTGTCCCAGCTCACTGGCCCTGTTGAGCCCCTGCTCCACAGCTTTCACCAGGATTTCTCTGTAACTTTCAATGTCTTTCTTTTTATCATACTGTTCAACTGGCACATGCAAAATAGCAAAGTAGGGGGATTCCACTCCGCTCATCACCACCACAGGGAAACGTTCATCTTGTTGCCTCTGAAGCCCCTTACTCCGGAACTCTACTTCTTTTTTGTAGTCCTCCCCTGCTTGGTGATTGAACACTTTCCTGAACTTACTATTATACCCTTTCAACAGTGAGTTAGTAAGTACCAACAGTCCATCTCCGTTGATGTCCCATGGTTTCCCGATCAGGTTGTACGCTGTCATGCCAGCCTGACCTGGGATTTTACGGCAGCCCCCTGGTATCGGCTGCAGTGGAGGTGCTACATCTTCTATGCCCCGTCCTGGTGGTTCCAGCATCTTGGCTGTCCTCTTGGTGAGTCTCTCCATCGTGTCTTTGAGTTCTGCCATATTCTGGGTCAGCCATCCCATGCTTGTCACCATTGGAGTGGTTGGTACTGTCATGCTGACAGGGAGAGGGCGTAGTCCCTCACCTTCCTCGCTAAAGTCTATCAATGAGTCCTGCTGCTCCTCCTGGGGTGCAGGTTTGTAGTTTGTCAAACTTACAGGCATTGATGAAAACCTTGCTGCTGCATCCAGGCCACCACTGCCCGGATCCTGAGATCCTTCGTCCTCGCTGCCTTCTCCTGAGGAATCAGGACCCACATAACTCTCATTTTCCTCTGCTTCTTTTTTTAGACAGTCCCGATAGTGATGCAACCTGTTTACCAGCAACTCGTGCTCATTATATCGTGATGTGGCTCTTGCTGATTTATTTATCAAAACAGCTTGCACCCCTGACTCATTTGCCAGCATTTTAACTATTGAGTCATAACCTGCAGAGGGGCTTATGAGAGCCGTTATCTGTCCTTGTGCATAGGCGTGCTCATCTGCCAGCTCCGCTGCCCACCAGTGGAGCCATACTGCAACATCTTGTCTGTGTTAGGGCTGTCTCGCACCACCAACACCTGTTGGTCGATGATGGTAGGCGCCACATATCTCTTGTGGCTCCTACATTGCTCAGCTACCTCCTGTCCCAATTCCTCCTCTGACTTCCCAGAGGCATGGGACTGGAGATGCTCCTGGATCTCTTTCTCCCAGGTCCTAAAGCCTTGCCCCTGGAGGACGATCTGGTAGAAGAGTCCGCTGCTCGGTCAAGGCTCCCCCAGTTCCTCGCAGCAGTGGTCCTCGGCTGGATCCCGGTCCCGACTCCTCCCCGTGGTCTCCTCCGGGTTCTCTGCCTCAAGGGGGCCCTGCTGTGACTCTCCCCCTTCAGCCATTTCCACTCTTTGTCTTTGTTGTCTGGAGTCGTCCACCCCTCAAAGCCTCTTGTAGCGCATTGAGCAGGGATGAAGGTTGGACTGGTTCGGCTACTCTGCAGCGTTGGCTGGGATCTGGTCCACAATCCCTCGACGCCTGCTGTTCTCCTCCTCGCGGTGCTCCCTCGCCTCGCGTAGGTCTGGTGATCCGATGTCTCCGCAGTCGATTCACCTCTGCTGTGCTCCAGCTGCTCCTCTGCTGCTGGAACACTCATCCAGCTTGTCTCACACGAACAGTGGCCCTCCTTAGGCCACAGGGGTTCTTCCTGGGCTCAACGAATCCTTCCCCGTCGAGCCCCACGTTGGGCGCCACGTGTCAGATCACCGGTAAAGCCCCTTACAGGACTCACTGGACCAGCTCTCCGTTTAAAGGGTCCGATCTTTAGTTCTATAGAAGTCCTATTCCTAATAGAAATTCTAAAGATAATTTAAGCTGGTGGCGGGAAAACTCGCCTAGCTCCTAACTGCCTTCATCCGGTCGTCTACCCTGCCTCCTCTGATAACTACCCCTAACTGAGTAGCCTTGCTTGCCGGCAGTAGCTATCAGCCACGCCCGTTAACGACAGCTTTCCCCTTAATGATCTTGGCTCTTGGTAAGTTGCTAGGAAAGGGTTTGATGGCTTGTATTCTAAGCCCTCAGGGTCTGTTTTACTATAAAAGTGGACAAAAAGAGACTAGAATAACCTTTTAGAACCCTCTAGATATTAGGCAAACATAAACTTAACTTTTTACCATCATGAGAAGCTCAATAATAATAATAAAGGAACATCTTACTTTAAATCCATTTTGAGTATTTATTGCAGGAATTAAGCAGGGGTTAAGCAGCAGATTAATCAATACAAAATCTCAGTCAATCATAAAAATAATCAAAAAGATTCCTACTCATATAATCTAATTTTTCTAGTAGGAGAAGGGAGGCTAGCCGGCCGTATACATATATATATATATATATATATATATATATATACTGACATGATATTTGAACTCCTTCACTTGGGGCAGCAACTCACTCCCAACCCAGAGGGAACAATCCACTCTTTTCCAGCAGAGAACCATGGTCTCAGACTTAGAGGTACTGACTCTCATTCCGACTGCTTCACATTCGAAGTGAAACAAACCACCCTAGTGCGTGCTGAAGGTCATAATCTGATGAAGCCAACAGAACCACTCAAGTAATTCTGAGGTCCCATGACCGGACACTGTTCTCCCCCACGACTGCGCCTTGAGATCCTATCCAAGAATGTCACTGAATCAGCGACAAGAGACAACCCTGGTGGACCCCAACACCCACTGAAAATGTATTTGAGAGAATATGGACACAGCTCTCACTCCAGTTATAGAAGGACCAAATGGCTTGTACCCCATATTCCAGCAGTACCCCCCCAAGACCCCGGTCATAAGCCTTCTCCAAGTCCACAAAAAAAAAAAAACATGTAGACTAGATGGGCAAACTCCCATGACCCCTCTAGTAACCCTGTGTAATGACGAGTCACCGTTACTAAGACGTCTAGTTAAAGCTGGGGTAGGCAGCCTCTCTCTCTGCTGCCTTGTATCACTCTGCTAAGCCCCTCCCACCAAACCCACAACTTCGACCAGCAGCAGAAGGAGCCGGTTCCCCTGCGAAACCGTTTCCCTCGTAGGGCTCGCTCTCTATGGAGTGAGCCTCACCGAGACCGCGGTCCCTCCCGCCGCTACTTGTCTTCTCAACGACGCCCCTCTAGGCTTTGCGGCCACAGAGCAGAGCACCCCAGGCTTCAGAGCCAGCTGCAATGCCGTCCAGCAGCAGGAAGAGAGGCTAGTACACCACACACACGCCACTGTCCCCCTTTAAAAGTTATTCCCCACTGTTTGTCATCAAATTGGAAATTTATCACAAATTTCACAGTCTGAAGGGACCTGCACATGCATCTGCTCTTGTAGCTTAGCCAATACGAACGCACTGGCTAAAGTCTACTGTCACGGGCTAGATTTTCTGAAGCCTGAAAACAGAGGCAAGAAGGGGGGCTGAAGTAGAAGTTTGCTCGCAGACCACTTGAATTACAATATGCTGCACGGTTAATATGGCATTTTTGCCCAATGACGCCAAAAGAAAACTGTTTACCCAACCTTTAATAGTAAATATTACTAGAGTAAGAGGGTAATTGAGGCATGAAGTTGCAATATTAAGACATGGTTAAATACACACAAACGGTATTTTAATAAAGGTATTTACTGATTAATTTGTTGGTATGTTGCAGTTGGTTTGAGTCGGGTTTCACAGCAGGGACGCTGGGCTGTTTCACTTTGTCGGTCGCCTGTGAACAAGCAAATACACGTGTATTAATGTATGACTCGATATGTAGGAATAGAATGTACGATATATGCTATGCTAAAGTGAAACTGTAAATTGAAAGGTTTATCAAGCACAACTTACCTCTGCCTGTTCCCAGTCTCCCAGGATGTTTGGGCAAAAGAATTCCCCGGGGACTCGCACACCTTTTATTAGTTCCGGGAGGATAACAACAGGTGGGAAGTGGTTAGAGGGGAGTTGGGTTGTATTGTTGTATTGTATTTAGTATGTAAAAGATGTGTGTATTTATTAGGGCTATTTTGGGGTGTGTAATATTTATTACGATTGTATATATATTGGGGAAATGGTTTATGTAAATATTTATTGATTTGTCATAGTGCCATGTGAAATAAAATGTACATGCTTAAGTATTACCTAAGACTATTTGCCTCCTTTGACCGCTTGGGCATGCCAACACCCTGCAAGGGTAAAGAGTACTGGCATCAGCTTTCCCTGGGAGGCTGAGCAGTGTGATACCCTAAAAGTTGGAGCACACCCTCTGGTCCCCCTTTTTCAGCAAGAGAACCACTAGCCCGGTCTGCCATACTTCAGGCACTGTCTCCACGTGACATTAAGGAGGCGTGTCAGTCGAGACAGCCCAATAACGTCCAGAGCCTTCAGCATCTCAGGGAAAATCTAATCCACACCTGGTGCCTTGCTGCTGAGGATCTTCTTAATTACCTCTGCCAGGGATATAGCTGAGGCTGGTCCAGGAGACCCCTGGGCCAAACACTGTGACAAAAGATTTTGGTGTGTTGCAAGGACAATATCAGATGTGAGGTAGATCAATGGTGTGGCCAATATTCCCTCACTGACATGAATTTGTAGTATTGAGACATTTGCCTTTACACCCAACAGCGTGCCTAGGTCTGCAGTGAACATAGGACAAACTGGAGGTGCAGCGACAGCAAGAAACTTGTGAATACTGTACATACATTTTTTTTAAACTTGTTTGTGTGGCAATTTTTGATAGATAATATTCAGTTGGCAGATATTTGACTTTACAATTAGGTTACTGCTGGTTATTCTCAATGAGAAAGGATACAAAGGAACAGTCCTATGTCATGCTAATACAGTTCCTTATACCTCTGATTGTCCTGACCTACTCAATGATAAATCAACATGTCATTTTGGTGGCAGGGATGAAATTAATTACCATTAAACATATGTTTTGAAATAATGTTATATCTTTTAAGTGAATGACAGCATTTTGCAGAACAAATGGAAGTGTTGTGCAGCACAATACAATCTGACATAATGACTCAAGTCAGTTTTTTGAACTGTAATTTCACCATGAGCCAAAGCAACAAAGCAACCTATACTCATACTCTGGCTACAATCTATGATTTTGTTGTTCAACAAATGACTGAGTATTGCTGCAGTGCCTTTTTCTCCTGTTTCATTCAAACAAATGTCATTACATAGGGCAAGTAAAAGTATAATCAAAAATTATTTGCAGCGTTTGTGTCTTAGCAGATATTGGCTACAACTTTGCTTGTGATAGCTGAAGTGTAATGAAATCAACCTACCTAGTTGTCCTCCAAAAATGTTTGATTTCTGGCAGGATCACAAACTTAACACTTTGTTAAATAGAGTTGGTACAAGTGAGTACAGTGATTGATTTTAATGGCTTCATAAACAACTATATAAAACAGTTCATAAAAATCCATGCACTTTCAGTGTAAATTCATTTTGAAATATAGAGGAAATTTATGTACAACAGTGTGAACCGTAACAGTGACTTCATTCAGTTGGGTGGTTCACCACAAATATACTTGGCTGCATAGAAACATTGACATTATTGCCTACGTAGAAAATAAAATGAAAGGTAAAGAAACAAAAATATGTAAAAGGTTTAGTTTATCTAAGATCTAACAGGTGCTTCTATTGAAAGACAACAGTTTTTTTCAGACTGTAAAGGTCAATTCCTTTCAACTCACTGATTTCAACAGACAAAAGAACTAAGCACTAGTGAATAAAACTGAGTATTGTTAAAGAACTTTCCCTTTACCAAAAGTTACATTCTGAAAGCATTATCATGAAAGAACTAATATACAGAAACTCACTCATAGAACGACAAAAAAGCCTGAGTTGATGGGGAAAAGTACAGTCATAATAAATCCCAAAAGCCTGAGGAAAAAAGACCACTGATTTACTATTTTACAAAAATTTACAACAGTATTACTGAAAAAAGCATGATACAAGTCACAAAAAAACAAACAAAAAATAAAATATCCAGGTTATTTTTTTTTATAGCTAAGATATGTTATTAAATAATTCACTCCTGGTGGAAAAATGAAAACCTGCTGAGGAAATGAGAAATGCTGTAAATGAGGTACTTAAGGTGGTGAGCACGAACCCAGACTGGATTCAACCAGACACCTTTACATCAACTTGTAATGCGATTCATGTGACAACTGACTTCTCATCGAGTTAACACTTAAATAAGGTAGATAATCACATTAAGCATGATAGAGAGACAGACAGACGAACATAGAGAACAGTCAAATACAGGATCCAGTGTCATGGGTTGGTGGGAATATGAGGCAGCACTCAGGGTCAATTGTGTCCATTTCCAGAGTTAAAAAAAGTTTATAAAAATAACAAAAAATTATGCTGCATGCTGTACACAAGGATGCAGCTTTAAACTCTTAAATACAAAAATATGCTTTGATTTTTTTTTTATCTGCTGCCTGGTTTGAGCTGCTCCCTGGCGTTCATCTCCCAGGTACCCGAGATGAGCTGCAACTGAAGCGCGGAGATGACAGCCATGCTGAACTGACTGATACACAGTGCTTCAAACAGCTTCAGGTTGGAGTCCACAGTCCCTGTAAGGCATTTGCTGTGTTACTGAGTCTATGGCTGCTACTAGCAGACCCATGCAGCTCCTGTTATGTCTTGCGGCTGCTCCAGATCTGTTCCGGTGTGCTCTTGTGGTCTGACGAGTAGTCGAAAGGTGAGCGGTGTCCCATGGGTGAGCGGGAGTCGTAGGGTGAGCGCTGGTCTCGGGGAGAGCGAGGTCCGCTGGCTGAGGCTCGCTGCTCTGTCTGCCAGTCTGAATGGTAGCGGTAGGAAGAGCGGTGGTCTGAATGGGAATGATCCTTCATGTCCAGACGATGGTCTCTGCTGGAGCGGAACTCCTCCAGCTTCCTGTGCTTACCGTCATTGTAGTATCTGCATATACACATAGCATCAGCATAACTGAGCAACAAAGCAAAGATCACATTTAAACCAAACACTTTCAATGCTAGTGTACAGACATTCTGTACCAACTTCAAGTACTTTGATATTTGACTTTATGACCAAAGATGTTAACCTTCTTTGTTGTATTTTGGATTATGACAATAGAAAGTGGAGAGATGACTTGGTACAAAAGATGTGAACAAGGGTGATCTTTTGCATTAAAGAAACCATTTACATCACATTAGACCTACTTCAACCTAAATAACTTTTCCTAATACTTTTAAATAATTGAAATAGGGCTGGACAATATGACCTAAAATCAATACGAGGAGAGTGCATTCATTAACTGTCCTGATAGACCAGTTTAATTACAAGGTGACCATTAAAGATACTAGACTGTTGGCTAATTAGTTGGTTGAACTTTTGATAATTGTTTTTGTAGATTTTGTTACTCTATACATTACCTGCAAATTGTGATATGAGAAAATTCAAGTTGGTGAGGGATAAATTCCATTTATTACCCATGCAGTCATGCTGTTGTCTGCACACAGTAGACATCTGCTAAGTGTTTGACAGCTATTTATTTCAGCTTTAGAATGTAACAGCCTTGAAACAATCATAATTTTTTTGGTCCTTTTTCCTCTCTCCTGCCATTCTCTCATTCATTCCCATGCTCTCAAATTGTTTTTTTCTCGCTGGTCTTCTAAATTGAGTTAGGAAGCTGATGGTTCCTAACATTAATAAAACAACAACAAATGTCCACCCCTCGTCCTAAAATCAATACTAGAGTACAAGGTCAAGGCGGCAAACTCTGCCCCTAACGTTCCTGAACATTTTTTAGCACCTGGAAGTATGGAAAGACTACTCTAATACATCCCCCCACTACACGGTACGTTAACCTAAAGTCTTCACACCTGACTTAATACATTACCATTATAGTACATCTTTTCGATTAGTATCTACATCTACGTTGCAAATATTCTTCATACTGTGAACTTTTGCACGTTCCCTGGTCAATATTTTGCATATCCCTGCACAAAACTGTACAGCTCTCATTTAAATAACATTGTACATATTTTCACATTTTATTGTCAATTTTAGATTTCATATTTATGCTTCTTGACTTAGAGTACTTGCTTTATCTTTCTTTATATTTTCTACTTACAGTTTGTTATGCACCAATATACCAAGGAAAATTCCTTGTATGTGAAAACCTACTTGGTACATAAAGCTTTATCCTTTAAATTCAATGGTCTTAACAGACTTGAATTTAGTAGGCTGACATCAGAGGGTAGATAATGTGACAATAACAATGTTTATTTTGTTCCTGGAAGCAGCACTCCGGTAGTCCGTATCCCTCACCTGTCCTGTCTGTCTCTGTCCCTGCTGTCTGATCTGTAGTGGTCTCTGTCCCGGTGGTCTTTGCCGTTGCTAAAGGAGGAGTATGGCCTTTTCCTGGACTCTCCTCCTGTGGTCTTCCTGTGGGACTCTGAGCTGTGTCTCTCCATACTGCTGCTGCTCTCATGGTATCGACCTGAAGGTTGATGCCTGTCTGAGCTGCAGCTGTCCCTACTGCTCTCGTCCTGGTGAGAATTGTCCTTCAGCCTTTCAATATCTGAGGACGTAGACAACAAATGAATCAGTACATAGTGCCAACTTGCTCTTCTTATTCTCCATGTACATTAGAGGGAAACTGACTGTACCTGCATGTTTATAGCTGTGGGTGTTTATACTTCTAATATTCTGCTCCATTGCCTAAAGAAACAGAATCATCATCGTCATCATAGATTTCTAATGTCAGTACAGGAAGTCATATTGTAATCCAAATCAAGAATTACTGTAGGGTCTTCACATACCTGGGCGTTCTCTTGTCTTTTCTTGATTGCATGCTTATACAGTTTATGTAGTTTCCTGGCGTCAAACTCAGTGAATTTGGAAACAAATATCCACAGGTTTCTGTAAAAGACAAACATCATCAATTTAACATATGTAGCATATGAACAAAGATGCAAGACTTGTGCCTTGGGCTGAATCATGACATTTTAGTTGATTGTCATACAAATAATTTCAATTAATGATTTGTCTTTTTCTGTTCATTTTATGTCACGTCACACAGCGGTGCTGTTGTGTTTAGCTTTGCAACTAGGCCTAAATCCATGTTAATTTCAATGGCTGCTCATCAAAATTATGTGGTTGTTGTCAAAGGACTGTCAATTAATATTCAAGTAGTTAAAGAGTCAATCTTCAAATAGTTTGCACACCTGCGCATTCTGACAATATTTCATTGTCTTGCTGCTCTTATTTTACATAGCTTGTTCTAAAACTGTTGTATAGGCCTACCTAATGTAAAAAAAAAAAAAGGTTAAAAAACAGTTAATGTAGAAGGAAGCTTGATTTTTATTTTCAAAAATTAATATGCAATGGGGAAACACAGCAATGTTTCCACTCAAGCATTTTTATGGAAATTAATTAGAAAAGCTGGACGGAAGCAACTCCTCTTGTAGATTAAAGCAAAAGGTTTATGAATCCACTCTCCACAACACGGTCGGAAAGCTGCGCAGCTCCACTCTGCACCTGCCGCTACTCACTGCCCTAAAGTGTTGTTAAGTGTCGGCAGTCCAGAAACAGAAAGTCTCGCTCAAGGAAAAGTCTCACTCTGAAATCTCGCAAGAGGTTGAGTTGTTGCAGGAGGACGAAAGGACATACTTTTCACGGGCGCAATTGCCCGCAAAGATTACGTTGCAGCCATTGCAGCCCGTTCACGGATACCAGCGGAAGCGATCTACTGGATCAATTCCAAAGCTAATTAGGGAACAGGTTTAATAATACCGGAGTTTCCCTTTAAGAATAGAAGCAAATGTGACTAAATAAACATGTAAATAATAATTAATAATATTCAACTGCAAAACCTCCCTTGATTGTGGAATCTGATGATTATGCAAAATGATCATGGTCAGCTAAAATAATCAAGATCAGGCGATCATGTAATAATTGTGACAGGCCTACTTATACCCCATTAAAACAGAGTGACCCAGGTTAAAACTGCATTGATGGCCAGCTTAACTTCTTGTGGAACTTTGATAAATGCAAGTGTATCATTTGAAGCAACAGTGTATACTAACTTTCTCCACTGTTTGATCTGGTCAGGATTTGAATACTCCTTCAGACACTCAGTGATGTGGTCTCCGATCTTTATGAGGCACTGTCTTGTATGTTCGAGCTGCTCGCGCTCCGACAGCCCTTTCTCTGGTCTGTCCAGCTGCTTCAGCGCTGCTTTCACCGGCCGCATCCTCTCTTTACACTGCAACATTCAAACAAAAGTAAACTCCAGCAACACCAATCCACCAAAATAAACACACACACACACATACATACATACACATATACATACAGTACCAGTCAAAAGTTTGGACACATCTTCTCATTCAATGGTTTTTATTTATTTTAATTATTTTTTACATTGTAGATTAATACTGAAAACATCAAAACTATGAAAGAACACATATGGAATTATGTAGTAAACAAAATAGTGTTAAACAAACCAGAATATGTTTTATATTTTAGATTCTTTAAAGTAGCCCCCTTTTGCTTTGATGACAGCTTTGCACACTCTTGGCATTCTCTCAATCAGCTTCATGAGGTAGTCTCCTGGAATGGTTTTGAATTAACAGGTGTGCCTTGTCAAGAGTCAATTTGTGGAATTACTTGCCTTCTTAATGTGTTTGAGACCATCAGTTGTGTTGTGCAGAGGTAGGGTTAGTACACAGTGGATAGCCCTATGTGACTACTGTTATAATCCATATTATGGCACGAACCACTCAACTCAGTCAAGAGAAACGACAGTCCATCATTACTTTAAGACATGAAGGTCAGTCGATCCAGAAAATCTCAAGAACTTTGAATGTATCCTCAAGTGCAGTCGCAAAAACCATCAAACGCTATGATGAAACTGGCTCTCATGAGGACCGCCCCAGGAAAGGAAGACCAAGAGTTACCTCTGCTGCAGAGGATAAGTTCATTAGAGTTACCAGCCTCAGAAACCGCAAATTAACAGCACCTCAGATTAGAGCCCACATAAATTCTTCACAGAGTTCAAGTAGCAGACAAATCTCAACATCAACTGTTCAGAGGAGACTGCGTGAATCAGGCCTTCATGGTCGAATTGCTGCAAAGAAGCCACTACTGAGGATGAACAACAAGAAGAAGAGAATTGTTTGGGCCAAGAAACATAAGGAATGGACCAGTGGAAATCTGTAATTTGGTCTGATCAGTCCAAATTTGAGATTTTTGGTTCCAACCGCTGTGTCTTTGTGAGACGCAGAGAAGGTAAGTGGATGGTTTCTGCATGTGTGGTTCCCACTGTGAAGCATGGAGGAGTAGGTGTGATGGTGTGGGGGTGCTTTGCTGGTGACACTGTTGGTGATTTATTCAAAATTCAAGGCACACCTAACCAGCATGGCTACCACCCATTCTGCAGCGCCATGCCATCCCATCTGGTTTGTGCTTACTGGGACTATCATTTGTTTTTCAACAAGACAATGACCCCAAACACACCTCCAGGCTATGTAAGGGCTATTTGACCAAGAAGGAAAGTGATGGAGTGCTGCGTCAGATGACCTGGCCTCCACAATCACCCGACCTAAACCCAATTGAGATGGTTTGGGATGAGTTGGACTGCAGAGTGAAGGAAAAGCAGCCAACAAGTGCTCAGCACCTCTGGGAAGTCCTTCAAGACTGTTGGAAAACCATTCCAGGAGACTACCTCATGAAGCTGATTGAGAGAATGCCAAGAGTGTGCTAAGCTGTTATCAAAGCAAAAGGGGGCTACTTTGAAGAATAGAATATATACACACATCATCATCAATACACATATACACATGTTAACAATAGACACACACACATAGACACACAATACATACAAATAATATTACACACAATAACACACACACATACACACACAGAAGCATACATGTTACAAATATTTACATATACATATTACATACACACATACACACACACACACATATACAACACATTTACACACATATACATACACACACCACATACACACACACAAGGAGCACATCATCATTGACATGCTGTCATCTATTGACACACACATAAGTATCACTGTTGATGACATACATACACACACATTATTGTCAACATATTATTATTTCTCAGCACAACATATATTATTGTCAAGGATGAATATTAATAACACATACATTATTATATATAGTTGAGATAACATATCAACATACATACACATGATGTTATTATTACTGATACAGGGACATAACATACATAATATACATGACATAATATACAATATATACATACAATATATATGAGCATATATATATATATAAATATATATTATATATATACAATATACATATATATATATATATATATTATATGTACATATAATAATATATATATATATATATATATATATATATATATGGATATATGTTAGTCATATATATATATAGGCAAGAGCATATATATATACACACACACACACAAAAACATATACATATATATATTGAATTACTATACAAAATACAGTACATGCATATAAGAGGCTATGTTTTGCCATTAGCTGAACATTTAACCACATACAGTGCATTCAGAAAGTATTCAGACCCTTTCACTTTTCACATTTTGTCATGTTGCAGCCATATGCTAAAATCTTTTAAATTAATTTTTCCCCTCATCTCTCAATACGCCTGAATGACAAAGCAAAACAGGATTTTAGAATTCTTTCCAAATTTCTTAAACAGAAGAAACTAAAATTTCACAATGACATAAGTAATCACACCCTCAACTCCATACTTGAAGCACCTTTGGCAGCAATTACAGCCTTGAGTCTTCTTGAGTATACCACAGGGTTTTCTGCCATTCTTCTCTGCAGATACTGTAACGCTCTGTCAGGTTGAGGACTGTCGGTGAACAGCCATGTTTAGTTCGCTCCAGAGGTTCAAAGTCCAGGCTCTGGCTGAGCCAGTCAAGGACATTCAGAGAGTTGTCCCTAAGCCACTGCGTTGTCTTGGCTGTGTGCTTAGGGTCATTGTTCTGTTGGAAGGTGAGCCTTGGCCCAGTCTCAGGTCCTGAGCACTCTGGACCAGGTTTTCTTTAAGAATATCTCTGTACTTTGCTCTGTTCAGCTTTCCCCTCCCCAACACTGACCAGTGCTGCTGAACAACACCCCACAACAGCCAAACAGTTCAATCTTGGTTTCATCACACCAGAGAATCTTGTTTGTCACAGTCAGAGTTCTTCAGATGCACTCCAAGCAGGCTTTCATGTGTCTATCACTAAGGAGAGGCTTCTGTCTGGCCACTCTGCCATAAAGCCCAGATCTGTTGAGTGTCCCAGTGATGGTTGCTCAGCCAGAGCTCAGCCAGATTGGCCATCAGGGTCTTGGTCACCTCAATTACCAAGGCCCTTCTCCCCTGATAGCCCAGTTTGGCTGGGCGGCCAGCTCTAGGAAGAGTCTGGGTTGTTCCAAACTAGTTCCATTTAAGAATTATGGAGGCCACTGTGCTCTTGGGAACCTTCAATGCAGCAGAATGTTTTTTTGTAGCCTTCCTCCGATAAAAATCCTGTCTCTGAGCTCTGCAGGCAGTTTGTTCGACCTCATGGCTTGGTTTTTGTTCTGATACGCATTGTCAGCTGTAAGACCTTATACAGACAGGTGTGTGCCTTTCCAAATCATGTCCAATCAATTGAATTCACCACAGGTGGACTCCAATCAAAGTGTAGAAACATCTCAAAGATGATCATGAGAAATGGGAAGCACATGAGTTCATTTTCAAGTGTGATAGCAAAGAGTCTGAATACGTTTTCTTTTTAAAAATTCTAAAATCCTGTTTTTGCTTTGTCATTTCTGGGGTATTGAGGGTAGATTGATGAGGGAAGAAATTAATTGAAACAATTTTAGCATACGCCTGCAACATAAAATGTAAAAAAAAAAGTGATGGGGTCTGAATACACATTTTCTATCTAAATATTTAATTATTGGTGGAACGTACCACACTGAAGGTCCTCTGGTCGAGTTCATCAGACTCCTCAGATAATGGCACATTCTCTCCACTTGCTGTTATATGGACCGGCATGTCAGAGGCTTTCTTTATTCGTTCTCGTACCTCTGTCTTTACTTCATTCTGATGAAAAAGATTTGAGAATTGATTCCTAACCAAATCATCATCTTTTTTCCTTTACTTATTTACACTGACTGTCTTCAATATAAGTATCAATTAATTTAATGCATCAAGACTGTGATCCATAGCAGTAAAATATTATATAACATATAGAATTATTATTTCACCTTTTCCATGCTCTCCTCTTGTTTATATACTGCCTCCAGAGGCTTTGTTTCTTTTTTCTCTTTTGGCTCCTTTGTCTCTCTAATATCCCAACTTTCCTCCTTCTTCTCCTTTTTGCCTTCTTTCTTGATCTCTTTTATTTTGACGTCCCTCTCCCCTGATGAAGAAACCTCCTCCTGCTCAGGCTCCTCATCGTCGTCGTCCTCCTCCTCGTCCTCCTCTTTCACCACCACCCTGTCTGCTCGTCCCCGTCTGCTCGGTGCCTTCACTGGTGCCACCTCCTGAAAGCGTCAAAGCACGTTACACATCAACTCCAAACTGAAAACAGGAAATGTTCCTTTCATGCTACGGCAAGCAAAACAGTACAAGTATGTATCTAAATGTACCTTTTCCTCCTCAATTTCATCCTCGTCATCTGACCTCTTGTCCGATGGGGGATCTGAGGACGTGGTCTTCATCACCTCGTCCGTCTTAGTTGGCTTCAGCGTTTTGCTCTTTTTACTCCTTGGTTTCCTCTTACGTGAATTGGCCTAGATGCATACAAAGAGGCATTGTGAATTCTGATAGACACACATTTTAATCAATCCATATTAAATTTGAAAATGACTCGTATATAACCATTCTAGTTAATGATGCAGAGGAAGCTTGACATGTATAGTTACTGTAAGACTTACTGTCCCCGCTTGTTTCTGTGCTTCTTTTTTGGCCAGGTCCTTGCTCAGCAACTTAATGAGGTAGTCTGCTCTGGTCTGTAGCTGTTTGGCCTGTGGCTTCTTGTCAGGGTCGTCTGGTAGGAGCTGATCAACAATGGACACAGTAGACATTACTATGTAATATATATACATATACATACACATACATATATATATACATATACATATATATATACATATATACATATATACATATATATATATATATATATACATATATACACACATACATATATATATATACACACATATATACACACACATATATATACATATATACACACACATATATATACATATAATATATATACACACACATATATATACATATAATATATATACACACATATATATACATATATATAATATCATTATATGTATATATAGAGTATATATATATATATATATATATACACACACATACATTTTCACATATACATACACATACATACATATATATATAATAAATATTATATATTAGTTATATATATATTAACATATAACACATATACACATATATATGATATATTACACATATATATATACACATATACATATATATATTTAACAGACACATATATACATATAGACATACACATATATATATATACAATATATATATACATACATATATATATATATATATATATATTATTATATATATATGTATATATACACATTTATTATATATATATATACACATATATATATATATATATATATATATCACACATATATATATATATACACATATATATATATATGTGGAGAGCAGCAGAAAAAAAAATATACACAACAATACATATACACAATATATACATACACACATATATACATATACATATATATATACATATATACACATATACATATATACACATATACATATATATATATACACATATACATACATATATATATACATATATACACATATATACACATATACATATATATACATATACACACATATACACATACACACATATACACATACACATACACACACATATATATATACATATATATACATACATATATATACATATATATATATACATATATATATATACATATATATATATACATATATATATACATATATATATACATATATATATACATATATACACATATATATATATTACATGCATGTATGTATTGCATATATACACATATATATACATTACATGTATTATTGTGCATGCATGTATGTATGCATGTATATGCATGTGCATACATATATATATATATGTATGTATATAGCAGAGCTGTATTATTATTATTACATACATATATATATACATATATATATTATTATTATATATATACATATATATATATATATATATATATATATATATTACACACATGTACATTACACATCAACATTATATATATATACACATATATATATATATATATGTGTGCATATATAAAAATTCCTCAAATGGGACAATAAAGGCTCTTTATCTTTATCTTATTACACATTGAGCATATATATATATATATATATATATATATATATATATATATCAGAGGTGCCATTGTAAGGACATAATCAATGTTCCACCATTATAACCATTCAGTGGTCATAATGTTATGGCTGATCGGTGTATACTTTATGTATAGTACAACTCTGTATACTTATGAAAGTAAAAAATAAAACTGCAGGACTTCAAGCATCACAGACAAAGACTTTTTCGTCATTCACAGTATATATTGTGCATGTAATATTAAAAACAAGACAAAAGGACAATATACATGATCCTCTGAAGATCATATGAAGAGATTACAAATGTATTGTGCCTGAACTCACCTTGTGTGTGAGATTGAGGTCCGGGTCCATCTTGATCATCTCCCAGCTGCCGTAACCGTACTCATAGATTCCTATGAGGAGGCTGGAGTCATCCTCCTTCCCCCACTCAATGTCAAAGTGTGCTGCCTTCGAATGGCATGGAATCATATACCTATTTAAATACACACAATTAAAATCTAGACATACAAATATAGCTGAACATGTCATATTTGGCGACAGGGTTGCTTGATATAGAAAAAATATGAGTGTAACTTACACAGACCTATAAAAATAAGCAGTGATGCCCAATCCTGTCTAACAGAAATCATATAGTGTATCAGGGGCCTTACTTCTTTCTCTCATCAGGGTCAGCAGGAATGGCCTTGTGGAGTGGAGCCAGCTCTTCCTCATGAGAGATAACAAGCTTGGCATTCACCTGGACTCCAGAGATCCTGAATGTAGGGCCTTTCACCTTCCCTCTTCTGCCGCCTGATGATCAAACAAGTGGAAAAACAAGCAGTTTCATCAAATTACATGCTTAAGTAACCATTAAATCATGGGATAGACAGCTGTTCAAGAAAACAATTCACATTTTGAGGGGCACATTGTTGTACTGTTAGTAAACAAAATACAATGCGTATTGTAACTTCTATAGCCTATAGCCCTACCGGTATGTGTACAGAGGACAGTTGATTTGCTGTAGGGAAAATTGCAACCCTGTACTGTGATCAGATAAGGTTAGATGGATTCATATTCACCTGAAGAATA